>CM023188.1:99777-2499777 GCA_013167095.2 Daphnia sinensis | reverse complement strand
GGATTATGATGACGCATATTTGAAGACTACCTAGAAGTTACTGTGCCTCATGTTGATTATCCGCCACTCCCTCTTCAGAGGAAACCCCCCCTTACCCTCTTTTTATTTTATTTTAACATTTAGATTTTCATGATCGGCTCGACATTATAGCGTTTTCTTAGAACTCTTATTGAACAAAGAGCATGACGACGCATAAAGAGAATGGAAACCGAAACTCCAATGTTTTTATTTGTTGGTATTAATCGGAAGTTGTGCGAAAAATAAATTTTTTGTCACAAACTTCATCAGTTTTTGTGTATTTCGTTTATCAAAGAAGGGAAGACTGGGTATTTAAACTAATCTAGTTAGCTTTGTTGTTTTCTTTACTAGTAAAAGGGATGCATTGCCATAAATGCACACTTTTAATCTGATAAAAACAAAATTGTGCATTTTACCGGCTCTCGCAAATAGATGTACCAAACTTAATCATTTTAGGGCTTCAGCATGCATGCAACCAAAGAAACAATTCATTGCCTCCATTACGCAATTTTTGAATTGTCGTTATAGTCTCGGTTCACAAATGTCATCTGTTATTATTGATGGGCGCAAACAGTTGAGACTGATGTTCTGCCTGGGCATAGCACGATACAAAATGAGTTGCTCAAAGAATTACTAGAATTAAAATAGTGAATTTTTTAAACTATCAATTTTCAATTGTTCAAACTCTCTTACCACCTGCGTTCTCCTCCTCTAACTTTTTTTTTAAATTCATTTTTTTCCCCAATTGAATTAGGTTTTCAGTTTTCCCTGTAGATGTCAGTGCATTCACAATGCAGATGTCGCTGCGTTCTGCATGTTTTTTCAAAATTCGTGCACACATTGTTGCGGTATAACCACCTTGTGAAGGGTTATTATTAGAAAGTACGTTTATATTTAGATAAAATGTTATAATGAAAATTTTATTCCAATTTACTTACGAGAAACGAAAGATATCAGGACATTTGCCAGTCGGTTATTCTTGAATTTTTGTTTATGAGGCAAGATTTTGTAAAACGTTTGCACTCGTTGCCCATGGCTGTCGTCATGAAACGTTTATGGTTTATTCGTCAATTTGCATCGTGATTACTGAAATCTAATCCGGTATTCTGTCCAATGTTATTTAATTTCAGGATAGGTATTTTACCAGCATTTAGACAAAAACTGGTGCTTAGAAACATTTTATGTGGATGGATTTCATTTATTTCTGCTGCTTCACATCATAGCCATCAACGAAAGCTTTTCCACATGTAAAACAAACCAATAAGCAAATTTTCTCTGTTTTCTTCATTCATTTTCTATTCTTACAGCCATCTTTTACTGTTTTTTCTTACTGTTAAACTTCTTAATTATTACCCATTTTAGCTGTTACTAGAATGGTTGAAGAAGACAATGTTGATGCATGGCATGGTACTGTAATATTGCTATATCCAACTTTCATTTTTATTTAGATTCACAATGAATGAGGCAAGTTCATCTCAATCTGAAGATGGTTATGTCCCAAATGCGAAAGAGGCTGCCGATTTAGTTAGCAAGTTTGCAGAAGTTACAGGCACAGATACAGTAAGAAATGTAACATTTTAACCTAGAGGGTACAGCACTATTTTAATTCTGGTATTTTCATTATGGTTCATCTAGGCATGTGCTCAGTTTTATTTGCAAGATAGAGACTGGAATTTACAAGTAAGTAATTTTGCTTGCATCTGTTTCCATAAAATCATTCTAATCAAATTTTATTCTATATCTTTTTATACAGAGGTCACTTGATGCTTACTTTGGAGCAAAAAAGTCTGGAGGAGTACATGTGCTCACAGATGGTGATGAACCACAGATTGTCTTCAATATTAAGTAAGGAATACATAAGTTTACAATTAGGTTATCTGAGATTGTTAAAGAATCTATCAATGTTTTTCTACGCAGTAAGGATGTTGCGAACAAATTATCCGAAGCAGAAGATGTCGCTAAATTCCTCGAAACCGCCACGACGAAACCACCTTCAGAATTCCGCATGATATCATGGAATATCGATGGACTTGACGATCGCAATCTGAAAATGCGAACCAAATCAGTCGTCAAAATTCTGCAGTCACAAAGGCCCGATATTGTTTTCCTCCAGGTAACACCAAAAACCTCGTTCATTCACCCATTGTTTCCTTATGTATGGTGTGTTTAAATCAATTTAAAGGAGGTGGTCCCGAAAACCTTAGACTACTTGGAAAACAATCTTCCTGAATACAAATTCATAGCTGGAGATGAAGATGGGTATGCACACAAAATACAGTAGTCATGCGTTCGTTTACTATCAACATGTTAATTTGCTTTGTAGATATTTTACGGTTACCATGTTGAACATGTTTACCATCCATTACGACTCCCACGACATCATCAGCTTTCCACAGACTACCATGGGACGTAATCTTCTCAAAGTTGAGGTGAGTAGTGAGCAGATAAAAGCAGATTTATAAAGTACTCTCTAACAATCAATGGTGTGATTTATAGGCACATATGGGTCCTCTAAAGCTAAAGCTGTTGAATACTCACATGGAAAGTACCGGAGAATTCGCAGATGAGCGAATGAACCAACTAAACATCACTTTCCGCGAAATCAGTGGAACTGATAAATCTGTGAACGTCATAATGGGAGGCGATTTGAACATGCGCGATAAAGAGGTCTCTGTTTGGTGATTTAAAATGGTAAGTGACTGTTGACACAAGATTTCTTATTATTAGTTGGCCAATGTCGGGGGATTGCCTGATCGCACGTATGACGTCTGGGAAGCGTGCGGTTCGCGCAAGGAATGCCAGTGGACGTGGGACACTATGAGAAACACCAACAAGGAATTTCCTGGCCAATTCAAACCGCGTTGTCGCTTCGATCGCATCTTCGTACGCCCGGCCATGTCCACCTCTGCCGTCCCTAAGTTCTTTGGTCTGATTGGTTTGCAAAAGATTTCGGGGTACCAGTGTTTCCCGAGCGATCATTGGGGGCTGTTAGCAGATTTCGATGCTAAGTAAGGATGGGCCAAACACCTGTGATCGCAAATGGAAATTACATTGTAAAAAAATATAATGAATCCAGGTGAAATCCGATGATAGCGTGTCTATATATTTCCAGTTAACTTCCAGAATTCGAAAACAAAAACGATTAAAAAAAAAACAAGAAAAAAACAGTCACGTCGCGTGGCAGTCAGTGGCTTGGATGTGATGATGCGAAAAAAATAAGGGGATGGAAGTTGGGTTTGGTTCGAATCGTGTTTCTTTTTAATGTATTGGACTTTTAAGGAAGTGACGATCCGCTCGGTGGCAAGATAGTTGGGAAAGGTGGACGGCGCAAAGTTGGCTAAGGGCGCATCTTGACTGCATTAACGGATGGGCTCATTGTGCATGTACCTGTCAAAGACACATTTTAGGTAAACGAGAAAGTTAAGCCAGATAGTACGTCCTAAATACTTACAGTCCGCCAATCGTTCCTCGAGAATGGATATCTGTGCGCTCAGTGATTCTAGCGAATCGCTGTTTGAGGATTCGCTGGATTCCACGCGGTTACTGCTGTTTGCAATCAGCAAAGTCGTCTCAGTTTGCTACAGTGCGC
Organism: Daphnia sinensis; assembly: GCA_013167095.2. NCBI lineage: Eukaryota > Metazoa > Arthropoda > Branchiopoda > Diplostraca > Daphniidae > Daphnia > Daphnia sinensis. The sequence goes on along the minus strand of CM023188.1, from coordinate 2,496,170 downwards.
ATCAAGTTAACTTTAGTAGTTTTTAATGTTAGATACAACATTTTTATGCGTACCAGTTTGTTCAGCTTCTCTTCCAATAACAAAATATGATCTGTCATATTGGCGATGGTTGACTGATAGTCAACAATGTCCACCTGGGGTGCAGTATGGATTGGTTGACTCACTGTATTGTTAAATTTGGGTTCCTGCAACCACAATCGAAAGAAATTTCAATGAAAGAATAAGCGAAGTCGATAGAAAAACGTTTTTACTTTACCTGTTCCAGCACGGCCAATCGTTTAGACATGGACTCGTAGTTGATTAAAAGTGTTTGAAGCTCTGGAATCAATTCCAGTCGAACTAACAACAATAACAATCAAAACAAAAATTACATAAAAAGTATGTTCCCAATTTGATCTCATAATTGCATTAATCATTAATGTAAAACGTCTCATTTACATTTGCAGGATCTACCGTCGTCTTGCAGCTGGAAACCCTCGTGACAGGCACATTGATAACTTCCTGCGGAATTGATACACGTCTGCTGGCAAACGTTGCTGCCCGGTGCTGAACATTCATCTAGGTCTGCGCACGGCAACAGGTAGGACAAAACACATGATTTACTTCCTCGTTCGTTATCCCGCACATGACAGTTGACAAATCGGTTATGATACCTGACTCGCAAGACGGGCCAGTGTATCCCGGAGCGCACGTGCATACGTTGGGTTTGACGCAAGTGCCGCCATTCTTGCAACCTTTGTTACACACAGCTGCAAATAACAAAAGGAAAGGATTTAGATATATAGGCTGAGAGACTTTGGGAGGGGTTACTATAGTTGATTGAGACCTTGCAAACATCCATGGGTGTGTTTGTCTGCGTGAGTCCATCCGGGACAGCAGGCGTGTTTTTTCTCCGTGGTGGTCTGGTACTTGACCACCGTACGGTAGACCGTGTCGTACTGCACCCTGTGGTGAACAGTATGATGTCACAGAGAACGTCAGACGTTACTTTTTTCACGGTCATTCGACAATTCAAAACGGCCAACAAAAAAATAACAAATCGAGATAACAGAAAGAAAAAAAGAAATGCTGCGTTTACCTGAAGGCCGTGCACATGGTGCCGTTGCTACAGCGCTGAGTGAACGATTTATAGGCTGGCTTGCAATAGGATTCCACCACTCTGATCGGCCGGGTTATCGTCTCTTCGTGCGTGCAAACATGCCGTCTGTCAAATAGGGAAAATTCAGAGGATGTGTGTCATCATGTTTTGTACGATCCCAACATTTTTTTCAAACGCCAATTTTTGCAAATTACTTTTCTTCTATTTATTAATTCGTTTCGCGTCCCTTTGCGTCGATTGAATCCACCGTGACCGCCCTTTGAATACCCTTCACGACTTGAGCGAAGAGTCGCGCTCAAAGGGAAACGGGAAAAGAGACAAACCTGTTCTATTATTGGTGTCTTTTTTTTAAAATCCTTCTTCGAATGCACAATTGCCGATTTGCCAAAAAAGCGAAGCGACCCCTAATGCAAAGCGGATAAATCAAAGAGCGATTAGAGGGAATCGACGGCCCAGTTCAGAGGCTAAAGAGCATTCCAATGTCGTTAAAAGTTCTTTTGCCGTTGTTGCAAACAATCTTTCTTTCTTTTCTTTCCCCCCTTTTTTCTTCTTTATCTGGCCAACATGGCTGCAACGTCATGCTGCAACCTGATTGTTTCCCGATGAATATGTATGCGGAAAGGGCACGCCAGCGTGATTTCAGATACGAGTGGTTGTATAGAACGAATCCCGGTATGTTTTATTCGCGCATTTTCGTCGTTCGTCTTATATAATCCACCTACTAGGATCTTTTTACTGGAAAAAAAAAGAAATAAGAGGCGGCATCTTAAGTCATCCGTCTGTCGCCGCTCGTGCCGAGCCCTTTAAACTTTGGCTACCCCTCCCACATCTTTCACGGTGACTTTTTTTTTTTTGCCCCCTTCTTTTAGTGTCTCTCAATTGTTAGAGAGAACTAAAATTGAGGAGGAGGATCTTTGTGATTGCCGAAGAAGGCCGGGATGCCGACGGCCTCCTCTGGCTCACGCAGTTTTTCTTTTTTTCTTTTATTAGCGAAAAAAAAAGGGAGAAAAAAAAAGAAAGAAAACAAGGAAACCTCCTTCCTTTTCTTTCTTTCTTTTGTTTAACTTTTCCTTGAATTCTTTGTTTTTTTTTAAGGTGTTTTGTTTCTCTTTGATCCGGTATCGTATAAAGCGGCACTGTATATACCTTAACGATCGTTAGAAATCGTTAAAAACAACAACTAACTTGGCTAGAAATCTTTTCCTTTTTTTTCGCTCTCGCATTTTTTCTTATAACTTGGGGCCATTAAGAGCAATTTTGGCATCGATCCATGCGATGACGTTACGTATACTTTGGCTACGTAACGAAAATGAGAGAAAAAAACAAATGGAGGTCAGAGTATATACATAGGAAATATGAGTTAGTCGCACGGGGAGAAGAAAGGATATTGTAATAAAGAAAGTTACGCACTCTTACGTTTGAAAGAAACAGGCCTAGGATGGGGGGGCCCCGTTTGATTTTGAATTATCCAGCAAAAGGGACCGTGGCCTGTTTAGAGTGCCAACGGACTTTTTATCATTACGGTCTGTCTATTTATTTATGTTTTTATCCTCCTCATTTTCTTCCTTGTATCGTTTTTATGGCCGAAAGTTTTTGCTCGGTCTCACCGTTGTGATGAGGGCTTTTGTTATTAGACTGTCGTCAAAAAAAATTTTGAACGCGGGAAACGGTTAACGACTGCCGGGTACCGCAGCCTTGTGTCACATTCGTCAGCGGGACGATCCGACGTGAGGTAGTTAAAGAATAATAAAAATTAAAGCTCTGCTCTTCTATTGCTATACGATTCGTTATGACTAGACGTCCAGCATATCGTCGTATTGAATGGTTTTTTTTAAGCATTTTTGCTTTTCTCACGGACGTAAGACAAGACACGTAGACAGTCAAGTGCAGTCATGGAAATTCGAGTGCAGACTGTTAGAACTGGCGACACGCTCCAGCCGTTTCCGTTCTTATTTAAGGGTCTTTTTCCTGTCAACCATTTGTTGTTGTTCATTTCCGTAACTTTCAGTTTTGTTGGGCAGAAAGAAAGAAAGAGAGAAAAAAAACAGGTGTTGCCTACAAATGAAGTTTGCAGGTTTGCCCCCACAGTGGCATGTCTAATCAAAACAATTGTTCATCACTAGAGGCTAATGATGGGGTGTCGGCCCTTGTTGAGATAATAATTCCCGCCTCGTTTTGCCCATCGACCGAAGTGAAAAAAAAAACAAACACAAACCATCGCTTTAGAAAGACGTTTGCCTTCCTCAAACAAGTGGGTCATCACGTGAACGAGCGTAAACGATTTTCACGAGATCGTCTTTATGAACACAAATCTATAAAAGTGGGGAATTTTCTTTTTCTTTTCATCCAAGATGGAACTGAAAAAGTATAATACCCAGCATGATGTTGACGTTTGGAATGATCCTTTTTGTTGCTTTTCTTTTGGTGGTGGATGGCGTGCCGCCGATCGTGCCTTTTGGCCTCTTCATCACTCAACATGATCGGCATGGCAATCGACATGATGGTCGGAGGTAACGTCGTTGTCGATTCCAGTAACGTCTGAGACGATCCTGACATCCTTAACCGGCCAGTTTTACCCAACAACTGCTCGAAGGCAGATTGCTTCTCGTTTTCCGTCAATCCTACCCGGCTGCTGTCGACAACGATGCGAGTCACACACCAGCAGCACTGGATGATTAAAATCACTAGCGATCGTTTCACTACACTTGAGCACATTTTTTTAAAAAATTTTATTCTCGTAAATTGGCGCAAGAAGAATCCGAGAAAAGAATGAATTAAGTCAGTTAGCGGCCGGATCGAGCGTTTCAGTTCCGGCTGCTACCGCACTTGCCCGGATTGTCAAATAGACATGGCACTTGATGATGGTAGACTACTAGGAAAACGCGAGCGATACAATCTTTGTGCACCAGCCAGGCAAAAAAGGCTGTTTGTCTTGACTAAGACGAACGAGCACTGAAACAAGCAGCCAGCCAACATGCCCACCATATTGCCACTTGTGAACGGGCAGACGGTGCGTGAGTGAACGCGTTCCCCCCGCCAGCAGAAAGGAAGCGCTCGGGTCTTGGCCTGCTTTCTACTGCACTTTGACTATACCTTACCTACTAATAGTACAACGACTAAATACTATATACATATAGTGGCTACTTTACTACGCTTGATCAACCGCGTTTGCCCTTCGTCATTTGTTTTTTTTTTCTTTCTCTATCCCGGAACCGAGATTCCCCGTTTTCCGGATATTGATTGTCATTCATTTAATGATGCCAAGCCTTGCGATAAAAAAAAACAAAAAATAGTTTGAATATGGAATGGCGGGATACATAGAAAGAGATAGAAAAGCATGTATGTCCTTGATTCTTAGACTCCCGGAGCTACGGTTTGATTCACGACATGCCTGCAATGTTTTGCCCCGTGCGTTGCACGAGAATGATCTTGCGCAGAGGGCCCGCTATTTTCGCTTTCCACTCAGGGCATTCTCTCGTCTCTCGTTGCGTCCGTTCGTTCATTCTTTCTCTTCGGTCGTCATCCTCTTACTCCCACACGTCCATCGATGCCAAAGATTTAATGAAAAAACAAATGTTGCATACATGAGTTTGCGGTTCCAGCGGCAGCACTTGGGTATAAGTATAGTAGTGACTTGTTTTTTGTTTTTGTTTTATGTGACCACCTTGAAAAAACAAAAAAAAAACAAAAGAAAACGCAGTCGGGAAATGTTGTTGGTATTCCCTCAGTTGCTTTCATTAAGCATACATGTCCGGCGGGCTGGAAAAAAAAAAGCGTTTTTCTTTTGTTTTGCAATTTTTTCTTATAGCGGCCTTGTGCGAGAGCAGCTGGGCGCATGACTGGTTAGCTCCCACGAATTTGTATTCCGGGGCTGAGACGATTGATTTCGGATTGATAGACGAGCACACAGGTGTTGGTTATACAATACATGTTTGATATACATAATATGTTTGTTGGGGGGGGGGAGAGAAAAGAGCATTTCTAATGTATATATGCATTAGACTATACTGACGATAGTGGACTGACAAAGTTGAAACTGGTGGAAAGGAGAAAGGAATCAAAGTGCCGATGAGCGGTGCCCGTCAGCTGTTCGCGTGCTGCAATCCTTGGATGGATGGATGATTGAGCATCAGATCGAATCAAGGCTTTTTTAATGGATTTGTTCAAGGCTGTGCATACGGTACCGTATCCCATCAGAGTCAACATTGCGTCTCTTTCACTTTTTTTTTATTTCTTCGGCTTGTCTGCTTCTATTGCGTGCATCAACAGCTATTGAACAGTTAATCAGAGGGAAATAATAGGGCGCTTATCATTTTCTGCTTGTTGCCCCTTTCTTCTCCTCTTCGTGATCGCTTCGTGTTATTTGTTATTCGCTTATTTTCTTTTCGTAATAGTTTCGGGGATGTTCGTTTTGAAATGTCGTTGCTAAGTCCGCCCACGGTGGGGTAATCAAAAACTTGGGGGGGACGATGACCTGGATCTCTTTCGCTTGTCACGACTACTTAATCAATCGAGTCATCATGTCTTTGAAAAAGAAAAAAAGCAATCGAACTGAGACGGTCCGCTTTTACGATCTATTGGCTTTTTTGGGGGGATGCGTATTGTTTTTTTCTTTTGTTTATTGTAATGAAGCGTGTCCGTGTTGTTTGCTGTTGTTCCATTTCCAGCTGACGGTATAATCGCCCTCAGGCTTTTGCAAGTATATTTAATTAACCACATATGGCTTTTCTTGAAATTCCCCGACCGAAGTGTGTATATCTGCATAGGGAAAAGGTGTACTGTGTATATGTAGATTTATTAGCTTTTTGTACGACTCTGCGGCGTAATGTTATTTTCTCTCTTTTTTTTTCTCGGCTTTTCTAGTTCTATTTTTTTTAACGATCTGGAACTTTTTTTCTTTCCTTTTCTCGTTTCATAATTTTTAATGGCCCAAGTCATTGTCTCGTTCAACACTAACTCAATTTGACGACTATGACTTTTTGTGGTCATCGTTGAACGTCTATAAAATGTCTCTTCGGAAGACCGGCGTCTGCTCGTTAAAAAAAGAAAAACAGAACTAAAATATACTAAAAGCAAAATAAGTTTTCTTTAGCCAAGAGAGAGAGAAAAAGAGTTGATTTTACTTTACGACCAAGCGGCTGTTAAGCATTTCTTTTTTAAAAAGAACAAACTATCATTCAAAAGGAAAAGGAAATGTTTTCTTCTTGAACAATCCAGTGTCAAATCAATTCTTCTTCTTTTTTGCCCGTCAAATGACCAGTTGCTGCCGTTTGCTGCACCCATCACTTTGTATCTGATTACCTTGTAGCGTTTGTTAGAGGAAACATCCAAAGATTTTGGACCAAGCCTTTTTTCTCACCGTCTACTGAACTCTTTGTGGGGTGTGGCTTTTTTAAAACAGTTAAACCAGCCCACCCTCCCCTAGAATTTATTGCCGTAACTATTCAATAAAACCCACGAAAAATGTCATCTACTGTATTTTGCTCGTTAGATTACGACCGCAACCAAAAATAGCGACCACCCGATGCGTTGGCACCAGCAGGGGCACCTTTCGTTTATATTTATGTATTGTAAAAAAAAATGCGAGTTATCTTTGAGGGAAAACGGTGTGTAGTGGTCACATTTGCCGGTGGAAAGACGAGGGCATTACGTTTTCTTAGTGTCTTGTGTCAACTAAGGCCAAAACAAGATTTTAACGCAGCCGGACAGGTAAAAAAAAATAAATAAATAATAATATTCACTATATACGAAAACATGAAAAAGATCTTCTTTTTTGACTGACGTTCTAAATCACACGCAATGTCGCATGGTACAAGCCCATAATTCTTTTTTTTTTTTACCTATTCGTCGTATCTTGTCGTGTTTTCCTTTTTTTTTCCCGCCGGCCGATACGAGCGAGAAAACGCAGTCGGGACGCGCGTTTGGCTATTGTTATTTTTCTCGTTAGATGCCATTCACGACCAATCGCCACGTGTAGGTTTCACGAGAAAACAGGGGAAGAAAAACATGGTGTGATTTATTCACGGCCGACGATTACAACCCGACACCACCTGCCGTGTATACTATTGGATGGTTGCTATGGTATTATCATGGCGGCTTCTGCTACCAATAACATCTTGATTTATTTTATTTTTTTTTCTTGTTTTTCTTTTCTTGATCATCTTCAGAAGAAGACGAATCGCTGATGATTTGCGAATCGCAATCATTCAGCAACCGAATAACGGGAATTTGCGTACACGTCGGCCCGCAGGGTCTTGTACGTTCATGAAGTCATTTACCAATTATCGTTAAAAATATGCGAGAAAAATTCCTTTGAAAAATTTCTTTGTTTTAAACTCGAGCGGTTCTGAATGACGATATCACCTGTTTATACGCATGCACGATTGAACAGAGAAAAAAGAAGAGAGAGAGAGGGGGGGGGGGCCGCTCGAAGAACACGGGAAAAAGAAAACGAAGACAAAGTGATGGATGGGACTTGAATGTTTAGATTCTTGGACGGCCGCTGGTATTTTCACCTGTATCTATGGCTCGACAAAAACGACCGCCAAAATAAAAAAGGCCGGTAACATGGCCAGGTCGCATTTTCGGATTGTGTCATATATTTTTTTTTATGCAGCACACAAGTTTTTTTTTTAACACAAGAATAAAGCTTCACGCAGACGACTCTCTCTCTGTTGTCTGTGAGTAGATTTAAAAATCACGGCTCGATTTCCCCGTCACTAAAGTCATCGAAGCGAATCGAATTTTCGTAAAAGAATTTTTTGAGGAGATTACTGTCGTATATCCGGATTGCGGAAGTCCGTCATTTTGCGTCAATAACTTTTTTCGAAAAAATTCTTTTAAGTCCCCTGTTCCTTCTTTCAGATGAGCCAATCCGTGAATTCGGCTAACCGAACAACGTGCTATAAAAATTAGAAAAACAACGGGAAAGTTTGGGTCGAGTGCAAAAAAAAAAAATGTGTCCAGCCGCGGACAACAACGCAAAAATAGGATGGTCATATCCCCCCTTTTTTTATGTGCTGCTATTGCGGTTGTTGATGCATTTTATGACGCCCAATCAATCACCATCGATTTACATATTCCTTGGTATGTAAACCTTTATTGTGTGTATTGCAGAGATAGCGGGAAAAAGAAGGGGACTTCTAAGTTTAGAATGGGTTAGTGGACATGCGGGACACACACAGAGACATTCGCCGAATTTCAATCAAAAGGCATCACTATTGCAATGCTGGACAATCAATTTATGTCGACGTTGGTACGACCGGATTGTTGTCATTATGAAATATTGCCCTCCCTTTTCTGTCTCGGTATGGACCGCGTGAACCGCGTTCCTTTTTGCTGGTTACAACCTGCGTCGCGCCCATTTTTGACCAAATACTACACCGACTTGGCCGACGGCCAATCGTTTTCGTTGCTCTTTTGTTTATGGGCATGATTCTCTTTTTTTTTTCTTTTTCTCGTGTGCCCATTTCGTATTGATTTTTACGATTTTTTCTTCAGAAGAAAAATGAAAGAAAATCCCAACAGATTTTTGGCAAAGTTTTGATTAGTTTTTTTCTGATCTAAATCTTAAAAAAAAAAATTTGCTGATTTCAATCCGGAATTTTTTGCGTCATTGCCAACACCTAAACGGGTGATTCCCATCATCCTATTCAAATCAGTTTGTCCACAGTTATGTATAAGTTCAACATAAAGGGGCGCATCAAAAATCTTGTCCAGCAAAAAAGAAAAAAAAAATCATAAAAAATCAAAATAAATAAACGAAAGATTTCCCCTAAAGTGAGTTACGGCCGCGATGGTCAAAAACCCTTAAAAAAAAGAGAGCCGTAAATTCGTTTTGAAACGATGTATATAAGGACATCATCAACAATCTTTAAATCATCAACTGTGTTTCCCCCCTCTTTTTGTTTCTCTTTTGTTTTCTGCTCTCTTTGGCCGGCCAAGACTTTTGTCGGCGCACGTTAGCCGAATGATTCGTCTCTTTTCTTATTTTAAAAAAAATTCTTAAATTGGATGTTTATACAGAAAATGCTATAGTCGGCCATAGCGTCATTCTCCATCGAGATGACGTGTACAAGTCTTTAAAAAAAAACATGTAAAATATGTGGCCCGCAGTTGAGTTTCTTCTCCGTGAATGAAGGATATTAAAGGGTCGCCGCAATTCCTAAACGGATTTCTTCCGCTACGAAGTTCTGATGCCCCCCCCTTAACACTCGATCCTCTTACATTTTTCAATTCCTTTTTTGGGTGGGAAGGGGTGATTTGATACTTTTGAAGATGAGCGGTGGTAATATGATAGTTAAGGAAGTAAAATGTTAAAAATATTTTTTTTCATTTTCGACAATAAAAAAAAAGAAATTTCGTCTTGTTTGTGGATGTGATCGTCGGGGAGGCCGTTATGTTGTAACAACTACTGGAAATAGATTTGACGGATGGATTTTTGAGTGAATCCAACTTGGAAGAATCCTTGGGAAGGCACTGCGGGTGGTGCCCAAAGAGTCGACACGAAGAAAGATGCCAACCATAAACAGGAAGAAGATTCTTCTCGCCCTCTCAAAAGAAGAAGAAGAAAAAAACCTATTGCTGAATAGAAAAAGAAAACAAACAACGTTTTGTTGTTTGTGCGCTAATGATCAACTCGATCACGTTGGGCCCCTCCGTATGAAATGCCCTTTTGAAAAGCAGAAAATGAACGCCCTTGTTTCGTGACGTTATGCAACACGCCTCGTGAGCTTTTATGAATTACCCTGCCGACATTGTTAATAAGAGAAGCCAGTATATGCAGAAAGACGATTCCCCAAAAAAAACGACCCAAGACAACATTTTCCTCCATGGCCAAAAAGAGAGACTTGGAAAACAGAAGGGCAACACGATAAAAACAACAAGTATAAAAACAGGAGGAAAGAGATACATTGAGCTTGTATTGCTTGTAGAAGTAGCAGCTTTATCAAGGGCTCGACTCTTAATGAGCTGTATAGCAGCGCATACATACAAGTCTGGAGACTCCATCCTTTCAAACTTGTCCATGCCGTCATCGACCAGCCGGTTTTTTTGTTTTTCTTTTTCCTCAATCCCACCCAGAGTCAGTCAATCGTTCACGCACAACACACACACAAGAAACTCTTTTTTTTTATTTTTATTTTTTCCTTCTCTATAGCAAACAAAAGCGAAGCTGCTTGAAAGGAGACGAAAAAAAAAAACAAAGGAAAAAGAAAAAAAAAAAGCTTTTATTCAAATTTGTTTTTTGGTTTTCTCTTTCCCATTTATGATTATTTATTTTCTATACGATGGGCTTTGTTGTTTCGCTGCTAGGGAATACGAGCCCTCACTTCTGCACAGGTGGTCTCATTATTATTTCTATCTCGGGAATTAGAAACGAAGGGAAAGATAACGAAAAAGTGAGAAAACAAAAAAGGGAGGGGCTGTGACTTGTCCAACAGGACTTATAACCTTATACAGACGAAGAAAAAAGAAATGGTTCAACATGACGTTTTGCATTTTTGTCGTGTTTTTATTATTCTCCGATTTTTTAAACCTGATTTTTCGACGATATGCGCAAACGCACCTGAAGAAAGCCCTTTTAACTTAATTCTAATGAATTTTATTCTTATCGTTTTTTTAGCGAGGCGATTATCGCAAATAAAGATACACTCAATCAAAGTAAATTTAGGTTCTTTACCCGTTATAAGGATGCGGCGTTGTTTGTTGTGGTTGCGCTGAAACCGAAGCGTTGGCATCTTGTTTATTGTTTCTCTGATGGTGAAAAAGATGGTCTACTTCTTCTTCAGTTGCCACACTCGACGGCGTCGAAGATGAAAGAAGCGCATTGTTTACCGGATGTTGATCCGGCCGAGTGGTCCATCCGTTGGCGCGGCCAGTGTGATGGCGACGTTTGTTGCCAATCGCTGGATGATGTTTAGTCGCCCTGTCGTAGATGCTGGCTAAATCCGTCACAGTTCCGCTTCTTTTCGTCACTTGTGCTGCTGTGCCAGTCATCCATTTCCCTTCACTCAGCACGGCCGTTCCAGCCGTGGCCAGCAATATCAGAGAAATGATTTTTGGCATTTCTCTCCGCTCGATATGTATGAAAGCTCGTTGATTGATAGCCTAACACTTTGACGATACTGTAACATATACAACAAACTGTACAACAAAGACCTCTTTTTCATGTGGTCATACTTCTGCGACCGACCCTACAAGTCGACCGTAGCAAGTGAGACACACGACTGGATTCCCCATTGAAACGCGTGCCAGACCGTCTCGTTTTTCTTCCCCTTTTCCAGTCTCGAGTTGTTGGTTTCCCATCGCTACCCCCTACGTACCGTAGAAGTTTTCGTTTTCACTGCCCCTATATACACATCCCCTGTTTGAATATAAGATTTCCCGAAGCTTTTTACCATCTGACAACGGCGCACGCAAAGATGTATTGCTTCGCGCCGGGTCTTTTCCCTTTTACGGCGGAGGGCGGCAATCAAATATTGAACTGTATAGACCTATGTGGAATATCCATCTTGTTCTTTGGGGTTTACTTTTTTTTTTTTGTGTGAAACACGATCTTTTATTTGGGTTAAGTTAAAGGAACATTCCAACGATCTGTATCCGCTTTGTTTTCCTCTTGAGCCATCGCACCTATTTGGGTTGTGTGGGAAATGAACTGCAATTTTCGCACCTGATGCGTGAGCACGCTCCGATTGCTCAGTCGTGATCCTATAAATTGATGGCCTCCATCTAGATACACATTTTTTTTATATCGGAGGTTCTTTCCTTATAGGGCCGTTCTCGCCGAATCATATCTCGAAAAAATCAAGTGTGTGGCCTAGAGGGGCCACTTCATTTCCCTTTCTATATGGACAGTAGCTCGAGAAACCCGAATACTTTGGCTGGGTTCTTTTATTTTTAGTGCCTTAAAAAAAAAGAGAAAACAGCTGGACTTGAAATACTGAAAGTAGGCCTATATGTTTCGGAAAACTGGCCAACTTGACTGGCACTCGCACGCATGCACACGTCTAACGTCGACAGAATATAATAAGAATGGATCTCACACGTTATGTTTTCCCCCCTTTTGCTACACGGGTGAACGAACAGCGCTTGTGTCTTTCTTATTTTTTTTTTTTTGTTGAATTCAATCCGGCACGAAATGCTCGTTGGTTTTCTACCAGTCCACCGAAATGATATTCGGGAATGTCTAGCTCGTCCATCAGTGTCCAAAGTGAAACAGCTCACTCTGTAAAATGACATTCTTTTGAATATGCGTTCGACATCCGGACGAGGGTTTCTATCATCTTAACATTTCTCTTGACTGATAATAACTAACATCTTTATGATGCTCGTTTTTTTTTTATTGAGGTTTTTATTTTTTTAAATCTACCAGAATTCTTTTTTTTTCGTTTCTTTTTCAGGAGTAATAATTATTCTTGCTTGAGCGCGTGAAATGTCGTTTAAACCATCGAGTTAATGACACTCGTAACAAATAAGCTTCCTATTGACGTCGATTACTTTTCGATGGCGAACACGAGTTTCGTGACTGGAAAAGATGGCACTCAACAAGTTTCCAGGTATTTTTTTTTTGTGTGTGTCTGTCGCCATGGCATTGAAGAAAACAGGGAGGAGGTGAAAATAAAATCGGGGATGGTAACGATTGTGCCCCGCGTCTCTTGACTTATACGATCGCGACAATTTATGCGACCACCTCAACAGACATGCCATCTATTTTTTCTTGTCTCCTATTCATTTTCCCTTCTTACCTGATTTGTAATTCGTTTCGTCGTGAGCTGCGCATTTTTTGTATCAGTTTTTTTCTTTTTCTTTCACGACTGTCGTCTGACTTGTGTCGACCTATTGTCACCGAAGTCGTGACAAACATGGAAACTTTTTTTTTTCTTTATAGCCGCGCTAAGTCTTTTTGGAAATGAGCAGACAAGCTAAAATGAACACCGAATATGGCCCGATCCTATAAAGCTCGATCTTTTCAGTATGTCCAGGATCGATGATGTAAAGTGCGACGGGCTCGTCCCAGACAGCAGACAATCCGACACAACCAATAATGGACCGTTGCTCGCATGCTGATATCGTCTTATCTATTCGTCTTCTTTTCTTTCTTTCGTTCTTTTTTAATAGGCAGAGAAATGGAATGTCTCCAATAAGCGCTGATGTTTAATAGACCTGCTGTACAATCTGTAAGTTCCGAGAGTTGCTCAACAACATCGAAAAAAAAAAATTGTCTCCGATGAGAATGAGAAAGTACCAAACCAGAGTTTGTTTCTTTTTATGGTGCTGCCATAAATAATTGAATATTAAGGTAAATCTTTTCGTTGGAACAACGCCCGCGTTACACAGGTCGACATCTGGCACAGCTCTTTTTTTTATGATCGTACAATGTAAAGAATTTTTGTTTTGTTTTAGGAGGGATTAAATTGAGGTACATAGACTGATGGGGGATCCTTTGCTTTATGCGTTTAAAAATAGAGATATACTGGTATATATATGTACAAGCAGGTGTAGATTGTCGTCTTCCGGGATATCCCATTGTTTTTTTTTTGTCTCACTTGATTATGATTTCCTTTCAAATGCGGTGTTGTAGAACAGCTGCAATTGAAAAGGGTGTTATTTCATTTTAAGTTAAAAAAAACTGGTGTATGTCGCGCATGCTTCAGGCGACAGCGAAACTCCATTGGTCGTGTTCTCTTTTGTCGCTAGCCATGAAGAAGATTTGAATCTGTTCCAGTGTCGCCTCCGGTCGTATATCTGGTACGACCAAAAGGACAAACAGATAGCCAAACAGACAGAAAATCGTGTAAAACCAGAAGGTGCCTGACAAGTACATGGCGTTTTGCATGTCCCCGAAACTCATTGTCACCACTAACGAAGGGCCCCAAAAAAGACCTGCCGTGATGGCCGTTGCTGTTCCGTGACTCCTAATGGGCAACAATTCGCCGAGGATGAGCCACGGTATGGGACCCAATCCCAATGCGAAAGCGCCGCAATAAACAATGACGCAACTCACAGGAATCCAGCGCAAATTCGTTTGACCCAAGACACCGATGTCTTCGCACAGGACGTAAAGTCCCAACGAGAGCATAGACAGGGCCGATGCGGCTGCGGATACCAGCAAAAGCCATTTGCGACCTTTGCGGTCCACCGTACCGAAACAGATGAGCGCCGTGATGAGCTGGACACCGTAAAGCACGACGATGGGGAAATTAGAATGATCGCGGAATTTATCAGCGGCGTACGTCAGGACGCTATCGACACCTGAAAATTGACTGAAGAACATGAGCCCTCCAGCGATGCTAACGGGTAACATGAACGGCTTCTTGAGTAGGCCACCGTCGTGGCCGCTCAATTTCAGTAGATCGTAAGCATCGCGCATATCGGACAATTGATCCAGAGAAGCGAGACGCTTAAGACTAGCAGCTGCCGATGGTATTTTCCCTTGTCTCAACAGGTAGCGCGGCGAATCCGGCAGGTAGAAGAGCAACAGAAGGAGATAAGGACCGTTGAGTGCGGCTCCGGTGATGGAAATGTCTCGCCAGGAGACGCCGTACGACAGGCCGAAGCAGAGAAGCGTCCCGATCAAACCGAAACAGGTGGGCAAAACACCTAAACTTCCACGTTGTCGAGGTGAAGCGAGCTCGGCGATATAAATTTGATTGACCACCGTTATTATTCCCGCAGCGATCCCTCCTGTGTGAAAAGAAATTTACGTCGTTAGAAATCAGAACTCGTTTGTTACACGTCTAAGGCCGTTTTTTTTTCTAGCGGGTTTTTATATTTTTTTTTTACCGATAAGACGGGCGCCGAAGATCATTGACGAGTTGTGCGATAAAATAACCATCAGCCAAGAAGCTATTAGAATCAAGACGGTAACCATCAACGGCCTTTTTCGTCCTTTTTAAAAAGAAAGAACTGACACGGTTAGAGGAAAGAAATAACAGGTTTTCTTTTCTAAAAAAGAAATGTTTTAATTTATAGTCACCTTTATTTAAAGCGAGAGAAGAAAGTAGGGCTCCCAATAATCCTCCCAAGTTGAAGAGATTCAGAATCCATGGTGCAAGCCAGTTGGGACTATTGGTCGGCAGATGGTTGACTGGTGCAAGGCTATGATAGGCCAACATGAATCCGATATTCAAATTCCCCAACGAAAGGATTGCGGAACACATCAACTAACCAGAAAAAACTGTTAGTAAAAAAAATTTTTCACGCATCGAAGAGAGAACTCTTTGTTTATACTTGCGGAATATAACCAACTGGTAAGCAGCCTGATTTAAGTTCATGTTGGCTGGATTTTTTGGATCGACTGCGTGCGCTCATATTCATATGACCGACAGAGTCGTCCGTACTAACTTCTTCAGCGACCGATGATGCGTTTAGCGAATCGTTTGAATTCCTCAAAACTTCTTCCGAACCGGATGACATATCGTTCTCCCAAGCCTGTAAAGAATGGCATACACCATTTTAAGCTCCGTAAATTTTGTTTTGATTGATTAAGTTAGTAATCGAGTTAAATATCTACATTTTCCACTACTTTTTGAAGCTGTCGTTCTCTGGCTTTCCTCCGAGACTTGGCCCGTTCCATCCGTTGTTTCGACAGTTGATGGCTCCGTTTCTGCAAGACTCCGCTTTGCGGATGGTCCGGATGGATGGAACTGGCGGATGATTTAGCGCGAATACTCGCTCCTTGACTGCTCCTTCTACTTCCATGGCTTTTCTTAGACACTCTCGCTGTTAAAGTACCAACTACGTTGGATGCGGCAATCCGGCGACATATCCGCTCCAACGTGTGCCGTCCGTGATAATAACTGCGGAGGCTCTGAACGTTGGCGGCCTGACGAGGGCTCTTCATTCACTTAACTCAAAACACGATTTCCCCTTTTTTAAAATCTTAACAAATGTCTAATTTAATTCCACACAAAACGATTTCGTTATTCGTTGCTGAAAATTCTTTAAACGGTTTGTAGATCCATCGTCTGTTCTTGTGGAGCGATCGGCTCGGATTCAAAGAAACAACTGAAGTTTGACGTCGATCAACGCTTGCTTCTTATTTTTTTCTTTTACGTCTGATAATGTTTTTTGATGTTCCGCTATGCACATACGGGCGACTAGCAGAGCACAACGGTACTGTTACCTACGGTTTAAACCGACCATCTACTGTACTCCAGTCCCATATGTCTTCTAGTTTTTTTTTTCTTTCTTTCTTTCTTCGCGTTTATAGCCAGTTAGCACACAGTACCGTGATGTCGCGTAGTAGCTACTTGACGTGTTGGGTAAAATTACTATTTTGGGACATTGCCGATTCGTCCTGCATCTGGCTTGTATTGCGGTGTAGGGTTTTGTTGTCCCGCTGCATTAATCGAATTCTAGGGTTCAGTGGATTCGTTTTGTCACGATGGCCAATTGTTTGCTGCAATTGTGGCACCCAGATTAGATCAATGGGTTTCCATTTGGATTGTAGGCTATAACATTCTTTCTTTTATTTCAAATATACGCCGTGGGGTAGACGTGAATCCAACGTGACTGCTGACTTGGAAAATTCCTTTCGCCGCACGCAGTTGGGAAGATGCTCACGTGTAATTTTCTTAACATGCTTCTGTTGAAAGGACGCCCTGAGGTACAATGCCATTAGGTCAAATAGCGGACAAGCAGTTGGTTTATGTTATAGTAGTAGACAGTCTGTTCATTTTTACAATTATAACGGAGCGCGAGACGTGTTGTTGTCCCCGTTTATCGTTTCAACGTAAACACGTGTTATCAGCGCTACCCACGTCTCGTCTGTTCGTGTCTGTTTGTTCAAAACACCCAAGTCGGCCAAGTGTCACCGCCGCTGCGACCAAAACAAATCATCGTGTACCGCGTGAAACAATCGAAACCTCTATTCAGAGTTAACCGCAAGACAATAGCTTTTCTCACACGAGCGTAAAAATGTTCGTTTAACATCGAAAGATTGATGACAATAAAAATACGTTTCGTGTCTGACATTCTTCCTGCTCGTTCTTTTGGACACCGCATTAATGGAACGGTCGAAACGGTTTACTCAAAAATGGTGGCATGTTGTGTGTTTTTTTCTTATTTCTTTTGTTGTAGTAAATCTGGTTTATTTAAAGGAGAAAAAAAGAACTGGCCAATCCGTTCAAAATGGAAACGAACATGAATATTACCAACGTGCATGTGCTGTTTTTTTGTATTTCCCTTCCGCGTTCCGTCTGCCGAAGCGCACGAGCGATTTGAATTAATGAGAATGAACGGTACACTTGTTTTCTTTAGTACTTCTTCTTTTTTGCGACGGAAGAAATCACAGGGGTGAAATGACAGACTAGCGGCAAATTTGAACGTTGGGGTGTTTAATGCACGTATAGCGGATGGAGTGTTAAAGAAGCTGTCTCATTTCTTCACGCCCTTATTTTGTCCGTGTTTACAGCCTTGCCAACAGATGTTCCTCCCTGTCAAATGATAAGGGACCATTCGTTATATTTTCCATCGTTTCTCTTAATTAATGAACGGCGTCCTAATGTTTCAATTCATTAAACACTTCTCCTATTTGTGTATATTTTTTTTTCTATTTTAACTGCACCCACTTGACCAGTTGCGGTTTACCGACGCTTCAAGACTGAATGGGGCTAGTAGGATGTCCAGCATTTTCTCCAGTCATGATGAACTTGCAGCTTCTACGTCATTTTTGCAGCCCTTATCGCTGCGATCTGTCGTATATCAGCAATGATGTAACGGGTTTAATCCTGTACCAGATGAGACAACAACCCAAACAGCTTACGATTTGTTTTTTTTTTAATTCTCGCATCTGTTTCATCATAGTGTTATCTCTCCGGCAGTGGTCGTTAGAGTTTATCGTTCATTCGGAATGTAGCTGTTTAGGATAAGGTTATCAGCTCTCGCGATTGACCCGGCAACAATATCACAGACGTTCTTTTGTTGGCCACAGAAGCCATTGGGATGGCGACGGAGATGGTGTCTGAATGTCCCACGAGATGAGATTTATCAATGTGCGCATCCGTGCTCGATAGGTTGTTTGCCCACGTTGATGGAGAAGCGATAAGTCATCTAATCTATTTTGGACGGCATGATGAAGTAGAACCTAGCCCGACGGGCAGCTCTACGCTGATATGCTATTGAGATATGGTACTTAGGCCTTCGCTCTTAGCACTCCAATCGAACTCGACTTATACTTGTGTGTAGATTTATGTCAGTTGGCTTGTTTTAGTGCTCTAGTCAAGTTCTGCATCGACTCACACGTTAGGCCTGCTATTTTTCCAGTTATCAAAAGCCCGCGGCCAGCATGGGCAAAGTGAAGAAGAGCAAATTGGAAGAGGATGACGAAGACACTCGGTGTGGGCTTGGTCCTTTTCAGGGCGAATGGCTGCAGAAGTTCGCTACAAAGAAATCGTACCTGTTGACCTACAGTTTCTTGGGCATTTTTCAGGCCATGTTTGTTAGTTATTCTATTGCTACTTTGACGACTCTCGAGAAACAATTCAAACTCAAGAGTCAAACGACGGGTAACAGATTTTCTTTTAAACTAATTAGTTTTTCTTTTTGGCAGTTTTGAGGGGGATTTTTATTATCATTTTTATTTTCGTGATTTTGTTCCAGGTATTTTGCTGGCGGGTAATGAAGTAAGTCAGATCTTGCTCTCGCTTCTGATGACTTACTTTGGCGGACATGGACACAGGCCTCGACTGGCTGCATTTGGAGTCCTTTTCTCCGGCGCCGCTTCAATACTCGTAGTCGTCCCTCATTTCGTTTACGGCCAAGCAACAGCAATCACGAACGGTAGTAGTTTCAAAACCCCGTATCATTAGAATGGACAGGTCAAAATGAACACACACAAAAAAAACACTGATTAGTGATTACATAACTGTACAGGAAATTATGTTTGAAATTCATTTATTGATTTTTACTTCTTGTCCTCTTTGTTGATTGGCTGTCAATCGTTATTAGTGACGAGAAGTTTGGACGTATGTTCTACATCGCCCGAATCCGTAATGCCCACCATGAACCCGGAAGAGAGCTGCGATGACACTGCACCAATCGGTAAGTTAAAAATGTATGCATTCAGAATTAGATTATTTCTTATTGGCATTTCCCCCAACAGGTCCAATGATCTACATCTTTATGTCACAATTCGTGTCTGGTATCGGCACAACCCTCTTCTCCATTCTAGGTATTACTTATCTTGACGACAACGTCAAACGAAAGCAGACACCTATGCTTATCGGTAAATTAAAGTTTTTTATGTTCCATCTAAAAATTGAACTGGGTAATAGCTTCTACGAATGGTTTTATAGGACTCATGTCGGCACTTCGGTTGATTGGTCCCGTCTTCGGATATGGTCTGGCCGCCATCTGCATGCGGATCTATGTCAATCTTAGCGAAACAACGACACTCAAACCTAGAGATCCCAGTTGGATTGGAGCTTGGTGGCTGGGTGAATTTTTCTTTTGCAAAAATTATCCTTTGCATATTGATGACTAACGCATTCCTCTCTGTTTTTGAATAAAGGCTTTATGGTGATCGGCATCATTCAGCTTTCTGCCTTCTGGTTATTGGCATGCTATCCGCGACGTCTACCGAAAAAATCGACCACCGCCCAAGGTTTTGGCACAATTGCCTCACTTCGGCAACACTCACAAACGAAAAGACCCGAAGCGCGAACATTCAAAAGTATATTAAATCTGAAATTGTTTATTTAAGGGGAACAACTGGAAAATTGTTTCAAGTTTAGAATTCCCAGCTGCGTTGCGTCGATTGCTGACGAATAAGATTCTCATGCTCAACAACTGCGCCGGTGTCTTCTTCGTCTTCGCTTTGAGCGGATACCTCACCTTTTTACCCAAGTACATGGAGACACAGTTTCAACAGTCATCGTCTATGTCAGGCCTCGTTAACGGTACATTTCAAAGTCTCACGTGTGCACCACCAGAAACATTAAAATAAAAGTTGACGTCTTCTTTTCATTCTAGGACTTACTGGGATCATGTTCATGTGCACTGGTTTGTTGCTGGCAGGCTACCTTGTTTCACGGTTTAAATTCGCCGCTTGGAAACTCCAAGTTTGGGATGTCATCATAGGAATTGTTTGGGTTGCACTTCTAGTCACATTTGCATTCATGGGATGCAACGCAAAACCTATACATGGCCTCGAAAATGCAGAAAATGGAGATGGCGCCATGTAATTGAATTAGGATCGTATTAAGCCGCCGCAAAAACTGACATTTCCTTTTGATTGTAGGCTGGGCATTCCTGTAACACCATGCAGCGAGGATTGTAATTGTCAGGCCAATCGCTTCGCTCCGGCCTGCTCCGAGGATGGCGAAGTCAATTTTTTCTCAGCATGTCACGCTGGCTGTTCCATGATGAACCACACGGGCGACCAGACAGTAATGGAAATTAAAAAAAAAAAATTGAACTAAGTTAATCATGTTTTACCTCTTCTAACAATTAGATTTTCTCCGACTGCAGTTGCATCAAAGAATGGAAGAACTCAACTTCAATGACGGATACTGGTTCATGGTATAACGGCCGAGCCATCGGTGGCTATTGCCCTTCCAACTGCTTCCAAATGTTCCTCATTTACATTTCCGTTATGGGTGTCATCAAGTTTCTGAGCTCAATGGGCCGAGTCAGCAACATACTCATTACTTTCCGGTAGTTGCTTATTCGCCTTAATTTTCATTTATCTCTTTGCTAATTCTTTTATTCACTTCCGTTCTCGTAGGTGCGTTCCGGAAGAAGATAAGTCTTTCGCCATCGGCCTTGGCTATCTGCTAACTAGCCTATTTGCTTTCATTCCTGCCCCGATTGTCTACGGAGCTGTAGTTGGTAATTAATGAGCCAATCATCCGTAAACTATTTTCAAGCAATTTTAGTACTCGACTAATTTTTTGGCTTTTGGCGGTTCTTCAGATCAAGCGTGCATTCTATGGCGTACCGACAGTTGCGGTGTGCGGGGTAATTGTTGGATTTACGACCAGGAAAAGATGCGATTGTACTTACACATCCTTACGGCCAGTAAGTTTCAATTACCCTTAATAAGAAATAACAATTTAACTAGCCTGTCCTTCACAAAATGCAATTGCAAATAGGCGTAGTTACAATTGGCGTCGTGTTCGATTTTTTCACTTGCTTCGCCGTCCGCGATCTCGATCTGTACGCGGAAGACAGCGATGAGAAATTCGGCGAAAATGGAACGGTCACTTCATCTAACAATAAAGAGCTTCAACCCATGTTATCTTCTCGCCCAACGCCACCAACAAGCAAGCTCAACGAGGAGGAATTCATCAAAACGTTGGAGGCATAGTAAAAAGTATGTCTTTTATATTCGAGATCATTCTATTATAAAGTTGTTCCATTTTATTTGATGCGCTTTAATAAACTCTTTCATCAGACTTGGTACGAGGAAATTTACCTTTACTAGAAGGTAAGAATCCGGACATAACTGGGACAATGAAATGAAGCAAACCGTGGCCAAAATTGGTCGTGAAGTTGGACCACATGGTAAGAATTTGCTGATTCTTAGAAACGTGCGTTTTCGAGTTAAACTCGTGCCAAGTGACGCTCTGAGACAGAAGATGAACTTGGAGGCCAAACATATACATGCAAAACATGCCAATGGTTGCCGACAAATTGTAAACAATCACCATCAATGCACCTGAAAAGGTTGTTGTTCTCGCTAAGGAAAAGGCGTACCCGAACGGCATAAACAGTTCCAAATAATTGAACCAACGATTAAAAACCCAATCAGATGTGAGAAATATTTGCAGAGAGAGGTAGAGTGAGCCTACGCCAGTGTAGAGACACAAAATCACAAAGTAGCGCTGGTTATTCAAACCGATACAGGTACCTAAGAAGAAACAGTGGTGATCGTGCCGCAAAACACAGCACTCACACAAAGGACAGTGGTGGGATTTTTTGTTTTTGTAGATGTTGCATTCCGGACAGAAGTTATGAATATCTTTCTCCAGGCCTTCTTCTACTTGTATTCCATGGTCCTTGTTCGAATTCACAAACATGGCTCGCCAGTTGGCACAGACTTGGATGTAGCAGTAAATGGCTATAGTGGTTACTAAGATACTCTTTTTCAATGTCAGTATGTAGATCGCTGTAGCAACTGAAAGGCCAAGATAAGCCAGGCTAAACAGCATCACTCCATATCTCATCAATCCAATCCTTTTACTAATAACAGGGGCCATTTTTACCATAAAGAGTACCTGATAATTTCAGACAAAAAGCCGTAAGTTTCTATTTTGGAAAATAATTATTAATTCATCTAACCTCAAAACACAGATAAATTCATCCAGGTGAAGAAGAAACCATGAACATAGTGAATCGAGAAATCGACTTCTTTCATCGCCAAAGGTTCTATCTTTTTTCCTGTTAGATAAGACACGGACAAGATAAAGAAAAGACGTTAACAATTAGTTTGGCGACACTTAAGCTAGCTCTGGTTGCTTGTATTACATTTCAGACCCCAAAAAACGGATTTTTTTTTCATTTTATTGCTTGAACAAAAAACTGCGACAGATGTCGATGTAAACGAGTAAAATATTCCAAAAATTCTCCAACAATTTCCCTTAGCTGTTGATTTTGTTTTGTTAAGAGTGACTGCCATCTAGGTACAGTTTACTTTGGTTGACATTTTGGTCAGTAGATGTCTATTCGACGACTCCTGGTCCTTGTGTTCTTTGGTACTAACCCATGGTGACAGCTGACAGCATAGTGACAGCACAGACGAGGTTGCACTGTTGCAGAAGGGTTGCGTTGCGTCACAAAATCTTGGCGTCATATTATTTGATTTATTTCGGCCACTCGGCTATTGCTGATTCTGAACGTCGTGTTAACGGCGTCCAGTTCCATGATGTGACTGAAAACGGTATGTTTGGTTTTCTTTCCATTGAGTGTGAAACATTGATCTTAATGGCTGGTGTAAAATTACAGAACGAAAAAATCCATATCGATAACGGTTTCCTGCATAAAGACGAATCCGAATAGGTCGTCACTAGTTCACAGCAACTTGGGCTCTATCTTCGGGTAATTTGAATTACTTTTCTGGATTGTTCAGAATCTCATGAGTGGCCAAGCTTTGGAACGAGATTAATTGATACATCCCTCTGTCTCACCTGAAATTCTACTGTTTATAATTCTTGTTCTATGACCGAGTTCTTTTACAGACAGTGGCTTCTCATTTCTTCTTCATACCAGCAGTCAGATTTTATGTTCTGAATTGTTTTAGGTTGTTAAAGCAAGTTTGACTTCTATGATGCTTCAACCACCATGTGTGGTTGCCAAACTTTGTCGTTATGGCAGACTGTTGTGATTAATCAGTAGGACATACACGGATGTGTAGTAGAACCTCTAGAAGGTAATTGCATTAAGGTTTTGCTTGTGATATGGAATTCCAGTCAGATCTTTACTCTTTTTCCAATGTTTCCCTACAGATTTCCATAAAGGTGAAGTAAGAGCCTTAGGTCGCGAGCTGGGTCTGCCGGCAGAGTTACTCGGAACGTCACCCATTTCGCATTTCCGGTATGACACTGTGAATCTTTTACGGCAAAGAACCGTTCGTGGAAGCTGATTTCTGTGAAACGCAAGTGAGGATTCGTTTGATCGTCGTTTATGCCAACATGGCAGCTATTGAATATGCCTTGCTCAAGACTCCAGAAGAAGAGCGTCTTCTTCTGAAAGAACTGCCGCTTCGCAACCAGTATATTGCCACACTTCTGCCTATTAGCACTGTCGGTGTACAGGTACTAGAGACGTGCTAGAGATTCGCAGTTTAGACGTTTTCGTAATAATGCCGCAGTCGTAGTCAGCTCTCATTCGAGGGAGACGATAGGTGCCACCATGTCTATGCCAAGGTTTTTTTTTTCTTTTTTTTTTTTTAGATCTTTTAATGGCCAGCGGTATGTCTTTGACGCTCGTATTTTTTGTTGTTGACAAATTGTTTCATTTAAGGTCCTTGTGATGATGGCTTATGGCTTGAACCTGATACCATCGGCAAAGGCATCTGCCGCTCTTCACCATGCCCAAAAGCAAGTACGGCGGTTGCCACGTCTACTGGAAGTCAACACCAAACTCTGAAGGCCGCTGTTATAAATCGTATGCACGTGGACCTTGCAGGCGAGGTAGATATTTTTTCGTTGAGGATTATGGCACTCAGAAGAGGTCGATGTGTTTCTCAGTTTGGATCATCATTCAAAACCCTTACGTCCTTCCGCCATGGAATCCCATGATGAGAAATCCTTAACTAAAGTTTGGAATGTTTTCAGGAAAAGTGGGGCTTATTTTTCAAAACTTGAACTTGATATTTAAAATGTATGACTCATGGCTTAACAGCGCCATTGAGCTATGACGGATATTAAAATGAAACCTAAGTCTTAAAGACATTAATGTAACTTTGAACGATCCTATTTTGACTCTTTCGGGAATGGAACCCGTAACCTTTGGCGTTCCATGCCGATGCTCTACCACTAAGCTGTGATTCATATGTTTACCTTGTCAATATTTTCGTGTAATTAAGTTTAAGAAATTTGGATTTATGGGTTTTTTCGACCAACTTGGATTGTTGATAATGTAACTCATAGCTCAATGGATGAGCATCGGCGTGATATGCCAAATATCTGGGGTTCGAATCCCGAATGAGTTAAAATTGAATTTCCTTGGCATACATGTATGATTTCTGAATAACTCAAAACATTTGTCAATGGACACACAGTATTAAAAGTGAATACCAAAATAGATGAATGAATACATTGCTTCGAATAAGTAAATATTTTTTTTAATTTTATTTTTTTATATTTATTTATTTTTATGTGTCCAACCAAGGCAAAGGTAGACTCTCAGAGTCTACCTCTGCCCTGGTTGAACAACCCCCGGGGAGATTACCCGGGGAGTGGCTAAGAGAAGCCGGAAAAGGATGAAGAGTGATGATCGGACAAGTTTTTACGTGAGCGATTAACCGTTAATTCGGATTTGTGGGTAGCCTCTTCGCCCTCCAAAGTTATCATCGAGCTGGAGGACCCCCACGTCCCCTTTCCGGACAGCGCACTCACAACCTTTACTGCTGATCACAGTAGGGGCATGACCCCCTACGGGCTTATCACAAGTCAAGGGGAAACGGGGCTACAGAAAAGAAGGGAGCCCAGAAATGCACTTTAATTTATACACATAAAATACCATAACATGGAGGAGGGTGTTTAAAACATGAAACTTCTGGTCCCGTTTCCAAACGTAGCGCTCTTTAAAACACCGGCTTCTATCTCCCACTTCATTAAATGTTTTATCTACAAGAGAAAAAAAATATAAATCAGTATTTTAAAAAAGGTAACTTAGTGAACTCGGATAAAACATTAATCTGTGCAATCCTTCTATGGATTCGTTTCTCAGGACCTTCTGATTTTTAACAAAGCCCAAAACAAAATTTTGTTTTAGAATAGGCCATATTGGGCACTGGACCTAAAAGCAACACAGAGACAGAGAACAATAAATCAAAAAATCACAATAATCATATCAAGTTGATTTATTCGTTATGTCTGGTACTTGCCACAGTAGAATGACATCTTGTCTGCTTGGAAGATCTAATGGGCACCTGAAAAACCTTTGACACATTCACTATTTGTTCTGGTTCTCACAAAACAACATGTCACCCTTCAGCAGCAGGCTAAATACAAAGTTTAGTTTCACACAAGATTGCTTCCTAACATCAGACATTGAAACCAATGGAAAGCAGCATCGAGAAATCCTGATCTTCAGAATAACTATACCTCACTTGGTGTGCCCTGCCACTGAGGCTTACCAACATATAGCATTTGTGGTTGCTCGGGTGATCAGGAATGCAGATCGAGACTTTTCACACATCCTAGGGGTAATCACAAAAATATAAATCACCCCTTAACAAGTGTTAAACAGGCCACTGCTAATCATAGGTGGTCTATCACACTCTGCCATCATGTTGGATTTCTAAAAGTGTTTACAGAAAAGTGAAGAGTTAGAACCTCTGAACAGTGACCTTTGACCAAAAAGTACTAATCATGTAACTTATTTTTCGGAAAACGATTGGAAAAGATGCAGGCTGCAGATGTTTTCGTTGGTTCGTTGGTTGAATTTGTTGGTACACTATTGTTGACATGCAGATGTTTTCACTTTGCTAACGTTCCACGGTATGTATCAATGTATGTATATTACCCGAAGGGTTTCTAACCACGTTTTTTTTTTGCTGGTATGGTTTTTTTTTCTGGTGTGGATGGGTTTAGTTCACGATTGCCCCACTAGATGACTGTCAGCTACCTGCGTTAGCAAGGTACCCGAAGGGCTATTTTCGGTTTTTTTGTAATCTTTATTTCTATCGGCTTTTAAATGCTAGAATTAGAGCTGTTGTGTTATTTGCTAAAAAAATAGTTAGAAAAATATTTTGTTAAAGAAATAGTTAGAAAAATAGTTGAAGTTGTTTGTAGTGTTTTTTTTGAAATATGGCGACAAAAACGACACGATTTTGGACCAACCCAAAGGAACTCGTATCGATTTACTACAAGAAGGAGAGTGAAGTTTCAATTTAAGTTTATTTATAAGTGAAGAAAGGTTTGTATTGAATTCGAGACGAGAAAGTTGAAGTTGATTCCGAGTTGACAAATTTTTAGGGAAATGACTGTGTTAGAGGAAACTAATTTTTGTATCCATATCAGATATTTTCAAACGACCCATTTCTTTACAGCAAATGAAGGGACTAGCTAATGGCGCTAAGAAAAAAAACAATTACACTTAATCACTCTGTAGTGATCCTATACTATTCATCATTCCGAATTAAAATGGCTATTTGACTCTCTTTCAATAATACACCCCCTATCCTTCACGTGAAAACCTATTATTTTTTATTTTCGCTTTACTAAATCATCTAGTGGGGCAATCGTGAACTAAACCCATCCACACCAGAAAAAAAAACCATACCAGCAAAAAAAAAACGTGGTTAGAAACCCTTCGGGTAACCCTTCGGGTAATTTAGTAAAGCGAAAATAAAAAATAATAGGTTTTCACGTGAAGGATAGGGGGTGTATTATTGAAAGAGAGTCAAATAGCCATTTTAATTCGGAATGATGAATAGTATAGGATCACTGATCACTACAGAGTGATTAAGTGTAATTGTTTTTTTTCTTAGCGCCATTAGCTAGTCCCTTCATTTGCTGTAAAGAAATGGGTCGTTTGAAAATATCTGATATGGATACAAAAATTAGTTTCCTCTAACACAGTCATTTCCCTAAAAATTTGTCAACTCGGAATCAATTTCAACTTTCTCGTCTCGAATTCAATACAAACCTTTCTTCACTTATAAATAAACTTAAA
The DNA here is from genome assembly GCA_013167095.2 of Daphnia sinensis. Taxonomy (NCBI): domain Eukaryota; kingdom Metazoa; phylum Arthropoda; class Branchiopoda; order Diplostraca; family Daphniidae; genus Daphnia; species Daphnia sinensis. The sequence goes on along the minus strand of CM023188.1, from coordinate 2,468,728 downwards.
TTGAAACTTCACTCTCCTTCTTGTAGTAAATCGATACGAGTTCCTTTGGGTTGGTCCAAAATCGTGTCGTTTTTGTCGCCATATTTCAAAAAAAACACTACAAACAACTTCAACTATTTTTCTAACTATTTCTTTAACAAAATATTTTTCTAACTATTTTTTTAGCAAATAACACAACAGCTTTGATTCTAGCATTTAAAAGCCGATAGAAATAAAGATTACAAAAAAACCGAAAATAGCCCTTCGGGTACCTTGCTAACGCAGGTAGCTGACAGTTTTAAAACTTGACAAGCTTTTCACTAGGTGGCGATGCTGGTTCATTTGCCTCTAGCGTATGAAATCGGAACTATTTCGTGCTTTTTGTCGTGACTTTCATTGTTAGTTGCACTGTAAGTCTGTAACGTTGGAAAGGTGTATCCGAGTTTCCATCGTGTAACAGGTGTTTTGAGATTAATCTCTGTGTGACTTGTGGAAATATGTGTTAATTGTGTTACAATCCAATTGAAATTTCGATCAAATTAAATGGTTATCTACTACTAAGTGCTTTCCTTTTTGTTTTTCAAGTGAAGCGTATCAATGGATTATTTTTTGTGTCACAGGTAATTGTGTATCAGCTATGCAGCTGTGAAATCCCAAACAGCTGGCTACTTATTACTTATGGATTCCATCGTGTGTTTCTATTGTCCTGTAGGAGGTATTATACTTTAATTTTTGCAATTAGAATCCAATTATCATGATGCTGCTTTTAGGAAGTAGCTCGTGAAACTAAAATTGCCATCGATGCTGACATGCAGTCTTCTTGTCATTTTCTTTGAGTTGGTGAAGTGGCTTGATTTGGTGTTGAAGGATGAGGTATTAAACTTAGGTGTTGGCAATCGATAACAAAATTTGCATGCTTCTGTTTTATTCCTAGCTCATAAACTTAAAATGCAAGGGATGCTGGCCCTGAAGGGTCAGCACCTGAAAGATCATTCTTGGCCACTCATCATCTCTTGTAAAATCCAGCGTTAAAATTGCAGCACATTCTTCCTTATTGTATTGCCAACAATTTTCAACCACTAGTTCAGAAGTTTTCGTTGTATTTCTATTCTACTGGCCAACACATAAATGTGGACTTCTACTCCCTGGTATTTTAAGTTTCTTTTTTTCTCTTGCATTGCTTTTTAAAATTTTAATATCTTGTCATAGGACTGCAAACTTCCAATTTCCGGCCCTACAATCTTTCCAGTCATCAGACGGGCTTAAGTCAAAACGCCCCTTCTTCACCCCGCCCGTCTCTCGTGGGTCGTGGCTGCCTCGCTGTCGTCCGTCATCGCCTCGCTGTCGTCCGTCATCGCCTCGCTGTCGCCCGTCATCGCCTCGTGGTCTCTCCGTCTGCAACTCGCCCGTCACCCTGTCATCGCGTCGTGGTTGCCTCGTCATCGTGGTATCATTGTTTTGTGTAGTGTGCGTAATGTGTAGTACTAATTAACGCGTTGGCTGCCACGCCCTTTGATCCCCTTTTTTTTTTAGCTTATAGGGACGGGCCGCACTGTCCTGCCTCATGGTCACTGCCATGGGGTGGGGCAGTGCCACTGCCCAAAATTTGCCTTCGGGCCCTTAGGCAACGCACCATAGGGACTTTCCCTTGTCGACGAGATGGTGGAGATCTGTGGGGTGTGCGTTCCCCGAAAGGTCTCCACTGTCGAGTCAGCCCGGACTTGTCTTCGGACAAGTCCCCCTTGGTCGCCATCTCTCTGATGGCGACGTAGCAAATGTAGTATTATGTAGTGGCGTGGCAGCCAACGAGTTAGTTAGTAGTTGTATATGTGTATTGTATGTTTGTTGTTTTGTATTGTATTATGTTATATAAAAAGTGGTGGACTTGTGGGTGGAAGGAGGGACAATAAAAGCACTTAATAAGTACTTTACTTTTGTATTTACTTGTACTCAGGAGTTGTAATATATTCACGTAGCACACACATGTCCATTATCTTACCTCGCCAGGAGTTGAACCTGGAACCTTTTACTTCGCAGTCCGATGCTCTACCACTGAGCTATTTCAGGTACTTAATTGGAAATTAAGTATTCAACACATTAAGGTAACAGTGCAGAGCAGTCAATAGACTACCAGTTCTCATTGGGGGGGATGATAGGGGGGGTTGCCAGAAAGGTATCGCACTCATCAAGCAACTCGGAAGTCTCTGGTTCGATTCCCAGTTAGGCTTCCAACCTTCCACGTCTGCCAGTCGAGTCGAGAAACTTCCCCGTTACGAAGTAACGGAACGTATATTTTGGGGAAGTTTGATTTGATATCAAATAACAATTTTTTTAAAAGTTGTTCGAATTTATTTATCGATCTAACCCCCTGCAGAGGAGCCTAGTATATAATGCTTGTTCAATATTAATTTTATACAAGATTGTAATATGTTAATTTAACTATACCTGTTGATTTTTGGATAACTTATTCGACTCACTTCGGATTTGAACCTTTAACTTTCGGCATGCCGTACCGATGCTCAACCACTAAGCCACGAGTCACATATACACATTGTCTATATTTTCATTTGAATTGCATTCCATTAATTCGGACTTCAGCCGGAATTTGAACCCGAGCCCTTTCGAACAATATACCAACGTCCTACCACTGAGCTATTATCCTTGAGAAAACATTACTCAGGTTAGATATATATTTATGAACGTTTTAAGTGAAAAAAATCTAAAGATGCTGTAATACCTAATTTAATTTTAGCACGATGAACCCTTCTCCTTTGTAACTTAGCAGAATTCCGATAGTTAACTAATGGTGATGCACTTCAAATTATTTTCTGCTGTAAACAGGGTCCAACCTTCAATTTTGTAACACTCCCAACACCTTCCAGATTTGTTTAACTTGATTTTCCATAAGTTCTGTGAATGACAAATAAAAGTTTTATCAATATTTCATTGCCTGACAATAAGAAGTGGATTACCTACGCTTATGTTTGTAGATGTCCTCAAGCAATTTAAAGGGATCACCTCCATTATTGTTCAAAAGCTTGTTACTGTGTGATCTAACATATCTTCACCAGCAAAATGGGACACTGCTTTGATTACGATCATCAAGAGCTTTTTGAGTATCTAGAGGGCAATGTTTATCTTCAATGATGTTAAAGTCAAACAATCGCCTCCATAAACGAACTAAATGATCTCACCGGTAGAACTTCTTACAGTCAAATCATGTTACAAAGATCTTCCAAGTCCTTAAGGCCTGCTGGTCAACACAGGCATTTGGGGATTCAAGGCAATTCAGTTCACATACTTTTCGGTTAAATGGAGGACAACACGTAAATACATAAGGGTGACTGAGCAAACCCTTTTCCCCACTATATAACTGAGAGGGGGAAAGATGGAATTCTGATGACCATATTGACCTTTTCACCTGTAAGGAATGAAGAAATGTAAACAGATACTTCAAAAGAAACACACCCTATGGCATCACCATTTAGTAATTTTGACTCCAAGGATTCTTCTTCATTGCAACCAGAAAGGCAAGCAGCCAAGATATGGTGGTTTTCACATAGCAGGAACACAGTACTGTACATGGAGGTATTTGCCTGATGACCATATTAACAACTTCACCTGTAAGGAATTAAGAAAATGAAGAAAGAAAAGGAACACACGATGTGGTATCACCTTAAAATACTTTAATGATGATGATTCTTCTTCGTTGCAACCTGCAACCACGTAGGCGTGGGTCCGTTGGTCGTATATATCGTGTACATGGAACGTGGAACGATACGGCGTGGAAATCATCGTGGAAAAGGGGGGGGGAGCCAAAGATGCCTTTTCCACGGCATTTGAAGTGAATAAAGAATAGATTAGAAATCATGGCGAGTATCCAACAAAGAAATGAGGTACCTAAGTAATATTGAAGCAATATTGTATTCCAGGGGCTGGTCAAACAATAACGATCCATTTCGGATGGACAAGCTGTCGAAATGAGTGAATTCTGTTACATTGAGATACTCAATTAGGTTGCATCCATTCAGGAGATGGTCTTCAATTTTGAATAAATTTTCAACAGTGACGTGCTGAACATCCACCAGTCCAGTGATGGATTGGACATCACTTGTGCCAGCTATCTGGACAAAGTGGAGAAGATTCTGCCCATTAATAGCTCGCAACTCGATATTTCGGATTTCAAATGTTCAAAGACGCAGTCGCCAGTAATGTTCTGGTTATCAGCGTCTGTCAACATCGTTGAGAATTCAGATGACCGCCATTAAAAAAGCCAAGAGTGACGTCCTTTTCGACAGCAATAGGATAGAATGTTTTCTTTGTTCCAGAGATTGTTTTGGGGTCTGTCATATTCACCACTTGACTTAAGTATTCTTTAACATTGTAGCTGTTGATAGTATCCGTTTCAAACGATTCCTGTGTTGTGGAGGTTGACATATAGCGTGCAAAGAGTGATTTTTTTAAACGAAATAAGAAGTAATACCCTAAATGTTACTTGACCGTGAATGTAATCTCTGGTCACTGTACGAAATCCAGAGATTTTCTTCTTAAACCTTTGAAAACAATATCGTTGACATCATGGCCGTTCAGGGAATTTTCGATGACCATCATCTACTAAATGTCGCTTGAAATGTACGTGTCCATTAACTGTTACGTCTCTATCGTAGCTGCAACCACAGCAAAATCATCCAACATAACTCCTGTTGTTCCAACATCCTCCACCGTATTCAACGGTGATGATGTCACTCGCTGAAGTGATGACGTCGTCGTCAACGGTGACGTTGGATGTGCCATTGAGCCTGTAGAAAAAACAGCAATGAAATCACTGAAAATTTTTAAATGCATGGTCAAAAATGCCTATAACCGATGGGATCTGTTGCGGAGAGCTATGTCTTGCGAAATGTTCAGATTATTAAGTCTCCTCTACAGCCAGATTTCCGTGAATGGTTAGCTACTAAAAGGTGTTAAAACCCAAAGAACGTTAAACATTGATTAACTAAATAAACCTTTGTGCTAGCGGCATGGTAATCTCCTTCCTTCTTGGCAATGTCTAAAGACCTGAGAGTTTTACTTCGTTGATATCGGTCAGGTCGTGAATCATCATATCCCCGTGTACGATAACATTGTCGGTGAACTGCACTTCAACGTTGAACGTCTGGCTGGTTCTCGTCAAGAAGAAATCACGATCGAGGATCTTTAATTACAATTTCAAAGGGCATTCGCACGTTAAGTTAACAGGGACTGATTGGCCTGTTGATTTTGTCCAATAATTTTGGGGAAGTTTTGAAAGATCAATCGTATTGATTGATCAGGACATGGGCAGCGTGCGTGGCTAAATCACCGTTTGCGTGAATGTTTGAGTATTTCCCAATACTCGCTACAATAGTTTGCTGGCCCGAGGTGCTTAATAAACCTTCGATAACGATCGTTCAGAGAAACCATTTCAACATCGTCAACAAGCAAAGGACCAATGAAATCGAAAAAATCCTATAACAACAAATGTTATCAGACTGCACGGAATGCAAATTATGATTGACATTACCTTTAGCGATCTGGTGGGCATTCTTATCAACGAGTACTCCGGGGAGCATGGATACGTTTATTCCGTTAATCCAATCACTGCGGAAGCTTTCAACTACCTGTAAAAGACCGACGATCCGCACCGATCCGGTGAAATGCTGCTTTTTTGTGCTTTTCTGTAGAATCATTTTTTCCTATCATGCCCTAAAATCACGTTGCAACACATTGTTAGTTAAAACAAAGAAAATTCCATACAAATGTTATGTTAGCAACCTCATTCAACCTCATAGACGGTGTTGGTTGTAAAATTGTTTTTAACTTCGGTAGCGGAAGATGATTTTGTCCCTTGAATGGAAAATCCTGCTCCTAAGTCATCTTCGAAACCTGCTGTCTTTACTACCCATAAAAATCTTGCTGCTGTAGAACCCAGACGTAATTCCCAAAACGCTGATGACGAACGAGGATACGAATTGTTCGATGAAATCTGTTGTTCCAAACGAAATATTTAGATTTGAATAAAATGCATTAATGCTATACATGTTTGTCTCTTAATTTGTTCTCATTTTGTAATACTTGCGTTGCAATAACCAATAAGCCACATAGTTCTCTCTTGATGGCTATTAAATTAAAGCATTAAATACAATACAGAAAGAAGATTTCTCTTGTCAACTTACCCGAGCTCTGTCCGGGACTTTAGGGGAGTGAGGGACTTTCTGAACGGTGGCGTCATAATCACGAGAGCATGCGATACCCTAAGATGTTGGTAAAAAATATTAAAATCTTTGTGACACTTTTAGGCTATTTTAAATCGACTACTTTTGTTATTAGGATTTGCTTTTTCACGTGAAAGGCGGTACCCACTTGACGTCTACACGTCGTGTACAAGTCATCAAGTGAATTCCTCCTAAAAGGCAAGTTTAAGAGATTTTTACGAGACGACAAAGCTGATAGGTTATTGATTATACTGAAGACTGAAGGGTGCGGAGATCATTAGCCTAAGCAACGTTCGTAAATCAAATCATTCCCACTCCGTTGTCCCGGGTGGTTTTTGGCAGTCAGGTCATACAAGACCACGGAAATTCCTGGAACAGTTAAGACGGCTTTATCTTGTCTACAACCTAACAACGGTGTGCATGTTTTACAACAAGATCAGTTTTAAATATCTACCACTTTCTACGTACCTCTTGGGACAAATGTACAGGAAGTCCAGTCATAAAATCCTGTAAAATGCATGGTGGAAAAACGACTGACCGCTGGCATGACGTAATGCGTTGACTCGAATCGCGATCGAGGTGAAGAGGGATCAAGATGATTGTCATCTGGGCTAGCTTCTAATAACCCTGGTGGTTATATCAATCCAGTTTGGTTGCGTCTGATCAGAGCTCATACACCATAGCTATAAGTTCGACAAACTCCCAACAAGGAAGAGTACAACCTATATAAAATTCCACCAACAAAAAGTCTAATTGAGAGGCACTCCCGTAAGAAAAATCTAGTACTAATAAATCTACTAATAAAGCTAGCTTATAACATGAAGATCTACAGCTAGATTTTTCTTACAGGTATATAAATGTTACCTTTCTTTTTTAAAATAGCTACCAGTAAGAAAAAATGATCTATATTATAGCTGAATCCATCTAGCAAAACCTAGGGAAAAAGAACTGTGATATTATTTCAAATGATGGTGATCCATAATTCTACTAATACCTCATTCGGGAAAGCTGCATTGTTTGAAGATCATCATACTGTCTAAAATTACTCTTTTTTCTCCCACAAGAGAAATACTCTTTCTTCTCTCACAACAGGAAATAGTATGCATTGTCTGAAAACATCAACATAAAAAATATTTACGTTTAAATACTTGTTTATGCGACATGTTCACAAATAACAACAGACTTGCCCTTTTATATGGAATTTTCCGAGCAAATTTTTATTTTAGCTACCATGAGGCTCGTCGACAAGCTAGTTACTCCTGTACTTCAACAATTTCGTCACTGCTAATTGAATATTTGGTAACTTGCTAGATTGTGCTTGCGTGTAAAATTCCGTTGGTGTGTTTGCTCGGTTTGCTGTACCAGTCCATGGCTGTACAGTTCTACAGTACCATGGCTGTACAGTACAAACTACAAATGTCGTCTGTCTGTGACGAAGGAAGCGGTGTTGTCAAGCAGACAACCAATATTCGGAGGGAGAGCTCGGCTCAGCGCCCCGCCCCGGTTTACCCATGGGCTACCTGCCAATCCGGAGCGTTAAAACAAGTAAAAAGGTTTTTGCGGGTTTCGAATTGGGTCATGGCTCGATGATAAGCTGCCTGCATCCATGAACCTAGAGGCCACGGGGAGTCTTACGAACAACCTACGAGCTACCAATTCTCTGCCTAGTTACGGGTTCGATCTTTATGTGTAGTGAACGGTACTACTAGATCGAGCATCGTCTGTAAGGTGTCTAGTTGTTGTGCTGGTGTCATACGTGTAGTTTTGTTTTTTGAGTGTGATGGTGGCGTGTTTTTATAGATGGCCTTTTTTTATAGGCGGCTTCTTTGAAGCATTTAGTTGAAGCATATCTTGCGCTGGAACAGTTGAAGTATATCTTGAGCGTTGAGTTGATGTCGATGCGATGAGTCTTGAATGATGACACACATACATGCATTGGAAACATTGGAGGGAGGACGGGAGGGAGGGCAGGAGGGAGGACGGGAGGGAGGGCGGGAGGGAGAGCGGGAGGACGGGAAACTTGGAGGTGGCGGGAATCGAACCTGGGGAAACTACCATACAAGGGAGTGGCGATAACCACTGTGCCAGGACCGCACATCTCAAACAAAACTTTTTTCGGCGGTCATCTGTTTAAATACCTTATGTATAGCACCTGTATTAACAGAAGCATGGCGCCGTGCTATAGTGCGCGACTCCCATGCCTATACATGAAGGTTCAAATCTTGATGACTGGAAACAATCCAAATTACTCTACGTTACTTAAACGACAGGAATTTGATTTTTCAAATGTAACACAAAAATCAGACAAAAGAGCGGCATTCATTAAAATGTTACAACTTCCTAATAACGCTACATAGGCTCATCTTTTTTAAAATTGAGGCTTAGGGCTTACGCAAATTGCCGACCATTAGGTTATCTATTTTTAAAAGCTTTAATGTGAACAAACACGATAATTCTAAAAATGTTTTAACCCACTTGTAGGTCTCGATGATATTTTTGACCTGACGTTGCAGAAATTGCTTACCGGATTACACGTAAGCTATTATCGCAAATATTTTAAATAACAAACATTTTGCGCTTAACTTTCTACGCCGATTTCAATTAATTTGTTGATGATAAATGAATTGAAAAACAGGCAAAAAAAAAAAACAGACAACAAAAATGGTTGACAATGGTGTAGAAACACATGAGGCTAGGAGGAATCGTGACTACCGAACTACTAAAACTTTACCAAGAACGTTTGCCTTCTTCAGAGACAACATTTGTTTGTTGATTTGGGCTACATGGGGATGATCAAACCAGAAGGGAACTATGTTTCTCCTTTAGACAATTTCCAAGGTAGGGTACCATACATTTACTTATCAAATTTATAGCCCTTATACCTCAAGAATTTTGCATGGGTACGTTTTAAAAAAATCTAAAAAATTACGAAAGTGTCAGAGAAATTGCAATAATGGGAACGTTCTTATAGCTACCATTTTTCGATTGCCGCCGGGGGAAATATAGCAGCTGACATTGCCATGCCATTGCTAACCAGTTGATAACTTTTCTCGTAGATTTCTTCATAATATGGTAGTCCGAGAGCTACTTCATGAAGTATGCAAGTAATAGCACCAACAGTCCCCAAGTCTCAGATGCAATCTCGGACACGACAGCCGGCCGAGTCTGGCACTCAGACAGGACAATATTTCATGCAATGCAATGTAATGCAATTTGTGCAAATAGCATTACCCTTAAGCATTCGGAATTCGGTGTACATACTTACGCCTTCTGTGTAATACCTCGGGTTATATTATGGTATTCCACCTTGTGTAGGGGTAGTGTTCCGGAGCTGGAGCAGTGTAGCACAAGGCAGTAGTGTAGTACTAAGCAGCATTCGTGGTGTAGTATTTTGGTGCCTTAGTATAAGATTTCGGAGCATACGTAGTTTGCTTTTCCTCTCCGGGAAGCATGGATACGTTTATTCCGTTAACAGTCACTGCGGCAGCATTCAACTACCTGTACAGGACAGACGATCCGTACTGATCCGGTATGATGCTCTTTCTCGGTTCTCTGTAGAATCAAGTTCTCCGACCATGCTCTAAAATCCCGTTGCAACAAATTATTAGGTAAAACAAAGCAAATTTAATTCAAATGTTATGTCAGCGGACCTCATTGACTGTGTGTTACATTGTTTTTAACTTTGATAGCGGAAAATGATTTCGCCCCTTGAATGACGAGATGTGAGGCATTCTTTTGCAATGTATCCTCCACAATTACACCGTTGATGGAGTTACTGCCAACGTCGAGATTACATCGGACATCCAAACTAACCAAATCAGCACCTCCATTGATTTTCCCCCCAGATTTCAGTAGCCAACGCGAGGGCCGTGATCTTCCTATGGTAAACCAACCGAAGAATTTTCAGCTTTAAGATATCTAACCCACACATGACAACGAACAGTATGTTCTGGTGAACTACTACTAAACTATCTAGTTCAGTAGTCAAAACTGGGAATGTCGACATAGTCGTCTTCGCGATATTCTTCCTGCAGGCTAAACAGTGGATACTTGCCAAATATCGACCATGGTCTCATCACGTTAGTAGAGAGAAAATTGCGAATCTCTAGTACCTGAACACCGACGGCACTAATAGGCAGAAGTGTGGCAATATACTGGTTGCGAAGGGGCAGTTCTTTCAGAAGAAGACGCACTTCTTCTGACGTCTTGAGCAAGGCATATTCAATAGCTGCCATGTTGGCATAAACGACGATCAAACGAATCCTCACTTGCGTTTCACAGAAATCAGCTTCCACGAACGGTTCTTTGCCGTAAAAGATTCACAGTGTCATACCGGAAATGCGAAATAGGTGACGTTCCGAGTAACTCTGCCGGCAGACCCAGCTCGCGACCTAAGGCTCTTACTTCACCTTTATGGAAATCTGTAGGGAAACATTGGAAAAAGAGTAAAGATCTGACTGGAATTTCATAACGCAAGCAAAACCTTAATGCAATTACCTTCTAGAGGTTCTACTACACATCCGTGTATGTCCCACTAACGAATAACGACAGTCCGCCACGACGACAAAGTTAGGCGACCACGCACGTTGGTGGAAGCATCGTAGAAGTCAAACTTGCTTTAACAATCTAAAACAATTCGAAACATAAAATCGGATCGCTGGTATAAAGAAGAAATGAGAAGCCACTGTCTGTAAAAGAACTCGGTCATAGAACAAGAATTATAAACAGTAAGAGTTTGAGATGTGACAGAGGGACGTATCAATTAATCTCGTATCAAAGCTTGGCCAATCATAAGATTCTGAACAGTCCAGAAAAGTAATTCAAATTACCCAAAGATTGAGCCCGAGTTGCTGTAAACTAGCGCCGACCTGATCGTATTCGTCTTTACACAGGAAACCGTTATCGATATGGATGGCCTGCACTCGCGAAGAATCGTCACACTATGAAGCACAAACGACGGAATCGGCTCCGCCGCTTACCAGCATTAGCACGATCTTATCACGTCTAACCGTATGCCGGCGGTAATCGATGCACTGCTGCCCGCGTTTCTCCAGTGTGAAACTTCCTTGCAAATCCATAGATTTCGAACAAGAAGTTATGCAACATATTTTGTCCTGTAATTTTACACCAGCCATTAGATCAATGTTTCGCACGCAATTGAAAGAAACCAACATACCGTTTTCAGTCGAACCATGGAACTGGACACCGTTGAGGCGGCCTTCAGAGTCAGTGTTAGTGGAAGGAATATGACGCAGTAAGCACAGAGACTTACTGTCGGGTTTTCATTGATGCGATCAGTTTTGGTATTCGGCTTCCATCAGGAACGTCCGCCGTTTACGAATGGTTGTCAACCTACATTAAAGAATTAAAACAGGAATCACTTGAATATTCTTTTTAAACAAGGTTACATAACACAAACTCTTTCTCTGGCATTTTCCTACTGTACTTCTGGAATAGCTTTCCCAGATGCCAGAAAAAATCATTTCCTATTCAAAGAGACTGGTAATTTTAAACAGTAAACAGGCTTGGCACTGCAAAGCAGAAAGCAGACACAATTGTAAGAGAAATAGCATGGCAGAATTTCATATTCTGTCCACGGGACAGCACTTGAGACAATAATATATTATAACCATGATAAAACAAACAAAGCTCTTCCAAGTTCGATTTAATCTGCATAACTCTTATTCTTCAATACTCAACACAAACCGAAACCAACGATTTTGATCATTGCTACACGTTCAATGGCGTTGTTTCTGATTCATTAAATAAGGATGGATTACGATTTATTTATTACTCACCATCAGAGGTGTACGAGAAGTCGACTGGTCGATCCAACGTCTTGAACTTTCTTTCTTTTTTAACGAAAAACCCGGAAAAACCATGTAATTCAAGTTATTTAAGAAAAACCATAAAGAAATACTCCTTTACTTTCTTCAGCATGCTCTTCAGCTTCACCGCTACACCGCATGTCCGCTTTTCCGAATCACAACCGCTGCGGACGCCATCTACAAGGACCATACTGCCATCTAGCGGGGGAAATTCGTATTAATGGTGGTAGTATAAACAGTACACACGCATAACACTAGGGGCCCTCACTCCGTTCAGGAAATTCCCGATAGGACGGCGATCACGATCTAGTAATAGTAGTAGTAGTATAGTAGTAGTATCTAAAAACCAACCCCGTTTCAGTTGGCATTCGGAACTGTCCAGTAGAACCACTCTAGTCAAAGACGACACCTCCAAGAACGCGTCGTCCAATTTGGATGAGTTCTACTACAAAACCCATCACCTCGTGTCCGATTCTTCTGATATTAAGAGAGGAAGCGTGTCGTTTCTCGGTATTACCATTGCGTTGCAATGACGCTTCTGTGGACTGTTATAGCCCATCACAAACCTACCCTCGCCTACCTTATTCTACTACCGCTTCCCTTTCATCAAAATGTAATTGTCTTAGTATCAATGTTCAATGGAAGTAAAAACGAAATTCGTTTTCTCATCTCTATGCTGCGATGGCTATTGGCATGTTTGTATTCTACAAGAATGACAACATGTCCCGACAGATATTATATTTATCAGTTGGTTATACGTTAACTAAATTAGTATGCATTTTAATCAGTTGTTGAATTAATTGGAAAAAGTTCTCATAATAACGCACAAAAACAACTGACAAATAACTTTCGTTTGTTCCTTTGAAATTCAAGGCAGGAATGGCTGCCATCCGAAAGAAACTTGTCATCGTAGGTGCTGGTACTAAAAATACCCTTTCCTATTTACATAGACATAGTGTATTCTTGCAGTACAACTTGCCGAAACAATCCGCTCGTGTACTTGATTCTTCAAAATCTATGATGGCTGACTTGCCCACTCTATAGTCTATACCATTAAACATTTACAAATTACGATATACTATAGTGATATACTTGTACTGTACCAGCTTGTACCCTGCTTGTACACAACGAAAACCCACTGTAAGAAATGTAGCAACAACACTTTGTCATTGTACAGATAGCGATCCACGATGAACGCGTCGCTTTGTCACAATTCGCGATTCGGTGCAACTATTTATGTCATTAATGTATCTGTTCAGCCATGTAACATTTGCTCATTGTTTTTGTAGGTATGACATAAACAGCAGACATAAAACACCATCTAGTGGCAAAAATCTCAGAAATTTCCAGTACTAAAATAACATGGGACATTTGAAAAATAGATCCCTGGTCGGGAACCTAGATGTCGCGCTACACAACACCATCTAGCGGGGGAAATCTCAGAAACAACACCATCTAGCGGGGGAAATCTCAGAAACAACACCATCTATCGGGGAAAATCTCAGAAAAATGTGTCCTATACCTCACTTTTGATAGAATCCCTATCGGGAAACTCATGAGCTCCCGGTGTTCGCGAAGTTCCCGATAGCCTGGAAGAAAAAGAAATCACTCAGTACTATAAACACAAAATTACCTTGATATCGGTTAAGTTACTGGCCTTCTTCTTAAATCACGCGGTTTTTAAATAAACGAAAATACCTGGAGAAGAGATGCCATTAAAGTGGTTTCTGTCTCGATCAGGTTGATCCGCTTGAAACTGTGATGTTAGTCATGTTACCCATCTAGCTATGCACATGCCCAAACTGTACCTGCCTTTCTCGTGTACATCACATTATGGATAATGTCTTGATTTATTTACTTCAATCGTAAATTTTCCTAATTCCGCTATGGTTGGTCAGTGCGCCGTGAGGAACGCACAAATTCCTCACTTTTATTGATCCACACATCTAACAAAAAATTTTGTTCAGGAGTTATCGTTGTTTCTTATTTTCTTCATGAATTTCAATTCAAATCATTTTTCAATAAGTGCTCCCGGCTAATCGGTGACCTGTTGCAATAGAGAAAGAAAACAAGAAACGAAAAAAAAGCATAATCGCACGGGAGGAAAAAGTTGATTTGAAATGCTTTGATTTTTCTTACGCAGTAATAACGTGTAGACAGTATATTTTGAAACAGACTGACGAAGAAGACAATGCACGGTGTGGTGTGTGCTGATCACGCGATGCTTCGATAATAACACACCTTAGCGCGCACCCCCAGTAGCAGCGCTGCTCAATTAAATTCAGATAATCTTATGGTATGTGAATAGGTGGGCCAATCTTACTACGTTATACTGGACAATAATCAGTCTCTCTTTTCGACCTGGCGCGCGCCATGGTATAACGCAAACGTGCCTCGTAATTTATTCCAATCGCTCAAGTCCATGTTTTCATATTTATTTCTTTTTCGTGAATCTCATTTTTTAGAATTGATTCTTGACTGAAGAAGCACGTCTTAGCAAATCATTCATCATCGACGTGATGGGAACCAGCAACAATGTGAATGAAGCGAAAATTGGCAGCAGCTACCGTATGTTGCACGCCACGTACAGTAAAAATGTGTAAATATAGAACCTGTTCTCTACCGGCCAACGGAAAAAAACCGAAAGAATGTTAACGATCCACAATGATAGCCGGTGGCAGTAGGTTTCTGACAAGCATTTTTGGTTGATATGTTTCAAACGACTCTTGAAGGAGCTCATCACCTTAATGGATTCTGTGTGGCCAGATCGAGCTGACATATTTCGACCCCAAGTGGATTTTGCCGCACACGATATGGTTGTTTCGAAGAAAGAACAAAAAAAAAAAACCTGGGCGAAATTATGTTGGCCAGGTTCACCAACTGGTACAAGAAGGGCTTCTCCTGGTCATTTGTCTTTTTTTTTTTCTTGGCAAAGCTGATGGCATTGCCTGTGTTTAATGTTTGCGGTGCCTTGGCTGCCACTTGGGGCTCTGTGGCCTGTCTTCTTCTCTCAATTGATGGATCATAAAAATGTTCCTCTAGAGATGCAGTAGCAAACGACCGATCTGTGAAGGCAATGGCCTTGTTATACAAGGCACTGTGTAGCATGTGACAACAAAAGAAGCCTCTCTTATGGATGGTCAGTGGCAGGGCGGAGTCGGACGACAAGACACAGCACACATTCACATTTTTTTGTTAAGCCTCTAACAAAGTCGATCAGCACTCTGAGTTGTGCTGACTTTGATTCCATTTTACTGCTGTACTCATACAAAAACTGCCTTTCGCTAGGATTTTTATCGATATTGCATTTTCCAACAGATCCATTCAACTTCCGACAAAGTAAATAATAGCGGACTAGGAGCGCCGCGCACGCGCATGTATAAGGGCCTGCAAACACAATATGCTGGGCCTCTGGCCAACACACAAGGAAAACAGACAATAGGGAAGAAAGAATGAAAGAGGATAGATATAAGAAAAGGCTTTGAAAAACTTCCTTTCCGGTTTCTAGTTTCTCCTTTTTTCGCTGTGCCTATATGTGCCCTTTTGCTTGGGCCGTCGTTTGGGCGGCCCAATGACTTCCGGAATCGGCTCATGTACGTACATTAAAGGCCGTTGCACAACAACATGATGACAAGAGCCGACCGCCTTGGTTGAATAAGTGAAAGAAGAAAAGTTCCAACCGCGATACTTTGGTGCGGCAGGGAATAGAAACATTTGGGATGAGTGTGTGGTCGAAATGGTCATATTATGCTATGCACATAAGGAGAGAGAGAATTTGCCAAAATTCCAAATTGCCTTTTCAAAGGCCCGCGCTTCTATTGGTTTTTTTTTCTCCCCTCTCCATAACATTAGACGATGGTAAGTCTTGTACAAAATGTCTCCATTTTCGCAGCTGGAAACTAGATCACCGTTGTTCTCGCGGCTTTCCCTTCGTTTACAATGGACTAACTGGGCGAGAGAATTTGAGGAAAATGAAGACATTTTTACGACCCGACCTTCTTTTTTTAAATGAAACAACTCTTCATCTAGAAGATACTTGTGTGTCCTCTGATGACGTTGGAAATAAGCATTTAGAATTCAAAGTCACACACACACAAACGACCCTTTTCCCTCCTCTTTCCTTCTCTATAAGGTACACAGATAAACACGGAGGATGTACTATTTAAAGAAAGATATGCAAAAGGGCCTTCTATGCGTTTTTTCCTTTGTTCTCCAGCCCTTGATTGCACCTCTTAATGGTTTCTAAAAAAAAGTCTATTCAATTTCTTTGTTTTCTTTTACAACGTACGAGGACGTGCGCGTTTCCGGCTGATTCTTTGCGCTCCAGCCGGCTATATCCGATCTAATAAAGAAAACTGTGGATAGGCCTACAGAGCCCAGATGGATTAGATGTGAATGCATAACGTAAGCAAAAACACCAGTACACAATTTAATTTTCTTTATATTGTTAAATGTGGTTTTAAAGAAAATTTCAAACAGGATGGACGGAGCGCCAGTTAAAATGTGGGCGGCTTTTGGATTTGATTTTCTCGGATAGAAAGGTGGCGCCTTTCACACTTACCTACGCCTGAAGAACCCCCTCATTTCGTCTAGTCTTTTGCAGTTTACGGAAAGAAATCCCTGTGTACACACTTTACGTTTAGTCTAAACGAACTATAGAGGCATAGGGGCCAATCCATCGATTGCGCTGGATAGGTCTCTCTCTGTCGGACGGCAGCGCCGCTTCAGCCGCCGCCGTACCAGCCTATTAGCATACATACACGGACTTAGCGTACATAGAGAGACGGACGAAACTCTAATACGAAGGAGGATATACTGAAGAGTTTTCGTCTTATGGCAGGCGCCAACGTGGCCATTAGTTCTCTCACCTCCAACAACCGCCCTCGACGGCACGGCAATCGCCATCATCTATTTGCAGCCAGCCACTCCTCACCAAACGTTTTTACCTCATTTCCCCTACGAATGAAAAAAAATCTATTTCATGTTGTTGTGTAATTTGAATTTTTCAAAAAAATTATTCCGTGAAACAATAACAGCACGTCAAAGACCATTGGTTTGTTGACTTTAAAGAATAAACACTCGATTGAAGAGAATCCGGTTCACGTTGACTGTAACATCCAGTCAACACAAACATCCACTCCTCCTACGTGCATTATAGTAGCTCTTACATCAACGATCTCCCATCTGTGTTTCCTTTGTTTGTTATGGACAACTGATGTGCTGGGTTGCGCTCCAAACGTAAACTGAAACCCGGTCATTTATTCTCGTTTGAATGCAAAGAGTTTTGATGTGCTCAGCCTGACGGTTTGAACGAGTGATAAAAGATGTTTATCCTTGTGTTATGCACCGGGGGCACGAGCTCGTCCATAGGCACCGACATCATTTTATTATCATTATTATTATTAGTGAGTACAGAGCTGCCAGGAAAGAAACACGAGCCGCCACCGACAGCAGCTCCGTCCCGCCCGCCCATCCGCACACCCACCCAACTGCGTGTTTGATCGACAAATAACCAGCAGCTCATATATAATATATATATTAGATAATAGAGCTCGTGTGTTTTGTGTGTTGGCAGCGCACTCCCACGCATACGCACACCCTCCCCCCCCCCCCTCTACCTCTCTCTCTCTCCTTTATTCATAGTTATTATTGTAGACGTGTGCAGCAGTCTACAACGTGTATAAATCTATACAAACACGTATACATACACGCATAGACACCAACAAAATACGGCATCAATCCACCCAACGGCTGTGTTTTTCATCCCCTCCCCTCTTGTCCAACACGGAAGGCGACAAATGATTCGTGGTTTATGATTTTTCGTTGTGGACATGGTTCGCATTTCAATCAGCTGCAAATTTTTGCATTGGACCATATTTCTATACAGAGTGTCCTCAAGATACACGAGTATGATTCCACATATAACATCAGTTTCACTGATTATTGCATCTGACTCACTCATTAACTTTGTCGGCTTTATGTATACCCAATTCTAATTAGTATGCCTAATGCGCACCTATAAACCCTTGTGTATTGACCGTTGAAATGAATATACTTAGTGAATTGAATTTTAAACTAAAACCCCCTCCACAAAAAAAACAAAAGAACAGCGACAGAAGAGGAGGGGGTACGTAGATTTTTATTTTACTTACTCACTAACATTCAAGTGTATCCTATGTACTATATTTTAAAAAAAAAAAAGAGAGTCGGTCGATGCGGTGATTGGGAATGAAAATGGGCGGAGTTGGTTAGAGATCGTTAGGCTAGGCCCATCAGCTCTTTTTTTTCTTCGGCCTCAAAGTGAGTAGAGAGTACAGAGAAACGATCTTATACGTACTGTATATACATATCTGCACCACATGATGAGGGAGGGGCGTTTTGTTGTCTGTGGTATATATGGATGCGCGCGCCGCTCTTCTTCTTCCGGCACGCATCCTCATCACTTGCCTGTAAGAACTTCCGAGCTGGTCAATTGTGTTCCGCACAAGCAAAAACAAAGGGAAAAAAAAAGGTTCATTAACCAGAAACACACAACTAAAAGAAAGGCGAACTGTTTCGAAAGGAACACAAAGTTGAAAGAGAAGAGGGGGGTAGGCTGGCGGAGGGGGAGGTGTAGGAGAATAGATGGAAACGAGAGAACTCGTTGTTGTCACTGGAAAGTCTGCCGCCGTCTAAAGAGAGGTAAAAAGGGGGCGTCGCGTTTTGTCGAGCTCATTAAGTCGAAATGTGACAACACGACGACGAACCGCCCGGGACACGTGGAAACGTCTCGTGTTTGCATTCGTTCCAGTTTGACCCAAAAGAGTCAAAACTCTTTTTCAAAGACTGTACACAGTCCAGGCTCTCAAATCAACGACGGTATGGTCATCAGCATCTTTGAGTTTCTCCCTGGGCACATGTCGACCACGCCCCTCATCATTCCGCTATTTCTTTTGCTGGATTTTTTTTTCTCCACAAAATGTGAACTATAAAAAAAAAAGAATTCTTAACCAAGTCTCTTAAGAAACCCGCAAAACAATAAGCAGTTCCAGCATAATATTCTTCATTTTCTTCTCTATTTTTTGCTGTTGTTGTTGTTGAATGTTTATTGCTGGCCGAGCGTTCTTAAGTACCTCATAAGGCATCATGTAACAAGACTGGGAATGGCTTATTCGCTCATTTGTTTTCTTGTGCGCTGCTGCTTGAGCTGCTTGCCTGGCCTAGTGTGTTCTCCGTACTATTTACACGCCCACACAAGTGCCCCAAAGCCGCCAACAGCCCCATCATCAACCGAACAAGTATAACATTATGCACCACCATGAGAAGAACTCGAAACGTGCTGTGTGCAATGGCCTGTTTATGGTAGTCTCAACAGTCCACTTGCTTTTGTTCCATGTTATTTCCCCCCCCCCCTTCTTCTTCTTATTATTATTTTTTACTTCTACGAAGAAGAAGGCAGTTATTTTGAGGTGAACTGACGCACATGAAAATGTCTCTTTGGTGGAAGAAAAACCTTCAAAAAAATACAGGGCCATTGAAATAATTTTGCCAGGCGTGGACTTATATACTATACGCTGCGCCTGTTATTGCTCTTGGTATAGTCATCAAGGGCTGTGTATATAGTGTGGGTATAGTAGTAGCAGTTGTTGTGTATGAGAGAGAGAGAGCATCACAAATACTATAATTGTAGACGCAGTTTACTGGCCGTTAAAAAGTTCTTCCGCGGCTTAAATGCACACCATAACATGTAAGGTTTTACAATACATTCACAGACAAGGCGGCTATATCTCACTCTCAAATGTCCGTGACTTCCAACTCAATAACAATAGACAACATGGCGGTGCGGTCGTCGACGTCGTTGAACGCACTCCTTTGCCCCAACGGCGGCGGATTAGATAGAAAGAACATTTTTGTTTATACCTCTTTCTGACGGAAATAGCTGCAACTAATTGAAATCCTGTCGATAACAATTTCATATTTTTTCTTTCCTTACTGTGTAATCTCGTATCATAGTTAACTGGATCGCTAGTATGCAACGACGCCTACTTGTTACTTGCTCTAATCAGCTGTTTGGCGATCATTGCGTGAATTTTGTTTTTTTACTTCCCCCCTTTCAGGTTTTGCGTTGAATAAGAGAAACGGCCATCGCTCGAGGTGATGGTCGTTTGAACGTTTTCCATCTCGAGTCTTAATAACAGTAATAAACAGCGAGCGTGAGCGATGGTAATTCAGACGCCGTGTCCACCTTCATCAGTCGCTTTTTTTTCCCCAGTGTAATACACACACATAGTCGACTTTCAAAATCACTGACATGCAAACTTAGACAGAAGAATAAATTCTTTTTTCAAACTAGAAAAAGAAAGATTAGAAGAATGCGAACGATAACTGCGTTGTGCGTTTACCTTATTCACGAATCAGATGCAATTTTTAAAGAGACCATAAACTAAAATAAGAGAATTTCATTGTTTGGCTTGCACGAATTCTTGCAGATCACACAACGTTCCACATCCGTCAAAATGACCTCACTGTGTAATTTGATGTGAACTCTTCACAGATGGGGGAAAAATGGGTTTCGTTCACCGGAGATTCCATCACGAAAATGGCCGAGACCCGGCAGTTGCTCTTATACCATTGCTTAACCATGGACAATAGTTTCTTTTATCATTCGCAGACTAGAAGAAGAAAAAAATAGAATTTTACACTGGAGGGGGTCATGGCTATATACGCGTGTATTTATTACTCAAATGCGGAGAGTTGGCAGGTCAGCTGGTTAGGTCACTACCAGTCACGCCCTTTTCCCCTCCGTAGAGCAGTATAGCCATGAAAAGTTGCAAGGAGTCATTCTTTTTCTCCAGCATCCATATTCATGTCCATTTATATGGATGTGTTTGGATTGTATATATAGCTATACAATATATATAGGGTCGTCACATAGTTTTGTATATGTGTGGCGAAATGCGGGTTTGTGACACATTCGTGGGGGGGAGTTGCCCCGTGCGTGAAGAGGACATGGGTGGAGACATAGTCATCTGTTACAAGAGCACCAGAGCGGACCAGTCTGAGTTAACATGGAAACCTTTTTAACATGTGTAACAGAAAAATTCTTCCGATTGATTTCTTTCAATTGAGCAATCGTTCGCTGAATTTATACTATGCGAACTAGCTCTCATTTTTTTCCAGCGATTCTGGAACTGAAACGAAAAAAAGGGGGAAAAGAACTTGTTGCACGACTTTCTTGAATAATTTTCAATGAATAAATTGCCAAAGTAGAGCACGCAGGTGAAATCATTTTTCATGGACTAGTTGTTCTTTTTCATACACATGAAGGAGAGAATAAAAAGAAAAAAGGTAATGGTCTGGAACACTGCCCAACTTCTTTTTTGGTTTATTGGCCGATCAGTCAGTCTGGGACAAATAGGGTCCAGCGTTATCCCCGTAAGATAATCGCATTATAAAATAAGGAGGTCATCCACCAGTCCTAGGATGATGTTTGTACATCGTCACAGTAAATCTGTTATCGACTGGACAACGTACATCGAGCAAAGAGACGTTACAAATCGAGATTTCTGATTTTTGTTAAGTTATGGTACATTTGACGATAACGAACGTTCCATCAGCGATTCCCTCGTTCCAGAAATAAAACCAAAAATCCTAGTCTTGTAAGTGGAGAGGGGGGGATGTTGGCCGTCTCACCCGTTTCCACATGAAAGAGCTCGCGTCCTTTTCTTGTAATCATTTTCTAACCGACAACTATGTCAACAGTATTCCTTTTGCAGTCTCGTCAGCTCTCGTCCCTTTCTTTTGCCTTGTCCTTGTATGAAAAGAATCTTCTTATTTAAAAAAAAAATATTATAAATGAGAAAAGAAACAAACATGGCAGATGATGGGGTTGTGTGGACGGGCTGCCCGCGCAGACCTGTCATCATAATTTTTCTGTTTCTTTTCTTTTGATTTTTTTTTTTTCTTTCCCCCCAAAGTCTGACTAGTAAATTGCTCGACTCAACTCTCTTCGTCAGTCCACGTTATACATAGCCAACCTTGAAGAAGGTTTGTTTGTGTTATACGTGAAAAATCCCATTTTTTTTTCTCAGAATGAACAACACACGCGATGACTTGGCCTATGCGGAATCGACCTTTTCTATTGTCCATCATCAATACAACGAATGACAAAAACAAACCCTGCTGGCCTGTTGACCTTTCTTCTTCCTCTCCGTCAATCCAGCCACATACAAAATGTGTTTCTTGTTTGGTTCTCTGATTGAAAACTATGGCTTATGTTTTGATTTTTTTTTTCTCTTTTCATTTCACTTGCGTGTGCGCGATGCCCGGACGATGCTGCGTTTTTTCTTTGGGTTTTTCTTTTCATGTTTGTTTAACAAACGTCTTGGAAACCAGAAAAAAAAGGCTACAGTTCCTGACTGCCCAGAGCTGATTAAAGGAATGAGCGGGTGCCTTCGTCGCGTTACAATCACGTTGCAATGATGGATCATCTTTCTGGCTCTGTTAACAAAGTCGTGATGGATTGAAGGAATAGGAAAGGTGGGGGAGGAGACGGGATAATCCTTCGTCTATAGGACCGTGCCTGTATACATTTTTGTACGCACCCATAACCGCCCAGCGCAAAAGGCAATCACGTATTGATCGCACCGATCAGACAGCTTGATTGAGTTTGATTTTTCTGACGGGCCTTTTTTTTTTTTATTGGTATTTTATTTTATTTATTTGTTTTTCAGTTTTCCCCCTTTTTGCTTTGCTTTCCCTTCGACTCGCATCATGTATGCACCCTTCCTTTTGCCGTTCAACGAGCCGAGATTGAATTAGCATGACAATAAAAGAGGGGGGACATGAGAGAGTCGGTGATAACAGCGGCGTTTTCAATCGAATTCAAACTATATCTACCCAACTATACAGTCAACTAAACTCGTTTGATTTAATTCAATTGACAATCTTTCAAATCATCCACCTCATCAGTCGTGATTGATATCTTTCCGTTACAGTATTGGCTAGTACCTAATTTGTATGCGTTAGTCGAATCTGGCAATCAGTTTCGAAGTTTCCACAAATCAAACCAATTTTCAATCAAAAACGTTTCCCACTCATCCCTCCCCAGTGTAATCCAATGGAGGCTAAAAGCATCAGTTTATATTTGATAATCTACTGATGGCAAATTGGATTTTTCTAGCTCGTTCAAGATTGAATTTCCACAACAGAATGGGGGTCATCATCCTGTGTATTCTCAGCAGGTCCGGATTGGACACCGTTTGACACTCCCACTTGACTTGAATATCCGCCGCTGTGTACACACACAAAAAAAATACAATAACAATCAAACATAAGAAGAAGATCCACGTTAAAGAGGGTAGAGAGGGGGGGAAGATGTTTCACACTTCATTGATTCTTAATATCTCGAATCATGTAACCCAAAGGGAAGCTGTATAGAGCCGCGTAACCTTTCACGTTGGTCTATGAGGAGGGAACAAAAAATAAACAAATATTTTTTTATTTTGTGTTTACAATAGAATTTTTGAGTGCCCATTCGATCCGGTTCAACTATAAGAGAGGGGGGGGGGGGCAACACAGAACTTATACCCATTAAAAAATCGAAAATAAAAATTGCCACATCCGCTTCGATTCGGTCAGCTGGAATGAATTCGAAAAAGAGGCTGTCAATACAAAACCCACTCACCCTAAAGTTTCCATATACTTTCCCCAAAAATGCTCGTATATATCGCATTTCATTTGAAAACGACCCAGTTCATCCGGCAGGCAAGATTTAATATCAATCCCTTACACAGATAATATATATCGATAGAGACTTGTGTCACACTGCTGAAAAAAAAAAATCTGTGAAATTTACACAGATGGAAACGATGGAGGGGGAGGGCTAACTATCAGATGGTCTGTATACATTATAGACCTTCTTTATTCCCGAAAATGGCAAGTGTGTCTAAATTTGCGCTCGGTCCCCATGTCTGAGCATCCAAAACTCTCAAGTGGACGCCCAGTTTGAAACGACGCTCTGCAGCTAATCGTTGACGACTGGCAAAAGGGTTGCCCCGCTGACCAACGTCAGAGATAACAACAATAGCATCCCCTCGCTGTACAATGTTGCGGTCGTTTAAAAAGTGTAGATCGTTGCTTGTGAAAAAGGGAAGAAGAGGAAAGCACAGCAGGGGGAGAAGCACAGAGGGATCATCATCACACACACACACTGTGCTGTTTATTATACGGAAATGAGGAAGCTGTTGGTGGGACGGATGAAGTGTGTTCCCCTTTTCGCATTGTGCTGAGCTTGTGGCTTTTGGCTCTCAGCGGGTGATGACGTTGACAAACGACCTTTTCCGCATCGCACCAAAAGAATCGCAGCATTTTCACAAGTTTCGATGTTCTTTTTTTTTTAGAGACTGGTGCCTAGTACAAGGCCAAATTCTAGCAGAGAAAAAGTGTTTTCATTCATGTTTTGTTTTTTTTATTGGGTCCGTTTTTCGGTATTCGTGGAGGGTCCCACCGTCATGCCCATCAAAACCACCTCAACTATAAAATATCTTTCAAAAATTTTTTTTTTTTGATATTGTACACAATGCTCCTTGGTGGGCTGCATCGGTGCAATGTGGTTTAATCGAATGGAAAAAAGGAAATCATAACACACAGGGCCCAAGAAGTATATATATATATTTAACACGCTATAAAATCGAAGGAAGGACGATAACAATGCGTTTCTCGATTATTCATACTCCATTGGTCTACAATGGATTATAATAAAATGTTGATATTACACAAAGAGAAATGAGGATACATAACTCATTCGACAAATAACTAAAGAACATTTCCGGTCCTGTATGATGTGTAATAACAATTTTTTTTTTTTTTTTGTCGGTGACAATTGTGTGATGATATGACAAAATAGCGCTGAACGCCTTTTTTTCTCGTGTGCTTTAGGAGAACACGCATCACTAGACACATCCATAAATGTATTTTTGGTCGAAATGTCGTGTTCTTTTGTTGTCGGAGTCATCACACCCGCGGGAGAGTTTTTAAAAAACGAATAAAAATCAAATATAATAATAGAGGACAGGTACTGAAGAAAGGGCTAGACGTATACAGAGGAAATTGTCACAAAACGAGTCCACAAGAATATAATCACAATAATAATAATAAAAAAAGGGGCACCTTGGGAAAAGTTAAAGAACAAAACAAAACTCCCTCAATGTGTTTTTTTTTTTTTAACTTTTGACTCTAAAGTAAAATGCGTGACGCGTTAGTTTAATGGTTTTTTCTCTATGCTATGTAGCTTTTCATTTGAAGGAAAAAAAAAAACAAATAAACAGCCATAAGTTTTTTTTTTCTTTTTAAGGCAGTGGGAAGAATATCATTTTGTTGGTCGTGCCCACCCCACCATCCTTAAAAGCCATGATTGGTTTGTTTGTTTTTTTTTCAGTCGGCGGCAATTTTTTTTTTAAGGAAATGATGAGCTTTCTATGCAAATATCTCGACACGAAATGACTCGTCTTCGGCAACAAACATCAGACACACGCTGTGTGGGTTTTCTTTTTTGAGTTCCCCTTTTTTTTTCCAACTTATTTTCCTGTTTCCCCCTCTTCGCCACTGACTGCCGGTTCGTTTCTCCTATGTCAGGGGCCTTGTAAAACTATAAAGAAAAAAAAAAAAATCAAAAAGAATAAAACTGTAAAGTTTGTTGTACTATTCGGGGCGCCTATAATCAACAGTTATGAAGCGCCGGTAACTGCCCTCATCATCCATGGATCCATACGTCCGCGCGTCTGCCCGCTTCTCAGCGCTATTTTTTGTGTGTTTGTTTGGGAATACATAAACACTCATAAACGGTGTATGTATATATATGTAGATGTAGTCTTTATATGTAGGATGGCTACATAGGTCTTTGGGATCCTATTTGTGTATTATAGACATTTAGACGTCCGCACGGCACGCGATCCGTGCTCATCATCATGCTTTCCCGTTGTTTTCCTTCGTTCGTTTGCCTCTTCGTTATTGCTGAGGGACTATGGAGAGCAACTATACGTACACAGACAGACGTGTGTATGTGTAGTATAGGCTATTAGCGTTCAAAGTCACAGTTAATGTTGTATTTATTTAAAGCAGATAGACGTTCATTGGCCGCCGGGTGAAGTATATATATATATACCGTAACGGTTACAGGTAAATGGCGCCGGACGTTTAACATCAATCACTAACAGATGCAAAGGACGCTTAAAGTCTAAAAAAAACAAATGCAGAATGCGCTGTTAAGCTGAGTGATTTAAATTCATTTTGGCATGGCTATGAAATACGCGGGATAATTTGAACTGCGCTTTAAGCATTTTGAATATGAAATGCCTTGTTGTGTTGTATAACGTGCACATAAGAGATGATTTTTAAAGGGCCGATTGTTAGAACGAGAATAACGTTAGGCTGTTAATCTTTAAATTGAAACGGCCGTTATGACAACTTCCTGTCTAATATATTTTTTTTTCATCTATAAAAATTCGATTCATATGAAATAGCAGAATCAATAGGCTGCGTTATAAAGCACATTGTAGTTTTATGATCCAAGAAATATACTATATTTTTTTAAATAAGACTGAAATGGGGCGTTATAAGAGAACCTCGCCGATTTTTATAGACATCAAGGGACGTAAGAAGTAAGGCGATATGTGACTCTCTTACATCATAGCACACGTGTTGATTGAATAGGAAAATGTGTACCGTCCCTCGCGCAGACCTTCCTCCCACTCTTGGGACTAACGGCAATTACACAGACATTTCACGTTGAATAGGATGGATATAAATAATAATAAAAAAAAATCTAAGGCAAGAAAGAATGAAGGTAAAAAAGAAGGAAGGATAGGCAAGTCGAGCATGGGTATCGAGGGGGTATAGTTGTTGGAGGTATATACCGCCACAGCAGCTCCTGGGTTTGTTGCTGGTCTTTTGTTACTAGCGCACAATCTTCTTTTTAAAGAAAGAAATAATTTTTTTTTATTCTTATATTCTTTCTCTCTTCTATTTTATTATTACATTTGAGCTCTGCATCCGCCCTATTGCTCTCTGTTCCCAATGATCTCCCCCCCCCCCCACTGAAAAAAAAAATGGGTGTGGTCGGACCAAGAGCTATACCAGTTTTCCCTTTCTTCCTCTTCGTTTTTCCAATGTGCAGTACACATGGTGTGTAAATAGAAAGAGAAACACGGCCGAAAAAGAAAAGGGGGTTACACCAAAGAGCTTCTTTTGATCGAGCTGTTTCGTTCGCCTGTCATATACACATAGCCAGGATTCTTGTGTATAAGGTACGACCGTTAAAACGCTGATAGCACGTGCTAAAAGCTCTGTTAAAAAATAAACTATAGTTGCTTAGTGAAAAAAAGGGACGTCTGAAGTAGAAGTCTGAACCGGTTGACGGATGAAATTCGACACTGGCAACGGTTTCATCATTCGAGAAGGAGGAAATCCTTTTTCTTTCTCTGATGTATACACTTCCTCTTTCTTGTTCTTCATTCTTTCGATTTCCGCTCTCTTTTGCAACTCGTTTTATTCGCGCTAACTGGCATCTTCTGAAAATTAAATTCTAACGCATTCAATATTCATTACGATGTTTTCAATCGCATCTCTATTTAGAGACATTCCAAATGAATTCAGAACGAGGAAAAGAATTGCCGGTGAAAGTCGCCATCTGCGTCAGTTGATGAATGCGTTTGAACCTTGAACTGGATGATCTCTATTAACCTCTTTAACGCTCCCCTTCCATTTCTGCGGATGAATGCCGAGGCAGAAGATCCGTCGCAAAAACCCCGTCCTGAATATGTGTGCTATACCCAGTGTCTCGTTACCGTATATAGCATTTAACTTGCCAAGACTCTCCAGTCCTCAATTGAAATACACATACACATGCAATTGGATGTCAAATGAATGGGTGGAAAAGCCGCCCCCGCCCGTGCGGACGTGGAACTTTCCAGGTTGCGAAGCAACACATGGTCTTTTTTCACCATAAAAATAAAGCGGTGCGCAAAGTGTGTAGACAAATGTGTACGTATATATATACGCAATCGTCGTCATTTGAAAAAGAGGGGGACGAATATAAAGGACTTCATTGTACGCTGGAAAATGAGCGACAAGCGCCGACCTGGTGATTTGAAAAGCAAATCACATCCTTTTTTTTCTTTTATTTCATAGGCAATGACGGAAAGCAATAAAATGAAAGGGGATAAAACACGAGAAGGAACGGCACACAGTGACACAATCACAAGCGACAGAGTTGAAAGAGAGCGTCGGCACACGGGGCAATTTTCTATACCAAAGATTAACAATCGCTATTCATTTGACGAGGAAGCGGACTCCCCGTTTGATGCGTGTGTGTCGTTAGACTTATGGACGCATCGCTGAATTTTTTCGTTTCATTTCCAAATCTGTGTGTGTGTGTGTGTGTGTGCGTCATCAAACGAGATTGAGATATATACGATTTCGGCTTCACTATCGCATTGAAGTTTTCAATCGTTTTCGTTCTAGCGTTCCAGTTCAAATGCACATCATTAAACTGTACACCGTCCCTGTGGAAAACTGCGAATCATTCAGCTAAATTAAACCTTAGTTAAACCCGTTTGTTGCGTGTTACTTGTCCTTTGAAATTCAAACTGGGATGTGGAAGCTTAAAATGATTTACGCGTCATCTCGTTCCGGTGAAATATGCTGGAAATAGATACAAGATATTACGTCTTATTGACTATACATAGAGAGAGGCTCATAATGACTCAATCTACGACGTAACTAGATCCCCACCTTATTTATTAGGCATTATATGAATAGCTTCGTTACACGTAATCCCCTGATTGGAAAGGCTTCTGCAAACAAACCAAACTATACCTCCCGATTCATCTTACATAAGCAATCGAAACATTTTGGCATAATTCATTTCTTGATTTTGTACTCGATTTTGTTTAGTCAAGGACCCCTTTCTTAACTAACGGCATCATGACAAATGATGATAAGAGACCACGCTGATGACTGTGGTTGTGTGTTAGACCGTTGATGCTTATAAGAAGACAGAACATCAAGAGGGAGGAGGATGCAAATTTTAGCTGCCGACATGCCCCCACAGTCGCCCCCGTTTTTCTTTTCTTACTCCGATCCTCTTTCACCCATGAAAGACTTAACTTTTGGATCGGAGATAATTGAGGTATACTTTTCTCTAGTATAATCAACATGCAAAAATGGATATGCCTTGTGTGTGTGTGTGTGTGTGTGTGTGACCTCGAACGAAAGAAACCGATCAATTTCCATAAGAAAAAAAAAATAAGAGCCGAATATATGCGAGCCTATATTTTCTTTTAATGGCCCTCATTAGACCTGGCAGCAGTTGTGAAAATGAGACGACAAGACCCCAAAAGGTTCTCCCTTTTTTACATATACCGGAACCCACCGTGTAGAGGCATGAAGGCAGTGGGGGGTGGGAAGGTTTCAGTAGCGTCAAATTATCTCTTTTTTTTTCCCTTTTCAAAACGATGGGAATCTATTGATTCTTATATACACACTTATATATACGTGTATATGCATACACACACACACAAAACTTTTCAAGTACATTTCCTCCCCACCCCCTTAAACGTTGCCCTCCATGTTAGACTGTATATACGCGACCCTATGTCTGTATAAGATTGTAAGTGTTTCCGCTATTTAAAAAATTTTTTTGGAAAACTACGCATCTTATTTTTTTATTTTATCTTATTTTTTTCCAAAGGCAGTAGAGGAGAAGTTTGTCTGTACTACACGTTTAGTTATTTATGCATAAATATAGCCGCTAAATGTGTTTGGATTTGTTTTCTTTTTTAAGAAAAACTTTCCCAGAAAAAAAAAAAAAGGCCAAACCCCTTCATTTTCAATTTTCGGAACGTTCAGTATAACGAAACAGTCTCACAAGTTCTTTTTTTGATCTATAATGGCACTATAATCATTACGTACGAGGCTATATGCCGATGACAAAGCTCTTTACGACCATTATGGATAGCCTATACATTTTTTTTCTTTCTAAATGGCTTTAGCAAATGTTTATTTTCCCTTTGGCTGTATTAGAGAATGCCACAACAGAGCGGCGTACTACATAGAAAAAGCTAAGTCGAACGTCTCATTATGCACGGGATGAGAGCATTTCAAGTCTTGCCCTTCCAAACGACCGTGTGCTGGCGGGATATGATTGGAGACTTAAAAAAAAAATACTTAACGACCTGTCCCGCACATGATTTATCGTTGGCATTTGGCACCCGAGTTTAGAGTCAACTCTAATAGTATAAAGAAAAGCCATTAAAGATACTAAAAATAACTGAGCTTGAGGAAGCTCTTCCAGTATAATGATGTCACCTAACACAACAACAAATATCGTGCAATGTTTTTTTTTTTTTTTCTTTCCCTAACGTTCAATGTTGGTGTTTTGCGGCTCGGCGGGAGAACCAATAGAACGCCGATACCATGTTTGGTTCTATAATGGCGTGTCATCTTTACGACCTCCCGATACGAGAGAGACCTGCCCACATTTTCTCCAATGGCGGACTTTAGCGGCAACGTTCGTGACAAAGAGCCATTTTTTTTTAACGCTTCGTTTGACTTCCTTTCCATCCGCCATAGTCTCTTCTTGCTGTGTGAGCAGGGGTTTTTGTTTTCGGCCGTATAGCCTATAGTTGTCTTAGGCGAGGTGCGTGTGATGGAGCAATAATTTTTTTATAGCCCACACCTGGCGAACCGCAGGTTTGATTAGATAAAAGGGGTTGGCCCTTTTTTTTCTTGTGTGTGTCTGCTGCTAGATATCTAAGCTATCCTATCAGGGGGCCTTCTATAAACGGACCTACTTCTTTTTTGTTTTGTTTCTAGTATAGGGGAGTGTTTTGATTATATCGCTTTAGATGAACCATTTTTTTCTTTCCTGTTTTAAAATAAAAGGAGAAGTTTCTTTTCGCTTACTGGTTGGTTTTCAAACTGAACTTTCGAAATGAAAATGGGGTTGGCTGTTGGGATCTATCCAATCTGCAATGTGCGCACAGCATTTTCTTCTTTATGCGTGCCGAGGTGGGTTCCATCCAGTTTATTATTAGTTCTGGAACAATGGCGTGTATATACAGGAGACAAAGAGAAAGAGTTATTACACGTCGGGAAGAGACAGGTGGGCGCGGACAATTATGGAACGTTCACCAATCAGAAATAACGGTGAAATGTTCGGGTTTTTCTTTTTTTCCCGCATCGTTACGAACGATACACGAATGAATTAAGTTCAGGTAAAGGTGTGCTCAAGAGATGGCTCTCTTCCTCTTTGATATGCTATAAATCGAGATCATTTCTTCGTATAATGAAAGCAGCATATTCAAAGTGCCTGTCCCCTTATTTCAAAAAGAACGAGTTGAAAGAAAAACGTTCAAATGCATCGTCATGTTTTCCTTTTAATCGCTCTCTGATTTCTACGAATTACTATACCCAAATCGAATGGATCAAAAAACGCATTCGTTCTGTATCTAACGGCTTTGTCTGTAACCAGCAGCGTGCCGCAATTGCATCACAACGCCAATTATCGATTTCTTTAAACAACTTTTCCTTCTGTACCGATCGTATGCGTGTATGGAAATTTGCCAATGAATCGATTCGTTCGTCTTGTTATAGCTACACAACGATAATGAGCGGTAGACTTCCAGAAATTCTTAATCAGGCCACAAATGAATAACATAATTAACGCAGAGAATAATATATAGCTCGTCAGGGGGATTCAACTCCGGAGACTTTTACATTTACCAGACCAAGTCTGTCAAAGTCTAAATGTACATTTCTATCTCTGACTGTCTGTGTGTGTGTGTGTGTGAATGTGTAACTCCGTTTTTATTGCGCGTTCATTTACGCGGCGGCGAACACGATAATAAGCCCGACGTTATCTACAAGAAGGCGCAACCGGCAGCCAAATACAGTTGCCTACACTCTTGTCTGTGTGTCTGCGATGATAATTATATAGTTGAGAAACGAGTATAGCGGCATAGCAGCAAGTGGGAATAGGTAAAAAAAAAAATAAAAATAAAGAATGCTATGGGAAATGAGCGGCGCATATATAGCTGTTGTTGTTGTTGCTGTCGGACTTGATCGCTCCGTCGCGGTTCATTTTTTTTCTTTTGTTGCCGCCGTAAAAGTAACACGACGCAAAGTCGACGGGCCACGGGAATGCGCAACGCCAGGCTTATATGTGACTTGTTTCCATCCGGCGTCATCAAGCTTCAAAACAAAAATTAAATACAATGTCTATGCAGCAATGTTTGAAATCGTGTAACCAATGGGGAGAAAATTCAAGCGATGTGTTCAAAAAATAATAATTTTTTTTAAACACAGCGAAATGAATACAGCCGCAGTTTGATACTATCCCGCTCGGAACGGCAGCCCAACTGCGGATTACACGAATAAAATTTTGTATTTTTTTCCTATCCGAATTATTATAGGTTTTCTTTTGTTATTTATTACCTTCCATATTATAACGTCTGAGCTTCAATTTACTGGAGGCAAACAATGGAATTACACAGCAAACAACACACATGTCTACGGCTTATGCGTGTAGCTATACATATACTGTATATATATTTTTTACTTTGAGCATGTATGGGAAGAGGGGGGGATTTGTATATCAATATACAATGGTCTTCTTTTTCCTCTTATTCGGCGGCGACGAGCAGCGCAACCGTAGCCGCGGCATTTGAAGGACGTCCCTGTAAAAAGAAGACTTACATCCATATAACGCCCAGCTCCTCCCACTCTATACTTAAACATACATACATGCACGAAAAAAAGAAACCTTCGATTTTCTCTTTCCTTTGTCGCGCAACATCACACATAACCCACCGATGGTATATAACAAGAAAGGAAAGATAAAAAAAACAAACTCAAACTTTAAAAAAAATAATAATTTAAGGAAAAAAAGGAGGCCGGTATAACGCACGGGCGGCGTCGATGCGAACGAGAGGGCGGACATTGCATGGTCTTATTCATCCGATGTAAAAAAAAATTAAAATAAAGCAGAAGCGCAACAGCGGCGATCAGTTTGGACTTGTGCGTTTGTGTATGGACATAATAGGAATAAGAAACGACCACCGTTTGATGTCTTTTCAAATGATTGGCCATTTCCTCTGTAGAAATTAACTAACACCAGTGTCTATATGGAATGGCAGTTTATGGCTGGAACTCCTTTAGCGATTCTATTGAAATGTTTCATATTTTTTTCTAGAATATATTATAGGCTTTTTCAAAAGAAAGAGCTTTTAATATCAATTGGTTACGCATGTCTTGGGATGGTGCAGCTAATAACAAGTCGTTCCACATCGTATACGCGTAGAAAGTTCATCGACTGTATTTTAATCGCCAAAAAGAACATTCTTATTACAACGCAGCGTACTGTAATCTACTGTCAAAAGATCAACGGCCAAACTCGCAATTTCGATTGCATTTAGCTGCGCAGCTTTATATCCAATTACGGGCGCTATCAAATTAGATTGTACGAAACAAAAATAAAACCTGTTTTTGCCATGTGTGTGTGTGTGTGTGAACATATAGAAAACTGGCACAGCAAGTTGAATGGGGGCCTTCGTAAAGTGTCATGAGAGCAAGCCAAAGAGTTCAATGAGGCCGAGATCCTTCCGTGCGCGGAGGGGGAACACTCGTTCGTCTGTAATATAGCGTGGTGTATTGTTGTTGTTGTTGTTGTAGATCAAAAGCTATTAAAAATAAGGCGAGAAACATTCAGACACCCACCATCACGCACTTGTTCTCCTTCCAACACACACGCTCTTATTTTTTAAAAGCATATGAGCGGCCGATGATGGAAAGCATAACAGAGGAAACGGGTTGGCACACGCAGCCCAGTCACAATCCGAAAGCTAAACAGTTTCCCATCAATTGTACCCTTGTCTTTGTATATAGGGTAAAAGCGCGAATTGGGACAGCGTTTGGGCAAACAGTCTTCCTTATGGAGAATGCGTGTAAAGCCGATCTGCTAATTTGGGACAAAAACCCTAATTCGTTGGACACTTTTTCTAATTTGGGACAGTCATATTTTTAAAAACTAATTTATGCATTCGATTCAGTTTTTAATTCTGAATCGATTTGCTAAAGACACCCAAGGGGGTGCAATAGGAAAATATTGCGGAATTCATTAATTAAAAAACCAAAACAAAGACCTGTCAAAACGAGGCTTTGTCTGTACAGGCCAGGGAACTTGCCATCGAAACTGATGTCAACAAAAAAAATTTTTTTTTAAAAACTTTATGACATACTTGTTTTCTTTAAGTAGCCAATAGGGCATCATTTCACTGGTAAAAACCCAAAAAATAAACATGCCTGGAATTATCGAGAAAATGGCATAGACATTTCCGCAAGTATGCCGTAATGTCCAAACTTATGAACCGAAAAATATAACCAAAAATTAACCGTATGCTAACCAATTTCAATGTAATCGTGTTTCTAAAGTGTATCTTTACAAGGCAGTAAAGTGTGTTACTACTGCAAGCAAACAGTATTAATGTAATTGGTGCTTGATCTTGATATCTTTTTTCATAAGCTCCAATGACGCCAAATCTGGACAGCAGACTACGTAGATACGGATAAATTGTACGTCAAATGTTGTTGACTGACAATGGCAAAATGGTAGAGCATTGGTGTGCGAACTCAACAGTCTTTGGTTCAAGCCTGACTAGTGATAGGATATTATTAAGTTATGATAAATTTCAGCTAGCTTTTTGGTAGCTATCTCTCTATTTCTTAATTTTTTTGCCACACATTATTACTTCACCAAAATCACTTAAAACAAACATTATTCCAACTAATATGGACATCGCCGGGTTCACTAAAGTTACCTTTATAAATCGGAAGAATTCATAACCAAAGCCAGCTAGCAATATTCATCTAATCTGCAATTGCAATTCTCATGTTTTTTACATAAACTCCCATGACGCTAATTTGGGACAGCAAACTGTACACTCAATGATTCGTTATAATTGTAAGATAAATTACTTTACCTTGTCAGTTGTGGCGCAGTCGTAAGGTGTTGGATTGCGAACTTGTTGGTTGATGGTTCAAAACCATTTAGGTAGCTTTTTAAGGGTTTTTTTTTAACTTCAGATTCTCACCAAATTTTTAAAGATATTTTTGAATCACTAAACACTCCTTAAACTGACGCAATTACAGCTAGTGTTTGTGATAAATAGATTCCTTTCAGTTCCCTCTACAAGATTATTTCTTTTTTTACTAAAATCCTGGTAAAAAATGTATTTAATTTGTGTTTCTAATTCAAATGTTTTTTTCCATAAGATCCCATGACGCTAATTTGGGACAGCAAACTGTACAATAAATGACACGTTATAACTTTAAGATACATTGCTGTTGTATCGGAAGTTGTGGCACAATCATAAGGCGTCGGATAGCGAACTCATTGGGCGATGGTTCAAAACTGCTTACGTTCCTTATCACAATTTTTGGTTTCAAAATTTTTATCACATTTTTAGAGAAATTTTTTATCACTAAAAAGTCCTTGTACTGACGTAATAACAGCTAGTGTTTGGGATAAATAGATTCGTTTCAGTGTCCTCTACAATATTATTGGTTTTTTCACTAAAATCCTGGTAAAAAATCTGTTTAACTTGTGTTTCTGATTCTATGGTTTTTCCATAAGATCCCATGACGCTAATTTGGGACAGAAAAATGTACACTAGATGACTCGTTATAGTTGTACGATACGTATAATCAACATCGTCACTTCTGGCATAATCGTAGTGTGTTGGATTGCGAACTCATAGGTTGATGGTTCAAAGCTGTTTATCTACAAGGCTTTTTCTTAAATTTTAGATTCTCATTACATTTTTAGAGATTATTTTAATCACTGAAAACTCCTTAAACTGACGCAATTACAGCAAATGTTTGGAATATAGAGATTCCTTTCAGTTCCCTCTACAAGATTATTGGTTTTTTTCACTAAATTTCTGGTAAAAAATGTATTTAACTGGTGTTTCTAATTGTGATATTTTTTCCATAAGCTCCCATGACGCTAATTTGGGACAGCAAACTGTACACTAGATGACTCGCTATAATTGTACGATACGTTTCATATTTGCCGTCATTTGTGGCACGGTTGTAAAGCGTTGGATTACTAATTCTAAGGTTGATGGTTCAAAACTGATTAGAGACCTTCTACAAGTTTTTTTAAATTTAAGATTCTCATCACATTTTTAAAGGTATTTTTTAATCACTGAAAAATCCTTAAACTGACGCAATTATAGCAAGTGTTTGGAATAAATAGATTCATTTCAGTTCCCTCTACAAGACTTTTGCTTTTTTCACTAAAATCCTGGTAAAAAAGTTATTTAACTTGTGTTTCTAATTCTAATGATTTTTCCATAAGCTCCCATGACGCTAATTTGGGACAGCAAACTGTACACTAAATGACACGTTATAAGTTCAAGATACGTTTCTTTAACATCGTTAGTTGTGGCATAATCACAAGGCGTCGGATTGCGAAACTTACTGGGTGGTGGTTCAAAACTGCTTATGTACCTTCTAAGGATTTTTAGATTTAAAATTCTTATCACATTTTTAAAGAAATTTTTAATCACTAAAAACTCCTTGAACTGACGTAAAAACAGCTAGTGTTTGGGATTAATAGATTCGTTTCAGTGTCCTCTACAAGATTATTGCTTTTTTGATTAAAATCCTGGTAAAAAATCTGTTTAACTTGTTTTTCTAATTCTATGGTTTTTTACATAAGATCCCATGACGCAAATTTGGGACAGCAAACTGTACACTAGATGACACGTTATAACTTTAAGATAAGAAATATTACTTTGTGAGTTGTGGCGCAGTCGTAAGGTGTTCGATTGCGAACTCGTTAGCTGATGGTTCAAAACTGTTTAGGTAGCTTCTCTATGAGGTTTTCTTTTTCAGATTCTCATCACAGTTTTTAAGATATTTTTTAATCACTAAAGACTTCTTGAACTGACACAATTACAGCTAGTATTTGGGATAAATAGATTCGTTTCAGTTTCCTCTACAAGATTATTGGTTTTTTCACTGAAATCTTAGTAAAAAAGTTATTTAACTGGTGTTTCTAATTCTGATGTTTTTTCCATAAGCTCCCATGACGCTAATTTGGGACAGCAAACTGTACACTAAATGATTCGTTATGATTTTAGTTTACGTTGATTCTGTATCCTCAGTTGTGGCACAGTTGTAAGGTGTCGGATAGTGAACTTGTTGGGTCATGGTTCAAAACTCAATATGTACCTTTTACAAGTTTTTTTTCTTTTGAATTTTTTATCACATTGTTTCAGAGATTTTTAATCACTAAAGACTCCTTTAATTGACGCAATTACAGCTAGTATTTGGCATAAATAGATTCGTTTCACTTTCCTCTACAAGATTATAAATTTTTTCACTAAAATCCTGGGATAAAATTAATTTAACTAGTGTTTCTAATTCTAATGTTTTTTACATAAGCTCCCGTGACGCTAATTTGGGACAGCAAACTGTGTACTAAGTGACTCCTTATAATTACAAGATACTTTTCTGTTATACGTAAGAACATGTCATCTGTGGCGCAGTCGTAAGGCGTTCGACTACGAACACGTTGGTTGATAGTTCAAAACTGCTGTGGAATATATTTATGGCCGTTTTTTTTATTTTAGATTCTTATCACATTTTTGAGATATTGTTTTATCATGAAAAACTTCTTAAACTGACGCAAGAATAACAAGTTCTTGGATAAATAGATTCGTTTCAGTTTCCTCTACAAGACTGTTGATTTTTTCACCGAAATTATGTGAAAAATTTTATTTAACTTGTGGTTGCAATTCTAATGTTATTTCCATAAGCTCCCATGACGCTAATTTGGGACAGTAGACTACATACTAAATGACCTGCTGATGTTATAGTTTGTTCCCCTATTGTCGTCGACGGTGGCATAATCGTAAGGCGTCAGAATTCCGTTACATTGGTCGATGGTTCAATACCAAAAGCAGGACAGTTTTCGAAAAACATTTTCTATATTTTAAAAAATCAATTTTGTGAGATATCTTTGAATCGCCAAAAAACAATTAAAACAATACGATTTTTAAAAAATTTCCTATTAATAGATTTTTTCCAGTATCCTCTACAGAACTTTAAAATCTTTCACTTAGATCGTGTGGCAATACTCATGTAAAATGCGATTGCAATTTCTTGCATAAGCTCCCATGACGCTAATTTGGGACAGCTGATTACATACAAAATAGCATGTTTACTTTTCTATAATGTTTCGTCAACGATGGCCCATATTCTAATAAAGTTGGAATGCCATCTCCAAGAGTGATGGTTCAATACGGTTTTGTGATAATTTGTAAAATATTTGTCTTTATTTTTTTCAGCACATTATGTTTGGTCCCTCTGACATTCTCCAAAATATGAAAAAAACCTTTAATAAACTTTTCTTCTACTGGGCTTGAACCACGAATCTTCTGATTACAAGGATAATGCTTTACCGCTGAGCTATCTTTCTTGATGTAATCCCATCTATTCTTAAACAATATTTTTGAAACCCACAAAACGGAGTGAAAAAATATGTTATTTTTGGTCATTTTATTAGACATGATACAACGAATTCTTACACACCTAATTAATGCATAGATTATATAGATAAAAAGCATTCGTTATTGTATCTGCACTGAGGCTTGAACCATAGGTCTTCATCTTGCTAGCCAAGTATTCATCCACAGCGCTAACTTTCTTACAAATATTTGCAAATTTTTCGCAACCCAATGCAGTCGCAGTAGAGTGTCCCAAATTAGCGTTTTTGCTTAACAAACAAACATATGGGGCAAAGACGACAAGAACAAAGTAGTTTATTTTAACATATTTACTTAAACATAATCATTCGTGAGTGAATTCCTATTAAGCCAAGTAAAAGGGACAAAAAAATGTGAAAAATCATTAAAATATGTGATAAATCTACAAATAAACATGTGTCCCAATAAGGGATAACAGTTTCCGAAAGATTTTTCATTTCGTAGCTTATAGGATGAAATAAAAATAGTTAATTGTCTTTAAAATTCTAAAAAGTTTATTGGCTTTGAAGTTATGAAAAAAAAATGTGAAAGAATGTAAGTAAATTTTTTTTTTAATTGCGTGGATGAAGCCAGACTCGATTCTAAGTCCTAAATGTATTTTTGCATTATTTCTGTCAAAAGGATTTAAAAAAACATGTAAACATTGTACATCAATCGACTTGAATTTAAATTCTGCGTCGATTGGTGTAAAAATATTGAAAAAAGGTTATGTTTTATTTTTTCGAACAAATCTGTGTCCAAATTTAGCGTTGGCTGTCCCAAATTAGCAGGAATCGGTATTTTTTTCTTTTTGTAAAATCAAGAATAAAACTAGAATTTAATGATACAGACTTACATTTAATTTAAAGAACTTTTGTTTCTCTATCTTTTGATATAATTAGTTAAAGTTTTTGCTCAGTATTAACTTAGATATTTGTTTTGCCGTCTAAGTACCAGCTAACAGATTGTACACTGTTTGGCCCTTTCGCCCGTAAGCAAAACTTACCGATTTCAAATACCGTTTTCTCCGGTATTTTAATGTTTTATAATTTTATTTTTAGATGAATTGCGTAACCCCCTTTTTTGTTTATAATTTGAGTATTAGATGTCCCAATAGAGCCTCTATGGAGATAAAATTCGAGAAGAAAAAAAAAATTTTTTTTTGTCCCAAATTAGC
The DNA here is from genome assembly GCA_013167095.2 of Daphnia sinensis. Taxonomy (NCBI): domain Eukaryota; kingdom Metazoa; phylum Arthropoda; class Branchiopoda; order Diplostraca; family Daphniidae; genus Daphnia; species Daphnia sinensis. Next base: position 2,428,944 of record CM023188.1, on the reverse strand, counting down.
AGGAACCGGGCCCGTGTCCCAATTCGCGCTTTTACCCTACTACATTTCACCAACATCCAGTTTTTGTATCGATTTTCTCTCTTATAAAATTCAATCGATAATAGCAACAACGAAAATTAGCAATAACATAATGAATGTACTCGAAAGATGGCCTCCGAATTGCGCAACGAAGCTCGCAAGGGAAGCGAGGAATGCTAATCGAACCAATATAATATGGCGTGAACGAAGTTCATCCCCTAATATCTTTGCGGTCGTGTTTCATTTTTTTTCCCCGAATCGCTGCGGTCGACTCCGTATTTTCCCCTTCTCTCTCTCTAAGTTATTTCTTTTTACAAATTTAATTTCACGAATGTTCCTTTTTTTTTTCTCACACCGAACGCGGTACGTCATATGGCGGGGCATCTACTCCCGCAAGACATGCAATTGGTTAACTGATGCGTCCAGCCCCCCCCCCCCCCCCACACACCATCTAATTCGACTATATGCTATATATAAATGTACTAGACCGTTCGGGAGGGTTATACATGTCGTATTTGTTGCGGTTTCCAACCCGCACTCACACGACATGTCAAGAGAGAGAGAAAATATATAGTCCTATATTATAACTAAGCTCACACTATATATCTAATCTAATAACATAGTGTTGTTGTTCTCTGTGTGTGCTGTGTAAAAATGCTGCATTATCACCCCGCCTCTGTATATATATGTCCTCGTTGAAACAGCATGGTCAATCGTGCTGAATTCGTTGGTGGCCGGTTGGCATCTGTAATTTTTGTTTGCATAAGCCAAAAAGAGAACTGTGTTCGCCCTTCAATTATAATTCCGTTTGATGTATTTATTTTGAATTTTTTTTTTTGTTTTTGTTCTTCCCCTTTTTTAACGTCGTTTGCTGTTTGACTGGCGTCGACTGTTGAGTTTTCTCGCACCGTAAAAGAAAGATTTCTTTCGTATTTTTTAGTGTTTAATAATATACACACACACGTATATGCATACACGACTGAATTTGTGAGAATAATTCCGTATTTGATGGCGACTTAATAGTAACCCTGACTCTTGTACTGGCAATCCTCCTACACCCATTTAGCTGTGTAATACAAATGAACTTGTCCTCTCATCCAACAGCGTACGTTCTTTTCATTTTTTCACAGCTGGCTTTATTTTTTTTTTTTGTGTGTGTTCCATTTTTACACCTTTGGAAAGACTCTCATTTGCCTTGTTTTTAATATTCCATTTCACGCGTCCTGGACAACAAAATAACTTGACTTCCTACGAACACAAATGAAAGGCGCTCGTCTTGTGTGCCATGGCATATCATTAGTCGCGATCAAATCTTTTCAAAGAAGAAAGCGCACCAAAGTTCTGACGCCGGATGGACAATAATGTGTGGCCGACGCTCTGAAAAAAAAACATAACATAATTGGTAACATTTACATTTATTTCTAGATTGAGTAGTTCATAGCTGATGATAAGAAAGAGCCCCATGGAACATTAGCTTTTTTTTTCTTTTGCTGTTGTTTTTGAAGTTTGTTTGGTTCCCGCGCCTCCTGTATCTGCATACAGATTGTATATATATGAGAGATATATGCATAGAGGACACATCAACTGAGAAAACAAACCAATAAGGCAATCACCTAATAATATGCATTAGAAATGAAGGGAAACGGTTGCGCGGACTCGAACAACAAAAAAAGATAATCAAAGAAAACTCGGCTCATCATCGACTTCTTCTTCCATATAGCAACTGGTTATGTATACAAAATATACATATAAATATATGGATGTCGAATATATGGCCCTCAATTCTCAATCTCCCTGTCTCTATCCTTTCATTATCATCGATTCGTGTGTCGTTTCCCCCTTTTTTCTTTGTACATTTAAGCTCCTTATTTCTTTAAAGGCCCCGTTAGATGTTAGGTTATTCTTGATAGTTTAGGCGAGGCATTAAAATAATCCACACACACACACAGAGCATCACGATGAGATCAAATGAGTAACTCCCGAAGGGCATCAAGAAACTCATCAACGCGCAACTGGCCATCAGATTCGAACGTGTCTGTTGTGGCTTCTCTTCTATATAGGCTGATCCCTTCTCTCCATTTTCTTTTTCATTTTTAAAAGGAAAACTAAAAAAAAAAAAAAGTACGCCTCGTACAGACTGGACTCATCTTTTGAGGAGATGGACGCATCGCATGATCCATTCAAATGAGGTTTTCTTTTTCTTTTTCTAAATATATTAGCTATATCCTTTAGGGGCTATAGCTGTGGCCATCTTCGTCTTTATGTAGATATTCTTATATTCTTGGTCTGCGTGTATTGAAATTATATTCCGTTCCGGTGGGCGAAAGCTGCACTTCTTCTTTTTGATTTCTTTTCCCCCCCTTATTTTTATTTTTATTTTTCTTCATTTGCCTATAGGTTCCAGGACTGGACAGCATATAGTTGTTGGCTCACATATAGTCCATGTGAAACGGCCAACTAACTGTGCGCATTTTGTTGAGGCGGCGTATGCGCTATACCTTTTATTCCAAGTTGCTGGACAACACAATTGTACTTCGTGAGTGTGCAGAGAATTTGAGCGGATAGGAAAGAAAAACAACATTTCGTTTCTATTCGTCTGTGATCACTTGAATGTTCCAGAACGAGAATAGAAAAAAAGCACCACAAACATTTTCTAGCGGCACGAAAAGAAGATTCTCAATTTTCGTTTGTAAATGTAGCTATAGGCTAATTTATATCCAGCGTGTTGATTAGCAATATCATCTATAGTGAAGCAAGAAGAGAGTGCGGCATTCCCATCATCCTGCAACAACACAATTTGCGCGTGGAACTGATTTTGCCGGCGTCAAATTGGCCCCAACATCTACTTTGGAACATGACGTGCGCTTTGATGCCATGGAATTCTCTAATTTTTTATTCTTCAAAATGCCATGTTGGAATAATCCGGACGGGTTTTAGACACACGTTACACACACATAACCTGTGCACGACGTTTCTTTAATGCAAAAATTCAAGAGATTTCAAAGTTTTTTTTGTGTGTGTTTTGTTTGCTGATGTTGTTGCGGTTGTTGCAACAATGCGGCGGCGGTACTTTCTTCAGAGTACAATTTAAAAAAAAATGCCGTGATGATTCCGCAAAAAAAAAGAGCTCGTTATTTGCCGCAGTACACCCACACAAATGCACGTCAGGCCATCGCACACAACACAAACACGGATTTTAACATCGACGAGGAAGAGTCAAAATAGTCTGACAGTATATACAGAGAAACAATTGCCTGGATGATTTGGCCTTGATAGGTAAATGTATATGCAACATGGGATAGCGCAAAAAAAAAGGAAAAGAACAAAAAGAAGAAGAAAGACTGACAGCCAGAAAAGAAACAAACATGAATCAGAAACAAATGAACAGCTAAAGGGCGCGTGGATTCAACGGGCAATATAGCCGCAGTTAATAAGGAGAGAAAGAAAAAAAATGAAAGAGAGAGAGAGAGAGAGAGCCATTAGCAATAAGATGGATCGTCCGTTTCCCAACACACAAAACTGATGAGGCTGACAGAGCCAATAGTTTGCACCCATCTGGTTCTTTTCTTTTTCTTTTTAACCTTACGCGTATCTTTTGATTACATCACAACAACAAAATGGAGTGTAACAAGCGCTCCATTTCTTTTCTGAACGAGCTTTCGGTTCTCTTGAAAATGTTGACTTTCCAGGCCAGGCCTCCAGCATCATTATGTGTGTGTATCATTGGTCCATTGGAATTCCATCTTTTTATTTTTCACTTGAAAAAACAAAACCGAAAATAGCCGGAGTCAAAAACCATATGATACTCGATATCCATCAGAGTCGTCGAAACTCAATATCCTTATCCATCCATCCAGCAATAATAAATACTCACATTATAAACGGACATGCCATTGCAAATATAATATCCATTAAAACGATATCATTTCCTCGATAGTTTAAACAGCATTTCATTTCGGTCAATGAGTAGCTATATACGTAATCTAATGGTATCTTTCTCTAGAAACCATGCACAGGTCAATCGTAATCATTTTTTTTCTGTTTCTAGGGAAAAACAAAATATCAGTTGTCCATCCAAACAGGGCCTAGGAAACAGATCAGGTTATAAAGGCCGGCCTAAAATACTGTTTCGATTTCGAACAAGAGGGTCACTTGCTAAGATATCTTGTTATATCGTACACAACAAAAGAGAACGAGACAGCAAGCAAACTATCCCAGATAATCAAGGCAAAACAACAATAACAAAAAAAAAAAAAAAAAGAAATAGTCTGGGGGTATACAATGAAGAAGGTAAAATCTCCGCCCTCGTTTCAAATTTTTTTTTTCTTTGATTGGAAAATATTACAAGTGTATCCATATCCAGGCCCCTGTGTAACACACCATATCTTAGTTTAAAAAAAAAAAACGTATATATATACAATAATTTTTGGTTTTTGATTCCCCCGACTGTCGACTTGAGAAATGTCTTATTGTTGGTCAGTATATTTTATACATATAGGAAGAGCCCCCTAAAGCGATTGCTCGATGATTTTGACGGACACTTGCAGTTTATTCTTTCATTTTCATTACAAAGGTTTTTACCTATGAACTCGTCTTCGTTGAGTGAAGTCTACATCCCCCCTCTTCTATTTTCCCTACTGCTTTATAGAGATCAGCTCCTCTCGAGTCCAAGAGTCAAATAACAACTTCAAAAAAGAAGTCCTCTTTCTTCTATTCTTCTCCGGACGATGGCTGATGTCGAGAGCGGCGAGATTCTCTTATCCCCTCTCTCCTTGACGAACAACTGACAACTTCAAAAAGAACGGCGCTCCTGCTGCCTCACCTTTCCAATCGTGACGTGTCTCCCCTGTACCTGAGACGCACTCCATTAGAGTTTTTTTTTCTTTTTCCCTTCAACTCTCAATTTGAAAAAATTGATATTCAGACCTTTTTTTTTTTACTTACTTTGACTGACTGACCCCCACTTTCCAGTAGTAGGTACACAGCACTCTCTTAGGCTGTGTAATGCTGCAGGGCCTTGATCTCCCCCTCGGAGCTGACAAGCAAATTGCACCGCATGAAATCTGTCATCGCCCCGCTGTGCGCGTCTCTTTTTCTTTTTCCCCTCTCCAAACATTTTGTGTTATTATACACAGGCCGCTGATGTGTATAAGATCGGCGACAAGTGGGGGGGGGACACCCCCCTTCGAAATGAAATCCATCGGACAAAAACAAAAATAATTCAAACGAATCAAATCCTTTTTATTGTTAGCTAATTTTTCAAAACTATTTCAATCGAATTCATTAGGAAAAAAATAGGAAGGGCCTATTGTTGTCTAGCACATTAAACATGCATTTTAGAATAATGATTGCGCTCTCAGTAAGAATAAAGGTAGAGAAGAAGGTGGTCGGTGCGTTGTTGTTAGCAACGTATATGCATGGCGGCCGGGAGCGGCGACAGCCAGTCTACCTGCCCTGAAGGGTGCTGGTTTAAACCTTGTTTTTTTTCTTTTTCTTCCATCCAAAAAAAGGGAAAAAGAAAAAAAAAAATGCCCAGGCCCCTGAAGAAAAGAAGACCGGCCATGTGCCGCCGCGGCCGGAGAAAAAAGAGAGAGAAGACAACACGGACAAGCACGACCGCAACATTGGTACGGCGTATAGGTCAAAAAAAAAGAAAAACGAAAGGTACATATATATATGTAGGGTGGGTGGTGAGGAAGGCGTGTATATGGCAAGCAGAGAAAGAAAATGAATATTTTGGAACTTTTCGAGTTTAATTTCCTGGCGCTGTAAAGAGCTGGGCCCTTCTGCTGTTTTCGGGCCGTCTCCTTGTCTGACATGATGCTTCATGCACGCTATGCATAAGAGGGGGAACGAAATGAGAAAAAGATCGACCTCTATATACATGTACTAGCCGCCGCTTTTTTTTTTTAACAGTTGCAGCACACCATTCGTAGAAATGTAGAGAAAAAAAAAATAGGACGAGACAATTGGGCTTTCGTATACGTCCAATTGTCCGATGTTGTTCCAGCGCAGAGAATGATAAAACACGGCGCCATGTACGGGGCTGTCTCCGTTTATAGACATTGGTGCTGATGTTGCCCATCTGCGGTAATCAATTTTAAATAGGCAACAGTTCTGCTTTTTTTTTCTTTTTTGGAGGTTTGCTTATAGAGTTCCTTGTTTTGCTTCGTGACGTAATAATTGGAAAATCGACTTGATGACGACATAGCCCTTCGCAGAATCGCCCCATCATTTTGCAAGAGATCGTCTGGATATTGCGCCATCGGCTCCTTATCTTTGACGTACACATTCTATTATGGAGTGAACGTCTTGATGTGGCGCAGCGGCATTTTATAATTTCTTTAGATACTCGAGATGAAAGATGCCGCCGCCAGATGTAAAAAAAAAAAAACGAAACCAATCGAAGAAATCAGTCAGTCATTTTTGATGTTTTCCTTTTCTCGTCGGTACGTGTGTGTGTGTGTGTGATGGCGTTTGAATCACTTGCCGAGTTGCTGACAGCATCTCCCTCCAAAAAAAGTGAAGTGGTATAAAAAATTGGGAATTAAAGGGAATGGCTGCCACGTCATATGCAAAAAGGGCCAACATCAAAAAGCGCAGACAGGTACGGATATCAGTCAGAATAACGTTACACACACTGTTGTTGCCAACGGGAACAGGTCATCTAAAGCAGCACGGAACATTTCTTTCTTTTTTTTTTCGAAGAAATGGTCTACTCATTGTATTCCATCACATAACGCTAACCTGGAATATATGCCGCCACGATGGATGCATTTCATTCTGGACTTCTCTTTCTCACCTTTTTCCCTGCCTCGCTCACCAATACTTTGCTCTCCCCTCGACCATTGGCATGCTAATCAGGCTCTCAGTCATGGATATATGTTGACCCCGGCCCATCTTTCTACGTAAAATATACTGCGAGGGGTTTCCAGATTTTTGTTGCAAACGATTTTTTTTAAAAAAGATATACACACACAAACCGCAGTGTTTTTTTTTGGTTTAGGAAAATCTATTTACGATGTCCGGTCGTAAATAATAAAGTCTTTCGTCTTCGTGGATTGTCTCTACACGACGGCGCACGTCGCCATTAGCAACGCATATCCCGAAAGCGCAACAGCTCGTATAAGCGCGCGAGCCAAGTTGATTTAAATATCAAAAGGGCAAAACGATATATAGTAAGATGGCAGGCAAGGTTTTTTTTTTCTTCTGCTCGTCGTCTTCGTCTAATCGGCCATGTTTGTTTTAGCCGTGCGTTAGATAGACACACAGCGCAGCTATGGCTTAACAGCTTATTAATGACTGATGGTGATCACGTCCTACGTGCATGTGTTTCTGTCTCCCGTCTCCTTGCATTTCTCTTTTACCTATTCAAACTCTTAAAAAAACCAGTGAATTATGATGGCTGGTTGTTTTGTGTATTCATTTTTTTTTTTTTTTTGCCTCTTCTCCCCAACTTGTATATTTCATGTCGTGCCGTTTCCTGTTGGCCAGCAGCTGGGGCCCGTCTGCCTTTTCGGAATAGCGCAAAAAAAAAAATTTATTCAGTACATAACAGCATTTATAATATACCCTCATAGAAAAGAATCTTGCGCAAAAAAAAGAGAAAACAACCGGCAGTTGTTTTACATAATTTTTTACCGCAACAACAAAATTCAAAAAAAAAAATTAAATATGCGTTGCGCACTGCGCTTCACTCGAAGCCCCAGCAACACCCATCGTATATGTTTAGTCTATCTATATAGTGACGGCGTCGGGTTTGAATTTGAGTATATAAAGACGCATGAGGTGTCATCATATTCTGCCGACGCCGCCGCCATATCAGCGACAACTTCCGCGGCGGTGCGACCCGTGAAAGGTGAGATCCTTTTGCGCAACAGGGGGGGGGATTTAAAAAAAGAAGCCTTTAATATACACAGTAAATAAAAAGAAGAATAAAAAAAATTGTTGTGTAATTTAGCAAAATTTTTTTTTAAAGTTCAAAGTGAGTTGAAGCGATTCTTAGAAATAGTGTTCCAGGGAAGAAGAAAAGGGAGGAGGTGATGTTTAATTAGAGGTGCTGTCTGAAGAACCTTGTCACTTATTTCGAACTAAAAATGTTGTGGCTGGTCTAGTTGTTTGATATTTTAATTTACAGTCGAGTGTAATATACGTAGAAACTATACGCATATGTTTATATGCCGTATAGAGCGGGCGTAAGATGGTTTGGGAGGGAACGTTTTGGAACGAATATAAGAACACAAAATTTGTTTGACTCTCATTGACACTGACAGTTTGAACGACTCACTAACTCAGCAAGTGTATTAAGATGGTTCAAAACCATTTGTTATATCGCTGGCCCGTTATTGTAAAGAATGATTATCCCCCTATGGCTTTTGCCTCTCGTCGAAATGGAACAGGGATATGATTGGCGCACCTGTTTAAACATCGATGAACGTTATATCGCCCCTTTAACAAAATTTGTTTACCACGTTCGACAGTTGGAAAATTTTCCTGTTGCTCCGCGTGCGTGCCAACATGGCCGAGAGAACCATAAATAATACAAAATAAACCTATAGTTATTGCTGAAAAATGGTTTTCCATTCCAAAAATTGGCGTGTACCTCATCAAATGCACACACATCCACACACACACTTTATGTAGCCGCCGAATTGCAGAAAATGGCAAACCTCTTTTTTATTATAATCATTTGTCGTTGGCAGCTAATGATGGCATTCCACCGGAAATGCAACTATATATGTTTTATTACCTTACGACACGCAACAAAGTGTGTGTATGACAAACAATCTGCAAAATGAACATAGAGCGAGGCGGGTCGCGTGTTTTTTTTTTTTTTCGCTAAATGTCACGCGGTCGTGTCATTTTCACGATTTTTTTTTCGGTCCTTTCTCCGTACCTGTTATTCACAAATGACAAATAACGGTTGGACTAGGACTTTTTATCTTGTCCTAATATTTGAATATTCCGTGTTACGGAAGCCTTACGGTTTGTGAAGTTGCTCTCTCTACGTTTGCGACTTGTTTACAGGCCGGCTTATTACAACAAACACGGCAAGGTATACACCTTACGTATATAGAAAAATGCCGACTTTCTTATACTTTGAGGGGGATGGATAGAGAGGGGGGGACTGTTTTTTGCTTTAGAGAGGGGGAATAGACATGGGACCCTATAACAAAAAAGGGCGTTTTTCTATTGGAAGACCGCGGAAGGCCTATCCGAAAAAAGTCCGGGATTAGATTAAAAAAAAAAAAAGGCTATATCTCCCCTCTCTGTCTCTTTTATTTTAAATTAAGAATTTCAAAGCCGTAGGGCATCGTCGTGATGTTCAATGGCCGCCGCCGCTCTTCGAATGGCTGGAGCGCACAAGAACGACGACGACGATCTATAAGAAGAAGAGGGGGAAAGGTATATAGGAGAATGAAGGGTAAGGCTCTTGAGTGTTAGTACTGTACCTTTTGGACGCGGGCACGCGTGGCGCCATTTATGTATAATATATAAAAATTTAAAAAAAAGAAAAAGGTATATATATAAGAGGGTAGGTGGGAGGGAATGAAAAAAAAAAGGGTCTGCGGCGGCGGCGCCGTTAAGACGCAACCACCAAGAATAATTTTGTTTTTTTCTTCCTGGGGTTTTTCTTCTTGTTTTGCCGAAGATTTAAAAAAAAAAGAAGAGAACTATAAGCGGGACGAGTTACATATAAAAGACATAAAGAAACAAAAGGTTCCTTTCTTGTTTTCTATTTTTGGGCCTCTCTGGGAAAGAGAAATACGTGAAAGTATTACGTTCAATCCCGATGATCGTTCACGTTTATAAAATATCGATAGGGATTTAATTATTTGATTTTATTACTATCCCATTTAGCATTTTCTTGGCTAATTCTTTTGTTTGTCCTTTGCTTTAAAAAGTTTAAATTTCCAGATGGATTTTTTGTTTATAAGAAGAAAGGGGATTAGTTTTTTACTAGGGCTTCTTATAGCTCGTGATTTGCTCCGAAGTCAACTGAAAGTACCGCCCCTCTTTGGCCAGCCTTCCCTATAATGCCGCGTTGTGTGTCTAAATATACTTTTCTTTCAAAAAACGAGAGACAATATGGCCGATGTGTTTTTTTCTTGTACATGGAACAATTCCATTGTCTTTCGTGTTTTCCATTATCATTTCCCCCAACACCAAATTAACGGCCAGCATTATACACTACTCCGGTAATGAAAGAGCGAGAAACAAAAAGAGATTTGTATTCTCATTTTGCTAATAAAACAAAAATTAAGAACAGACTCTCTACGTGCGTACAATTCCATTAGATATAACGTTAAAGAAGATTTCCCTACTCTTGCGTGTTGCGCACGGTCACGGCCTTTCCATTTTGTTCGGGTCCCGATTTTTATCGCAATCTTCTTCTTGCTTTTCCGTCAACTTTAAATTGCTTCACTGCGAAAAATAACACACGCACAGAGGTCTATTACAGAATGATGAAGTTGTACTATATCCGATAGTCTCCCCATCTAATGCAGTTAATTGGTTAATAATAAAGCTGATGGAGTTATTGACCATGTTTGATGATGAAGACGAGTCCTCTCTTTCCAAATTTACACACAAAAAATGTTTAATCTGACGAGCCTTTTAAGGCTATATTGTACTAGCATCTGTGTGTCAGAAACGTGTGTGCATATCTGCGTTGAATGAGTTGCTAGACACATGGTCGTGATGATATCAAAACACGCAGCGAGATACAATGCTTTGATGGATGAGATGCGAAGCGATTCAAAAAATATCCTCATGACGTTTGATTGGAAAAATATAGGCCGTTTAGTTTCACTATAGTTAAAAGAAAAACCCTTCGTTTGTTTCGAATGAGAAAAAAAAAACCGTGTATATAACAAAGCTCAGTTTGATCGATATAATATTTAAAGAGTCATCGTATGTACTTTTATAAATGAGAAACAGTTGTGGCCAAAAACAAAAGGGGGAAAGAGACATAACACAATCAAGAGGGAGGCCATCAAGGCAAAAGGGCCTCGATGTACATAGTGGGTGTGGGAAAAGACACGGGGGCGTAATCGGTACAACACAACGAGAGTTAGATGGCCTTAAAAAAAAAATCAAGAATCATGTCCACGGTACATTTGTATCCTGTCTGGGGGGTGCATTTTGATGAAGTTTAATTAGAGAATTGAAAATTCTGATTGGACAGAAAGCCGATACACCAAAAAAACACTGGGAGAGTCACCGCAAATTTGTCAGTTTTTATTGTCTGTCAAATGTTTGTGTTGTGTCTGCCACATGATAAACGAAATAAAAGAGAATACAAAAAAAAAACCAAATGAACGGGCCCCACATTATTTAGGTGGGCCTTTAAAAATTCTGTACAGACCGTTAAGTGGAGAAATATTAGAAAAGAAAAGACGAGGAAATCGTTTCATGTTTGACATCACATCATCAATCATTTTTCATTACACACACACACAGACAATCAGACACATTCACTCAACTATAAGAGTATGTATATTACACAGTACGCTGCTGGGAGGGCCATTGTCGACGATCGGAGAAATTGGACTGTTATACACTCGCCCAACAGTCATCATCGCATTTCACTTTGAAATCAAAATATATGTATTTTAATAATAGGCTGATTCATTTGTCACTGTCAGCAATTTTTTTTTTTTTTTTTGTTTTTGTCAAATTCAATTTTTCTTTGTCGCGGTCGTGAAGCCGATCGCTCAAAGTCGTCCACTTACACACAAGAAATTACAAACGATGAAAATGAAATTGAGTCGACAGTTCCGGGTACAAATTGGGCGAAAATTACACGAAAAGAGAAAAACACAGGTGTAAACATTGGACAATGATTGGGTGTGGTAATAATGTGTATAGTTTACATATAGTATATTTAATATCTGATTCACGTGATGCGATAACGAACCTTCACAAAGTTCGCACGATTTGAAGCAAAAAATTATCTTTCATTTAATTTCTTTTTTTGTTCTTTTTCAAAATTTTTGTCAATGTCTCAACTCGATATTCAAATTCAGCTCTTGGGGGATGTTATACATATCTTAGAGTTAGGGTTCAGAATGGGGGGGGGGGGCGAGGCGGACAAGGCAAACTTGCCTTCAGAGATAGAGGAAAGGGGGGACCAAATGCAAGCGTGGTATCTAAAAAACAAAATTGATGCCTTCAGCATTTACTTTATGCAAATTTGGTATCCGTTAACCTCTTTTAAACAAAAAAAAAAAATGGTATTTTAATATTTTGTTGTTGTTTTCGTTTCAAATTTTGGCGTCACGCCAAAAATAATATTAATAAATTTAATGGCCCGATTTAATGTGATCGCCAACAGCGTCGACGACTCCCAGGTGATGGTGATGGCCGGCGTGATGGTGGCCACCGATGCCCAGCTGATGGTGATGATGCACCGGATGGTGCAGCGAGTGCATGACTTGCTGGTGATGGTGGTGCATGTCCGTGTGATGCTGCAACATCATCATGTTGTGGTGGTGATGATGCGGATGGTGCGGATGATGTCCGACGATGGGCAAATGATGGGCGTGATGCAAATGCTGTTGTTGCTGTTGTTGTTGCTGCTGCTGTTGTTGCTGCTGTTGTTGCTGGATCGGAGTCGGACTGTTGACGGAAGAATTAGCTCCGGGAGAGCTGACGCTTCCAGGATTGCCCGGCTCTGATTGGCTATTGCAATCACGATCTTCGGCTCCTTCTTCCGATTCCGAACACGATCCGCAACTGCTCGATCCTCCTTTGCCGCTTCCTCCGCTCCCGTTGCCTCCGCCGCCGCTTCCACCTCCACCGGCGCTGTGCGTCTTGACGTGTTTGCTCAGGTGATCGGAGCGCATGAATCGCTTGTTGCAAACCGGGCACGCGAACCGCTTCTCTCCCGTGTGCGTCCGCAAGTGGCGCTGCAGTTCGTCCGAGCGGGTGAATCTCTTGCCGCAGAACAGCCAATTGCAAACGAACGGACGCTCGCCCGTGTGCCAGCGCAGATGGGCTTTCAAGTGGGACGTCTTGCCGTAGACTTTGCCGCAGCCAGGGATGTGACAGCTGTGGATATTGCGCTTGCGCAGATGGGCGCCAGCCGGGCCCAGACGGTCCGCCTCCTGACAGTTGGGGCAGTCGCAAGTGGCCCGTCCCGTGTAGCGACGCGATGAACGAGGCGAAGGGACCTAACGACCAATCAAATAACGAAGGTTAAGTAAAAATGCAAAGATAATCAAAAGAAAGGCTTGTTTGTTATGGAGTTTGTTTATTACCTGATGGGCTGATGTGGCGGCGGATGAGACGGACGCAGCCGTCGGTTGGTGTCCGGTTGAACCGAGTCCGACTCCGAACGGAGTGCCCGTCACGGACGAGTGATGCTGTTGCATGGATTTGTACGTGTCCTGCAGGAGGTGTTGGCCGGTGGACAGCAAATGGGCCGTGCTTCCGGCGGCGGCCAGCGAAGCCGAGTAATCGCTGGCCGAGTAAGCGGCAGATGCTGCGGCCGCTGCGGCCGCCGCGTGCATGGCCGAGGCCGTGTGATGCGCTGGCATGTTCACCGTTGCTCCGCTCATGTCCAGCCATCCGCCAGCAGCCGCCGCTTGATGCATATCCCACCAGCTGGATCCGTTCACTCCGGCCGCCGCTTCTTGTTTGACGTGTTGCTGGAACTGCCAAGCCTGTTCGTACGGATGGTGGGCCGTCCTAGGGTACATATCGGCCGTTTGATGCGGATGGCTGAAGTACAGATCCCCTCCGTAAGAACCGGCCGCTGTGGCTCCCATTCCGGGTCTCTGGTGATAGCCGGCCATGCCCAGCCCCGTAGTTGCAACGCCCAAGCTCGTTACGGCCGACGTGTTGGTGTTTGTCGTCGTGGCGCTGGCCTGTCGCTGGCCAGACTGTCCGTTCTGAACGCCGTTGAATTGTCCATTGTTGTTGTTGTTGTTGTTGTTGTTGTTGTTGTTCAGGCCTCCGGTCGATGCGGAAGAGGTGGCCAACGTGTTGTTTCCGCTCGTAGCTGTCGACGTCGTGCTGGACGCGCTCGTGTTGTTACCTCCGGCTGAGGACTTCTTCCACGGATGGAACCCCTTGCCCACGGCTGCGTCCGCAAGCGGAGGCGGACTCTTGGACGACAACTTACTGCACTGGGCGGCCAGCATGGCCAAAGGCGTGCCTCTCAATCCTGGATGTTCCTGCATAATTAAAAAAAGAACACCGATTATTTTTAATCTGTATTCTTTGGGTTATCTTTTCAAGTGGAATATGACACATCTTATTTAGAATTAGTAGCACATCATCATTACGCAATCATTTGCTTTTGAAAACGAGCGGAGAAGAGGGGTGGCTATTTCAAACGGCATGTTTTCGAACTCCATATAGAGATATTGACCCATCTGTATTAGAATTTATACGATCGTAGACCGCCAACATAGTCCAGTGTATGAAGAGACCCTTTTTTTTTCTTTGGAACACATTTCTTGGAGATTCTTAAAAGGTCATAAAAAGATGTTTGAGGATTCTGAGCGAACAAAAGAGGGGGGGGGGGAAAAAGCCAAAGTTCAAATATTGGTTTGTCCAGCCTTTTTGGGTTGCCTTATTTTTCAGCCCCCCCCCCCCCCATCTTATCTTCCAAAAAAAAATTATGTACACATTGCTTTGCCATTCAACTGGTGAGATGTTCTCACATCGACTCTCTGATGAGAAGGAAATAAAAACTAGCGGCTTTAGAGGTACATAGAAAGGCCCACCAGATGCGCTATAAAAAAAACCGAAAGGGGAAGGAGGGCAAGAAAAAACTAAATCAGGTCTGATACATCCTACCCCTCCGCCCACACTTCTCATGGATATCGGCCTTTAAGGTCCCTGGGAGACTATCACAAAAAAAAAAAAAAAGCCGCTGTGATGACGATTTCGCGTCCTCCAAAGTTGTCCCTATTATCCATGTCAATGATGTGGTCCTTTTCTTAGGAAAAAACTGTGTGTGTGTTTTTTCTCATCTCTCTGGCCCGTCCCAAAGAGCGGCTGTCCAGTTTTCCCTACTGGCCTCTCTTTCAGAGCTGGGGCTAAAAAAAAAAAAAATTTCAAAGGAATACCGCAGGCCTTTTTTTTTCTTCCTTAAACACATGCATAAAAATAAAGAAAAAGGAGGAAGAAGGAATATGGGCGGAGATGGAACGGAACGAGTCAGTCAAGAAAGAAAAGAGAGATATATGTGTATAGTTTTTTATTTTTATTTTTTATTTTTTGCCTCTCTAAATAGGTCCTTGAGGATATATTCAAAAGCAAATGAAAATGAGCTATAGGCCATCTAATCTATGCATGTGTGTTTCAGAGAGAGACCACCCCGGCTGTAATGAAGTTGATACACATCATTTGTGCGTCGATGTTGTGTGTGTAGGAAAAGGCCTTTTGTCAAAAGCACAAAGGAAAGAATGGCAATAAAAATAAAGGGGGGAAGTTTCGATTTTCTTTTGTTTTCAACAATGACATCACAGCGTACGTCAATGAAGCTATTCAAAATCGCCGATAAAACTATAGAGAAATCACGGTGGTCCCGTTCAATGGCTCGTCAAATGGTTGACCCCCCTTTCACATTGACAAGTGTCAATCACCTGCTCAGGTTGGCCTACTCTAACGCCGGGCTAATCACAAACGAGAAAGTTCTCTTCCTCTGCGGTAGGTCTATTTTCAGTTTGACTCTCTCTCGATCAAAGCGGCTTTTTTTTTGCTGAACAAAACAATCGTCGCATTTGTTTGTGTGTTCGAAAGAGAACAAAAGACAATGGCAAACGGACTCCACACGGTATAATCTCGTTTCGAACGACACGTGACGGCTGATTGTTCGAACAAATCTACTCACCTCCTACCCTTCAGAAAAGACAAAAAAAACTCCCCTCTATTATTATGAACACACCATAGTGCCGATATTATGGGTGTGGTCGATTGAGGTGGTTGGCAACCGCGACAGCTCTTAAATGAACCTTGGCCACTATTATTTTTTATTTCGAAAAATACGACAAACACAACGGTTGGCTGTTTGTCAACCATCCCTTTCTGTTCACCCTTCACTGATTTTGCGGTCCCTGTTTTATATTCACACAAATTTTTTGATCGAGTTCTATCGTGTTCGAACGTCAAGAGCACCGCACCTTTTTGTCACGTCACGCAATCATCACGTCAATCGTTACACCGTCCGACGTATAGGACAAAGTGCGGAGGGGGGATTTGTCGATATAGGGAATAAAGCAGGTGATTGTGATTATAAGCTTTGATGTGGGTAAAAAAAAATCAAAATGTGCGTGAATAGTGAAAAGAAGAAGAAGACATACCAGAATGTCTTTCTCCGAATGCCACAGCCTCGATTTGGAGTGGAGAAGACCGTGGACGCCGGCAGTCAGACCGGCCGCCGCCGCCGCCGCCGCTGCAGCCGCCGCTGCCTGAGCCTCTTGTGCCTAATTTTGCCATATAACAATAACAGAATTCCAGTTCATTAATTTAAAGAAAAACATTTTTTTTTTCTTTTTCTGTTTATCCAACTGAAACTGTTTTTAACTTTCATCTTTTATCATCTTAGCAAATGATGTCGAAGAATTGAAATGTATATAACAAACCCCTAACGGAAAACAAGGAAGATTTTTTAATGATGATGAGGAGGACTGTGTGTGTGTGTAGTGTATCTTTATATTGCGCTAAAGGACTAAGTGTGTGCTGGAACGCGCGCCACAGCCATCGAGCGGTTTTGAGGGGGGGGGTGTTCATTACCGTTAATTGCTCGTCGAGACGCAGACGAAAAGGTCAACGTGGGCGCGCTCACTTTGTGTCTGCTTCAATAGAGTTTGTCTAATTTTCTTTCCTCTTCAACCTGATATCGAATTGTGTAAAAAAAAAGGCTCGAGCTCTAAACATCTCTCGTGCTCGTTGCCTATTTTTATAACGTTCCAGAGAGAGACGACGAGTTTACATCTGAAGGGGAAAGAAAATGATTGGCCAGACTGGCCAATGGGATTCGTCGAGACTGCAAGTGTCTGCTGTGTGTTGCGTGATCGGCGGGACACGCCCTGGCACAAGGCGAAAACATTCCCCCCCCCCCCTCATATACTATTCCCCCCCTGAAGCCGCCATACTCTTATTCATCCCTCTCTGTCTATCCTCGTTTAGAAAGAAGAAGAAAAGAAATTTAAAAACTGAAAAAAAGGTTTTGAATGTATAAGAGCGATATGCATAGATGTAGTACACACTCTGTCCGCATCAACCAGAGCGGGACCCGCCCAACCAAATATTCAACAGTCACACCCCAATCGTCTGGTTTTCATTTGATACTTATCCCGCGGGTTATTCATTCTCAAACCGACGATGAATCAATAAACGTTTCAAATTGGCCTTAATTCGTTTTTTTTTTTTAGCCGCAAGGTTAAAGGGGGATTTCAACAACAACTTAAATTTTCATAACCATCGCCTCCCTTGATTTTTCCTCGGCACTCTGTTGCTGGAACGATTGAATTTGATCCGTACCTCTTAGCGAAACTAACACACAAAATAAAAAATGAGATTTTCAAAAGTGAGGGACAACGAAACGAATCCTCCAATCCGTATATCGGATTACCACCGTCGGCTGGACATTATTATATAAGAATATCAACTCGCGTTCCGACTCGCACTCCTTCACAAAAAAAAATCTTATTCCGCATCTCGGATTTCTTCGTTTGAAAGTTTTTTTTCTTAGAATGTCATCACCATCTTTCCAAGTCCCCCCCACTTTTTATTTTAAAATCCACTGTGTGCATTCTCTCTCTCCATTAGTGGACAAAAAGCGCTCCAGCGGATGATTAGGATCATCCCTTCGACGATGAGTCGTCCGGCTCTTTTCAAACATTTTCTTTATAATTCTTTTACAAAAGCGGAAGGTCCGGGAGCCGCAACCGTCATCATTTTTTTTGTTGTATAGAGAAAGGCGACAACATTTTAAGGTAATTGATCAAGGCGCCGAGTGTGACCCAACATGACTACTAGATTTTTTTTTACTACATATCTTTTGATTCCCATCTTCTTTTTTTCTAACAGAGATGGACACAACAATTGTGTGAACTTGATGGCGGGGCCATTTGTGCATCCCCCCCTCTCACGTCCTTTAAACTGGTAAAGAACACCTTGCCGCTTCTCTTATCATTCTTTGAAATGGGGGGGAGAAGTTAACAAACAGTGTTGTGTCGCAGCTACTACCATCCGAGTTCTTAACGGTAGATACCGCATCACTCTTGACCAATTATAATGTCTGCCGAAAAAAGGTGAAAAAGCTTTTTTTTTTCTTAACATTTTTTTCGATGTCTTTTCTAAAATAAGATAAGGAAATATACGAAAGCGCTAATGGTCGTCTGATGACGGGGCTTGATACGATCGACTATATATAGTCAACCATTTTTCTCTTCTTTTTCCTATCTGTCACTTTGAATAATAAAGCGGGGCGAGGCTATTTATGTTCATTTTTTTCAAGAAAAATGTGTTGGATGGTTTTTATTTTGTTCCAGGAAAATAGAACAAAAGAAAAAAAAAACATTTCTTTATTGGAAGGGAAGCCATTGGTCGGCGATCCAATTATGTGATTAGATCGTCGACCATTTTGATTTTTCTTTTTTCTTGTCCAATCCTCGCATTTTGTTTCTCATATTTTGAAAAAAACAAGGGAGGGATGCTGTTATTTTCCCATTGTCTCAGCCCCCCTTGAAAATATTATTATTTTTTATTACTTTTTATAACGAGACGATTTCCTTTTTTTTTGTTCCATGGCTGTGCGGTTGTCAAGCGGAGGGCACCGAAAGAGCTGAACCAATGGCGTTTTTTTGTTTCTCTTGAGCTGCTCTTATATATCCCTCCCCCTTCTGCCCAGTGTGGGGTTGAAACATTTATAGACACAACGCAAGAGAGAGAGAGAGAGTCGAGTAGCACGGCAACATAAAAAATGTTCATAACCATCAGGGAAAGCCGGTTGGAGGAAACCTCGGGAAAAGAAAGAGTCGTAAGTTTCTTTAATGGTGACGCAGAGAGTCCATTAAAAAAAATAAATTTTTATTTGAAATAAAAAAAAAGAAGGGGGAAAAATCCAAATATTATTTTTTGTTATTGAAATTGTGGAAAATATGTTTTTTAGGAATGAGTCGAGGATTTCAAATAAAAAAAAAAGAAAAAAGAACTTATCCGGTTTCCTCTTTATTTTATTTTTTTTTGGGGGGGTTAGAATTCAAAGAATCTCTTTTGTTAGAGGCGTAAGAATCCTTCAGGCTATAAACATACCTGAATTCTATTCATTAAGCAAATAAACTTCATTCTGCTTTTGCCGCTTATTCAATCGCTTCGATCTTTTGAGTTAGGGTCCAATTTTCTTTTGAATTTCTGGAAACAATGGGCAACAAAAAATTCTTTTGCAGTTCGGAACCTTCGAACGAAAAAGCGCTTGATTGTAATTCGTTTAAAAAACATTTCATCGGTTAACTAACGGGAGGTGTTGCGGCCCTCGGGATACTGGACGGCGGCCCGTTTATCGGAACGTGCGAAACGGAACGACACGCTCGACAAAATACCGCCACAAAAACAAGGAAATGTTTTACTTAAATCATTTTTGTTTTAAAAGGACTTTCTCCCGCAAAAAAAAAAAAAAAACCGTTCAAATCCATTTTGAAAAACACGCACGTCCTGCGTTTGCGATAAACTCACATACCCTACATAACTAACGAGCGTTACAGTCACATGATTCGGCCTCACATCATCACGATTGTCAATTTTTCAATGCCTTTAAAATGTTACCAAGCTCAGGAGCGCAATCCCAGAGTTGGTTATAGAGAAAGGTCACACATGAGTTAAACACAAAAAGTACCCCGGACTTTATTTAAACGCACGCGGTTATTCGTCCAAACCCAAAAAGAATAAAATTTAAAAAAAAAGGGAAAAGAAAATTTTAAAACTTATACTAAATGCACATACGTACATACTGTGTACTATATATAGTACATATACCTAACGACCGAATGTCACGGTTTCCGGAGGGATTTTTTTTTGTGTGTTCCAAAACGCAAGGGGAAAGAAAAGGTGCTGCTGGTGATGCGTTCCAGGAGGAGGAGCATCGTTCGTTCATAGCCGCAGTTGTTTTTTTTTTCTCTCGTCCCCTCACATTTATATTTTTTTTGTGTGTCGGTTGGTATACTGTGTGCGGTGGGTGTCGTAAAGGAGAGCATTGCCAACACGCAACACACGCAGTTTGAACGTCCATATACGAATGGTACATAAGAGGAAGCCAACTATATATAATATGTTCTTTACAACTTTTTGTGTTGTATAGTTAAAAGTATATAAGGAACGTTGAACAGAGATTGGAGGTCGACGCTATATTCTTATATGCGGCGCTCTTATGTGATCATATTTTATCGCCTTAATCGACGACATGGATATAAATGTCGCGACTCGCTGCCGCCGCCTCACTATACAATTGCAATAACGAAAGTCGAATCTCATTATTTAAAAAATCCCTCATTTAAAAAAAAAAAGTTTTCTAATTCCATGGAATTCTTTTCGATGTTATCTAATAAGTACGATCGAAGACATGTGTCATCGTTACGTCATTAAGACTCGATTGCGTTTGGAAGGTATTCAATTTTTCTATTGTAGAATAAGGCAAGTGAACGCCCTAATCAGTTTTAGCACTTTGATGTTCTAAAAAAAAAATGGAGAGAATAAAATTTATGACTCTGCTTCCGACTCAATAATTTAACCACGGTATATATAGATCTATAGATTGGTAATGTGCAACATAGGGCCATCCTAGATAGAGAGAAAAAGGCAGGTAGCCCTTGGAAAAAATATATATTTAACCATTGACCGCCTGCCGTTTTGAAAGGTGCTCTGCACAGTTGGGAGCCATCACTTTAAAAACATAAAATAGAAGAAGAATCTATATAAAAAAATAAAAACTGACCACTTGCAAAAGTGGGGGGGGGGGATACATTTAAAAAAAAACGGGTGCTTCAAATTGTTCAATTAAACTCCAGTTTCTAATCTGATCGATATCCTGCCCGCTAATGACGGCCATTGATGGATGGCCGTTCTCTCTATTTTCTTTTTTTTCGTACAATTTGAAATTTTTTTTTTATTTTTATGGTTACACGCTTGAGAACGGCCCAATATTCAACCGCTCACGGAAACGGAACGATGAGAGAGAAAAAGGCGTTAAAACCACATGATGATGGCTGTTAAAAAAAAGCTGTTACTCATCGGTTTGGATATATGGAAGAGCGTCATCACACAATGCAACTTCTTGTGTGTGTGTGTGTGTGTGTGTGCTGTTGCCCCACCTCACCATTTATCTGTCTATATTCTCTACGTGAGCTGTCATGTTGTGTTTGCTTAGCAATCTAAAACCTGCGGTCGGCCAAACGTTGATGATGAGCGAGCGCGCGACATTGCACTCGAAACGTGCTAGAAACAACACGATGTGAAATGTATTTTATTTTTATATTATGATAGTCACCGTGTGGGAATATGTGATACGCAACAATCCGCTAAATTTCCAAGGATAAAATTCAATTCAAAACTGCGTTTGATCTCGTTCGGCCACACGACTATGTCCCAGCGGGTAAAAACATTGCAGATAATAATATACTACCTTATTGTCCATAATATATAACGTCATAAAAATATACCACCGACCTCCATTGGCGTCAGTTTAAATCAGAAACCCCACCGAGTCGGTGGTGATGGATGATCCATCATCCCTTCTATTTTTCTTTTTCTTTTCTAACTTATAGGCCTATGTGATGTACGTTGATTCTACTTGAAACTTCAAACCCTCAACACACACACACACACACCCAGAATGGATGAAGGTGATATGCAAATGACCATAGAAGCGAACGAAACGTAACAATGATTTTTTTTCTTTTTTCTTTTTTCAAGATAGGATCTTGTAGAGAAGACAATTGAACCAAGATTGAAGACGATTTGATTGGTCTCGCTTCGTATAGGAAGAAGCAATCGAGTCTGCCTTCTGCGTGCCAAAGCGAGTGGCGGCACAATGCCATTCAAGGCGGTGCATTTATAGACATAGGCCTATAACGTCAGCCTCCCTCTATCTATACCTAGTAGTTCCAGCCACGTTTATACCATATAGTGGGCAAGCAGCTAGACAAGGCGCCAGTTGGCCTCCTCCTAACTTCGACAGGTGACTAACTTATGGCTTTTTTATATAGCCCGCCTTCATCCCTTTTTTTTTGCCCGGTGCGCTCACCCAGCACTGTGTTGCAAGTCTATATACCTCCGACGGAGCGGCGGGCCAGCAGCCCCCTTTTTCGAAAATTATTTTATGTTCTCCCCCCTTCGTCTTTCTTTACGTAAAAATAAATATTTCTTTTCGGTTTTTTTTTTGTGTGTAGTAGTATTATTATTATTTTCGTTGTCTTTCTATGTACGTTTCTTCTTCTTCTTTCCTTTTTGAATGTTGCTAGAAGCGCGTCCAGCCCAGCGGGGGGTTGCATGGCTTCTCTTTTTATTTGTGTGCTCCCTGCTTATATGCCCTAGCTGCCTGTGTTGCCGTTGATGATGATGATGATGGTCATGATGATGATGATGAAGGCCAATCTTATTTTTTTTTCCCCCTAAGTTTTTACACTCACTTTCCAGCGCATTTTCTCTTTCTGTCCACTGATTTTCAAGGTGAATTCATCGAATATTGTACAAATCACATCGCCATTTCAACTTTAAACTAACAGAGCTCTCTGATGGGTCAACAACAAAAACATACCGACAAAAGAGAATCCAGGGCCTAGTATGCAAAGTCGTTATTGTTTCCAAGAAAAGGCTGAAAAATATATTGTTCGGGGTTTCCTGCTGACGGCGGTGAGCGTTTGGTGTGCATCATCCGAAACAAAACACAAAAAAAAAATGTATAAAAAGAAAGACGAGCTTGCATAGTGACGGTACCGCGTGTTAAAAAAAAAAATAAGAGAAAATCGTGTCATCGTTGGCTTCCGTGGAACACCAACCGGCAAGCGGATGAAGCAAACGTCTCGACATCTCTGTCAGTAATCAAAGGAGATTTTAAAAAAAAACTGTACACACACTCAACTGAGGTACGCAAGTGTGTCGAAAAAAAAATGGCCTATTAAAAATACCGTGGATTTTAGCGAACACATTGAAATGGCTCTTTAAAAAAAAAGAAATACTTTGTGGGTTTGAAAAAAAACTAGCCACTAAACTATAAGGAAAAACAAATAAACAGATGATTCTATATACCACTTGTATATGTGTCTGCCCGAAAAGTATGGCGGCATAGCTTAAACAGCGCAGTAGCAATCTTTTGGTGAATGACGCAACGATGAGCTTTTATGTTGTTTTCTTTCTATTCTTGAGTATAGATATATAAGAAAATAAGCAGCAGCCACTTGAGTACAAAACCAACAAAGATGGTCGGGGGGTTCCTTTTCATCTTTACACACACACACAGACACACACATACAAAAACTCAATTCAATAGGCAAACTTTGAGCATCAACAGAAGAACCGTACGCTGTTATGGTACCTGAACTCCGCCTCCTTTTCGCTGATGCTCGTTTCCCAACATCAAAACGCACAAATGTTTGTGAAGCGCCAAATCCCTACATGAGCCAGACAGTAGGCCTATATGTATCTACTACCCCAACGTGTTACATGCTTCTATATACATGAACGGAATCAAGTGATGAAAATCGGCTTAAAACCAGAGAATGAGAGAACAAACATTATCGTAGTGTTAAGGAACTATTAGTTGGGGAAAAAAAAGGGGGCCTGGATCGCGACAACTGTTTGCGATGACCCTCTTTTTTTTATTATTGTTCCTTTCTATGTTCCCCCCCTACATAGGGAAGGTGTCAAAAGGTGCGGTCTGGTTGGCCGTGTCCATTCGGTATAAAAAGTGTGAGTGCAAAAGAAGCGATGCTGTTTGACAGTTGACAAAAAAGGAGAGGCAAATAATACGTAGAGGCTATAAGTAAAAAAAAAAAAATCTAGTAGCAGCTGGTTTTGACACAATGACCCTAAAAGCGTGTGGCTGCTATATAACATAGATAGGCCCCCTGTGCTTGCTGCATTAGAGTGAATTGCAAGCTCTTATTCTATGTATATCTATCCTTTTGTCTAGATTTTTGCTCGAACGTATACGAGGTTGTTATTCGATCGAAATCAGCACATACCCCCCATTGACATTTAGCGCTAATCCCACCGTCAAAGTGTCTGTGTGATGTCACTCTTTAAAAGAAAAACGAACAGTCTCTCATTCTTCGCGATATGTAGCATACAAAGAAACGTAACAGCCGAATGTGCTCAGATTAGGAGAAAACACTGATTCGGTTCTTAAATGTATATCTATGAACTATATATCTGTATTATAATGATAATAATAATACTAGAGAGAGAGAGAGAGAGATATGTAGCTCTTGTTTATGGTTATAGGCTCGATGTGGCTCTCATCGATCACCATCCAAAAACAGGGCTTTTATATTCGAAAGGCCCTTGAGTCGGCCGCAGAAGGTTAGGTTAAAAACGTATAGATCATCAGCCACAGCTGGGAATAAATTTGAATAAAAACCAAACAGAACAGAGTCCTTCTACATGTATCCTCTTCCTTTTATTTTTTGCCCTTTAGGTTAGTTTTTTTTTTCTTTAAATAGATAAGCAGCAACATGGAGTGGCGATATTTTTTCTTCTTGTTAGACTGACTCATGCAGCTAAAAAATAAACTCGAGCGGACCATGAAAGTTTTGACTGTGTGCATGTTATTACATCTAGGCCGCAGCCAGACAACTCAACAGCCGCCAGTTCATTATGCATTTTCTCTCTCTCTCTCTCTCTCTCTCGTCTATTTATTACACTATGTATATATAGGCCTTAACCATATGCAAAGTTTCCCAACGTTTAGATACAGACGTAGGCTATATAGAAATGTAGGCCTATTGCGATAGCGATGAATAGCTTCAATCAGCTCTGGGCAAAAATGTGTGTGGTGAATTGGGTGACGAAGCTGATTGCCATGTGGGTTTTCTTTTTGGAACATTTAATATCAAAATGTATAAGGGCGATATATAGGCCGCGAAATCGATCAAGAGGAATGGATGAAAAAAAGAGAGCCACATCAACATACGCATGCATGGGCATATGCTTTGGTGGAATTGGTGGTGGCTGTTTGCTGGTGGTGGACCGGAGGGTGGCCAGACCTAATCCAATATTCAACAGTGAAGCCGACGGGCTCGACAAAAAAGGGGGCCGGTTCATTCTAGTGTGCTCTAATCGCAAATGAGCCGAATAATCAAAAGAACCGGACAAATTGCCACGGCCATCACTGCGCTATAGACAGCGCCAACAGCAGTGCTGCATGCTGGAACACAAGGCTAAACGCGGCTTGCTGTTGCCGCGCGGAACACCGTCAACAAATGACGCGCTAAAAATAAAATAAAATAAATAAATGAAAAAGCAAACCGTCGAAAAGCGGGGCCTTTTTGTGGGTGCTTCATTAATATCGATCGACAAGGCAGCACTAATGCGAATCAAAAATGATTATCACTCGATAGAAGGCCTAGCTGAATTTTCTTCGTATTATTCAACTCTCAGAAAATGTAAAGTATTTTTTTTTTAAGTATTTTTTTTCCTTAATAAGGCCTAAACGTATGTGGCGTGTCTAAACGGAGTATAGAATTTAAAAAAAAAAAAACGTACCGCCATACAAGATTGCAAAAGTCTGGGAGGGGGCTAAATACTAATAGTAAGGCTAAACCATTTATTATTGGCGGTTGAATACGTATACATACAAAATATAGCAGCCAAAAAAAAAAGGTAATACATGGGGCCCTTAAATAATTCGTGGCGATGTAGAATATGAAAAAAAAAAGATTTTATGGCGACAAATTTGCCACTTTATATCAAATGGTCGCTGACGCCGCAAAAACACAATAGGATCCCTGCGTGTGTGCTGGTAGTGTATATGTATATACACAATGAGTACGTTACACGTAGAATGTGTGTACACGTATATATATATACGCTATAGAAAAAAAAAAAGCCAACACATTTTTTTCTTTCCCAACTTTTCCCTTTTTTTTTTCGTTATTCTCTTTTGTATGTAACGTGCTCCCTCCCTTTCGCCGTAATAATATCTATCAATAGAACTTATTTGACACTTCACCGACCTGAATACTGTCTCTCTGCGTGTTGGGCTCACATGTTTAACGGGCAAACCGTTTTGATTTTTTTTACGCCATATTCTCATCGAATCAAAAAATGGCAATCCCCCCCCCCAAAAAAAAAATATACATGTACTAACATCTTTGCCTCTCAATACAAATTTTTTTGAAATGCCAAGTTGTAAAAGAAAGAGGGGGAACATTTTTCGTTCAGCGGTCGATTGCATTTCATTTCCCAATTATATTATGTACTGTTAACATGTATGAACTATTAAAAAAAATAAGGTGTTTGGTACACATTATATGTTTTCAAAAAAAAAAAAAAAAGCATAACTGTTGCGATCAAAGAATGTCGGCGGCCGTTTCGTGTCATTAAACGCAATTGTTTTCGAGCGTTTCGTTTTTCTCGGCTCGTATTTTTGGATCGAAAAAAAAAATTGAGAGAGAAGCTATGTCTTGAAAATGGTTCGTTTTATTTTAAGCTGAAAGAGAAGAGAGTGGTAATATGTTTATAAAAGCGGAAACGACAAATGACGACCAACAACAACAAAAAATAAGGTCCCCGTGTTTGTGTGTCTCTCGATCCTTATAGGAAAGGGAGGAAGGCCAAAAGTAAAACGAATTTCCCATGAATTTTTTTTTTTTCATTTATATTAACGTAAAAATCTAATAGAGGTGGAAATGCAAGTATAGTTTGCCGTTGGGAAGAAGAAATCCATAAAAGATATACGTTTTCCTTATACACATTGTTAGCCAATCTGCGCGTATATACTGAGATTACAACACCGCAATCTAAAAAAGAACGACCTAATACGGAATGAATATTACATTCAGATTCTCTCAGATCTTTTAATTTTTTCTCACTCAGTTTTTTTTTCCTAAATAATTTTTTTTGTTATTATTGACTGGATACGCGCACATGTGCTGGAGGCTCTTTTTTTAAAGAGAAAACAAGAGAAAAAAAAAGGTGGACCCCACAGGCTCATTCACATGATAATAGAAGGTAAAATAGGGGGATGAAATCACCCTTTGCCCAGGTAAAGCACAGCCGACGCAAACGAATAAAAGAGAATCATCGAAAAGAATAGAAACACGCAATCTCTGCTTTTTGCTTCCATCCGCATCATCAAAATAGAAAAATAAAAATTGATCAATTCAATTTGCCTATTAAATCAAAAATAAAAAAAAATTCAAATTCAATAGATCAACCCCTCCGAAAAAAAAAATATTTTCTATTTTTGTACTACTTAGTTGTGGCCGTCAGGACGTATATGAAAAAGATGAGAGGGGGGATCGTTCGAGGGTGACCGCCCCCTTCCGGTTACACACACACACACACATCTCCAGCACGAATAAGCAGCCGCCGTGTTGATGCACACACACCGACGTTGCAGCCATTTATTCACATTTGTGTCGGTTCGAATCGGAAATTCCCAGCGTGATGGAGTTTGTGCTTTTCTTATAGGACGGCGGCACGACCGTACCTGTGCTTTTACTCCATATATATATCCAGGCCAGCTGTCTCATTAAGAGTTTCGGGCGCCATATTCAACGCATTTTTTTTGGTTACGCTTCTTCCGCTTGTAACGTAATGAGTTTAAAACTTAACATGCGCCAGTGTTTTTTTTTAAACTAAATTATAAATATTAGACTGTGTACGCTATTTTAGTTGTCGCTTTAAAATATGCATGTATTACTATATCTCTCTCTTCTTTTTGTTTTCTATGATTGTGTCATGTTAGACACATATTACGTAGGATATATAAGTTTTTTTACATTCCGTCAATGTGAAACGAGAGACTTGTGTCGGTCATCCGAAGCCTTTCTTTTTTTTTTAACTTCCTTTTAAGTCCTTTTTGCGAGCCGACTTTTTTTTTTTTTCAAATTTGATATGACGTGAATGAGAGACAATGTATCCGCTTCTTTTGGTTACGGCAACCGATGAGCATCAGCCGGCACATAGCTGTCGATCGAATTTCCAAGCCGCAATGATATCCAAGTATACAAACGCTATCATTGGTTCAATTCAAAAAAAGTCCTCCCTTTTATAATTTCCCCTCGAAAGAAATGATTATTTCAATTTTCCAGCCTATTCTCAGAGGTTTAAAAGAAAAAAAAAAAGGAACCAAACTGGAACACGTACCACTTCTTAGCTTCCCACTGATTGAACGGACTGCTGCTTCAGCAGCTACATTAACTGCGGACTTCTTCGTCTGGCCTTATTGTTCTTGAGCCTTGGCTTCGGGCCATCTATCGACTATGGGCCAGCTAAATAGTTCGGCAATAACTGATGGGAGATTTACAGACAGGGCAGTTTTATTTTTATTTTTTTCTTTATTTTTTCCCTCTTTTCTTGTGTGTGTTTCTTGCGCACGATGTTAGAAAACGAAAGAACAAGTTGGAAGAAAGCTAAACAACACAGACCTTGATGGTTATTTAACTTTTGTTTTTTTGTTTTCACCGTGTATACGTTTCTCGTTCTCATTTTTTCCCCCCGCTTTTGAAGGCTGACGTAAACATGCCCTTCATTCTCTTTTTACCTGGAAGTTTTTAGACGTTCACTCTCATATACAGTCATCAACGTTACGCACGCAAGGTGACAACGACTGCTAACCCCGTGGACTCGGTATAGAAAATGACAGTTCTCCACACACACACACACACACAAAAGAATGTTGGGCTTTAACGTGATTAACGAATAATGAATTTTTAAAAAATGAATAACGTTAGTGACACAGTTTTCAATCCTCGGATTGATAAAAAAATACACGTCCGTCTGAATATCCCAACTGAATTTAATTTTATAAGCCATCGCTGGAAGGCGATTGCCCGTGAATGTCGACATAGACACATCAAGGAAGTTGAGCAATTTTTTCTGCGTGTTGTTATCAATGATTGAACTTGGCCAGGGTTTTCCCATTTAACAAAGAAAACCCCCTCCAAAAAAAAAGTGTGAGAATTATCTTTTACTCTGAAAAAAAAAAAAAAACCCAAGAAGATGAAAAACTTTGCTGCGGTTCGGATGAGCAGAAGAAAGAAGAAAGAAGAAAAAATGAGAGAGGAAAAGGCATCAACTGTTGATAATGGTGTGCCTGTTTGTGACACGCTGGCATGATCGAGTGGCAGGCACCGAGACTGACTATACGAACGAGTTTGAGGCTTCATAAAAATAAGAGAAGCACACAGAAAGATGCGCTAGGGGAAGACAGAAAAAAAGGGCGCAAGAGTTAAACAAAAAAAAAGTCCGGGAAACAAGAAACAAAACTGGAGGACCCCATTGGCGCCCAACAGCAAAGAACTAATAAGCATTAAAATAAAAATAAAAAAAAGACGAAGATATTATATAGTAAGAGAAGCCCACAGGCATTTTTCTCCCATCTTTTTATATCCCAAATCATTTAGTTACTCGTTGCTTTTGTTTCACGTGTTCAAAATTGAAATACTTTTGATTTATCGAAAGAGACACTATTGCGTTGATTAAGCCCAACTAATTAAGCTTGTAACAGGGTGGTCGAAATCGTTTCATTATATTTGAAAAATTCCAGCAACTGATGGGGGTCTTTATAAATAATACAGTTATAGACAAATAATGACCTTCGAAACGAATCCAATCATCAGGGAAGGAGTGGATTCGTTAGTGGGAATTGGTCCCTCTCGATGAGCTAAATTTCTACCAAGTACTCGAGAGCGAAGAGGGAGAGAGAGAGAAAAGGTCAGAGCGGCGGATGCGCATCCATCAAGAGCCTCTCAGTTGCTGTGGCTGCTGTGCATTAGCCTAATGCTCGTATAGCCGTAAAATGAATAGCGACACTAGCGAGAGAGTCAATGCGCATACCCAAACCGATTGAGATCGCTGACAAAGATGTGAGAGAAAAAGAATTTGTGTACATAGTGTCTTGTACTAAGTGGGGAAAAGGGGGGGGGGGCAAGAATATAAATAGCCCTAGCTTTTTTTTTTATCTTACAACAATCTCTTGTTCCCTTCTTCATTTTTGTTTGTTAGGCTATATACAAGGTGACAAGTGGTGGGGGGGGGGGATCCCCTTCTTCAACAAGGTCGATGACAAGATATCTTGTTAAAACGAGGATGCTCCGAAATGCTGGAACACACCAACACGTTAGAGAAGAATGTGTGAAAGAATGTTGGGGGATGAGGTTAAAGCCAAACAGCATCTGTTTGGTTTGCGTGAAAAATCTCGTTATGAAAAAACCGTGCGCTGCTAATGACGCAGCCGACGTGGCGGCACGCAAATCTGAATAGATATATAGGCTCTAGCTCATCATACGTTTATAATGCAGAGAGACTATAATATATGAATTTGATTTTGCTCGGCTTAGACGCAATCACGCAACATCCGCACTTTGATGTTTTCCCAATTCAAAAAATGCACTTGTTTGTCTCTTGTTTTCCAAATCCGAAAACGTGTTGGATGTATGCCCAGTTCCCCGTAATCGATAAGAATTGGATAACGGCCTATAATCAAACTGATGTATTGGATCTATCGACGAGCTGATTGTCTATGCATCTTCCACCCGTTTACATACGGCTCAGATATATAAATATAATCAACTCAAATCCATTCATGTATATATTTGTTATAGATAGGAGAGCCTATGCGATGCATAAATATATGAAAATGCATTTATACAATAGACGCGGGACTGTGGGCTAACTAATATCAAGTCATTAGAATGTAAATCAATGAACGAGGCTCCCGAGTCCCGACCTGCTCGGACCTGCTAGAAAAAACCTTTTTTTTTTTCTCTCTCTCTTCTTTTCTTCTTCCCCTTTTTCTGAACCTGCGGACTCTATTTTTTTTTTTATGTCGGATAGCACGAGAGATTTCTTTTAAAGAGGCAAAAGCGGCCAGTTCGGAAGGTCTGAAGCGAAAGGTAAAAAAAGAAAAGGTGTTTGGAGCCGGTGATGATTATACGATCGCGGCGAGGTCAAATCCTCATCTTCTTCTTCTTTCCCTTTCTTTTCTCTATCTCTAACAAAAAAGATAGGCTACTTTAGCTGGATGTGTTGCTCCTCTTCTACACACACTACCTCCCTCCCCCCCCCTTAGAAGGAAGCGGCGGCGCCGGGTAGAAGAAGGGCAGGCGACCGTCTGTCTCAGCCGAACCAAATGAGTTCGTCTACCGATCGGACCCCGTTCGCTAAAGAGAAAAATAAGTTCGGCAGCAGGGCGCGTGTAATACTCATCGCACACACACAGATGAGCAGAGTCAATTATAACCGGACCGATTCAGAGAGGGGGGGGAGTGAAAAATAAACGAAAAGAACAATCATAAAAAATTGGAATCGTAAAAAAAAAAAAAAAAACACGTCGGTAATAATCAAAGAATTTCTTTCACGGGGATTATCAAATCGCGTGATCGATATTTAGAAGCACACGTCTAATTTAACTGTTATGCTTTTTTTAAAAAAAGACGAATCTACTTTTTTCGGATCAATGATAAACGAATTGATACGATTTTCCCGCGTGACATTATTCATTTTTTTTAATTGAAAAGGGATAGTAGATGAAAAGACTTACCGATTTATCGTGAATGACGGCTGCCGTCGGTTGGCTGTGAGGGTACAGGCCGGCGCGGGTCAACATTCCCGGTACGTCGGTCAACATTGTCGCTAATGTTTTTTTTTGTTTTTTTCTAGCTCGATGGCTCACGAAGGCGAATCTATAGTTTCTTTGGCACTTGTACTATACTTTAGATTTTGTTTTGATTAACACACTTCTCGTGCCGACGGATGGCTGGAACACAACTCGTTTTGCTCTGCGTCCAGCTGTCACGCAACTGGCAATTGGAAGTCACCAAGAGAACTTGCTTTAATCAAGAAGAAACACACTTGTCTTGATTGGACGTATGAAACCCTAACCGTCACTTATGCAAATTAAAACGAAACACAAAAATCGCAAATTGCGCAGATCGCAGATGGAGAAATCACCACATCACCGAAAACAAACGACACAAGTCGGAAGGTTCTTCAAATCAAATGAAACGATGTTGTTGTGTGTGTATGTTTTAAATCAAAACAAACCAAACAAAAGGGGATTGAGAAAAGAACAAAATTTTAGATTATTTTTTTTTAAGAGAGATTGAAAATGAACTGCGGCCCGCACTGGACGCCGCTTCAGCAAGATCTGACGAGAGTCGGAGCGCTGGAATCGCTGGTCTTTCGTTCCACGAAGGGCACACAGGGGGAGGGGGGAGCTAACAGCAAAAAGGAGGAAAGCAGTAAGAAGAAGAAGAAGAGCAAAAACAGGAAAGAAGAGGGCGGTACGTTATATCCACCTCCTTTTTGGAACCTCTTCTTCTACGTGCATCCGCACCCTATTTGAGCACCACAGGGGGGGGGGGGGGTTGGTTGAGGGGTGGTAACCAAGAACTGGAAGGAGGTAACCAACATGGAACACGAAAACAAAAGGGAAATAAAAAAAGGGAATACGAAGAGGGAAAAAAAAATGGTGGAAGAATAAAGCGAAGCCACCCTCTCCGGGAGGTGTGGCGAGAAGGTGGGCGTTCAATGGGCGGCTCCCACACGCACGAGGTCTTACGGACTAGCCCACTCTATATCCAGCCAAACAAAAAAAAAAACATAACATCCAAAAAGAACTTGGTGGGCCAGCATATAGCCTACACTAAAAGCGAGAGACCTTACGGGCAACAATTGGAGGAGGGCTGGAACCAATGATGCCTGGAAGGAAGGCCACTCGTTCACTCCTCCTACACCGCCCATCTATAAGGTAAGAGTTAAAAAAACAAAATAAAAATGTAATTCTTTTTTTTTTTTTGTTTCTCTACGTGAAAATAGGTATATATACACTATGCCTCCTCTTGCTATAAAAGTCTTTTTAAAAAATCAGATTTAAAGAAATATACTTAATAGGGAAATGTGTATAGAAAAGGATCGTCTTCTTTATGAATTTGCATAGATGATGATGCTCGGATGATGATGATTATCCACCGTTCTACCAGGAGACTTCTCCACACCATCTCCATCATCACTGATGTACAGTGAGCATCAAGGGGGGGTATATAGACGATGATTGACATGACGGACTTGTCCGGCCGAGTAATAATAATTCGAAACTCCATCCCACTAAACAAAAATGAAACGCAAACCTTTTTCTTTTTCTGTGGTATGTAAAAGAGCTCCTTAAAAATGGGGAACTAAAAAAAAAAGAAGTCTGTTGACTGATGGGTGTGCAGCGTGTAATATGTAAATATGGTCGTTGCTGTGGCTCACGCGCGCCTGTCACTCGGCCGTCTCAGGGAGGGAGGAGGATCGGACCACACCTTCTTCGACTCCCATATCCTCCCTCTTTCCACCTCCCAGCCCACCCCATTTCTTCCCTCTTCTCCTCCCTTCTCTTTCACGAAAAATAAGAGAGAGAGACTCTCTTTTTATTTTCAGTTGGGATTTCCTTGTCACCTTATTCGTTATTATGATGTGTGTGTGTGCCCTGTGTCTATAAATATGCAGACCACAGGAGCAACGATATAATAGACGAGGTGTGGTTGCTTGTTTTTTTTTTTTTTTCTTTTTCGCTACTGCCTTATATAAACTGGTTCGGCCGGCCAAAACTTGTCATCTCGTCAATCCTCCCTAACGTGTTATTATCATCATTATTATTCATGTTTCCTAATTTTTTTTTTCTTCTTTCCTCCTCTTTTGGTTATATATTATGTAGCCTACCATATAGTATAACATGTGTGGATTTTAGGTGACATCCAAATTGATTCGATTTCACGGGTCGTGGGGTTCATTCTTCGTAGATTCTCAGCGATCTATCTGACTAGATGGATATTTTTTAAAGGAAATGTTCTTATAGAAACGTGATACGTTTTCGCTTGTTGTCTGAAGAGATTTGAGACGATCCGAATTGAGGGGCCGGAAAGCAAACCGGAAAGCGGCCCCCCTCTGTTTGTTGTATTGTATCATTACACAATAAAAGAGCAATCGTTTTTATAAACGGATGTTTCGAAAACCGAAGCGATGAAATATTCTGAGCTTCAGACATTTAGATTTTTTTTTTTTTCGTTGGGGATGAGCGTGAGAAACTACGGAGACGATGTAACTAGTTAAAAAAAAAGGACAAAGTCATCGACTTTTATATGTGGAGACGGTAATGCCTTTGCCGGGGTTTTTTCCCCTTCAAATTTGAAAGGATTTACTTTTATTATTTCTCCCCTTTCATTTAAATTTAGCTTCAACAGGGCGATATATTTTGATAGCGAGTTGTTAAGTGAGTGTCTTTTGGCCTTCGATGGCGGTAGTTGTACATTACACACAGGAACAAAGACCATCAGCCAAAAAGACCAAAGATGCTTTACAGTCATAATTCGAGATTATTATTACATTTTTTTTTTTTACCTCACTTACAATGGGTGACTCTAAAAAGCTGGCTGCTAGTCACGGTCCGGCGGGAAGAACAAAACCAGCTGCCGCGACTTGTTCCCGCATAAGAACGGCGTGAGTCATTTAAACAAAACAAAAAAATAAGGGAAACATAACGACTTAACTTATTACTCATGGAATTCTTGCTAGTCGGCCAACAGATGTCACTCTTCATCAACCCCAACCGTTCGTTTTTTTTTTTAACGGACTGGACGTGAATATCTCTTGTATTCCTCGCCAAACGAAAATAGCTAAAATTTAAGCGAGTGCGGTGCAAAAGTTAAGTGGAACATTATAAAAGCGAGCGATTCTAGCGCAGCTATTCTTCCTTTATATTCTATTGCACTATCCATTTAATGCACGGAATGCTTATCGTCGTGAAATGTAGCATATCCCGCAATGTGCTGATTTCGTGAAAATGACGATACGATCGTTGCGTGATGCCTCGTGACCCGTTTCGCCGCTGATGCGCTGAGAAAAAAAGAAAATTTCGAGTTAATGTCTTTCGTAACCGTACCTAAAGTTTTTGCCTGTCGTTTATATAACCCTTTAGACTTCCTTCCTCTTGCAGTCAGAACACACTTAAGTTGAAAGGTCTGTGCGAACATCCTGAACTTTTCCAGGCCGTATCATCACTTGAATTCTCATCATTTCATATTTCCCGGACTTCTTTTATGTGAGAAGCGGTTAGTCGTTTTTGAAAAATTTAAATTTAACGTCAATTTCGGGGTTTTTTTTTTTTTTTGGAGACGTTAATTATGCCTCGAAAAAGAACAGCGCCAGCCAATGCGAGGACGTTAAACAGAACGCCGTCTTTCGTATATATCAAACAGACGCTTGTGTGTATTTATAGTAAATGGACCTCCTTTTGTTCCTTCCTGTATACGTTTTCCTCCATTTCTTCACTACACTCGGCGTGTGTACGTGCGTTTCTTATACACAAGTATAAATATAGCCTATAGGGCCAGTTGACTTGAACCAATCACGAAGCGAGGTGAAACACACCGAAAGAGAAAAAAGGGCAATATATTTCCGAGACATCCACGAGCGCATCTATAGCATTATAATACCCTCTTTCTTAATAATACTTTTAATATTTTATTATAGTGTAGCCTATAAAAAGGCGGCGTTTGACGTTGTGGCGTACAATCATAGGCCAGCGCACAAGAGCGTATTTATATATTACGTCAATGAAAAATACGGTTGTGCGTATCTACATAAGAAGAGCCATACATCAGAAGAGCGGCCAACTTAAAAAAGCCAAAAACTAATATAAGAAAAAAAAAAATGGGAATCAAACATTATAACGCATGGACAACTCACGCTATTTCGTTTGGTGGCCTCTGCGTCGTAACTGGTTGGTTTTCCTAGTCACCGGCTTGATGGCGCCGACCACCATGATTACATGCATTCTTAAAATATATTTGGCGTCTTTTTCGTTCGTTCGTTCGTTCTTTCTCCCACCCCTTTTCCCATGTATTTTCTTTTATTATTACATGTGAACTCTTTTCCTCTGACTCCTCCCCACTGAAATTCGTTCTTCACATGGCAACTAAGAACGATTTCCTCTAACGTTCCCGTGTTTTTGTTTTCAACGTTTCGCCTTAGCGCACCAATTTGGCCAATAAATCATCAAGTGTGTGCGGGCACGGTAGGTTGGATTAGAAAGAAGAAGAGTTGTTTATACGATAGGGAATATATATAAATTGCGGAGATGTTGCGCGTTGCCACGGCGTTCGTGTTTCCGTCAAATGATAAGATTGGGCCGCGGTGTAGTATACACCAGCACTTTTCTCTCTGCAAATCGCTAATCAGCCGATGGAACACGGTGGCACCCAGAAACCGCCATTAGATTTATGTCTCCGTCTCCATTTGATTTTGAAAAAAAAAAATTAGTTTATCTCGTTCATGATAGAAAGACGAGAAAAAGGAAAAATGGAAGGGAAAGAGAACGAAGGAAGAGAGAGAATATTCGGCCATGATGGAAAAGCAGGAAATAAAGTTGGGGGGTGGGGGTACAACGGAATAAGAGAAAATGAGAGAAAGACAAAAAGAAAACGAGAAAAGAAACATTGAAAAGGAGGAAATCGACATGAGAACATTCGCAGGCCGATTCCGCACATTTTTTTCAACTTATACGTCGTGGTTTCGAATAGAAAAACGTAACGTACAATCAAGACAATCCCCGCAAATACGATCTTCCATCAGCCTAATTTTCCTCAGAATAAATGCCATCTTTCGATGAACGAAGCCATATACCTAAACATCACATCGTTCCTGCTTCGTTCAACTCATAAAACTCCAACGACTAAGGTAACAGGGCCACGTATTTTGATCAATCTTTCATCCGTGAAGTACCAATCTCGCTCTTCGCAGATTGGATCCATTTGCTTGAGTTCTTCTCCAACGACTGGAACCATTCAAATGTGTGTCTGTTGCTCCCATTCGAACGCTATACATACAAGAAGTAGAGAAAAGACATTAGTCTTCATTGAAACACACGACTTGCTTCACCGTGCATTCCAATGACAAATAATTTAACTCTACACAATAACAGTTAGCGTCCCCCCCCCCCACTTCTTTGATAAATAACCCGACGTGGCAAAGACAGTTAAAAGTCTTGCCGCTCACGGTCCACTGATATTGAAACCCTTTTCTTTCCCCCCCCCCCCTCTCTGTCTTTGTCTAAAGAAAAAAAAGGAGACTGTTGTATACACTAGATTGACTTTTTCTGTACACAGACTTAGCTACTGTGTATATATGAGCTTATAGGCCTATATGTCGAGACGGACCTATGGTTTCATTTATAACTTCCCCCCTTTCTGTATGAGCAGCGCGTGTCGTTTTGGGTGGGATCGATATATTACGTCTGTACGAGAGACAAGATAAAGGGGGAAGCATAGACCGCCCAAAGAACAAGGACACATACAAACTTAAAAAAAATATTCATTTTCTCAATACATTCAGAAGTCGTGTGCCTTTTGTTTAAGCCACGTCAGTCAATTTCTTTCTCCTTTTTTTTATATATCTTAAGAAAAAAAAGTGCCAACAGAAGCAACAAACAACACATCCCACCTCTTTTATAAAATATATATATACGCCAATGGGTGTGTGTGTGTGTGTTAGAACTATATAATCTTGGCGGACGGGTTTGCTGGAAGAAAAAACAAACCTTAAAAAAAAAATGAGGAGGAGGAGATGAATGGGAGGAGGTTATTTCATAAATGGCTCAAGTATACACACGTTGGCAGTAGGGTGACAAATTGGGATTCTCGATCGACGACCGATGACTGCTCTATGTCTAAAACAACAACAACAAAAAATGGATCTATGAGGGCTGGAACATAGACTATAGTAAATATAATGATACCCGTAGTATACACACAGATATATATCTGTAATGTGTACTATCAAGACATCCATCTATTTTCATTTCAGTACGTCTTAGATATAGCCTGCAGTTTGAAAAAAAAAAAAAAATGAAAAACCACTTCCTCTATATGGTTGCTGGTTTCTCACGAACCGACATTATAACCAAACTCGTTCGTCACGAGCTCCAGGAAGGTCAAAAATAAATCAGACAACAAAACAAAAAAGTTGATCCATTTATACTATGGGATAACATTTGGTTATACAGATTTTGTAATAAAATCAATATTTAACCATGTTCATTTTTTTGTTTGACGTTATTCTGCCTATGTATATATGATGGCAAATAGGATTACATTTCCTCGAATGGCAAACAAGCACACACAAAAAAAAAATCCCCGCCAGCTTTTTAATTGGATTTGCCGAGTCGTTGAAGGGCCGGTCACGTCCGCAGGCCGTGACTCGTATATGTATATTCATTAGCGAGTAATGGCAATAAGAAAACAATATGTATAAAGAGGACAAGGAAGAAGCCTTCTAGCAGCTCAAGCTGGAACAACCAGTACACATTTTATTTTTTAAGCAAAGGAAAGAAACAGTAGCCCTTTGATCCACTGCTTGTATATATATATGGAAAAGGGAGGATTATATAGGTAGGAGGACACATTGGATCAAACTTCAAATTTGGGCGTGTCCTGTTATGTGTACATAGTCATTGCTTGACTTGCTAATGTCATTCGATATTCAAAACAATCCTTCTACACGAGCTGTTGCCCATCCACCCTTTCACTTCCTGTTTCTTTCGTTCTTCCCATATCCGCATAAACTCACATCGCAGTTCTTATTCGTGTTAATAAGACAAAACTGATAAGACACCACAAGAAAATAAAAGAGGGGCATTATTTCTCTGTTATTCTACACATGTTCGTTGGAGGTGGAAACGAAAATTCACATCGGTCAGTGCAAAAGCCGGACTGGCCTCGCCCACACGCATGTATTCAAACTGGTAATTATTTCATCAATACTTTTTTTTTCTTTTAATATTTTACCAGGATTTTTCTACCCCGCCAACACACAGGAAAAACAAGAGCCATCGGTTATTATAGAGGCGTGTCTCCATATACGCTGCAAAATATAAGGGAAATAACAAACATAATTTTTGCTGTATGAGAATGAAAATAGTATGGAACAAAATATCACGGGGACTCAATTCGTATATGTATCCATGCGCTCTCGTCCAGAACCCCTTGGACCAAAAGAGGGCAGGATCATGGATATATAGACGGGGGTCGTTGATGGATAACTCCCACTCAACAATTATAAGGCTCGGGTCAGGCCGGCCATCCAACCCTCTGTATACCTAAATCCAATGCGATAATAATTCCATATATACAAACCCGACGATCACGGGCGTGTGTATTTCGATACTTGTGCGCCTATATACTTTTTTTTTAGACGAACGTATTGGCTATTATATAGAAAGGTATATAGCACAATGAGTATATAGACGGGGGGGGGGGGAGAGAAAAAAAAAGGATGATGTCTATAATTATAATGTTGCCTATATACGAGCCGCACGCGAATTTGATATACATTTTCTTTTACGGTGTTGAATACGTCATATGGAGCCTCGGTGCTCGCTGGCTGGAGAAACTCGGGGAGATGGGAGGGATCCATCCCGTTTGATCGATGCGTGTGCGTTGCTGGGGATGCCGTGAAAATGTTTAAAAACTTTACAATTGCAGTCTGGTGGATGTAGCGTGATATTCGCGCTATGTTTCAACGCAATTAATCAAATGAATTCGTTAGTAGACGGCAAACCTAAAGTGACTATCAGCACAGGTTTCATAAAGTTGCAAGTCGTACACCAACACGACACTAACAGTGCGGTTGTTATATATTCTCGCTCACGATACGACGTGATGTAGGCTATCACTGAAATATTATTTCTTAAATTATGATGCGGATAATATTAGAAGGAGCCAACGTACGATATCGTGGGCATCTCTTTGAATTGCAACGATTCCATTGTGTTTCAATATGCTAATTAAAGGAAAAGCAATTGATCTGTTCTGAGATGTAAATGCTATACGTCGAGTAAGAACGTCACAGATGCGAAGACCATCTCAGCGAGGGTGACAGGGACGACCTCATTAAAAAGCCACAAACTTGTCCTCGTTTCTTTTTCTGCTTCTTTGCCGCGATGATAATCTTGTTGTTGACTACTTAACTCCTCATATGACATCATCAGCAAACAACGTAACGTTCCATGCGCCTTTTCTTTTCACAAATCTTTGCCGCCTCATCATCAGCCAAATCTTAATTCTCTCCTATATACTACAACAAGCCGCTATACACGTTAGCTGCTGTTATTGACGAACTGCTGCTGGATATATAGTGTCGAGTGTACCCTCATTCACCGCTAAAGAAAATGAGAACGAGCCCCCCGCTCAACATCGCTGTAACTTGAACTCTTTCATGTGCGGACGATGTTTGAGCCCCGGTGAATCTTATCTTGTCAAGTGCTTTTGCCTTAATTATCTGCCGCGCTTCCTTCCCCCCTCAAAAACTATCTCAAATAGTCAACGTCCACCTCTCCTTGTAGATAATAGCCGCGGTTTTTTTTCCGTCCCCTCGTTTAAGAAGGCTTTTCTTTCCTATATCGTATAGAACTGGCGTTCAAAAAGGATGCCTATCGTGCGGCAGAGAGAGACGCAGTCGTGCAAAGCGCCGACACTTGCCAGGAGCCATCCATCATCACGCTGATTGGATTTATTATCAATTTTATCTCTCGGCGTTTCAAATGACAGCAACGTGTATAGTATAGTATAGTATATAGAAATTCCCCCGCTAGTACATCACGCAATCTGATGCGTTCAAATGTGATTTTGAAAAACTTTTTCATTTTAAACACATATATGCAACTTCGTTAACCTTTTTATGCCCGTTATTATACGGTCTTTTTATTGCGTGAATTTCTCGGGCAGGTGAAATGTTTTCTTGATATGCCAGAATGATATATGATAACAGTGGACGTATAAATAGACTTGGAAAACCGCAATACAATTTAAATGAAATTGTTTTGTTTTTTTTCTTTTGGAAAAAAAAAATAGATCACAATTATCTACAGGCAGGAAGCGTCTCCTATAATTTCTGGGAACACTCGTTTATTGCCTACGTTGTGATTGGCTAGAGAGCATAACACAAGTTGTTTCACGCCAAACGAGCGGCTTTGTCTACCTCTCGTTTGATCATACGAGCCAATGAGGTTCGATGGAGTATACATATTCTTTTTTAAACACCATGTTCCACATGAGCCTCTGTGTTCCTTCTTCCGACTGTGTGGAACTTCCCATGGAAGAACACATCCATATACGCCGTATATAAATGTATAGAGATATACAAGATTGTACTACATATGTAGGAAATACAATAATAATGGGTTAACAAGAAAGAACAAGAGACAAGAAAAGAGTTGTTATCTTGTTTGTTGTTATCGGCCTCCTTTTTGTTTTGTTTCCGTATACA
Organism: Daphnia sinensis; assembly: GCA_013167095.2. Taxonomy (NCBI): domain Eukaryota; kingdom Metazoa; phylum Arthropoda; class Branchiopoda; order Diplostraca; family Daphniidae; genus Daphnia; species Daphnia sinensis. Next base: position 2,387,445 of record CM023188.1, on the reverse strand, counting down.
CAACTACACACACCTACCGCCATGGATGCAGGTCTATATTTTTTTTTGCGGCCTTTTCTTCTTGGGCTGTCACGCCCGCTCTAATTAGACGGTATACTTGTTTCTAAAAAAAAAGGACCAATTTCACCCCTCTCTTTTTTTTTTTTTTTTCAAACCTTGTTCTTTTTTCTTTTAACCTCATGATTGTCCAGGTTGTTGTTGACTGAATGAGATAGGCTCGGCTATCTCTGATTTTTTTTTCTGATGCTGTGTACGCGCATAACCGGCAATTAAAGCGTTTTTTTCAGTGTTGGACATGAGTTTCGCCAGCCTATATGGATCTGTGGGTGGGTCTGGATGCGCGATGTGTTTGTGTTGTTATTCGTTTTCTCCCCCCTTCCTTCCCTGGATATCACATCCAGCTTTACATGTGCGCTTTCAGAAGAGGAGGGGACCGAGATGGACCGTAAGCAGAGCAGGCGCGCGAGCTCTTTTTTTTTTCTAAACTGAAAAAGAGAAAGATCGAGAGGGAGAAAAAGAAAAAAATATATAACCGCGCACGCCGGCGGTCGCGGCAATTTTTTTTTTCACGCCCCCCTTCCCCGCAGACGAGTACCTCCCACTGGATCTTCGGGGAGGCAGAGAGAAGAACTATAGGAACAATCGAAGACATAAGAGAGAAAAGAAAAGGCCAAAATGTTGAAAACTGGAATTTTTTCTCAGGGAAGATACTGTATATCGAACACAGTCGATGATGTATCCCATTTTAATAATATTCCAGGTGATTTATTTTTTTTTTTAATTTCCAACAACACGTAAACACGTTAGGTTTGAATACAAAATATTTACGATCTTAAAGAATATAGAAAGGATTCAATACCAATGTTAGTGTATGTCCATGTTGGTGTGTCTTTCTTTTAAGTTTTGCTTACTAAACTAAGAAAGAGGAAAGCATGATAAGCTCGTACATGAAAATAATGATCATAAGTATTAAAAAAAAGTATTTAATAACACAAACGTTGTAATTTTTTTTTAACGAACGGTCGCAATCATCACCTGCCATCACACACGTCGCCCAAACGCCTCGTCCTTCCTCCGCCCTTCAAGCCCATCATCATCCTATTCTTTTGCTCGTGATGAGGTAAACACGACAGACATGTCACATGACTAGACGAAGCGTTGTTTGGGGGGTCGATGAAAATTGTCAGTCATTCTCTTGATGGCTACCGTTCCCATGAATATGACGACAATTTTCGAACTTGTATTTACGTTGGTGGCTAAACAATTCGGCTGCTCGGCTGATGACGCAAACAATTAATGAACGGCGTATTATTCGTGATATTGCATATATCACGAATAGCTTAGGGAATAAACGCTAATTATTTTCGTGTTCACGTATAGTCATCACATTTCGCCATGTACGATGCAAGATAATATTGGCAACGGGCGGAGGCATATATCGTTTTCGTTTGATATTTTTTTTTCGCCGCCGTCGGATCTTCCTTGATTGGACGTTGTTCACATTTTTGGTGGTCTGCACGAGAGAGCTAAATGATAGCGTCGCTGTTATTTTTCATGCAAAAGAAAAAGAGTTTTGATATATAATGATGCGCTATAGAAGGAAAGGCAGAGAGAAAACAAGATAGAAAAGCTTTAGGCAAAAATAAAGATGGGCGCCATTGTTTTGTATCTTTCTGTTGTTGTTTTCTTTTTCTTTTTTTTTCTATTTTTTCTTGGGCTGCTGGCTGGCCCGTCCGCTCCTCCCCCTTTTTATATATTCCCGCGCGCCGCAAGCGGCACCGTATCATTATGAACAATTTAACCTACCCTCCGCCTACCCACTCCCCCCTCCACTCCTCCCTACTCCTTCAAATTAACGACCGTGTGCTTGCTCTCCTCCAGCAACAGCAATACACGAAACCCACTCAAAAGAAAAAAAGAGAGAGAAAAAAAAAAGTACCGAGCGGTCCGTCCGCTCCGCCCTGGCGTTTCCTTCCCACCTACACCCTCCTCCACCACGACGGAACCCAACCTCTTTGCATTCGTTAGATTATCAAGTCGATAGTACAATTTTCCCGCACTTTACGATAACTATAAAAACATTAGCAGAAAATAGTGTCGTATGTAACAAATAAAACAACGCTCTGCCCGTTTCGACCGGAAATAAACTCACGTGATTTTGAGCGTTCAATTCCGCGGATTGCTAGCGCATCAATTCATTCAAGAACATCGTATTTTTTTTTAACATTTGCTACTGGAGGGGAATACGAAAACAGTTTGAACCAGAACGCGGTTGGATGTGTCGTTCAACTTCCCGCAACGTTACGGTTGATGAATAGTGTGGGGTTTTTATTTGGGTGGTTTCGGCAACAATAATCACGGTCTCGTATATATAGACGCTCTGCGGTGCTACTTTTTTATTGTTGAGGGAGAAAAAAAAAAGAAAACTGAAACAGTACAACCCAACCGACCGCATTCATCCATCCGGAGGCAATGGTTCATTCTCAAAATATATTTCCTTTCGTTCGAAAATATTCGTAGATGAAAAAAAGCAACACGCACGTATATAACTATACTCAGACCTCCATAGAATTGCAATCTCCCCTATCGAATAGTTTGCTGATTACTGTATAGTGTGTCTGCAACATATACTCGTTGGACACTGTGGGGCTGATGTGTTATTGATGTTGGATATACAGTATTTTTCGCATTACACCCGATAATGTGCTTTAATGATATAGGAAACTGTTAAATGTATATGTATACCACCGGTGACGATATGCGGGTTTTTCGGTTATTGCATCCTGCAGTCCTCTAGGACATTGATTAAAAAGATTTTCATAATGACATGATCCAATTCTATACGTATAGATTAGTTATGAATGTATTAGAATTATGGCACAATGAAGGGGGGGGGGGGGCATTCTTACCAGTTGTCGAAGAGCCCACAAAAAAAAAATTGTGTACAAACACACACGCCCAGTGTATGTTATTGTTTTGATATACACCAAAGAGAAATAGAAATATAGCTAGCTCGGTCTATATTCTGGGCGGATGAATGACCGCAACCATCGACCATCATCGTCTCCGTAATGAGTTATGTATACAGTCTAGTGGTGTCTATTCGTCTCGATTTTTGAAGGTCGAACAATGTACATCAACATTTTTTTTTTCTTAATAAACACATGCGTGGTGTGTAGAGAGAGAAGACGGGACGCCTATGACCAATTATTTTCATATTAAATTGCGCTTTGGAAAAATGTACATACGCAGTCTACATAGTTTTTTTTTTAAAGATATGAGTGATTATATCAACACGGAGCACTCCTTTCGTTCCGTCTTCCAGCATTCTATTGTATTCGGTGGCACCCATCATCTTAAATAAATATGAGATGAGCATCAGACGTCAACAGCCGCTTCCCCTACACCGAATCAATGATATATGCTTTCTTATAGTTGATCTCGATTCATCATTCCCTGTGCGTTTGAGTGTGTACAGATCAAATATAAGGCTCTCTCCTCGTCAGTGATGATGGTCTCTGAAAAGTTAATCACGATCATTTTCAAAACAAACATCATTTCTGGCCTAATGTCGTGTATTTATACGCACACCGAGCCTATAGGTATATACATATAAAAACTTAAAGATATGCTTTCACTCTGCAACTGGTGATGAAAAGAAAAACATGCGGTACAGTGTATATACAGATAAATGGAGATCACTGATGGAGTTGGGATTTTCTAGCGGGCTCAAACACTCTTGAAATATTCTGGCCGTCATGAAATGTAAACAACATTATCCTCTTACTGCGCTAACTGAAATTAGCGTTAAAAAATGTTACAGGGCTTACGAACCGTGAACTGAGATACGACATAAAACTGGTGATTGGTTGTCCTGGAATATAGCTGGAAATCAGTTAGGCAGATGCTGTCGTCAGGTTTCTGGCTTTTATCAAATTGAAAATCCAGTTCGATTCATCCGAATCATCAACTCTTGCTCACCGGTAACTCGTATCGTTAATCACTGCGCATTTTCCCTACCAAAAATTCGTGTGTCACTGATTTTCTATTAGCAAAATGAAGAAGAAAGGCCTCCGTGTGCTGCCGGATTGTCAATGCACTAGGCCTATAGTGTAGCGCTTTAAAGAGACAAATCCATAAGTTAAAAAGACATGCACTTTATGCCATGTTGAACTGTTCAGACAGCCATATCGCTGGTTTCAATTACACTTTCAAATAGTTTGATTTAAAGCCCTATTGCTAAGAATTGGTGAAACGACGTCAAGACAGACTTTCGACGTCGAACGCACGTGACCCAACATTTTTTTTGTTTTTTGTCGACGGGTTTCTTCGACTGTCTTCTGGAAGTGTGTCTCTTCCGATTGTCACGGTTCTTCCCCTCTTCCTTTTTTTCTTAAAAAAAAAAAAAACAGACCCCTAAGAAAATTCCAGTGCACATACACAATGTATGGAGGGGGGGGGGGGGGCACAGGCTGATGACAACCCACGGAGAAAGAGCTCAGACATCTAAATTTTCTTCGTGTTTTTCTTTTTTTTTTTTCCTCCCTCCGTCTGTGTTCCGCCGTTAACAAACGTATGTAGTATACGAATCCCTCATGCTTCAACAATAATCCGGATGATTCCGCCGGAATGCAACCGATTACGCACTGAGGGGGAGTTAAAAACAGATTCTCTTACAGATTTAAAAGGAATACATAAACTTGAAATTGTGCTTAAATCTATGTCGTTTATCCATCCGGAAGGGAATTTTTTTTTTTTTTCCATGTCGTGTTCGACAACGATTCCGTCGGATATATACTCAGATCAAATCAGGGCTATATCCGCGCGGTCGTTTATACATTCGAAAAAAATCCATTATCAAAACAAGAAAGGTTAGACGTGTTTTCTCTCCGTCCCGAAAAGTAAAATGCAGATTTTTATCGAGAATGATATAATCCACCCAATCGGAATGTTGCATAGCATCGACAATCCTACATACATCATACGAATATCGTATTCGTATTAATACGATTATAATGCTATAGTTGAAAAGTTGTGCGTTTGTGACCGTGCATATTTCGAGGGCCATCTTGTTTGATTGATACGATCGTGCAACCTGCACACCGTATCTAATTCCTATCAGACGTAGAACGAGATAGACGTGGCCATTCGTATATGTCTCTGTGAAACACACGAGAGAGACTCAATGGATTTGAAAAAGAAAAGAAAATGGTATAATAAAATAAAGGATGGTGTTGCCGATCGATAAGGTGCAAGCCCAATGCATCACACGAGGCACATGTTGGCTGTCGAGATGGATAATGACAGTTCTCCTTTACTACTGGCTAGATAATTTTTGATTTTATTTCATTCTTAAAACATATTCGGGAAAAGAGAAAATAGGTAATCCATCTAGCAAAAACCGGAATGAGTAATCTAATCATCGCTTTTGATTTATTCAAAGTTTATGGATAGCCTAGCTATTTGCATAGGATATTCACGTTTTATTCATTCTATGCTGTTCCGTTTTTTTTAGAAAAAAAAAAAAGTTTCTCATTTTCTTATAGAAGAGACATGTGCAGGGTCGTTAAGTCACCGCCGCAACCCGCAAAAATAGTGTTTCAATTTTAGGAAAGAGGCCACGACATTTTTTGTGGAGGGAGTGACCTCCTCCATAAATAAACTCTTGCGTTTCTTTCTTGCGCAGAAGGTCGCGTCACCTCATTACCGCCACGATCATTGACTTCTTGAACTTTTTTGCTTGCAGCTGCGTGTCCCGTCGCGTCCGATATAATGGCACAGTCACGAAAAAAAAAAACAGCAACGTCTCTCGAAACTCGGCCTGATTGGAATTTAAATATCAAAATCTGTTACATCCAAACTCGGGCATTGTTGAATCAATACGCAACTAGCTCTAAACTTCTCGAGTTATCTTAAATCTGGAGATATTTTAGTGGCAAACCAAACGCTTGATTTTGGAACAAACACTACCGTAAGATCGAAAAATTTTGAACTGATCAGTGTTCCAGTGTGTAACTGAAGTATCCTTTAACTGATTTCGCTCTAACATTTTCTATCGGCTTTCGAAAACGCATAAGGAACGCAGAAAAAGGGCAACCCGGACTCCCATTTTTTTCCACCGCTCCAATGATGATGGCACTGCCGGAACGCATTTATAATTGAGCCAAGTTGTTTCCCCTCCACATTTCACCGGAGAGCAACCTACACCGCCGGTGTAGGAAAAAAATAATAAAATAACAGAGACAATTATATAGCTAGCAACAAAAAAACACAAGAGTTTCTCTCTGATTGGTCGGCTGGCGTTCAAGCGTGCTCGCATCCGCCTGTGTTGTGTACCTTTGGCGTTTTCAGGTGCGCCGGCCAATCGCAAGCGTCGACGACGCCATCTTTTTTGTTTTTTTTTCTTACCCACCCTCTCTCGCTATGTATCCTACGGTGTAGGTAAAAGAAACAAAAAAACAAGTCTGGGCTTGGGGATAGCAAACGGCAATGACGGAACGATGGCGGCACGAAAAAAAGCCATACGCACTCACGTGATTAAACAAAAAAGAAAGAAAAGTCCTGGTCTCTTCTTTTTTTTTTTTACCCTTTACGTCGTTGTCGTTCGTGATTTCCGCGTGCGTGTACTTATTCTCTCTCTCTTTTGCTACGCATTCTTTCGTATTTCGTTCGCCCTAAAAAAAGGGGTGGGTCGGCTAGAGGAAAAACAAAAAAAGAAAATTTATTATATTAAAAAAAAAATGATAATCTATATTTTGGATCAAAAACTTTTTGTTTTGGAACACACAAAAAAAGTTGAGGGAGGAGTCCTCCCTCCCGCCGTCAGTAGATAATACAGCCCAGCTCCGTTTTGTTTTCTTCTTTTCGTGTAGTTTATTGATCAAAAAAAGCGACATCGCGAGTAATCACGCAATCTAACGTGAAATAATTCCCGATAAAAAAAAACTTTTGATAGTTTCACCGTCTCAAATAGGATTTTTGTTGTTTAGTACGCTGGCTTAATATTCGAAATTCTCTTGTTGGGTTCTTTCACATTCTGTTCCCATAGACCTTAATATGTGAGGCTACGTTTAAGCCAATGAGAAACAAAGATGAACGTGACCCCTCCCGACGTGAATATTCACACACAAAGGACATTACGCATCCTTTAAAATGAGCACGTCGTCGCTATAAAGCCAAAGTACAAAAGAAAAAAGTTCACCGTCGGAAGTTTATATTGACGTGTAAGTATAGAGAAAGAGAGTTTAAAACTTATTAATGTATTTCCATATCGTAGGATTGACGTTTGCTTGTTTGTTGTTTTTTTTTACCCGACTAGAACAAAGAATGGAATAGGCGGATTTTGTTTTCTAAACATAAAAACGAAAACTACTAGTTGTAAGTTTTGATTATGTCTGTGCGTATTAGACTTTATGGCGTATGTGTCTTGCGCATCCGGCCTTCCATCTCCGCCGACTTCCCATTCTCCATCAGTGTTCTACTCCATAAAAAAAATCCTGTAATAAACAATAGACCATTTCCATCATTTCGCTTTTATTTTGTCTTTAACTTTAAAATCATAAGAACGTACCATCCATTTGTCTCATCAACTAGGCCTTACGAAATTCTTGTGGCGAGAATAGAAATGGCGTCGGCTTCGCTCACACCGACTTCAAATTTTCTTTTCGAAATCCAAAGCCGCCGTCGTAGTTTACACAAAATGAATTAAACTCCTGTCGCATCGAAATTGCGACAGGAGTTTAATTTTTTTTTTTTCAAGTATCTGCCACAGGCGAAATATTGGCCAACCGTGGGATTTGAAGATCTGTACCTTTCCCATCGTTCTTCTGTCTGGAATCAGAACGAAACGTTTGCGAAACTGTGACGTCGGAGATAGAGAAAGAAAAAAAAAAAAAAAGAGTCTATCAAAAAGGGCACCCTACCCTCTCTCTGTATCCGCGAACCAAACAAAATCGTTGGTGACCAAGGACACCCAGGCCCTTCGACCATCTGGAAATCAGTCGTTAGTGAGTTTGCAAACGTTTCTTCACCATCTGGGCGATGAGACCTAACCCCCCCCCACCATCATCTCAAGGTTGATGTGTCATTTTCATTGGAAATTTCATTTGAATTAAACCAAGTGTTTGTGCCTCCGCTTTTCGGATAGCAACACAATCAGAAATGGGCCTTGCGATCAAGCTCATCACGTTTAACAGAGAGACCTATCCCGCATTCAAATTCTGCGTGAGTTGCAACACGTTACATTTACGTACGCACGTTAGTCGATCGAATTTCGAGTGACCAGCCTTTTTATTGGCACACATCAATGTTTGATAATGAACACTAACATATTTATTGCTTTCCCCTTTTCTTTTCTAGAGAGACCGAACGACTATAGAGGACAGCCACGCCCAACGATCCTAACCATTTTCTTCCACTGCCTTTAATTCTTTTCTATACTGGACCGGATCAATACAAGCAGGCCATAGGTATACATTGTTTGTTTTTTTGTGCTATGATAGTCTAATGTTTCCGTCTATACTTTTATAACCCGCAAAACAAATCCAATAAGAAACCCCTTTCGGTGGAATAGCATGTTTTGAACGAGTGCCAAGTTAGTGAACGTATCTACGGAGAACTCGTTGTAACAAGAGAGTCTCAGCTGATCCATCTTCAATGGTCCTCGATAGATTCCCCCCTCTTCGTTGGAAGAGGGATAGCCTATACATCAGCGGGATCATGCAGCAACTTCCCCTCCAAAAAAGGACATTGCCCGTCCTGCCCATCATCATCTGCTGCTCCATCATCCAACTTCACCAGTCCTGGAGACACACCCCGAATTTTTCTTTTCCTCCTGGTTTAGAACGGATATACAACACACAACAGTCCGTTCTAGTAATGAATTTCTCGTTTTCTCTCTTCTTTTTCTATTCGTTTATTTCTCTGTGTCTTTATTCGTGTGTATCCTGTTTTTTGTTTTTTTTACGAACCCGAATGAATGATAACCTTCTCGATTGGGACGTACGCATAGAAACCCGTTATTAAATATATCCGTAATCCAACTGTATTGTCTTGACTCGAAGAGAGTTTCTTCCAGCAATTGGAATATGAATTGCATTTGTATGTACATTTGCATGAGATCCATTAGATCTCTAGGATGTAGATATACACACCCCTTTTCAAAGTTCGAATTTTGAAAGTTGGTGCCTTTACTATAGTGACTCCAATAGAGATAACACAAGTGGATAATAGTTAACCCGTATTGAATAATAAGACTTTTAGACATTTTTAGAAAATTATGGTGATAATCTATAAGCGAAAAAAAGGGGCACATTGCTGCTTGTCACTCTGCTGCGGTCGTGACGATGGGAGGAGACGTTCGAGAGTTCGGCAATATTCAACGAAGAAGGAAAGAGAGATAAGAAGAGTTTCAAACGTTAAAAACAGGCGTCCTATTTTGGTTTGTCGTGGCAGACTGGCAGGGACGTGACTTATAGTGACGCTGGATATCGTTATTTAAATATATTCCTTATTGCTGGATTGTTGTTTGCTTAATGCCCTGGTATTCGGAAGATGACAATCTTAATAAATGCTTCGCCGATCTCTTGTTCTTGACGGATTTCAATCGTTGGGATAGGGCCAACAAGCCCGTCCACTGAAAAGCCAGAGACCCCCCACGAAATATTCGCAGTTTCTTAATGAATTGTCATGATTGTAGAAAACGAAGGAGTGTCTCGCGGTTTGTCCTAAAGATTTACAGAGTTACAAGCTCTTTTATTCCTTCTTTAGTCTAATGATTATCATCATCTCTGCCTTTCTTTTTCTCCCCTTCATTTCAACTGACATTGTATAACTAGTTTACCGTATTTCTTTTTTTTTTTGCCAACTACATTTCTTTTTCTTGAGGTAAAACATCATCGTGCTTCAGACTGAAGTGAAGAATCAAAAACCAAACCGCCAGGCATATATAGCTGCATGAGAAACCACAGACGAGGGCTGAAATTATTGAAAAACATGCCATGACTGTGAGTTAACTCTCGTATATGCGTTATAGAAATTGCAGTCGAAAATGAATAGTCATCAAAAGATGAGGAAGAAAAATAGTTTTTTACATTTATTGGCTCACGAACGATAATCACAGTCGTTAACTCTTTTTTTTTTTCATTTGAAAGGCAGGCGAAATGACGCTGAGGTCAATCTAATTTTCGAGATTCTATATAGCGAAACTAGTATATCGTCTCATCTTTTGAGTGTGCATGTAATCAGTCCATATACAACAAAGAGGCAATGAATGGAATAACACAAAACTTTCCTTCTCATTACGTTTTAGCTTTTAGATTTGAAAAAAAAAAACAAGAATTGGCGCTTTGCTTCAGGGCGGGCCGAGGCTTTTAATGCAAAAACAAACCCATGATGATGATGAAGCTTCTCGTTAATGCCACGAAACATTCCAAAATAAAGGGTGGGGTCTGTTAGAAGAATCAAGTTTAATCATCTACGTCAAAGACGACGTCGTGCGTATATCATCCAGTAACACGAAATGAATTTTTTTACCAACTCAAAAGCCAAACTATTATTATTCACAGACGGAATGGTTTTTCAACTTGGCAATTCTTACGGCACAGTATATTAAATGTATCGTTATGGCGTATTACTATTAAAAACTCAATAATTACGTTTGACAAGCTTTATGTGGGAATGAATTTTCTTTTTTGCATTTCTGTTAAAACTAAAATGCAAGATGCCATGCCATCAAAAGTACGGTAAGTAACAAACATCTTCCTTGGTATCCGGATTGTTTCTTTCTATTTTCAGCTTTCTTTGGAGTTCCAGCGTGTTGCGAGTAAACTTAAATAGCATTATAAGCGTCTATACGCTTTTGCATCGGTTGTGTAATAATCTGTTGAGGGTGTCATCCGTTGGATGTGTTTGTACACCTGCGCGGATGAAATCGGAAACCAACGCAGGCCTACATGGAACACTACGATATCCTTTTCCCCTTTTGTCCGGCTATTTTTGCACGTCAGTCATCTGATTCCGTAACTAGTGACCAGCATTTCTGTAATGAGCAGCTGGCCATTCGTAAGTATTAGCCAATATCAAATAGATACTCTCGTATGACAAAAAAGAGGTCCCTCGTTATTTTGCCCTTCAATAGGCCAGCGAAACAAGGCCTTGACGAGGTTATTAACACACGCAACGTAACTCTATCTACAATAACGACATGACGATGATTCTATAAATTAATATCAGTGCTAGGATGATGGTTATTTTTTTCATAAAAGAATATGAGGAAAAAACAGTGTGTCTCGCTTGTTTTTTTAGCTAACAGATGAATAGCGGATGAATAATTTCCAGTCGTGCTTGTCAAGCCACGTAAAGAGGGGGGTCTAGACTATTATGCAAGTCTGCTGTGACAATGCTTATACCACAATAGAGTGGGGAGGAAAAAAAAAAAAGGGACGTGAAGAGAGATTGCCTATATGGTGACATGTTCCAGCTTGATTAGCTGCTGACGGCCAACAACATCAGGGACTGCCAGGAAAAAGTAACAAGAGCACAGTTTGCCGTTCCATTTTTTATTCTCTCCCTTTTAAGATAAAGTGTCTCATCAGAAGCTCTATATTGTTAACCCTCTGCCAATGTCATGGTGGAGCACCACAATAATGGCGATGAATACAACTAGAAAGATTACGTATTCCTTTTCACTGCCGTGTGTTGTCAAGAGTCAAAAGCAAACCATCTGTTTAACTGGCAGAAAAGTCTATATGTCTAGGCCTGTGCTTGTATTGTTATAGGCCGCACAAAAGAGGGTGAAAAAAGTAAGTAAAGAAACCCAAACCATTTTTTGGGGATCGAAATAAATCTGTCATTGATGCCTTGTAAGTTTATCTTCCATTTAGCATAACAAAGTGGCCCCAAACAAAAGTGGAAGTTTAGTTTGTCTTACCCTCTGCGCTATAAAGCTAATGAATTATTGCTGGAACTGTGTAGAAATCGTCCAAGGTTTTATGGCTCCGCTACATAAGCCTAGGCCTGTATCGACAATTATCTGCCATTTTATTATGTATCAGTTTACGAAATAAAGAAATGCATTGCCTTTATCACGAGCTGACTTTATGGACCTTATTGTACTCAGGTTCTTTTTTTATAGAAATCAAAAGGAGGGTCTGATGTGGGGTCTATCGTGAACTGCATCATGGTGAAAAAGATATCGTGATCAAACCGATTTAAGGGGATGAACCTAGAGCTATTTTCTTCTTTTTATGTGGAAAGAGAGAGAAAGCAAACCAGATAGGGGGGAAATGATGAGGGGTGAGAAGATTAAAAGATAGACTCTATACAGGAGGGGTCAATATCTTACGTGGCTCGCGATCATTCCCTATCATTCGTATATACAACCACATATACTTATATACACACACATACAACTGCCCATATGGATATATAAAAATAGGTATCCAACAGCTTTATAGTAGGGTTCTATATAAACTCCCGCACGTGGGGTCAAATGGTTATACGAGTTCAAGCGTTTCGTGCTAGTTCATTTAATCACATTGCACAATGCTTTTTTACCCTCCCTTATTTTCTTTTAAATAAAAGAGAAAACTAATACTTGCCCGTCGGTGCTTTACTCTGCTTAACAATATGTACCCTTTAAATTTACCCCCCTTTTTCTGAACTTTTTTTCAAGTTTAAAAAGAAACGGAGAGGAGCAATAGATTTCCTTTTTTCACTTGAACTTATTCGGTCTCAAAAGACGGCTTTGGCGGCGGTTAAAAAAAGAAGAGGCTGAGAGGGGCGCAGCAAGATGTCTATTAATACCACTAAGCCTATATATCCTTGTACAGATTCAATAGGTTTAGGCCTAGTTAAGTTAAGACTGTTGTGATGGACTTAATAAAATAAGCCGAGTGTACAGTAAACCAACTACTTATGGCGGGACTATTCAATTGTTTTTTTTCGAAGCATGTCGATAAGTCAACGTCATTAAAGAGAAAAGGATGATTGTTACCTACCGGCACGATGAAGCCAAACGTGACTTGTTGCGATTGATGATTAGCGTGTTGAGGTATGTTTCTTTTCTCGTTCCAAAAATAAAGACAAAGTCAACCGATTCATCTTTGTTAGACTGACTGCAGAATGTTGCCAATGTTTCGTGAAGCGGTTGGATCTATAGATTCCAAAATAGCGGCACTCGGGGTAAAGGGAATATTCAAAACGCCCATAATTCACGGGACGATTATCAATGCAAAAAAAAAAATCAAAGAGTGCCTTTCCCTTTTGAACGATTTCAAGTGGCACGTTGGATAATATTAACAGTTAACTGTATACGCTAAAGAAAAAGGAAAATGCTTCCCACGATGTTGTCTTTTCACTAGCTACTGGAACACAGAAACATAAGGGGAGAGGGTTACTGAATGACTGTTGAATGTACAGGTCAAAGCGAAAGATTTTCATGAAAAGAAAGAAAAAAAGGGAGAATCATCATCGGCTGTCAGGTCTGAAATGTCTGTGAACATGTGTGTCTGAAAGTCTTTAGACTAAACAGCAGGTGAAATCTTCATCATCCTTTACACATATCTGTTGTTTTTGCCTCTTTTTCTTTCTTGTAGCGGCGGCGACGCTGTGTCACGCTGGGCCTTTTCAACTGTACAAGAATGAAAAAGAAAACAAGGATCCTCCTCCTCTTTTTTTGTGGGTAATAACAATTTGACCAGAACTAAATTACAGACTGAACGTGGTGGACTATATCGGCTGGTAATGACAGGACCGCAATGGAGCGCGCAAGTCCTTTATTTTTCTTCATTCTTTTTTTATATGCATCTACCTATGTAGAAACAACCGCACATCCTCACTGACTTGAAAAAGAAAAATTCATCCGACGCGACCAAACAATATAACTTTGACGCCGTCGAGACGCACATCTAACGACCTCTTTCGTTGATCCTTCCCGACGAAATCATTTTAAAAATTTTTTGTTATACTCATCGTCCAACATTCAAAAATTGAGTGTTGATGAAGTACCACCTATTGCAGCTATATAGCTCGAGCCGCTCGTAGCACGAGTCAAAAAAAGGGCTGCATTTTCTTTGATCATTTCTTTTCTCGGCGGGCGCCGACAAACACTCTTTACATTTGATGTGTATTTGCCGTTATCTCTCGGCTTGAAAAAGAAAGTCTAGCAGGGAGGTATATGTATATACATATATATGTGTGCAGTCTATGTATGTATTAGATGCAGCAGCATACGTGTAAAAGCTTTATGTTTCTACCGGTGTGGAGGGTAAAAGAAAAAAAAGCGGTTTGGAGGCGGATCGTATAGATGTTCGAGAGTGTGAGCGGACAAGTCTCTAAAAAAAGAAAGATCAAAGGAAAACAAAAGACCCTGAGGAACCTCCCACTCTTTCTGTTGTATATAGGTGTGTGTGTACACATGTAGCGGGACAGAGACTACATGAAAAAGAACTATAGAGAGCGGCCTGTAATTGCTGACAAGTATCGGCGCCTACGAGTGTGTATACACACGGAGAAAACGAGTAAAAATAAAGGAGAAGAACCGACATCTTGGGGTTTTGGATAAATAAGGGAGGAGGAAAAAGATGAAGAAAAAAGTGGCCATCTCTACGTATCTACCGACAGAGCGAGCCGAAAAGAAAAACTTATAGGCTCTAAATCTGGTGCGTTCAGCAGACAGCCATCAACAAGGCTGGCTCTATATGTCTATCTATATATCTATTCTGACTTGTTTGTTGAGACTTTCTGGAGGCGAGAAAAGAACAAGAGGGGCCATCCACTACATATACTGGGGGTGAAGATACACACCATTTAATTACCCCTCAAATTACCAGAGCAGGCCTCACAGCTCGAGCACGGACCCCCCAAAATAAAGGAAAGAGAAAACCCTTCACTATTGAAACAATCGCAATAACAAACGTAGAAGATGAGGGGCAAAATAGAAAGTACACATACAGTACCGTACCTTAAAGAAAAGGAGAGCGTCTCGTACAAATCAACTAGAAAACAAAATACACGTCAAAGCTATAATCAAGTTTTAATGTCAAAAATAGTAAAAGATTACTTGTTAGGTTTTAAAATGTTGAATCGTATTGAACTAGGAATACATCCAGCAGCTTGCTGTATATTTATTGCGTTTTCACGCTACATTATAGAGAAAAATGTCTGCATTTTGTAAAAAGAAGAAGACACCATGGAATCATTGCTAGTGTGGACATTTTGTTCGATGACGAGACAACATTTTTAATTTGCAAAGCAATTTACTACCCGCGTAGCGACCTTCGCGCTTATCAGCTATGAAATTACAACTCATTTTTTTTCCCGACTATAGGTGCGCTTCCAAGAAACCATTTAAAGCTTTCGTTGTGCTGCGCTTATTATAAAGGCGGCTGACTTTGGTGAGTCAAGTAGCACTACCTGGTGTGTCACAGGTACGATATGACAACAGTAACTACTAGTTGCTATACAATCCTTGGCCGAGCTTGAAGATGCTACTACCTGATTACGTAAATTCAGGTAAGAAATCGACTTGTCATGTTCATTCCTTTCGAGCCGTTGGACAGAAACGTAGCCAATAAGTCACTAGTGTCTCTGTACGGTGAGAAAGCCCTTCATCGTTTAAAGCCTTGTTACACAACAGAGTGACGTAAATAGGAGAAGAAACGTTTAAAACCAACTCCAAAGGTGGCGGCACTCCCTAGCCAGGAAAGGCCAAATAAAAATAGTGTCAGTCGTTCTTTGGATCTACCTGTGGTTATAACTGATAGCCTTTGTCCCCATGGGCTATAACGGACTACGCTGAACTTTTAAGGATGGCTCCAAACGTAACAACTCTGGACAGAATATGGACATTTTACATTCGAAAGGTTAGTCTCTGGCCAAGCTGACTGAATCACGATTTTCATTGTAAAAACCACTGAGATGCGCTTTTATTGTCTTTATTGCATGCATATACTTTGATCGCAATTAGCTTTAGCAGAGTTAGTAAAGGGATACGATTGGGGTAGGTTCCGTATGATTTAAATGGGTCAGCTATACAACAACACTATTTCTAGGCCATGGCAAAGGACAGGGAATACCCGTAGATATAGAGGCCAGGTTTCTGAAAGTCTGGACCATGTGTGGAGGAATCAAAAAGATTGATAAGTGGAGCAACTCAAAGAGAAGCTGCGCTTTCGGCAGAAAACGACGGAGGTCCGCGTCGGGCAAATCAATGGCAGTCAACAAAAGTTGGCCGGAGAGAAAGGATCTTCGAAACAGTAAAAGACGGTATGACAAAACTTTTCATCACATTTAACAAGTATGTTTTTAAACAATTAATTTTTGATTGCAGCAGCAACTCACGAAAGCCATGGCAACATCAAATTCATGGCCAAAGCTCTTCACCTGGGTTGATTACCTTCTTTTTGCTTTTACTCTGCTAGTGTCCTCGTTAGTTGGGATTTATCACGCTTGGCGAGGCTCCAGCGGTTCGACATCTGACTACCTAATGGGTGGAAAGAAGATGCCTCTTTTACCTGTAGCTTTGTCTCTTGCCGCCAGGTATGTGTTTGTTGTTTACATATCTCCACTTTCTGGTGTGTGTTACGTTTTGAACCGCACGATGATCGAAAATCAAAACCTTGATTAGAACGGGATATGACGACGTTTCACGATAATGAATTGTTGGATTCTTAATTGTGAAAGTTGACCGCAAATGGCCAATGAGAGTAAGAGTTAGATGTCTTTAAACGGAAATGCGTATGAACGGACATCACGGGTTATTGGGAAACAGAAAAGTTAATTCATATTTCCCCTTTCGTTTATTTTAGTTCCTTTTCAGCGACGACACTCCTCGGTGGCCCGACTGACGTCTACATGAATGGCACGATGTACTTGTGGTTTATTTTCTCCGTGGTTTTATGCACGCCGATTGCCGGTTACATTTACTTACCTGTTTTTCACCGACTGCAAATTGTATCAGCAAATCAGGTAAGTTCATATATACCTTAATTTCTTTGTGTTGAGTGAAATTGTTTACTAAGTTGGGTCGAACAGTACTTAGAGATACGATTTAATTGTTTCGTCCGACGCATTGCCTCAATTCTTTTCATAGTGAAGCAGGTAAAATACAAATCGTTATCACAATAAAGCCTTATATTTTTTTTACGTTTGAATATTTCTTTTTTTTTTACTAGCTATTATATCTGTCAATTGTGGCTTATGGACCTTCATTGGCCCTTAGCCAAGGTGGGAATAGCTTTTAATGAGCTCTCACGTTTAATATGTTGCTATGATTTACCTGTACCTGTTCTCTTTAGTCACTGGAATCAATGCATTCGTATCTGTCAGCATTCTGTTCGCTGTCTGCACCTTTTACACAGCAATCGTACGTACGAAAAAATTTAATTGGCTAAACTTGTTAAAACTAACGCTTATTTAACCGTTTAATAGGGTGGAATTAAAGCTGTTGTCTGGACGGACACTATACAAATTGTGCTGATTTTTGGATCAATTATCATCTTAATAATTAAAGGAGTGACAGATGTCGGTGGCCTAGGAATTGTTTGGGAGCGTAATTATAATTCCTCCCGTATCGACATTTTTAAGTATTTACGTCTTCTCAATAGTTTTAATTTTCTTTTCGCATGTAATGTATTCCATTATTCATAGCACTGACACGGATCCCACGACTCCGCATACGGTTGAGCATTTCATCAACATTTCTTGTGCTTCACTTAAAAAAATCATGTGTCAACATCCCAACAGGTGTGGTCTTTTTCGATTGGAGGCGTAATTTACTGGCTGAGTTGGTACGCAGTGGATCAGACTGTTGTCCAACGTTCACTTGCCATGCCAACATTACGCACTGCGCAAATGTAAATCGCCTAAACACTACAAATGTAAAAATGTACCGTCGAAATGAGATTTTTGTGCATCTTATAATGACAGATCGATGTGGATTAACATGGCCTTCGTGTGCGGAATAATCTTCCTCTGCGGTATCGTCGGGCTCGTCATGTACGCCAATTATTTCGACTGTGATCCTTTAACTTCTCAGGTAATTAAAAAATTTATATTGGCTACCTTAACTTGCCTGGTAAACAGATGGTTATATCTTACTAGATTATTAATAAAGCAGATCAAATACTTCCATTTTACGTCATGGATGTTCTTGGTGATTATCCGGGACTTCCGGGGCTCTTCGTTGCCGGCGTCCTAAGCGGTGCCCTCAGGTTCACAAATTCAATTACCATTAGGCAGATGAAGCACACCACACGTTGGCTATAACAACATATTGCCCCGAACGAGTTTAATAGGTTTTTTTTCTTATTATCTATTCCAGCACGATATCAAGCGTCCTGAATGCGGTGGCACTTGTCGTTTACGAAGATTTCGTACGACCTTTCTTCCCAAACTTACCTGATCAAACGGCCACTCGGCTTGTTAAAGGAGTGTCCCTTCTATTTAGCGGCCTCAGCTTCAGCATGGTTTTCCTGGTAGCTCAAGTGAAGACCATTTTAGATGTATGAAATTCAATCACGATTTCTCTTTTAATGGCCGTACGGTTTTTCTCAAAGACTTTTCCTTTTTATGCAGGCAACAGTGAGTTTCGATGGTGCCGTAGCTGGATCGATATTGGGCGTGTTTACGCTTGGCATTTTTGTTCCGTGTGCCAATTCCATGGTAAGTTGATTTATAATTTCCTGTATCCTACGTCTGTTTACGTTTTGTGTTAAGGGGGCAGGAGTGGGCATGTTAACCACCTTTGGATTGATGATGTGGCTCTTGCTGAGCACGCAGATTGCGAAATCCAGTGGAGTCGTCCAAAACAGTCAAGTGAAGCCTTTCAGCGTTGAAAATTGTCCTGCTTTTAACGGAACGTCAGCTTCCTTACACCTGAATTCGACGCTTTCTGATGAGTATTACGTTGATGAAGTAAGCTGTGCGTATCATGAGGTTCCATTATAGCTAGTTTTCTTTTAGACCGGAAGAAGCCTTTATTCTCCTAAGGATTTCCTATTTGTGGTACACGCTGATTGGTGTGCTGATCGTGATTACGATTGGAACGTTGGTCAGTCTATTGATTAAAGCATTCAACTGCGTTACAAGTCCCGTGCAAATGTCTACCGAACAGCTAAACGATGATGCCGTTCATCCAAAAAATACTTCCAACGATCGCGTAAGTCTATTTTGATCAAAATCGTACTTCAGAAATCCATTTATGAACATTAATGATCCCTTTGTTTTTTTACTGGTTCATCGTAATCGATTGGAATTCTTCAATTCTCACAGCAGGCGCACGTGAATGAAGTGTTCGCAATGAACGAACTGCCTCAGTAGAGTTAATATGCGTTCACAACACCTGAAATTGCTTTCGTTTTATCAGACCGCTTTGTAGCTCATTTGTAAATACATCATTTCCACAAGCTTGCGACATTGAAACGCGAAGCGCAAAATAAAAAAGTAAGAAAGGCTAAAACATTTAACATTCAGCAAAGTAACTCCATTTAGGGAATAAGACGACACATTGTCCGATGCACGGCGCAGTTTGTATTGGAGGCTACGCAAATGGAGAGACAGAGAAAAAAGAAGAAAAAGGCAAACGGTCGAAAAAGAGGCTGCAGCGAACCCGAAAGTTGTGGCCTGCAGAAAAGAATGACAGTTACCTGACGCAGGTTTGGCAGCAACGGTCACATCCAATTCCCTAACGCATTCCAACAGAGAGTTTTAAAGACTTGCAGATCCTAAAAGTGTTTCTTGTTCCCTTATAGTTGCTTAGTGTTTTCCAACTGTTTACTTCTTTTCAGTAGATATTTCTGCATATGCAAAAACCATGGCAACCACATCAGATTCGTGGACAAAGCTCTTCACCTGGGTCGATTACCTTCTTTTCGCAGTGACTCTTCTGGTGTCGTCACTGGTTGGTATTTACCACGCTTGGCGAGGCGCCAGTGATTCGACCTCTGACTACCTGATGGGAGGAAGAAAAATGCCTATATTCCCTGTAGCTATGTCTCTTGCCGCCAGGTATTATTTACAGCATTTTCACTTTTTCCAGCTTTCAAGTTTCCATCGCACAAGAACCCACCTTCCTTGGAGAACAGAGTACCATCTGTGAATCCCTGTGGACGTTATTGCGTCCTTTAACGTTGGATTTTCTGGCTATTTTATCAAATAAGCCTTTACCATTTACATTGTGTTAAAATGGGTCTTCCAAAACAGATATTCTGATCCGCTGTTTATGCGATATGCGCTAGTTGAGCTCAACCTCCTTTTTCTACATTGATGGCATATTAACGAAATATTTTGCGCTTTTTCCAGTTCAATCTCTGCGACGACGCTTCTAGGCGCTCCAACAGAGGTTTACCTCAATGGAACGATGTATGTTTGGTTAACTGTATCTGCAGTTCTCTCCATCGCCGCTGCAACCCATGTATATTTACCCATTTTTTACCGATTGAAAATTGTTTCAGCAAATCAGGTAACTTTTAAATTGATCTGTAATTTGAATCAACACTATCTTACTTCACCAGCGCTTTCATTTTTAGTATCTAGAGATACGATTCAACCTGGTAATAAGGCGCCTCGCATCAGTGTTATTCGTGGTAAAGCAGGTAAGTACCCACGTTAACTTGATGCTGTACCGTAAACTCATTAGTTAAACGCGCAATGTACTTTGTTTCAGTTGTTATATCTATCCATTGTGGCACTTGGACCATCTTGGGCACTCAGACAAGGTAGCACTCTTAATTTTCTTCATACATTTCCTCATTCTTATTTTCCTAGAATTTTTCCCCTTTTTTATTGTCTAGTCACCGGAATTCATACCTTGGCATCAGTTGGCATTTTATTCGCCGTCTGCACGTTTTACACAGCAATAGTAAATTTACAGACAAATGAAAAAGTGTTGAGATGCTATTTTTCATACTGAGAATCTTGCTTTATAGGGTGGAATCAAAGCTGTTGTTTGGACAGATACCATCCAATTTGTAATGATGTATGGCTCGATTATCATTCTCATAATCAAAGGAGTATTCGACGTTGGAGGTTGGGGACCAGTTTGGGAACGTAATTACAACACGTCCCGTTTGGAACTATTGAAGTAGGAAATTTTCTAGAGGCTGTACCATTTCCTTTAACACATTTTTAATTTTGTTTACAGCATTGACATTGACCCTACAACTCCGCACACGGTAAACTGTTTTTTTTTTACGCATAATTTCGTATCGTTGGCTACTCAGGTGACGATTATTCCCTATTAGGTTTGGTCACTTGTTATTGGAGGTTTCTTCTATTGGATGAGTTGGTACGCAGTCGATCAGACAACTGTCCAACGTTTCCTCGTGATGAAAACCCTTCGCAAAGCAAAAATGTATGCTCTTTCTCAATTTTCATAGCGGTGAGTGTTATTGATTACCATTCTCATTCTCGTCAGATCCATGTGGAGCAATTTGGTCGCTGTGTGTGGCATCATTCTTCTTTGTGGAGTGGTTGGTTTAGTCATGTACTCGAAGTACTTTGATTGTGATCCGTTAACTGCCAAGGTAAGCAAACTCGAGAAAGTAGCGCTGATACACATACACTAATGAGTTTCGTCTTCATCGCAATAACGTAAGGAAAGACGCCGGATGTAGCAATGATGCATTAATCTGGCAATTTTTGGTAAACAGGTTATCGACAAAGCAGATCAGATTGTACCATTCTTTGTCATGGATGTGCTCGGTGACTTTCCGGGGCTTCCAGGACTTTTTGTTGCTGGCATTTTCAGTGGTGCGCTCAGGTAGGTCTTCTGCTTACATTTTTCATCATCAAAGTTCATAATTCCACGAATGCAATGGCTAATGTGACTGTTTTCAAATCGTACACAAGCATCTATAACTTACGCTATGTTTACGTCTTTCTTGCAGCACTTTGTCAAGCGTCCTTAATGCGGTAGCCCTTATAGTACTGGAGGATTTCATTCGACCCGTCTTCCCAAATATGCAAGAGCGGACCGCCACTCGTGTTGTTAAAGGAGTGTCATTTGTATTTGGAATTCTTAGTTTCAGCATGGTTTTTCTTGTAGCGCAAATCAAAACCATTTTAGATGTACGTATAGTTTAAGCATACGTTTTGTTGCAACTCTTTAATTTTTAACTTTCGATTTCTATTCAATTTACTTACGACTTCCAAACAGGCAACTTTGAGTTTTGATGGCGCTGTGGCTGGATCGATTTTAGGAGTTTTTACTCTTGGCATCTTCGTTCCCTGGGCTAATCCCATCGTAAGTAACCACTTAATTTGATTATGCAGTACAAAATCAGACTTGACGTTACACTTTCTTTCATTTTCCATAGGGAGCTGGAGTGGGCATGCTCACTGCGTTTGGATTTATGATGTGGCTCGGGTTAAGTGCGCAAATAGCTAAATCCAGTGGAATGGTCCACAACACTCAAGCCAAATCCTTTAGCATAGAAAATTGCCCGCGTTATAACGAAAGTTTCGGTTCTTTACCTGCATACTCAAACTGGGGCAATTCGTCGATTCCCGATGAGTACTACTTAAAACTACACGAGCCTAGTGCGCCTTTGTTTACATAATTGCCATTTTTGCTTTTCTGGTTAGACAAGAGGAAGTCTTCATTCTGCTAAGGATTTCTTATCTGTGGTACACAGTGATTGGAATGCTTATTGTTCTTATACTTGGAGCGCTAGTCAGCCTGTTCACCGATGCATTAAACGCTTTTTCGCGACCCATGGATATGCCTCCCGAACAACTTAGAGACAGCATTGTTATTCGCAAATTTTCTGCTACCGACGAAGTAAGTCAAGATAAGCAACTAATTTCCCGTATTCTATAAAAAGGTTTTTAAAAAGAGATAAGTGGGATTGCATTGTTCGTTGTTCATTTGGTTGTGTGTGTGCCATTACAAATTCATTGGATTTTAATTTTTCCATGATGTTTCAGGACCATGTGACCGGCTCACTGCTTTGAAAATCTCCGAGGAAGTTGGAAATCACACTGAGAGGTATGGCCATGATCTACCCATTCTGGACAAAAAGTTTGTACTCATTTTTTCATCAAATAAATGAAATCAAATAAGACTAATACTCCCGCTTCAATTATCTGGACACTTAGCTGGTATTTTGTACACTTCAAAGTGGTAACCCTGTCATATCATTTAGGCCACATCCACATATGCCGGTTTGGTAGACTACTTTGGTTTTAGCCGCACAAGTCTTAGTTTATTTTATTCTCATTTCGTCACTGGTTGTCCAAGGTATGTTGAAACTGTGCCCTGTATTTGATGTTACTTGATGTGGTTTGAAGTGGTGAAACAACAGCTTGCGTTGAGAATTGAAATCATTGAACAGAAAGGATGTAAGTTGTCGACAGAAGGCACACACTTCAAACATGCTTTCAAAGCGGGACGCGGTAGAAGACAAAGTCTGGTTAATCTTACTACACCAACTACAGAGAAGTGTGTAGGTGTCTATCTTTCTGATTAAATACTCAATTAACAGTTGTATTTTTGTTTATATGGCAGATGAGTCAGCGCTCTCAAATGGGGTCAGTGTTTATCGTGTACTTGAAACGGTACGACGTGGAAGTCATCGTGAAAATGTGAGGAGCCAAAGGTACGGCATGGAAGTCAGAAATGGGAGAAGCCAGAAGTCGTGGAAACATCCGAAGGCTGGATTTCTCGTGGAATTGTTTTCCGAAAATCGTGGAAAATGTGCTGAGAACAGCTGTACCGGAAACACCTCCAAGAGGCTTCAGTCAGCCGGCCTGTGACGGAATGGCCGCCATACGTGAAGTTGCGTCTCTTTCGTGGAGGAACTTTGAACTCGATTTACAACAAGGTATCGTTATGATTTTTGCTCCAAATTCCGACTTGGATGACATTAGTTAATGTCCAGCATACCACTGGTGACGAGGTAATCTACTCGAAGACTGTCTTTTTCGAACATGAAGGAACCCTGTACATGGCTTTGGCCATACAGCTTGGTGCAGGAGTATTGTCGAACTTCCGGAAAACAATGCAAGTAAATTATCTGTCATTTTTTACTGATTATCTAATGGACTTATTTCACGGTCATCATTGCAGAATCTATGAGTGGCTAGGAACCACTGTGGACATTAAGCACGCTTTTGCTGCCCTTGAACTTAGTCATCCGATTCTGGTCACTTGGTGCTATTCCACGGAGATTCCTCCGTCCATTTGAGGCGACTCAATCATGCAGAGGATACAGAGTTATTGGGAATTTTAAACATTGACCTGGATCAAGTGTTCCAGTTTGATACTTTTCTAACGGAAGAACAATGGTGCCCTCTTCTATAGGAGGATCGAAGAATTCCTGCATCTAGTGCCTTCAACGTATCATTTTAACTGCTCTTAATACTGTGAAACATTTTATTTTATACATATTTTTTAAATTATTGAGTACTTTAGAGGAAAAGTTATTATAGTGGCAAATTCTGCCGCACGATCAGACTGCTAGTGCTGTTTCTTGGATGCGCACTCAGCAGGAGCGAATCGGTGGCTGTTACGAATCGAACCATTCTCTCTGTTTTCAATGCTTTTAATTCCCAAGTAAACAGCTCACGACGATGCAGTTATCAAATTAGAGTACTCAGACATTATGATACATATTTTCCAGAGCCACTTTCAGTTTTACGCATCAGATACATCTTGTCCATCCGAAATGGATCGTTGTTGCTTGACCAGCCCTCGAGAGACAATCCTGACCGTGTTGTAATATCATTCAGGTACTTCATTTGTTTTTTAAATACTCGCCATGATTTCTGTTCTTCCGTTAAATAATTTAGCAGGTTGAATATAACAGGAGGTATTTGACCTGGGATATCTAGGTTGCATCCGGTTGCATCTTTACATCACATTCCCTGCAAACGGATCGATCCAATTGTAGAAGCTCTTCAGCGCGTATCCAGGAAACAAAACCGCCAAGGAAAAAGGATAGGGTAAAGATTTGGCTGTTACGTCTTTAAGGTACACGTCTCGTAACCGCAGGGCTAATGCACTGAAACAGGGTGTTTTTGGACTAGTATATAATGAGAGGACCAAAGTGTTTTAATTCAGTGTAGTAGGTAACTTGGACACGGCAACATCAGAAAAACATCTGCCGTCAGGTGTATTTCACATGGTGTTTTCTATCTTTGCAATTATGGGTAATTACGCGTTTTATTTAACTACTAAATCGTCGAAGGTGAAACTGTGACTTGTTTGGTGTTACCAAATCGGAAAGAACATGCGCGTATCTGCGTTGCATTCAGGCGAATAAGTAGATTAAGTTGTCTGTTGTTTAGTTTTAGCTAATTACGCCAAAACGTTGCTGTTGGCTCTTGTTATTTAATGGCTGGATAGGCCATGGGTGGACCAGTGTGGTCGTCTTCATCAGCACTACACCATTCCGGCGCCTTACTACACCAGAGCACCACGACGTGTGTAACCCCCTGCTACTACACCGCCACGGCTCCCGAGTGTTATTCGACAACGAATGCTGTCCCCAGCTACACTATACCACTACCGCTGCCCACTACACCACTACTGCAGCAGCCGAGTACTACGTAGCTCTGACTTACTACACTGAAGTCCCTATGTACTACGCTTCCCCAAGTTCCTACACCGCGGTTGCTCCTTTGTAGCCTACTTCGTGGAACCTAGCCACTACACCACTACTTACGCTGCCCCAGCCTACCACACATAGGCTTCACAATACTACACCACCAAGGCTGCCGACTGCACAGCAACGTATGGCGATACCGAAGCTACCTAATGCTATACCACTAGGGCCGCTGAATACTACACGACAGCAAGAGTGTTATACCAAAAAAGTTGAGTACTACACTGAGGCTCCCAAGTATTAGGCTACTAGACTGAGGCTCCGCAATACTACACTACAAAGGCCTCTGAGTACACCACAGCTTATGCACCACCAAGCTGAACCCCCAAATATGACGCAGCAACTTATGCCACTTTCAACTACTACACCGAGACACCGAAGCACTAACCAAGTACTATCCAGCTCCAAGTTACTATCAAACTGAAGCCCCCAAATACTACACCACCAGTACTAACAGTCTTCGAATTCCACTAGCTGAGTTAATATAGTGTCTAGAGTTCCATCCTGCAATCATGGGTAAAGTATGTCTCAACTTGTTTACCCATTTGTGTTAAGGTGATCATTTGTGAATCGTTTGAACGAGGTAATGTGATTGTGATTTATTATGTTCTTCATTTCAACAACGGATTTCAGAAAACTTAAGGTTTTATTCTGTTAGGTTAGTGGCAGTATGCTGCTGTTAGCTGTCGTCTTCCTGATGGCTGGGTCAACCGCACTACTCCACTGCTGCGCCGTACTACACCACTAGGCATGCAGCCCCTACACAGGCTCTCGCGGGCTCCCGAGTATTACACCACCACGTATGCAGCTCCGATTTACTATACAGAGGTCCCAAAATCCTACTCCGCACCGAGCTATTACACAGAAGTGTCGGTGTATTACACAACAACATATGTCACTCCGAACTACTACACCGAAGCACCCACTTACTATCTCACAAAGGCGCCTGAGCATTACACAACAACCTAGACTTCATCGGCTTACTACACTGACGCCCCGGAATATTTCTCTGCTCTAAACTACACGACAACTGTGTCCTACTACACCACTAGAAAAGGAATCTAGAATCTACGATGGAGATCATTTTGCTGTACTATATGATCCTCACAGTGGAAAAAACCGAACTGGAAATAACTGGAAATAACAAAAAAAAAGGACACACAGACAGCAGTCACAGCACATACGCACAAAGTTTGTTTTGTTTGCAACCCCCCCCCCCCTCCCCCTGTTTTTATAGTTTCATGTGATTGTTTTTCGTTTTATTTCCCATGGACCTTTTTTTTCTCGACAGTTTCCAGAATCTCCAAATTTTTTCAGTAAAAGAAATCCGCAAGTGCATAAAAAACTGTGGGAAGGGTGAACAGAAATCCATGATGGCCGCCTTTTCTTTTTTACGACATGCAATTGGGTGCAGAATTGGAGGAAGGGTGGACAAAAATCCATGATGGCCGATTTTGCCCTTTTGTTTTCGACACGCAAGTGCATGAGAACTTGGGGGAAGGGTGAACAAAAAACCATGATGGCCGCTTTCGCTTTCCCTTTCCAATCTCCCAGCCTCTCTACAGCTGTCAATCATCCGATGGCGGGTGGCCCGTTGGGACTAAGCTTAACGGCTTGTAAAGCGGCCACTGCGCTGATAAGACGAGGTGTGATAATCTTCTCACTATTCCCTATGGATCTTAATTTTTTTTCCAGCATCATGTTCCCACGGCCTCAAACGTTGCGTCTTCGTTGCTGTTTTTCTTTCTGGCCGTCTGTTACCATGAGCAACATTGAATTTGCCTTTTTGCTGCTCGTCTTCTTTACGCCTACATCCGTTGATGAAAACAGTAAAAAATTTGGATAAACGTGCTAATAAAAGGTATTGAAAAGTTGTTTGTTATTTTATCGAATTGTTTTGTCCATATTAATGTGATCCCAAGATAGCAACAAAGCCATCTAAACATCGATATCAAACTGATAGCACCCGAACGTCACATTCATGTTGATGCTGAAGTCATTGTGTTGAAAGATGAAATCATGCTTCATCTTAGGTATTTTATTTACGATGTAGCAGATTCTGAACTCTCCGGCCCGTCTGGTGGAACGGGTAGCCGTTGAGTCGTTGACACATATTTGAACAAGGCCAGAGCCGTCCTGGATCGTATCGCTCTCATCGATGGGTAAAGGAAAGTTAAATCATCGCCGCGCTACCATGATCAAGACAAGGTAAAACACAAAGCCCTACAAAACAAGTCCGACTTTCATACAAAAACTCGTTCTTAACTCGTGCTTCATTTATAACAATGTCAATAGCTCGACTTTTTCGATCTTTTCGTGTTTTCTAATATCAGTGCAAATTTCTTTGTAACTTATGGCTCAACGCTTGAGCATCGGCAAAGCACGCTGAAAGTTAAGGGATCGGTTCCCGACAGCGTTAAGTTGTAAAATGTTAAATTATTTTAATACACCTGATAAACTGATATATACAAAGGTTGTGTACAATTGAAATCATTCTGCAGGTAAAAAAATGCAAATTTCAACCTCCAGGATTGGAGAGTTATCACCCGAAAGTCAAAGACGGAATACTCTTTACAAGAAGTGCACATCAGTGGTCATCTCAGCAGTGTTCAAGATTCCATTCCTTAAGAGAAAAAAAAACAGAGTGTTAACAGAAAGAAAATATGAAAGGTAAGTTTTTCAAAAATTAATGTAAAACAAAATTTGTATTGACAATTCTCTTTTGATAATGAAATATTTTGCTGTCAACCAAGGCAGGGGGAGACATTGCCTCAATTGACTCACCGGGGAGATTACCCGGTGCGTGGCTATTAACATTCCTTTAACCAAATCATGAAAATAGTAAGAAAATTAAATAAAAAGATCATCAACCCTGTTTTGTCTCAAGAAGACTCTCAGTCACGTCCAACACTACAAATTTCCTTAAGGAATGAGTTTTTCGCACTGCTTTCTCCTAAACTCAACAGTTAAACTGACATCAACATTTTGTCATAGATTTACATGTTTAAGTTGACTATAAGACAAAAACACTAACATTGATTGTTAGTGAGAGGTTTATGAACACGTTATAAGAAAAATGTGTTGCACGATGAGAGGTATGACCATGATCTACCCATTCTGGACAAAAAGTTTGTACTCATTTTTTCATCAAATAAATGAAATCAAATAAGACTAATACTCCCGCTTCAATTATCTGGACACCTAGCTGGTATTTCGTACACTTCAAAGTGGTAACCCTGTCATACCACATATGCCGGTTTGGTCTACTACTTTGGTTTTAGCCGCACAAGTCTTAGTTTATTTTATTCTCATTTCGTCACTTGTTGTCCAAGGTATGTTGAAACTGTGCCCTGTATTTGATGTTACTTGATGTGGTTTGATGTAGTGAAGCAACAGCTTGCATTGAGAATTGAAATCATTGAACAGAAAAGGATATAAGCTGTCGCCTGTCGACAGAAGGTACACACAGCACACCTGCACACGCTTTCAAAGCTGTCATATTTTTCTGCTTGTTATTTATATGACTGGCAATGGTTTGGAACGTGTGCACATATAGTGTTACCTGTTTTTATTTATTTATTTACTGTTTTTATTGTTCTATTTTGTTGTGTAGAAAATTAAAATGCCTCCTAAAAAAGAAGCTACTCAAGAACCTAAACCTCTTATTGGGCGAATTGGTACAAGCCTGAAAATTGGAATTGTTGGACTTCCAAATGTTGGTAAGTAAGTGTGTTCTTTTAATATAACCATGACATATAATCTCACCTTCCAATTCTGCACAGGCAAGTCTACCTTCTTCAATGTCCTGACAAAAAGTGCAGCACCTGCAGAGAATTTCCCATTTTGCACCATTGATCCGAATGAAAATAAGTGTTCTTTTAGTGATTAAGAACAAAACTTTTGCCTTACTGTCATATTAAACTTTTGGTTTGGTGTTCAAGTAAGGTAGCAGTCCCCGATGACAGGTTTGATTGGCTGCTTCAGCATTATAAACCCTCAAGGTAAAGTCTGAAGCATCATATGATTCATCCATTGTATTCTTGATTGTTTTTCACTTTGAAGCTTGATTATAGTCCTAAAATTGAAGCTTACCTGAACATAGTGGATATTGCTGGATTAGTAAAAGGAGCTCATGAAGGTCAAGGTTTGGGAAATGCATTTCTTTCTCACATTAGGAGCGTCGATGCGATTTTTCATTTATGTCGTAAGCAATAGTCATACAGAACTATACCACTGATGACGAAAATCCGAATTCTTAATTTTTATTCTTTGATCAAGAACAGGTACTTTTGAGAGTGATGAAATTACTCACGTTGAAGGTGACGTCAATCCCGTTCGTGACATTGAAATCATCAACGAAGAACTTAGGTTGAAAGACGAAGAATCTCTGACGGCTGCCATAAAAAAAGCGGAATCTCTTATGCGTACTGATAAAAAGATGAAAACAGAATACGTAATCAAATTATAGTTTTCCCACTCTTTAACTCATGTAATATGCGTTCTCGTTTTCAGGATATTCTTTGCAAAATTAAAAATCATCTTGTTGACCAAGCAAAACACATTCGTTATGGAAATTGGAACGTGCAAGAAGTAAGGAATAACTAAAAGGGATCAAATGCCCAAATACCGATTTTTCAACCAGATCCGGATTTAAAAAGTCAATTTGCGCTGATCTAGGTCGATGTTCTGAACAAGCATTTGTTTATCACATCTAAACCAGTTATTTATTTGGTTAACATGGCAGAAGCCGATTATATCCGGAAGAAGAATAAGTGGTGCTTAATAAATACTGCTACATTTAAATTTATGGGCGGCCAAGTTACCCCTCTATTCTTCCGTAGGTTACCAAAGCTCAAAGAGTGGATCGATACAAATGATCCAGGCGCCATTATGTTACCGTTTTCTGGGACCTTCGAAGCTAAGCTAGCTGATATGGATGCTGACGCAAGAAAAGCTTTTTGCGAAGAAAAGAAAGCAAATAGTACTTTCAACAAGATTATAGCGCAGGGCTATAAATCTTTGAATTTAATGTACTTCTTCACCGCGGGTCCCAATGAGGTCAAAGCTTGGACCATTCAAGTCAGTCACGCATATGCTCGTAAATGTAAGCAATTCTCAAGCCAAATTTTACTTGTTACAGAAAGGAACCAAGGCGCCACAAGCAGGTGGTCGAATTCATTCAGATTTTGAAAAAGGTTTCATTATGGCGGAGGTATTTAAATTCGCAGACCTTAAAGAAGAAGGCAGTGAAGCAGCCGTTAAAGTAATTTTATAGGCAAGATTTGTTTGTACGTTTTAATCAGTGTTGACTTGTTTTGTACAGGCTGCAGGGAAGTACCGGCAACAAGGAAAACTTTACGTTGTAGAAGATGGAGATATCATTTTGTTCAAGTTCAATGCCGGAGCTGGTCTCACGGCTGGAAAAGATGCAAAAAAGAAATGATTGTTGTGTTAACATTTGTTCCTGATGTTCTTCCAGACTTTGAAACATGGGGTGCATGCATCATAAAAATAAAACCCAACTATGAAATACCCGTTTTGTCTTTTGTATAACGTTTACACCATGCGGTAAGAAAGACATTGGTGAAATATAGCTGGCCCCTATAGCTGGGATTCGAACCCAAGCTATAGACTGTCCCAGTCGCACGCTCTACCACTGAGCTAATAATAGTTACTACTATGCAATCTAAGTCTTCAACACATTACGGTAGCTGCGCAAAGTAGTCAATAGGCTATCAAATACCGTTGGGGGGGATATAGGGGGGGTGGCCAGTTAAGTATCGCACTCGCCTACCAACTCGAAGGCTTCTGGTTCAATTCCCACTCACGGAGGTTCCCGATGTCCTGGGCTTCCAACCTTCCCAGGTTTGTCCACATTCCACGTCTGCCAGTCGAGTCGAGAAACTTTCCCCGTTACGAAGTAACGGGATGGATATTTTGGCAAAGATAATATTACATATTATAATAAATTTTAAAAAATAGTTAATCTTTTGTCATAGTATGCAACATTTCACTTAGACATTTCACATCAAAGTTCAAGCATTGGCTACCCGAATTCAACGTTCGTGCGTATACAACGTAGAAACAGTAAACTGAAACGTTTGTCATTTACTGAACTAC
Organism: Daphnia sinensis; assembly: GCA_013167095.2. NCBI lineage: Eukaryota > Metazoa > Arthropoda > Branchiopoda > Diplostraca > Daphniidae > Daphnia > Daphnia sinensis. Next base: position 2,355,721 of record CM023188.1, on the reverse strand, counting down.
ATTCGACCCTTGAGGTTTGAACCCCTAACCTTTGACGTCATTAGCCGATGCTCTACAACTGAGCCATGAGTCATATGTCACAAATGTCTATATTTTCGTGTCATTTGAGTTCAGCTAAATTGGACTTAGAATAATTTGAATAGCATTCAAGAAAAATTTCACATTGACATGTTCACTCAATATAGAACTTTTTGGCTCTTTTTGTGAACCACCATCGGGGTTTGAACCCGAGACCATTTCAACCGAAAGCAAACACTCTACCACAGAGCTGTGATCCTTGTATTAAAATCATCAATTCAGGTTAGCACCTGAATAATTCCCGCAATAAGACATCTAGTGGTTAGAAAGTACACTTTCGTTATGTTAACGCCCTCTTCTGGGGCTATAATTACTTTAACCGGTCTGGTTTTGTTTTAGTTTAACTGGAATCAACTTCCGTGAAATTTTTCTTCCAGGTTTGTAAGATGTTTTATCTAATTTCATTAAGTGATAAATTTACAAATTAGAATCTCAGTCTCATTGTGGCCTTGACATCCTTCAGTAGCAAAATTTTAATTAATATTACAGAGTAATCTGACACTCAGTTGTCCTACAGCCCATGTGCTCATTAATTTTAAGTTATTTGTTGTACATTTTAATAGGTAAAAAATGCCACCAAAAAAAGAAGCTGCCCCAGAACCTAAACCTCTCATTGGACGTGTTGGTACTAGTCTTAAAATTGGGATTGTCGGACTTCCAAATGTTGGTTAGTTACCTCATGAATTCTGTCATGCAAACGGCATCTAAATTTCTTTCTTTACACAGGAAAATCAACTTTCTTCAATATATTAACCAAAAGTGCAGCACCTGCAGAAAATTTCCCATTTTGTACCATTGATCCTAATGAAAATAAGTCTTTTTTTTTATGTTTAATGTGTAAAAAACTGTTACTGTAGTATTAAACTTATTCTTTTTTGTACGTAGGGTAGCAGTTCCTGATGAGAGGTTTGATTGGCTTTGTGAACACTACAAACCAGCTAGGTAAGATTTACAATAGAATTTCCTTTTCAAAGTCCTCTTGGTCATGGTTCATTTTTTTACATAGTAAAGTCCAAGCTTACCTTAATATTGTGGATATTGCTGGATTAGTAAAAGGAGCTCATGAAGGCCAAGGTTTGGGAAATGCATTTCTTTCTCATATCCGAAGCGTCGATGCGATTTTTCACCTTTGTCGTAAGTAATCGCAAAACGTAACAAAACACACCCAAAAAATTTACTAAGAAAATTTGTAAATAAAAAGGTACGTTTGAAAGTGAAGAAATTACCCACGTTGAAGGCGACGTCAACCCTGTTCGCGACATTGAAATCATTAACGAAGAACTCAGGTTAAAAGATGAAGAGTATCTTTTGGCCATCATAAAAAAAACGGAATCGTTAATGCGTAGCGACAAGAAGATGAAGACAGAATACGTAATAGAAATTATACTTATTACGTATCGGTTTTCTAATGCAGTTTCATCCTTAGGATATTTTGTGCAAAGTTAAGGCGCACCTTGTAGATCAGGCAAAGCACATTCGGTATGGTGACTGGAACGTACAAGAAGTAAAGAAAATGACTTAGATAATATTTTCAATGGTATCAAGAAATTAATTGTTTCTCAATCTTTTCATTATAGATTGAAATTTTGAACAAGCATTTGTTCATTACGTCTAAACCAGTTATTTATCTGGTTAACATGGCAGAAAAAGATTATATCCGGAAGAAGAATAAATGGTGCTTGAGACTGTGCTTACCTAATGGCTATCACTGACTTTTCATTGATATTTGCATAGGTTACCGAAGCTCAAGGAATGGATTGATGCCAACGACCCTGGCGCAATGATGATTCCGTTTTCTGGTGCCTTCGAAGGAAAGATAGCCGATATGGATGCTGATGCAAGGAAAGCTTTCTGCGAAGAAAACAAAGCGAACAGTGCGTTCGAGAAGATTATCGTGCAAGGATATAAATGCCTCCAGTTAATGTACTTCTTTACTGCGGGCCATGATGAGGTCAAAGCTTGGTCCATACAGGTATGTCACTTCTTCCTACTACTTGGCTGTATTTTTATTTTTTAAACATTTCTTGATGTTTTGATTTTTTTCTCTCCTTGTTGCCTTCTCCTTTTCTTCCTTCAGAAAGGAACTAAGGCTCCACAGGCGGCAGGGCGAATTCATTCGGATTTCGAGAAAGGTTTTATAATGGCGGAAGTGTTTAAATTCAACGACTTAAAAGAGGAAGGCAGTGAGGCAGCTGTCAAAGTAACTAGAAAGTGCAAGGATATTTACTTCTTGGTAATTACCTGTATTTTTTTTTAAATAGGCAGCAGGAAAGTATCGACAACAGGGCAAGCTTTACGTCGTTGAAGATGGTGATATTATCTTGTTCAAGTTCAATGCCGGGGCTGGACTCACTGCTGGGAAAGACGCCAAAAAGAAATAAAATCTTGCATCAACCTTGCAAATGCCCCTCGGTTGTTTGTAACTAAGGGATAATACAATCGGAAAGTTAACCAAAAATACATGCATTGAGTTTATTGCCAACCAAGATTGCGTGCTAGAGGCATGACGCTTTGTGTGATGACCAATCTGAACGTTGACATTCGACGCTGCAATACTTCGCGGATCTGCATCGTGAGCAACGCTTGAGATTTTCCTTAGTCTGTTTACATCTTGAACATACGCTCGATGCTAGCGAACGCTCTTGAAACAAAATATTTTTCTCCTCCTGCGTCTGGATGGAAACCTTATTGGTAGCAGCCACTAACTCCTCCATTTCAGCATCAGTTCCTGTTTGATCTGCATAGCTCGGGGAAACAAAAGTACAAAGCCATGGACTAGTTTCCCCCACAGGTATCTGCTTGATGGGCCATGCAATTGTTGATATTTTTGTAGCGTTAACGCGTAGTAAATAACGCAGAACACTTTCTTCTTCTTCTGATTTGACGAAGATAGGACATACTTCGGAGGAAGACACTCCTTCAACAAAAATACGCTTAAAGTCTTCTGTAGCAGTGGTTTGCTCAAGTTTCCCACAATCAACCAACTTCTGTGCCAAACGATGGTCATTAGCAGTCAAAGGTAATATTGGAGCTCCTGACGGAGAAACTAGTATGGGAAGATGCACCCGGATGAACCACAGATTTTTCAATTTTGGGTCATTCTAAAAAATGATTTGTTTGAGAAATTATTAATTACAAAATAATTTCTTATTTTATAGAAAATGTTTACCTTTGATCGTATAACGTATAGAAGATTACCATCTAGCATAGTAGACTGGAAAAGTGTTCGAATTATTTCTCTTACTCCTTTAAGACACGAGCTAGGGCTAACAGTATCATTGTCTGCTTCGTTCAACATCTGACGCTTCAACTCGCAGCAGTCAAATTGAGCGCTAAGATGGAAGTTAAGGTCTTTCAGCAGATTTTCGGGATTCCACGGACTGAATAAGCTGATGTCCCATTTTCTACGATCTTTCCACTCAAAGGGATGCGGCTCGTTCATCGACTTTGGTAAGATTAGGCGAACACGGCTGTCGTCCTCATCGCAAGAAGTGTGAACTTCAGCTACTTTGAATGGCCACGGGAATGTCAATTCCTGGCAAATCGCACCAGCTATAAGTGTCACACGATGTCCTGCTTCAGACGGTGGCTCCCTGTCAGTTGACAAAATGATATCTAGACAGACGATGTTAGGTTAGCATTTAAATGTTTGGTTACTCAGTTTTACGTATGAAATTACCGTCTTGTGCAATTCCTGGTAAATCAACATGATAAAAATCTTCAAACTCGAGGCATGTTAGGAAAGCTGTAGAATTGTCCTTGGGTCTGAATGGTGGTGGAAAATGGAAGAGTGTAGAGGACGCATCAGCCAGAATACAAGACGACGAAATCGTTGTTTCCGCTATGCCACTTGTAAGATATACAGCCGTAGTCTCTAAGTCAAGATTATGATTTTCCAAAAGCATGAAGGATACTGCTATATCGCATCCATCGCAACTCAGTCCAAAGTTATCGATGTACTGCACAGTCGCGTCACCTTGAGTAGCCAATACTAGCCGTAGCGACCCGTCTCCTTTATTTGTGTGTAGAAGATTGATTGTCATATGAAGGACCTTGCCTCCCTTCGTCCAGGCTTGAAGAGTATTCCACGCAAGTTGCAATGACGGAGGAAGAGATGGGTGTTCAAGACATTCACGATGGGTTTCAATAAGTTCAATACGTGCGGTGAAAGAGCTTACCAAATAGCAGTAGGTAAGTAGAGTAAATGAGGATTCACATGCTTTTGTTTTCTCCGACTCACAAAAAATTTTTGCTGGAAGAGTTTCAAAAAAATCGCCAATGGCGCCACCATTTTCAATGTACATGTTTTTGAAACTTGGACTGTGCATCCATTGAAGGCGGACAGATGGTCGCCAGCTTGTTCGAAGTGGTAAAGGGTTACCCAGATGAACATGATTAATCAACATCAAACCGTACAAAGTCGGTATCATTTGTATAGAAGAGCAGAGAGATTCTTCAATAAATTCTTTGACGGAATCGAAGCGCACACCAGTAGTGTTATCACGCCACGGAGATGAGTGAGTCAATAGAACTGCGTGGGGCTCATCAGTCAATGCAAGTCGTGCAGCATTGAGAATGTTTGCCAATCCAACATGATCCGGCAGTTTGGAACAGTCTACAATGTTAAATGGTTCTGTCCACGTCTTGCAATAGCAAAGTTCTAAGGGATCACCAATATTTAACGACAACGTGGCATCCGAGATCCATTTTTGGAAGCTTTTAACTTGATTGTATAAGCTTCTCTTGCATGAGTTCAGAAAATCCTTTTCTAAATCGTGATGAGGCAACTGCTTGAGATTAAAATATGTTTCAAATGGCGAAACGGAAGAATCCAGCGCCCATCGACCAGTTTTTGGATTTAAAAATGTTGGATTAATGCAGGCGTCCATGTCTTGAATTTCACAACAATTCCCTGTTTCAAAATAAATACGGATTTCCTTGGCGTTTTTTGTTGATTTATGGTCAGTGTGATCTTTGGTCACAGCAACCATCCATTCCCAAACTTCAGCCAATGTGGGTTTGTAAACATTGCTTTTTGATTTTGTAACTTTGTTTGACAAAATTCCATGGATGTGATTGATAATTGATTCATACCTATTGGAAAAAGAAAAATCAAAAACAAAAAAGGAAAATGTTTACACTAAATAATGTTCTACAGTTTAACAGTTGAATCTTAAGAAATACCTTTGATCACAAATTTGTTGCATAAATGCTGGATTTGTATCTGAAATTGATGAAATCCAGACACCCCAAATATTCTGTAGCAAATCCATATCACTTTTTACTGGAACTTTTAAGTTATGTGGGAGCTTCCCTGTGTATAATTCTGTTACATCTTTCAGAAATCTATCTTTAGTTTTCGATGACCACTTCATATTATACCAGACATTCCATAAGTACTGTAGATCCTCATCACTGTTGGGATCAAATGTTGTATCACTAATAATTTTCACAAACAAGACATTTCTAGCCATTGTGATAGGAGATACATCTGTAACAGTGATGTTGGTAATTCTCTGATTGGAACAGAGAGAGGTTGTATGTATAGCAAAAGGCAAATCTCCACAAGACAAAATTAAAACCTAAAAAAGTTCCACAACTGGTATTTTAAACTTCTGAAATAGTCATTTAGAGTTTGTTAAATGAGTTACCTTGATGGGGATGTCTGAGAAACCATGATATTCTTCAAGAAAATCTTCAAAAGGGTAGTTTGAAAATGAGTAGCAACCAGAGGAGTTAGGTAAAGAATACCTTTTGTTAGGGGACAACATTTTAATTTTAATGAGATTCTACAATTTTTTTCTTTTAATTATAATTCTTAGTTCTTATACATATCTATTTAACCCAGGCTGCCTCCTGCCTGGCAACTTCAATTGTATTTTCGTCTGCTATCGTTTATTCATTTTTAGAACACCGCGGGGCCATAAGGTTCAACAACCGTAACTTTTTTTCAAACCGAAAGAGTTGCCGTATTACGATCGTGTAGTTGTCTAGTGTACAGAACAGCAATGCTCGTTTCCTCTTCCTCATACGAAGGGGTGTACACATACTACATAGGTCGACATACACTCGACACCATTCGTGTGTGCATTGTTATGAGGGTTTGACAGCTGCCTGCGGCCAAAAGCTATAGCAACAGATTGATTACATACAGCAAAACAATCTTCCGATTCAGATTGTTTTATTTTTTCTGAGGTATTTTGAGAACCGATTATTCGTTTTTACTTAAACTAGCTTGTGATATGGTACATTCGTCTTATCTAGGTTACTGTTCTCCATTCTGTCGAAAGAACTTTTGGAGAAACCAAAATCAAATGCCACATCAAAGAATCAGGAAATGAATCGCGATAATCCCAGCAAACCGAAATCTGCAATTCCTGGTAACTTCGGGGTTTTAATATGTTTCGATGCAAATTTTTTAAAGTTTTAAAACAATTTCTGTGGCAGCATATTTAGTAGGAGATGCAGAAGATCCATATCCAAGCCTTTCCGATATTCATGATTATGAACCAAATTTGGAATTTGATGATACTGAACTTCAACAACCAGTAAACACAGAAGGTATGTTCCATAGTTCTTGTGGCATAGCTCTACAGTACAATGACATTATTTTTTTTAAGGTGATGTCATTGGAATAGAAGCAGAAGAATTTCTAGAAACTCCTGTGTCAGATGGCACCATCGAAGAGAATTTTGAAGAGGCCTTTGGCTTGCCATCTCTGATTCCAGAATATCCATCCTTGATTCCAGTTTTAGGTGAACTTTCAAAGGAAGTTGTAGATGATTTCATTGATGTTTCTCAACATGGCATTGTGGATGTGGTGGGTGATGACACATATGGCCGCAAAGTTATTGGTTGGTTTACATTTATTTTATAGTTATTTATTTATATGGCATTATAAATTATAAAATTATTCTTATTTCAGTTGTTTCTGCATGCAGATTACCAAGTAACAAAGTGTTGGATCACAATAGATTATTGAGGTAAATCAGTATGCATGTTTCCTTTAGGCTAGTATCAATATTCTAAACATTTCCATCTTTTCAGCTACCTGATGCACACTTTAGACAATTATGTTGAAACTGATTACACTGTTGTGTACTTCCATCATGGTCTTAACAGTCAGAACAAACCATCTTTTCGGTGGCTATTACAGGCATACCGGGCTTTCGATCGCAAGTACAAAAAGAACTTGAAAGCTTTGTACCTTGTACATCCAACAAATTTCATCAGAGTCATTTGGCAGTTGTTCAAGCCATTCATTAGGTATAGCTTTTCTTAATATGCACAACCTTCAGCTGAATAACAATTTATTTACAGCATAAAATTTGGCCGGAAAATGATGTACGTTAATTATCTCAGTGAATTGGGTAACCATATCCACCTCAATCAAGTATGCATACCACCAGCTGTTCTAAAGTAAAACATCCAAGCATTTAACATCTTAGTAATCAATGTTGGAATTCCCTTATTAATTATTATTTTCTCTGGGGAATTATAGACACGATGCAATGTTAATGTCAAAAAATGCAAATAAATCTGGACAGGATTCTCAAGTAGATTCCGCCTCCTCCAGCCAGCCTTTACCCACCCAACAATTTGGTGTATCACTGCAATTTATCAAGAACCACAACAACGGACAGGTGATTCCGCCGATAGTTTGCCGATGTGTGGAATTTCTTAGCCAACCGGATGGTAATTCACGAAGTAATCATACTGACGCCAATCTGTTACTGTAAAGTACACTTCATTTTACAGCTCTGGAAACGGAAGGGTTATTCCGCCGTTCAGCAAGTGTAACATTGGTTCGCGATGTCCAATCCCGTATTAATCGGGGTGAAGCGATCGATTTTCAGCAAGACTTTCCCGGTGATTATCATCTAGCTGCAGTAACGTTAAAAACGTTTTTACGGGAACTTAAAGAACCCCTGATGACTTTTGACTTGTTCGATGATATCATCAATTTTCAGCGTAACTTATTTTGTTTCTTATTCCTTTTTAGCTCTATCGTCCAAATTTATTTTCATGCCATCAATAGGTTTAAACAAGGAGGAGCGTGCTCAAATGGTAAAAACGCTTATCCTAGAACGGTTGCCCGAAGATAATTACATATTGTTGAAATACCTCGCACAATTTCTTGCTAAAGTAAGATTACCATTTTCACATTTTTAAACATAGGTATAATAATAATCGGATTGAGTCTTAGGTTCAAGACAGAAGCGACCTTAACAAAATGACATCTTTCAATCTTGCTGTGGTGTTTGGGCCCAATTTAGTCTGGTCTCAGAACCAGCAAATGTCTTTATCGGCCATTGGGCCCATTAATGCCCTAACGGAGCACATACTGTCTCATTATGCAGAAATTTTCATCCTATAATTGAGACATTCCAATGGCCTCCTAGTCTCGTTGACTTCTATTTATATTTTGTTTTTGTTGTTTTCATTTTGGAGCCTCTTCATTATAAGATTAGACTCGCGCTTATCAAGTTTAGTTCTCGGTTGTGTCAAGTGAGTATTTTGCAGGTCAAGGTGTATACAAATACCTCTCAGATTATATATATTCTGACATCGGTGAGCAATTTATTAGTGAACTATAAAAAAAAGTAATGGACTTTTTGCTGAAAGGCCAAACGCTAGATTATTAGCCCATTTCCATATTTGTTTTGTTTGATCAGAAAACTTAATAACAAAGAAAATACCAAAAATACTTGTTGGGCTATATTAATTTATTTGTCACTTATGAACAAAGAAAGAAAGTGCAAAAAGAGCATAAGAAAATACAAAGTATGATATACAATTTTTAGTTGATTTTTTTTTTTTTGCTTCATTGATGAGTCGCCACGTTTGAATTAATAATGAGTTCAAAAGTTTTCAAAGCCCACAAACGGATAGAAGATGAAAATATCCCTACCAAATCCCACGAAAAAAACGACACGCACGTTTACCATGCACTTTATGAAAAATGAAAAAGCTTGACATTCCAAGAAGGAAATTTTCTGTTTCTAAACAATTACGAAGTGAATCACTGTTTTGGCATCGCAAAAACCAAAAAGGAATTCCTCAATAAATTCTACATCTACGAGCATCAAACATAGGCGTCTCACACGAAAGATTCTCAAAAATTGAGACGTTCTAAATATGAAATCTTGATGTTTCCCCTAGACGTCTTTCATGAAATAAGAAAAAAAAAATTATACATATGCCCGAAACCGAGCATTCTTTTTTCTCGAGGACAAATGAACAAAGGAAAAGAAAGTCCATACTTCTTACCCAGAAAACGACGTAGAAAACAGAATACAGAAGAAATTCTCACACGGAAAGTGAAATAACTAAATGAAAGCGTCTTTCGAGCGCACCGTTGGGAAATGGATAATTCAAAATGAAATCGCGTGATGGTTTTGTTAGGTGTGGGTTTTGTTTTGCAAACACGAGGAAGGAAAGTTTACACCCCACCCAAAGGCACACTACTTCACTGGAGTCCTATATTGTAAAATTTTTTTTTTTATTTTAATAATTTTTTTTCATGATGTTGTCTGTCTGGATTGATAAATCTGAAAAGTTTGGGCAGACTTTTTTCTTGTGAGTAAACTAACCGACTTTCATGATTTCGCGCTTTGTACTCGTGTTTTCTTGTCAGGTCGAATTATCCCTCCCCACCCCTCTCAGTTCGATTTTCTTCCTACGCGGTCGAATTGTCAGTAAAGCTCTGTGAACGCGTTCGACGATTGTTTTTCATGGCAATATTAACGGTTTTGGCCGTTGGTTCGTCAGTGGAAACATGAACAATCCTTCCGGAACCATACCTTTTCGTCATCTGATGATGAAATGATTGCTTCGTAAATTTGCGTGCATCGCCTAAGCTTTCAGATTCCGATCGTTTCCTATTGCCTAGTGACTGTTGACAAATAAAAAAAAATACAGCTTTAATGATCTGTACCTCAACGTAAACATCGATAGAATCTTACCTTGGATCTCCGTTGATCTGCAGGCTGGACAACGCGGAAATCCTCAATAGTTTTAAACTTCGACAAATATTCCTTGAGTTTGGGGTCCACCGATAGTTTTTTGCCATTTTTATAGTATTTTAAAAATGCCCAGAACTTCTCAAGACCGTAGAGTTGACCCGTTTCGTAATCACGAATAGTTTCTTCTTGGAAGACTTGGTAGAGTTCGTTGCGATAATGTTTTTCCAAACCGTATGAAAAATATCGAAAGAGACATTCCAAGCCATAACGGTAGCCAACTGCTGCATCTTCTAGTGCGAGGCGACGGAATTCGTCGAACATTTTCCGATTGAAGTTAGCGCGAAGGAAAAAGGACCAGAAACGGAAAAGCGTATTCATTTCAGGTGACTGGCCAACTCCAACCCGTTTACGTTCTACAAATAAATGATAATTGGCTTAACTATTAAGAAGTAAAGGGTAAAAATCGTATAGGTTTACCTTTGAGGCATCGAGCACGATAGCGGGTGTATACTTGTTGCGTGAAACCATTTTCCTTTAGCAGTGCGTGTGATGGATGTTGGAAAGTCGGTAGCGATTGTGGCGTGCTACCGTAGCTACTTGCTATCGAACTCTTTTCCGCAGGGCTAGTGCCCAAGTCACTTCCTACGCTGGTTGTTCGTACTCTATGTTCTTTTGAATCTACCACCCACCTAACACACGGAAAAGAACAATGTACCTATTCAACGAACTTCGTAAGTGAGTAGGTAGTTCTATTACCCAACGTGACACTCCACAGGTGGATTTTCGCCATGCCTCGTCTTTCTTTTGCGAGGTGTGCGTTCATCGAATTGTATCGGATCCGTCTTCGTTACCGGATAAAAGCGTGGCACCTAGAATGAAAACACGACAGGAAATTGCATTAATGCTGCGGAATGCTCTGTGGAATAATGATATTTAAGTACCTCTTGTTTTCTTCCTCTTCCCCGGTTGGGCATGGAAGAAATTCTTAGAGAAGGTGGAGGTGGTGGAGGAGGCTGAGGAATATCTTGTTTCTGCGACTTCGGTGCTATCTTTTCAAAATCTTCACGCGATATTAAATTGACAGTCTAACAATAATACGGTTTTTACGATAAGCACGCTATGTCAAAACTTAAGTTCAGTACCTTGAAAGTTGAAGTCGGATTAACCGAGGGAGCCCATTCGTGATCGTTCCACAAGTCCTGCTCATAATAACGCAATCCATCTTCTATGTCGTGCACGAGCTCTTGTGTGATTTTGGTGCGCGTAGTCCAATCTCCTGTTCGGTCATAACCTTCGTGTTTCGTTGGACGATTGCTTTGCGTGACAATCAAAATCTAAAATAGGTAGATTTTTTAAAATAGCCTACCTACTTGTAAAAGGGAAAACAACTACTAGTGTTTACCTTGTTAATGAAATCATCGCCGACTTCGTCATATTCACCGTCTTCTGAATCAGACCAATCAGTGGTAAAAGTATTCTGTTTCACCACCGGTAGGCGGTCCAATTCTTCGTCGAATTGAAAATCGAGTTCTTCCCTATCTTCACATTTTGGGCCGCTTGCGTTTTTGGACAAGCTAACAGATGACTGTCTCGATCGACCGACTATTTTCTCTTCCACTGCCGCTTCGTAGGGTAAGGTTCCACTAGAGGATGAAACTGATGACTGCCTATCTCTAACACGGCGCTTGACCTAATGATATCCATTGGGAAATTTTACAGAAAATCAATATTAAAATGGCAGAAGTATTTTCACCTCTTTCCATTCTTCTTCGTTTGTTTTAGGAAGACTAGTCTTTGCATTTTCGTTTGTAGTCACGACTAAAAAAAACAGTAAAAAAAACATAAAACTGTATGGTTTCATAAAACCCGATTATGCATCTAAACTTTGCAAACCTTCAGATTTAGCTGGCCCATTTTTCGGTGATTTAGGTTTGGCTGGTCCAACTTTCGCTGTATCAGTTTTTATCACTTCCACTTTAGCAGGTTCGGGTACAGGTTCAGGCATAGTGGTATTAGTTGTCTCAGTATTTACAGATTTCTCTTCAACATTGCCTCCTGTGGATGTCGCAGTTGTTTCTGGTTGCTCTTCACTTTTAACCGTTTCAGGAAGAATGGGCCATTTTTCAGGGTCATTAACAGTTCGAACCTTTCGGGAAGAAACAAATGTAATTATCAGTTGCTGGACAGAAGGAGCTTAACATACCTTCACCGAATCTTTGATTTTTAACAAAGAGGACTGTTGAAGTGCTTGTACAACCAGACTGACATCCTGTGTTAATGCTTGGACGCGATGAAAAGATGCAATAAGCGATATAGGCAGATAACCTTCAGGGTCCATTTTACGACGTAAAAAGAAATCTCTTTGCAAATTGTCCTCACTGAAGTAGTATTCACTGTAATGTGTAAAGAAATGATTAAGATTTGGCTGCAGGGATCGGGAAATATTAACTTACACTTGTTTCCTCACAAGATCTTTCACAACTGATGCATCTCCAACCGATTTCGTATGTGGCTGTAGGACAGCGGGAACGAGGAGTGCAACGTTAGTTGGAACGTGACCCAATCCAACGCCGCCGACAGCCATGCCAACAAACGGAGTTACAAATGGAGAATCTTGAGTGCCATAATCTGCCAATCCAGCTGAGAATATAGGTGCCATAAAATCTGAATATTCGATAATTCCATCGCCGTGAGGTGCTGATCGTGAGCGACCAAGTGCATTTCCTCGTGATCGATGACGTCCACGTCCAGCACGACCAGAGCCAGACATTCCACGGTTATTCCTTTGGGGACCACCAGATTCTTGTTGGTCGCCGTTGATTCTCTTTTCTTTGACTTCTCCTACGATTCCGAGAATATTTTGATGAAAGTGAACAAATAAAAAGCAATGATAACCAATTTTGGGAGAGTGACAGAAAAAGAAGTTAACAAAACAAAAAGAAAACCTTTTGCAGCGCTTTTCCGTCCATCTTGAGCAGTACTGTTAGATACATCTTTTGGTGATCGGGACGATTTATTTTTTTGAGACTTTGGTCGCACTGATGGTGGTTCGATGTCGAGCGGTACCCAACGGGGTTTCGGTCCTATTTTGGAAATTCAAAATAAAAATATTAACGTACGTTACAAATTTGCTTAGCTCCAAAGAACAACCCACCTTTTTTCTTTTTGTCCGCGCGATTTTCTTTATTTTCTATTCCTCTTTTATCTTTATTATTTGAAACTGCATTGTTGGGGCTAGATTGAGTAGTTTTTTTGTCAGTTTTTCGAACAGTTACTTGAGGCACATGAGCCTCCTCGTCCGAGCTCACTATTTCTCCTTCCTCCAGCTCTTCCCCCGTGGAACGACGCAGATTCTTTTTAGGTGTGATGGTTTTCTCTACACGACCCGTAATTTCATGCTTCTTTTTTACTTCATCGTTCTCGACAATTTCCCCCTCCTCTAATTCTTCGACAATGACCTAAACATTTTAATTTGTATAAAATTTAAATTTCGACTGAACGCAGAAGAGGAAATGGGAGAAAGCAATACCTCATCTGCCCAGGTGCGAGGCTTATTGACTACCGAAACCGTAACGGTTGGTATTTCCTCTTTCGGACGTACAACTGCAGCTGCGACGGCAGCTTCCCCCAAGGTTGGCCAGTCTCCGACGTCACTGAAATCGCTAGCCTAATTATCATGTAAACAAGAAGGAATAAAGACCAAAGTTGTGACCAGTACTACAACTGAAATACAGAATTCTACGTACATGTACTCTTTGGCAAAGTTAAATGGATATAATATTTTTTAAAATCTGTAATGATAAATCAGGCATCATGTTTTATTTCCCCCCTTTCCAAAAAAACTATATGGCACCACTTTGTTCTGCATTGTGTGGGTAGGAATGGAACTTGCCTACGGCAATCATTCCTTACCACTGCGCCAAAACCGCTATGACGTTTAACTGGTTTAACTTGAAAAGAAAAAAAAGCGCACGTGGTGTCGCTACGTTGCCTACTAAATAACGCCAAAAAAACCAATACTTTCTAAACTTTGAACATGAACATCTTATCTTATCTTAACCTACTTATATTTCTCTTAGCATCAAGAGAACAACTGTTGAGTTTTTTTGTTTTTTTTGTTTACCTTGACATTGACTTTTCTCCTATCCATTATATTGGCTTTAACAACTGTAGGTTGCTGCTGCCTTTGTTGCTGGAGTGGTCTCCCTATGAAACAATGAATATTTTAGACCAATCCCTTTATTTAAAAAAAAGATGCCTCTCACACTGCCATTCTACTTATACATGGCCATGTGTGCACCTACTGGTATGAACAACTGTGTTTACTCTCAGAAAAACCCATGTGCAGAATGAGGACAGAGCAAAGCGAAAGGAGTAAAATGTTCTTACCTAGGAAATTTCTTGATGACGACTTGTTTGGCCCAGCCTGCTGTGAACCAGTGCGATTGACAGTCCATGGATTTATTTTAGGAATCGGGGCCTCAATAAACTTCTTATTCTCACTTCCTTCCTTCAATGCTTCTTCAGTAGCTTTTTCAACGGAACAGGCATTTTCATCATTGATATCGGGATTCTTGGGAGAGATTACTTGGCAAGGAGGCCCACTCTTTTGTGAGTCGCTAATGGCTTCTTTATGGTTACCATTTGCTGGAGGCAAGTCGACAGCAGTCGACTCTGTCAGGGTCGCCATGATTATTTTACGTCTTAACCAACTGCCCTGGCTGACACGTGTGGATTCCAATTAGCAGTCACAGATAATCTTATAATGAAGACTTTTGATAAATAACTTATAAGAACGTTTACATACACTCAAACAACTTTCTATGACTCTTCATCATCCATCCGATGGATCACTACGAGTTTTTTTCTCTTCACTTGTAAATGAGCTGAGGAATGGAGAGTGCGTGACAAAAACTGACACGCGGAAAACAACATACGCTGAATGTAAGCGCACACAGACATACACCTCAGTCTACAGACAGAGGGCCAGGCATGGTCGAGAACCGACCGGATCCTGGGAACTGAGACGTTTCAACGTAATAAAATTTGTCGTATTTATATTAAACGTTATGAAATTCCCTTATATCCTTAATTAATATTTTTTTAGTTGTGTTCAGTACTTTAAAATATATTGATTTTTTAAAATTCTAATTCTCATTTTTGACTGGAAACGCTGTCGACCACTATATGTAAAATGCGGAAAGTGGAAGTTGGAGGGAACGATGTCAAAGAAAGTTATGAAATATCTACAGACATTTTTTTGAAAAAGTAAAGTTTTGAGCTTGTAGTTTTAAATATAAAACTATTATTTTTACATAATATCTTGCAGCACAGACAAATTAGCAATTTTATTTTATTCAATGGATCTGGAATATTTTCGCCTTAAAATTCGTTGTAAAAAATGTTACAGTCTCAAAGCCCATCCACTTGCTGTACAACAAAAGCGCAATCAGCAGGATTAATTATTATTTTAAAGAATCTTATATTTTACAAACAAATTTTGAAAAACAATTGGAAAATTAACCAATGACAGAGCGCATCTGAGTGCTTTTCGATTTGGCAAGGCTGTGCTCCCGGTTTCTTGCTGTAGGAAAAAAGGCCAAGTGGTTGCTGTTTAGTCCTCTTTTCAGTTCTTTTTGGTTGGCGATTTTCGTGGAGGCAACCCAAGGTTTGTATAGTTATTTATCGTTATTCATCTGGTGAACTTTACGTTTCTTGTAGTAAGCAATAGTTTCTCTAGAAACTCAATATTAATTGAATATTCGATATAGTACCTAGAAGTGTTTCCAATCTTTCTTTAATTTTGTATATTTTATCCCACTAGGCCGCTAAGATGAAGCAGATTTTGGTGTCTCAGACCGTCAAAGTTCAGGAAGGTGTTACTGTTAAAGTAAATGCCAGACGAGTAACCGTTGTTGGCCCACGCGGTAAATTGACCCGCGATTTCAAACACCTGGCCCTCGATATGCAGGTAAACAATGTCGTTTGGTCACTATGGTATACCGGATTCTGAAGCTTTGCCATTCGCAGATGATCTCGAAAGACGAACTTCAGGTTAACAAATGGTTCGGTAAAAAGAAGGAGATCGCTGCTGTCAGAACTGTCTGCTCTCATGTCTCTAACATGATCAGAGGAGTAACAAAGGTAGGATTAGGAACTAAAATTGTAAATGACAGGTCTGTTAACTGGGTATGACATTTACAGGGTTTTGAATACAAAATGCGTGCTGTATATGCCCATTTCCCCATCAACTGTGTTACGTCTGAGAACAACACTGTCATTGAAATCCGTAACTTCTTGGGTGAAAAGTTCATCAGGAAAGTAAAGATGATGAAGGGAGTCACTGTTGTTAACTCTGCTGGCCAAAAAGATGAGCTGATCCTCCAGGGAAATGACATTGAAGCAGTCTCCCAATCAGGTAAATTTTTATGAATAAGTCATGTCATAACAAATGCTAATGTATTTCTCTTTATAGCTGCCTTCATCCAACAGTGTGTTAAGGTCAAGAACAAGGACATCCGAAAATTCCTTGATGGTATCTACGTCTCTGAAAAATCAGCAGTAGATAAGGAGTAAAGCGGGTTTTGTACTGTTTAAGATGGAAACTGAATACACAGTACTTGTGCCTGAATTATTTAACTTAAATTTTTCCACAAGTTATATAGTAAAAGTATTTGTGAGCAATTGTGAGGGTACTTAGTTTTAATCATGTTTAAATTATTCATATTACAATATGTTAAGGGCTCCCAGACTGATGGTAAAGAATAGTAATTTAAAGGAATAATTCAGGGCTAACAATGTATTTAGAACAAATCAGATTTGATGAATTTCAAAGGCAGAAAACCAAGATCATTAAAACTAGAAGTAATAATAGTCATGTCGAATAACCACGTTCCTCAAGCAGATAATCCAGCTTGTTGTCGACATCGTTCCATCAACGCGCGCAACATGAACTGTTTACGTGAAAGAGAGCGGACATTTTTCAGGAAAACGTCCAGTTCAATAACGCCTCGTCTCAATCCTTCTCCTAAGTAGTAAATAGCATCCTCTGTTGCTGCTTCTTCAGCATAGGCATTCAGCAGCCTAAACGAATTAGATTTTATAAATAACTTCTTTAAAAATCCTGACATTGGAACTCACTGTCTGTATATCGGTGCCGTAGTGACGACGGCTTCATCAACGTCGAAATTTGCATCTTGTGACTTGAGTTTTCCTAATGAATCCTCCAGTTCAGCATGTCGCTCTCTAAGTGAGGCGATACTACGTTCAACTTCGCTCTACAATTTGATCAATTTAATTCCCTTGAATGTTCGCTAACAAAAACTATTCATTTCAGAGTTACCTGTTCTTGGTCCAGTCGTCTTCCGAGGTCCTCCAGCTTACTTTGTCCCATGCGCAATTCATTTTCTGTCTTTTTTAAGGTTTCAATTTCAGCCTGAGACTGGGCGAATATTTCGCTAAGACGTCTTCTAACCTGTAGAACCAGAACAACATATAATTTTATTTATACGACGTGACCAGACGTTTATGCATACCTTGTCCTCAACTGCCGATAGCAAGGATGCTCGGATATGGTCTTCAGAAATGGTTCCAGTGGACTGTGTACTGGTTACACCAGTTGAAGTTGGATACGGAGGGTATGCTGAAGCGGTGATCGCTCCTGGAGTAGGAGGATATGGCGGATATGCACCTGGATAAGCTGGGTAGTTCGAGCTTGGTCCGTTCACCGGAGGATATGGCGGATACGGAGTAGCAGGAGGGTAAGCAGTGGCAGATGTCGGGTACGGTGGATAACCTAGATATTTAGACAACGTGAGTAGTTTCTCAAGATTGAAGAAAAACACCACCACCTGCCAAAGATCCTGGATATCCTGTTGGGGGATTCGTTTGTGGTTGTCCAGCCACTGAATACACAGGTGGTTGTTCTCCAAAGATGATTATCATTACTTGCACAAGTGCAACAAGATCTGACTCATTCTATTTGCAAAGTAATTAGTCATCAAAAGATTTTTTTTTTGTCTTTTAGAACTTACAGGTGACCAAACATGAAGATATGGCATGTAAACTTTTCCATTATGGTCAACATGCTTGGAAATTCTTAATCTCATATCAGATGTCGGTCTGACAAATACCATTGGGGCATTGATTGGATGAGTCTCCAATAGCCATAGGGCAACAGGAATGTTGTAGTCGCTTCCTAAAGAATGATTATGAATTTTTTCTTATTCTGTTGCATTTTGTTTTTTATTCTGACAAACTGGATATTAAAATACCTTTGTAATGAACAGGAATTGTTCCACCAAGACATAAGAGCTGTTTTGATGTACCATCATTAAAAACTGTCAAAACAGATAAACATAGTTTATGGAAAGTGGCAGTAGATAACAGCATACAATATGTTACCAAAGGTTTCCACTTTAGGCTGTAGGCCTCTATAGTGTTGAAGCAAATTCTGTACATCCCGTTTGGTTTTATCCGGGTTTTTATAATACTAATAAGAGATGGAGATCAATCAAAATCATTTTCACGAGTTGCGACATCATTAGTTGTAATTTCACCTTTTGCAAATGCGAACTCACGTACGAATCCATGCTGGAATATTTTCTGCGCTAAGCAGATGAACTTCCAGGCAGGGCACTGACACTTAATCTGTATATTCCAAAAGCTGTTAACTCGTTTAATTGAAATCAATAACAAGATTGTTGCCTCAACAAGAAATCTCGCCGTCTGTCTTTTCCATAGTCTTGTCTGTAGGGAGTTGCACTGCATCTTAGATAGTGGTCCTGGTGGCCGCTAGATGACAAAGAGTTGTTGCATTGAACCCTAGGTGGCATTGGTTTTCTTCTTAAATTCCGCCTAGAGCCACCTGTGACAAGAGGGTGGGCATCACCTGAGTCTAACTAGGGTCCGCAGGTAGCCTCAGAGACTGGTTTGAAAAAGTTTGTAACTGTTGAAGCTTCAGGTCCGATTGTTGTGTACAGTTTGCCGAAACCTGGCATTCTGACTTGCGTTTTTTTTTTTACATTTTCACCAATTAATCGTTTGGTATTCGACGACGTGTTAGTGCAATGCCAACGTGATCAAATTTCAATTTTGTACATAATTTCTTAAAGGCATTCCTCAATTTCCAAGACATTGGGGTGTGTGCAAGTGTGTGTGTGTGTGTGTGGAGGGCCCCACCCAGAAAAAACTAACCACGCCGTCTTCCTCTACACTGTTTTCTTCTCAACATTTCGAAGGCCTAAACTTCAGGTTAGTTTTACATTTTCGTTAACTAGTAACTAGAAAACAATTATTTTTTTCAATACGAGTAATTTTGTTCCTCAATTTTGTGTTCGAAATTTTCCGTGAATTTCTGCATCGTTTATTTTTCGATGCCGAATCCTTACGTTGTTGTTTTGGGAGAAGGTAGTGATAAAAACATTGATCACTTAGAACGAAGAATCCTTAAAAGTGGCATCGTATTTTTGCGTCTTGTACCAAATTGTGAATCCTAGTACCATGTTAATGTAACTACTTTGGCTGCGGTCAGGTTTCCTACGTAAAATAACGTTAATCTTCCATCCATCGCCTTCCAATTATAACCGATAAATGCGATGAGTATTGAGCATAATCCTTCTCAATATGAAGTTTAGTTTTCTAGGTGCTCTGTCATCATTTATCGTCCCCTATAAATAACTGGACTTGTTCTTTTCCCTTTTTTTCGATGGGCGGGAAATTATAGGAGCGTGTTATTGTGCAATGCCTCACATTGCGTGCTGATCCTGCTGAACTGAACGTTTTAAATACATCAGCAGATGGGTTACGACGACTAAGCACTGTCTCGCGTGTTTACCGTACACTCTTTGCCCCCAATCAATACGTTTCTTGATGGGAGACAAACATCGAAAATTAAGGTGAAACGCAGGGATCACTGGACAGATGTCTCTATTGATCTCTTTTTTTTTTTTCGTTCCTAAAAACCATTCGGACACTCATCCATTCGAGTAGAAGTGAAGAACGAGCCTATCACTACTACTTTTTATGCTGCTGGTACTGAGGGTAATCCGTCGCGGATGAAGTACCCTCCCACGCACCCTGTTTGGGGTTGAAATTCAAGCTAGTGGTAAGGGAGGGTCAAGCGTTATTGTTAGGGTCACATCGTAACGGACATCATGTTCGGCTTTTCGCCCCTATTGTCGTCTCGATAACACGCTGGAAAAAAGAGCAAATGGGAACTTGTTGTCATCGGTCACGGATCCGTGGGATCGACATTTTGATCGTCTAGGTGAATGATTTGATGATCTGGCGAAATATATCACGACAGATGCTGAAACATACAGATTGGTAGTAGATGTTTGTTCCAAAACAGCCGTTGTAACCCCTTTTTTATATGAAGAAAAATTCTATCTGATCATTCATGCCCATCTGTCGCTACTCCGTTGTGACAAAGACGTGTCATTTTTTGTGTGTTGTGGGTGTTGACAGGACAGAGTCATCATCGGGGGAGAGAAAAAAGACTTTTGTGATGTTTAACGTGGATGTCGCGTGCCACTATTGTTATTTCCGTCATTAGCTAGCACTCTGTAATATGTGCTCCAGATGTCTTTCGAAAACACCAGACGTGAGGAGCGGAGCGACACGGATGGTGTAAAACAATCAAGAAGTTGTCAGCAATTTGGCGTGTTTTGTTGGCAGGGGGACGCACTTCTATGCAACACTCGATTTCCCATTCCGTTTCTTTTCAAGAGCTTTTCGTGAGAGAACACAAGTATTTGAACTATACACTAAATGAAAACAGCAGGAAATGGCTTTTCTTTTTTTGTTCTTTGTTATCGTTTTTTTTTCCTGGAACACTACTACTCCCACGATTGAACTGGAATGAGAAGCTCGCTGGAACGTCTCTAGAGGATTTTGCGGAAGAATTTTTCTCCACTTTCAAATGTTACGACTCCCTTGTTGTCTCTAAAAGTTTCATTTTACCATGTCCTGGAACTCCCGGAAAAAAATAACCCCACCAGATTTGGGGAAATGGAAAACAGTAGCGTGCCGGGCATTTTAAACGGAATTGTTAAGTCAATCTATGTATCTACCGAGGCGACTATTGACTCTTACGAATCTAATGTAGCGCGATGGGTCCCTTACAAGCTCCCCTTTTTCACATCCATCCTTCAGGTAAATTTATGCCCTCTGCTCAATAGACACGATTTTGTGGAAAACGGTTTACCTTCTCGACTTGTATGTGATCACTTGACTGTGATTTTCGTACATTTTTTATCGTAATAGCCATTTCCTAACGTATTTTTTTCTCGATACGGATATACGGTTTTAGGTTCCCCTTCGAGGCTATTCAAAGTCTTTTGTTATCTCAAACACACAGGAGAACACCCTATTTTTTCACACAGTCTGTATAGAGACAGTAGTGTGTGGAAGCTACTACTATAAAAGTATAAGACCATCAACAGCTCCTCCCCTAATATCGCCCGGCCAGCCGTGTTGGGTATGCCGTGTTGTACGCTGCCAGCTGCAGTTGCTCCAAAGTCGGTCTCCCGTAAAGTTCATAAGAGTTTTTGTACGTGTCATAGTTATTGTATTACAGCTGGGATTTGTGTTTTCTTCTGGTGCTCCGTTTGAAAAAGAAAGAGACTTTCTTCGTCTGTAAAAATAGCGGATAGAACTGTCAAGTGTTGAATGTAATGGAATTTTGTTGACAACCGGCAGTGACAGGAGTGTTCAATCATCAACGGGCTCGTGTCACAAGGTGCAGACGGGATTTTATAAGGTTTTGCGTTACGGGGTGCGTCGCTATCCAGCGTAGTGTGCGTTTCTACCGCTTATTTACGATAGTGCGTCCGGTCATCGTCGAGCCGGTAATTTCCCGTCATTCCGACAAAAACATTTTTTTTTTCTCTTTTCTTCCTTTTGTTGTAACGTCAGACGGTGCAGGTTTCCTGTATCAACAAAGATAGAATTAACGCCGACTATATGGCCCAATCAAAGCATATTTCTTTTTGTGTGTGTACCTTTTTCTAAATGACTTTCAGAGGATTCCAACTCCGTTTAGAACAGCCGTTATGACGACGGTAACTCCGGTAGAGTTTTTCTTTTCTTCTATTTGTATTTTTTTTTCTGTTATTTAAAAAACAGAGAGGTAATGACGGCTTCCGGCTCTTGCACGCGTGCTCTGACAAACGCGCCGTATTGCGTAGACAAATGGCCGGTGTTTTCAGAACAAAACATAAATCAAAAGTGCTCCATTATCGACCATTGCAACGGCCGGTTGTGTTATTCTTTTGTACACCCGACGAAGCATTCAGAGAACATTAAATGGAAGACGCTGACAGAAATGATTTTTTTTTCCCTATTTCCCCCCTCTTTTGATTCTGTATTGAACGTAATGATTGATTTCTGCATCATCATCATTATCGTTCTTGAGTGAAGAGGGGGGAGATTTATTTGCTGTAATCCAATCGCGCTACGCGCGTGTGTGTTCATTGACAGGCATCATATGAAGAGGCTCCCCTCTTTTTGGAAAAAAAATCACGAAGCCTGTCATGTCAACTCTGCGTGTTTGCGGATGACGTTCCCCTCATCTTTTGTTATTATTTTTTCTTCTTATTCTGGGAAAGTAACGGGCAAAAATATTAAACGCAACTAAAACGAGGAAAAATATGTTATTAGTCGCTTTTAAGAGGTCGTTTAAAGGGGTCACGGCGTTCGGGATAAATATAGACGTTTTTAACACAAGTACAAAGACTCCGGAAATCATTGCTATTTTTTCAGGAAAGGTATAGTGTGGTGGTGAAGAGGGGATGGATCCTACTGTGCACCGTTAAAACATATGCCGGACCCCTTACCATAGAAGATTAAAAAAGGCCAGCATTGAGTTAGGCAGCTGCTGGAACAATATTTAAAAATAAATACAAGTTCGACGCTAGTATTTTTTTTTCTCCACCCTGACGCCGGATTTTTCATAGATAAATCTCGAGTGTGACCTTACCCGATGGAGCGTGTGTGTTTTCTTTTCTTTCCCCCTCTCTTGTACACAAAAGACTATTTAATTTTTTTGTGTGCCTAAAGAAAATGCAAATGTTCTGGCCGTCTCTACATCAGGCGAGAGAGACGGATCACCCCAATTGTTATTCTTCTCCTCAGCTTGGTTAGCATACTAAAAAGGGAATGACATTTAGAATTCGAAACGATTAGCATACGAGTTTATCCCGTGTAATCTCAACAGTGCACCTAGTCACGAAAATCTCGGGAAAAAATTGCACGTGAAATGTCGACTTTTCATCAAGCTCATTGAGAAATTCTCATGACATCAATCCCGGTTGGATTACATCCGCAATCATATTTTTCCCATTGGAAATTGAAAGGAGACTTTTTGTACAATAGAGTGTAGGCGTCTGTAATAGCCGCAGTTCATCTTTTTTTTTTCGAACACGGCTGCTGGTAATGTTATAATAATGGTGAAAAAAAAAGTTATGAATGGAATCACTCTCTCTTCGCTTGTCCCGTATAATAACACGACGCCGCCATGGGAATTAAAAGCGTACAAGACTCCCCACAGTTCCGTTTCCGGCTTTGGGGATTTTTGGGTGTCGTGTTTCGCCCGGTTATTTATCCCTCCCTATTTTTTATTATTTTTCGTTTGGTTCCCGTTTTTTTTTTTATTTTTATGGTGAACCGGGGTCAATCCACACAGCTTAACATTTTTGTTGGTTTTGATTTTTTTTTGTACAGGCGTGTGCTGTCCAGTGATGCGATAGAAGCAGATCTCGCCATTTTCTCCAAGAAAAAGCAGCTAAACATAAACAAATATTTCTTGGAACAATGAAGCCTTTCTTCGGTGCCGCATCGTCCCTTTTGGTTTTACTTTTGCTGGATTCGACAGCCGCCCAACAGAGCGCCCCGACGCAACCGACTCGTATCAACTTTCAGGATACCAGCAGAGACAACAATCAAAGGCCAAATCTGTTTAATAACAATCTTGACCCCTTCTCCCGCCGGCCTTTTGGCGTTGGGGACAATACAAACGCTATCTTTGAAGAACCGTAAGATGATCGTTTAGTCGTAAACCAAGAAAATTGAGTTGCACCGTGTAAACTAATACCCTCCGCATTTTTGTTTTCGTGAAGGACTTATTTTATTGTGGCCAGCCGGATCATCCGTCCAAGTCAAATTTATCGCGTGGCCGTTTCTATTTTGAGTTCACCCATTACTCTTTCAGTCCGTGCCTCTATTTTACGTAACGGCGTCGACATCGGCTCGGCCACTCAAGAATGCAAGCCGGGCATTCCGGAAACTCTTCTCATTAAAGTAAGTTTTCATTTGCTTTCTTTTTTTCTCTTTGTAAAAATGAAGTCATAACAATGAAATATTAATGTCTCCTTTTTTGTGTTTGTTATTCATTCCGCTCGTGGCGTTACAGATACCAAGCACAACGGTTCCAGGCCAATACCGTCTCCGTGTTGAAGGCAACACTGATCGAGCTCTGGGCGGTACCGCTTTCCTCAATGAGACGATTCTCAATTTTTCTCAGCGTTCCATGACGATTTTCATCCAAACAGAAAAACCAGTATACCACCAAAGCCAAATCGGTAAATCACGTAACATTTCACGATTCAGAAAACTTCGATTTTCTTCTTGTAGTCGTCGATTCTCATATATATCTGGTTAATGATTTTTTCCCATTCGTCGTGCAATAATAGTGAGGTTCAGGACGATACCAATCAACACCGAGTTGCGTGCATTCGATGATGCCGTCGATGTGTACATGATTGATCCCCGAGGGTTCGTCGTACGCCGTTGGCTCTCCAGACAGGTATAATAATGCAATAATCAAGGTGAATTAGCGTCATCATCATCGTTGGATCATTCCCATTCTTTTCATGCCTTCCGCAGTCCAACTTTGGTGCCGTCAGCCTGGACTACGCCCTGTCTGACCAGCCCACGTTTGGTGAGTGGACGATCCGCGTGACGGCCCAGGGTCAGACCGAGGAGGAACATTTCCACGTCGAAGAATACTATCAAACTCGATTCGAGGTCAACGTGACGATGCCGGCCTTTTATTTCGATTCCGACGATTTTATCCATGGCACTGTTATGGCCAATTATACGAGTGGCGCACCTGTCAGAGGCAATTTAACCCTTAAGGCCACCTTCAAACCGCTGCGACTCAACACGATGAATCCGGATAAACCCGGTTCGATTCGCGAGTCTGTCATTGAACGAAATCTTACGTTCAAAGAAGTGCGCGGTGGCTGGTTTACGCCGCACACCCGCGAGGGATCAGAAGTCCTCAAAGATGTATGTTTCTTTCAAAGAAAATCTTTAATCTCGTTTCTTTTCCGTGTCTTGTCTATTCCCATTTTTTTTTTACTCATTCAACTTTGTTTACGTTGCAGTTTCGAGGCTTTTATACATTCAAATACCCTATGGCTGAATTGCAACGAATGGTGCCCAAACTCGATGGAGTTGAGCTGCGAATTACGGCCATCGTGGGTGATCGCTACCGTGAAGATTACGTAGAAGGCTTCTCAACGGCCCGCATTTATAATTCGTCTCTAAAACTGAACTTTCTTGGCGGAAGCCCGCAAGTCATCAAACCGGCCATGCCTTTCACTTGTTTCGTACGTTGATTACTGTGTTTAACAGCCCGTGGGATAATGGCAAGCCCATTTTGAAAATTTCTTTCTTTCTTTTCAGTTGGCTGTGTCGTTCCACGACGGATCGATTTTACCAGCGGAACGGTTTAGATACGACCGATTAGAGATCCGGCCCGTAGTGCAGTTCCGCTCGAGCGCTTCCCGCACGCTAGAAGCCCGAGAGGCTAAAGCTTTGCCAGAACAGCCGGGCATTTGGGAATTTACGATTGATTTACGTTCCGAGCTTGCCCATAGCACTGGGAGCAATGTCGGGACGGGCGATAAACGCGTCAAAGATTTAGTGAATGAGATCAGTGCTCTGAAACTAACTGCTAACTATAAAGATGGATACGGAGAGCGGGCCTCTGCCGAATTACTGGCCCTTACTCACTATTCAATTGGGGACAAACATATCAAAGTTCTGACATCTACCAGAAGCCCAAAAGTATGTCACTCATGTTGTTGTTTAATGTCATTGACTTGACAATGGTGTGTTATTTTTCCAGGTGGGTGAATACCTCATCCTGCACGTGAGGACCAACTTTTACGCAGAGACCTTCAATTACATTGTCATATCCAAGGGTATTGTTCTTTTGACGGGTTCTCATGGCAGTTCTCCAAGTGTTACAACATTGTCCATCCCTCTGAGCGCCGAAATGGCTCCCGTTGCTACGGTGGTCATCTATCACGTGGCCAAGTACGGCGAGGTGGTGGCCGACAGTCTTACTTTCCCTGTTAACGGAATTTCCCGTAACAATTTCACGCTGACCCTCAATCCGATGAAAGACAAGACTGGTGACACCGTCGAAGTAGTCGTCCTTGGTGATCCTGGTGCCTACGTCGGCATTTCCGCCATCGATAAAGGATTTTTCAACATGCAGGTATGGGTATTATCACAAATTTTAAATTCAATTCATTTGATAATGTGTGTTGAAATTGTCAGGCTGGAAACGAACTGAGTTACGCAGAAGTCATTACGAAAATGACATCGTTTGATGAATCTCTTAATGGAACATTGAGGCATTACTGGACGTCCCGTGAAGGTGATGCTGAGACGGTGGTTAATTATCCAGCATCGACCTTTGGCATTGATGCTAATCGTACATTCGAATATGCTTCTTTGGTCGTATTCACCGACGCCAACGTTATTCGACGACCGGACAATTGTAACATCACACTCGGCCTTTTGGCTTGCATGTCTGGATCTTGTTACCGATCCGACCGTCGTTGCGACGGCCAGTACGATTGCGAAGATAGATCTGACGAAGCAGGTTGTCCATCATTTCAGCGTCAAGAATTGGCACAGTATCGTTTGAAACGGATCAACCGTTTGCTCCGCATGTACGAGAATTCGTGGCTGTGGAAGGACATCAACATTGGACCGCATGGCCATTCCATCTTTAGTGTTCAGATCCCCGAAATTCCAACTCATTGGGTGGTTTCTGCTTTTTCGGTCAGTCCTAAAAACGGATTCGGTCTCGTCCGTTCAGCCCGCGAATTTGCTGGATATCGGCCATTCTATATGAACGTTGAAATGCCAACTCATTGTCGTCAAGGAGAGCAAGTGGGTATCAGGATTACGCTGTTCAATTACGCCACGATCGAAGCTGACGTGGTTGTAACGCTGATGGATTCACCCGACTACAAATTCGTTCACGTCGAGGAGTTTGGTGAAGTCAAATCTTACGAAGCCCGTACGTCCCGTGGTGAAAAACAACATCTCACATGGATACCTGCCCAAGGCTCACAGGTAAATCATTCTTTTCATTTTCCCTGTGTTCTAGCAATAAACTAATAACACCTTTCGTATGACAGGTGGTTTATATTCCCATCGTTCCGACAAAACTCGGTGATATCGACGTGACCATTCAAGCGAAATCGTTGATTCGGAAAGATCAAGTTGTCCGTCGACTCACGGTAGAAGCTGATGGTGTACCACAATTCCGTCACACTTCCGTCATGCTGGACTTGAGCAACCGTGCCTGGTTCTTGCAATATGTCTACGTCAACGTGACTGAGACGCCAATTATCCCGTACGAGAAGGATCGTTACTACGTCTTTGGTTCTAACCGAGCCAGAGTCTCGGTGGTCGGTGACGTTGTTGGCCCGGCTTTTCCAAACATGCCCGTCAATGCTACATCTTTATTGTCACTGCCAATGGATTGTGCTGAACAGAACATGTTCAGCTTCGCCGCAAACCTTTACACCGTAAAGTACATGCGTTTAACTACCCAAAGGAAACGTGAAATCGATCGTCAGGTAAGCCAATATTCGTTTTGTTTGTGTTCAACGGGATTAACTTCTAATTAATGGATGTGTATTGCAGGCGTTTTACCATCTGAATATCGCGTATCAACGTCAATTATCGTTCCAGCACAGAGACGGAGCCTTTTCGTATTTCCGAGCTGATTGGGATTATTCGTCTAAATCTGTCTGGTTGACAGCGTTTTGTGCTCGCATCCTGGCCGAAGCCAATTTTAACGAATGGGAGAATTACTTGTACATCGATCCAGGTGTCATTGCAAAGGCGGTTGATTGGATGATTCAATTCCAGTCACCCGAAGGTGCGTTCTACGAAGTGGCACCTCGTTTTGCCGATCGTAAAATGAACAGCTCGACATCGTGGGGCTTCAACGATCCCATACGTCATCGAAATATTTCGCTGACGGCTCATGTCGTCATCGCCTTAACCACCATTCGCGATTTGCCCGGCGAGCTAGGCCCTAGAGTGGCGGTCTCTCGTTCTCGAGCCATTTCATGGCTCGATCGTAATCTCAACTTACTGGATCGCGCTGGTGATCCGTACGAAGTGGCCATTGTAGCCTACGCCATGATGTTGGCCAAGAGCACGTCGGCGGAAGCGGCTTTTGGTCTTTTGCGTCGACATGCTCGAGAAGACGGTGGTTACATTTATTGGGGTCGGGAACCCGTTCCCTTACCTGCGCAAAGGCTTGAAAATCAAAGGCCTTTCCTCCTTCCCCGATTGCCTAATCCGTTTGACGCCACCAACGTCGAAACCACAGCTTATGCTTTGCTGACGTATGTTGGGCGTCAAGAGCTTTTCGTTGAACCAATCGTCAAATGGCTCAATACGCACAGGTTGACTGATGGGGGCTGGGCTTCCACTCAAGACACCATCATCGCTACTCAGGTATAATCGAATCCCTTTGTGACACACACACAGAATTTAGGTTAATTCTTCTTTTGCTTTATAGGCTTTGATTGAGTATACTGTACGTCATCGAATCCGTGAAGTGACATCGTTGACTCTACATGTGGAGGCGACATCCAATCCGCAGTTGCAACGAACCATGTACATTACGGAGAATAATTTGGCTACGCCGCAGTTTATGGACATACCCAACGCTTGGGGTACGGTGAAAATTCAGGCCCGCGGAGCTGGTTACGCCATTGCCCAGCTCTCTTTGCAATACAACGTGGACGTCAATCGCTTCGTCACGCCTCCAGCCGTGAAAGCATTCTCCGTGTTGCCTCGATTAAGTTTCTCAGGTCGCAACAATTCGCACATTACTTACGACATCTGCTCTAGCTGGACGAATCAGCGTGAGGCGAACCAATCAGGTATGGCCGTGTTGGACGTTGCCATTCCTACTGGCTATTACATGCAACAGCAGGTGCTGGACGAGTACATTTTGTCGAGACGAGTACGTAATCTCAGACGGGCCAAATTCTTAGACCACAAAGTGGTTTTCTACTTTGACGCGTTAGACGGCGATCCAACTTGTGTCAAATTTACGTTCGAACGCTGGCATCCAGTTGCCAACATGACCCGTTATTTGCCCGTTCGCGTCTATGATTACTACGCTCCCGAACGCTTCAACGAAACGGTCGTAGAAACTTATGAACTTTATGTCATGGATATTTGTCAGGTATGTGGTAGCTATCAGTGCACTTATTGTCCCACCTACAATCACGCCCCCAAAGGTTTAATGAATTCACCACTGATAATGATTGCCGCCGTAATCTCTCTCCTCTTGACGGCTGCACATCAGCGATGAACAAATTTTCCCTTTCATTGTTAACGAGATTATCCATGATTCTTAATTGGATTGAATCTTTCCCAATGTATCTCTTCTGAACGATCTAGACGATTTTCGCCAGTTGAACGATATGATGCCGTCCACACTTTTGTGTCTAGTTTTTTTCCGATGTAAATCAATCACACGACGCCCCCTCCTCTTTTTTTATCAATTTTTTTTTTCTCTCACAATTAAACTGTCAAATGTATTTGTGCCATTGTAGTTACCATGGCGAGACTTGTGAGCAACGTAGACAATTGATGCATGTCATTTGATCTTTGTCTCCTCCTGAACACATTTTTATTTTTGGATTTCTTCATTCTAACTTCTTTTCAGAACAAATGATGAAATAACTCTTTATTACCAGCGTCTTGTTTCTAAAATTTAGCAATAGCGAAGAAAATACAGTTTTTTGTGACTCTGGAGCACCTCTGCCCTGTGACTCATTTCGCTTGGTATTTTCTCTCGGCATTGGTTTGGCTTCGTGCGCAGTTTGGTACACGCGGTGTTGGCCTTTCCCGTTGCTAAATAATTGGGGAGCTGGTAATTGGATTTTCTTTTTTGTTCACGTGGACATCCATCAGGCTGGCAAATATTCTTTCGATGTTTCAGTTGTCTTGAAGCTACTCAACAAGCTTGTTCTATTCCAAACTGGCGTCTGTTCTAGGTAACGAATTTTATTTTTTTTCGATTTGTTTATAGTTTTAAAACTAACTGATTGTCTTTTACCAGGATGGTTGTTGCTGCTATGGACAGTATGCAAATCTACGGCCCGTTCCGCACTGCCGGAACAACCGAATCTCACCAATGTGATGCTGCATGATATCTGCACTCAGAATCCCTACGCACCGAAACGTTTCTTCTTCGACCAAGGAGAAAATGGCACTATTATTGCGAAGAATATCGACTATGACCGGATCGTTTCTATCACGTCCCGCAGTTATTACTCTACTTTGTATGGCCAGCAGCAAGCGGGGATTGGAAACAGTCGCGTCTGTTCAGTAGAGCTGACCACTTGTCCAGCTTGCTCTGTTCAAATGCGAGTGAAAATTCTCAATCTTCCCAATTGCGAAATTACTGCCAATATCACAGCCGCAAATCGGTGCAGGTAAATTCGTATTTTTGTGTTACGTAAGTCCTTATTGATGTTGGCAATAACAAATGACGTAAAAGTCTTGAAAATCCATTGAAGAAAACATGGTTTTGATTTTCTTTTTTTTTTGCTCTTAAAATGAATCCTATTAGTTTTTGTTTACGTAAACGTCTTGTATCATTTGTTTGGCTTCGTTCTGGATCGTTCTCGAATTCACACATTAACATGTTCGCTTTCTTTTCGTAACAGTGCATGCGATCACTTACTTATCAAAGAAAACTTTTACTCGACTCCACGTCTGATTTGTGGCAAATCCTTCAAGCTCCCGCATGATTCACGCACGCAGGATCACTACCATTCCGTCGGCCGAACACTAACGATAAATTTCGTTTTCAGTCGTAGCTATGATTACGCTTTCCTACTTGAATTCGCTTCTGTTGGTAAGGTTTTTTCACCTTCTCTCAAGGAAAAATCAACTCTAATCAAATTTTTGATGCAGTAAACACAAGGACGATTGGCGGAAGGCATGGCGACAATGGCTACATTAGTAGCCCTCATTTCCCATCTGTTTATCCGCAAGATTACAGCAATGAAGTCAAGTTGCAAAACGTTGATTACAACAATTCCTCTTCGTTCACCGGATGTATCATGCTCATTTTTGATGATTTTGCGCTTGGATTGTCATCGTTCATCGAGGTATTTTTGTGTTTAGTATTCGTTTCCTACTGTGTGTATAAAAAACGATGGTTTTCCTTGTAATCCAGATAAGCGATGCTAACGAAGTCAGACAGTATGCACTTGGCAGTTCTTTATTCCGGCCGCCAGTTGTCCTGATCCACAGCAATCAGCTAGCCATTCGATTTTTCGCTAACGGCGGAAGGGCTTCGGGTTACCGAGCCAGCTACAGATTCATCAACGGTACTGCTATCAAAATTATCCATTACGATAATTTGTTTTGAAAATTGTTTTCCTTGAATAGAATCCGCAGAATCAATCGAGATTCCCATTACCGATTGCGGTGGGTTGGTGGACGACTATGGCGGTGTGATCACCATGTATAACATGTCATCTCCGGATTCTGCCAAACTTTATGTAATTTCATCGATCTGAATGATACCTTTTCTTACTAATGGAATAATCAAATAAAAACTTATAATGACAGGACTGCATCTGGCTGATGAAACCGTTACCAAATTATCAACAAACTCCTAAATCTCATTTGCTCGTTCGAGTGGAACAACTAAGCAGTCTTGGTACATCATTTATCTAGTTTTCTTTAAAAAATTGCAGCTGTGCTAAGTAATCGTTGTTTGTGGATTTTAAAAGAACGAGGGACGATGCTAGAAATCCGTCAGGGACTGATATCGCTGGCACCGTTGATGGAATCCTTAACCACTGAGATTAGCCCACAGTCCGTGAATTCAGAATACGTGGTTCCAGTAGACGTTGGTTTCTATATCCGATTACGAGGAAGATTGA
This sequence comes from Daphnia sinensis, assembly GCA_013167095.2. Lineage (NCBI taxonomy): Eukaryota > Metazoa > Arthropoda > Branchiopoda > Diplostraca > Daphniidae > Daphnia > Daphnia sinensis. Next base: position 2,323,440 of record CM023188.1, on the reverse strand, counting down.
CAAGTGATTTCAAAATGGCCATCGCTTACGCGGTTTTTAGTTACACAGGTACTAATACAGTATGACGAGTAGCTTTAGAGAAATTAGAAAGCTTGTCTTGACCATTCCTATTTTCCGCAGAATGCTTCGCACTCAAAGATTTTGTCTGTTTGAATCATCGTTGCATTTCCTCTGATTTGCGATGTGATGGATTCAACCATTGCGGAGACGACAGCGATGAACAAACAAGTTGTAGCGATAAAGGTATTCTAGTTGAAATTTTATCACTGAAACGAATGAACTAACTTTAAACTCGATTGCGTGTTGTCTTCCAAAGATCCTACGTGGTGGATGACACATACACCGAAATATTATTTTCCGAAAATAAGCAGTTACGGTGATTTTGGTGCCACCTCTTTTGTCCTTCTCGTTGCTACCTTAGGTATAGATTACATAACAACGTTTCATCTTCAAATTACATGCAATCCAATTGTTACAGGTGTCGTTCTTTTTATTGCCAGCATTTTGGCCTTACTCTATCGCATGTCATCTCATTCACAACTGATGAGAGAACGGCAAGCCCGACTAGATTTTATCCGTTCCCAAATAAGTACGTATTAGACGTGGAAAATGAATTGCTTAAAATTAATAATGTCTTTGGAATCTAGTTAATAATTCAGACGAGCGAGAGGTTGAAATAGAAAACCCACCAAGCTACGAAGCACCGCCAGATTACGCAGAAATTGGCAAACTAGCTGAATTGGAAAAGTGAAAACTTGATAGCGATTTACTGTCATTTACTTAAACTAAGAAAAGATGTTTTCTTAAATTTTTAGGACAAGCGCCAACATCTGCGAAAGCGGAAGAGTGTCAGTGATGCCGACACCTACACCTGGTAACAGAAGACGACGGGAGCTGATGAGGCACTCTCGATGTTCGATGGGCGGAGCGGAATTGTTGAATGCTACCCCGACATCGTCGAGGTCTTCCACTCCGGCCCGCTCACGCAATTCAACCCCGCAACGTAATCGGGTCCGCCGCACTCCCGTGCAGCTTTTGTCTCCCGTTCTCGCGAATCATCTCCATACCATAGACTCTTTCGTTCCAAACAGTCCTCCACCGCCTTATGAGGTTAATCTTGACAGTCCGTTCCACATCGTTCGTCTGGTAGAAGAAGACGCAGCGCTGTCACCAAGAGAGAGCAGTGATTATCCAACGGTTGCAGAGGTTAGTGAAGTCGAAGCTGTTCCCAAAGAATCGGATTGCGGTTGTCCAGGTGCGTGTAGCTGTGGACCTCCATCGCTTAATTTTTCAATGGACTCGACGGCACCTTTACTTCGATCTTTGTCATTGCTGTCTCATCAAACTTTGGATTTCGTAGCTCCAGTCGAAGAGAACTTTTCCAACGAGCAGCAGTCGGTAAAACCCTCATTACCTGATGGAGCTTTTAATGAAGCAATTAATCATCGCTTGGCTCGTTCTTTCCTCAGTATGGATCGCCTCCAACGTCCAGCGCTAGACGAGACGAAGAAGATACCATGGAACAAATCGTTTTGATGTCATAAATCCGTAAACATAATCGAGTAGTTAATGTATAATGAATGTGCTATGTAACTATCCATTGTAAATTATTTAAAGAAATTGGCATTCTGAAATAATATAATATAACGTACATACAGGCGTGATTTGTTCCTTATGCTTTCTTTCAGATATCTCTTCTTGTATCCTCGATGTATGCAGAATGACAATAAATCTACTAATTTCATTAGGAGCGCATTGATTTACGTCACTTACCGTCTGTCTTAAGACTTCAGTTGATGCCATAGAGAATTCATGGATCTACCCGAAATGTAGCTCAAAAACGGTGTCCCAGCAACTGATCAGCACATGCAGGTGTGTAAGCTGAAAATGGCTCGCATCTTTTCGACGTGATGAGAAAACAAGAAAAGCCACGGCTGCGAAAGCAATCAGAAAAACACCCAGTCAAATGTAAAAATTATATGGTACAATAACCAAACCTGTAAAAAGCGGTAATGTGTCATTTCGACGTAAAATGCTTACCCTGTCAAGCTGTCCCTTAAATACGGTATGGATCGTGGAGATGCCAGTGGCAACTGAAATCTTCTAGGTGACTTTCAAGTTTATATGACCCATCCTTCCTTAAAATGATCACCTATCCTCCTTACTTACCTGTGTCCTTGCAGATTATGTGTCGGTGAAAATTTAGAGTCGTGGAACGAAAAACGCCAAAAGACAGGTTACACGTGTCGTTTTTTTTCTTCTGGAGACTAATAGTTTCTTACCCTACCTTGTCCTCTTTGTCTCACACTCCAGAAGTGTCATTCAACTTTTCAATCCTGTTGCAGTCAGCTTTTGAGTCGGGCGGCAAGTGCACTTACAGTTATTTGTCGGGTGTGTGGTGCATATCAGTCCAGCGTGTGATGCAAATCGACACGTTTTTTTTTCAATTGTGCTAGAGAAACGCTGTAACAGTGTAGACTCCGTCAGTGATTTAGTGCTGTGATAATGACTATTCTAGTTTCTTTTCCATCGCACTATCCGTTAACCGGCATGATTGCGTAGTAGTTCGTGCTTGGAAGATAGTTGTGTATGTAGGACATGGCGGTTGATCAACAACATTCTTTATTGTTGTTCAACTCGTGTTTCGTTGACCAAAGGCACGCTGTAAGTCTTTAAAGCAGTTGAATATTCTGTAGCCCGTTTCTAATCGTTTTGTCGTCTCTGAGAAGCATAGGCGGAACTTTCAAGCTCCCGTCAGCACGGTCAATCCAATGGAATCGGCGCTGCTCACAAAAGCGGTAAGTCCAAAAATTGCCTGACATGCTGATTGTTTGTTCGTTTAAGTTGCGTAGACTATGGTTGCACTGCTGCGTATGAGTTATGATAGGGCAAAAGCTTATGTATTTGTGGCAACAATCGTAGTAATTTTTTAAAACGCGGGTTGTGAGAACCGACGTCGATTGCAGCGTGAATGCTAGACCAATTGCATACTATCGGATAAAACGAGTATTTGAAGCAACGGTCTAAAAGGTACTCATTCGCACTCATTCAACAAAAAATTGGCGACTCGATTTTGATGTCTTTGTCAATGGCAAACCCTTTGATTGTTTAGTAAAGGAATTTTTTTAGCGGGTTAGAACTTGGGGAAAGAAGGGTATGGAAAATCTGCGTTTCAAGTGATGTTCACTAGATATTCAATTTGTTCATTTCATCAGCTTTATTACCCTATGCAACACAATATTTCTGCAGAACTTTGCCAAAAACTCAGCTACAGTTTTAATCGTTTTGCGTGGTAGAAGCGTATCAGATATGGCACTGAATCATGGCTTTTATCTTAGAATGTGATCATGCTAAGAATCGAAGCTCAATCAAAATACAATAACTGGGTTAAATGGTGTGGCTGAAGTAATTTGCGTTACAGAAATTGTAAAATGACCCAGAATTTATCACGATTTCCGTCCCGAAGAAAACACAGATAATTATATTTTTTTCGCGAATTGTTTGCTATTCGCCAGGAGGTGCTTTTTGTACGTGTAGGGCATAATTGACGCTAGTGCTTTTAGACCACGTCCATTCGTCAAGGATGGGATTGTAAAAATAGCCCCGAAGCTGCCGTAATTGAAAATTATCTAAAGATTCCACCAAAATATAATTAACTCCATTTTTTGTACACGTTGTTGAATTGCATACTTTTTTCTGCCTCAAAAATGAGCTCGTCCGGAGTGAGAAACTTGTTCCAGTCATGTGTCCCTCTTGGTATGATATTAAAAACGTATTCCGCACCAAAGATAACGAAGGCCCAAGAAGCGGCAGTCCTATTTTGCGTGGTTATAAAGAAAGAGCCTCCTGGCTTCAGAAAGGATCGGGTGTTCTTATTTCTTAATAAAGCAGTAATGGTTCCAAAAAATCTAATACCTTTAGCAATTCACTGCATTTCTTTACAAACAGTGTTTGGTTTTCCACATGTTCTATAACTTCCGATGCGACGATGACATCAAACAGAGTTGGGGAATCAGCGTTAGGAGGGTTGATATCTTCAACAGTTTTCACTGCATAAGACACATTTTTAAGATTCATTTTCTGTGCGCGTTGAAGAGCTACTCGAATATTATTTTCACTCGGATCGATTCCTGTAACACTCGCTCCTAGACGACTTAGATTTTCGCTCAAAATGCCCGCCCCGCATCCGACGTCTAATATTTTGCATCCGGTCAGAGGACGGGCCAGGGTAGCGTTTGCCACGACAGGTTTTTGACAAGAATGAATGCCACGTTCAAGAAAAGGTACTCTGTGGAACGAAGACAATCTGTAAAAAGTATTTTGCTTTTTGCATTTTAAAGCGTAGTGTCGATAAATCACCTTAGTTTGTTGAACGAATGTAAGGGCTTGACTGGTCCGTCCGCGTCCCACCATTTGTTTGCCATCGCATTGAATTTTTGAAGCTCTTCAACACTTACGGTTGATTTCAGAGAAATGTTTCTACAGAAACTTTGGCTTGCAGTTATCGTACGTTTAAAACACATTACCATTCTGAATTTCTTGCTAAAAACGATCGATTTGAAAAATAAAAACCAAAAACGAAACAGATTGTGTTTTTCGCCAAAAATCTTCTGGTAGCCGTGTTAAGTAACACGTCAAGGATTATGCAACAGTAAGAAACAAGTGATCGAAACCGACAAGAACGAGTCAGCAACTGAAAATGAAAAAAATTTTTTGCTTTCCCTTCGATAATTTTTTCTGAGTCGTTGAGTACCACAACCTAATTTGAAACTGGTACCGTACTTCTTTTGGATTACTAATGTGTTAGTATAACCTGCTATGCTGCATTGATTGGAAAGTGGCCCATATTTTACATACTGGTCCAATTTCACTGAGCAGTCTATTTCCCAAATTACTTTGATTCGCCAGTCGCTTGGAATAATAATAAGGACGTTGGGCGACCGCACGTAGACTATCCATCTTATTTCGAATGCGGGGAGCTGCCAAAAAATCTCGTTTCAGTCGCTGACAATAAAAGGGGAAAAAAACTTTCTCGAAGTGAGAAGTTAGCAACCACGACCTTTTTAACACACAAAAAAATGGACTTTTAACGTTTATGAGATGTCGGATTGTAATCATAGCTTTATAGGACTCCTGACAGACCCAACGTTGCTTCTGCCTTCTAGTCATTTATTGTCTTAGACTCAGCAAACAAAGCAAGGATTTGTTTATCGTTGTTTAACGTTTCTTTATCTTCTTGATTTTTTTTTCAAGATGCGACTAAGTGCGTTGCATCACATCGAGTTGGCCGTTTCTAATGGCAAAAAAATCGCTTCATATTTTATGGACAAACTTGGATATTCTCTCAGAGGTCGGAGAGAAACAGCAGTGAACACACAGTGGGTGATTGGAAGCCAGAAATCCATTTTCATCGTCACTGAAAATAAGAAACCTTATCGCCCGGAATTCGTGCCATTTTCTCATTTTTCGTCATCAGTTAATCAGGTTGATACCGTTTTCAACGTTGCGTTGGAGGTAAAAAATCTGGAACATGTCACAAACAAAATGCAAAAAGGTGGGGGAAAGCTATTCCATCCGATAACAGAAGTTGAAGACAAGACGGGAAAAGTAAGGTATTCTATTGTGGGATCCTGCTGCGGTAATATTATCCACACACTCCTGGACAAATCGCAATACCAGGGATCATTCCTTCCTACATTTCAAGAGTCTGTTACAGCCAGAGCTGAAGAACCTTTTACACATGTTGACCACCTGACATATGTGTGCCATCCAGGTGAATCCCAGAACATCATCAAATGGTATCAGAATTGTTTGGGCATGCAGAAATTCCAAACAAATCCAACCGAAGACTTGAATGAGGGTCTAGTAATCAAAGATGGGGTGGGGATGAGACTGCGCGTTATGGATTATTGGCCCTGTGCCGAATCCGGAGTTTCAAATTCAAGTCCTGACGCAACGGACGACACGTCATTAAAAATCGTAATCGCCGAGTCCCTTCCAGATAAAGGTATTCGTTCTTGTTAGTGTGTTTTGGGACGAGTTATATAATGATTGTTTTTTTCTGATACATGTTGAAACAGAGAATACACATATCAGTGCCTTTCTCGAAGGCCACGGTGGACCGGGTCTACAACACATCGGTCTTGCCACAAATGACATTACAAGCTCCGTAGGTTCCATGATTCGCAAACAAGTACAGTTCCGGACACCACCTAGAGCATATTATCGCAATGTACGTCATCCTCAGAAACACAAAAGATTGTCACGAGTTTTTGTGTACTAGAAGCGAATTCGTTTGTTTTCAGGAATGGAAAAGAAAAGAAATACAAGCGGCAGGTTACAACATTGACGAATTTCAGCGATTGGGTATTCTCATCGACTCTGAAGCGGATACCACTGATACAAGTGGTCACGACAGGTAAATTTACATCAAATTCTTCACGTGATCGTGCAGGGGATGATTCTTGCGTGTTTTTTGGACAGGTATCTTTTGCAAATTTTTACAACACCGTTGTTCAACGAGGAAACATTTTTCATGGAAGTGATGCAGAGGAAAGGAGCGCGAGGATTCGGAGCCGGTAACGTAACGGCATTAGCCCGCTCAATCGAGGAAGAAAACCTGATTTCGAAAAATAGAGGCAACAGTTAAACTATAGCACCATTAACATTTCTTTATTTACCAAACGTGTAAGGTTACTGCGCAATGGTGTATTGATCGGGGAACATTTTTTCTTAAACACTAAGGGGTTTTTAAATAAGTTAAACTAACAACTGTGTCGTCGGACAAGCTATCGGTTTACACCACATTTATATTTGTGCTGGTATTCAATACAAGTGTAAATCCATTCGTAGATCTACACAGAACATTACCAAAACTGGACGTTACCGTTACGTATTATTCTTTTTTCACATAAAGAGTTAATTATTAATAGTAGGAAAGTTATGGGTGAAAATTGTTAACGACATGCTCATTAAAAAATTCCCGGTCCGTTATCTACAGGTTGCTTTTACAACTATGAATTCGATCTAGATGCTTACTGTATTCATTTTTAACTTAACGCGACTTCCAACGTCCTACTTTTTCATGCACGTGTGACCCGTTGAGCGAACCCTAACCTAGCGGTCCTAGCCTTAACATGCCTTTACTTGGCACAAAATTTGTATCGTTTATCCGACAGCAAAAACTAAAAAAATAAGCAAAACTTCCTAACTCCCAATTATCCAACTATCTAACATACTTTTCTTCCCTTTTTTGAAACAAGTTGTCAAAAACAGGTTACTAACATTGCTTAACGTTCGAATGTAGCGCAATAACCTGTTACTTGATTTCTATTCCAGTACATACACCTAGACATAACTCCAACTGCACATGCAACTCTCTCTGGAGTTGAATGAATCAGCCTCCGTAAACATGAGCGTACACGTTTGAAAGTTTCCAAGTTGAATGCTCTGTCCTGAACGACCAGGTTGCCCCAGATACTATAACCTGCTGGTCACTTTTTCCTCCTTGTTGTTAAGTAGTTAAACAAGCTTAGAAAATCAAAAGTTGGATTGACGACGTAATTTTTAAGAAAAAGAGAGAATATATCTGACTCGTCGTGTCAAATTTTTTGTGCCCAATGCCATTTTTTATTTTATGCCCAATATTGTGCTTATTCTGAAGGCATAGGCTGGAGGCGTTACCTTGAATGGAATGGCGCGGGACCCCCGTTCGTGGATTTTGTCGCTCAAACAGGTTTTTATAAAATGATAAGCTAGAGAACTAGATTGCTTGATTAGAAAGAGGCAATGGTCAGTCGTTTCTCAACCAGCACCGTGGAACCACTAGTGTGTCAGTTTAAACTGCTCTTGCCTGACCTCTCTTGTAATACGTCATGCTAGAGGGCCTGAACTTTAATTGGAGTTGCTAATATATTTCGATCCAAAATTGCGTCGTAATTCGCAGGGAAACGATTTTTTTTTTTGCCTTGATTGCTCGTTTTAAAAAATGTTGCAAAACTTCTCCTTACCTCTAACCATTTTTCATGGTTGTAAAACTCAACTAAACAGGAAGAATGTGATTTCTTTTTCGAGGTGAATTGTTATTGTTAATCGTTTTTCTTACAATTGATATTTTGATTGGATGTTTTGCCTTTTATTTTGTGTAGAAAATGTCTTCAAAATCAATGCATTTCAACACAAGCTACTGGACAAAGGCATCTTGATGTCCGTCAGGATAAGTTCTCTCCCCGAAGATCACTTCATAGAGAATTTAAAGCAATGGACGTATTTATCCCAAATCGTGGCTTTAAACTATCGGTTCCACTGCGAAAGGAAAACAAAAGAAGGGATTTTTCTGAGAAAATTTTATTGGGGTAGACAATTTGTTGGCCAACAATTTTTTTATTGTTGATTGGAGATCGTACATTTTTGCAGGTATTCTATGGAGCAGCTATTTAATATTGTCTCTGACGTCGAGCATTACAAGGATTTTATTCCGTACTGTACAAGTTCAGTAGTCACGTCACACAAAACACCTTGCCATCTGATAGCCGATTTATCTTTTGGATTTCCACCCTTTCCAGAAGAGGGTTATACAAGCAGTTTCACGCTAACATCACCAACTTTGGTGAAGTCGGTATGCGTGGATAGAGAGCTGTTCAATCACATGGTGACAATCTGGAAATTCAGCCCTGGACTTAACGGAAACCCTAACACTTGCATCCTTGACTTTTACTTGTCGTATGAATTCCGTTCGTTATTTCACACGCATCTGTCACGGATTTTCTCAGACCTAATTGTCGGGAAAATGATTACTGCTTACTCAGCAGAGGCAAAAAGGCGTTATGGTGCTGCATCACCGGTTAAAGCGTATGGTATTTAATTAACTATAAAATTCCCAAAGTTTGTATAGTTTTTGTGGCATATAACATAATTCTTCGACTCGCTTACGAAGGACTTAGGACGCTGCTTTAAAAAAAAACAAGTATTTCCAGGCGACCAAAACATGGAAATTAGACGTATTGTACAAATAGCACAGTTATACGGAAAATTTATAGGCAGAACTGATTTAAGGTAAACAAGGGCCCAAGGCTCCGCTCAACTTGCTCCAACAACTGGAGGGTGTTATCGAAAATAGGTGTAGACTGTAGCCTATACGAAAAAGCGCGGTGGTTCTTGCCGAAGAAATAACTGTGAAGTCCGTACGCAATTCTTTGCTGGAACTCCGGTATCTTTTTGTTCCATCTCACCAATATTATTGAATCATTTTTAAAATTAGAACAAGCAGCTATGGTGAAGGGCATCTCGTGCGAACAATACCCAAAGCGAAACGAAATCAAGCTGAATATGGCCGCGCAAAGATTTTACGGAAGCTGTATCAGAAAAGAAATTTATGTAACACATTGCGCTCTTCCTGATTTTGACTCGTATTCGTAAAGCGAGACGACAAAATGGACATACGTTGACCCAGCTGCATCCGTTTACTAAAAGGCAATAGCGCCATTTTTAAATAATAGGCCTGTTTATAAGATGCTTCTCATGGATTCTATTCAAAATTTTTTTTCTTTTATTAACAATGAATTTTGTTGGATTCTCAACTAAATACAAAATATAACACAATCACCATAAGGATATAATCATAACCTAGTGTTTGAAAATCAATAATAATCCAGATTCTTTCGTAGGACTCCAAGCTAATCGTGAACTGATTTTGTAGCATGAAGAGCATAGTTGACACTGGTGCATCTGGACCAATGCCATTTGTTAATGAAAGGATTGTAGGCCATTCCATGAAGCTGCCGCAATTGACAACCATCTGAAATTAATTTTTTTTAAATAAATAAATAAAACCTATTATAAATAACTATAATTTTTCTGACAAACAACACACTCTTAGTAATGAAGGAATTGAGTTCATCTGGAGTTACAAATTTGTTCCAATCATGGGTCCCTTTTGGAACAACATTGAGGACATATTCTGCAGCACAAATGGCAAGGGCCCATGAAGCAGCATTTCGATTTATTGTTGTGATAAATAGAGATCCTCCTGGCTACAAAAAACATTTCAATTACAAAGTCAGGATACACATAACAAAGATAAAATACCTTAAGCAAACTGGTGCACGTTTGAATGAAAAATTCAGGATTTTCTACATGCTCAATAACTTCTGATGCAGTAACTGCATCAAAAAGAGTAGTAGGATTCAAGGTCTTAAAATTTTCCACAGAACTGACTTCATATGTCACATTATTAAGCTTTAGTTTCTGTGCATGAAGAGAGGCAGCTGCAACATTTTCTTCGCTGGGATCAATTGCTGTAACATTAGCACCCAAACGACCTAAACTTTCACTTAAAATGCCACCGCCACATCCAACATCTAGGATTGAACACCCAGCCAAAAGGCTTGCAGGAGTAGCATTTACCACAGCTGATTTTTGATGGGAAGAGATTCCATTTCTTATAAAAGGTACTCTGAGAAATTTCAATTGAGTCTGAAGCTGGACTATAAACAAATCTAATGTCCAATTACCTAAGTTGGTTCATCGAATGTAAGCCATTAAATGGCCCATTAATATCCCACCATTCATTTGCCATTTTACTGAATTTTTGTATTTCATCTTCACTTAACGTTGATTTTGAGCAATAATTTCTGGGGAAATTCCGGATTGCTAACACTGAACGTTTTAATAACATTTTGTGTTTACAAGAAACCTGTAAGTGTCTGTCTGAGACGTCCGAGTATTTTTTTTTGTTTACGTTCTAAGATGTTTTCGTTTTATGGCAACCGGTTTGCCCTCAATGTAATTTCGTTCCTGAATGTTAAAAACCCCCTACCCATTCGACATCTAGCGGTCGATTATTTTACAAGTACAAAACAAGTACAAAAAGTTTTTAAAAAGTGGGACCGCGGACTGCGGACTGGACAAATTGCGGAATTGTTGGTGATTATGCACATGACAGTTATGTGAGCAGTGAAACCTGTGTTTAAAAGTTTCTCTTAAAAATGTTATATTCCAGTGGATTTTAAAACTAACCACAATCAAGTATTTTATTCCTTGGTAGTTTTTGGAAGTGAAGCACACCAAACAGAAACAGTTCATTTTTTGTGTGACGGCCGACGGGTAATCTTGTAATCTATGCAAGCTGCCGATTCCAAACAGTCATAGATTACCGTGTCAACAAATTTTGACCTTAGCTTAGCATTCCGTCATGCTACTCTGTTGCTCATTGAGAAGTATTTACTTTGTACTTTGGCCATTAGTACACCAACTGGCATGATTCTGCCTTTAGATCTTGCTCGTGATACTTACAACAAAGGATGCTAACTCTGAGGAAGCTAGGTCAACAACGATGTGAATTCTCAGGATCAAAACATCACTGTCTCATTCCACTACCATTTGCCTAGTCTGATTCAGTTTTTATCGGAAAAGTGCATCATGTTCCTCTTTGTTTTGTTATCAACGTGAAATCACCACCAACCAGCACACATAGACATGGATATCAAAACCAATCCCTTGGTATTTTAAGTTTTTGGCTTGTTTAGTATATCTTATTAAAAAATTCAATATTCCGTCATAGTGTTCAATCCTTCACCTTCGTCAGCAAGATTGATAACCAATCGAAATTTTAAGTTTTGCACGTTTTTGGTCCGTCGTCATCTCGCCCGTCGCCCAGTCATCGCCTTGCCCGTCGTCCCGTCATCGCCTTGCCCGTCACCCCGACTTCGCCTCGTGGTCACCCCGTCTTCGCCTCGTGGTCGCCCCGTCATCGCCTCGCCCGTCGCCTCGTGGTTGCTCCGTCATCGCCTCGCCCGTCCCCTCGTGGTCGCCCCGTCATCGCCTCGCCCGTCGCCTCGTGGTCGCCCCGTCATCGCTTCGCCCGTCCCCGTCTTCGTCTTGGTCGCCCCGTCATCGCCTTCATCTTCGTGGTATCGTTGTATTTTGTTATGTGTGTGCTAGTGAACCCGTTGGCTGCCACCCCGTTATCTCCCTCTTTTTTTTTAGCTTGTAGGGACGGGCCGCGCTGTTCTGCTCCATGGCGTATTTGCCATGGGGTGGGACAGTCGCAACTGCCCAAGATTGGCCTTCGGGCCGGCCTTTGGGCCATTTAGGCAATGCACCCAATAGGGACTCCCTTTGTTGGCAAGTTCATAGAGACCAGGGGTGTGCATTCCCGTAATGGTCTCCTTGAACTTGTTGGCCCGGACTTGTCTTCGGACAAGTCCCCCTTGGCGCACTCCTTCTGAGGGGCGCGTAGCAAATGTAGAAACGCAACCTACGGGTTGCATGGCGTGGCAGCCAACGGGTTCACTATTATTGTATATGTATGTATGTCTTGTATGTGAAACAGTGGTGGAATTGTGGGTGGATGGTGGGACAATACAATTCATTTTATTAAAATTTTTTGTTGTTGTTATTTATATACTTTTGACTTGGCCGAGATGGGGTTCGAAACCAAGGAACCTAAGATGAACAGCATTCCAGCCACATGCTCTACCATTGAGCTATGAGAGTTACTATGATATAATCTAAGTCTTCAACACATTAAGGTAACAATGCAGAGCAGTCAATAGACTACCAGTTCCCATTGGGGGGGATGATAGGGGGGGTTGCCAGAAAGGTATCGCACTCGCAAAGCATCTCGGAAGTCTCTGGTTCGACTCCCAGTCAGGCTTCCAACCTTCCAGGTCTGCCAGTCGAGTCGAGAAACTTTCCCGTTACGAAGTAACGGGATGGATATTTTGGCAAAGATTAATATTTCATATTATAATATTATTTAATATAAACAGTTGTTTCATTGTCATCATTGAGTAATGTTTCACATAAGCAAATTGCAACAGACTTTAACTTATAAACAACGTTTACACAAACAGTAAATACAACTTTTCTTTATATATTCATTCGACTCGGTTCGAACGCTAAACCTTCGGCGCCCCATACCAATGCTCTACCACTGAGCCATGAGTCATGTTATTTACTAGTCTATATTTTCATGTCATTTGTGTTCAATAAATTTGGACTTAGAATAATTTTTTAGAATAAATTTTCTTTTGATAATAGCATAGCACAACATATTTGACTGTTTGCTTCTGTTTGTAAAACTCCAGTCAGGGTTTGAACCCATGACCATTGTATCCATACGCCAATACTCTACCACAGAGCTATGATACATGTGTACTATCTATTCAAGTTAGCATATAGTTTCACGCGCAAATAAAAATTGCCTTTACGCGTTAAGATGCCTTCATGCGTTAAGAATATATCTTTTCGATTTAGTGAAAATTTTAACGTTATTCATGGCTCAACGGTTGAGCATCGGCAATGCACGCCGATAGTAAGGGTTCGATACCCAAATGAGTTAAAATGGAAATTTATGTGATTATGCCTAAACATATGGCAAACTGGCACATACAAGTAATGTATGCAATTAAGTTCCTCATCAGTGCAAGTCTCAGCAATGTAAAGAGTACAATTCTTAAACGAAAAAAATGCAGAGGTTAGAAAGCTTAAGAGTATGCACTCAAAAAATACATAAACAAGTTTTTCAAAGTTCATGTAAAACAAATTTTAGTATTGCCAATTTTCCACGTAATGAAATATTTTTCAACCTTTGAAAGGCAACATAACCCTTTCAAAAGTTGCTGTCAACCAAGGCAGGGAGAGACACTGCCTCAATTGACTCACCGGGGAAATTACCCGGTGCTTGGCTAAGAGAAGCCGGAAGAAGAGCCGAAGAAATGGGACATTTTTGGGACATGAAACATTTTAAAGGAGCGATTATAGCCTTCTTTCTATCCCAATAGAAGGGGCGTTAAAGAAAGGGGCAGATGATCTGACCATGACGTTACTAGGCGGTGCTTATCGGTAGAGGAGATATAGCCAGCTAAGTGGCCGTGATTGTAGTAGGCTATGGTGTTTTTGTTTTACCTTGTCTCGATCGTGGTGGCGTAGTACTTGTGGGCCATCCAACAAGTACTGTTTAGAGTGTTTACATCTTTCTTGTGAAAAGTATCGCCGTAATTAGGGCAAGCAAAACAAGTAGGTCGATCAGGATCCGGTCGGTCATAGTAAAAGTGAAAGTTGTTTTAATTATGTGAGATACATTACTTATTCATATGATGTACTTGAAAAAAGAAAACTTAAGGGTCAAGAACGGAGTCGCTTTCACAGATAATAAGATTTTTGACGCAAATTGCGGTAAAAATTAATATATAGATCAATGTGATAGTATTACATTAATTACGTAAATCCTCCTAAACACTTTAACACGCATGCAAAATAATAGTTATCATTTGTAGTACTCATCTTCATACCCGTTGTAATAAACCTCGCAGGCTGGCAAGTCTAAAATCAAGTTTTTTGTTCAGGTGGTACACGAATTTTTACATTTGCATACGGGTTTAATGGCACAAAAGATTCCACCGAATCTGATACAGTGGTGCTAATGGTCAGTTCGTAGAATAGTTTTTAGACTTTCGATTTTTTCGCCGGAAATCAAGATAATTCTTTAAGTTTGTCTATACAGGAAAAATTTACTTTTGCGAAGACTTTCAGTCGTCGAGTGGCTTTCGCTTCTAAACTTGATTCCTTCTAACTCACCAGAAAGTTTACCCTTATTGGACAATTTATCTCAAGTTGAAGGATTTTCAAGTTATGCCCGTTGTTGTCTTATAATCTAGGAAATGAGAAACTCGCCTTCTAGCAAACACAACCTATCCAAACGACAAATGTTACCGGTTATGCTCTGTCGATGAGACTATTGATGCTTATCCAATGACTAAAACCTTAATCGTAACATACCAACCTGTCAAGCTATTGCGTCGAATTGATCAACATCTGTAGACGTTTTCACTTTCGCTAAAACTTTCAATCTGGCTTTCTCATTCAAACTTGATTTTTTTGGTATCCGTGCCCCAGAAAGTTGTTGCCCTACGGATCTATCAACGACTTTCAGTTACTCCATAGTGGGACAAGAAGAGGAAATAAAAGCTCCGGCAACCCACCTTCACAAATTAAGTCGCCAAATAGTGTTACACGAGAAAGCGTCTTGCATTGGTGTTACTGTTCGTATTTTTCCGACTACCTCAATGTCAGAAAATACAAACATGGAACAACTGAGCATACCTGAGTTTTACAAGGGCCGTTCCGTCTTCATCACCGGTGCCACGGGTTTTATGGGTAAAGTGCTAGTCGAGAAGCTGTTACGATCTTGTCCCGGTATTGAGCGCATTTACCTGTTAATGAGACCGTCGAAGGGCCAGAGTGTCGAATGCCGCCTGCAGGATCTGATCAACAACCAGGTACGAATTTTAAATTCCGCATTTTAAAAAGATTACATCCTTATTTAAAAAAAAATAGTTAGGAACAGAATAGTGAGCCCAAATACAAATCCATTTTCTCGTAGATATTCGATGCGGTCAGGAAACAGCAAGTGAATGTTATGACAAAACTTACGGCTATGACGGGCGACGTGACGCTTCCTGGATTCGGATTATCAGTCTCTGATATGAATCTCTTGATTGAAAACGTTTCTATTGTTTTCAATTCCGCGGCAACTATTAAATTCAATGAAGAGCTTAAGGACGCCATCGAGATGAACGTGAAAGGACCCATGCAACTATTGAACATTTGCCGTCAAATGAAGCGTCTCGAAGTTTGTATAAGTCGTTATTACAAATTCAAAAATAGAGATGTTACCAATCAATTTTTGCAGGCTTTCGTTCACGTATCCACGGCTTTTAACAACTTGGACCGAGAGGAAATGAAAGAACAGGTGTATCGCTCGAAAGTTGATCCTGTTAAATTAATTCAATTGCTTGACTGCCTCGACGACAACGTTGTAAAAAAGATTGCGCCACAGTAAGGACTTACCTAAGAAAGAAATGTTACATTTTTATAGTCTACGAATTTCACTAGGGCTGACTATGATCATATTCTTTAGACTAATAGGAAATTGTCCCAATACCTATACATACACTAAAGCCTTGGCCGAGCAGCTGCTGGAGGAGCAATGCGGGAACGTTCCATTGGCAATCGTGAGGCCATCCATCGTTACTGCTGCCCTCAAGGAACCTATTCCAGGTTGGGTTGACAATTACAACGGGGCAACAGGTAAAACAAATATTAATATCAAAACATTTAGAATAACTGCTAACGCTATGATCCTTTACCGTATAGGAACAATTGCCGCCGTCGGGAAAGGATTCTTCCGTATCCTGAAGATTAACGCAGAACTAGTCAGTGACATCATCCCCGTTGATTACCCAATCAATTTGATGATTGCTGTAGCCTGGCATTTAGCCCTTCGTAGGTATAAAAACCAACCTGTTAAAGATAAAGCTGAGTTAAGTAAAATTCACGCTGATTAACATGGATTTTTTTGTTATCAGACCAAACGAAGTGCCTGTCTATAGTTGTACCACTGGCCATCGAAACCCACTCACTTGGGGCGGTTTGAAACGTTTTACTTTAGACTCTTGGTTGAAATATCCTACCAAAGATATGATGTGGTATCCAAGCGCTTTTTACACAATCAACGATGCATGGTTCAAAGCCAACCAAGCCCTGTTTCACACCATCCCAGCCCATTTGTTTGACATGTTTTACACCTTGACCGGTAAACGCACTCGTTGGGTATGAGCCATTTTTCCTAAAAAATCAGAAAAGTCAATGAGATTTTTCACGATGTTTTTACCAATCCGTAGGTCCGAATGTACGCTAAAGCAACGCTTGCCTTTTCTTCTTTGGAGTTTTTCACGACACATCAATGGCGATTCATCAGTAACAATCCCATTCGTTTGCTGGAAGAGATGTCAAATCAAGACAAGAAAACATTTTATTTTGACGTCCGTGAAATTGATTGGAAACATTACTTTGAAACTTACGTACAGGGAGCTCGACGTTACATCCTTAAAGATGATCCCAGCACTCTGCCACTTGCAAGACGCAACCTCAACCGGTATCTAAAAAAAATCAAAGTATCTAAATTTATTATTTCCATTAATGTTATTGATTAATTTTGCAGGTTGTACGTGATTCGAATGTGTCTGCGTCTCGTGTTTTTCTTTAGTGTATTCACAGTATTGTTGCGCACTTTCAAGCCATTTTTACTTCCAGCAATCTGTTTGCAAACTGCCATTTTTCTATTAGCCGAGTTCTTGTCAGTGTAAATGTCTTGCAATTAACGAAAAACCACAATTTTTTTTACCAACAACATAAATTGGTAGTGAAAGACTGGTAGGTAAATCAGCAGGTTGTTTTACTTTCTAACTTTCTTCGAAAAACTCACTTCATTTATTTCTCGGCATTTTCATACTCTAATTTCCTTTAATTTCGTGTTCACGACTTCTACTTACGCATTTTGTCTTCGAATGTCTTTAGTGATGCTGCCAAACTTGTTAAATATCTCGTCTTGATGGCTCGATTTAGGACCAGGTATGAATGGTTTAATGGAAAATGGTTCAGGTAATCTATTCAATTAGTTTTTAGGCAACTGTTATTAAAGTTGTTTTGAAAATCTTTAGAGAAAGTAACAACCTATAATTGTTAATTGAAAAACTGGTTTTTCCTCCTTCCCCAAAAAAACAAAATCGAAACACCAAAACTTTTGTCAAAATGTTATCATATTTTGCTTTTTATAGCGCGCTCGCAATCGTCCTTAACGATGGGCAGTGTATTAAGAACTACCTTTCATTCAGGATTTATCATTAACTATATATCCGTGTGAAAGTATAAGTAGTGACCAGCCCCAGAAACAATTGCTCAAAAAACCTACCCAAACAACTTTTGCTAGAAATCGAACAGCTTGTGAAAAAACAACACTTTTCTTTGTTCTATTTTCATTCTGAAACTTGTTTTCTTAATTTACCGCTTCGCTGTATGTCAAACGTTAAACGTACTATAAAAAATAAAAAAAACAGAAAATTAATTTCGTATGGATGAGAAACCAATAGCCCTAAACAAATCCGCTACTTAGATAATAGACAAGATAAAAATTTTAATTTCATACGTTGGGTGTTACACGACATTTTCGACGCAATCTATTGCACATTTTGGTAAGGGGAATGGTTTACGACTAAGATACTAAAAGAACAATGTTACGTCCTAGCTGACACTGACACAAAACAGCCTCCGCCGTTGACTGTTAATTACTACCTGCATAACTGTTAAATGCCCTGTTACCTATGTATAAATGTAAATTTACATTTGTAAGAATTCCTTAACGTTAACGTGAAACAACTAGTGGACGTAGTAGAAAACCCCACGGTAGCGTTATCCAACAAGTTGTGAACCACCGGTTACAGCGGTACATCTCTATTTCAGAACTGACCTTGCTTCCGGCCGGGAGCAGTCCTCCTAGATTGCTCCAGCTTCCTTAGAACATGGCCAGACGTGACGAAGTGAAGAGACGGTGCTGGGAGAAAGGCCACTTGTAGAGATGTCTTTTTTCCCTGTCCAGTCATCTCTATTTTCACGCGTTCAAACAATCTCGGAGAGAGGGCCAATTGACACACTATGAGTGAACTAAGCACTTAGGTTTTCACTATCCTGCAGAGATTCTTTGGAGGCACAGAGATAAAGAAATTGAACTGCTCAGGCAAGACACAAATGCTGACTGACTCAGTTTCTCAGATAACCCTTAAAAGTAAATGCTGGGAAGAGAGGGGATGGGTGCGAAAAAAAGCAATTAAGGAAAAGGAAAAACAAGCGGCCATTATGGATTTTTGCTCCCTCTTCCTTTTCTTCCAGCGTACTAATGACTTCCCTACCTAAGCAATTTGCAATTTTTCGAAATTTGTCAAAAACTTCGAAAAGAAAATGTAAAAAACAAAAACAAAAAACGTTGGTGATCACTTGAGGCGATAAAACAGCAAAGCATTCTCTCCAGCCAACAGCTAGCTTGTGGGCATTTGCGTCGCCCATTTAGAAAATAAAATTCATTTAGTTGCCCCCCCCCCCTCCCTATTCCACATTATCTGGATTTTTTAAATGTGAAACACCCGTTTAAAATATCAATAAACAAAGATCGACAAAAAATTAAGCTAAAATCAACGCAGAATACACGCTATGGTCTAGTTCGGTATCCGCAACCCTTATTTTACCTATTTTCTACTCACCTTTAATTACACAGCATAGTAGAAGTAGGCTACTTTCAGTCATAACTCATACAGATAAGCAGACAGCTGCACATAGCGTTTGAAGGGCAGGTGTCTCGGCTCAGTAGAACAAGTTTCCTTTCAATGGATGCCCGGCAGAAGGATGTCCGTCAAAACAGCTTTCAAGGGCGTCGTAGACGATGAAATAAGCAACAGCTGGTTCATTAAGGGTAACATCGTTTCCTTATGTTTGGCTTTACACCTGTCTTTTTTGTCGTGAATTAAAGGGAATTAAGTAATAGGCAAAAGTTAGAAAAGAGGAAAACCTGCAAATCATTCAATTTTAACGTCAAATGTTTATTGTTAAGGTGACATCAGTAACGGTCGTTTTGTTAAAATACCAAGTAAAAGATATTGTGTTTATGTGTAATGTGTGTGAACCGAGTAACATAACTCACCGAACCGTCTAGCTCTTTAGAAACACTCGTGGATTAACGATGATATCTTGAGGCGTCGCACATTGTATGTATAGAGATTACAGAGTTGGTGCGGGCAAAAATAGTTAACAAAACTAGATCGGGTTCATCAGACATGACGTTGAGATGCTAGAAAAGGGGGGCAGAAATTCGCACCAGCGATGGCACTAAATAATTTTGTTTTTTAAAAAGTATGACATCCAGCAATGGAGAAATAAAATAAAACTGGGACAATAAATCAGCACATCATTTCAAAAAACGAGAGAAAACAGTTCAACCTGAAAAGAGGTTCGGCGTCAGGCGGAACGCAAAATCAAATAGATTTGTAAGCACTTTTCATACAGAAACCGAGGTTCTGGTAGGTTTCACTTTTAACCTGGTAAAGAAAGAGTACAAGTTGAGAGTAACTTCTACGAAAGCGAAGAAGATTGGACGAAGAAACGATGCTTGGGATTGTGAGACGAGAGAAGAGCGTAAATACACTAAGTGCATGGGGCGGATATACAGTATCTTCTTTTCTTTGAAATAGGGCAAATGTAATCCATTTTTCTTTAACTTTTATTAGAGTATCCCTCTTTGACGATCCTCGAAAGACGAGTCCTATCTGTTTTTTTTTTGTTCATATCGCACCGTTATTGTTCACTGATCGAAAGAAAATAATAAAAAGGGAGACTTAATCGGCGCTGGAGGCATTCACGATTCGCCGGTAGTTTTGTTCGTCTTTTTCGATCCAAGACTAATGGAACCGAAGACAGACTTGAGAGTAGCACTCAATGATTCCAAGCTGCGGCCCGTCGGCGTCTGGGCTGTCGACGACGAATTGGTGATCCGTCCCCTAAGGGCACCGTGAGCATCCAGGCATTTCTGATAACGCAACTGCAAGAGACAGCGATACCCGAAAGGACATTGGATACAAATTCAATATCAGGTATGACTTTTCATGAAACGATACCTTGCAAGCGGCTTCTATTGTTTTACAGATGGCACCGGATGAAGGATAGCAGCAAAGAACGTGAGCGATGTAAACATCGTTGGCTGTATGAACGATGAAACCACAATTCTCTACTTGACGGCCAATGCCCAAGAAGGATAGAAATCGTACACGTGATTCCACGATAATCTTCTCATCGTCCTGTTGCGAAACACGAGATTCTTTAGTAAGCCGATACGACGTGCGTTAAATGCTTTAAACAAAATTTTCACCTCTGCATCGGTGATGGTAACTACTGAAGGTGCAACGGCCACATTGACGTCTCGCCATTGGTCAGCTGGTACTTGGCTTGCCATTTGATCGATGGCGTCGTTCAGCGTATCCATACCGCTAGGACGACGCACTTGAAGGCTGCCAATATACTGCGCTTTTAGCACCTTACGCGGTTCTTCCATCGGTGTAGGGAAACTCTGGCCTGAATACAAATGAAGCATTAATGCAATCCTATTTGAACGGGCTCGTTGCGCAATAACGTACTCGACAACAATATCTGGCCGATTTTGCTGGTATGGCGCCGTTGTTCTGATGGCAAATTGCTGGGCCGGCTACGAGACGCAGGAAGAGGGCTACTTCCTAACGTGTTAGTAGCCACGTTAGCACCTTAGACAATAAGGGACGTAAGGAAAAATACAACACGAGGAGGACAAAAAGATATAAGAAGCGACTCGCTTACCATTTTCAGCAGGTTTGCCAAAGCCGTGCTGCAGATTACGCTCGATCATAATCTTTTTGCAGATGTCCCTGAGTGTATTGGCAATGGTGCGGGCCGGTGTGTCGCAGCGGAATACATGGCACATGTGCTTTCGTGTTACACGGTCACGAGCGACATAAGCGAAATCCCTATCGAATAAAAGCGATCCATTATCACGAAATGTTTTACATGGATATTGGTGCTGCCACAAAAAAAAATCACAAGAACAAAAAGAACAGAGCGTGCCATCTTTTCTTTTGCAAAAAGTGCATAGCATGCATGGGTTGCGGGTATGAGAATTGGATGAAACGCAACCAAACGAGCAGTGCTGGTTTTGTTCATTTTTTACCTTTCCCTGTTTTCCCGCAAAGTCGCAAGGATGTTGAAGTGTAGGAAGAAAGAAGTAAGTATTAAAACACCTCCACCAATTGAATAAAAACTAACATCTTAAAAAAAATTCAATTTCTTTTGGGGGAAAAATTACCGTCCGTTGTCACGACCGACTCCCCAGACGCGGATAGTGTGTATGGGCTGACTATTCAAAACAGCAAAGTTCTCCGTATCAATTAGCTTTAGCGAACCTTCATCGAGATCCATGAATAAATCCTTGCCCTGTTCCAGAATCAATAGTTTTTGGGTAAAGTTGATTAAAAGAAAAGAAGTTGAGTTTCTTACATCTCCCCAACGACCGACCACATCCAGCAAGTCATGACGGCCCAAGCTCAAATCGACGATGCAACGGTTGACGGCTTTCGAACTGCGCTCGGGGGTGAGGTCTTCTTCAGCTATTTCGACCCAACCCAAGGAGCGGACAGAAAATCGGATGGCTGGCGATTTTGGCGCAGAATTCCGCGATTCTGCAGAAACACCGGAACCGAGCGATACTGGGAAACTTCGCCTTCTATCGTGAAGATTAAGACTAGAATTGAAATATAGATGGGTATTTGAATTGCTAAGTTTCATGCACAATTACTTGAATGCCATATCCTCTTTGGATCGGATGCTATCCAAATCGGAGAGCGTGAAGCTAGTTGTGCTTCTGGGAACCACTGGAGTGAAGCTTGCACTAATAGCCTTAAAATAATAAAACAAGAAGTGTATAACTATATTGATCTAAGATATTGCTGTTAAACAAAGGCAAACCTCAGCTTCGCGCACGATTTGACGTTGAAAATTCATCGCCGGTTGGCTAGAAGAATCTTTGTTCTCAGGAGGTTCACGCTGAATAGTTCCGCTTTTGATGTGCCAATAATAGGGCCCATCGTCATCTGTACAACAAGAGAAAACAATTAAAAATCTTTCGAAGTAAAGCACTCGGCTCGTTGTTAGAGAATGCATCAAACAAATACGAACCTTCGTGCTTTTCCCAGCCGGGCGGCAGTTGATCTTCATTTCTTTCTGGCTCACTATCGCAGCCAGTGGCTGTAGGGCAGCTACTCTCCGACGCAGACGGAGAGCCCGTATCGACGCTGCTGCTATCGGTGCATTGTCTTTCCATTGTAGACTTGCGCTGTTCAATATCGACAGACGTGCCGTAATTGTCCAACACGCCCCTGGAAATAAAATCACGCACAAACACATTGTATTGGTATGCCCATTTATCTAAGGTGCGTGTTTCGAAAACGCGTCACACACCTATTGTTGTCAAAATCTGGACTGCCGAGATTCATCACCGGACCCACTTGGACGTCAACGCCCATGGACATGGGATCAAGCGAAGCATAGTGTCGTCTTTGACGGGTGGCATTTCCGCCGCTTAAACTGGTGCTGGAACCAGTCCGGGCCAATTCGAGTTCCATACCGAGATCCTGTTATTTCGATATCGAATAGGTACAGTTTAGGCCCAATAAGTAGATGAGCTTTAAGTTTAAGTCATTATATGCGTACCATGTTTGAAAGTTGCGGTGAAATGACGTCCATGCTGTAGCTGAGCAAGGCCGAATTCAGATTGTAATGTTCAGTATTCGAGTTGAGTGCGTCTTCCAGGCGAACAGCGTTCAAGTGAAGTTGATAGTTGGGATTCTCGTAACTCAATCGTCCGTTCTCTGTTGATGACAAACAGCAACGATTGGATTACTAGAAAGGATCAGATTGCAAATGCAAGTTGGACAAGACACAAAAGAAATGAGGGATCCGAGCCAAAAATATCAATCGTAAAAAGAAGCAGCCAAAAGATGAAAAAAATTACATTAAGAAGCCATAACATAATAAAGGCGAGCCGAACCAAAAAAAAAATAATCATAAAACAAAATCACCAAAAATTCCGACGTCCAATGAGGCAAACGGAAATTCCGCGCAAAAGAACCGAAGAAGATGGGAAAGAAAAAATAAAACCAACGAACATAACGTTGTTCCGGTAATTGGGCAGAACGAGAATACGAACAATAATAAGATAAGAAATAAACCATGGAGGTTAGTACCTAGAAAAATGTCTTCGTCTTGGCCAGGAATCGGCTGGTCGCCCATCTTGAACAATGATAAGGGCCCCCCGCCTCCTACACCGATCAGCAGTTATACTGAACCAAAGTCTGAACGTAGCGTGCTCAGGCTATACTGCATTTCCGAGCATGCCCCCGCGAATAAAAAAACGACAACCAAATGAAAACAAAACCATAGCTTCAATGAATTTTTGGGCGATAATTCAACAGCAATGAAAAAAAGAAGAAGAAGAAGAAAAATATTTGGGCTGCATCGATCGTGACCGTGTGAAAGGGGTTCGAACGCAATGACGCCTATGGCGTCTATCACGAAGCAAGATCACCGGATGAGAGACGACACAGCCAGAAACAACATAAGAAATGCTGATGGAAAATGTTGTCGCCAACTAAACAAATTCCGCCTTCTCACATTATTTATGTCATCGTGGCACTTTCTCAACTGGGGTAGGGAACAGTGCATAGTGACGATAACCGGAGAAGCATTTTTTTTATTTTAACAAAGAAGAAAAAAGATAGAAAATCGAAGTCGCAGGGACGTCACAGACCGGCGAAAGTGAATTTTAGCGTGAGTCGTGCGGGCAGTACAATAACAAAAAAACTCGAATAAAAAGAACTGGAAAAAAAGGACAGTAAAGAACGGGGGTAGGCGCCCGTGTGTTCAGTGCAAGGACCAGAGGTATATGGCGTCGCTTCGCAACCCAACCGATCAATACAACGGCGGGGAAAGATGGCCGACCAACTTGTAACTCTTGTGACTCATACGACGTTTCTCTCAGCGATCGATCGAAATGAAATTAATCACATCCAAACCAAATGTGAAAGTTCGTACGTTTTTCGTTCATGTATCATTGCGTTCGAACCCAAACAATCCATTGCCACTAATTGACGTTTGACTAATAAGGTGTCAAAAAACACAGAGAAAAATGAAGTAACGTACTAGGAAACATACCGCAATTGTTGACAGCGGGCCGACAATGGTCAAACATGATGCCACAATCAAAATAGACAAAAGAAGACGGGTCAAAAATACTAATTGGATTCTTGCACCAAAATAAAAGGATTATCCAACTGATGGCCGTCGAGAACGAAAGAAAGATGTGGGCGACGTTATCGACAGATGGACACGGACTGGCTGTGTGCGCAAGCGAGTGCCAGTGTGTAGTAGGTCTTAAGCTCCGATACAGAACGATACACAGTGCATATCGACTAAGGCTCTTTTCTCTCTCTTCGTCGTCGCCGTCGTACCTATTACCCCCCAGCTGTTTGATGCACTATGAAAAACTAAAAGGAAAGAGACTATATCTTTCGGATATTAGCAGGGCGGAATTGATCCTGCGCAACTCCTCCATCAAAGTCGGCCGAGTGGGGAGAGAAATATAGCATCTGCGGGGGATGTGTGCTGATGAACGATATTGCTCCGCTTAGCGGTCAAAAGTTCCACAATGCATTTTTCCCCGTAAGACACACACAAATCTGGACATAAATCGTAAAGATCCTAATGGCTGTCGCTCGAACTTGGGGGACTCGTAATTTCCACGACGTCAACCAGTAATTGGCTTCCCCAATCCAACAACAATTTTAACGATTGTTTTTTCATTTCAGTGCGGCAGTCCTATTCAACGATGTGCTCGTAGCAACTCCTCATTAACTAGTCAACGATTTTTTGCAGCAAAAAGGATTAGTTAAAATTTGATTAAGGTGATTTGTTTTAGTCGTAAAAGAACAAGTCCCATTTGCCACCTATTCAACAACCTTACTTACGTAAAAAGCTCTTCTCCAATATTTAACGTTTTTTATTTAGCCAGCTCGTTGGAGAGAGAGAAATATAAAAAAAAGTTACGCGTGCGGCTTAAGTGTAGCGAGACGCAGAGGCATGCATGGCTGATTAATGATCTGGTAGCAAGGGAGAAGGGAATCTCAATGTTGAGACTTCTTAACATTCCGACAGCGAGCTTTAAGAAAGGATTCATTAGTAATCCTACAGTCTTTTTTTTCTCTCCAGAACTTGATTATGCCGTGTGCCTCGAATTCACTCAATATTCATGGCCGCTATCTGTGATTCATTGACTGCAAGAAACACGAGCTCAGTTTTCTGATTTACGGGGATCTTTAGTTATTTATATGGAAAAGGAGTTCCACTTCATTTAACAGGCATGTAGATATTTTGGTTTTCAAAAAAGAGGGGAACTGTGGTTCTAATTTAAAACTAGAGGCTTCTGAAAAACATACAATATCAAAAACGTATTACAACTTTTGTTATTGAGGTGATACGTAGGATTAGTCAGAAGTCTATAAGCCCGTGGGAAGCCAAAGGGAAAGGATCGATTATTTCCTGATATTGTCTTTTTTTTTCGCCAGAGATGTTACAAGACCCCTCTAGTGCATTGTTCAAACAAAAGTTAAGGGTTTCAGTGAACAAGTCACGAAGAGCAAACGGACCGAAAATGTGTTTTTATACGCATTAGCAATTGAGATGTGTAGTTGAAACCAGTTTTGCAATCGATGAACAAAATAGAAATTGCTTTTGTGGTGGAAGATGGCGACATGACGTGAGTGCTAGTCTAACATTCTGTGAAACCCTTTTCCTCTCTCCACACCCCTTTTGCGACAAAACCGATTCCAACTTGTTTTCAGCTGACGCAAAAATATCGACCAAACGCTGTGAACGAAGCACTGCTGTATAATGCGAATCTTTGTGGCTTTCTGACGATCTACTGACCAAGACACATGTGATGATGAATTGGTTTGTGTGGCACGAGCCAAAGCAATGCCAGAAAGAATGAAACCACCCTCCGAGACGAGGAAACGACATCCCAATACATGAGACGAGAATGAGAAGACAAATGAGACAAAGAAGTTTACTAACTGTCAATCTAGACGTGAAAAAGGGAAGATAAGAATCCACTTACCCGTCGGGAGATGTCATAATCTTTGACCAAACATCGCTCACTCGACAACCGAAAAGCTATTGTGACTTTTCTCGTTTTCTGCAGCCGACGCACACGCCTATAGATTGTAGACAACAAATTTGTTTTGTCGACTCGACAGATTCCTAAGCCATCTACCGTGAAATTGTGGGACTAGCTTACCAAGGTCGTATGCGGGTTATCACGGTTTCACTTTTGGAAAGTTTTCAATTGAAATAAAAATGCAGTAAACTTGTCTATCAGCTGCACCTGACTGCACCTTGAGCATTTAGTGCTGCGTTTTCATGAATTTCGTATTATTATTGCGCTAACGATTGCTTTACTGTGGCAGTTTAATGTGACTGTGTAAATAAAATGTGAAATTAAACGTCCACCGCTTGGACCCCCTACATCGAGAAGATGAACATCTCAAATGCACTTTACGTGATTACACTTTTCTGCTCCCTTCGGCATTTCCTAAGAAGTCCCACTGGCTTTCACTGACGTCATTGTGAAGTATGCTTGGATTTAATGTTGCTCCATCGGCACACCTTTTGGGGTTCGCCATGAACATTAAAAATAAAGCCATTTTAAATATTGCCCATTTTCCGCCGCCGCTGGGTAGAATGTTGAATGAGAATTCCAGGCGACGTGTTCAATCACGAAAAATTTCCATAAACGGTTCTAAATCAGTCGCCGTCACGCTACACTAGATTGATGTGAAAAGGGAGAGATGAAATTAAATCAGGAGCAGATTTGAATTGATTTTTCGAAAATTAAATGCTGGAAATTACCAAACAATTTTAACTTACGTCTCAATCATCGGTAGCTATGTTTTCGAACATTAAGAATACATTTTTCTCAGAACGATTTTGTTTGTACACAATCGAAGCATTCATTGCACTTGTCTGTTTATGAAATAAATGTTCGTACGAAGCTACGAACAGACGAATCATCGAACTTGAGTGTTTTGTAAAACAGCTGAAGGGTTGAACACTTTCGTTACGGGGCCACGGGAATAGGTACATAAATGGAATGGAAGGTTGAATCAGGACCCAAAAAAAATTTTTGACACACAAAATGATTCATGGTTTTTGTTGATTATGTGAATCGGGGGGAATGGAATTTCGGTCAGTTAGGTGCTACTTGTAAGGTGTGTTCGATTTGACAAGGAAACGAGTACTAGCATGCGTTACAGACGGATAACGAGGAAATACAAATAACATAAAACGTGGTTGTAAACATTACGTGAACACATTCCAATTACCATTTAGAATAACAGTCTATCGGATATCAAATTACACATTTTACCAGCATAACGGTAAGCGTCTATAAAGATAAAAACCGAGAGTCGAGGGAATTGACTTGAACATTCTTGGCATATCCGAGAACTGCGTGAAAACTTTTGGAAACGCCGCAGACATCGCCATCGATTGAATTGAAATTTTACAAGTGAGTGACGTGATGTTCGTCTGCTGCGAATGGTGTCTGCTGGAGATATTCACCGGGAAGTTCATTCAAGTTCATCGTCCAGTCGATAGGTGGCAGTTCTAGCTGATAGATTTTACTCGATCGACGTCGCTCGGATTGCTGGATAGATCCAGCTCTGGATCCCATTCCTGTGGCGACTTCCACTGAACTCAACGATCGTTCCATCGCCCACTTAGAACAAGGAACGTAACGTAATAAACGCGCAAAAGCCAAACGAAATTCACGGTTTTTCCAGCCGTAAATGAGAGGATTGATGGCTGATTTTCCAAAATACAAGATCATGACAACCTGCAAAAAGGCGTTGAGAAAAACAATTTTTCCTTAGAATTTGTTTACGCCATTTTTTGTTTTCTTATTGACATGAACTTTGCCGCTTGGTTGGGCAATAACTCGCGTAAGACACTTCTGTTTAAAAAAAGATGTTTATCATTTATTTTATCACAAGTGTTGATGAAGTGGCTCGTGCATGTCCAGATTGAACCGCTTGTTGTTATCACGATTTTGCTTCGTGATCTTTACGCAGAAATTAGATTCCATCAAAACAAAATGTCAAAAAAGGAAGGACTGAACCATAACAGCTGAAATTGCTGTTTTTTTAATAATTGAAAAAAACTGTTTTCCAGTCATACCGCAAAAACAAGTTCCTTGTATGAAGCGGTTTGCATTAACAGCCGCCCTTCGGCTTCAAAAATACACGGAAATCATCCATATCAAGAGCGTTTGCAGGATGCACGTAGCTCTATATCGATCATGTTTTTGTTTTTTTATATTTCCGACATGGTCTGATAAAGTTGGATTGTCTTACTTTGGGGGATTTGGTGAACGCGTTCGCCAAGGCTATACAAGGAGCTACGACAAGAGAAAACTTTTTGAATCTTTTGGCGGATCGAACAGACTTCAAGCGAAGAGTGCTTAACATCAAAGACAGAGGTAGCTCGATAGTTATTTATTGTTCGTTTTGTTGCAGATCGAAAGTTGCTACTTAAAAAAAAACGAGTTCGGTTAAAAGTTTTTCCCCTGGAAATTTCGTTAATTCACGATCGTCAGCCTTGCGTGCCGCACTTTAGTTTCACCCTTGTTTGCATCAACATGCTACAATACCTTTTTAGCTCGACTGAGTGCCGTCTGGTCGATTTGTTCGTTGTGTCGATATCGGATGCCAACAACTATCAGATAGGGTAGAGTGCTCACGATGTTCACTCCAAAGATTAACACCTGTGTTTTGGGTAGAAATTTGGATGGCAGAGAAAAAAAGAATGTTGCGTTATTACTTTTCTTTTTTCGTCTGTAATAAAAGTCAGGGCACGTGACGCGCACAATAATCAACTACCTGGACGGTTCTTATGCATATCGTAAAAGGTCATTAACGACATAAACTGTTGCCTTGTACTTTCGGAACTATAACTTTTTTTTTTAACGATCTTGAAATAACAATCAGTAACTAATGAAATACAAGTTTAAAGGTGATACGAAAAACGGGGAATAACTAATTAAATATTGAAAAATGTGCATACCATCATAAGAGCAGTTTTGGCTTCGTGATGCAAATGATGTCGATTCTGGCGCCAAGCCTCGCGAAAAATGTGGGCATAAAGGAAAGTAGTGACGATGAGAGACAGAGCCAAATGGGCGCAGAATAAAACGGCGTAGTTGGCGGCTGAGACGTAAACCAGATCGCATTCGGTCATTACCGTCAAATCCTTAAGGGCTCCAGTCCAAAGGTAGGGTAAAGCCACAAAGCCAGTGACGTAAAGACAAACAAAAGCGACAATGGATCGTGAGATGCGTCGACTGACGAGCCTCGGATACGCCAACGGATGAATAATGGACACGTAGCGATCGAGAGCGACGCCGATGAGTAACATGAAAGAGCACAACGTCGTCCACATGGCTACGAAGTTTTTGATTTGACAAATGGTCGGATTACAAGCGTAATCGGGTAAATCGAAATAGAATGAAACGTAGAACGGAATGACGAGTCCGACCAAGAGATCGGCCAGGGCGAGAGCGGCCACAAAATGATTGGTAGGCGTCCGTAGGATGGAATAACGAACCACAGCCACGATGACGAGGAGATTGCCAAATGTGGCAAACAACGAGATGAGCAAGTTACACGAAACGATGACGCCCGTTGCGATATCGAAGTGTTCGTTCATCAGTTGACAGGCGGATTCACTGCTGTTATTCACGCTGCTGTTCCGGGTCGACATTTCAACTAACGCACAAACCTGCTGTCATTTCACATTACTCCCGCACCACTTTTTTGTTCACGTCCATCACTACAATAATTCCGAACGACAACACACTTGAAACTAAAAAAAAAAAAAAAAAAGAGGGGGGGAGACGGTGTAGTGAGGAGGCAGGGTATGAGTCGACTGTTCTCTCAATCCTTCTTTCAATGTCTCTTCATGGCCTTCGTCCATTTCCGAGCGTTCTTCTATCTTTTACCTCGAAAAGACATTTGCTTTTTTTTTTTGTTTTTTCTCGCTCCATCCCGTGAAGCTGTATGCCTTATTTCCAATAGAAAGCCTCTGTTGCGCTTGCTCCTGCTGTGACATGGCCAGCAGGTCGTCACGCCTCCTTCCGCACAGTGTCCCAACCCTACACGCACACATGCTGTAGGCTTATATCCGCTTCTTCATCTTCTTTCAAAATCAAAGTTCGGATGTCAAGGCTGCTGAAGCCGACGGGCACGACCTGATCCATGTCCGGATATCTCTAGGGCGGATTTAATGTATACAGTAGCCTTATATATAATTTTCCTTATCCATATCGAACTGACCTGTCCTGTAAATGCAACGAAAACATCAGGCACCGATGTATCAAACAAGTAGGCGGCGTAACGTGAGCGACGAGCTGGAAGTGAAACAAGATTTAATTTGATTTTGAAATTGGATTTCTTGTTTTTCTAAATATTGCAAAATTTGCGCCACACGACGATACACACGTCCTCCTTGAACTTGGCTATTGGCATTATGGAAATGTTGGTAAAATACTAAGCAGATACACAGACGGTTCGGAGAGACAGATCGGGAGCCTCACCCAATATGGAGACTCTACGTTTGAAATGCGAATGCTTTTCCGCCTAATTTCAAATGCATGGAGAATCTGGAATTGTTCAAGGTGAAATCGGAACAAGGAAGAACAAAACTAGAGACAAATTCGACAACGAGATTCCGTCAGCAGTTTGTTAACGTGACTTATGGGTGCAATGCTGCAAACCAATAAAAGTTTAGAAAGTTATAAAAACAGAAAACGATCACGATGGAAAGAGCCAGACGGATCGAACATATAAAAAAAGAAGGGAAAATGGCCGGTGATTGAAACCAGTCTCGCTCTATTTGCAACAAACGAATAGGCGATATCGATGGCAGTAAGAGAGGAAGGCATTCGTGCGAACGCGGAATAGCCGATCGTGTTTGCCACCCTTTATCTGACCGCCAACTAAAAACCTTTTGTCGCTATGGTGATCCAATCGATTCATACACACAGTACGTAACAGTTGCAACGGTATAAATAAAGACCAGTTACACCACCATCAAACAATAAAAAAAATAAGTAATCAACACCAGCGTTCGATACGTGCTAACAAGTCAATAGAAAATGCTATTTAACTTAAATTGTTTTTTTCAATACGGGGGTATAGTTGTACCCGACTTGATTGATGGCCAGCAAACGTGTGTCAATTCAATCTTCGCATCCCTCTTCACACACAGACGCACTTCAAGTGTTTCTCTTTGCCGCTTTTCTAACCCGACTTGATTGAACGTCCACGTCTATTGAACCGAAATAAAATAATAGTACTATTTTAAAAAAAAAGAAAATGAGGTCAACACTTTTTCTTTTTTTTTTTTATTTGGGCTTTTATAGGCGAGACGTACAGTACACAGCATATATATAATTAAATATATAACAATTGATGACAAACAACAGGAAAGAAAATTGGAAAAAAAAAGATATAGGGACTTTGTTGTTGCCCGTCCTTCGGATTGTTGTGCACGCATGCGGAGCGAAACGACCGGAAAGATAAGAGAAATGATTCCAAATGGCGACTTATTGACGACCGTGGCCGATTTCTTTTGCGCTGTTATTTTTCAAAACATATCGAAGCAATGAGGCGCCCGTGATCGACGACATTGAAAGAGGGCGTTGGCCGGCAAATAAATGACACGTAACGGATTGCGAAAGTCGAAGAAAAACAAATAGTTGATTTTTCTTTTTTACAAAAATATCGGCGATAACGAGCGGCCAGACACTTAGGAGAAATAATTTGTTTTTTTTTTGGACATTGCCGTCCGCCAATTGAATTATTATTCATATTTTTTTCTCCTCCAATTAGGATTAATACAGCGTCACGAAACGACAAACGACGAGAGCGAGAAGAAATTAATTAGAAAACAAATCCTCAAAATCATCTTTCCTTTTTTGTTTTGAAACTAACAAGGCATTCAACATCGGGAAGTTTTAAAAAAGAATTCGATGGCTTTCTTTTCTTGTTTTACAACAACCGCTCCCCATTTTTTTGTGGATATGACCAGTTTGTTTTTTTCCCCTAACCCTCATTCACGCAAAACACATCACCATATCCCGCCATAGACTTTGCCTTTGCCGTGATCCCATTGGTTGGATTGTGCGTTCTTAGTGATGTCTTTCAATTGCAATCCAGACACTACGAAAATAAAGAAATATTTTTTAGAGAAACACTTACTACTTTTTGATTATGAGACGGTACCTTCAGCGTGGACGTCGTGTTCCAGATTAGCAGATTTGATGAGGTCATCAATCACCTGTTTGGCATCGATCCTCGACTCTTTGCTTTGCTCTTCCAATTTTTTGCGCTTGTCTGCAGTGCCTGTGCTGGAAGCGGAGGACGTCGACGTGTTCGTGTTGCTTGCACTCGCCGAAGACGATGACGTCGAGCCGACAGATGGTACTCCAGCGACGCCAATGGAATTGCTAACTATTTTCGGACGTTCCATCGAGCCCGTATCGCTGAATCCCGAACCGTTGCTCGGATTCCTGTTTCCAATGACAAAAATAAAATTAAGAATTTCTTATTTTGAAACACCGTCTAAAACGAAAAACAAATCATTTCGAAATTAGCACGTGTGACATCATCAAATTTCGTGGTGACGCACCCCTACCCATTCTAGCTCAGAGGCCATTGAACGACCCGGATAAACAAATTAGTGGAAAAACAAATGAGGGTAGAGGGGGGGGGGGCCGAGACAAGTATACCTGGAATGTCCCAGACTACTTTCATGCGGGATTGGAATAACGACGGCAGCGACGGCGGCAACAGTGGCTGGCGGTACAAGAGAACGGAGCGGAACGTCGGGTGAAGGAAGTTTTAAAGCCGTTAAACCGAGCGGCTGTGGCCGGTTAATAGCCAACGGACTGATGGGCCGCCAATTAGTATGAGGTCTGGGTACTGGGCTTGTATGACTGCAAGATTGGCAACGGATCGTTATTGTTTCCGGTCCACCACCGTCACCGCCGCCGGAAGATATGTTACAAGCCAACTCTTCGGCCGACACCAGTGAGACGGGCGGTGCAATTATGGGGAGAGGCTGATGGCCACGGCCACCGCGCTTTGATAGACGTAGCGCGGAGAGGCGCGGCGACCAGACAGGCCACGAAGGAAATCTACATCCGCCACAACAAGGATCGACAAATGGAACCAAAAAAGAATCCAAAAACAAACGAAACCAAATAAGAAAAAAACCCCAGGATTCTTTTTTGTTCAAAACAGAACGGATGGATGGAACAAAGGGGGTAAAACAAATATGTTAAAAAAGACGGACCTGAAATGCCCCAGCTCACCAGAGCTGGATTGTCGGCTGTGCTGGGATTGACTGGCCAACGACCCGTAACCGGAGGCAGACCCGCTGCCAGAATGACTCGTACCGGAAGAATTCCTAGAATGACCTGGTAGCAATTCGGCCAGCACAGCGGATGTCGGTAACGTCGGGCCGACAGTTACCTCATCTCGATGCTGGCCAAGCTGCATGCCCATTAGGCCACCCATGACATCGGAATATACATCATGTGTGCTACTACTACCGCCAGAGATCTCATCCGGATCGGGAGTCTCTGCACCTACACCTGCGAGAGAAACAAATGTTTTTAAAACACGATCTCACAGGTAAATGTAATTCACGTGATACTTGAAGAAGCTAATCGGGATTTATTAGAAGAGGGTCCAGTTAGAGGACCGACTAGTCCGAAACCATCTGAAACGAAATCGCCAGATGGCACCATAGTCGAGCTGTTGACAGGCGAATCCACCGGAATGTACACCTGTCGCGGTGTTGGCCTGTGCAAATACAACCCAACCAAAACGAAATTAAAAACAGTTTACACCTGTGAAGACGTAACAAACAGATGGTTCGATTAACGGCTTTTTGATGACTTTTTCTTTTTTTGTGCAGGAAAAAGTGTTATTATGAGAAAAGGAATATTTAGAGGAGGCACTGCAGCTAATAATAAGTTTAAAAAAATACTAACACTTTGAAACATGGATCGCCTGATAAGAGCGTCATGAGAATGGTGACTTTGAGGATAGAATTATCCTGACGGTGTCGCGTGTTGTAGCCTTCCAATAGACAGCGGCGTAAAGTGGAACCCGAGCCGGCGAACTCGGCCAAATTCAAATCGGCAAATCCCAATTTCTGGTACGATCGACCTCCTTTCACTTCCTGTCAAACGAAACAATCATAAAATCGCTGTGTGTAATTAGTTGTGTTTGCTCTAAAATATTTACCTTGCGGACGGATATCCGCAAGAGGCACGGCTCCAGTACGCCTGTGGATGCATTGGCCGACATTTTGCAAACAAACGGGAATTTCGCTGCCCATCGCACTGTGTGTTGCTGGACTTCTTCCCTAGATTGAGAAAAAAGAAAAAGTTAACAGAGTTTTCCACGAACTGTTGTTTACATCATCAAAAACGTTCTCCGAGCCATTTCATTATAAACAAAGTCTTGGATCGATACACCATAACAACACCCAGCCCAGTTTTTTTTTTCATTTCCCAACGTTGAAAACTAAATTTTTCATTTTCTCAGTTCAATTCAGACACTGATGAAGACACTTTCGGGATTTATTTCTGTCCATTCTCCTGCTGGAATCGTTAACGAGTCTTTTGAAACAGCCGCCAAATGACGTCACCCGTTTCTTTAATTAAACAACCCACAAAAAAAGAAAGGAAAAGTGACGAAAAAGAAAAAGTATCGGCGCCGACGTCAGTATATGAAGCGCCCACACACGTACAGGGATTTTTGCGTTCAATTACACACTTGGCCGCTCCCGCCGCCCATGTTGCAATGCCGACCTTGTTTTTCATCATCGCATTCAATGCCTCTGGCCTCTTCTTTGCAACAACAAACAACACGGAGGGCTACGAAGAAATGGCAGGCAAAAAAGTAAAAATAGATCATTAGGCTTTTTTTTTGTTGTTTATCCTTGACTGAAAGGAAAAGTCACGCTACGATGAGCATGAAGACTCTTTTTGTTTCTCCAAGCATCAAAAGGAATTCGGTCAGCGAATCAAATAAATAAAAACGGACGACAAGATCTCGTAAACCCCGATTTCTATTTGGCTTATCAGTTACGTCCTTGATCTAAGATGATTGGATTCGGTTCCACTCTCTCGCAGTCAGGGAAAAAAAATGTTTACAGTTTAAAAGGAGAAAATAAAATTCAAACATTTTCCCCGAGATATGTCGCGCTAGTAATTGCATTAGAAAGAGATAAGAGTGAATGAATCCAGATCACGTTTTCTTTCCGGTTCGCAACCGGTTCGTGTTTGCTGTCAGTCCGGCTATATAGTTTTGCTTAGTATGTACAAAAGGTACTCTCTCATTTGACACTTTGGCAACAAAGAAGTGGTGGGGGCACGAAATTAAGAAAATCGGATCACAACAGTCACACCGGTTTTCTTTTGTCAACTATTTTCTTTTCAATCTCTCTTTCTCGGACTTTCTCTCCACGCATCCAGTTTGCTGAAAGAGACCAGGAAAATAATTGAAAAAAAGTATTCGGGAACCGGAAGGAATCATGGAAATGAGGCTGAATATACGAGGAAAGAACACACATAATATTTTTGGATTATAAAAATAACCTTCTCCTTACTCCCCCAACCAAAACAAAAGAATTTTTTTTTAACGGGGGGGGGGGGGGGGGGGGCTGAACGTGACTTAGAAAAAAAACCACAGCTATTCAATTCATCAGAAAACTATGCAATATCACGTGAAAGTTGTCTGAACGTCCTTGCTGTTAATAAGTTAGGACTTTTTTTCACGTTTTGGGTACAAGGAATATACTGATTTCTCCCGGTCATGGCCGTTTGAACCTTCTCCTTTAAGTACAATTTTTTTTCAAACCCGAATACGGGCAAAAAAAGCCATTACGTATTTCACTAAATTACGTACTAGATTATCGAAACAAGGCCATTCCCACCGAGGCAGGAAAAAAAAAATATGCCGACAGATGATGAAGCATTCCGACATTTTTGACGAGAACCAGACAAGAGAGGGAAAAAGAATTTTACGAGACATAAGGATATGTCTGATAGTTCGCGAGTTAAACTTGTTAACGTCATTGATTTCCACATCGACAAACCTGGGCTTAACGCTTTCACGGGTTCTCTCGGATATCGCTATCCAATAACGCGATATGCGGCCAGGGGAAGGGACATTTGGCTATTTTCAAACATGCACAGCACGCCAGATGCGTGCCAAAAATTGAAAATGATTGGAAGATGGAAAAGAAAGATGGCTGTACGCAGTGACGGTTGAATTTCACGAGTCTTAGGCCAATGATGTCTGGGTGGGAATTCAATTCTTTTCACTAGAGAGGTCGAATGATTGAAAGGAAATCTGGCGTGATCGGCGTTTCCCGTTTCCGTTTATAAATATTTGGTTATTTAAATAATGAAGTTTGACAAAGTACCTGGAAGAAATCTCGCAGAAATTACCACCGTCTAGTAGTCGCAATTTGGCGAAAAGGACAGCACTCGGAAAGGTGACGGCATTTAACTCTTCTAGGAACAATTCCACTTGAAATTTGTAACGTTTCTTTTTCAACATAAACGCCATGATATGATATTTAAAGTTTTTCTTTTAGGGTGGTTTTCGTTAAACTGTTCTAGGAACGAGAAAAACTGTGTGTTGCCAACTGATGTTTGATAATACTGTAATCAACTAGTTTGATGGCATCTTCCAGCATCCGTAGGCGAGAGCAGACGACAAACAGTGTTGAAACCAAGACCCCAAAGGCTTGTTTCCATTTTGTTTTTCTTCTTTTTTAGGAGGATAAAATAATTTTGGTCAGTTTTTCTTTCTCAGCCAGTGAAAAAGACGTGGGATGTTGAGAGAATTTTGGCTTCGTCTTGTAGGTGGGAAAATGCGACAGCTGCAAATACACAGCCAACTAACCGAAAAGGAACTAACAACGTTTTTAGAGTTGTGAAATAAAGGGGGGGAAAAAGACGCCAACGATCGGTCACTATGGCGTGCAATGTTAAATACAGAATACTGGGATCAACAACATCACACACACGACACGTAATCGACGGTTCTTTTCTTTCCTTTTTCTTCTTTTGTCCGAACGATCGAAAGACCGAAGCTTCGTCACTGCTCGTTTCGTTAAACACGACTGTTTGCTGCAAAAACTTTCAGCCTTTCTGTCTACCTTCACATCCCAGCTAACTGTTTCTCTGTTCTTTCTGCGAGACAACAATGCTATCACTCGTAGCCATCTAGCGGTCGTTTTTAAAAGCGCTTGGCCCTCCCATTTATTCCTGCCAGAAGCACTTGCGGTTTCCGAAGGCGAAGTCTTTTTTGTTTTTATCTTTTTAATTTTCTCGTTTTCAAGTACACGCACAATACCTACAAGGTATTGCGCCTCAAAAGGCTCTATCAGGCATGGGGAAATACAAGGCACTGACGCCATTCGGCCTTAACAACTTGATGATGGCGGAAGAGAGAAAGAGAAACAGAAAAGTGCCAAAATCCTTGGAGTTTTGCAAATGAAAAGAAAAAAAGTCGCATCGAAGAATCGTGAAAAATTGCTGAGTTATTGCGAAACAACGTGGCGTCTGTTTTTCTCATAGGCCAACCCACTGACGTGTGTATAGCACACGATAAGAATAAATGATGTTAATCAGTTGATTGCCCTTGATAAAGACAATGAGGGCATGGCAACCTGACCTTTTGATAACCAAAAAAGGTAAGTGCGTAACATATTTTGTTGTGTTCAGAAATGAGGGTCCTTGCATCATCATTAACACAAACATCAATAAAAATAAAAGCCAGATAAAAATGTGATCCGAATTAATGGGTTTTCTGGATTTGGAATCACTGCTTGGACACTGAGCTTTTTTTAATGGGGAATTTCCGGAAAAAAGCAGAAAATCGACGCCATTTTTTTCAAAGACTTGGATCAATAAAATCTTACCAACGAACTACATTTTTAAGAAACAATACTGATCAAAAACTGCTGTTAACAAATTGCAGTCATGGGGTACGTCATCAAATATCAAACATATTGGAAAAATATAAATGAAAATTTAATAATTTGGTATTCAGACTTTTCACCAAGCGGAATGCCGTGATGGAAGAAAAGCAGACGACGCTAGCGGTGAAGGGCGTTGCTAAGGCCAAGAGCTCTGGGATGGGGAAACGGCGAACAGAGCCAGAGGGAGGGGAAAGTATGGCCGAGTCTCGCGATGGAAGTGAAGGCAGCGTTTATCATCGACCCGGGACTTTATTGACCTTTTCACTGGTAAATCTTCATTTCTTCAACTCGTCGAGCATCTTGTTCGATCGTCTAACTTTTCCTCTCTATTTTGAGATGAAATTTGTGGTGTAAAAATCTTATTTTCGTCGTGAAATTTGTAAAACAAAAGTGCCCACTGTGCTGCGTCGTGTGTGTATGTGGCTCAGGCCCAAGGCAACAAAGACAAATTTTGTCGACGGTTTCTTTTTTTTTAAACCATCCCTTGGAATCCGTAAAACACGTATTCTTATTTTTCAGTTCTAATCCCTTCAAATAATTTGGTTTAATAGTTTAATTTAGAAATAAAGTTTATTGTCCCTGTTTGGTGAAATGTGACGGTGTCGTTGTGCAATAGAGGGACTCCCGAGGCTTCTTTGCACGGGATAGACCCTGAACCACCTCCTCGGTCTTTTTATAAAAAGAAGAACCAGTACGATCTGGTTATTAGGAGTCTCTGACTTAACTGTTTTTTTGCTGGACATGAGTTTATTTCGTGAACTGTTTCATACAATTCTTCATTTAGTTGCTTGTTGTTTGGCCAGCTTAACTAATCTCTCTTTTTGTTTTCTAGGGGCATTATGGGAAGCATGTAAGTTGGGACCGGGCGGGAGGCCCAGCTACTGCTTAAACCCTCTCCGCCCCAGCACAGGAGTTGCTGCATATATCACCATTTTTACCTTTTTTTTTGTTTTCCTATACCCAATTTTTTTAAAACCTTTTTCTTCTTAATTTTCACCCCCTTGACGTTGATTCCCGTTCTCTTTTTTTGAAGTGTCCTTTCCATATTGAGACAACACAAGTGACATTAGAACCGTCATCAACTTTAAATCGTGTTACAAAAGAAAAAAAAATAGAAAAAACCAAAGACAGCGCGGACAAACGTTAAAGAATGCCAATTCAAGCTCCTCAGTGGACTGAATTTCTTTCTTGTCCCATCTGCCGTCACGAATTCGACCGTGTCCAGCGACAACCCATCAGCCTTGCTTGTGGACATACCCTCTGCAAGGTAATTTTTATAGTCATGTGTTTATGTGATTACATCTAACCTCTTTACTGTTGTAGACATGCCTTGCAAAGCTGCACCGTCGACAATGTCCATTTGACCAAAGCAGTGTCAGTATCGAAGCTGAAGACTTGCCCGTCAATACAGCCCTGTTACAACTGATCTCGCCTTCTAGTGTCCACCACAACAACTGCGATCACCATGAAGATAATCACGAAGAAGATCAGCCTATGGAAGAAGAATTGCAATCAACAACGACGCTGTTATCTTCACTGAACAAGGAAGAATGGCAATTGTATCGTTCCAGTCGACGCTGTGTCGAAGAGCTGGCTCTTTTCCTGAAAATCAGCGGAGGCGTGCCGCTACTATCTCGGCCTATGCAACGTAAATTGGTGACTTTGATCACTTGCCAACTTGCCGAATCGGAAGGACGGGCCAGAGCTGTTCGGGCAGCACGTTCCTTGGGTGAACGCACCGTCACTGAACTGATATTGCAACATCAAAATCCGCAACAACTTTCAGCTAATCTTTGGGCAGCTGTCCGAGCTAGAGGCTGCCAATTTCTTGGACCGGCCATGCAAGAAGAAGTTTTGCGACTTGTTCTGTTGGCATTGGAAGATGGATCGGCCCTGTCACGTAAAGTCCTTGTTATGTTTGTCGTCCAGCGATTGGAACCCCACTTTCCACAAGCATCCAAGACAAGCATCGGCCACGTTGTTCAGCTTCTATACCGTGCCTCCTGTTTTAAAGGTACTCTTTCAAATGAAATTTTGTTTCAATGTTTACACATATTGTTTTTGTTTATTTTCAGTGTCCAAAAGAGAAGGCGATTCTTCATTGATGCAATTAAAGGATGAATTTAGAACTTATGACTCATTGCGTCGTGAACACGACGCCCAAATCGTGCAGATTGCCACCGAGGCTGGCCTGAGGATCGCCCCTGATCAGTGGTCGTCACTGCTGTACGGCGACTCGGCCCACAAATCGCACATGCAAAGCATCATTGACAAATTACAAACTCCGCAATCATTTGGTCAATCTGTGCAGGAATTGGTAATCGCGTTGCAACGAACAGGTGATCCGCACAACCTGTCCAATCTCCGACCTAGTCTGGAACTGCTTGCCGCTCTTGATCCTTGCCCTGATGCCACTCTGCCAAGCTGGGCGGAATGCGACGGTGCCTTGGAAGCGGCCCGGATGACTGTTCGTGGTTTAATCGATTTTGTTTCCTCACACGGCGGAGCTGTTAGATCCAACGGAAGACAGTCGGAGCAATCCGCTCATGGATCACATGGCATCAAGTACAAGACCAGTCTGTGCCGTGACCTGCTACGTGGTGGCTGCCCTCGTGGAGCCAATTGCACTTTTGCCCACTCGGAAGAAGAGCTGGACAGATACCGATCACGTCATCGAAAGAATTCTGGCAAACTCAGGAACGGAACAGGCGAAGGTGGAAGTCTAGGTTCTCAGGAGAATTTGGTGGTGGGCGTGGATGCAGCTGGTATCGCCATGATCACCGAAACAGATCCAACCAATTTTTACTTTAACCCAGCACCCGCAGATGGCACGCCCGTATTGAACCGTCGTCCGAATTACGTGGCCCCGCCTTACACTGCCACTCACGTTCCGTTTCGTTCACGTGGACAGTATGGAGCAAGTGCCTATCCGACTCCGCCGCCAACCTACGGTGCTGGACCGCATCTCTACGGAGCGCCTTCTCTGCCGCCTCAACCAGAATACGGAACGCAGGCACCGATGGCCGACTATCCGACCCGGCCGATCGAAACCGCCCGTCTGATTCCATCACTTGCCAGCCAAAGTTTGGGCGTTTTGCAAAGCCGTAAACAAGAAATTTTGGATCAGCTGGAGAAAATTGGCACAGCTAACATCAGCTGTCAGAACTATTCAATTTGGAATGGACGAGCAGCCGCAGCAGCCTCGAATCAGGGCGCCACCGGTTACAATCGGGCAGAAGGATTGTTTGATGATGATTTCATCCCATTTGGCGCACCCATTTGTAGCAAATACGGTCCAATATCGCGTCTTTCAAGAATCATCCCACGACCTTCCAGCGCGATCCAGGCTGCATCTTCCTTTGGCCATTCGCTCACTTCAACACCCATGAAGCGAACTCCACTGATTTCCACCGGGCGTGACTTGGACGATTGGAATGAAGGACAAGATGAAGAAGACGGTGATGGCCAAGAGTCAAAAGGTGACTCAGCGCCACCCACGGTGGAACCCGTGCCCGATTTCCTTGCGGAATCTGAACGGATGAAATACGAACTGGAACTAATCAAACAGCAAATTGACGAACTTAAAATGGCCACACGCGAAGCTTCTATAGGTTGCATGACAGAAGGCCGCCAACGTTTATCGCGAGAGCTTCACATGATCGAGGAGAACATCCGCGAGAAAGAACGTCAGTTGAGACTGACGCAGCGGAAGCGCCGCAGTGTGGCAACACCCGTCCATGGCAAAGCCCCAATCGACTGGGATGTTAAATTATTTAACGGCTTCAATGACCCTTTGGCAATTACCACCGGTGATGATGAGGACACGGGAATAGCAAACGGCATGAGAGAACTGGAACTTCGCCTCCAGCATGAATTGGAGGAACAGGAATGACGTTTTGTGCAGTTCACAAACAAAAAACATTGAAGTGGTTCAACGAAGTGCTGCGTTTTGCTTGTTTCATCTTCTCCCAAATTTCACAGACTTGATCCGTGTTGGATCATTTTGACAATTCGTTATGTCACCGAACGTCGTCTGTTGTATGTTTTCCCCTCACCCCTTGCATCCGAGTAATTACGTCTTGGAAAGCTATACAAATCCTCACTTGAGTTTTCTTTCTTCGTGTGTGTTACGGTCAATATTTCTCTGCATTATATTAATGCGAATCGTTACGACGGCATTGGCGGACTGTGGCAGAGTTATATGGACTTTCTTTTTTCTCCTTTATTCGCGAGAACCACGCCCTCACAAATGTCTGACCTAACCGATTCACATATTCGTTACTGCATAAGTTTTTTTCCACCTTGGCTATTGTATTTTGCTTCCTATGGCTCTACACTATTTTTCATTCGAAGTTTACAATCGTGTCAAATTTCTACTAGTAAAAAAAAACGAGTATGGACAATTGTAGCCTTAAGATTCCAGTATGTTGATTCCCCTTCGCTCGATTAAAGACATCGTTGTGGGCGTTCAT
Organism: Daphnia sinensis; assembly: GCA_013167095.2. Lineage (NCBI taxonomy): Eukaryota > Metazoa > Arthropoda > Branchiopoda > Diplostraca > Daphniidae > Daphnia > Daphnia sinensis. Next base: position 2,280,382 of record CM023188.1, on the reverse strand, counting down.
TGCAACCTTTAATCTTTCTTCAAATGCATCTGTGGTTTTTCGTCTTTTGCGTGTGTGTAACAAGACGTGCTTGATAAATAAGATTTTCGGAAAATGAAAATACACAAATCAATCGTCATTTTTAACATTTTTATTAGCCGAAGTTTTCCGCATACAATAAACAATTCAGCAACACCTGTAAAGAAAAGACAGTTGTCAGCCAAAGAAGATAATATCATGAAATTGTAACTAAAACATGAAACATCAGAAAGTGATTGGTGGTCAAGGCTGTCGTCATTCAAACAGTCAAGAGTAGCAAATATTGATTCCATCATTCACAGTTAAAAATTGTTTATGTGAAAAGAGTTTTACCTTGCAGCACATCAATATGGAACTCCCCTGCAACGCCGCCTGCAATAAGACAGCGGAGGTTACATAGAGACCTCCTTACGGCACAAACATTGGGAGCTTTTCTGTGCCTCAGATCGGCAAATTATTTATATTCTTCCTTTGTTTCAGATGATTATAATAATCATCATTCAACAACACTGCGCAACGCAAGATAGTCAGGTATATATTTACTCTAGAAGTAGAATCACCACTGCAAAATCGCCGAACCTAATAGGAAAAAGATTTCGTTATAATAATGAAACAACTTTTCAAGATGAGTCTTGGCAAGAGTAAAATCATAACAACAATATCTTCCTAATATTCAGATGACCTATGCGGATTATAATCATTTTACTCTCAATTCATAAAAATTCGGAAGTAAATTTACCTCAAGATTCCAGAGACAGAACAAAATACTAAAAAATATTTGCTCCAGAAGACGAATCACCACTGCAATATCACCGAACCTAACAAGAAAAAGATTTCATTATAGTGAAAGTCTCAAACGTGTCTCAGCACAAGAGTAAAATCATAACAACAATATCTTAATATTCAGATGACCTATGCAGAGTATAATTTCATTTTTAATACACAAATTCAGATGTAAATTTACCTCAAATCCAAATACGGAATGAAACACTGCTTCAGCCAAACCTACAAAAACAAGAGTAACTTAGAAAATGCATGAAACAAGAAACATCAGTTCTGCTAAATAGTGCTATTCAGTTAGAGCTAATACATGCTTCCTCCACAAAAAATGTCAGGAAATAAATTTAGGATCATCAGAATGAGGAAACAATAAAGACAAGATGACCACTCACCTCACTGTCTGATGAACTTCCCCTGAACAAAGACCCGGGGTTCATCAACCCCTTCTTTCTTGTTGACAGTTCTCCTATTAACATAGTGACAGGAGGCAACATCAAAGCCAGCCTCAGCCACCAACTGCTTTAAGCACTCCACAGAGAAAAAATAAGACCTGAAATATTAAATAAATGTAGTAAGTGTAAAGACACCAAAAGCAAGGCAAATTACCTGGTGCCATCCTGCCTGACATAAAAGTTGTCACTAATTTTGTTCCCTCTCCCAAAACGAAGCTGAGCCATATCATAAAGGCCATAGTCTCGAAAAATTAGGACACCACCAGGGCGAAGGACCAAGGCAATTGAGCATAGTGCCTGAAGGAATTTGTCTGGATGTATGGCCGACAGGACAAAGATGAGACTGACTACATCAACAGGCTCAGGAACAAAATCTGTCAAACTAAAAAATACCAAGACAGTTAATATGGCGCCAAGCTACTAGAGGAAAAGCACCATCAATAAAGTATCAGATAGGAGCGAAAGACTAAATTGCTGCAAGTCCTGCACAGTCAATAGGACAAAGTTTATCATCACATAGCTCAAGTAAACCAATACAGAAAGAAAAAGTAATTACCTGTCCTTGGTAATGTCGCTGACGAAGACACTCATCCTTTCCGCATTGAACCTCGAGTCACACTTGACAAACTCTACAGCACGCGGTGAAAAATCACACCCGTAGATGAAAAGGTCTTCGTTTTCCTCCAACAATGGAAATAGGAAGTTCCCAACTCCACAGCCAACTTCCAATAGAATTTTTTTGCCCTTGCCTTCAATTCCAAGCAATTCTTCGAACTCTCGAGTCGTCCAGTGTCTATCTCGAAAAAACCGGGTATCATTCCGTTTGTAGAATAAATCCCAGTTTTTCTTGGCTTCAGCTTCCAATTTCACACTCTTAAATTCTGAAACTAAATTCTGATCCTGTTTCTTCAACTTGTCTTGTTCGTCTTCTGACAAGACACGCTGGGAACTCGAGGCAATGTTCTCCATGACGGATGCACACGTGGAACACTCCCGACTTTGCAGAACTGCACATCTAAGTTAATCATATCCACAAAAATCTAATACATCAGCGTGCACACAATACCAAATATGTTTAAAACACAATCTTTTAACATTGAAATGAAATATTAACTTACCAGATTCTGCCATACTGTGATGTTCTCAATTCAAATGGAGATTTCAAATTGAATTCTCAGTACGTTTAGCCGGCCCTTTTATCGTTTTCAGCCTGAGCCTTCTACCAAAAAACCGAAAAGGAGGGAGAGAACGGGAACTAGTCCATAGTTGCCAGGCCTCCGATTTTTTTGTCTCGCAAAAACAGTTTTTTCAGAGTCATAGAGAGGATGGTTCGCTAGCTATGGGAAAATTTCCCATAAGCCGTTGAGGCAACTTTTTGCCTCAGACACTATTGCCACCTTGCGGATAAGGGCGGGGTTTATTGCACACGTGACTCGCACAAACCAATCAGGTTTGATAGCTTTGCGCTATACCCTAAGTCCCAAATACGGTTTCATATGTCCCGTCTGTTAAGCGCTTTTACAAATTAACTAGTTAAATGTTTTCTGTTTTAACTTTGAAATTATTATTATTTTGAAAAGCCTTTATTACACCGTTGTACTCATACAACACTCTCTATTTATTATTTCTACTTTTTCACTACTTTTGGCTACCATTTGGACGGAAAAACGTAATTTTTTAAAAAGTAGGGTAAAGTAGATCATCTTCCATCTTGCCTACCATTTGAATTGGTAGGCTAGATACCATTAAATAAAACGAAAAAAGGAATAGAAGTAAATGCGATTTGAACTCATGACCAAACACATCTAATGCTGCCAGCCAGGCTCCTTAACCACTCAGCCATTTGTTGATATCGATTCCATACATTTTTCTGATGTCGATCAGGGTAAAAATTTTCTACGTGCATTTTATTCTTAGGTGGCAGCACTTTTACAGGCAAAAGGGGAGGAGCAAGATAACACGTGACTGCCCCAGCCTCCAACAAAGTCGCCTCAACGGCTTATGGGAAATTTTCCCATAGCTAGCGAACCATCCTCTCTATGACTCTGGTTTTTTTTTTATTTTTTATTCCGAAAAATAGAATTTTAATCTCCATTTTTAATCGTAACCAGAGAAAAAGGTAGAAACCGTATATGGTAGGAAATAGTTTTTCTGTGCAACAAGGCAAAGAACAGAAAGAACAGTTGTTTAGCTGCGTTGCCATTAAATCAATTAAGGGATTTCCAAGAATTTGTCATGTTTCCAAAAATTGTGGTTGGCTATCAAAGTATTGATCCTCCACATTTGCTTCTATCGCCCAAATCTGAATCTATTTGAATTGACCAAGTTTTATTGAGTTTTAATCATAATGAATAGAATCAGTTTTTTACACTTTTTGTAAAATTTTCATCGGGAAATTATTTTGTATTCCTCAGGCCAATTATTCTGCCAAAAAACAATGAAAATCACTTGTCGTTAAGCGTTCTTCTCCATCAGTTATACAAAGACACTTCCGCTGGAAAATTGTAACACTGGCACAGCCGCACAGGTTCTTCCACCCACGGTGTTGAAACTAGGGCTCGGCCCCGCGTCAATCGGGTAGCTTTTTAGGTGATCGGTTGGGTCGTTTTGGATTTCGGGGCGGTTCTTTCGGGTTTCGGGGTGCCGTTTTTGCTGCCCATGGGCATTTGGGTTGGCTTCCGGGTATAAACCGGTTCTAGAGATAAAAAAAAACGGTTAAAAAAACCGGTTTCAAACCCGGATTACGTACCCCGGTTTCAATACCCGGGTACGTTACCCGGGTAATATCTCGGGTTACACCGCTTTTGCCCCAATTACCCATATTTCACCCCGATTACCACACTAATTGGCTTTTAGTTTCAATTTCTTTAAGCATGTTTAATTTTTTCATTTAAAATCCATTTTCATAATAACTGACAATAAAAATATGAGTGCAACAAACCACATTTCTTTATTTAAAAGAACTTGAGCATAATTTCATGAAACATGCAATTATTTGACATTTGTTACGAAAACAAACCAAGAACATGTCTTTCAAAAAGGATTGCGTGTGATAAAAAAAAAACAGGTAAATAACGAAAAATGTGATTGCGAATGACGAACGATGTTAATATGCCGTTAAGCAATTAACATATGAGTGCAACAAACCACATTTCTTTAATTTAAAGAACTTGAGCATTATTTCATTAAACATGCAGTTATGTGCCATTTCTTACGAAAACAAACCAAGAACATGTCTTTCAAAAAGGATTGCGTATGATAAAAAACAGGTAAATAACGGAAAATTTGATTGCGAATGACGAGCGATGTTAGTTTTGACTGATGAACTTCTGACTTTAGACCAACGAACTTCTGGATTTTGACTGCGATTTTGAATGCGTCGTGAGCACTACCTGCATTATACTAGAATTTAAATCAAAATTATTCATTGGTTTTATTTTTCAGCTGTAGGTCTAAAGATATTGCTTGTAAATAATAGGTCTTACCTTGAACGGCTTGATAATTTTTCCCTTACTATTCAAACTGCTTTGATTGGTCTTTGTCAACATGGTAGAGTGCTTAGCATATAAGTGCTTAGACATAGTGCCAGTTCCACTGATCACAAAACTACTCGGGCAATACTTGCACTTGCTTAAATTTGAGTTCTTAATTTGATCAAAGTGTAACCAAACCCAAGACTTTTTCTTCTTAACCTTCGTTGCAGAATGAGTTACAGCAAGTTCACTTTCACGAACAGATGTAGATGTAGATGAATCTGTTTTAAAATTGGAATAACTAAATGGTGATTTTGGAATCAGAAAATAAAATACCTTTAGGTGTGGAGGAATTCATTCTGTGCTCACTTTCGACATTTGTTTCACCAGTGTCATCCAAATCAATTATAATGCTCACTAAACTTTCACCTGAAATACTCGATGTGGCTGAAATTGGTCTATTCTGCTCCACTGAATTCGTTAAAGATGTTTTCGTCGTCATATTTCATGCTTTACTTCCTTTTGACTTTCTTGAAAAGAAAAGAGAGAGAAAAACTTTTGAAGCTGTTGCCTAACGTTAACGATCAGCACTCAGCGTCTAAACGCGTCTACCTGAATCAGCCAATCAGGCTCCAACTTTAGAATTTCCCGCCCTTTTAGCCTCATTTTGCAAGATGGCGGCGGTTCGTACCCGATTACTACGGGTTCATCGCACCGAACCGAACCGCTTGAAAAGTACCTACCCGTGTCGTAACCGATCGGCCATTTTTCGGGTAGGTCGGTGCGGTTTTTTGGGGTTCAGGTAATCGGGGCCGAGCCCTAGTTGAAACAAAAGGTTCGCGCTACGTTTTGCCTCAAAAGGAAACGATGAAAAGCCAGCCAATCAGATAGAGTCTTACTTTTGCAGTCTGACCAATCATATTCGTCCAGCCGGGCAACAGAATTTATTTATTGGTTCATGTTTAAGGGGTTTTCGTCACTTCACCACGGAACGGCATCCTTGTTAGGCCATTCTGCGTCCGAAGGTCTTCTAATTCCTCGTTTACCTCATTAATTCTAAACTTAAAACCTAAAATGGTAAGTTAAATAAATTATAGGATTACAGAATTTATAATGAAACTATATTTTAGCTTAGTTTTGGTTTTTACTGAGATAAGGGTTTCACAGATAGACTTCATTTGAATTAAAATTTTCTTGTCAACAGTATTGCCATTTGAATATTTAAGTAAACTTTCGTTTCGTGTGAAATTTGAAATTTTACGTTACCAACAGTTAAGCGAGATTACGAAGTTAAGGTGATCTCATAGGGCGTGTCAGTTGCGTTCCTACCTTTTTCGTACATATTCGTTGCCATCGGCATTTTGATCGCCGCAGCCATATTGGGCGTGTTAGTTTTTGTAACAGTAATCCGTATAGTGCTAATTCTATTAAATTAATCAAATTGTTCTCGTTTTCCAGCGTGAATGTATCTCAATCCACGTCGGTCAAGCTGGTGTCCAGATCGGCAATGCCTGCTGGGGTAAGTTGCAACAAAACCCTACATATGCAAAACTATGAAATTAATTAAAACTTATTTGTTTCAGAATTGTACTGTCTGGAGCATGGGTAATACATTGAGTTTTTAGCTCATGGGCAATACATTGAGTTTTTAGCTCATGGGCCCCACCCATGGCCTCAATTTACATAGTATATTTCATTTTCATTTAAAATTGCAATATTTTCAGAATTCAGCCTGATGGTCAGATGCCTTCAGACAAGACTATCGGAGGGGGAGATGACTCATTCAACACCTTTTTCTCTGAAACTGGTATTACTAGAGTATGAAAAGTTTTGTGGAGTACTGTCCCACAATCCTATTTTTTAGGTTCTGGTAAACATGTTCCCCGCGCTGTCTTCGTCGACTTGGAGCCCACCGTAGTTGATGAGGTTCGTACTGGAACCTACCGCCAACTTTTCCACCCTGAACAACTTATCACCGGCAAGGAAGATGCTGCCAACAACTACGCTCGTGGCCACTATACCATCGGAAAGGAGATCGTTGACCTCGTTCTCGATCGTATTCGCAAGCTCTCTGACCAATGTACCGGACTTCAAGGATTCTTGATCTTCCACTCATTCGGTGGTGGCACCGGTTCTGGTTTCACCTCTCTTTTGATGGAACGTCTTTCCGTCGACTATGGCAAGAAATCTAAACTGGAATTCGCCATTTACCCAGCTCCCCAAGTTTCCACCGCTGTTGTCGAACCATACAATTCCATTTTGACCACCCATACCACCCTCGAACATTCCGATTGCGCCTTTATGGTTGATAACGAAGCTATTTATGACATCTGCCGTCGCAACTTGGACATTGAACGCCCAACTTACACCAACCTGAACCGCTTGATTGGCCAAATCGTCTCCTCCATTACGGCTTCTCTTCGCTTCGATGGGGCTTTGAACGTCGATTTGACTGAATTCCAAACCAACTTGGTTCCATATCCTCGTATCCATTTCCCCTTGGTCACCTACGCTCCAGTTATCTCGGCTGAGAAGGCTTACCACGAACAATTGACCGTGGCCGAGATCACCAATGCTTGCTTTGAGCCGGCCAATCAGATGGTCAAATGCGACCCTCGCCATGGAAAGTACATGGCTTGCTGCATGTTGTACCGTGGTGACGTTGTTCCTAAGGATGTTAACGCTGCTATTGCTACCATCAAGACCAAGCGTACCATCCAGTTCGTCGACTGGTGTCCCACTGGTTTCAAGGTAATAATTTGGTGAGGATTGTTTAAGAAGTTAGTCTAAATGCGATACTTTTGCAATTTTTAGGTTGGTATCAACTACCAGCCACCCACTGTCGTTCCAGGCGGTGATTTGGCCAAGGTCTCGCGTGCTGTGTGCATGTTGTCCAACACGACCGCCATCGCTGAAGCTTGGGCTCGTCTCGATCACAAGTTCGACTTGATGTACGCCAAGCGCGCCTTTGTTCACTGGTACGTCGGTGAGGGTATGGAGGAAGGTGAGTTCTCCGAGGCTCGTGAAGATCTTGCAGCCCTCGAGAAAGATTACGAGGAGGTTGGCATGGACTCCGTTGAAGGTAATTGCAATTTTACTGTCCATAGAAGTGACGTGATGTGTAACGTGATGTTTCTAAATTCTAGGCGAAGGCGAAGGCAACGACGAGTATTAAAAGTATTCGATCCAGGTCTTCCTGCATTCCGAAACTTTTACGCTTCTTCAGATCTATCTCGCGAGCTTTTTACTAGCACAGCAGAGCATGCTAAACGCGTTCAATACAAGAATTTGCAAACCAATTACATCTGTTTTCCATTTGAAATAAATAATTTCGTTTAGGTTTTTTGTCATTGTATGCAACACAACGTCACTAACGTTGCAAGACGGGTACGACTAAAATGCGTGCTTGCGTTTAAATTGTGTGGATTATCGTATACCACAATTTCATTTCTTATTTCACTCAACAATTATAAATACATTGTCTTTATTACATAATAAAATAAGATTTGAAATTATGGTATACGGTAATTCGCGTAAATTAAAGACAAGTGCGCAGATCATTGTACGTACATTTTGATCACGCACGGCACAAAGTGAATGAACAGTAAAATGTTTTTTATCAACCTCGGTGTTGGTATTCAACTACACAAGTACTCGTTGAAGGGCAGTAACATCTTTTCTACCAATTTAACTTATGTGTTTTGTCACTCCAATCATTATTCAGAGGTAAATTGGTTATTCTTGTACTTCATTAAACAAACCGCCAGTTGAAGAAAATTTCAATGTGGTTAGTAAGAAAAGTAACATGTAAACATCAAAAAGCAGTGTTCAAATGTTTCTTACATTGAATTTCATATGAAAAAGGTAGATGTAAATCAATAACCTGAAAACAATACATCAATGTTGAAAGTTCCAGCATCCAACCACCATGCAAAAACCCATTTGTAAAGAACATTCATTCATGTATTACCCCTCCAAATAAACTTCACAGAACATCGACAAAAACTGTTTCATCTCATTCACGCAAAATGAAAATTAACTAAATAAAATCACGGATAAGTTAATGGTGTTATCCTATAAACAGACTCGAGAATTGCGAAGCAGGACGCGTCGGAACTTCGCACGTATTGGAAAAACGATTCGAGCTCTCAGTAGAGTGTTTTGTAGCAATTATTTAATTTTGTGAATTAGTTTATAACTCGTCTTTGCTGGAATCATCAGCATCATCATCTTTGGATTGAGAACCGGCACCGGCACCTTGATAAAGTTTGGCGATAATGGGCTGAACGATATCTTCAGCGTCCTTCTTCTGTCTCTTGAAATCTTCGGAATCAGCCTCAGCATTGTTCTCTAACCACTTGATCTTCTCATCAATGACACCCTCGATTTTCTCTTTCTCTGCTTCGGACAATTTTCCACCAAGCTTCTCTTTGTCGCCAATTTGGTTCTTTAGAGAGTATACGTAAGATTCCAGTTCGTTACGGGCCTCGACGCGCTCCTTAAGTTTCTGATCTTCATCTGCGAACTTCTCGGCATCACGGATCATACGCTCGATATCTTCAGGTGTCAAACGGTTCTGGTCGTTGGTGATAGTAATCTTTTCTTTGTTGCCAGTTCCCTTATCTTCAGCCGACACTTGAAGGATACCGTTGGCGTCAATCTCGAATGTGACTTCGATTTGGGGAACTCCACGTGGAGCAGGGGGAATGTTGTTCAAGTCAAACTTGCCTGTTAAAAATAAACAAAACGGATAAGCCATTGTAAACTACGAAAATATAAAAAAACAAACTTACCGAGAAGATGGTTGTCCTTTGTCATTGGGCGTTCTCCCTCGAAAACCTGAATGGTGACTGTGTGTTGGTTGTCGGCGGCGGTCGAGAAGATTTGCGATTTCTTAGTTGGGATGACAGTGTTACGAGAGATCAGCTTGGTCATGACTCCACCGACAGTCTCAATACCCATGGTCAAAGGGTTGACATCGAGAAGAACAATCTCACCAGTATCTTGTTCTCCGCTCAAAACTCCGGCTTGAACAGCAGCACCATAAGCGACGGCCTCATCAGGGTTAATGCCTCGGCTGGGTTCTTTGCCGTTGAAGAATTCCTTGACCAGTTGTTGCACCTTGGGAATACGGGTGGATCCTCCAACCAAGACGATTTCATCAATGTCGGTTTTTTTCATATCAGCATCTTCAATGACTTTCTGGACAGGCTTCATGGTTGAGCGGAAGAGATCCATGTTAAGTTCCTCGAACTTGGCACGAGTCAAAGTCTCGGAGAAGTCATCACCCTCAAAGAAGCTTTCGATTTCGATTCTGACCTAAAAAAAGAAAGGACATTCGAATAAGTAAAGTGCTTCTTTAAGGTTAAAACACGCCGACATACTTGATGAGCCGAGGAAAGAGCACGCTTAGCCTTTTCAACCTCACGACGAAGCTTCTGGACAGCACGGTTATCTTTACGGATGTCCTTGCCCTTCTTCTTCTTGTACAATTTGATGAAATGTTCCATAACTCGCTGATCGAAATCTTCACCTCCCAAATGGGTATCACCGTTTGTTGCGATGACTTCGAAGACACCATTATCGATGGTCAATAAGGATACATCGAAGGTTCCGCCTCCCAAATCGAAAACCAAGATGTTCTTTTCTCCGTCCTTCTTGTCAAGACCGTAGGCAATAGCGGCAGCAGTTGGTTCGTTAATGATGCGCATCACGTTGAGTCCTAGCAAACATAATTGAAAGTCTTCACACTGACAAACAAAACATTTAATATTCTTACCGGCGATGACTCCTGCATCTTTGGTGGCTTGACGCTGAGCATCGTTGAAATAGGCTGGGACAGTTACGACAGCATGGGTGACTTTTTTGCCGAGGTAGGCTTCTGCAACCTCTTTCATCTTGCCCAACACCATAGCTGAGATTTCTTCAGGGGCAAATACTTTGGTTCCTTGAGAAGTTTCCACCTGGATGTAGGGCTTAGCATTCTTTTCTACCACCTGTTTTCATCAACAGATTTATGATGTAAGTACAACAAAAAAAAACACTTAGAATTAAACAATTACCTTGAAGGGGAAGAGCTTGATATCATGCTGGACAGTATGGTCAGTCCAGTCTCGGCCAATGAGACGCTTGGCATCAAATACAGTATTTTCAGGGTTGGTAGTAAGTTGGTTTTTGGCAGCATCACCAATAAGGCGTTCATTATCAGCAGTAAAAGCAACATAGGAAGGAGTAATACGGTTTCCTTGATCATTTGGGATGATTTCAACACGACCATTTTTGAAGACACCCACACTACAAACCAAAGACATGAAACAACTACTCTTCAAAATAGAATAGCAACAAAACTTACCAAGAGTAGGTGGTTCCCAAATCAATACCAATTACAGTTCCAACATCCTTGTTCTTCTCTTTTTCCTCCTTGGCCACAGCCAGAGCTACAAGAGCTAAGGTAAGCAACAAAAACTGCCCTCTGAATCTCATTTTCTGTTTTTGAAACTGCAGTATTGAAGTAGAAAAACCCTGTTAAAAACGAAAAAAATCTACGTCAGCATCAAACGTGTCCAGGTGAATGAACCCTCGTGACAGAACGTGAACCGGCAATAAGGCATGTACACGTATAAGATCTCTTTGAATACAATCCAAAAACAAACCGAACTACTTGATATTAACAAAAAAACGTGTGAAAATAAAACTTACTCAAACAATAAGACGAATATGGATGAGAATGACTATCGAAATTTGCAAGAACTATGTGTAATTCGTTTTGCCGGTCTTGAAGTTGACGTAGTAATGACGTGAATCCTACCTCGGTCGGAATATATGTTCTAAGGGAGAAAACTAGCCCGTGGCCGCTAGGGGGCTTCGCTTTCGTGGTGAACTGTGATTGGTCCACGACATTATGACAAGCGGGCCATCTAGCCAATTGCGGTACGATTCCAGAAGAAAAGAGAAGAAAATTTTTTCTCTCAAATCTAACACTGCCACGACAGCTGCCCATGAATGCGTCCTTGTTTTTACTGTTAACTGATGCAATAATAACTACCTAATTCTTCTTTATTTGAGATGATTCCCGAAGCATTGAGTTTCACTTACAATTGCTTTACCAAATTCTTTTTTTGCGTACTATATGACGTGTCACTGTCTCATTGGACACCTAGAGCGTTGTATCGTAAAATTACCCGTTACATTCATGTTTTTCGTAACAAAACTGGCCGTATACAACATCCCCATAATAGATAAGAGGAAGAGAAAGGAGTAGGGCTGAAATTTTCCGAATCAAAGTTTCATTCCTCTGCAGTCTAAGGCAGCTTTGAGAGTAAAGACTTATTATACACGTGGGACCTTTTGTTTTTACTTGTTTTTTTTTCCTCCCAACAAGTTGATGCACTTAAGAGGAAAACAGAGAGGTTTGACTGAGCATTGTAATTCTACCGGTTTCTTGATAGCGCGCCTGCAGTTGGGAATTAGTCCATGTTGCATCAAAATATTTGCTTCATTTCGTTACTACTTCGTCAATAGGTATGCAAGCGTTCAACGTGGATCAACAACAATTTACAGTCTGATTTACCACACAGTCCGTTTCTCAATAAAAAGAACGATCCAAATAAAGACTTAAAAAGTTCTTGCTTATCATTATTTTAAGCGTTTCTTTTGAATTGCTGCAAACAAACTTAAATTCAGTTAGCCAGTAGATTCGAGAAATAAGAGACGGCAGCTAACTTCCGGCATCTTAATATCAACACTCGTTCAAAATCGATCGATTATTATCGACTTACTTTGCGAATCGAAATAACAATCGATTACGTTGTGTTGGCAGTAGGGATGGCACATGTCAGACTTTCTCAATATTAATACTAAACAATCTTAAGAAAATCTTCTGGAAAATAGATGTCAGTATGACGGAAACAACGTCAAATGATTCTGAAACCATCACTACAACCCAACAACAGTCGGGTGCAAAAAATGGTACAGTTATTCCTTGTTGATATTTTGTATTACATTATGCCCAACAGCTGTGAATAGATCACAATGTAATACCATTCTTCTTGACACAGATTCAAACAAAGGTCCTGAAAGTATTTATACTGTACCTTTGTTGAAGTTAATCAAAGAGGCACAGCAACAACATGGCCTTCGACATGGTGACTATCAAAGATATAGAACATACTGCTCCAGCCGTTTGCATAGGTAAAAGTATTACATTGTCATTAAAAGACAAAGTATATCATTATTGATGTTTACTTTTAATACACTCTATTTAGGTTGAGAAAAGTCCTGCATTTCCCCCAAGGAGATCGCAAGGGTTTCAAGAAAAGGGTATCCACATCAAGAATGATTTTTATTAAAATTTGAAAAAGTTCTAAGTTCAATTTTTTTTTCAGGAAGTGACTTTGGATAACTTAAAGGATGAAAAATTTATATATCTTCCACTGATCCAAGCTGAAAGAGCTTGGGCTTATGCAATGCAGCTAAAACAAGAGTCAAACACTGAGCCTAGGAAAAAATTTCATTTGATTGCCAGGCTGCGTAAGGCTGTGAGCCATACTATCCATCTAGAATATATTTGCCAGAGTCCGCTGTGTGATGCTCGGACCAAGCTTGAAGCCCAGGCCTATTCTGCTTGGATGCAGGGTACCCTATTTTTTGAGCTGCAAGAATGGAAGCAGGCCAGTGAAAAACTTGTGCTATCACAAACCATCTACGAAAAACTGGCTTCTGCTCTTAACGAAGATGAACAAATTCTTTACAAACAACGTGTCGAAGAGTTGAATCCTAACCTGCGTTATTGCGCGTACAATATTGGAGATTCCAGCGCTCAGCAAGATTTGTTGAATATGAGAAGCAAAGGTGGCAAATCTGAATTGGACGCCTTGATTGCTCAGACCCGTGAAAAGCAGGCGGCTAGCTTGCTCGAAGTAACTTGGCGGGGTCGTACAGTTCCTGTACGATTGGAGAAGATTCGTGTATTTTTATTGGCCTATCAAGGTCTTGATGCTAGCTTGGGAAAAGCCAACGATTGTGACGCAAAATTATCTGCATACGAAACTATTTTGCTTGACTGTAAAGAAGCGATTCAATCGTTAAAAGAAGATTTGGCTGCGGTTGCGAAAACCAAGGTAGATGTTCAGACATCTCAGTTGGGATCCCAGCAATATCTGCTGAGTTATTTGACATTTTTGCGAGCAACGCTGACAATTGATCGAAATTTGGTGATGGTAGAAGTGTTTCAGAAGAATTTTGCAGCTTATCAGGTATTTCCTTTTTAGGTTCGTTTTAAATCATTTTTAACTCATTCATATCTAGAGCGGCGAATCTAAAAAAGTAGCTAAACCGCAAGAAGGTGTAAAGCTTTATGAAGCAATTGTCCAATTGTCTGGCGAATTGCAGCAATTGCAAGGAATGGAAAATGATAAGAAATTCCAAAACGACCTGGAATTGCTCACGAAAGTTTTTAAAGCCTTCCGTTGCTACTACATGGCATTGACATGCCAGGGCAACCGTCAGTGGGCTGAAGCTTTGGCTTTGTACCAGCGAGCTGAAACTTACATCAACCAGTCGGAAGGGAAAAAACTTGGCGACTCCGAGTTTACCAAGTACAGTCGGGTCGGCCAAGATTTGGCTCACCTGCGCAGTCTCGTTAACTCTGGAAAATGCGCAGCCCACGCCCAGAATATCCTCGGAGTCGAAGATATCAATGCTGCCATGAGTGGGCTTAGCGTTCGTTCCAAAAAGGTACATGCTGCACCTGATTTACAAATATGGTGTCTGGCTATCTACAAACTGATATTGTACATGTAGAGTTTGTGTCTCCGATTGGACGAATTTGTGGAAGATGTCAGCTTAACATCAGCTACTCCTAATGTTATCAAGCTCCCTCCGACCATGGCACCCGTGCCTTGCAAACCGCTGTTTTTCGACCTGGCCCTTAACCACATCAGTTTCCCCTCGTTGGCGGAAAATATGGAGAACAAGAAGAGTACAGGAGCCGGAATTACTGGATTTGTCAAAGGTTTGTGGGGCTGGGGTGGCAAAAAGTAAATCCTAGATATCGATGATGGGAAAAAAAATTTAACTCGTTCGTTATGAATACTAACGATGTATTGGTTGGTGGCAAAAGAAATACATTTTCATTGCAACCTTATTCATGTGAGCGATGTATTGAGTTGGAAGCGATGGATAAAACTGGTTGAGATCACAGGGCGAGTCTTTATATAGTGACACAAGTCAATGATGTCAATGAAAATTGCGATATTTGGCGCCGTCGCGCTCCATGAATTGGTCAACATGCCGAGCTCGAAGGGGCAGAAACAGGGGTGGATATCGCCTGTTAGAATGGCCGTCACGGTGAATAGGAGTACATAGCCTCATTGGAATTGTATAGAGTGAAACACCGAGAACCACAATAATGGAGATGCACTGCAAGCAACCGTATAACAAACACACCATCATGATGACCTGTGGTGACGGTAGTGTCACTAGTGAGGCTAACACGACCGCAAACACCAACTCCGAAGATGGTAATGCAGACGACATTACCTGGTGAATTTTCGCAATGGAATTGATGACTGCGGAATGCACAAATAGTTAAACATAAGGTTAGTAACCACTTATTCAAAAGTAAGGCTAAAACGTGTGGTCTTACAAACTTTCATGGTGTGGGGCTGTTCATACGAAGCCTGAGCTTCTCCGATTACCAGTTTCCAGATTGAACTGAGGAACGAATTCCTCACCCAGCCATTTTTGTCTCAAATCTGTGGGTTTTATACACTTCCTTTTTGGGTGCATTGCTGTAGGGCATATGGATTCATTTTTGTCTGTTTTCGGAAGTAATAAAGCTTATAAACCGTCAACGTTGTGAAAACGTTGTTTGAAGAAAACAGAAAAAACAAAAACACGAGAATTCCACCCCTGCAATGATTAGACGAAGAGAAAACGGCTAACCGATGCCAAAGTAGACGGTAGCTTGCTCTTTTCTAGCTCTACGTGACCTGATTTCCTTTTCAGAGCGATTCCGAACAACGAAAACTATTTTTAAATGCGAGCTCCCGACGTCAGGGTAAAGTATTACGTATATTATAAAGGGGACGGTTTATTGATTTAATTAAAAACTGGGAAATTTTCGTAACCTTTTTTTCAGGAAACCTTCAATTGCAACCACAAAGTAAAGGTTGTAGAAGTTTTAATTATATAACGTTTCTTTTAAACGGTTGATAATAAAACTTAAGTGAATTCCGTTGGGAAGACCTACGTGTACCCTGCGAATTTTCGCCAAGCCTTTATGAAGAGGGTTGATGGGGTTTTTTGAACTTGCAAAACGAGACTTAAGTGAAACCATGACCTTAGACACTGATAAGTTTTCTGTTGAAAAACAAGTGTTAGGAAATCCCGAGAATTCATCCTTCTTCCATAATTTTTTCGCGTTAAATGGTACCATTTGTTTGAATCGAATGTTATATTAATCACATATTATTAAGGAAATCTTCGAATTATTCGGAATGATTTTCCGAATTCTTAAATTTGTTGCTATTTTAAGACTCTTTTTTCAATTAGTCTATGATTCATCGAAAATACTCGTAAGACATATTATCGGTTCCAGAGACACACACCCCTGTTCCTATTTCCCTTTAAAATTCGCTTCAATAATGTTTCAAATGTTAATTAACGGTTAAAATAATAAAAAAAAGAGAATAATTGGAAAAATTGACGTAGGATCCATGTCATCAATGTGCGTTGGCAGCTATATATGGAGCTAGGAAACGTTTCGGATTGGCTATTGGCTGCAATGGACGCGAGCTGAGACTGCTGTTTCTAAGTTTACACGGGCTTTTGCTTCCGCGCGCGCTACGGATTGTAGGCTCCCGTACGTGTATAGCGGGATTGGCATGTAAGAACTAACCGGGGCGTCGTCGATGTAGCCTATAGTTAGATGGGGTATAAAAAGGGCGTCCGCCGAACCGTTCATTGCCCAGTCTCTTCTTCAAGGAGCTACTGGAACATACTCGACCTTCCCCTTTAAACTAAACCTTCATCATGGTGAGGCTTATTCTACCTACAATCGATAGCACCTGTGTGGTGATCTTTAAGTTTTCAAAATTGTTCGAAAGTCACCGGAAAAAGTGTAAAACATCATCTGTGAAATTTCTATTTTGCATCAGTCGTCCCCTTTTAAAAATCGTGTTTCTCAAGTACCCATCGTGATCGGCACCTCGTATACAGTCCACAGCTCTATACACAGTTCCGGTTCCGAAAATAGAATCGAGGGTGCCTCACGCCGGGCGCTTTTACTAGTGTGGAACTTGAAATAGCTCGTAGCTCGGACTAGGTTCTTAACATTAGCTTCCGCAATTACTGATTGCGTCTCTCTAATAGCTTTTCCGATCCTTTTCTAAACTTATTATCATTCGACAGGGTGATGTAGAGAAGAAGAAGAAGAAGAAGAAGAAGGAAGAGGAAGCTCCCGCTGAGGCCGCTCCCGCTCCCGCCCCTGCTGCTGCTCCAGCAGCTGTAAGATTCAATTCATTAACTATTCAAATAATCATTCATTCACTAATACATTTGTCTTATGACAGAGCTCGACCAAGTCTGGTTCAACTGGTGGCTCCAAGAAGCAAGCCGCCCGCTCTGGCAGCAATGTCTTTTCGATGTTCAGCCAGAAGCAGGTCGCTGAGTTCAAGGAAGGCTTCCAGTTGATGGACCGTGACAAGGACGGAATCTTGGGCAAGAATGACCTGCGTGCCACCTACGATGAACTGGGCCGCATCGCTTCCGAGAAGGAATTGGATGAGATGCTCAAGGATGCTCCAGGACCCATCAACTTTACTGCTTTGTTGATGATGTTTGCCGAAAGGCAATCTGGAGGCGCCGATGAGGATGAGGTTGTTATCGCTGCCTTCAAATCTTTCGACGATGGCACCGGCCACATCGATGGTGAGAACTTGCGACACGCCCTGATGACCTGGGGTGAAAAGTTCACCAGCAAAGAGGTCGATGACGCCTTTGCTGAAATGACCATTGACAACAACAACCGCATCGACTGCAACGCACTCATCCAGATGCTGACCTCCTCTCCAGCTGAGGAAACTGAAGGCGAGGCTGCTTAAATCTTTTCTTTATCCCTCCACCCTCAAAAAGTCGTTGTTTCTTTCTTTCTTTCTTCCGTCTTTCTCTATCATAAAAAAAAAAGAAATTCACATGCACTCTGCAAGATCATCAGCAGAATAACAACAACAACAACAACAACAACCTTAAAAAAATAAACTGTTTCAAGAAAATCCTTACCTGCTATGATTTTTTTCCTTCATTTTGTGCTATGGTAGTTGTTTGAGTCTGGTTTCTATCCAACGCCAGTTAGTGATGACTTCCGAATACAACTACTGTTAGACCGGAATGGGAGGTATTGCGAACATATCCGCCTCAACTTGTTCTTTATTTATTATTATCCAGTAACTAGTGGAAAGAGTGAACTTTTTGGCAGAGAACCAAAACGTTAAAATTTTCTTACCTCATTTCATGTTTTTGCCTAGAGAGGACGGCATAAGGATAGGCAGCCCAGAGACGAATATCAACAATAAGAATCACTTGTCATGATGAAACTGCAAAAGAAAATCGCTTCAAAGAGATAAGATGTGCATAAGCGAAACTCGTAAAGCTTACCGAAGTGTGTTTTATAAGCCTCGTGAAAGTTAGTTTACAATTGGTTAACCATGCGGCTGACTGTATAGGTGGGAGTAGAACTACAAAAAAAAGGAACAGTAATCGAGGCCGTTGAGTGAAAATTCAAGTATTTGGCTTTGAACACTGGCCTTCAGACGCTGCAACGAAGTCGTTCTTAGCGTTACTATGTCATCCGTTGTTGCATTACTGGCCTTGCTGGAAAACAGAGAAAGTCTTTCAGTGTTTTTGGAGGCTTTTAGGTACTTTGGTGTTTTGAGCTCCAGTGTTTAGGTGGCTGTGCAAATGACAGAAAAATTTTGCATCTAAATTGAAAACAACAAGTTCCTTTCTCAAGTAGCTATACAGTTATCTTATCACAACAATCATCTTTAGTCAAGATACCAGTCAAGTTATTGCAGCATTGTTGGACCAGTCTCTTCCTTATTTTTAGTTGGCATATCAGTGAGACATGGTGTAGCATGTAAACATGTGGAAATAGAACATCCACAGCTAATCGTGGCTGGAGAGAACAGTTCCTGATGGATACCAAACAAATCATCCTTAACTTTTTAGATATTCTTCTCAGGGTCCCATCCCTGTTTATTCTTGATGAAATATTCCAGTCAAATTTAGCAGATCTTGGTTTGTATCCTTGCACACTTCTACCTCTGCACAAGGAGGCAGATTTTGACGATGTTGTGGGAGACTCAAATCATACATTATCAAGACCGCTTCATTCAGTAGCTAACTATGATTCAGGAGTCTTTGGTAATCTGAGTCAAAGCCTCATCAATGTCATCGAATTTGATGGTACATCATCAACGTTCTTCAACATAGACATTTCCATTTGTCAAGGAATTCTGGGCTCGAGCTTTCAACTAGCTCTATTGCTTTCAGGTAAATTAATTTGTATTCAAAAATGTTTTTCTGTTCAGGTTTCTTAATTTAGTTTGTTTTACAGCAACGTGTGCAGCATTGTTTACATTGACTTTATGGACAAAACATCTTGTTAAAGTCTATGAATTTCTTTTCTCTTTGCTACTTGTCACCGCCAGCTATCATTGCAACCAACAAGCCTCCATTAGTGTAGCAACAGCAACTACAGTATCTCTTAGATCGTTATGGAGACTCGACTTGGAAGCTCTTTTCCGGGCAATACCCGGACTATTTTTTATTGTTTTGAATATTGCCACACAGTCGGTATTGGCGTCCGGATATCTTGTGGTCAATTTCGGTCCATCGATTCCTGCTCTGCAAGCAGTATTGGCGCTATGTTTCCTCGTACCTAGTTTGACTGTGATGATTCCACTGGAGAGAAACTCCTTCCCCCACTGGTGCTTTCTACTCCTATCACTCCATATTGCATTTGTGGTTTGGAGCAACTTTTCTATGGTACAAAATACTTTCTATATTTTAGGGTACTTTGCTAGACAAATTATGTTTATAAGAATTTTTGGGCTGTGGAAATAATCATCAAAATCTTTCCCTAGGTCTATAAAGAAATAAAGGATCGGATATCGTATGTGGTTTCATTTCTTCGGACAGAAGGATTTATGGCGCTCGCCGAAGCAGAATGGGTCCGATTGAATGTTCCGCTTATTTTCCGCACTTTCTGGATGATCCGGGTCGGAATTCATTTGTACATATACGTGGTTTCCTCAGAGCCTGGTGACTGGACCGAAACCGAAAACCTAAAAACATTGTTTAAAGTCATGCTTATCCGTGGATGTGAAACCCTACCTGCCATCCTGGGCATGTCATCCATCTTCTCGTGGTTTGCCGGAAAGGTACCAAAACATACATTATTTTGTAACGTATATGATTGATCTTAATCTTTTGGCCTCCAGTTCTACGTCATGTGTCAGCTCTTTTTGATGATTCCGCATGATGAAGTTTCACATGTCGGACCTGTTTCTGCTGTACTATTTATAATCTTAGCCTTTCAAAATGGATTGAGCACTTTGCAGCCAGCAGCTCGTATCGTCCGCTTAGGACGTAATATTGTTCTCCTTTTGGCTTGCTTTTTGCACTTTGTACATAATGCAGTCGATCCAGTTTTGATGTCTCTCGCTGCCAGGTTTTTATTATTTTCTTTATAAGTCATAAAAGTCTTTCATCACTTTATTTTCATTTTGCAGTGCCAATCCCGATGTGACTCGCCATGCGCGGGCGTTGGCTGTTAGTATTGGCCTTACGGTAGTCGCATTTTGCGGTCTATACTTTCTCTGGTTGACCCATTCAATCAGTACTTGGCTATTGGCAGTGAGTGGTTTCAGCCTGGAAGTCATATGCAAAGTTTTTGCCTCTCTTGCCCTCTATGGACTCTTCCTGGCCGACGCTAAACTTAGCGAATTCTGGGACAAATTAGACGATCACGTCTACCGTGTCAGGTATAAATTACTCACTAATTGGATGTAGAACTCATCCCACTTCAACCCAAATACGGTTTTTACAGCCATAGCGGTTATGTGACCTAGTAAATCATGCAGTAATTTCTTGATTGCAATGTCACGTTTGATTTATTTTTTTTATAATTTCGTGAAATAGCAGAAGGAATCATGTCAAGGTTGCTTATGAAGGTTTGATTAAATTTAGTAGTAAGTCAATACCTGTTTACCTTCGACTAAAGAAGTTGTCACGTTGCTTTGTTTATTTACGACTCTTTTCTATAGCCGTTGTTTTCCTAACATTTAGAAGGACATGGTCCACGTCCTAAAAAGATATCATTCCCTTAAGTGTACCAGTATTGGTTATTAGACCAGCCATGCCGGTTAAAAAGCTTATCATAAAATAAATTTCTTTTTTCTCTTTCAGGTTTGCTGGTCGTGTTGTAGAATTTCTCGTCGGCTTATTCCTCCTTTGCAACTCTGCCTTCATCTTGATTTTTGAAAATGGTGGAGCCATTCGCGCTATCTTGGTAGGATTTCACGCCTATTTCAATCTGTGGTGCGAAGCGCGAGTGGGTTGGAAGATTTTTACTCGTCGTCGAACAGCCGTTCATAAAATAGCGACACTTGAGACTGTTGATCAACCGGAACTACTTGACGATGTTTGCGCTATCTGCTTTCATGACCTAAAGCCTACAGCCCCTAACAATGTAAACTAAATTATTTTAGATTTTTCTGATTCTTTTCTATATCTTTCATTGTCATATTAGGTAATGGTTAAAGTAACTCCGTGTCGACATTACTTTCACGCTGTCTGTCTACGCAAATGGTATATTTGTTAGAAGTTATCATAGCTCTAGAAACAATGTTTTATTTGTTCTGCAGGTTGTACGTGCAAGATCGTTGTCCTATGTGCCACCAAACTCTATGGTCGCAACTACATTCTTCCTCCCTGGATCCTTCTGTCGGAGAAGTCATAGCTCCACGTTATGAGGCAGACCAAATGCAAGAACACCTACATCTGGATTAGAGTCTGCGTTTACTAATCATGGAAATGTTTGTGCAGTGTAAAATTTGCCGAAACGCAGATTAAAGATTCTGTATGTAGTATTGTAATTGTTAATCATGAAAATGTCTTTCAAAGAACGATCAATTGTCAACAAGAAGTGTCCATTCTCTATGAATACTTCAGAATTTTGTATTAGAAAGGAGAATCAAAATAACTACATGACATAGACTTTCTCTGCATCCTTGATGGCGAAGACTTCTTTAGTGCGTGGACAGGTAACCATCCCGTTGTTGCTCATTGCCATATTTCGTAAGGCCTGATCACACAAAAATAGAAACTTGACATCCGGGAACGCAATCCGAAATGTTGAATGATGTTACCTGTTCTCCGTAGACGCGACCATTGGGAAGCATCATAGGCAAATTATGTTCGTTGAGGGGCAAGCCAGAAAGCCGACAGATCAATCGTGACTGTGAGCAGTGGGCGTGAGGTAAACGTTCAGCCAACTTATTCAAAGGTTCTTGGCAAACAGGACATTCGGCATTGCGCTGGTCTACGGGACGATAACATTGCCTGCAATATTTAATCTTTGGATTCACAAAATCTTTCTTCAACGATTTCTTAAGAATTACGGAGTTTTCATGGCGGAGAGTCCGGCCTGCAACGCAACTGCCAAGACGGATAACGGAGCCAACTGATACAGGCGGAAATAATCTTGGCGGAATTCTTCAGTCAAAGCCACCCATCGGGACATATCCAGCATTTCTTTGTAGGGTGATAACTCTGCATAACATGGTGCTAATTAGTATAAGGTACAACGCATTGAATAAATATGCCTATGAATTACGAGTGTCTGAGGGAAATGCAAGAAGGGCCAGCGCATGTTGAAGTTCCTCCAATGGAACGTCGTCCATACTGGTCAAGTACTTTCGGGCATGGCGCACGGCGTCCATTCGACGATCGGACCTGATGAGTTCGACGAATTCTTGTTGCCTGAGATGAAATTCCAAAGTGGATTTTATCTTTCTTAGTTTGCTCTTGTGATCATGGATCCATGCTAAGGCAGCTTGAGTCTGCTGCTGGGCCAGTGTCAATTCAACATTTCGGGCAACCAAAAAAATATCCAAATTAGTAAGCTCTGCAAGTTCAGGATTTTGTTCTACCATTTTCTGAGCTATTGATTCAAACTTTTAATTAGATATATTCATATTTTTTTAAAATATTTAACTAGTTGGCAACCTGTGTTGTAATGCCCAGCTCTCAGAAGATGTTCAACCAGATACCTCTCTACCCGTGTTTTTTTCCAGAGCGAATATGTGATGGAAGACTCAGTTGTTGGAATAATTCCAACAGCCCCCAATTTAAGGTGTTCTACCCTTCTTTTACAGTTCTGAGCTGCTTCCAGCTCATCACTGATGGCTTCTTCAACCTGAATCATCCATCACTTGTGAGTGACACATAAAATGATAAGGATGATTTGTGATCAAGTTGGAACCTTTCGTTTCATTGTTTGTAGTTTCTCAACAGTTGCTCCAATAAGGCTGCATATTTGATCCACTTGAACAGGTGTTCGAAATAAGCTCTTTTCTAGTTCAGAGATCGACATTTGGACATGAGACACTTCCCTGTCGACAGTTTTTTGTCCAGCACGAAATTTCTTATTCAGGACTTCATATGGGACCTACTCGCAAGAACAAAAGACAACCATCAACGTAACTCGCCTCTCAATCAATAAAAATCATATTAAATTAAATTATAAAATAACTCATGGTCACCTTGAGGGTTGGATGTTCTAAAGACTTCAAATCAGCCATGACAGAGTAAAATCGTGGAGCGTCAAACGCAAAACATATATATGGACACAAGACAAATGTGCAACTTCCTTTTGGGGGCCAGAAGAAGAGAGGATAGGAAAAAGTAAATAGAGTCGATATGTAGAGCCATCTAGTGGTGACTTAAACATTTTTCTCTTTTTGCTTTATTTTCTAGACCGACGTCATACACCAGCCGGCACCGTAGAGCAGAGTTTTTTGGATCGGGTGGAAATGATGGCGCTTGATTTTGTTGTCCGAGCTAACTTAAAGATCCAAATGTAGACGCGTCCCGTAATCTAGCGTTTTCTCTCAAAAGTTTTGGAAGCCGGTTATGATCTCAACGAAAACGTCCGTTGTATGCCGGAGGGCGTCTTGGTGTTAAAAAAAATCATAACTGCGAGACCAGTCATCAAAGCTTACGGTTAATTTACGCCACTTTGTAGTGCGCATCAAACTGTATCACTGGGCGCGGTAGCCAAAGTTTCACAAACTTTGCTCTACTGTACTTGTCTATCTGCAAACTTCGTTATATTCTCTGCTCAATGCTATATCGATCGTCTGGAATTCCATTACGGCTGAATCTATTCTCCCGCCAGAATGATGGAGAGGGTTTTGAAAAAGTTTTTTTTTAGGGCGGTCGTATCACGGAACATCATTCCGTGCGAAGAGAAATAATAACAATAATAAGAAAAGGGACCGTCCGTCGGCGCCATCACCGTCTATATTCTCTTGTCAGACGTGAAGGGTAAAGAATAAAACTATCAAGAAGAAGAAGAAAAAAGAAGTTTTTCTATTTTTTCTTTTATTTTTCTTTTTTCCTGGCGAATATCCAAGGACACCCGGGACTGGACTATACAAAGACGCAGAGGACCGGTTCGATGCCGAGTAGTGAGGCAGATTGGTCGACTACCTTCTCGCGAAATTCCAACTTTTTCTAGCAAAACTCGTGGATGCCAATGTTTGTCCACAGACTGTTTAAGCTCTTCCGATAGAGAAAAAAATGCTCGATAAATTAGTACATCACAATTAATTGCTATGTTAATAAAAAAGAAGAGCAAGAATAAAAACCCTGCACCAAAATAGAAATCTACGGTGTGAGGTTTCTGGACTCCTTTGTGATCACACGTGTCCTGCCTTTGGCCTCCCTCTCCCCCCTCCTCCTCCCCAAAACTCTCTCTGCGCGCTCTGTTGTGTGTGTAGCCAAACTATCCGTCACTATTTTTCTTTTGACTCTTCCACCCACCTAAAGCGTCTGCCTCCCTCTCCACCCTCCATTTTTCTCCCCTTCTTCCTCATGATGAAATATTTGATCGTAGCCCAAAAGAGAGAGTAGGTGGCGCGCGTTCTGTCTAGTTGTGTCGGTCAGAGAAGACGCGCGCGTTCGTGTTGTGTAAACTAGAAGATTGAATTGCTCCCGACTCGAAAAAAGGATTTTCATCAGTTTTCATCACCATCATACCGTAGTCAGGTGAGACATCTAAAAAATACATAGACGCCATTTCGTTTGTGCACTGTCTTGGCGCCACTTTTTGCAACCCACCCACTAACACAAAACCCGCCTCCCTTTTTCTTTCCTGCCTCTATCCCGCCGGCACAGTAGACACACCAAACCCCCTACCAATGCCTTGCATACGCACAGTGCTGTGCAGTGTGGCTAAAGACTCCACGCGACAGCCATTCTTCGATTATCTGTGTGTGTGTGTCTCATCTAAACGTTGTGTGCGTCTTCTTCCGCGTGGTCTATCAGCCATTAAATATTTCAAGTGTATTATAGATCTTAACGATTGTTGGAGGTTGTTTCAGAGTGAAAGTTTTGGATTTAACAGGTTGATTGACAATCGTTTCTTCAAACACACAGATTCGCAGGGGCGGGATTTTAACTTCCAAACGAGTTAACGAATTTTGAAAATTTCGCTACGTCTGGCCGGCTCGTCTTTCGGGGTAGGTGCTGCTGCTCCTGTCGACATGGACAAGCGCAAGCTAATGCCCAAACGGCAGCGGCTGGATGGTGCCGTCAGAACAGGACCATTAAACGGTAAATATATTTTCAGAAACCTTTGTCATACTTTTCCGGCGTGCACACCATTGTCTGTCATCCTTTTAAAAAGAAAAAACAAAGAAAAAAGGAAAACTTGAGATGCACAGGAACTTTGGTGTGGCCGTCGTGAAAGGCGAGACATGAAATCCGTTATCAGAAACAGGTTGTACCGGCAGCCATAGCGATGCCTCAAACCCAACAGTTTTTAATTTTTTTTCCAGGGGAAAATGGAAAGGTAGAAGGGGGGATATTGAATGAAGAGAATTCAATTGCTTTTATCGTTTGTTTTACGCACCATTATTCCTATATCTGTAATCTATTATTATCATGGACGATAGGACCCCTTCATAGTCGGCCGTTAGTGGCGCTACTAGATGGCCGAGATTGTTCAATTGAAATGCCCATACTTAAAGATGTTGCTACAGTGGCCTTTTGTGACGCCCAAAGTACTTCCGAAATCCACGAAAAGGTACGTTGTCTCAAACAGGTTTTTTTGTTTTATTATGAAAGTTAACCAGTAGTGTGACTTGTTCGATTGAATAATGGAACAGGTTCTTAATGAAGCTGTTGGTGCTCTTATGTGGCACACAATCACACTGACCAAAGAAGATCTGGAGAAATTCAAAGCGCTACGAATCATTGTTCGTATCGGTAGCGGTGTCGATAATATCGACGTTAAAGCAGCCGGTGAATTGGGCATCGCTGTTTGTAATGTGCCCGGTTATGGCGTCGAAGAAGTGGCCGATTCGACGTTATGCTTAATCCTAAATCTCTACCGACGAACCTACTGGTTGGCTAATATGGTTCGCGAAGGCAAGAAATTTACGGGCCCCGAACAGGTGCGCGAAGCTGCTCAAGGATGCGCGAGAATCCGAGGCGACACACTTGGCATCGTCGGATTAGGTACAGACCAAAAATAAACGTTTATTTTTTAAATTTTTTAAAATAATATATTTTTGGTTTTTAATCCTCCCCTTTGTGGCAGGTCGCATCGGATCAGCTGTAGCCTTGCGGGCCAAAGCCTTTGGTTTCAATGTCATCTTTTACGACCCCTATCTCCCAGACGGTATCGAACGCTCTTTGGGCCTTACAAGGGTCTACACCCTACAAGTAAGCATTTTCGCGTAAAGCTTTAAAACCACTATTACATCACAGCTTCAATTGTTTTTAGGACTTGCTTTTCCAATCGGATTGCGTTTCCCTCCATTGCACTTTGAACGAACACAACCACCACTTGATCAATGAGTACACGATTAAACAGATGAGGCCAGGCGCCTTTCTAGTTAACACGGCTAGGGGTGGTCTCGTTGACGAATCAGCTTTAGCACACGCTTTGAAAGACGGACGCATTCGAGCGGCTGCTCTTGATGTCCACGATAACGAACCCTACAACGTGTTCCAAGGTAGTATTATTAATCTTACGGCAATTTACTGGCAGCGTAACGTGAACTGTTTGGTGTTATACTCTTGTTGAAGGTCCTTTGAAAGAAGTTGTCAATTTGATTTGCACTCCTCATGCCGCGTTCTACTCCGATGTGGCCTCGACCGAACTCCGGGAAATGGCAGCAGGGGAAATCCGCCGGGCTATCGTTGGTCGCATCCCCGATTCTCTGCGCAACTGTGTCAACAAGGTATTTCCGGCCTGGCTTCCCTTGCGATTCTATTATTTAACCCTGTCTGTTATTAATACTCCCAACAGGAATATTTCCTTGGATCTGGACCCGCATCGTCTGCCTACGAATCAACGGGTGCCCCTGGAAGTGGACCAGGAGGAATGCCGTCCCTTCCGGCAGGCTTGAATGGTGGCTACTATGGCGCTCTTCCAGGCGTACCTGTTCAACCAGCCCATAGCTCCGCTCCTGTTGGTTTGCTTGGCCCTGGTGGACCAATGAGCAGCTTAGTTGGCGCTCCCGGTATTAAATTGCATTAAATGATTGTTTTAAATGGATCCACCTCATTTCGTTTTGACATGATATAGGTGGACCTGGTGGATTGAATGATCGTGATCGAGAGAGAGGACCTAGTGTTGCTCATGACGCATCCACCCACCGAATGGATTCTGCGTCATCAGCCAACTCTGCCACAGCTCTACAGCATCCGGATCGCATCAAATCTCCGCCTTCGTGAAGGTCCCCAGATCCATCCACTATTACTCAATGGACGCCAAGTACAAAATTAAAAGAGACTCTGAAGCAGAGCCTGTGAATTACTATATTGTGGCCGTCAAAAATCTAAAAACAACAACAAGTTTAAACAAAAAATGTGTCAGAGGGAAATTTGTCATCGTCTTTTATTTCGGGGGAAACACATTCGGCCCCCCTCTTCTGTGCGCTCCGGACGATGACGAGTGTCCTGTGACCTTTCGTCTTCGCCATTGACAGAATTTCTTCCATTGGGATACTTAGTGCAACTGTTTTTTCTTCGCCGCACTTCCATCATGTAGCTTCACGATAAGTGACGATGGTCACTACATCACGGCCATCTTAAGTGTATCAACCACTGTGTTAATTTTTTCTTCTTCTTCTTGAAATCTTTTGCCGATTGTCCTCCGACACACACAGACAACACCGTATCTTAAACTGTGTACAATCTAACACGTTTTTTTTTCTCACCCCGTTCGCATCGTGTGTTTTTTTTTGCCATCAATTTTCCTCCCCGCCCTCTCTACCGTGTTAATGTGACCACGCGGACGTCCTAGGTTATAATATGGGTACTGCGTCTCCGTCTGGCTATATACTCCTCAATCAGGATTCACACGGACTACAAAGAAACGAAAAAAAAAATACATGAACCATTTGTACATGGCTTGCCTCTTAGTCAGTTGAAATGACATAATCTTTTAATAGCCAGTGTTTTTTATTTTTAAATTTGTTTTTTCAGTGTCGGACATGGGAACATTTTCAACGTCGCTGGATAATATCTGGGGTGTCTTCTTCAATAGTTTCAGTGGCCTGTCGCATATGTCCTCGACCAAGTTCACCAGGACGGAATCCGAACCCTACAGTCCCACTGTTAGCCGGAGTGACTAACGCATCAGACGGTGTACGCAAAGAACCTATTCCACTCAATACGGAATCCTCATCTCGAGCATCTGTTTGATCTAAAATTAGTATACTGTATTAAAAATAATATTGGAATACGTACCCAAGTAATAACCAGGGGTGTCCATTTGTATGACGTCTTCTTCACTAATGTCTGGCATCGACATGTTACTCACTTCCATGGCAGATGTCGAGGCCATGAGTCGCTTGCTGATTCCTGGAGTGGCCAAGACGTGACGATTGCCTGATGTTTCCGCCAAGTTGGTAACGGGTGGAGGGATTTCTTTAGGAGCCCCTGTAAAATAGAAAAACGTTTTCATCTAATTGTCATCAACTGCACGTGAATTATTACCTAGAAAAGCTGGTGCTTCATTGAGATATGCTTCCAGTACGGAATTGAGCATCGTCGTTGAAAACGTATCATCTCGTTTAAGAGCAAGGGCTTTCTGGAAGTATTCGATCGCTTGATCATATTTAAGCGTTAACGCATAAACGTAACCCAAAGCGGCGAATGTGCTGGCACGCATGGGGCTGACCAGTAACGCTTTCTGGTGGAAATCAATGGCCTGTTCATACTTTTTCAACTTGCGGCAGACGTGACCTAGATTATTCAATAAAGGTTCCCATGTGTCATCCATTGGGAAATCATTCGAATCGCCGGAAGAGGTTGTGTGCCGCATAGAAGAAACCATATCCACCGCTTGTAAAAAGCATTTTTCCGCCAACTGATAGTCTCCGTTCTGATAAGCTACAGTGCCCAGTTCGTGCAAGACGAAAGGATCATCGGGCGCCAAGGAATGGGCCTGATTGAAGAAACTATTGGCCAGTCGAACGTTGCTCATCAGTCCGTGTTCTAGGCCAACGTACAACATCGGGAGGTGCGAACTGTATATAACATAATTAGATTTGGTTAATCAACAAAGAAATTGGTTAACTAACCCGCGCATCAATTGTGACGCTTTGAAATAGGCAGCCATTGCTTGGTCGTGTTCATTCTCTGCAGCGAATGCATGGCCACGCATCAGCCAAGCAGCTCCGAGATTCCGGTCCAGTGTTGTTGCTTTATGAAGATATTTTCGAGATTCTTCAAACCGACCAATGACGTAATAGTAGCATCCCACAGCAAACCAGGAAGTGGCATTGTCCGGTTCGGAATCGACCAATCGATGTGACAGTGTGAACAAAACTTTAAAAGAAAGGAAACATTAGAAAAGCGATCGAGGACTCCATAGGTCATGCATACTTTGCGAATTTTTCATGGCCACTAAACAGGTAATATAAATAGGAAGACACGCTTGATGATTTGGATCCGCTTTCATAATCCTACCAAATAGAATATTGGAAAAACTTAATAAATATAGCGTATCATTTGGATTTACTCTTGTAGCATGTTGAAACATCCTCGATAATCACATCCGTTAAGCATCCTCTGAGCGTGGTTGACTCGAATTGATAGATTTTTCCGTAATGGCATCAATTCGCTGGATGGAGCCCTTTCTTCCGGCTTGCAGTATTTTCTGACTTGATCGGTGTATAGAGCCCTCAATAGCTTCGCTTCATCTTCGTAGCTGGTGCATTGTTCGTCAAACGGGAGATGTTCCAGCAAATCATTTTCTGTTGAATTTGAAATAATCTTCATTTTCGTTTCATTCAAACCAACTGCCGAAAACTAATTCACTTTCAACCTTCTTCAGGAGTGAGCATTTCATGGCGAACTAACATCTCAAAGGCTTCACTACAATAAACATCAAGTTTAAGGGCCATCTTGTAGTCTTCAATGGCTGGGATACGGTTATCCATGGCTTCATGGACCTTTCCTCGCAGGAGATACATGGAACTATGCACCTAACAAATTGTACAATAAGGAAATATTTTCGAAAAATCACCACTACATGGCAAACCCAACACTGTGCTGTTGAGTTAGGGATGCAGAATCATCTATTTGGTGCTTTTGATTTCGTAGTCCTGTGTCATTCCACATGTGATCATTTTTCAGCAGCTGTAAAGCTTCAGCATACATTTGTGCTTCATAGAGACATTGGGCAGCGAGATGTTTGCAGTTGAGATGTTTCTGCAAAGCCAAATAGTTGAGTTATGTCATTAGAACTGTGATTTAAAAAATGTAGTACTTCATCTAAATGGGCTTGTGTTATAAGCTTAGCAGCCCTATGGTACTGTTTGCAAAAATACATGCATTTTCCCAACATATAGACGTCTTGGAATGATCCATCGGATGCAGTGACGGCTTTTTCAGCCCAATACAAAGCTGTAGGAAATCTTAGCTAAATGAAATGAGAAAAAGCAACACATTTATTAGTGGAATTCGTGAAAACGAGTTTGTGTGCCAGTGGAAATGGCAATACGTACTGCTTCAATAGAACTCAGTGTTTCAGACCGAAATTTCTCGAGCATTTCTTCGACCTTCATGCTTCACACTCGCACTATTTGAATAATTGTTAATAACAAAGAGGAGTAAAGAAAATTTAACAACATGCGATATTGGAATAATTCAGTCAGTTGTCGACTGACGATGTTTGAATTAAGACGATGTTGCCGAAATAGCTTTCGCTCAATTTCTCCTCATTTTCGTTTTCCAATTCAGTTTCAAATTAAAAATTCATTAAACTCTCGCTGTAACAATAGTTATAGAAACCTGTGTTTCATCTTCAATTTGAATAAATTGGAAAAACATGCCAAAAAATTTCAGGCCGATGGCAACATCGTCTTCGGCTCGTAGTTTGCATTTGCAGACGTCTGGATTTCTATTTACTTTTACGCGCGTTTACGCCTAGATTTGCTGTTACCGGGGGAAATGTTATCCGTTTCGGATACCCTCACGATCGGCTCTATGTTTTTTCATTGAGCAATACTTATTTCTGTGTGTCAAACAGTTTAGTTTAATCAAACTTTTGCAATCATGATGAATGTGGAGGATTGGCCAGTTTATGTTCTTGAATTATCCACAAAAAATGCAAAAACGGAAGATGTTTCATGGCTCTTGAACTGGATTCTAGGCGCCTTTTCGGAATATGGTTTGCAGATGAGCAGTTCAACACCAACCCCGGGTCAGGTAAAGTAAATGTGCTTTGTTTTATTAAATAGATAGATGGATGTTAAAACTGTCAAGTGTTCTATCTTTCACATAGAACTTGTGTGTCTTTGTCTCCATCAGCCCTGAAAGGCTAATAAATGTGGCCAAAAAGTGTCGAATTAGGACCATTGATGGTAAACTCCCGTTTGGCAGTTTACTTAGTAGTAATCCTCCAGACGAGATGCCACTAGAGAGTGATGAAATCACAACATTGCAAGAAAATAATGATCATTATGGAGGGGAAGAGACAGTAATGGATGCAAGATCCCTCTTTACTCCAGCTGATATTCTGTGGATGATTCGTCATGAAATTGATAGTGTCAGGTCTGAGACTAAACAGGTTCTTCAGATCGGGAGTACGAAAATGACGCTGTTTCAGGGCCAATCAATTGGTAAGATTTGTTCTGGGGTTACGCTTGCTTGGAATTTTTTGCGCGCTCTACCCACCCTCTCCAAGTAGAGTTGATATCTCTATAATTTGAAATGCCCTTTACTAACTTATCGTTCACGGCTTCTATTCCCGCTCCCTCCCTCAAACAAAAACAAAAAACAAACACTGCCAAAGCTAGTTGCCGTGAACGAAATCGTTTCTGAATCGATGCAAAGAAATACTTTTTTGGCTGCATCGTATCATAAAATTTAACACACATGTTATCAAACGAACGATACAATTTTCGTATTTTCATTGAAGGCAATTGTTTTTGAATTAATTAATATAATTAATTAAATTAAACTTTAAATTTATTTACAGTGGAAAAGCTTCTTCACAAGAAACTGATCAACAGCATCTATCCTCTTCATGAGCCAGAAAGTTTAAAGCGGATAAGTCACGGCTGGCTAATCAATAGCCTAAAATGCATCGCAAAACAGTTGCCATTAAGTAAGCTATCAAATTGAAAATTTTAATGGTAGATTTTTTATCTAATCGTCTTACGTCTGCCGTATAGACGATGTACGCCGATATTATGGAGAAGGCGTGGGATTCTATTTTGCATTTTTGGAAATGCTAACTTGGGCTCTCTTAGCACCCACATGCATCGGACTGGTTCATAGTTGCTATCAAAATACGGAGTTTGAGATCCAAATCCTCTTTTGCGTGCTATACATGCTCTGGGCGTTTCTTTTGATGGAGGTATCTCGTAATGTCATAGTTTTTTTATGAATTTTGTTTGTTTCATTTTCGTATTTTGATAACTTATACCTTTAATGTACAGTTTTGGAAGAGACGTAGCAATGGACTCTGCTTTCTCTGGAACACCAAGAGCAAATATGGAGGCGGCCAGGGAGAACCACGAGCTAACTACCGCGGACCGCTAAGAATAGATCCCATAACTGGCCAGCTACAACCGTAAATATTATTTGATTATAAAACATTTTTCTATTTGGTAGAATCTTTAATATGTATAAATTACGTAGGTACTATCCTCGTTGGAAGACTCTCATTAAGCTATACTGTGTCTCCCTGCCTATTGTACTTCTCTGCACATTGGTAGCCTTTTGGGTGATGCTCGAATCCATTTGGAAAGAAACAATGTTAATGGAGTGGACATCATCCTGGCCTAGTGATGATTTATTCTGGCGTGGGTTGGCACTTTGCATTGTTTCGACGCCCACAGTTATCTATGCGATCCTCGTCTGGTTCGCCAATCAAGTCTATCGGAAACTGGCCACTAAGCTGACGGAATGGGGTATTTTACTTTTAAAATTTCTGATTAATTCTTTTAACAAAAATATACTAATCTGATGTTTCCCTTACTAGAGAATCATCGGACAGATTCGCAATTCGAAAGCAATCGCGTCACTAAGCTGTTGCTTTTCGAATTTGTCAACAATTTCATGTCTCTCTTCTACATTGCGTTTTACTTACAGGATATCCCTATGCTTCAGTGGGTAAGTTCCAACATTGTTTTCTCTCAATACTACAATAATAAAGTTTTCTTTTTGTCTTTATCAACAGCAAGTGGCGCTAATGTTGCTGGTTTTTCAAGTTATTAATCAGCTCACAGAGACTCTTTTTCCATACCTCAATCTGTGTTATGTGTTGAGTAAAGTAAGTTCAAACACTTTGTACATTTTGTATAAAAAAATTTCATCAAACTTGTTCTTCATTCAGAACACGTCTAATCCAAAATCAACAGAAAAAGATCATGAAGTCTGCAAGACTTTGGAGCGACTGAACGTCCAAATACTGGAACCTGATAATTCCATTGTCCAGCAGGCACAGAAAGAGTCTCTTCTCGAACCGTATGAGGTAAAATCAGTTGTGAAATTTTTTTTACTGCCAAGTAAATCATTGAGCGTACTTACATTATTATGACAGGGGACGATCGAGGATTACTTGGAACTGTATATTCAGTTTGGTTATGTGGTACTCTTTGTTGCTGCATACCCGACAGCATCACTTTGGGCTTTTCTCAACAATGTTGCTGAACTCCGCGTGGATGCCTTTAAACTTGTTCACATTCATCGTCGCCCTACACCAGCACGTGTTGCTCATATCGGAGCTTGGGAGCCGGCCTTCCGCATGATTTGTTCAATGGCTGTCGTCACTAATTGCGGCCTACTATACGTAATGTCTTTACCAGCAGTCGATGGTGGCGCATTGCCTGATAGTCCGGCCAGTCCTGTCAACAACTGGACTCGTGCTATGATCTGCGTTTCTCTTGATCACATCCTTCTGGCTATCCAGAGTATTTTGTTCGTGCTGATACCAGCTGTACCCCGTTGGGTTCATGTGACTGCGGCAACAAGGAAAGCCGCTCAGCATAAAGCGTTAAAAAAAGCACACAAATGAATAACTGCACAGTGTTGCATTTACGCATCCCCTTTGCAAAGTATCTTGCTGCCTTTGGAATCTCATAGGAACATTGTTTTTTCCTATCCACAACACCACTTAGTTCCTGCTTCTTGTTTGAATATATCGGCTTGAGAGTTACTTAGCAGCTTTAAATGTTTCGTAGTTTCTTCGCGGAACTCATGTTTAACATTTATCTGCTTAAGTCCAACGGATAGTCGCATATCATTTACCAAGTTGTTTGAGTTCGTTTTTATTATTAAGTCCAAACAAATTTGTTTCTAGAGGACTATGTGTAGCTGAAGGATATCTACCTGGTGGTCGTTACAAAACGAAATATCTTGAACTGACATCAAGAGAGCAATCAAATTGTTTGACCATAGAGCGCGTAATGCATGATGATTAAAGTGCTTTTATTGTTTTCTTTGCATTTTCGTAGCAACCGTCTGTCACGCGTTCTACCCCGGCTTGTATGCTAGTTGTCGTGCAGCGTAATCATCCAGATGCAGCCCAACGATGACAAGAGAAAGATATTTTCCTCGCAATCAAACTTCATTGGGACCAAAGCCTGGCGCCAACAAGAATTGGAATCAAAACAATGGAGTGGCTGAAATTACTGATGAATTCTTACGTAATACATCTATACATGGAATGAAGTACATAGGAGAGCGAGACAGACCCGTTTTCGAAAGGTAAAAATTGTTTTGTTATTGTTTTCATATCCAAGTATTTGATACCCTTGTACGTTACACAGAATGTTATGGCTGTCACTTGTGATCTTCGGTTGCTGCATTTCGATATGGATGTGCTATCTGGAATGGACAAAATGGAGCGATTCATCGATTTTAATTACCCGCGATCCGACAGTGGTCACACACAACCCAATGAACTTTCCAGTGGTTACTATGTGCAGCACTAACAAAATCTCTAAAAAGAAATTAGCCAATGTACTTCAAGATCCGAAGTTGTTATTGCTTTTGATCTTATACCTTGGCATTGTCAGCCGATGAAACTAATTGTGTAATTTGTACAGGTATAGTTGGATGAATTATTCCTCCGTGCTGAAAACAATTCGATACATGACAAAATTTGATGTCTTGTTAAGCCAAGATGAAGATGACGACTTCCAACAACTGCTTCAAGAGCTCACCGAACACGATATCGAAATAGCAGATTTAGTTGAGGTTGTCCGTCAGGTGCCACCTGCTTGCAACGATATGGTTGTAGATTGTCAATGGTAATTCGATTTCCTTTAATATTTTAAATCTCTTGCCTTCGCTTTAATCTTTATTTCTATTAATATCAAAACAGGAAGTCGAGTGTTGTTGCCTGCGAGCGTATTATTTCTCTTAGGCTAACTGATGATGGTTACTGTTGCTCTTTGGACGTCGCCACTCTTGACAACGATGTTGAAAATAGGTTTGCTACAAAGTTCAGTTATAAAAACACAACATTTTGCATTATTTAGGAGATATCAAAATTGTACCACAGGTCAAGTAGCACTGTTTACGATTATGGTGTTCATTCCGCTTTACGAATCATTCTTGACCCTAACTTGAACGACAATGCGCTCAGTACTGTCACTATTGATGGTTTCAAGGTAATTTTTGTCATGGCGTAAATCATTTTCATTGTAAATTTAAAAACCTTTGGCTTTTATTCTAAGATTCTACTACACAACAAAGATGA
Source organism: Daphnia sinensis (assembly GCA_013167095.2). NCBI lineage: Eukaryota > Metazoa > Arthropoda > Branchiopoda > Diplostraca > Daphniidae > Daphnia > Daphnia sinensis. The sequence goes on along the minus strand of CM023188.1, from coordinate 2,244,140 downwards.
ATTTCCGGACGTGATTGAACGCGGATTCATAGTTGGTTCAGGCTACGAAAATTTCGTAGCTCTCAATAGTTTCTCGGTCAGTTACACGCCAGCCGTCCAAGCCGCATCTTTCGACCGACGTCAGTGTTATGTTGACGGCGAAGGATCACTTAGGTACAGCCCAAATGTTAACTACACTCGTTCCAGTTGTCTTTTCGAGTGCCGCGCCGAGAAAATTCTAGAAGCTTGTCACTGCTTACCTTACTTTATTAAAGGTATAATGGAACAAAGTTTAGTAAATAGAGAACTTTTAATAGAATAAGCTGATATCTTGTCTTTTCAGTAAGCGTTCCAGCTCCCACCTGCAAACTACAAGCCTATCCTTGTGTCACCAATTTCTATGGTTTGCTGACTATTGCGAAGATGTAAAATTTTAAATTATAATAATTTTTTTTTGATAGTTCGAGCTATTTTCACGGCATCAGTTACTGTGAACTGCATGTGCCCAGCCACCTGTAAAGACCAATGGTTCACCACGGAAATTTCTTCAGCTCCGTTATCTCCTACGGGATTCCCGGCAACGAGGGCTTTCAAGCGGATATCCAAAAATAGAAACATGGACGCTAATTACAGGTTACAATTGATTCCAAAATTCCATGTATTTTTGCTAAATTAATTTCTTACAATGACAGTGTGAAGCTGATTGGCCTCCGCGTCTTCTTCAAATACAACGCTGGTGAAAGTTTTTCGATGGACGTTCCATTCGGAAACAAAGAACTTTTAGGTGAGCACTAGAAATTCATTTTTTTAGCAGAAATAACACATTGTTCTTAAAATATATTTTGTTATTAATTGACAGCTTCCGTTGGTGGTATATTGGGTCTTGGACTTGGGTTCAGCATCATTAGCGCAATTGAACTGTGCTATTTCCTGTGCTGTAGTTGGTGTTTTCGCAAAAAACGGAGCATGCCAGAAACTATTGCAAATTTGCCGTTGAACAATTCCAAATTGTTCAGAAACCAGCGTCGGCGACCACCTCCAGTAATCAAAGTTTTACCTGATTCTAGGGTAAATCAAATTAGAGGTATAACTTTCCAAAAAGCATGGGTCATCCCGTGTTTTGTTTTTATCCCACTTGACAGGTGGCAACCATCGCTTGGCCCAACACTATTTCAAAATGAAATGTTACATTCGCAGGCATTTACGAATTATTTTTCAGTTTTTAATGTATAGGAATTAATCAAGGAAACGAAGTAAAACATTTACTTTAGTGGTGCCACACCTGTCTGCTGTAGTCAAACTTGTGTACTCGTCAAAAGGCATTACGGAATTGGGGAACGTTCGACACTTCAACACACACTCAGTTGTCTAATAAATTAGTCCACGTTCGCCAATCGCATTGTTTTTAGGGGGCGAGTCCAAATCAACAAGAAGCGCATAGAAGTACAACTTTCTTCCGTAAGCCCAAGGAAATAGTCTACGTAAGTTAAGGGATCCCAGCAAAGGTAGGAAGCCTTCGCACTGAATAGCCTTGTGCTTGCTTTTGCCGAAGAAGAAGCGAATGGTAACGTTATGTTTATTTATTTATTGAGTTAAGTTTAAACGATTTTTAAACCTCTTTATGGCAATTTAGGCATTGCCTAAGCGTTAATAAGAAGTATGCCTTTATGTTACCTAATTTGTGAATGTCTTATGGAAATTTGATGGCTATGAATTCGCTTATCTATTGCTAGTGAGCATAGACGCGAACGTAATCAACTTGCAATGCGGAATCGTCTGCGGATGACTGAGACCAGGTAGGATACCTGAATGAATGTAAGATTAAGAAAAATTTCAATGGTGATGCATTTTTTATAGTGTACCATTCATCTTTCTTGTTCCAAAATGAGCTCATTGATGTAATAGGGGAGGAGTTGTTCCATGGTTTGGGGTACGGATAATTATCGCAGTTATCTTGAAATAAGTCACCACCCACTGCCACGTTAATGGCAATGAAAAACTGTTAAACCATTTACCAAATTTCAGTTTAATTTTTTTTACATTCGGCTGTAAATGAATTAATACCTCTTGGTCAAATGGGGCCATTATAGTGCCATTAGCCCAAGGATTACGGCCTGTGTCATTAAATCCAGATAATCCCCAAAAACCAGCTTCTGGTGGCTGTATGGAACCCACGATCTGATCGTCAACAAATGAGCGGAGACCATTTGGATTCCACTCCAATCGGTAGGTTCGAAAGTCAGATGAAAAACTAACGTTTCCTTGAGCTTTGCTATTTTGCAATTAGTATTACAATATTAATAATCTTTGGAAGATCTTACAAATAGTTTATTCTTACCTCATCCACGTCATTGATCTGGCATGATTGACATCGTCGCTAAGGCCCCATTCTAGAGTGGATTCCATTACGTCATTGCCCATCGATTGCCCTTGGCAAGTGAAGTTGTCGTTCCCTCTGACGGATACCAAACCGATATAGCCCGACAGCGGCCAATCACCGTAGACATTTTTTGCTGGCATCAGGGATATTTCTAAGATGTTGATTTAAACAGAAGAATTTGGAGGTAACTCATGATTAACAATTCGTTTTTTATTAGGACATACCTGGCCACAACCAATCGCCACGGGGCATTTTTGCTCGAACTTCCAGTGTCCCGTAGGTAAACGTAAACTTTGCTTTTGTAACTAAAGCAGCTGACTGAATAGGATTGGCAATATCATGATCTGCTTTACTGTGTAAGTAGTGGGTCAAATTTAAAAAACAACTTCTAATTTAAAAAAAAAGAAAATTTATACTCACAGTACGCATCCTCCACCCATAGCCAGGTTGCAACCATCTCTCTTAAGGTTGAACTTGCCGTTATGTAAGAACTTTTCGCCAAAACGGTCTGTCGTTAAAGTGGGTTTAATGAATAGTTTTCCGTCTCTAATAAAGCTGAGTACACAAGTCTACCGTAAAGACAGCACTAAAACAAAATTATGAGTCGAAATGTTGCACCTGTTTTCTGGTCGACGGGTGTAATACTGGAACTGATTCTCGCCCATTCGATAGGATGTGACAACGTGCTCCCATCGTTCCATCGAGTCAAACTCCTCATTTAACAAGATCTTCCTTTCGGCAACAGTAGACTGGACCACGGCGATTACGACTATAAGCTGGGTAGCTAAACGTAGAGCCATTTTTTTGAACGAAAGATCTCTTGTGTGGTAGAAGCGAAACTAACGTTTTGCTACAGGTCGTCCTAGTTTTGTTGAAAGCGAGAAGGATGACAAAACTTCGTAGAAAACTGCATCTTCTTTAGTCATTGCAATCACGTTCAAGTGTCAATCACGTGATTGGGATCGCCAAACAAACAAACAGATTGACGATCATTTAAAACTAGAAAAATCTTGAAATCTGCTCAGGGCAATGCATTACCGATGCTGCTGTGATAAATGCAATATTTACAGCTACGTTGAAATATCATCGAATAACGTGGAATCCAGGGCAGGATGCAGGAGTTCGTTTTACTAGGTACGCTTGACAGCCATGACAGGTGTCGAGCTGATCTAGCCACTGGATGAAAGTACGATTTGTATCACTGCCACCTGATAAAATATTCATGTGATTGTCTGCTTTATTTTTCGGTTTCATCCCGGTGATTATTTTGGAAAAGATCTTCATAAGCAGAAAACGATCATCTTGTTCGTCACAAAACTTGTGTGAGAATCAAAACTAGTATGGTTGCACCATTTGATGAAATTGTAATGTTCCCTAAAACACTTCGTAGTGTTAAAACAATTCACATATAAATGAAAAAAAAAGACAACCTCGTGTTCCTTAACGTAAAAAAACCGTTGTTGGACACAAGGTGAACTTTAACGAATCGCAGGGGCCTACATTTAGAGAAAAATTTACACATGTCCACGTGTGTTCGGAATAGCTTCCCTATCCTACTGCTTTTTATCAGCCGTAAGCAATGCGTTTCGAACTTTGGGGTGAATTTGAGACCTTCGTGGCCTTGGGACCATATTTGCTTTGATTCAGTTGCCATTGGCATTCGTATGGCACAGACGTTGGCAAATGTGCTCCGTAAGCACTTCTTAAGAACAGTATACGCGTAATGTTGTTTTCGTTTTACTTCTCGCGTCGAGTTTTTATTTGTGGCCAGTGGAACTAGTTGGGTGAAACAAAATGGCAACCGCTGATCAGGATTCGCCATCAGAAGATGATGGCGAATTGCCTATTCCATGGCTTATTCCTTGCATATTGCAAGATCAGTGTCGCTGCGTTAAAGAAGAAGAAAATTTGGTCGTCACGAACGTTTATTTGAAACATGGAAAAGTCTTCAAGCCAAGTCATAGGTAAGCAAAAGGTTTACTTGTACGTGTTACAAACGTATATCGCAATGTTGTATCACGGTTTTATTTTTAGTGAGCCGGATTGCTGCGATAACCCAGAAAGTGCACGTTGTAGCAATTTCGCCTTAGGAGATGCTAATTTTGTAGAGAATGAAATTATTAAAACTTCTAAAAAAGACAACAAACAGCCTACCAAAGTTAAAAACAAAAAAAACAGTAAGCTTTTTATCAGTTCTTTGAATGTTTGCATTTTAATCTACCTAACACTTATCCCTTATCTTGTCAATGCTATGCATCTGTATATTATGATTATCTGTTACATATTCATAGTTTGGATTTTTTAAATTTGTCTTTGGTAGAGAGAAAAAATGCAAACGTGCCGAAACGAAAAACGACTCCCACGGCAAATAAAATTCCAGCAGCAATAAGTCAGCTTTCACCAAAGCCAGATTTATTGCAAGTTAAATTTCAGTTCCAATTTAAAATTTACGAGGAACGCATTGCAGAACTGAAACTAGGTATGGACCGACTAAAAACATCGCAGGTCAGCAAGAAAAAAAAAATAAATTGTTATTGAAAATCCCGTTCCTGCAACTGAACGTCATGGGTTGTTCTTCTATCATTTACGTTACAGGAAAAGGGCAAATCTAAATCGAGCAAAAGCAAAGAAAGCACGCAACATATCACCATCATAGAATCCAAGATTGAAGAATTAGAAATGCAAAAGACTTTTGCTCAAATATATTTCGAACGTGCCTCTTCTTTCATCGATTCCGACATTCGCAAGAAACGCGAATTATTTCGGCTGAATTCTCCTCTTCCAGCGTTATCTAAACGACAAGATTTTGAAAAATTTATCTGTGATCATCAGTTTGTTGTCGTTATGGGACAAACAGGATCAGGCAAAAGTACGCAATTGACGCAATATTTAGCCGATATGCCCCAATTCCAAAAACAAATTGTGAGTTAGTGGCTCCTTAATTTTTACGTTTGACTATTGGACGTTCACCATTTTTGTTTTATTTTACAGATAATTTGTACACAGCCAAGGAAAATTGCAGCGCTTAATTTGACACAGCGAGTGGCTTTTGAATTTGCGGCAGGTGAAGAAACATTAGAAACAAAGAAATGGGTTGGCTGTCATGTAGGAGGGGAAAACCGACTCCACGTGTCCAATCGCATCCAGTACATGACTGAAACTGTTTTGCTTAATCAACTCACACAATCAGAGTAAGGTTTCATAATTACGAGTGATTTATTTAGATCGAGAAGTTTTCCTTAAAATTTGTGCGTTCTAAAGGGTGACAAATGAAGATCCATTCCGAAATTGCGGTGTAGTTATCGTAGACGAAGCTCACAGCCGCACAATTACCACGGATGTTTTGCTTGGAGTACTCAAAAGGAAAATCCACTTGTGGCCACATTTAAAAGTGATCGTCACTTCGGCCACGATTGACACGAGTTTGTTTTCCAAGTATTTGAACGACTGCCCTGTCATAGAAATTCCAGGCCGCCTGTATCCCGTTGAAGTCATTTATCGTCCGTTCGATCGAGATAACACCAAAATCGTTGATGCTGTAGTCAAACAGGCAATTGAGATATGTAACGGGCACCAATCGGGCGATGTTCTCTGTTTCCTCACAGGACAAAACGAGGTAAGCGATCTCGGTGTTTGTTAAATAAGAGATGTTTACGTATAACATGTATATTACATTTCACTAGGTGGAGTGGGCCACTCAGAAGTTTTCTTCTTCTATCAAATCGAATGTATCCAGGGCGAAAAAAATTGTTGCTTATTCATTATACGGGAAACAGACACCAGAAGAGCAACAAAAGGTCTTTCATAAAACGCCAGACGTCCAAAAAGTAATATTTTCAACCGATATTGCCGAAACGTCTATCACGATCGATGGTGTGAAATTCATTGTGGACAGTGGCCTTACGAAGAACCTGATCTTCGATAGTTCTCGCAACATTACTAGCCTTAAGGTAAGAGTATACTTATTCAAGTGGTGCACTGACCTTTGCTTACTTATTATCGTTCAACAGGAAATGATGATATCTTCCGCTTCGGCGGAACAGCGTAAAGGAAGGGCGGGTCGAACAGCGCCAGGCATATGTTACCGGATGTATAGCGAGGATGAATATAATGCAATGGAAAAGTACGACAAGGCAGAAATCTTCCTACGCCCTTTAAGCATCACTGTCACTTTACTAAAGGTATCGTCGTCAGAAAAAAAAATGGATGTTTTGGAGTTAATATTTGTCGATTTATCAGGCTATGCGTGTCGATCCACGGGATTTCCATTGGTTGGAAAAACCTGATGCGGCGGCTTTGGAGGCCGCCACGGAAGAATTGAACCTGTTGGGAGCGTTAGATCACCAGCAGAATTTAACTCCACTGGGTCATCTTATTGGGGATCTTCAGATCGATCCTGGAATCGCTCACATGCTCTACTACGCTTGCTCTAATGGCCTGGGTAATATAACGCTGTATTTAAACTTGGTACCAAGTAGCTTCTGTAGTGTTCACGGACATGTGCAGGTAAAGAGGCTACCCTTCTGGCCGGATTGTTTTCCGTAACGAGTATGGTATTCTGGCGCGGCGGCGATGATGAAAATCGTCAAGCTTCTGATGAAGCAAAGAAGCAGTTTTTCACTAATCGGGGTGACATACTCACTAGTTATTTGGCCTTTATGGAATGGCTAAATCATAAAAAAGCTGACCGAACATTAAAAAGTAAGTTTCAAAGATCAATTCTGTAATTGTTTAAAACTTTCAAATCTTTTTCAAATAGCTGCTAAAGCATGGTGCATGGAAAACTTCATTAATAATAAAGCTATGAGCATGGCATTGTCAACTTCTGAAGAAATCCAGTTACATTTAAAGAGAAACGCTGGCCAAATTTGGAGAAAAACCAATCAGGATCGCAAGGCGACAGACGAAGAACTACAGCAACTTATCGCCCAAGCTTTCATTCTGAACGTAGCCTATCGAGTCAATCGAAACTTTGTGGCCCTAAGAGCAGACACAATGACGTACATCCATCCTGGTTCCGTCTTCTTTGGTGAAAAAGAACTTCCTCAAGTAAAGATCTAGCGTTCTCTTTTTCATCGCAAAACCATCGAAGCTAACATGTCTCTTCGTTTTCAAGGTGATAACTTATCAAAGTATTCTACGAACTTCCAAAACGTTCGCCACTCAGTTAACACCTATTGATATGGAATGGATTCGACAAGAAAACGGAGCACTGTATGCGCTTTATGAAGAAATGGCCTCTCAGGTCAACATCAAAGAAATTCGGATCACTCCTGTTTCTCGCGGAATTCTCCATTTCATTCTCGGGCCGGCTAACCGTAATTTGGACGAACTCAATCAAGAACTCGACTGTCTCGTTCATGGGGACTACGAGAATGACGCTCTCGTTGCTTGGTGCAAACCGAATGCTGTCAACTTTGTTTATAGGTATCTTCTTTACCGATATGTTTGGAAAAGTTGTTTATCAATGTGTTTTTATTACAGTGAACTAACGCGTAAAGTTATGTCAAGAAAGAGAGAATTAGAATTGGAAATAAGAGAAGATCCAGTTATTGGGGAGACTCGGATCGTTTGGGGCTGTGGAGGAGAAGCCAGGCTATTACTGTTTCGCGGCAATTATATCGGCCTCAACTTTAGAAATGTGCCTAATGCCTGGAGCTTGTTAGACGTTGACATGATCATCCGCCAAAAATGCAGCCAGCTTACTAGAGATTCGCTTCGAAACCTTTTCTTTTTGTCGAACAATGCTGGTGAAAAAACTAAGACTGCCCGAGTTGTTTTCGACGATCCTCACAAAGCGTCCACTGCGTTGAAAGTGAGTATAATTTGATTTGCTTAACTTCCGTCCAAGTTTCAACACCTCCATTGTTGCAGGAGTTGTCCGCTGGTGGTGGTCTTCGAGCAAAATTGGATTTTTTCCCTGCCCTTAGTAACTGTCCGTCAGTTTATAAAGAATCTGAAGCTTGGCTGAATATCACTTTTGCCATTGCTCCGTCCCAGAAGAGCGTCGTTGTTCTCTACAAATCGATGGACGATGCAAATCACACAATACGTAACAGTGGTCTTGGTTTTCGGCCCACAAAATCAAAGGACGCGCAAAATAACCCAAAAAGTTACTATCCAAAAGTAGACGGTGGATTGTTTATCAAACAAGCCAACCCGTTTAACGTTGAAATGCGATACGGTCTCTACGCTAATCGGCTTCCGGCTCTCTTTGATGAAGAGGATCTCGAACGTCACCTAGCTAGATACGGATGTAAGAAGCCCCTGTACTCCAGAATCATTCGGGGTACCGAAGTAACACTGGAAGGCAATTCGATTTTAACACAAGAACCAACTCAGCTGCTGAACTACGCCAAATCCAAACAACTTTTCCCGTTTCCGGAAAAAGCTGTAGCGACTATCGTTCGCAAGGATGCCACACGAAAGACAGTCTCCATACGCGCCAGATACGAATCAATGGACCAAATTGAGATGATTCACGTATCTCAGTTATGCGCCAAGTCTCATTATGATCAGCCAGTCAGGATGAAAGCGCAAATCAAAACAAGTCTCAGACTGGAAAAGAAGCTATGGGAATTCCGACAGCAAGAAATTAAAGAGTACCTGGAACTCCTTAAAACGAAAGATGTTGCATCCAGACTAGATACCAAGTCAACATTTCACGTGTGGCTGCACCTTGAAGTCCCGCGTGCGGAAAATATTGATGAGGTTCGCAAGACAATTGACGATTTCCTTCAATTTCAATTTTACAAGAACGCTGATATCGAGCTACTCTTCACGCACTACGGCCGCAAACAAGTTGCAGCTCTTGACGTCCGGCCGTGTTACCTGAATTCTAATTTTGCTGCCAAAGCGATTCGTATTTACGGCAACGAAAGGGAGAGGCAAACAATCAAGGAGAAATTAGACACACTTGTGCGAAACCTAAAATTACTTTGCATTGATGTTATCTTGATTGTTCGAAAAACTAGTCTGAAGCTCGTAACGAAGAATTTGGCTACATACCGCAACAATGGATTAAAAAATGAGCTTCGATTGTCGTATAACCGCCTCTATGCGACTGGAACTGAAGAAGGCATCGAAACGCTGAAAAATGTACTGAAAAATCATATAATCGAGCCAAGAAATGAAATCGCTAACGGCGAATGCGGACTTTGTTTTACGGAATTGGTGAACCCGGCGTGCTTACAGGTGCGATACATTTGTTTGGTTATTATTATTACGTCACTTATTTATCTGGTTTACCTTTCAGATGTGTGCGCACAAATTCTGCTCTGAATGCATTCAGAACATGGTAGCACACGAAACCATTCCATACCCAATTGTGTGTCCAGCTGACGGATGCAACACTAAAGTTTGCTTGAAAGACATTCAGGCTATCGCTCCAGTTAGTGTCCAGGAAAAGATTGCCGAGGCAGCAGTCAACGCATTGCGACAAGATCCCAAGTTTGAAGACAAATATCGCTCGTGTTTCAAAACTGGATGTGAACAGTTAGTACATACATACATCTATTTTTAAAATTTCCTGCATTGCAACAAAAGGTGTAAATTTGACATCTAATTTAAATCCAGGTACATACCCATCAGGAAGGAGTTAGTTAATGAGAAGGAACAGATTGCGAGTGGTGGTGATCCGGTGTTTTGCGATCAATGCAATCTTTATTATTGCTGCACCTGTTCTACCACCTTGAAGAAGCCTGTTGAACGCCATAGGGGAGCTTCATGTTCCGAACGCCAATTAAGTGAAAACAAAGACGCTCGGTGGCATCGTCTTTACATTTTAGACGAGTTGTGTCTCTTGCGATGTCCGCGTTGCAAAACGGTGATTAAATCAATAACATCTTCTAATATCACGAATAACTCGACAATGATTTTTTATTACATTTATATCGACAGGTTTTCATCGATTTCGATGGCTGCTGTGCTCTTTGGTGTTCTATAGAACACTGTAAAGCGGCATTCTGCTTCTTCTGTTTAGAAGACTGTGGTAGGGATGCCCACAGTCACGTCCGAGATTGCCAGAGGAATCCATCCAAAGGTAGCAGTCACATAAGAGCCTCGCAAAAGAACACTGTACACAAAGAATCACGGAAGAGGACAATCGTCCAGTATCTGATGAAGACGATTGAAGACCGTGGACTGCGTTCATCGGTTCTTCACTCTATCGAAAAGGATTTAAGAGATTTGGAAATTGTTATCAGTCCCAGTGAAGTGAATCTAGTCGGTGTCACACCATTTGTCGATACGGCTAAACATCGTCGGTACATTTTGGACGAAATTTGTACTTTACGATGTCCACGATGTCAGACGGTAGGTCACAAAATGCCTAAACTAAAAGAGCTTCTACATAAACTTCACAATTTCTTTAGGCGTTTTACGATTACGAAGGTTGTTCAGCCATTCAGTGCTGGAATCCGCAATGCAAGACCTATTTCTGCTTCTTTTGTTTCGAGGATAGCGGTCCAGGTAATGACCAGAAAAATCACGCTCACGTAATCAAGTGCCCAAAGAATATTGTTCCCGGACAACTGTACACGCCGTCAGATAAAGTGGAGGAAGTGAACTGCAAACGTCGTAAGGAAGGAATCCTTGCATATCTGAAGTCCCATTGTTCGGATGTGACTGAACGTCAAGCAGTCCTTGATTCGGTATCCATCTATCTGAAAGAGTTAAAGGTTGTGATCACCCATGAAGACTTGTTAGTGCGGGTGGAACCGATCCGTCAATTCCGTCCACCTGAACCCGTCAGACGCATTCCAGTAGTAAACTATCATCCTGTTGTACCACCAAGACCCCAGCCAGCTGAACCTGTTCGGTATGCTCCACTTCCGAATTACTACCCTGTTGTACCACCACGACCACAGCCAGCTGAACCTGTTCGGTATGTTGTACCACCACGACCACAGCCAGCTGAGCCCGCCAGGCGAGCTCCAAACCTAAACTTTAATCCCATTTTACCACCACCACCTCAACCACGCGAGGATCGACAACGGCCTCAGCAAAAAGACAAGTGCGTTTTTCTTTAAACCACACATATTTCCGACAACAACTTCCGGTAACTAGTTTTATAAGCATAAAAAAGAAAGAATGATCCTATTCCAGAATTGTTCCAAGGTTTTCTAGCAAGTGTTTGTGCCTCTTAAAGCACGCAAAAAAATGTGTAGTATGTTCCTTAGTTTGGGATTTTTTGGTCTCTTAAACTATAGTAAAGTTGTGAAGCAGATGTCAGTCATTTTATAGTTTCTACTTTGATTAACTAAATCACGAGCAACTATTCAATGGGAAATCTTAACTTGTATTTTCATTTTTATTCAAGACAATAGCTAATAAGCCGAAATCGTTGAGGAAGCTTTAATTTCAGTTTTTTTCATGCGAATCATAGCCCAATTTTCTCAAATTTCATTTAGTAATGCCCGTTATCTCTGGTAATGCCTAAAAGACACTTGCAGATGCGGTGGAAGTGCTCGGATGTCTGATTCTGACGTAGGATCCGGGCACTATTGGAAACCGGAAACTAAATTGGAATCGAAGATCTCCAAGATGCCCCATACCGTACGTTACTTGAAACATAATCTAATTTAGAAACGAATTTTCAAGAAAATATTGCTCTCTACTTATAAAGGCAAAGGTATTCAAGGAGTGTTTGACGAGCTTCAATTCAAAGTTAATTCGAAACACTTTTGCTACGTAGCAAGATAATTAACTATTCTCTTTGGACACGACAATCATTTTTGACAACCGAGAAAGGAGTGCCATTACGGCCAAAGCCATACACGGTGTTTTTTTTTTTTATCTTTCGTTGTGCGTGACAAGAACTCGTTTTTAAATATGAAAGCAGGGCATTATTGAGATGTAGTTACCCTCATCGAGTCACTCAGCCGTTCCCATTGTTTCGTGGTACACGAAAACTAACTTTAAAATTTTTTTGACACGGAGCATTGGCTGTTTTTCACAAGTATTTTGTTCGTGCAAGTTTTTACCTCGATTTGATATTAAACTATTTTTTTCGGTGAATGTGGTGTTTCGCTGTGATGTGGAACGATGTTTTTTTTTCAAACCTTTTCATCCGGAATCCTTATCTGTTTTTTGAACTAAGCATTGAAGGGAAAGAGTTGACCGGATAGATTACGACCATAATTCATATTATAATGTTGCCTTGGAAAATATCTTGTTTTTAGCCTTAAATGGAACGTTGGATGAACATTAGAAGTTCAGGTTCTCTTCTTCAGTAGGATTCTGCGCTGTAAAAGGCAAAGCTCCATAAAGTCAAAAGGCAAAGGCCAGATAAAATCGAGTAATTATCGTTTGTTTCAGAACATTTTAGATATCTTTTTTTCGTTAAACGCACGGGCCTAAATCAACAGATATGAAATTCCACCGATAGGTGGTGTTGGCGTCGCTAGTGACGCTTGCTCACATCCCCACACATTCCCCACAGGCGTTCGTATTCGAGCAGTCTTATATTCACTGTGCAGCGTGTGTATGCATGTGAATGTGTGCGTGTGTGTGTGTTAAAAGTAACTGGTGTGTTTGGCAGTTGGCTGTGACGAAAATTACTAATCTTAACGCGGGTTTCCGAGCTCCACTCCCATATTTGAAAAGCAACAGTGACTGTCACAGAACAAGAAGAAGCTAAACCGTTTTTGCCCTTCTCCAGTGTGGTGTGTGTGTCACTGTGACAACGATGCAGAAGAGCGGTAAGTTGTTGTCTCACCACTTGCATTTTTTTAGTAATAAAAATGTCGAACGAGTCTTGGTTTGTTGTTGTTGAAGAGTGACAATATGTTGTACGAAAAAGGGCAAAAATGGATGACCAGACAATAGGATAGAATCTAACAATCATGTGCAACTTGTCAGTGGCCTGGAAAGCCTTCACTTTTGTCTGGGAGATCCATTTTTGTGTGTTTTTCGACACAACTGGCCGAACCTGGGCGTTTTTAAGGGTGGGGAAATTCGAAACGGCTCGGGAGGGTTTCGAAACCGGATTCTGACATTTTTCTCTCTTTTGGCGTGTCGGTTTTTTGAATTTTTTTCATCGGACTCTTGCCAATGTTCACGCCCTGATTGAAAACTGACCCCAAAACTCATCTTTTTTTTCATTATTTGTTTTTTTATTTGTGAAATCGACCGACATCATCGTCCCCACGTGGTTCCTGGTATTTAGTGGTAAGTTAATAATCCCCCTTTATTTTTAAATTTGTTTTTTTGCCGAATTTCAACTGTCGATTCAAAGCGAATGTGGTAAAACAAGGGAAATCTGTGTTGGTTTATTATCTACCGCTAGAGGCGCCACTCGTACAAACTGGCGGCGTGTTACATGGCGCGCGCTCGCAATCCCGCCGGTCAGTTGAATCGGAACGGTCGTTCCGACTTCAAGTCCCAGACAAAACTAAAATAGTTCTTTTGTTCGCGATTTTTCACATTTTTAAAAGTATTATTTCGTCATTGCGGTGCGCGTTTTCATCTGGTGGTGTCATAGTGAACTAATTTTCAGTTCTATCGGTGGTGAACTGTGAAAAAGGCCTCTTTTCTTGTGTTTTATTGTCTCCTAAATTGACTACTTCTGTTTTGTTGTTGCGGCTGGCTGGATACTGTCCGGATTTCCTGCACAGGTGTTGTTGTTGTTGTTGCACCGAATAGAAAGGGGTTCCGTTGAGGTGTGTGTGTGTGTGTGTGTGTTGACCGTGAAGAATGTGTCTGGAAGGAATCACGGTACGAGAGGGCAGGGTTGCGAGAGAAAAAGTCATCATCGCTATTCTTGGCTGCGTATTTTTGTTTCTTTCTTGGGACTATGCACACACCTTTTATCACGATCCGCAGGGTTGCCAGATACAACTATCCACTTGAGATGTAAACATGTATTCATAAAGCAAAGAGAAAAAAGAAGAAAAGGGAATAGTTTTTTTTTATCTTCTTGTTGATGTTCAAGTGCCCCAGTGCACAGCGTAGTGGTTTTCTCTTTATTTACTTCTTTTTTAAGTTTAGGAATGACTCCCGAATTCCATATCGTGTATCAGTTGCAGGATTTGAACTTTGGCCAACGAGCGGCGCATTAGCGGCAGACGACGTAGTGTCTGTGCTACTGAAAGACAGAAGAGTTCGTCTTCGTTGTACGTCATCCGAGGGCTGGTACTCCCGCCGTTATTGAACGTTGACGACCTTTAAAATCAAAATCCTTATAAGGAAGCAGGTTCTTTCTGCTAGGTTTTCTTTCACAGCTTTCTTCATTCAATTGGATTTTTTTAAATAAATTTTTTTGGGTGGTTTTTACTACCTATGGTGGTGATGATGATCATTCGGTCCACCTCCTCGAAGGTAGTCTGAAGGTGTGCCAGAACGAGGTGGACCGACGTGATGGTGCGCATCTGTTTCTTCGATTATAACCATCGGGTAACATTCGGCCGCGGCGGCACTTTGTTGATCGAAACCGGGCGAAACTGGCCCGTCTGTTTCATCTGACGATGTGTGATTGTTATCTCCTTCAGACTGTCATCCGAGATTAAAAAATGGGTCGATGATAAGCCGCTCGTTCAAACATTAGAAAAAGATTTCGATGTTTGTTACCTTGACGTGTTGTTGGCGAGCACCTCGTGGCGTGTTTGTACCATCAGACGTCGCTTCCTGCTGCTGGCCGCCTCCCCCACGAGCCTTGAATTTGAAGCTTGAGGGCCAAAAAAAGAATAGTATATCCATAAATGAATATTCTATTGATTATTAACGGAAAAAAAAGTCGCCACTATAATATCTCCCATCGAAAAATCTATTTTTATGTTTGTGGGCATTATCAGTAGTAAACTGACGAGCATAATGGCCATGAGAATTCAAAAAAGTCAACGGTAAAGAAAAGTACCGAACGGGGGGAGGGCTTCAAAAGAAAATTGAAGAAAAAACGTGTAAAATTACAAAGTCGTGCTTTTACCTGCGGTGTTTGATAAAATCTTGGATAAAGTGCATTTGAGAAGCCAACGGCCAGTTGCCTCCGCCTCCGGATTTGCAGCCGTTGGTTTGCTGCGACTTGCGCTTGCGCTCCCGCGTGTACCGGTCCCGCAAGTAGCGCCAGCGGTGCTCGCACTCGATGGCTATAAAAACGGAACACAAAATGTACTTTTCTGAATGGTTTGTTTGGGAATAAAAAACCCAAATTTGAACAAAGACAGGTGTGTGTGGATGGGGCGAGTAGTACTTTGTTCTCTCCCGTTTTTATTATTTTCGGGAAAAAAACATTTTACGAGTCGTTAGATTTTTCCGGAAAACAAAATCAACCGTAGGCATGGGGCCAATTTTTCTTTTCAAAAAAGAATTTTTGTTTTAATCGATACACAATCTTGTTGACCGTTGCGACAGTTATCTGATCATCATTCCACTTAAGTGTCCATTAACCCAAGTATTTGAGCCAAGTGTATCGAGTCTATTTGAAAAAGAACGGAAATGTGAGAGTAGAGCGCATGCGCAACCCTTTACTCCTCCCACCCGTCGAATCACGCAATGGCGGGCGTTTCTCTACGTAACGGTAAGGACGAGGCCAGACGCAGACAAGCGGACGGGAGACTTTACGTAGTTACAGTGGGACGTGGGCGGCCGGTTAGCAACTAGCCGAATCGGGCCAAAAAAAAAGGATAGGATAGGGAGGGACACACAATGAATGTAAAAGTTAAGTTCCTTACCGGACATGCCGACATTGTTAGCAATCTCTCGCCAAACGGCTGCTTTTCGATCAGCGTCTTTATATTCAGTTTCACGCGGATCGTAGAGGCACGAATGATCGCGAACGTGGCGGATGATGAGTTCGTCCGGAAAGTTAGTGGTTGATGTACCGGACCCGGCCCCACCGCTGGCCGCCATCTTGAACGACGGATCGCAACTGATGGAGCGCGCGCGTCAGTGAGAGAGAGCAAGGGAGAAAGAAAGACGGGGGGCGACATTGAGTCGCGACGGCCCCCTCCTCCTCCCCCTTCACCTACTTCCATCCGCGCGCGTCCGGTCGTGTCGCTTCGGTCGCGACGGCGAGAAACGCAAACGCAGAGGGTCGTTAACGGACGCCAGGGGCCTCCGTCGTTCCGGCACACGACATTTTATTTTTCATTAGTTTTGTTATTTCTTGTTGTGGGGTGTTTTTTTATTTACTTTGACCAAATAATTTCCCAAGGGAAAATTAAGTTAACGGAATTGCTGACACACACACACATACAGAAAAATGTAACGGAAGAGAAAAGTTCGTTAGTTTGTATTAAGAACACACGAAAGTGGGCAAAATAATTTCATTGACGTTCGAGTGTTTGTCTAGTTTAGACCAGTCATACTGACTCTCTTTGGTTTTTCTTTTTTTTTCTCTTTCTTGACATCAGGATAGAAAGTGAAAAAGAACGTGATCCGGCTTAGTTTTTACGCGTTAACGCCAGTTCATTAAAGTGAAGATAATATTCGGTTCACAAAAATTAAAAAAAACTGTTCTCGACATTTGAAAAGGAAAAGCAAACAAAAAAAAAGCTGTTGGGAATGCACGTCGTTGTGGCGCCGCGTGAATTTCCGTCGCCTGTTGCTTCCGTCACGCACCTCCCTGTCAACTTTGTTGGTCTCGCGTCGTTGATAAGTGGATAAACACACGCTGAGAGACGTATACATACACACACCGACCGCCCGCGCTGGTCCAAGCGACTTGTTTATTCTCTGCGTGCGTGTGTGTCGTGCGGATTGATGTATTTTCTTTTTTGAATATTCAAAAAAACAATTTTTTCCTGGTGGGGGGATTGAAAAGTGACTCCATCTGTCGAACTGAATCGTTACCCATTTGGAAATGACGAGTGAGCAAACAGCGATGATTAGCAGCGAAGGCACAGCTGCAGCCTCGAGACGAGAAAGACTGCGCCGGCCGTTGCCGAACCCGCCGGAACCGAACCGCGGTTCGACTAACGCAGCAGCTGCTGCCGCTGCGGCCGGCGTCCGCGGAGTCGTAGCCAGTCGTCTGGCGGCCATGGCCTCGGCTGGATCTCCAATTAGTTCTGTGACATCATCATCGTCATCAGCGGCCCTATCGTCGAGCACTTTTGCTGCGGCAACCACAACAACAACGACAACCAATGGCACTAGTTCCAATAGTAGCGATAATGGCCTACCGCACAAGTTGACCACATCCTACAGTGTCGATTCTAATTCACGTATACCCAGTTATCGATTATCCAGTCTGGATCGACTGGCCCAGCGTCAACGTTTGTTTGAAGCCACGACCGCTACGTCGGTTCAGCCTAACGGATTGCCCACAGCACATCCTCCTCCTCCCCCTTCTTCTTCCTCCTCTTCTTCTTCTACTTTCTCATCCGCCACTAATGTGGCAACCGGAGAAACACACGCCGTAAGTCTTTTTTTTTCCAAACCAACAAACTGTGTCCTGTTTTGTATCAGTGTGTCTTATGTTTCGCTTTTTGGGTTCTCTCTTGGGTTTTTGGTGGCACGGGTAACTTGAGAAGGCGACGCGCCATTTTGACCCTTGTCGGAATGGGATCCCCAACAGTTTGGGGTGTCCTTTTCTCTCCTCACCCTTGTCTGTCATTGCTGTGCGTATGGCCGTTATCCAGCATTGCGGATGCGCCATCCTATACTGCATAATATAGCGGTGGGCTATTGATTTATTTACGCTAGTGGCCAAGATAGGGACCCTTTTCGGATTAACAACACGAGAACTTGATGATCTCCGGATATGGTGTGTTGGGTTACCCACACCAGGAAAAACAACACGGCCTTAAAGGAGTTTTTTTGATGATGAGTCATTGCCATCCGCTGATTAAGAAGGACTGTCCAACTACCAAATTCTTCATCTTTGTCTTAGAGTTGAAAAATTTTTTTAACACGCCCCCTTACGCAGATGGCCTCCATGTGTGTGTTTTTCAAAAAAATGCACCTTTCTAAAGTTAGCTGCAACAAAGGGGGGAAGGAAGGAAAAAAAACTTGCGTCCGGAAATGGAGGAGAGCGGATATCATCCGTCTCCGAGTTGAGACTTTGGGGGGAGGGGAGAGGCAAAGATGTAGAAAAATGAAGGGTCGCTACGCCATTGTTCAGCCTCCTATGAAAATGGTTCTCTCTCTCCTCCATGTCTCTGCATTTTCATTAAAGAAATCATTTTGTTTTTTCTATTTATTACATTAAAGAAAAGGAATTTTGTTTTCCGTGTCTCGGCGCCACCCTTTTTGCACTTTTTTGTAAGTCTTCCAAAGACGAACCCAAAAATATTGTTTAGAATTAAGAATCCGAAAAACAGCTTTGTGTCCGTTTGCGTGTCTTTCAATATGTGTTGTCTCGTCTGTTTAGCACATCGACTCGCAGTTGTTGTTGTTGCCATTAAAAGAAACAACAAAAAAGAGAAACTCCTGGAGTCAATATGGTAGGCACTCCGGAGCACACACTAGATGGTGCTGTATTTTGAACATGTCTCTGTTTATCGATCGGCGTCTCTGCTGGCCAAATCTCTTTTTTTTTCTTACCCCAAGATACAACCGAAAAAAAGGGGGAGATTAAAATAGAAATGCATTGTCGCCTTTTAACCTTTTTCCAACGGGTTAACCCGTTTGGTTTTCATTCCGTCTTATTTCATCATTATTTTCGGTTGAGAAACGCCTCCCACTCAGAGTTCCCATAATAATAAAAGGAAAAGCCTCCGGCAGGGACATCGTTTTGGCAGCACGTCGAAATCCTCGGATTAGAAAAACGGACACGGCCCTGCTTTTTTCTGTGCATATATCGGTGGACGAAGTTACGGAACTATTTGATTTTTCAAAGCAATTGTCCCTGTTTTGACCACCCAGATATTCCCCCCCCCCCCCTTTTTCCTCTCAGGATTTATTTCTCGTTTCTCGTCATCTTGTTTTTTAAATCGAGATAGGAAGGAGGTCCTTAACGTAAAACAAGTTTTATTTAATTATTGTGATTGTCCAGTTGTCTGAATGTGTTTATCTCAAGAGTTTTTTTTTTCATTTGATTTTACGTTGGACAGTTGCAAAGTAAGCGTGAAATGTTCTTCAAGAGCGAGACGCTACCAGCGGGAGCTAGCCTGGCCGGCAGTAATTCGGCCTCCACTACGAATAGCACCGGTGCCACGCCCGCCTCTTCAGCAACTGGTGCTCAACAGCCAGTAGGCAACATCGCTTCGCTCAAGGAGAGTTTATTAGCCAACAAGGAAAATCACACGACAACAACGATGGCGGGTGGACCGCAGACTTCATCCTCTTCAACAACCTTGACTGGCAGCATTAGTAACAACAGCAGTCATGGCAGTGTGCCCGGCTTGGCCAATAACAGTACCGGAAGCAAGGTATTGTTTTCTTTTTCTTTTATGATGGATGAATGGAAAGAAAATTGCTTACAATGAAAACATTTCAATTCGACAGGTGGAGGCGTTGAAGCGGGAATTGACGGATGATAGTGGCAGTAGCCGCGTTGTATTACGTGATCGGCTAGCAGAAAAGGGTCCGGCACCCAGTCCACCGGTCATCAACAAGACACGTGAAGTGGATTATGTCGGATTTGCCAAGTATGTTGTGATGGACATTCACTTGTCATATGCCAAATCGAGATTGGATTTCATTTGAATTCAAAATTTTGCTTAGCTTTGATTCGTGATCATTTTCCTGTTTTTTTTTTCTAGTCTTCCCAACCAGGTGTACCGACGAGCCGTCAAAAAAGGATTTGAATTCACCTTGATGGTTGTCGGCGAGTCGGGACTGGGCAAGTCAACGCTCATTAATTCCATGTTCCTGGCCGACATTTACTCACCGGAATATCCTGGCCCATCGCATCGAATCAAGAAGACGGTCCAAGTATGTTCCTTTTTTGTTTTTGGGTTTTCTTTATCTACAAAACTTTCTTTGTGTTTGTTTGCTAGGTGGAACAGTGCCAAACTCTTTTGAAAGAAAACGGAGTTAATTTGACACTGACCGTAGTCGACACACCCGGATTCGGTGACGCGGTAGACAACAGCAATTGGTGCGTGTTTTTGTTTTCTTTTAAAAGTTTCAGGTTTATGACGCATTTGTTTGATTACTTTCCAAACAATTTAGTTGGCAGCCGATTGTCGATTACATTGAATCCAAGTACGAAGAGTACCTGAACGCCGAATCGAGGGTGCAGCGACAGCCAATGCGCGATCATCGCGTTCACGTCTGCCTCTATTTCATCCAGCCTTCAGGTCACGGTCTCAAGCCATTAGACATTGAATTTATGAAGCGGCTTCACGACAAAGTCAATATCATCCCCGTCTTGGCCAAGGCTGACACGATGACGCCCGATGAGTGCACCTACTTTAAAAAACAGGTTCGGCCATATTTCTCAAAATTGACAAGTTGGTTGGGGCTTAACCTAACGGATGACATGCTTATCCAAAAAAATGTTTCCTTTGTTTGAATATTTAAAAAACAAAACAGGTTCTTAACGAAATTGCTCAGCACAAGATCAAGATTTACGAGTTCCCAGACGTTGATGATGAGGAATTACGCAAATCACAACGCGCTCTACGGGAGCGAGTGCCCTTTGCCGTCGTCGGATCGAATACGGTGGTCGAAGTAGATGGACGAAAGATTCGTGGCCGTCGTTATCCTTGGGGCGTCGTCGAAGGTTTTATCGCATTTGATTTTTTCAAAGAATTCATTTTTCATTTTTTATTGTCGGCATTTTTTTTTAGTCGAAAATATGGAACATTGCGATTTTATCGCTTTGCGAAACATGCTGATCCGGACCCACATGACAGATTTGAAAGAAGTGACGAATAATGTGCACTACGAAAATTTCCGCTGTCGTAAACTGGCGGGTGTCGGAGTTGCCGCCAATGATGGAACGCTGGGCAAATCTAATCGGATCTCTAACAAGTTAGTCTTTTCGTGCAGTATTTCCTGCTTTTTTCTTCTTCCTTCCCTTTTTGGAACATGAAAAAAAAGGAGAGCATGGCTTCTTGAATTGTAGTTGGCACCGTATAAACACGTTTTCTTTCTCTGAGTTAAGTATAATCTGGCAATTTTCTCCAGTGCATGCTCTCCTTGGATAATGAACCCATTTATGATGGTTTGGTAAGTCATTCATCATCCGGCGGCCCCTTTTCTACAGCAAAATAACAACCATTCTATGTCGATGGCACTAATCAGAGGCTCATTTATCTTTTGCCTCTTCGTTAGGAACCCGTTGGCGCAGATGGAGGAAGAGCGACGGGATCACGAAGCCAAGATGAAAAAAATGGAACAAGAAATGGAACAAGTTTTTGAAATGAAGGTCAAAGAAAAGACACAAAAGCTCAAAGACTCTGAAACAGATGTAAAGGCCCAACATTCAATTAGATAATTTCTCATTCATCACGTCTTTTTCTTCGTACTTAAAATTTTGTTTTTCCCATTCAGTTGCAACGCCGACATGAACAGACGCTCCGTTCGCTCGAGGCTCAGAAACTGGAACTGGAGGAGAAGCGTAAAGCTTTTGAAAACGAAAAAATGGCATGGGAAAATGCTTCCGGTCTAACGCTGGAAGAATTACGCCGACGCAGCCTCGAAGCCAATTCAAGAGAGTAAGTTTCCTCTTTTTTTTTTTATCTTTTGGGAGTTCTCTTTCTCTGTTTCTATTTCTCTGGTTATTCAAAAAAAGGGTCGGATTTGGGCGCATAGGAATTTTTTGTTTTATTTTTTTATTTTATTTACCAAGTGATTTGCCTTTCGGGCGGATTCTTTTTTACGGGGTCGGGATCCCATAACGTTTTATGATGTTATTTAGCCTCGAGTTCTTGGTCATTCTTTTACTGGGATGTTTATGCAGTACGTAGATATGTACATTTATTTATTTTTGAAAGACTCTTTTATGGTTTTCCTTAACTGGCTGCACTAACTCACTCACTTTCGCTCGCTCGCTAAAGCCAATACCAAAGCATCAAATAACTACATAAAACCCTGAAAAAAAAACGCAAAAAAAATAAGAAAAAAGGTGAATGCATATTAATATTACAAATTAGGGTATTGTCCAGCGCTGATGAGCCGAAGCGGTCGATCAGCGGGGCTGCAATCCGTTTCAAGCGTTCGCTTTCTTTACGCACGGCCAGCAAGCCCGAAACCTACTCCCAACAACAGCCAGCCGCTAACCAAGAATGCAAACAGCAATGAGAAATTATCTCACTACTTATCTGACTGCCAAAAAAAAAAAAAAAGAAGCAATTGATGATGCATTTCGTTTCACATAATATTTAAACTTTTTTTTTCTTCTTATTTTTTTTTTTATGGGCGCACTTTTTCTTTCTCTTATTCTCACTTTTCTAGTTTCATGTTTCAAACACACTAGAAATCTTTCGACCGTATCGCATGTGGTCAGGCCATTGCTACTTAACCTTATTATCATAATTTTTTCTTCTTTGGGACTTCATTGGGTTTTGTTCGTAATCTCACGTCTGTACTTGCTCTGCAAAGGTGATCAAACGAGAAAGATCAAAATTTAATTTTACGAATAGGCAATCTTTTTTAGTTATCGGTCGTTGAGCAAACAAGAACATTACAGAAATCTCATAATTAAAAAATTCTTTTAGAGCAGTTTGTTGCCATAAACATTTTTGTTAATATTTTCTGTAGTCATTGACTAACCAAATGCCCCCTATATCTTTGCAGGCAAGTAGACGGCAAGGACAAGGAGAAGGTGAAAAAGAAGAAGGGACTCTTCTAGGAAAGCATAAAATTCTAGATCATACAAACACACACACAGACACACACATTCTATTCCTTCAATTTAGCTTCTATTCTTTCTTTTCCTGCTCTGTTTCTCTCTATCTTGCTCTTCCTTTGAGAAA
Organism: Daphnia sinensis; assembly: GCA_013167095.2. Classification (NCBI taxonomy): domain Eukaryota; kingdom Metazoa; phylum Arthropoda; class Branchiopoda; order Diplostraca; family Daphniidae; genus Daphnia; species Daphnia sinensis. The sequence goes on along the minus strand of CM023188.1, from coordinate 2,220,980 downwards.
TCAAGCCGGTCGTGTGTCCGCTCGTAACTGTGTCCTGTTTTTCGATTTTTCTGTGTATAGTTTTTTGTGTCATCCTCGTGTCCCGCCTTTTTATACCTCCCGGGAGTAATATTCTTGTTTTCCTTTTTTTTTTTTTTTTTGAATTTTGAACGTCTTCTACCTCCCCTCCTTTATCATATATTTTTTTCTCCCCCCCCCCCTTTCTTTCGCATTATGTGAGTAAATGGAAAAATATTTGGGCTTAAATCTTTATTTGTTCTTTTTTATTGTCTTTGGTTTTTCATTTGGGGCGTTTTTTTTCGTATGTAGATTGGCATTCCGACGTCATTTCTTTCAGTTCACCCCGACCTCATTCAGCTTCCCTTTTTGTGCCATTTCTTTCTTTTGGTGGCAGTATTCTTCTCTCTTTTCTTTGAATTTTTGTTCATAGGGAAGTTTCGGCCATCTGTCTTTCCCCTATTGTGGAGTTCTTTATGTCACGCAAAGACTATCTTGAATTCAAAAATGTCCCCCTCTTGCAGTCCTGTTTAATTTTTTTGCATTTTTGGGTTGTCCTCATCGTCGAAACACTCGAGTCAACCAGGTTACCATTTTTGTTGGGTTCGATCTTGTCATTAATGGAAAAGAAAAGAGATGAAATGAATGCTGACAAAATACAACAAATTTGTAATTTAAATAATGAACTACTTCCCCCCTGATCTTCCATATCGATTATTCTGTCAAGTGTCACGGCTGGAGAAGAGAATAAATGACGAGAAAAACTACCTTCACGGATACTTCTTTGTTGATCAATCAGAAGTGTTTAAACATGAGCAACTGGTTTTCTGATATGGATGTCGCCCACCCATTCGTTTTTGCTCAAGGTGAATTGTGCAAAACAAGAAAGGTCGATCGCTTTCCCAACCCAGGTAAAAGTCCTTAAACGGCTTTAAAACTGTAGCTAGCAGAAAGCAGCTGTCCAGTATTTGCCAAGAAAAGTGTTGATTTTGTGGGAAGCAGGTACCAATTCCATTTTCTTCTAAATTATACTATGGAATTAGTTTTTAGAGCCAACCAGTTTTTTTAAACCACAAGTATCTTTTTATTAGTACTATCATTCTACAACAGACACGATTCTGGAGTATCCAATCATCGTAGTACATAATCATTTGGAAAATCAAATACTTTTGGATAGTTGTCTATTTCTTCCTTGCTGTATTCTTGAAGCCTCTTAGGTACTGGCATAATTGGTCTGATTTGTCCACTGAGGTTGCTCTTGATCTCTTCTGGAATCTCTGATCCTGGGTAAATGTGTAATCTTTCCATGCAGGTTCTGCGAATCAGATTGCTAGCAATAGCTTTGTACACAGCTTTCCTCATAATCTACAGAAACAAGAAATAATTCAGTGCATTAAGGATGCCTGTGGGTAGTTAGTTACCATCTTTGGATCTTTTTGGTGAAGTTCCCAGGCCAGGGTCCATGACGCTCCTCTGGGATATCCTGTATGATGAAAATAAACCCGTTTCTTCCATTCATCTCCACGCAGTGCGATCTCCCGGCTGTTGATTACAACAACATGATCTCCACAGTCATCTGTAAATTGTACATTTATGAAACCCATCAAATTTTCATGAGAATATGTGACATCTGTAACAGTATACTTAGTGGATGGTAAATGGGCTTGTTTTGGCCAGTTAAATATGGACTTAGGATTTTGGCAGAATGAAATGGATCTTGCCACTGAGCATCATAAAGGTACCACATCCGACTAAAAGTCGACCATTGCTGGAAAAAATAGCTATTAATTGCAAAAATTCACTTTTTATCGGATCCAAAATTTTACCTGTACACGTTTTGTAGCAGACATCTTTCTCCTTTTCTTTTTTTGGCTGTAGTGGGACAGCCACAAAACATGTATCATTGGCTTTGTGATGGAAAAGTGATTTTTTCGAGTATGAGCGGGAAAGCAGCAACAATTTCCTTTATTATACTGAAACATTTTTCAATTGAAAAAGATGGATCACCAAGCACTTCTACGGGCTGTAGAGACGTCGGATTGTGCTATTTTTATCGAGTGGTACGAGAGAGTGGAATCTGAGGTAAACGTTTGCTGTGTACACTTGGTTTTATATATCCAGGAAAACTCATGTCGTTCTAATTGGATATTTATTGATTAACAGAATGTCTCGGCTGTTCGAGAATCAGTTGATCGCCTGTCCAAAAAAGATCTATGTGGAATATGGACAGTTTTCACTAAGTGGGTTACACAAGCAACCAATTCGTTGAAAGAAAATCCAGATTCCCCCGAAAATGATTCAGTCATGACTACTTTACTAGTTATGTCAACCATGGCCACTTACACCATTCACAACATGTCTAACAATGAGCCTCAAGGATTACAGCCATCTGTAAAAGCTATGAATGGAGCTTTGAAGTTTGTAACCTGCAAGAAAGCAGCAACAAGTATTTGTAAAATGAGTGAACACTACTGGAAAGTTCATCCTGAACTTGAAACTTTTCTGTCTATCAACACCATTCAATGGTTGCTTATGCAAGCAATTCATCCAAAAGCAACAGTATATTATATATTTAATAAAAAATTTGATATTTGATAAAATTAAACAATTACAAAATGCTCATTTCAGCTAGTTTCCGTAAAACAGTTATGGGACATGAAGCAATCCATTGAGAAGCTAAATGCTTTGACCCTTGAAAGTTCTGGATTGTTGACATTGTTTCTTTCTGCTATTTCCAATTCCAAATTTATCAGTTCCAATGAAGGAAGAAAATGTATTGCTTGCCTGTTTAACTTTAGTACAGTTATTGTACAGGTAATGTGTACAAGTTAAACCATTAATATTTCCTAATCAAGGTTAATATGCAGATGCTGCAAAAAACAGTGAAAAAATTCATCCCGCTTGCAACGGTGAACGATTGCGAATCATTGGGAGAGATTTATTTTAAGGCGTGGAGAATGGCTTCTGAAGAACGCCGTGCAGACATAGAATTTGCTATTCAAGATCTCATGTACCATGCAGTCGTAGCTTGTCGCAAACCATTAGGAGTCATTGAAGATGGAGTTAATAAGGTAATAGTTGTGATCATTTCCGATCTACATGGCCTCACTAGTTTTCATACTTGTTAACAGGTGCCTATGAACAAATTGCTTTTCCATCTTCTACATTCCATACATCGTCAGCGGAAACAGCGCACTGTTGCAGTCCTTATCCACAGCCTTTATAAACCTATTCTGTGGCGTTATTTGGAGGCATCCAACGGCTTGGTAATTTAGATGTCAATGTTATAGGTTGTGCTGCAGATGCTTTAAGAGATTTTCTTTGGTCATTTTGGCGTTAATTTTCAAGGTGCGTGGAAATGCATTGTGTTTATTTTTTGACGCCTTCCCATTTGAAAGTGGAGAAGGGTTTGAGGAAGATGAGGCTGTACGTACGAAGCAGTGGGCTATAATGCTAAGTGCCCTGATGGACCCAGTACCCCTTGTTCGAACAATCGCAATACAGGTATCTTTCGTCATGTATTATAAATTTTTAACGGCGATAATCGAATTGTATAACTAGGGAACATGTCGAATTCTATCTCAATACTGGGAAATAGTGCCAATTAATATCATTCAAGACTTCATTACATGTCTGATGAGAAAGTTGCTATATGACTCATCCTCTGCTGACGTCCGTGCCCATGTAGTGAAGGGTTTGGTAATGATGTTAGAGAGCAGACAAACCCACAGTCTTCTTGAGAAAATGATTCCTCTTACCAACAAAGTACTTCATGATCCCAATGAAAAAGTATATAATTTTTCCCAAGGTATACCAAGAAGAACGTTTTACTAACCAATTTTTGTAGGTACGGTCTGAATATGTCTTTTTGCTAACGCACGTCCAAAAATTAAGAGTTAGCAAACTATGGGAGGTTTGTACTTTACATGTCTGGTGTTCTTCGAATGCTCCTGAGAGTCCTGACTACACTGTTTATTTCAGGTGATTGATGTAAATCAATTAGTTGGTCGGCTTGCAATGGAAACTTCAAAAAACGTGTGTCGTCGTCTCGTTACCCTTTTGGCACCGTTTTATTGTCCCAAAAGTACGCCAGAAATAGTTTTCCAGCGCTGTCTACGCCTTGTCATTGTAAGTCTTTTATAATCTAGAATTGAATACGTGAATAAGCTTGTTTTATTGGATTTACAGGATAACCGGTTAGCGTCTAGAAAATTCTACCAATACATAGATATATGTGTGGGGATTGAACAAATTGCGCAATTGATCCTCATCATATGGAAGTTTTTACGCAACCATATCCACAAACAGTTGCAGCGCAATAAAAGTAGCCAACAAAGAGAGGAAACAGCTAATCAACGGCGCCCTAAGAGGTCTCGACAAGGCGAAGGTGCGGAAAGCATTCCAAATACGAAGGAAAACGAGGACAAAGAAAATCAAGGTTATATTCACTGCCATTGCGTATTTTGACTCCTATTCTGAATGCTAATTTCTCGTTCCCTCGCCGTAGATGGGTCCACGGACAGTGAGGAAGCTGGAAATGAAGAATTTAGTGAATGCAGCATCATAGGATTGATCGATGTTGTGTGTATCCTTCTAAGCGTAAACAAGACGAAATTCAAGGCACCGCAGAACGTTGTGTATTGGGAAAATATCAAGTCACGTTTTACGAAAACGTGTTCACTTTTCTTCCGCTATTTCAAGGTCAGAATTTTTCTGTTTTACGTCTGTTAAAAAAACAAAAACATTTTACTTCGTAAAATTTTATTGGCATAATACTTCGCACATTCTTAGAACTCGGAAGGTCTTCGGCCGCTTATCTGCCTTTATGGCTTGATGTCTTCTACATCTTCCACGTTGCTGTTTAGTTTTGTCAAATCTCAGTTGAAATCGCTAACGGATGAAGCGACAACTAAAGAGTTCAGTTATTTGGTAGACGTCATGTGCACTTGGGGCCGCGGAGACGATTTATTAGATCTAATAACTGATCACCTCCAAGGAAATCTAGTGAACTTCATAGCCGAAAAGTCTCCCCCTTCCGTTACTCGTAGAGGCAAAGGTATCTGTATCTAGTTTCAATGCATAACAATTACAGTTACCTTATTTTTTCTTTATTTCTCATCGTGCTACAGCTACTAGAAAAAAGCGAGTCTCGTTCGAAACGCTCAAGGACAGTAAGCCTTTGTTGGGATTACGTTGCATGGCCTACATTTTACAGCACCCGTACAACAAGAAGATCATTTTGCGCAAAAATTTGGAACAGGTAAATTTTTTGCTTTTATGTGCCAATTTATTTCGTCAAAACTGCATTAACTTTGTTTTGCAACTTATAGATAGAAAAATTGTGCGAAACACTAAAGACCGTGCTATTAGTTGTGGAAAACAATCCCAACAGGCTAACCAACCGGGAAAGTTTTTTGTTTGGTGCAGCTGCTTTATACGTGAAAATGGTCCTGGTATTAGGTTGTTCATATAAAAGAGAAAAGTCTGATTTGAAGTATACGGAGTCACAAGGAAAAATTCTTGGAATACTCAACTGGATAAAGAGGTTTTACTAACCATATTCTTATGATTATTATTATTATTTTTCGCATTTTTGGTGCCTTTATTTCTTGATTACCAATAAGATCTTTCTGTTCTAAATAGGTTATCGGAAAATGAAGATCTAAACCCAATTCTAGGGGATCTGATGTCCTCTGCAGTTTCCTCCATCAGTAACTTGGTCATGATTCACTCCATGACTTGGGATGTCTTTCGTCAGTTTTTGGATGTTGTTCTTCAAGTAGTTACAAGATATCCGAAATCGAAGAACCTGACTCTCGCTATGAATTGTGCATACCATTCCTTGGTTTTCGTTTGGAGCGAGCGTTCTATAGGAAACGAATGTGGTGATGAATGCGAAAGCCGGATTAATCTGATCATCAACTACGTTTTGGAGTGCCCCAACTTGGTGACAGCGTCTAGTAGTAGCACGAGTTTTTGCTTAGATGAGGTAGGTAAATGGGAATATGAGTTTTACGACAAAGTTTGTGTGATGAATTTTTGAATATGAACATATTTGAATAGGATGATTGGTCTCTGATAAGAGATGTTCTAAAGAAGATCTTGGAAGAATGTCATCGGCATCGACCGGAAAAGCACGAAAGTATACGTGAAATCGTTCGCAAGATGGCAGATACCATTAGATTGGATATGATGCAGATTCAGATGGTATTTTCTTTAAAAATTGAAATTTTTCATTAGTTAATGAATGTTTTTCTCGTTCAAGGCTGGACAAGGAGATGGCGAAAAGAAGGTGGATGATGTAAGTTGTCAGCATCAATTGTCAAAAGCTATTATTGCAGCATTCCGTACCCAAAATGCTTTGGCGAAAATGATACTGGATCAATTTTTTGAAGTATTCCAGGGCAACGAAAATGAAATGGTTAGATACTCTAATTATGCTTTAAGATTTCTATCGAATGAAGTATTTTTAAGTTCCAATTTTCCCCTCAACTAATCCCACAGGCCCTGGTCGATTGCGTTGCGATTGCAAGACTGCTGGAGAGCCTGTGCCGAAATAAGGGTCGGCTAGCACCGGGTACTTTGGCCGACGCCATCGTTTCCTTTGAAGATTGCTGGTCAGCTGTAGGAGAAATCGAAAAAAGTGCAAATTCCGATCGGGTTGCTTACGTCAACTTCACTATTACAGAGCTGAAGAAAGCTTTTTCAGTGTAGCCTCTACAGGATATAGTGGGTTCCAGGTGGTATCGCACTCGCTTAGTAGCTCGAAGGTTCCTGGCTCGATTCCCAGTCACCGAGATTCCCGATGTCCTGCGGTTCCAACCTTCCCTGGGTTTCAACTTCCACGTCTGCCAGTCGAGTCGAGAAACCGTTACCCGTTACGAAGTAACGGAATGGATATTTTGGTAACGTTAAATATAATGTCCAATAACAAATTTTTAAAAAATCATTTTGATTTATCGACGTAATTGTGAAATTTTATACTTAGACATCTAATTGATGCAGTAGATATTCTGCCATAAGAATCCCATAAATAGCTCGTTCATTACCAATTATATTATAGAAGATTTTAACAATTAACTGTAATAGTTATTAAGTAATTCTTTCGACTTTTTCGGGATTTGAACCCATAACCTTTGGCTTTCCATGCCGATGCTCTACCACTGAGCCATGAATCATATCTACATCTTTTCAATATTTTCGTGTTAACTGAATTTAACAAATTTGGTTACATTGGTTACATGGTTACATTTCTTCGAATAAGTAGATATTTTTTTTATTTTTGCAAAATCAGTGACTTCATTTTAAGTGTCCAACCAAGGCAAAGGTAGATTCTGAGTCTACCTCTGCCCTGGTTGAACAACCCCCGGGGAGATTACCCAGGGAGTGGCTAAGAGAAGCCGGAAAAGGATGAAGAGTGATGATCGGACAAGTTTTTACGTGAGCGATTAACCGTTAATTCGGATTTGTGGGTAGCCTCTTCGCCCTCCAAAGTTATCATCGAGCTGGAGGACCCCCACGTCCCCTTTCCGGACAGCGCACTCACAACCTTTACTGCTGATCACAGTAGGGGCATGACCCCCTACGGGCTTATCACAAGTCAAGGGGAAACGGGGCTACTGAAAAGAAGGGAGCCCAGATATGCACTTTAATTTATACACATAAAATACCATAACATGGAGGAGGGTGTTTAAAACATGAAACTTCTGGTCCCGTTTCCAAACGTAGCGCTCTTTAAAACACCGGCCTCCATCTCCCACTTCATTAAATGTTTTATCTACAAGAGAAAAAATATATAAATCAGTATTTTAAAAAAGGTAACTTAGTGAACTCGGATAAAACATTAATCTGTGCAATCCTTCTATGGATTCGTTTCCCAGGACCTTCTGAGTTTTAACAAAGCCCAAAACAAAATGTTGTTTTAGAATAGGCCATATTTGGCACTGGACCTAAAAGCAACACAAAGACAGAGAACAATAAATCAAAGGAATCACAATAATCATACTAAGTTGATTTATTCGTTATGTCTGGTACTTGCCAAAGTAGAATGACATCTTGTCTGCTTGGAAGATCTAATGGGCACCTGAAAAACCTTTGACAAATTCACCATTCGTTCTGATTCCCACAAAACAACACATCACCCTTCAGCAGCAGGCCAAATACAAAGTTTAGTTTCACACGAGATTGCTGCCTAGCATCAGACATTGAAACCAATGGAAAGCAGTGTATATTGAGAAATCCTGATCTTCAGAATAACTATACCTCACTTGGTGTGCCCTGCCACTGAGGCTTACCAACATATAGCATTTGTGGTTGCTTGGGTGATCAGGAATGCAGATCGAGACCTTTCACACATCCTAGGGGTAATCACAAAAATATAAATCACCCCTTAACAAGTGTTAAACAGGCCACTGCTAATCATAGGTGGTCTATCACACTCTGCCATCACGTTGGATTTCTAAAAGTGTTTACAGAAAAGTGAAGAGTTAGAACCTCTGAACAGTGACTTTTGACCAAAAAGTACTAATCATGTAACTTATTTTTCTGAAAACGATTGGAAAAGATGCAGGCTGCAGATGTTTTCTTTGGTTCGTTGGTTGAATTTGTTGGTACACTATTGTTGACCCGCAGATGTTTTCACTTTGCTAACGTTCCACGGTATGTATGTATATTTTAAAACTTGACAAGCTTTTCACTAGGTGGCGATGCTGGTTCATTTGCCTCTAGCGTATGAAATCGGAACTATTTCGTGCTTTTTGTCGTGACTTTCATTGTTAGTTGCACTGTAACGTTGGAAAGGTGTATCCCATCGTGTAACAGGTGTTTTGAGATTAATCTCTGTGTGACTTGTGGAAATATGTGTTAATTGTGTTACAATCCAATTGAAAGTTCGATCAAATTAAATGGTGTGTTATCTACTACTAAGTGCTTTCCTTTTTGTTTTTCAAGTGAAGCGTATCAATGGATTATTTTTTGTGTCACAGGTAATTGTGTATCAGCTATGCAGCTGCGAAATCCCAAACAGCTGGCAACTTATTACTTATGGATTCCATCGTGTGTTTCTATTGTCCTTTAGGAGGTATTATACTTTAATTTTTGCAATTAGAATCCAATTATCATGATGCTGCTTTTAGGAAGTAGCTCGTGAAACTAAAATTGCCATCGATGCTGACATGCAGTCTTCTTGTCATTTTCTTTGAGTTGGTGAAGTGGCTTGATTTGGTGTTGAAGGATGAGGTATGAAACTTAGGTGTTGGCAATCGATGACAAAATTTGCATGCTTCTGTTTTATTCCTAGCTCATAAACTAAAAATGCAAGGGATGCTGGCCCTGAAGGAAGATCATTCTTGGCCACTCATCATCTCTTGTAAAATCCAGCGTTAAAACTGCAGCACATTCTTCCTTATTGTATTGCCAACAATTATCAACCACTAGTTCAGAAGTTTTCGTTGTATTTCTATTCTACTGGCCAACACAAAAATGTGGACCTCTACTCCCTGGTATTTTAAGTTTCTTTTTTTCTCTTGCATTGCTTTTTAAAATTTTAATATCTTGTCATAGGACTGCCAACTTCCAATTTCCGGCCCTACAATCTTTTCAGTCATCAGACGGGCTTAAGTCAAAACGCCCCTTCTTCACCCCGCCCGTCTCTCGTGGGTCGTGGCTGCCTCGCCATCGTCCGTCATCGCATCGCTGTCGCCCGTCATCGCCTCTTCGCCCGTCATCGCCTCGTGGTCTCTCCGTCTGCAACTCGCCCGTCACCCTGTCATCGCGTCGTGGTCGCCCGTCTTCGCCTCGTTTTTGCCTCGTCATCGTGGTATCATTGTTTTGTGTAGTGTGCGTAATGTGTAGTACTAATTAAACCGTTGGCTGCCACGCCCTTTGATCCCCCTTTTTTTTTTAGCTTATAGGGACGGGCCGCACTGTCCTGCCTCATGGTCACTGCCATGGGGTGGGGCAGTGCCACTGCCCAAAATTTGCCTTCGGGCCCTTAGGCAACGCACCATAGGGACTTTCCCTTGTCGACAAGATGGTGGAGATCTGTGGGGTGTGCGTTCCCCGAAAGGTCTCCACTGTCGAGTCAGCCCGGACTTGTCTTCGGACAAGTCCCCCTTGGTCGCCATCTCTCTGATGGCGACGTAGCAAATGTAGTATTATGTAGTGGCGTGGCAGCCAACGAGTTAGTTAGTAGTTGTATATGTGTATTGTATGTTTGTTGTTTTGTATTGTATTATGTTGTATAAAAAGTGGTGGACTTGTGGGTGGAAGGAGGGACAATAAAAGCATTTTATAAGTACTTTACTTTTGTATTTACTTTTACAGAGAAGTTGTAATACATTCACGTAGCACACACATGTCCATTATCTTACCTCGCCAGGAGTTGAACCTGGAACCTTTTACTTCGCAGTCCGATGCTCTACCACTGAGCTATTTCAGGTACTTAATTGGAAATTAAGTATTCAACACATTAAGGTAACAGTTCAGAGCAGTCAATAGACTACCAGTTCTCATTGGGGGGGATGATAGGGGGGGTTGCCAGAAAGGTATCGCACTCACCAAGCAACTCGGAAGTCTCTGGTTCGATTCCCAGTCAGGCTTCCAACCTTCCACGTCTGCCAGTCGTGTCGAGAAACTTCCCCGTTACGAAGTAACGGGACGGATATTTTGGGGAAGTTTGATTTGATATCAAATAACAATTTTTTAAAAAGTTGTTCGAATTGATTTATCGATCTAATCCCCTGCAGAGGAACCTAGTATATAATGCTTGTTCAATATTAATTTTATACAAGATTGTAATATGTTTATTCAACTGCACCTGTTGACATTTAGGATAACTTTTTCGACTCATTCAGGTTTGAACCTTTAACCTTCGGCATGCCGTGCCGATACTCAACCACTGAGCCATGAGTCATATATGCACATTGTCTACATTTTCGTGTGAATTGAGTTCCATAAGTTTGGACTTAGAACAATTATTGTAGCATGATCCAAGATAAATTTATGTTACCGCACACTGATACATGCGTTCAGATTTAATATGTATGATTCAGCCGGGATTTGAACCTGAGCCCTTTCCAACCGCATACCAACGCTCTACCACTGAGCTATCGTCCTTGTGAAAATGATAAGCAGGTTAGATGTATATTTTTATGACCGTTTAAGTGAAAAAAAAATTTTAAGATGCTGTGATACCCAATTTAATTTTTTCATGATGACTCTTCTCCTTTTCAATTTAGCAGAATTACGATAGTTAACTAATGGTAATGCACTCCCAATTGTTTTCTACTTTAAACAGGATCAAACCTTCAATTTTGTAACACTCCAACACCTCCTAGATTTGTTTAACTTGATTTTCCATAAAGTTCTGTGAATGACAAATAAAAGCTTTATCAATATTTCATCAACTGACAATAAGAAGTGGATTACCTACCTTGTGTCCTTAAGGCCTGCTGGTCAACACAGGCAATCATTTGGGGATTCGAGGCAATTCAGCTGACATTTACTTTTCGGTTAAATGGAGGATAATACAATACAAAGGGTGGAAGTCTGATCTCTGATGACCATATTGACCTTTTCACCTGTAAGGAACGAAGAAATGTAAACAGATACTTCAAAAGAAACACACCCTATGGCATCACCATTTAGTAATTTTGACTCCAAGGATTCTTCTTCATTGCAACCAGAAAGGCAAGCAGCCAAGATATGGTTTTCACATAACAGGAACACAGTACTGTACATGGAGGTATTTGCCTGATGACCATATTAACAACTTCACCTGTAAGGAATTAAGAAAATGAAGAAAGAAAAGGAACACACGATGTGGTATCACCTTAAAATACTTTAATGATGATGATTCTTCTTCGTTGCAACCTGCAACCAAGTATAGGCGTGGGTCCGTCGGTCGTATATATCGTGTACATGAAACGTGGAACGATACGGCGTGGAAATCATCGTGGAAAGGGGGGGGGAGCCAAAGATGCCTTTTCCACGGCATTTGAAGTGAAAGAATAGATTAGAAATCATGGCGAGTATCCAACAAAGAAATGAAGTACCTGAGTAATATTGAAGCAAGGTAAGAATTGTTTTCCAAGGGCTGGTCAAACAATAACGATCCATTTCGGATGGACAAGTTGTCGAAATGAGTGAATTCTGTTACATTGAGATACTCAATTAGGTTGCATCCATTCAGGACATGGTCTTCAATTTTGAGTGAATTTTCAACAGTGACGTGCTGAATATCGCTCCACCGGTCCAGTGATGGATTGGACATCACTTGTGCCAGCTATCTGGACAAAATGGGGGAGATTCTGCCCGTTAATAGCTCGCAACTCGATATTAAGAATTTCATATGTTAAAAGACGCAATCACAAGTAATGTACTGGATATCAGCGTCTGTCAACATCGTTGGGAATTCAGATGACCGCCATTAAATAAGCCAAGAGCGACGTCCTTTTCGACAGCGATAGGATGGAATTTTTTCTTTGTTCCAGAGATCGTTTTGGGATCTGTGAAATTCACCACATTATTTAAACATTCTTCAACGTTTTGGCTGTTGCTAGTATCCGTTTCAAACGAGTCCTGTGTTGTGTAGGTTGACACTAGCATGCAAAGAGTGATTTTTTAAAATGAAATAAGAAGTAATACCCTAAATGTTACGTGACCGTGAGTCGTTATCTTTGGCCATTGTACGATATTCTGAGTTTTCCTTCTTAAACATTTGGAAACAATATCGTTGACGTCACGGCCGTCCAGTGAATTTTCGATGTTGCGTCCTCATCTATCGTAGCTGCAGCTGCAACAAAATCATCCAACATAATTCAGCCATCGTAATCAGCGTGATGATGTCACCCGCTGAACTGATGACGTCGCCATCAACGGTGACGTTGGATGTGAGGGTGTGCCTGTAGAAAAAAATAGCAATGAAATCATTGAAAATTTCGAAATGCTTGGTCAAAAATGCCTGCTACCCTTTGGGATCTGTTGAGGAAAGCTATGTCTTGTGGATGTTCAGATTATTAAAATTCTCCTCTACAGCCAGGTTTCCGTGAATGGTTAGTTGCCCAAAGACGTAGAATAAAAGCCGTTGTTAAAACCCTAAGAACGTTAAGCAGTGATACATTGATTGACTTCCAGAGACATTGAAATCTCCTTCCTTCTTGGCAACTTCTTAGTCCAAAGACTTGAGATTCTTACTCCGTTGATATCGGTCAGGTCGTGAAAACTATATCCCCGTGTACGCTTACATCGTCGGTGAACTGCACTTCAACGTCGAACGTCTGATGTGGCCGGGAACACTATGGAACGTTTAAAACGGAATGCACTGAACATTATTTACCTCACTGCTGAACTTTACACGTCTCGAATCTCTCGCCGATTTGTCACAACTTCGTCTGCTTATCTATCGGAAACGAAAAAATCGATAAAATATTTACAATTAACAAAAATGAAATTCCGATATTTGTAAATACGCGCAATGCGCATCTCTATATACCTGGGATGACAGTGGGAATCTATTGTGAACACTGGTGAAAAATACATAGATTTGATTCAAATTTACTACAAGATTTTTCGTTCAGTTTTAGGATGTTCAGGGTTCAGTTATTATTAAAATGGTCGATAATCAGTGTTTAACTGACTGAAATGCTACTGTATGGTGCTGTGATTGATGTTGATTATATTGAACGATAGTCAAATTAAGACAGCAAGCTCAGGTTGACGGTTTATTTGATATGTACACGGATTAAGTGAACTACAATGTAACTGCTAATAGCGTATTTCATTGCTTTTTTACCATTGTCAACAAAAAAAAGTTTGCTGTTGCTTAACAATCTTAACTACGGTAAAATTTTAAAGTGGTTACTTTTTCGTAGGTGTAGCATCGAGTTTACGCTAGACTTTACTTTCATCGTCCTACCATTAACGAAACTATTAGTATCAACATAAAACATAACGCTTAAAAAAAGAAACACAAGATACAATGGTACTGGTATATTTGTTTCTAACTTAGGTTAGTGCAACTGAAAGTGAACATACACTACCCTATTCAATATTCCAAATCATCCCATTGCTGGTAAAAAATATTTTCAAGTCTCCCAGTGCATAATTTTCAGAGCAGTAAGATGGTCCAACCTACAAATACAAAGAGAATAGAAGAAAAACATTTCTTTTACTCGAAATGAAAAACCCTAATCATGTCGTTACGAAATGTACGCCAAAGTTTAATTTGAAAGTAGGGAGAATTCTAATTTCATTCAGATAGGCAACATTTTATTGCACTATTTTCTGCCACAAACAACTACAAAAGTCGCCGAGGAAACGAAGAGTGCCACAACATTTCAAAGTACGGAATAAAATACTTACAAAATGCCATTATTTCATCAGCCAACAAACCGTGCTGAGTTGGGCCACCACTAAGTCCTAAAACCACAAGTAAAAAAGATTTAATATGACAAACAATCATTCACTTGAAAGTGCAATATCAGTAAACCTATAAAATAGGTAACACAAGACGAATTTACAAAACTTCACAAATACGGGAACAAGCAACTGTTTGTAACCATAAGCCACCTTAATTGCAGAAGAAAACACGTAATTAAAGATAGGACACTTACCACACCTCCCATCAATCCCAAGGATACAATACAGCCCCGCGGAAAAATTGCATCAAACCACACGCCGAAAATGGATACGATTAATCCGCAACACCTTAATAGGAAAAATAAGTACCGTTAGAAGGCATTTTGATAACGAATCCAATTGTCGGACAACGGTATCAGGCCTGTTGAGCTTGTACTACCATCATCCATCAATACGGATACAAAATTTTCATCATTAACGGCTGGAAAAACAATTTCAAAATAGTACTTACAACGTTGACGGGAAACGGCCATTTTCTACAATTCGCCGTGACTACGCTAGACCTGCATAAATGCACAGAATAAAAAAATTGTAGCGCATGACCAAGCAACTCACAATTGTACGGCAATAGAGAAGTCAGTATCCTTTTGGCAATGGCTTTAATCACATAAAATCGCCGTTGAACGTCTCATCAACTTATTAAACCACGAAAGAGACAGACGGAAAAACAGCAGACAAACCTAAAAGCACCAACCAATCTTGAGCATGACTGATCCATGTATAGACGAACTGCTACAACCAAGTCCCCGTCGATCAGGCGACAGCAAGGGTCGAGTGCCTAGAAGAGAAAAGTGTCTTAATTAAAAAGTTGACACAAAATTTCATTTACAAAAGACGGTAACAGGCCTGCCAAGCTTGTAGTACCATCACTCATCAATACGGAAAAATATGGCGCAGAAATATTTACTTACGCGTCAGTGATAAACGACTGGCAGCCTTACGTCAATGCGACTCACGACTGATCATGCCTGCACCACCTGCTAAGTGTACAGAAAAAAATTTGTAGCGCACGTCGAAACAACCCAATTGCACCACTAATTCGAGGTCAGTATCCTTTTGGCATAGGCATTAATCACAGAAAATCGCCACTGAAAGTGTCATCATCTAACTACAAGCAAAATATGTAAAACCGTTTACCAACCTGAAGGGCACTAAATATTGTGGAACACCGATCCATCAGGAGAAAACCAAAACTACCAAGTCCTGCGCTAGTCCACGTACCGGAAAGTAACGCCCTAGTTAAATACAAACAAATACCATAAGCAGATATTCTGACAGATTAAATTCCTCTTACGGACAACGGTATCAGGCCTGTTGAGCTTGTACTACCATCATCCATCAATACGGAAACAAAATTTTCATCACTAACAATTAGGACAAGACGAAACATACTACTACTTACGTCAAATTGTTCAATGATGATCGGCCAGTACCTGTCGAACCTATAAAAACGAACAAAAAAAACTTGTTACAGTAGTGTAAAAACAGTATGTTAATCAAACACCATTTGACTAATCACGGTATCAGATACACGTTTACCCTAGTTAAATAGAAGTGTCATTACCTAGCAAGCTGCCATGAAAAAGCAATCTCCCGCTAACCTCACAACTCCCATATCGGGCGTGGAAGCTGGACACGGAACTGCGTATACAAACGAAAAATTAGCTGAATTTGGCAATACCAAGCAGAAAATAATAAAACTTGACTATCAGCTACGCTCTCGGACATTCTTTTCACTATCAATCGGAACATCCTTACGGCTAGGAGGAATCATCTAGACTCAACTCTACAGCAGCGCCAGAATGCAACAGCATGATTCGAACTCGGCCTTTTAATTCATCATTACAAAATTCCAAACATAGTGTGTTGATGTGCTCACCTCATGACAAACAAGCAAACGGTCATCACCAAACCAGAAAAACACCAAAGCTGTCAATAGAAAAAACAAACTCATTATACATAAAACTAACCTACTTTAGATTTCAAAACTAGAAGTAAGAATCAGATAAGATCAAAGATTATGTCATCAAAGTTTGGCTTCACATCAACTTGAATACTAAGTCACTAAACTCGAAATTGTTCTCAAGCTCTGCAGCGAGAACTAACTTGGAGAATTAGACACTCAATACAATTGTTGGCGACACCAATTCAATTTGCTTCACAGTTCTAATCACCTTCATAGATTCTACTACAATAAAGTAATGTCACAACTTACTGTTTTTAAACTTCACCACATAGCATGGAAGCTCAAGGTCTTCATTTTCATCTTTTGGTCTTCAGGTCTTGTTACAGCAACTGGCCCTGGCCCTGCAAATGAATAGCACAAAAAACAAATTAAGTTTAAACTTAAATATTAGTGATGAAGCATTTTAATTCCATGATTAAATCTAGTATGATACTTCAATAAATCGCACGCAGACTTTACTGCCTCCATCGGCAAACAGAATCTTGAATTTAAAACTTCGGAAACTCGTAATGCTTTTACATCGAAAGCATGGGCAGCATGGTGCAAGGAATACATCGTCGGACAAAAACAACGAATCCTTCAGCTAAACCAATTGAAGCATGATAATTGCTATAATTGATATGGAAAGTTTTAACAAACCTGTGCTAACCCGATGGATGAAGATATAATTCTGAACTATCTGAAGCTGAAGAAGAGGAACCTACTCGGTATGCGAAATGTTAAGCGGGGAAAAAATTCGAACCCTGCATGACTGGATCACATTTCAAAGTGATACAAGACTACGGTTTTTGGAACCCTTGTCAACTTGTCGTCTTTCACTTGTTCATTTTTCAGATTCCCCAACCCCAAAGACTTCCGTCGAATGCTATGTTGCAACATCAGCTTTTCTCGGCCCCCGTCAGCCCGCCAAGTCCAAGTCCACCCCGAGCCCCGACCCGTCTCGAAAAACTTCTAATCGTGTCGGGATTTTTCCGAGAATCGGGTTGGTTGAGGGGGTGGGAATGTGGGATTCAGCGAGGATGACCGTGGAGGTTGTAAAGATGACTAACTATAACTGATTTACTTATTTACGATCCCATTTCAGATTGATAGTCGAGAAGTTTGACTGATTTTGTCAACACTGACTATCGAGTACTTATGATCGGGTTGGACTGTAACCAAGCTGGATTGATCAAACAACCCGACCGTAGCCCGACAGAGAACAGGTCGAAAAAATTTTTAACCCGCAAATAATCCCGATCCCGATCAGCAAAAACTGGCAAATACTTAGCCTGTAAAGTTTCACTCAATTGTTTTGAAGAAATATCCCTTAAAAACTATTCAAAAGAATAGTAATTATTAGAACACATTTTCTAGTCGAAATAGCCGCAAATTTATTTATTAAATCAATCGAAATATTAACGAACATATTACAGATCGAATTATCGACTATACTAGGACGATACTTGCTTCTCGATCGGTTGTTTAGCTTATTTTTAATACGATTGAATTGAGCGATAAAATGCCCCGTCACCCAATCGCCTTGACCAAAAACCCGAAACCGATTGGTGCAGGTTCGATCAGTCGGTTTTCATGTCCGTAAAATATTGATAAAATTGTCATAGAAAAAATACCAGTAAATTTTACATGCTGAAATTGTGTGGCAGCCCACATAAGTCGCGTCTAAATAGATATAAACGATGCAACAACTCTTATGTGTACTATCAATAAATCTTTTTGCTATTCTTTAAGTCGATCACGTCAATGACGTAGTCCCAGAAAAATGATCAATTTATGCAGTATCCACGTGCATGTAGCATTCAATCATTCAATACTAACTTTTGATCATTTCAGATCGAAGTTAATTGCAACTAACCAACACTACAAGGCTACACGCTGGTGAGTGTATTCTTCAACATGAAAAATTTTCGTCCTCTTACACTGCATAAACTCAAAACGTTCATTTTCCATGATTCGAGAGGGCAACCTTTAAAAGAAAATTTGACCTGGTTGCAACGGACAAGGAAAGAACACACAAAATATAAGCTGCAAGAGAAAGACCGACGTCAGCACAGATCTATTGAAAACACAGTCTATACTTGGACGCAAAGCTTAATTGGCAAATTTTGTTTCATACGTCAGTGTAAAGTGTTTAACCTCGGGCGAGGCAAGTCCCAAAAAGAATCGGAGCCCCCGTGAACGCTCCGAGCAATTGCTTTGATGGAGGCTTCCATTTCTTCCGGATTAACAGGAGTCTAAGGAGGATAGAAAAGTAGTTTGAGTACCACAACGACATCTTAACATACACACGTAAGATTAAACGAGTTACTCTATCATCTTCAATATCTATGTCTTGTGTACGATAATTTGACATAGCAGGTACTCGCATAGGAAGGGATTTAGCCAAGGCACTATCATCGTCCGACCTTAGAGAATGGCGACCAGGTATTTGCATTCCTTCAGCATAACTCGAATCTGATAAGTATAGAACAGCGAAATGTAACCAAAGGTTGAGCAATTGAATATGTTTATCGACTCACCTTCACTATCAGGATCGGACGTGTCATCAAAAGGATTTCTGTTATCCAAATAATCAGGGTCAAATTCAAAAATATCGTCATCAGGATTTGTCGAAAAGCCGCGCTGAAAAGGCGGGGGAGGAATTTCCTAAAAAACGCATATCCCACTATTTCGTTTTTTACCAGAATGAACTACTTAAACCTCCTACTTTGGTGGGAGACGTGAAATTAAATGATCCAGTTTTAGTGGGAGTTGTGGGAGGAGTGACTTCGCTCCTGAGGCTCAATGACTGCATTTTCTTACCAACAGGAGTTTCTTTTTGAGCAATTAACCTGCAAATAAAATCACTATATTCAACGTTAGATTAAATTAAGATTGAATATTACAGTAAAAGCGTATTCCTATCCTGTCTAGCTCGAGCCTCTACGGCCGATAAAGATGCTTGCTGTTGCTCGGTGTATCTCAGGATGTTTTCTTCCACTTTTTCTTCTTCCTTTTTCAAAAAACTAGACATCATCTGCTGGATAGTAACAACATTCTGATCTGCTTGGGATCCTTTATCTGTTAAAAACAATAAAAATTTTGATTTCAATTTTTTCTTAAAACTAGATCCTATTCAACCTGGGAAGTTTCTTGGAGAAGATGGCCCTGAGTTTCCAAGCCAAGGAAGAACAACTTTGTAGACTGCAGAAAATCTTTCGCTTTGCTGCAGTTTTAAGATGTGGTTGGGATCAACCTAAGCAGATTGTCAGTGTTCAGGATTACCACAGAGCAAATGTTTGTATGTAGCATATACTGTACCCCAAGGACTGTGTTTAGCAGAAAAGGTAGCCGAGCCGAATCAGGGACTGCATGAGTATCTGTTTTGCAGCAGATACAATGATAAATATTCCAATTTCCAACATGGCGTGATTGTACCAAAAATGTGTGCTCAATCACAACCCCAGCAGCATCAGTTATCACTTCTTTGGGAGCCTGAGACAATATGTGTGTTGTCAATAATCAACAATGTCGAAGGACCAACTGGAATATAAATAGACTTTTTCATTTCAAATACCTGTTGAAAAAACTCATCTTGGGATTCTTCAAACTGAAGGTCATCTGTGTGGAAAATTGGGGAATTTGCAAGTTCACCCTTGATGTGAATTTTTACATTGAGACATCCACACACAGCTTTCACCATTTTACAATCTGGTAAAAGTAAAATTGAACATTAGCACACAGAAGTGACTTGGAATAAATTTTGCTTAAGCAGTGAAGACTGAAGACCTAATCTCCGTCAGAAAAATTTCACCTCAACAACAACAACTCTTCTCTGCAATCTTTCTTCAGCACATGGATATCAGCGGTCTTTTTTATTGGTCAAAACCCATCGTTTCGTCTACCAATCTCCACCCCTTACACTGCCCCGAAAAAAAAATGTACAAATTCGGATAAAAACCTCAGAAACAAATATTTCGACTCACAGTTATTAGTACAGTATACTTTATGGCACTGAATTGTGTTCTAATTTAACTGAGATTAATTATCTATCCCCAAACTGAGACAGAGACTTACATTGCGTGTGTGGCCAAAAAGTCACCCGATACAGTCTCTTATTTCCTTTTTCCACAGTGCAGTTGATCGCCTGTTTAAAAGAGGGCAGGACTGAGCTAAAAAACAGGAACAAAAATTCGAAACAAAAACAAAACAAAAACTTTCACGTTTTCTTCTTTTTATAATTTGCAATTCAAACCAATCGAGCAAAGAAAACGTATTTAGAGAAAACATTGTAAATTTAAGCCATTCTCTAGGACCTTTTTGCATGATTGTTTCTCGATCGCGCATTTCACTACGTGGTACTACCTGGTACATGGATAGGTAACATTCAAACACCCGCTTGTCTTAAAGTACTTTAATGTAAAATATTAATGTCTAATGTAAGTGTCATAAAAGCAAAGATTCCACGGTAATTAGTTGCGGTTCGTTTAATTAGAAAAACAAAAAAATTTCTAAAAAAACCTACGTAATGTTAAATGCAACTACAAAGCCTTTAAGAAATCCCATTTTAAAAAACAGACGCCACAGGATGTGTGTGTAATAAATAAAAAAAAAACTACGAAAAGTTTTTTCTCCATACGCTGGATGGCGTCTTGGTTTTTCTTCAAATTTTTTTAAAAATTATTATTTCATACTATTGCGCTTTGCCAGCCATTGCTCATCCCCTTCCATCCTTTGCGGGAATCACGACGCAATTATATTGGCGAGGGCACGTGTACTACAAACTTCTTTTGCGTTGATGGCTTGACCTACAAAAGTGTATCAGCATTCTACACATGTTGAGCAAATAAACGTGCAGAAAGACCAACGAGTATAGGCTGAATGGTGAACAGAGCTTTGGATATAAAGACTAGAAATAATGTAGGATGATCCTTGTTCTCCAATATTTGCCATCTTTCACCACTCCAACCATTTCGGTTTGCAAACACAGGCAATACAGTATCACTGCTGATGATGGCTGGTTGTATATATGCTGGTGTTCTTTTAACCCACGAGTGCGCATGTTTACATATATGCTTACGCACAAAGAGTGGCATCTTATCTCGCCTTACATTTACGCAGTTGTTCCACCCATCAAAAAGTTCGATTGATTTTTCATGGTTAGTTCACAATTTATTTCAAAACAAACATTTCTACGTTTAATTATTGCCTGTACAACTAAATGCCATTAGATACTATTAATGAAGAATGATTGAAGGCATCTTTCATTTAATTCGCAACGTGTAATTTTATTCTTGTTTATTGACTTGCCGATCCATCGAAAATTAATACAAAGAAATATTTTCACGAAACTCAAATGTTTTTTTAATGCTTGTTTTCAAATGTGCTTTTTTAAATGCCGTTAAATAAATGCAATTGATTTCCAAGTTTTTAAACGTCTATGCTGAGTACGTGTCAATACGAGAGGTAATTCAGAGGCAATGAGGCAAATTCATTGCCACTACATTGGAAGGTACGCAACCACCATAACTGAGGGTAACGCGATCGGAGGGCTTGTTAAATGGAAACTTTGAAGTGGCTGTTTGAGTAACGATGACGGTCGTTGGCTCCAATCTAACGATTGTGATTGGATTAATGCCCAGGGCTCGCTCTGCAAAATGTGGCATTAAACCGGTGATGTAATACTCTTGATATTCTTCCGCTCGGGAAGCTTCCACAGCCACATCCTGTTGGATGGACTCACGCAGTGACATATCAGGATTAGCTGTGACTTCAAGCCTGTTGAAAAGAACCCCCCAAAAAAGAAATGTTAGTTGGATCAGAACAAATAAGTAATCGATTGATTACGCATAAATGTTTTGGTGACTTACGGCCTAACGGCTGATGGGTGAATTTTTTCAACCATAACGCGAGATCGTCTACGACGTCCATTTGTAGTGACGCTAGCTGATGCGGTGGCAGAAACTTTGATGTTGGCTGGACGCTTGTTAAAGAGACCACCTAATCCAGATCCAATGGCAGACAGTGGAGGGAGATTCAAACTGGGAGCGGTCAGTTTGTTAACGGTGATGTTCGCCGAAACAGATGGCACGAATTGATCCTTGACGATTTCAAAAGGAGGTGCTGTTGTTGTGGATGCTGTAGTAGCAGTCGTTCCAGATGTTGTAGTGGTGGGCGTTACGGTGACGGGCGTAGGAGTAGTTGTAGTCGTCGTCGTCGTCGTAGAAGTTGTTGTGGTTGGTGGGGTCGTTTCGGGGCACGAAGACGTTCCAGGCTGAACACTCAAGCAAGTCTGGCGGACGTACGTTGTGTATAAGTGGACAACAGTTGTAGTGGTCTTCATCGTTTTGGTAATGCCGTAAAAACGCAAAGCCGCAGCCATCGCCTGGCTTGTTGAATCGCTTGAGATGGATGATTCAATTTCGCTTGATGACTCGACAGCCGAGCAGAGGAAGCAAGAAGCAATCACGAGCCATAGAACGGACATCAGTTTTATCATCTTCAAAAGCAGTTCTGTGGACACAAAAGTAACTGTAGTATAGTAAGTGACAAAGGAAAACTATTTTTACCTTGATTCTTCTGATGAAGTGTACCGGATAAGGAAAGTGCCCTTACTGAGGTGAAATGCTTACCGATTTGGCTTTTATACTCTGAACTCCACAGTGTGCGCTTCTGGATCCATCTTGTCCGCTTTTGTCTGAATCTCCTCCCTCTTTTTTTTCACTCTTCTTTTGCGTTGCTAAATGTTTTAATACCAAAAGTCTCTGATGAATTCTTTATGATGGATCAGAATACCTCTGTTCTCTTCTAAATTCTGGTAGACACAAACTCTAGTCTTGTACCTTTGAAATGCCTTTTGATTTTTTAATGGCCAAAGGCCAGTGACCTCAGCAAAGTTAGCCGCCCATGTAGTACCTGGTGAATGGATTCTTGGCGCACGTGTAGGTAGACGCGGTTTAATATACATTAGAAGAACTGCAAAGCAATGTAGAGGAAAAGTTTGTAATATCAAACGTGGAAGAGAATCAAAAGTAAGGGGGACATAGCAGAGAACAAAGCTGAAGCTATGCAATGAAACATAAAGGGCATTTGTAGCAAAAGCAACATGAATTTGTGATTAGGATTTTCCCCTTGAACTATTATAAAAATTTCAACGAGAATCTAAAGATTTGAGTAATTATTCCCTTGTTGTTCGTAAAAATAATAAGTCATTCAAAAATCGGTAAGCGGGGCTTATAAACAGTAAATCCTCGAATTCCAACGAAGGAGGAAACCAGAAAACATATATAGT
This sequence comes from Daphnia sinensis, assembly GCA_013167095.2. Lineage (NCBI taxonomy): Eukaryota > Metazoa > Arthropoda > Branchiopoda > Diplostraca > Daphniidae > Daphnia > Daphnia sinensis. The sequence continues at coordinate 2,197,329 of CM023188.1, read as the reverse complement.
TTTTTAATCATTTATTTAAAAAGGTATATGGCGCGCATACATAGTACAATATAAATTAAAAATTTTAATTAAGGATTGCACAGTGGCAAATTGGTGGGCGCATCGGCCGGAATGCATCCGAGGTAGCCAACGGTGACCCTGTCATTGGGGTTGGTAATCGGGTAGGCGGTTGTAACAGTCGTGATCTCTGTGACTGTTACTCGATCTAACTTGACGATGGTAATTCTTTTACCGAAGAAAGGCATAGAAGCCCGCCCAGAAATATCATCGAGACCGACGATGGCATACTCTTGGTATTCACCATCGAGGGAAGTCTCGACAATCACGTCTTGTTCGATGGAGTCGCTCAGAGGAAGTTCAGGGCTGGCCGTAATCTCCATACTGCGTCGAATCCAAAAATTAAAATGAATTATTATCTTAAAGCGTTATGGATATGGGATGAATAGAGCTTACACTTTGACGGCAGATGGTTCAATATGAGACTCCTCCACCAGGGAAGAACGACGGCGACGACGTCCTCCGCTGGAAATGGAAGCAGAGAGGCTGCCTCCCACGTTAACGTTCAAAGGAGGTTTATTGAACAGGCCAACTAGCCCACCGCCTGCTGGTGGATTAGTGCCACCGTTGCTGCCTCCGCTGCTACCACCGTTGTTGCTTCCGCTGCCACCGCCGAGAAAGTCGGGTAAATTCACCTGCACCTTGGGTGGATCAACCTTGTTAATCGTGACTGATCCAGTTAAAAGGGGTCGTGAAGAGCCTGGAATAATTTGAATCCAAGGCTTTGCGGTTGTCGTTGTGGCCTTAGTTGTTGTTGTCCTCTGAGTGGTTGTAGTGGGGGCCTTAGTCGTGGTTGTAGTTGGGGTAGTAGTCGTGGTTGGCGCCGGAGTCGTCGTCGGCGGGGTAGTGGAGCAAGGCTCAACGTTAGGGAATTTGACTAAGCAAGTGGCATGAACGTAAACTGTATGAATGCTGGCCACGGTAGTTGTGGTGGCCATAGTCTTGGTAATGCCTAGAAAGCGGAACGAGCTAGCCAAAGATTGGACTTCGGAATCGGCTGACATGGATGACTCAATAGCGTCAGATTGAACTCCATTGAATATCAAGCAAACCATAGCCAGGAATCGAACTAAATTCAACATCTGGATTTTAAAGAGAGAGAAAAAAAGAGTTAAAATCGATTAAAGCTCCTTTGTTATTCGACGAAACTAATGGCTTAGGAAGATTGAAGTTGACGTGGAAGTGTCTCTTTTGCAGGAAAAGTCGATTGTAGCCAGATAGTGTAACCTAGTAAAAAAAAGTACCTTACCTTGCAATCGTGCTGTGGTTTGAAAGAAAAAAAGGAACAAGCCTAAGCCTCTTGAAGTTCACCGCTGCACTGACGGCGATGAACCCTTAACTGTGAGGTCAAAGTGTTCTCTGATGGGCTTTTTATATCCTGCCTCCGATGGAAGTTTCCTGCTGCTTCTGGTATAAGGGTCTTTTTCGCCAACCAACGGTAGACAGCTGTGGTACTAGAATATGCAAGTTTCATCTTCACTAATCAGGATCTTCAGGACTTGCCCATACCCTACACCGCTGAAGTGAACTCCTCCCCTTTATAATACAGTAAGCCAGAGACTCGACCATTTTTTCAAATCTCTTTTCTCGTTCGCCTTTAAAATTTTTTAAATGAAAAATAAAAATAAAAAAAAGGGGGTACGTTCTTAACAACTTTTTGAAGACAAAAGGGAAAAAAGAATCAAGTCAAACTTAGAAGAAGAAAAGGACGAGAAGGGCTTCGATATGGATTTGAATGGCGTATAGTTTGGTCGAGATACGACGTATAAAAGATTTCGCAGCCTCTCGCAGACAGACAGCCAGTCGAGCAAGTCGAGTGAGCCAGTTGGAATGCTAATCTTACATTTTCACGCGGCAAATCCGAACTAAGTCGAGACCACAGAAGAAAAAAAAGTGAAGAAGGAATAAATAGCGAATGCTTGTTTGGGTCGAAAACAAAAAGGCATTAGCAGTAAGCTTTCTTCTACATGCAAGGAGCTAGTCAATCAAGGGCCGCATTGTTCTGTCAAAACAGGGGACTTCTATCCATCCGTCTATACCCCGATAGGGTGTGTCCTATTTGCCTATTTCAAACGTTTACAAGGCCAGCGATAAAAAAAAAGAATTTTTAAATTTCGTTCATTAAGGAATTGATTTTTACCGAAGCAATTTTGAACAGTTGGAAAGCGATCGAACTGGGGTTTCTTTTGATATGCCCAGTACACGGAATATGCATCCCTACAATCGAATCTCGCCCTTCTTTTGTAGAGTAAACGAAATTTTTTTTCTCGCTGGTTGACTGCTACCAGTACAATGCTACTACCATGCATAGTGGCATAACAACGTAGCTAGGCTATGGCGTGAATGGAGCGCGTGCCCTATCTCAACCCTCACGTCAAGAAGATAAAAAAAAAGAAGTCGCAGAAGCCCATTGAAGAGTAAAGCAGCAGCAGCGTTTTATACCAACTGAAAACTGTCGTATACGAGATGACTAAAGTTGTTGGCCTGCCGAACATCAAGGGCAGCAGCACAGTGAAGTTAGTCTTCTGCATATTTCCATAAAGAAAGTTGGGCAGCTCTATCGTAATGCTGCTGTACAGGGTGTGTGTTGAGAGGCTGAGAAGAGGATCCATTCTTTATTCTCTCTCTTTTTCATCTATGTCGCTCTTCTTCTTCTTCTTATGGCTATGTAGTCAGGTCACTTGACGACGCGGAGGGACACTGCAACACAAAAGAAGACGGCAAACTCGATTCGCTCTCAATTCCGTCAGCGAGTGTGGAGGGGACGTGATCAAGTCGATTTTAGCGACCGAAGAAGGGCGCAAACGAAAAATGGGAAAACTAATAATAATGCGTGTACAACACGATGTTTCCTTTTCGCATTTTCAAACCAAACAGCAGATTTGTATTTCTTAAAAAAAAAAGATGTGGGAAAATCATAAAATATAATCATTCGAATTTGATTTTCATGAGTTGTGCTAGCGCAATTGTTGAGCTCGAATTAGCTACTACATTGGCCCAGCAATTCATCGTATAGGCTACGCATTAATGAATGCGCGTCACTTTGCTGACTGCGTTATAATAAAGTCGTGAATTTTTTGCTGTTGCCGCTGCCATCGCGCGTGCCTCATTCTTCATCTATTGTGAACTCTCCATTGTGAACTCTTCGAGTTTCTTTGTGTGCGTGTGTCTCTCAAGAGTTTTCACTCCGCTATTAAAGCTGATCACGATAAAGTTTTTTTTTATTTGAACCCCCCCCCCTTTCCCTACACTCATCCGCCCTTCTTTTTTTATCATGTTCTACCAATCACCCCTAGCTTTATCCTTAGCTTTTTTTTTCGCTCGATATTGATGATTTCCCATCATAGATATTTGAGTTTGAATCTTAGCGAAGCACACATGCTGATGATGAGCACGTCATTTGGATCTGCGTTACCGGAGAATGTGGTGTATAATGTCAAAAGAGAAACATTATCGAGTCGCATGCAGCGCTGTTATTTCCTAAAGGAATTGTGCGCGCTACAGGGGGTGGACATAAAAACTTCAAGACGGCCAACAGCAGCTGGCCATAACGAACCGTAATCAGTGTTTGGATAGCTAAGGAGCGTGGAGGGGAATCAAGAAAAAGCCAGCGCATATTTCTTTTCTATTTCTGTTCCTATACTGAATAGTGAATGATTCAATTTTCGAAGTTACTTGACTGGAGCAGACTCGTGCTGGCCATCAGCTACACGAGATATAACGAAGTACACACGCTCCGGCCTCTCAGATCGTCTTTTTTTCCCGCTCGTCAACCGGTGAAACGCGAAAATTTGGGCTTGACACAGTTAGGTTAACCAGCATCGGCGTTATTGTTAGGGCTTATTATATTAATCAAGTGCAAATCGGGGCAGTGCGTGACAGTGTATCGCAACGTTGATTGGCGTCTGGCGTGATGCGCGCCGGTCTCAGACTAGTCGTCCCGCTCGCAAGCGGCTCCCTCTATCCATCGAAGCTGGCGAGCCGCTCATTCTGGTCTTATCGTCAAGTGAAAACGTTCACTCCCGCAATAGCATAGAACAGCTAGAACTGGCGTACGAGCTGCAGATAGTTTTCAGTCATGGTGACGGGCGCAAGCCTTTTCCGCCGCGTCGTGCAACCATGAGCCGATGCGTGCGCTCGTTCGTCGTCTTCTTCATCTTCAATTTTGCGCTCGCTTTGTGCTTGTTACCGCAAGGGTCACGAACTTTGGCTAATGACCAGCTGTCCTCTTCGTCGTTAGTTTCGGATGGTGCTGTGTCGGACGATGGATTCGTGCAAGGGTGGGACAGGAGATTAGCCTCCGGTGGGTCTTCATTGTCGCCGAGTTCAAGGGCCTCATCACCTGTTCCACTAATGGACAATTCAACCTTGAAAGAGGCAAGTGACCCCTATGCCAATATACGACCTGACCGGAATGTTACTTTACTACCCATTTTGGCCCTGCTCGATTTATCCTCCACGGAGGTGAACCGAGGTCATTCGGATGGCGACAGCAGCATCGATGGCACCTCATTGTTGAAAACGGCTCAAACGGCCGTAGCTCACGTCAACGCCCGTCAACTGATACCTGGTTTCCACCTTCAGTTACTAGTCAATGACTCCAGGGTAAGTCTTAATATTTTTAGATCGATTCATCAATCGTCTGCCTGTCTCGGTCGGTCTCGGTGATCCACAGACAGTTTACATGCTACGAACGGAGGCATTCTATCATGTCTGACATTTAATTCCATCTTAAAGTTTATCGATGTAGACCTTTATTCATTTTTCGCTCTGACTTTCCTTTGAAGGAAGGGGATGTACTTGTAAAGAACTTTTACATTTTTTGAAGATAAAAAAAATGAAGCAAAGACGAGCCATTCTAAAGAAATCCATTGAAAACTAGCCATAATTTCATTCGCTATCCTTTTTGGGATAAATTTGCATTTAGATTGTTCGATCAATTGAACTGGAAAATATCGGTATGCTACCCCAGCTATCCGCTTATAGTAATAAGGTAGTACTAGTTTTATAGCAGAAACGGTTGATAGGGGCAGTGTACTCGGGATGAAATATATTTGCAGCGTCCTAAAATTTCCGATTATTTTAAAAGGAATGCAACGATCGTATTATCCTTGTCCATACAAGATGAAAGAAATGCGTAGTAGCGATAATATACACAGAGCAAAGATCAATTCCAGTGTCATGCTAGAGGGTACGTTACAAAATAAGAGTATTATACTACCTGAAAATCGAAGAAGACCCAAGTTATCTATTTCGAGAAAGATGACCAAGAAAATGGGTGCGCTTGGTCCGCTGTAATTTTTGTGATATAGTTATGGTATATTTATAAACGTCATACAAACGGGTGGGGTCGAATACTGAACAACATTTCAAATCCTTCTTTTGTCAGTTCTTATTGATGGTACGAAAACCTTGTAAAAAAATTGCCAAAGGTTAATACTGGTTCAATTAATTGAATGCGGTATATAAACTACCGAAATAGACTTGTTGTCATAGTTTCGCTTCCTACGCGGACGAGTGACAGCCCTTTATCTGACGGAAATCATGGTGAATGGTGATATCATGCATATGCACCTGTTAAGGATGAAAAGCGAGTGCAACGTATACTTGTTCTGAGAGCACGTAGAAGCGACTTTTCCTTCAAGCGCAAGTTTAAATTGTGTAAATATGATTGGCGGGCTGTAGTGTTTTGAGAAAAAAGCTTTCTTTACTGAAATTTTCACGTGTGAAAAGAGTTGGATTCTAACGCTTTGATCAAAAAAGATGTAATACTTGAAACCCTTTATAAAATAAACAGCGTCAAAAAACAGGGAGGAAGAAATAAATGTTTCGCACGGACATTCATTCATTTTTAATAGCTTTTCCTTGTAATGAGAAGAATCCCATCATCAATCGAAAACGAAAGCTCTGCACAGCTCTCGTGAACGTGATCGTAACGGGGGCGTTATCAGGTTTGCCCTGACGAGAGAAGAATCGAATTGTTTGCGTGATATGGAAAGGGGAAAAAAAAGTATCGATGCTATAAAGCTATGTCCACCTCAGCGCGAATCGATAATGAGCCTTTGGCATTCCCTGTATGGAGATTTCAGCTTGACTGGCAAATCGATTGTACGTAACGGAGAGCTATTGTTGTATAGCACAAAATTGCGAGGGTTTCCCCTTTGGTGCTGGTGTCACACACAGCATCACACATCCCTTACCGTCCTGTCGCTCTTCTATGGGGCGAATATTTATTAGACGATCCTTGGACTGAAAGCGTCGGACGTGGCCTCTTTTGCGGTTTATATCCATGGCTGTCAACGTAAGATGTAGATGTATAGGTCTATTTGTCTCATGCTTTTTCTTTTGTGGTGTGGGCTGTATCTAAAAAAAAAAAAGTATAGAGTAGCGAGAAAAAAATTTGCCTGTCAAAAGGAAGAAAAGGTTCAGCTTTTACCGGATAGGGCGTGGCTTACGATATTAGAGAGCCCAAGAATCGAACAGTGTCTTCAGCTGATGTCTTTGGTGTGTTCTTTTTTTTTTCCTTTTTTATCATTGTCCCTCATGCACCCTTCCCTTTTTCATCTAGCGAGACGTAAGATAGAATTATTGACTTGCAATCTAACCGAATGGTGGCAAACACTCTCACAGGAAGACCCAAACAAGACACTGGCACACGCAGAAAAGTTTGTCCTGCCTTTGACTGACTTTTGCTTTGCCCTCTACTTTTCTCTCCCCGTCTCAGTGATGTACATGTTCCCTCCAGCGACTGTCGATCGATTAACCAATCAAGGCGAGTCAATATTGAATAGGACCAAATCTTCTCAGGTTTTTCCATCCGCCGAAAGAACGGTAGACGGAAGTCGGACGGAGGAGTTTCTGTTTGTTCAAGAACAAGATGAACCTATACACCCAACATTGAGACTTGTTTCTTGTGTTATCCTGAGCTACACAAAGACATCCTACCTATACGTCATATACTATGTGTGTACTTGTCTAGTGCTATACGCGTTACCTGCTAGTGCTGATTTCTTTAACCTTTGTTGAATTGGGTGATTGATTTCCCCCTATTGGAGAATTTGTATCGATTCAATTCACTTTCTAGCGTACAGTTACATAAAATGTTTGAAGGCTGACATTTCTTGTACCTTATTTCAAGTGCGATTCGGGAGCGGGAGTCGACGCCTTCTTTCATGCCATTTACACGACTAAGGACTTTTCTTCGTCCTCGTCGAGCAGCACGAAGACAAAATCAAAGCCCACGACGAGTGTTGGACGTCCATTCGTTATGCTCCTAGGGCCGCACTGTTCACACGTGACCGAGAGCGTCGCCAGCGTCACCTCCTACTGGAACATCGTTCAGGTAGGGACTTTATCGAGCATTCATCTTTTCTTCTTTCTTTCTTCCCCATAATTTTTATGTGCATTTTTTATTTGCTCGGTACACAAAGTCCAATATCGGGTGGAACAATCTTTGTCAGCTTTTTATTCGTATTCATCGCATCGATCCCTCCACATATGCTCTCTTTGTCGAACTGAAGCAAGTTCAAAAGTCTTTTCTTCCCTTTATTTTCCTCTGTTGAAGCGGGGAAGACGTTCGTGTTTACTGAAGCGGAAAAAAAATTGTGAAAAGCGTGGGGGTGTCGCTGTACGCATAGTCTATGATTTCTTTCCCATACATCAGCACACGGTTACCGTTTGTACAAATGAATATCTTACCAGAAGACGGATGCGTGGATGAATGCAAGCTTAGCTGAGGAAAAAGGGATGCTTGAGTCAGCAATAAGACAAAAGAAAAAGATAGGGCAAGGAATTCCTGTGCACGTAAGGCGTATAAATCAGATATAGTGAAGAAAGTGACGTAATTTACTCTTCACAGCGTCTCAATTCACGAAAAATGCAGTGAATTCAAAGCCGCTGTTAAAAGGAAAATAATAAAAACACGATATTTATGCTTGTGAATTTGAATGCAAAACAGATATCGCACGCAGCCACGTCGGCTGGATTGAGTGATCGCCAGAAGTTTCCATTCTTCTTCCGGACGGTGGCCGTCGAGTCAGCCCACAACGCCGCTCGACTCGCCTTTTTGCGCCACTTTCGCTGGGACAGCGTATCGTTTCTCGTCCAGAACGAAGACGATTATTCACTGGTATGATAACGAACGATAGAACGAACATTCAGCACTATTGGCTTAGATTTGTAACGCGATATTTCCAGGTGATCAACGACTTGAGCGCACTGCTGGAGGACGCCAATACGTCGGTATCGAACAGCTTGACCTTTGCTCCCGACGAATTGACGGATACGCTTGAAATTCTCCAAGTACGTTAACTGCTGACGTTGCACACAAATTTTCATGACATTTCCTAGCATAATAATCATCGCACCGAGTGTAGTAGAGATATCAGATCGATGCATATTCTCTACAATAATCGATAATGGCAACCAAAAGTATATAGATTGACTTGATACAAGGACATTTTCATGGATTCGTTTTGCCTCCGCTCTTTCGCATGCAACCATGACAGGCTCGCGATGCCCGCATTATCATCGGTAGTTTCGCCCCGTCCATGGCGCTCCCAATCTTTTGTGAGGTACGACCCACTTGCCCGTTTTTCCGATAGTTTGGGTTCACCCAACTTAGATAGTATTGACACAACACAGTATAACCCCAACAACTGAGTATTTCACCATTTCCAACAGGTTCACCGTCGAAATCTTTACGGCGCCGATCACGTAAGAAACTCGTTTCAATTTCTTTTTGTGATGAGTTTTTTTCCCCCTTCTTCTCAAAGATTGTTTTTACTGATGGATTACTATATACGTTCGTCGAACAGGTATGGATCCTTCCGGGCTCTGTTTTCAGATCAGATCGATGGTTGGAGCAGTTGCAACACCAGCACGCTATTGAGTTGTCTAACGGCACCTCTTGCGATGGTCGATTCAGCAAAAAGGATTTGATGGCTGTTATCGAGGGCAATTTCTTCATGCGAACATACTCGCACCCAGTCAATACCACCGAGGCTATCTTTCCATCCTTTCAAGTAAGCTTTTTTTTTTATTTGCCTGAAGAAAAACCTGCAATCATGAAAAGTGGTCGCGTGAGACCTAGTTTAGGTAGTCTATTAACTAGATTAGACAGCAGTTCGACTGCTTCTTTTCATCAATCAAACTTAAACTTGAACGATGAGCTGATAATTCGAAGCGAGAATGCTAAGGTCCACTAAGTAATGTGAAAGAGATGGCCCGATTCAAAAACCCTTTTATATGTTCTATCCTATGCAGCCCTGCTTAAATTGGGAAAAATAGATTAGGAATGTGTTGGACTGTGTCTATCCTAAAGGAAATAACAACTTAAAACTCTCGACCGATACTTTGCTTGGTATCAAATTGTTAAAAAGGTTTCTTGTATCGCATATTTTCGTAGACGAAAATGTTGAAAGTAAATAATAGTGAGTAAGGAATAATCGCGGTATACTTGAAAACAATTTGCGTGCTGATTCCGTTGGGATAGCGTTTTTTTGCTTGGGGATTGCACAATCAGCCAAATGTCCCTTCGAATACGATTCCGCATCACCATTGCTTGTCATCGATGATTGCGAATTGTTCACGCAATAATAGTTATCGCTTTTTCCACATGCAGATTCCGACCATCACGAGCGATGAATTTCACGGCGAAATTTACGACGCAATTTGGACGATGGCGCTAGCTCTTCGTGAGCTGCAGGTTGATTACGTCCGTCAACCGGCCAAAGAAAGGCCGTCCTTGGCCAACTTCAATTACGGTCGTAAGGATATGGCTGAACAACTGATGGCCAAGATATCATCCCTCCGTTTTCAAGGCGCCTCAGGTCTCGTGTCGTTCTCGGGAGCCGATCGAATTGGAACGACGTCCTTGTTTCAAATCCAAAGTTGAATTTAACATATAATCAAAGGAGAATCTGAAGTTTAGTAATTTACCTTATTGAATCACAGAGGGTGTGGCAAGACAGATCGGACTCTTCCATCCGGATATGGGACTGGATTTGAATGGCAGCTGGCCGGTCATGTGGCCACTAGGACAGCCGCCGGTTGCCACACGCATCATCAAAGTATTATTGTTACCGTAACTTGTTTCAACCACATCTTTCTTAACGACCATTATATCTAACATCTTCTCATAGTATCGCATAGATACCATAGCACCCACCGCGTTTTATACGATGACTTTGCTAGCTAGCCTTGGAATCGTCTTTGCTCTCATTTGCTTGTCGTTCAACCTGGTCAAAAGGAAGCTCAAGTATGTCTAATAATAAAACTTTTGTGCTGTGACGTCTTTGCTGCGGCTCGAGTTCAGCACGCCATTGTTCGCTCGTTTATCTTTTTCTTTTGCAGGTATATCAAACTCTCGAGTCCTAAGTTGAACAACATGGCCATCGTTGGCTCGTGCCTCATTTACGGTGCTGTGATCCTGCTGGGTGTCGATCACGCTACGCTCGTACACGACACAGGTTTTCCTTTTGTCTGTATGGTACGTTTGTGTTGGTCACGTCCAACTTTTAAATAATTTATTGCTTAAATTTTGGATCGTGATTTTCCCGTTTTTGGACAATGAAATGATAAGGGTCGAGCTTATTTCCTATCGGCGGGATTCTCACTCGCCTTTGGTGCCATGTTCACAAAGACGTTCCGCGTCCATCGCATTTTTAGCATGCGCAACAGCCTTCTCAAAAACAAGGTATCAGACGTTTAGATCGTTACACTCGTTAAAAATCTAAAACAATATCTTTTGTTTCCTTAGCTTTTGGCTGACACCCAGTTGATTGGCCTCATTCTGGTATTACTTTTAATGGACACGTTAGTCATAGGACTCTGGGTAGCATTGGACCCATTCGAGAGGCATCTCTACAATCTCGTTAGGGTTGTCAGCTCATTAGATCGTAGTGTCGTCTATCAGCCTCAGGTATTAGAGTTAAAATTTTGGGGTGTTTTGCCTAGCAAACTCATTCTCTTACGTTATACTTTTCCAGGTAGAAGTGTGTCGTTCCAACAGGTCATCCATGTGGTTGGGTATCCTCTACGTTAAAAAAGGACTACTTCTAATCGCTGGAGTTTACATGGCCTGGGAAACGAGGCATGTTTGAATCGTTTAACTGACCAACTAACTCAATTTGACTTTTTTTCTTTGATTGGGTACAGGAAAGTTGCAATTCCGGCGCTCAACGATTCACCCTACATTGGCATGAACGTGTATAACGTGGTATTGACTAGTATTATTGTCGTTTTTTGCGATTCCCTGTTATCCGATCGGACAACGATCAACTATCTAGTGGTGGCGACGCTCATTTTGACTTCCACTACTACCGCGCTTTGCCTTTTATTCTTACCCAAAGTAAGTTATCGATAGTTGTTTAGAAAAATTGAGGAAAGTAACCAAAGATTTTCTGTTTGGCTTGTTCAGTTTCACGCCGTTTGGCGACAATCCCGCGACGGCGTTCCTATAGATCCAATATGTCATGGGACTGGACTGAAATTAGAATTTAATACTAGAAGGTAAGACGTCTCAAATATTTTGTTTGAATGTGGTATTGAATAAGCAAAATCTTGTGTTGCAGGATGGTTGTTGACGACCGGAAAGAGTTGTTGACTCGAGCTGAGATTATGAATCGAGTTTACTTGCGTGACATCGCCAAGTTAGATGCGGAAATCCAGCGGCTCGATCGTATTCTAGCCAAAGAATTTAATTCGAGCGTCTCGACTCTTGATGACGTAAGACTTGGCCATTGCTGAAAATCTCCTGATATTGATTTGTAGCTTGGTGACAATCTTTTGTGCGATACATTACAGTACAGCTCAGCGATTCAAGCGGAAGTGACGCAGCTTTATGCCATGTTGGAACAAGATCAAGATCCGGCAGTCAACGTCCGCACGCCTGTGACGACATGGGATCTACCCAATTACTTCAACAAACTGGTATCGAGGAGTTGCGTATCTCTGGGGGATTCACATCAGGTGAACACGAACTCAACAAAGACTAAACACCGTGGAAAAAAGGGCTCCACAGCTGTCGGTTGGGGCTCAGCGTCTTGCTTAAACTGCAGTAGAAACGATGTACAGACCAAACCTGCAAACAGCAGAAGTTGTAACGTTGGAGTAAAAAACCATCAAAGCTCGTTGGTAACTTTGCTGAACTTGGCTGTGGACAGCTGCGGTTACGAAACCATTTATCAACTGGTCGATAGAAGTCTGTTACTTGTTGAGGAAAATGTTGACAGTCGGGGTACCGTAAGTATGGCTCAAACAGTTGTAGAAGAATCGGCTGATATCAACAGCAGTCAGGAGTCGGACGACGAATCAGTCAGTCAAGAAGTCATTGTATCATTCCAGTGGTAAAATTTGTATTCAGCTATAAAACAAAGGGTTTAATTGTCTAATTATTCTGGCCGCAAACCGTCCGGAATCACGATATCATCTTAATCTGAAATTGTTGAATAATGTCCTAATTTTTCAGAGCCGTAAAAAAAACTAAAATTCATTTTCTGATGGATGGATTATATTGTTTCATTGTGAAATCCAACTGATCAATCGACCAATAAATATACCGCACGTCTGTTTTTTTTTCTTGCCTCTTGAACTCGGGCTTGATGGTCGGGCTTGATGGTCGTCCTTCTTATAGCAGTATGAGCGCATAACAAAAGACTACGTTTTGACATAACGTGTCTTACATGGCTCATGTATCTATTTATTATTGCTTTGTTTACTGATTTTGTCACGGTAGAAAGCGATAGTATAGTCGTGGAAGGTCAGCAGCAGGCTATACACACGTGCGCGTAATAATTGCCTCAAAACATTTCAAGGAAAGGACAGTAGTAAAGATGCATTGAGAAATTTTTTTACGATCCTTGCACGAAGAATTTGTGGCCATGTGCTATAACCTCGTTTCGAAATAAAAAATTGCTAGGTATCAATGTGACTGATCAGAAAAGCCGAGTAAGGACATCAACCGGGCGCAGCCCATCAGGGTACATCCATGTGTGAACGAGTTTATATACGACAATCCATCCATATTTTACGACGTTTGCTTTTATAAGCAACGGAAACGTTTTTTTTCAGAAACAAAATTTCCCCGCTATTACGAATAATAAATATAATTTTTTAAATCTGGAGTTCTTTTTGCTGGAAAATGAAATCCAATATCAAAAGTCAAAGGTGAACACTTAATTGTTAGACTGTGAATTAAGAAGAGATTGTAAATTATTAGGAAATGGTTGAACGAGGCCTTTACTTATATTTAAAAGCTTCGCATGCGATAACCAGTCTTAAAAGTTTTCCTATACATCATTTGACGATGGCAAGCAAGTTAAACTTAATACAAGGCGAACATATAAATGTTGAATGCAGGGAATAATGGGACGCGTGTACCGTTGCGAGTAAATTGCACTTAAACAAGGAACAAACTGAGACGTAAGTGGATTACCCATAAATTTGTAATTGCAAATAAAAGAAAAAAAATCTCCGGTAACGTTACGAAAAGGCTCTAAATGGAAAGGGGACGATACGTTGTGGTACATGATTGAAGTCCTATGTACGTCAATTCATTTTACTTTTGCAAGGGAAGTTGTTGTTTGTTGGGTATGCTTTTGAATGAAAGTTCTTGAACAGCAGTAAGAAAATAGATGTTTGTGCAACGTAATACCACGAAACGGCAGACGGGAAGCCACAATCGACAAATAATAATAGTGATCCATGCAAACCAATGCAGACTAATTCCAACATTTGAAAAATGGTTAGATACTTTTTCCACCACAGGTATTTTCGAAATGACGGACCCATAGCTGCAATGAGGTAGTAAGAGTGCACACCGACGTTCGTTAAAGTGTTGACGGTTGGCAGAAAAGCACTTTGACCACCCGAAATGAACCGGAAGCCAATCCATACTGTCATCAGCATACAGATGTGATGGTAAATATGAAGAAAGGTTAAGTGATTGTCCTTTTTACGTAACACAAAGAACAAGGTATCCAGGAAATCGATGAGTTTGGATATGCAGTAAAAGTATCCCATGCTGATCGCCTGAAGAGCGTCTTCATTATCGGAGTAATCCACTGGCTGGCAAATCAGATTGTAGCCTTTCAGCCACGTCACGCAGCAGATCCGGTAGAACATCCAGCCATTGAAAAGGATTTGGAAGGCATTGTAAGTCACCAGTGCTCCTCGCAAGTCGTAAGGGGGACGATTCGCCATCAACTTCGGACCCCAAATTTTGGCAGCAAACAAGTAAGCCAGGCAAATCAGGATTGACGTTAGTGGAGATTCTGTTAGTGGCCATCCGTCTGTCCGCTTATCTTTTGAATTGAAAAGATGACTTGAACACATGCAAATATTGGAAAAGTAATGTGGTGCGAGTGCTATACAGGTGGATTGATTATAAAAGGAATTTTTTTTAACATCTCCTGTTGCTTTAATAAATACCTCTTGCCTCCCAAACTCGGCTGCATCCATAAATGAGAGTTTGAACTGGACTCATTGTACGGTGAACTTGTATACGTTGTTTAGCACTGCAACAAGTGAAATAGTGTATTGTTTGCAGTGCAAAAGAAACACAGGTTAGCGTGGAGGACCAAAACGCTCTGCCGACACAAGGGATATTCGGAGCACATATAGGAGGATTTGTTATAATGTAAAGAAGAAAAGCGGAAGACGGGTTTAAAATTATAATTCATTTTTTTGGTGGGGCTGTTGATAGAGCAGCTATCGTGGTAAAAGCGTATAGGCAATACAGCAACATGAAGTAGAAATTTTTACGACACATGAAAAGGGACTTGGGAAAAGGGGATTTCCACTTGCGGCGATACACAAGTTCCAAACTTGGCATGATTTTCTCCTGGCATTATAGGAAAGGCAAACATTATTCGCACGTATTAGTGATTTTTGTTAGGATGGTGATACTGTAGTAGTCAGCAGACCATAACATCTACCAAACAGAAATACTTATACCAAAATCTTAAAAATGTTTGTTGACCCAACGCTTCAGCTTATAAAGGCAGCCGTTACCGTTATTTGTTTGGGGAGTGATAATCAAACATTTGCATATATCTACGCTATTAAAAGGAAAGGAGAAAAGAAAGCACATTTTAGGACAACCTATGTCTTTGTAGCCAGATTGTATGAAAGATTTGTATAATAGATTGTAAAAAAAAAATGGTATGTCAATTTACTTAATTTTTTTGTTGTCCATTTTAGTTACCTTGTACGCTTTGGAGTGGAAACCTTTGAACAATAGGAAGAATACTATGGACTGTGTGACGAAGAACCACGGAAAGAAGATAGGGAAATCACATTCGATGAACAATAACTGCGATCCATGCACTCCAACACATAAGAACTGCAACATCTGAAATCCGGTGAGGTACTTCTTCCACCAAAGATATTTTTGGAAGCGCGGTCCCATGGCCGCCACCAGGTAGTAAAAATACATAACAACGTGCACAAAACTATTGACAGTCGGCATGAAAACGCTGTGACCACCCGGGACGAAGCGGAAGACGATCCAAACGGTGAGAGGCATAGTGGCGTGATGATATACGTGCAAGAACGTTACCTGCTGGCTGTTCTTCTTTCGCAACACAAAAAATAGGGTGTCGAAAAAATCGATTAATTTGCAGAGGTAGTTGCAATAGCCGATCGTGATTAATTGTAGGGCCTCTTCGCTATCCGAGTAATCCACTGGCTGACACACGAGACTGTAACCGTTGAACCACGTTAAGCGGCAAAGATGGTAAAACATCCAACCGTTAAAAGATATTTGAAATACGTTGTAAAGCATAAGTAAGCCTCTCAATTTGTAAGCTGCTTGATTTTCCATAAGTTTGGGCCCTAGTATTTGAACAGCATACACGTATGCCAAGCAAATCAATGTTGGTGTAAAGGGGGAATCCGTCAGCAGCCATCCATCTGTTCGTTTGTCTGTTAAACGGTGCAAGTTTTAATTAGCAATTTTTATACCTCTGACATAAAAACTGTACCTCTTAGGTCCCAAATCCTCGCAGCTTCATCAAACACGAAGCGAATTAGGTAAAACATGATTTATTATTCTTTTTTTCACTTTTGATTTGTGCACAAAGTTGTAAACTAAGTCCAGAATCACGAGAAAATACCTGCCGACTTGGAGTGGTCGACAACTATGCCATGTCACAGCATTTCAGATTACTTCTATATATACCCTGTTGATCACATCAGCAAACATCCATGGGAATAGTAGTTTTCATAACTTGTTGAGCATAACGAGGTTCGTAACTACCAATCTAACCGTTTCACAGCGGTTGTGAGCTGAGATTGAATTTATGATTTGAATTTTTCTTTCTGTTAGCAGCTCACCGGCTCTTTTCTTCAGAGGTACGTGTGGGAGTGAGCAAAGACAAAATGAAGGCTATTGCAGCGTAACCATTCGGCTGTCATAAAAGCCATTTTTACGTCAAAGTTGAGGCTGGCCATTGCATAGAGAATGCATGGAACCTGTCGAGGCGGAAACCTTTCGTTTCGTTAACCTTGCACACGGCTTATTGTGACGATGCAGCAACACCTATAAACTGGTGAATAATCGACGTGCGTCGTCAGTTTTCCGAAATACCGTGTCGCTTGCTGCACAATGGCTTTCCTCTTCCAAGCCCTGATTTTCGAGAATTCTCCATTGTGGGAATCTAGAGGTATGAAAATCAATTTGTCCTGTTACCCACAGTGGGGCTTATAAAATAAGATGCGTACATGTCGTCCACATTGCGCTAAAAGAATTTCATGCACCAGAAAAAAAATATTTTAAATTTTTTGGTTCCGTTGTGTTCCGTTAGATAAACGAACTGATGGCTGGCCGCTGATGAGCTCTCCTCTTCCAACAATCGTAATATGTTTGAGCTACGTCTACTTCGTCAAAATATGGGGTCCCAATTTCATGAAACATCGACCGGCTTACAACCTCCGAGAAGTTTTAGCGGTGTACAACGCAGTTCAGATTGTTTGCAACGGCTGGTTATTCTACGAATTGGGCCGTTACGGCTGGCTCAGCGGGAATTACAGCTTCATTTGTCAGCCAGTTGATTATTCAAATAACGAAGCAGCACTGCGAATCCTCAGAGCCAGCTATTGGTTTTTCATGTCAAAGTTCCTCGATTTATTTGACACGCTCTTCTTTGTCCTTCGCAAGAAAAATAATCAAATCACGATGCTTCACGTCATCCATCACGGACTCCTTCCTATGACCATATGGCCGGGAGTTCGTTTCACGGCAGGCGGACACGCCTGTTTTTTCGCTTTTCTCAATACGCTGGTGCACGTAGTGATGTACTTTTACTACTTCTTGTCGGCGATGGGACCAGGCGTTCGCAAATACCTCGGCTGGAAAAAGTATCTCACATGCTTCCAAATAATGCAGTTCATTGTTGGATCGGTCCATTGTTTCCAGCTGATATTCATCGACTGTGATTTTCCTATCGCTTTCTGCTGGTGGATCGGATGTCACGAGATCCTCTTTTTTTTCCTTTTCATCAACTTTTACAGGCGAACTTATTTACCCCAGCAAGAAATGAAGTCATCACCCCAGTCCAAAAAGAAAAACGTGAGACTAAAAATTTGCTGAATAATTCAGTGCGTGAAACGATTCCTCTGGTAAAAATACCTGTCTGTGCTTGTGTAGAAAATCAACGGTCCCGGTCAATATAGAATAGCTCCACTGACATTTAGCATTTACCTTTTGCGTTTACAAAAACTATATGCCCCGTCTCAAATGGCATATGTTTCGTTTCTCTATATATGGCAGTGCCTCTTTGATCAAAACTATATTTTCATTAACATTTACTTTATTTTGTTTATGTTGCCTTTACCTTAGCGAGCTAAAGGATGCGGCCTCATCACCAAAATAATAACAAGTGTAGCTTGCGGCAGAGCTGGTTCAGTTTTTTTTTTCTTTTTCGTGATTCGTAATGTCTTAAATCCGGTGACCTAGTAAGTTGCTAAAATGATCTTTGTATACGAATGTGATGGGGCTGTTCCTCAGTACCGATTACATTTGATAGATGAGCACGAGTTGAATTATCTAGTTACAAACTAGGAAGGCAAAACTATTTTTCTGATAAAATTTGTTCGCGGCGATCTAACTGGACGATCCAACAAGTACACCAAGCTCTTAGTTTCTCTTTGTCCTCTGACCGAAAAAAAGGTGAAACTATTTCTGCACTTGAATTTTGAATATGAGTTTTGAACTCCAAGCGATGCAAGAGCGAGAAGGTAATCTAAATCGGGATATCGTCGAAACTGAATTTATGCCAAGGGCTGGTTCAGGATAAAAGTAGTTCAAACAAAATTTTCAACGCCCTAGTTTTGAAAAAAAAAACTGGCTTTATAGATTGCTCTATTTGGCCATGTTTTTTTTCTATTTTCTATTCGGTTCTTTTCTATACCTAATATTCATGTATTTTTAACTATTGGTCATATACTTCATTAACAGCAAAGATTCTTTTGTATTTGGAGCTTATATCAATCCCCGTAATGGACGAAGGGCGGCAAACCGATGTGACATATATAGGTACCTAACAAGAACTAGCCTACAATTATTTGGGGAGTACAGCATGCATCCGGAGCGATACCGCTTAATTCCGGTGTGGTGCACGTACGAAATCCGGTGCGGTTTGTTCGAGGTCAACCCTCCCCAACACCGACAAAATACGAGAAGGGGGGAATCGCATATCTAAGTCGGAAATGACGAAAAACAAAAACATAATCACGTCCTCAGCAAGACTATCAATAAGTTTTTATTGGAAGATGCATGCGCTTTCATGAAAGCGCCCGCCCACCTGCCAAATCACTTAGGTTCGTTATAAGTATAGCATTCATTTTAGAAATGGGAATATAGCACTTTCACATTTCCTCATTTAAAATTTTACTTAAAGGGGACTGATTGACTCATTTTCTGATTTTCAAGTCAAGTTTTTCAGTATACTTGAACTTAATACGTTCGAATCCGATCCCAGTTTAACGAAGTAAACTGCTGATTGAGGTTGTACTGTGATATGGCTTCCTACATCCAAGCCGCCTTATTTGAAAGCAAAAAACTATGGGAATCTAGAGGTAAGAAGAGTACAATTTAAATTTTTTTTATTGTTGTTTATTGTGACGTTTGGATAATGTGACTAAAGTATGTTCTACTAAAATTGCTTTGATTTGAACCAACAGACAAGCGGCTGGACGGTTTACCGTTAATGAGCTCTCCTTTGCCGTCCATCGTGATCTGCTTAGGTTACGTCTACTTCGTAAAAAGCTGCGGCCCAAAGTTCATGGAAAACAGGCCAGCCTTCAAACTACGAGGAACATTAATGGCTTACAACCTCTTTCAAATTATTTTTAACGGCTGGTTATTTTACGAACTCGGTCGCTACGGCTGGCTCAGTGGAAATTATAATATTTTCTGTCAACCAGTCGATTATTCAAACAGTGAGGCAGCAATGCGAATCGTCAGGGCAGGCTATTGCTTTTACATTTTAAAGTTCATCGATTTATTGGACACATTATTTTTTGTTCTTCGCAAGAAAAACAATCAGATTACCATGCTTCACGTTATCCACCACGGCATACTTCCGATGACATTATGGCCGGGTGTGCGCTTCGTTTGCGGAGGACACGCAACCTTTTTTGTGTTTCTCAACACGTTGGTGCACTTCGTCATGTACTTCTACTATTTTATGGCGGCCATGGGACCGAGCTATCAAAAGTACCTCGGCTGGAAGAAACATTTGACTACCTTTCAAATGATACAGTTCATCACGGTTTCGTTCCACAGCTTCCAGTTGATGTTCTTCGACTGCGATTTCCCTATCGCATTTTGCTGGTGGATTGGTGGTCATGAATTGATTTTTCTTTGTTTGTTTATCAACTTTTATAGGACTGCCTATAATAAGGAGAAAAAACCCATATCGCCATTGTGTAACAAAACTCAAATTGCAAAAAAAAATCTCTAAATATGCAGAAATACACAATTTTGTTTGAATGTGAATAAAGTCAAAAAATATGCAAGCATCAGCCAATTTTACTGGAATTCCTTGGGAATTTAGCAGGTAACGCAAAAACGAAAGGGAATTCAGCGTGTCTATCGAATTGCTTTTCTCAACCTTTATACGAAAATGGTCTTTTACTTTCGTTTACCTGGCAAAATTTCTGAGCGTGAAAGTTTTTTGTTAAAGTTGTGAACATGTTTAGTCTTATAAATCCAAAACACCTGTTCTTGGACGTGAAAGTGGAGATTCTATAGCCAGACATCGGATCAGAGATCAGACCACAGGGATCAGACATAAGAAATAATCAGCAACATCAATTCGTTGGTCACGACGGCGTTGTGGCTGCTCAGGTGGCTAACGAACGCATATATGTGAGCAAACAGTTTTGAAATCCCCCTATGGATCTGCCAAAACGACCCCCTTTTTTTCTTTCGTTGAAATCGTGCGGAGTACAGTTTATATGGTACAAAGAAAGCTAACCGGGAAAACTAGTTAGACGGGATTAATTGAGGTTGGCGGAAGAGAAAGGTTCATTCAAATGATCTATTTTGCGTGGCACAGGTAAATCGGACTCGTGGATACACAGTACATCCCACCTTGTCCTCGTAGAACTAGTAGAAGGCTATATAAAGGAGACACAAAAACCGACGCGGAATAGTCCGTCACATTCTGGGGAGCTCTAGAGCAACACCTCTTTGTCTCTCTTATGAAAATCCCACACTGAAAATCGCACCATTTTTTTCGTCAAGAGAGTTAGGAAAACCGAGAATCGCTTTGCCAAAAAATGGCTGCGCTTGTTGACTCCGTCGTCTATTATACCGACAAAATATGGGAACTGAGAGGTGTGAAAATCTTCAACGTTTCTACGTGATCCGTGCAATTTTAGTTTTAAAAAATTTGGTTGTTGTTCATTTTTAGATACGAGAGTGGACGGCTGGCCATTGATGAGCTCCCCTTTGCCTGCCATGGCGATTTGCCTGGCTTACGTCTTTATCGTCAAAGTACTGGGACCGAAATTTATGGAAAACCGGCCAGCATATGACTTGCGACGAGTTCTACTGTTCTACAACTTCTTTCAGATTGTCGTCAATGTCTGGGTGTTCTACGAACTAAGCCGCTACGGATGGCTCAGCGGGAATTACAGTTTTGTCTGCCAACCAGTTGATTATTCGTATGACGAAGCAGCTGTTCGGGTTCTTAGAGCATGTTACGTGTTCTACCTTTCGAAATTCGTCGACTTATTCGACACGTTTTTCTTCGTCCTCCGCAAGAAAAATAATCAAATCACGTTGCTTCACATTATCCACCACGGCTGGATTCCTACGACTTTGTGGCCGGGCATCCGTTTTGTTTGCGGAGGGCACGGCTCATTTTTCGCCTTCCTCAATTCACTGGTGCATGTTGTTATGTATTTCTATTATTTCTTAGCGGCGATGGGACCACAAGTTCAAAAATACCTCGGATGGAAGAAATACCTTACCACTTTTCAGATGGTTCAATTCGTTGCTGCGTCCATTCACTGTTTCCAATTGCTCTTTATTGACTGCGATTTTCCATACCTCATGTCCTGTTGGATTGGCCTCCACGAAGTGTTTTTCCTTCTAATGTTTCTCAACTTCTATAGACACACGTACCGTAAAAATAAGAAATTGGATTCTTCGCCAAAGTCAGCGGCAATCAATAACAACAACAATGACAGCGACAGCAAGAAATATATGTAGAGTTTTGTTTATGTGTTAATTATTTTCGCCGTTAAATAAACTTGTCACTACACTATTTTAAAAGCCAAAAAATAAAAAGGGTTAGAAAAATTTGTCTGGTTTCCGGAAAAAAAATTAAATAGATTTCGACCTGATTTTTGACCACCCATGGCAGTTCAGATCCAAAACTGAATGACACACATTCGCATATGTGGATGGTCCGTCCAATTCCAGTTGTGTTTGGATCCAGTTCAAACTCTTTGAAACCAATATAAGCTGCCTAAATCCAAATAATAGGCATCATCAAAGCCATAACTCGTATGGTCATCTTCTTTTTACAAAATGTAGAACGATCATTTGATTGGCAATCCTGTTTTCTCGGGACTTTTTTTTTTCTTCAGAATTTGGCATCCCGTTCGGTCAGAGACGAAAAACAAGTTCGGGCTATAAGGCCAGGTACTGTTAATTTAGCGCAAACGAAATGTTGTTGTGACGCCCCATTTTCTCAAAACTCGTTTGATGTCATTACAAAATTTAATCTTGTTTTTTTGGTTTTGTCCTCCGGCTTGTTTTCCATGTCCTGTAGCTAAATTCTTCACTCAATTAATGTTGTAATAAATACAGTGAAAAGTAAGTTAACCTGCTCATCATTTCTTGGCTTAAGCGACGTTAAATTAATTAAATACACGCATTGTTCTGCTTGTATAGCTTTGAACAATGGTGATGCAAAATCAAAAGGAGAAAACTCAGGATTATTTCATAGCACGCTCACGCTATACATACCTTTTGAAAATCAATCAAATATAGGAAAAGATAGACCTCTGAGAACTAATTCCAGGTCGATGTAAGTGACTCTAGCTCTCGTTAGTAAAAAAAACTGCTAAGAGGAAAAAAAAAATAGAAACAATTCGAATACGATTCAAAGCAGGAATTGAGAGAAAACTAGCTCACGAAAAATATGGAGGGGAAAAAAGAGAGGAGGTTCTTCGGAAACTTTAAGAAGGTGTGTGTAAAATGGCTCACAGCAGAACAGACATTCAGGACTAGACACCATCAGGACAACGAGACATCCAAATCAGTTCATTTCCAGTTACTGTCGTGTAACCATGGCCTCCGTTATTCAAACTGTTGTTGACGAGAGCATCCGCATTTGGGATCAAAGAGGTATTATTTAATGTAATTACGTAATAATGTCACTCTGCCTCAAAAAATATTTTATATACGATTGAAAGATATTTGTGTTCCCACATCTTACGAGTACGAGTTTGTGTTTCTTAACAGATAGACGAACGGATGGATGGTTCCTGACAGAAAATCCGCAAACCCCGGTGCTAATTTGCTTGGCTTACCTATTCGTTGTCAAAATCCTGGGTCCCAAACTAATGGAAAACAGGCCAGCCTTTGAGTTGCGCGCTGTACTAATGGTTTACAACGCGTTCCAAATCGTTTTCAATGGATGGATGTTCTACCATATTTGCCGTCTAACGTGGTTCAACGGTTACAGTTTCATTTGCCAACCGGTGGATTACTCCGACAACGAAGATGCACTGGAATTAATTAAGATGGGCTATTGCTTCTACATTTCAAAATTCATTGATTTTCTTGATACCTTCTTTTTCATCATGCGTAAAAAGAATAATCAAATCACCTTCCTGCATGTTTTCCACCATGCCAGCATTCCGCTGACCGTATGGATTGTCTTCCGTTATATTCCGGGAGGGCAAGCCACCTTCCTCCCCACTTTCAACAGTTTGGTGCACTTTATCATGTACTTCTACTATCTGATGGCAGCGATGGGTCCACGAGTTCAAAAATATCTGTGGTGGAAGAAGTATTTGACCGTTTTCCAAATGGTCCAGTTCTTTCTCGTTGGCTTGCACGGACTTCAGTTGCTGTTCATCGAATGTAATTTCCCGACCGCCTTTTCGTGGTACGCTCTCGTGCAAACGGTGTTTTTCTTCCAACTATTCAAAAACTTCCATTCGAGAACCTACAAAACAAAACATAACAACATCAATAATAACAACAACAACAACAACGATGTTAAAAAGATCAAGTGAACTGGGATATCAAAATTTTATCGTCCGTATATAAGTTTAAAATTCTTTTTGCGTCCGTTTTTACTCAATATTTTAAATATTAAAGCGTATGTTCAGTGTTTGCCAATGTACCTCGGCGTTTAAACTATACTCCCATCATCATGTCACTCATTTCCCGTTCCAGAGTTTCCCCTCCGACAGTTAAACGAGTTTTCAAATACAGTTCTAGAAATCGGAAAGTTTTTGACGCAACTTTTCGCATACCTATGTCTGCGGTTGGTATCAGCTAGAAGTTTTGGAATGGCTCACGAAGTATGAGTCATTTACCGACAATGGACTGAGCTGGATTCCACGCATCCTACTGATGGTAATAATCATAGCAATCAATGATGGGATTTTGATTAATAAATCCTGTACAAGAACAATGCATTTTCTGATATAATATAATCCTCTAAAATTTTTGCTCCTCTTGTACATTGTAGGTTAGCAAGCTCAGTGTAAACCTTTGATTTCGTAACCCAATTTTCGTTGAAGCGAAATTTGTTTTTCTGTTTGTTGAAAACGGGAAATGCAAATAAAGCTGTCATGAACAGGATTGCGGCATACAACTTGACTGATCGACT
This sequence comes from Daphnia sinensis, assembly GCA_013167095.2. Classification (NCBI taxonomy): domain Eukaryota; kingdom Metazoa; phylum Arthropoda; class Branchiopoda; order Diplostraca; family Daphniidae; genus Daphnia; species Daphnia sinensis. The sequence continues at coordinate 2,172,910 of CM023188.1, read as the reverse complement.
TTCTCTCAGCTTCCAAAAAGAATGGAAACAATTTGAAAGTATTCAAGTTGCTGCTTATAGTGCTTAAGTGGGAAAGCTGTTTGAAAGTTAATATTTGGACGCACTAAAGATATTGGATTGACGACGCAACAAGTGGACAAACTACTATCCGGCTAATTTCTAGGCGATTTTACTTTCTAAATAAGTGCAGACGAAGCACATAGGCGCTGTATTAAGTATAACCTTATTCGCCGTTTGGGATTTCTACATAGTGAGGTTTATTGAGCTACTTTTCTTTCCCTAGTGATCAACTCTTTATAGCTGTAAAGAGTAATTTAGTAGTTTACGCTATCTATAGATTACAAGAAACAAAAAGTTTGATGTTGGGCTTCTCACTTAAGCTAGAAACGGTCGAAGATATATAATAAGGCTCGTTTAGGTGTAGGAGTCATAATTGGAACGGTTCTACGAATAGCTTACCTTTACAAGAATGAGTAGAAAACGTGTAATGCCATGAAGAAGATGCTGGAGTAGCATTGTATGAGACAATGGAACGCAGCATCCGACATCCGGCAAAGGCGGCACAACCGAGTTATTCAGGTTGAAATTTTCGAACAACAGTTCCCTAAGTCTGCTGTGTCGGTAAGATGAGAAGCGCATCAGTACCAGGTGCCAATTTAGACCGAAAAGAATGCTGATGATGGCCATATTCCTTCTCTGGCGATGAACCTGTATATTAAGAAAATATGCGGGTATATACTGAGTCTTGAATATCAATATAAAGCTAGGAGATACTGAAGAGTATTGCTCGACAAACAAACCATTACTTCGAAGGTCACCAGCAATTTTACTCGAGAGCAATTAACAGCCACAGCATTATGTGACATTGCGTGACACAAAAGGTGGCAGTGAGCACAATAACGATTCGATCTGCAGTGTACGTCCGATGGATGTATGTGGGAACTGACTGGAAATCAAGTTTCAAGAGTTAGTATATAAATAAAATTTCACGTGATCGATATAGCTACTACTGAATTAATGTAGAAACAACAAAAAGGTTATTGAGTGGTCAACTATTGCCCTTTTGATTGCTTGACCCAATAAAGAAAAAGCTCTGGTTTTTCCTACAACTGGTTAAACACCACTTTCATTTCCTTACCTTTTTGATTCTTAAACCTGATGCGGTGACTGCTGGAAGCTTGTATTGCGAACTGCTTTTTTAGATTTTACTACCTGCCAAAATAAACGCATCTTAGACGATGAATAAATCGAGCATTTGATTATATTTTACGAGTTTCATTCCAGTGGCTACATCTTGTAACAAGGGCTGACAACGAGCGCAGATCCGCACCAACAATCTTCTCCATATTTTTTTCTTTGCGAACGCCGCAAAACATTTATGTTATGTATATACGCAGATCGTGTGATCAATAGATAGAAGCTTAATATTGTTAAACCATATGAAATCAGCATAATGATGGTCCCAAATGCGTCTATCGATTTTTAGATGTGGGAGCAGGAATAATAAATCAACCTAAAAGTGCAAAAATATTAAAAAATTTTACGGAAAACGAGAAAGGTATTCCTGTGAATCACCTTGTCGTTTTCTCCTGATGGGAAGACGCACACCTGGTGGCAGGCTGTCATGGAAAATTTCATAACCAACACGTTACAAAATTTCTGTCGTACCGAAGTTGCATGCAACTTCGTATTCCGGTGGTTTCCCCGAACTGTATCTGGAATATTGCACGCTAATATTCCGTCAGATTTCATACCTGCATGGAGCGTTTTCTCCTGTTTGAAAGGATATGAATCATCCCATAGAAAAAGTATATAAACAATTTTAGTGTCTTACCTCCAATTGAATTTTGTGTGAATTAAGCATTAAAAATCAATGTCTCTTAAGCATCAAGAGATAATCTCTCTCCAAGGCCGCGCTTAATTCTATATAGATCACGTCTCCTGCAGGACAAACTGAGTAGGGCCATCTCTAAGGCACATTTCTAGTTCAGCAAAAATTGCAGGTTATAATTGCAGAAACTATATACTAATGTGTTTTAGCTATTCATAGCCTACTCACCAAACGTTATAAAAGCCAGTCGATTTTCAACTAAGGCTTTTTGAATACTTGTTGTAACAAATGTTGTCAAGCTAGCCATACTTTAAGATATTGCTGAAAATAAAATGGGACCAAACATTAACTGATAAAGTTATTAGTATACACTGTACCTTCGTTGATATGTCCGCGTTTTCATTTGTCAATATCTTGGCATTTTTTTACACTTTGGGATCGAGATGTTAGGTAGCTATTATACAAATTTTACCGTCACTTATGTCAACCGGAGGCGCAAGAGCGTAAACTTATTGCGGAACCTGTACGTGACAAAATGAGAATTCAAGTTGGCTGTAGGCTATCACTAACTCATTGATCGGTGGTCAATGTTGGCATATAATGATGGGAAAAACAGGTTTAAGAGTATACGACACAAAAAAAGCCAAACCAATCTACCAACACAGACAGGAATAACAGGAAAAAGACTACGTAGTTTCAAGGTAAGCTTGTCCAACTAATTTCCCGCGTGAGTTAAGTCTAAAAATATCAGTATAACCTCAGGTTATATGGCTTGTTTTAAAATCTATTTTGAATTGCAAGTAAATGGTTCACACAATTTTTAGGACTAGGCAATGCAATATTGGCCGATCAAGCTCTTTTATAAAAGCTTATGTTGTTATTACCGTGATCGCTAAAGTTATGAACTCGTTTCAGATAGCAATCAAATGGTATATAAACATTGAAATAACATAATATTCAGTGTCCCCAGGATAAGTGGCAAAGTGCTTGCAGAAATGAAAACAAAATAACTAGCTGACGGATAAACATTATAGCTACTCTTAAATGAGTATCTGTATAACATTTGGGAAAAACTATACAAATAGCCTTACCTATTAAGTTATGAATTCTTGGTAAATCTACATATGAACTGCACCTGGGTCTGAGTCCTGATGCAGGCCGCTTCTTCAGGCTGTTCCAGCTTCACCTGACCTATCTCTCGAGTCTGACCAGCGTTGACGAAGGGAGCGGACTGAAGTGGGAAGAAAGCCGCTTTGTGGAGGGTTGTCTTTCGGATCCCGTCTTTTTTTACTATACGTGTTCACACAGCCTCAGGGAAACTTTCCGCTCCACTTTTTTTAGCCCCAGTCAACCACGCGTTGTACGCTTAAAAGCGATTGTCGTGGGGTTGCGTATATAGTGACGGGGATTTTTTGAGCCGTTGTTCCCTCGTTCCCGATTCGACAAGAAAATGTGTAGGCATTTGCATTTATGTGTCGTATTCAAATCCAAAATCTAGTTCGGTTAGTTTTCTCTTCCCCAAGAATTATTAAATATATATTTTTAAATATATATATTTTTGAATAAAGAAATTTGATCATGGTGCACAAGGGTTCACAAGCCGGCACATTGCAGTTGTTATCACTTTGATAGTAGCCTACCGTTTATAGTTTTTAAAAATCTAAAGGATTTCTGTTTAGATTTGTTTTTAATTTAGTTTATTTTAGATAGATAGACCATTGCCATCATCGTTGTCTCATTGCAAGACCATCGCAACCATATGCGAGACCATATGTTCATGCTACAAATACTGTACTACATATGCTTCTTCATAGTAACACCAAGTGAGGCGGAAGTGGCAGAAGTAGAAATTCGAATTGGGTATTTGTTGTATGCGCTACTATGATAATTTTTGAAAAGGAAAAAGAAAAAGACGGCTTGCGTCGTAGTACTCCACGCATAAGCTTTAGGAAAATCACAGTCAATGAAAAATAATGGCATACTATGCAAGCCCATAAGCACGAATTGGACCATCTGAAACATAGTGACGTATTTTTTCCACCACAGGTGCTTTTGGAACCGTGGACCCATGGCTGCAATCATGTAGTAGAAGTACATAACAACATGTACGGCCGAATTGCATGTCACAAGGAAACTATAAATAAAAAAATGAATTAGCTAAAAGTTCAAAAATTGCCATTGTTTCATGCAGAAATTTACCTGCTGTTCCCACCGGCAATATACCGGAAGGTGAGCCACACGGAAAGGGGCATAAAGCTGTGATGAAAGACATGAAGGAAAGTGATCTGATTGTCTTTTTTACGTAAGATAAAAAATAATGTATCGAGAAAATCGATCAACTTAGAGATGTAAAAACAATAGCCGATGAAAACTATGCGAAGGGCATCTTCGTTTTGGGAGTAATCCACCGGTTGGCAAATCAAATTGTACCCATTGAACCATGTCAAACGGCAACTTTCCCAAAACATCCAGCCATTGAAAACAATTTGGAACGCGTTGTAAACAATCAGTACCACTTTCAATTCGAAAGGTTTCCGTGTTTCCATGAACTTTGGGCCCCATACTTTGACCATTAGAATGTACGTAAAACTCATGAGCATCGGAGTCGTGGGCGCATGTGCCAACGGCCATCCGTCCGTCCTTAAATCTGTTGGATAAATCGTTAAACGCCAATTGGTGTCAGCAGGTTGCAGCGTTTGAATTTGTTAATTTGAAATTGCGAAATCAATAAAATCAACAGGTTATTCTTACCTCTCAGTTCCCATTTTCTGCTGCTTTCTTCGATAACGTATTCGACCATGGAGCCCATCCTGACACAACGTGTTCCCCAACTCTACTGATAAGAAAAGTGTCTTGCTTTACCAACACAGACGCAATCATCCTGAAGCCTGCATGCATGATGATAGTTACGTATGTGTTTTTTTTTTACGTTTCAACTTCCTATAGTGCTGCTTTGTTTCATAGATAACGGTGTGTCTCTCAATGTGAAAGTTAGTAAAGCCGGTCTTACCCTATCATTAGGCTACATCAAATTTCTTTTCCCTGGGTGTATACCAACGACGAGCAACGGCTAAAAGTTTGGCAATATAGTGATTCACAAAAAAAAAAAATTAGAAGAATACGCGGTAAAAAATATTTTCACTTTCATCAAGTTATTATGGCCACTATCTACTCCAGAGTTACGTTCAGCTAAATGGCTCGAGCCTTTCTCTTCTACCCTATGGGTGCGTGTTTGATCCCCGCTCTCTCTATCGCATTCCCTATGACCTCTGTGTCTCGCTCTCCAATACCTTCAAAACATATCACTGCGTTATCCATCTACGTAAAAAATTTTCCCTATCCACGATCCCTTCTAACATCACCTGATATTCGTCTCAACTAGAACAAACCAGTCTTATAACCTTCGTCGTGTTAGACTATTTTTCACGGTGTAGATGCTCAACAGCTATAGATCAAGTAGCAAGGACTGCGTGGGCGAATAGGAGTAAGCAAGGAACAGTGGAGAAATGACCCAATTCAATGCCAAAAACAATTCTTCTAAATGAGTGCATCATACAAAAACACACGCTGTAAGAATAACCTAGTACTTAGTCATTCGTTAGGCATCCCTAGAATCGATAGCCTAGTATGCAGTCGGAACCAGATATAAGAGTCGGAACAGAGTAAGCGCTATGATGAAGTTCAGCAAACTTGCAATTCGTCTTTTTGTCTTTTTCCTGCTACCCTATAAATAACAGTGTGTAGGAACTATTTATTCATGCCACATATGCGTTACAGATGTTTTTTCACAGCATTACGGGACGATCCAGAAATTTCAGTTGGGCGCTTGTTGTATGCTCCAGTGTGGTAATTTTTGAAGAGGAAGAAATACATAACGGCTTGCATCGCAGTGCCCCAAGAATAAGCTTTAGGATAGTCACAGTCAATGAAGAGTAATTGGATACTATGAAAGCCAACCAAGACGAATTGAACCATTTGAAAAACGGTGAGGTATTTTTTCCACCACAGGTACTTTTGGAAACGCGGACCCATCGCAGCCATCATGTAGTAGAAGTACATGACAACATGTACCAACGTATTGCACGTCAAAAAGAAACTTTAAAAGAATAGCGAGATTAGATTCATTTCGAAATTGCAATTATTTAATGCAGGATTTACCAGCTCTGTCCACCAGCAATGAATCGGAAGCAAAGCCATACGGAGAGCGGCGTGAAGCTGTGATGAAAGACGTGAAGGAAAGTGATCTGATTGTACTTTTTACGTAAGATGAAAAACAGCGTATCGAGAAAATCAATCAACTTAGAGATGTAAAGGCAATAGCCGATAAATATTATGCGAAGGGCATCCTCGTTTTGAGAGTAATCCACAGGTTGGCAGATGATGCTATAGCCATTGAACCACGTCACTCTGTTACTTTCCAAAAACATCCAACCATTGAAAATGATTTGGAAAGCATTGTAGATAATTAGTAAACCTCGCAATTGAAAAGGTTTTCGACTTTCCATGAACTTTGGACCCCATATCTTGACCATAAAAAGATAAGAAAGTGACATGAGCAGTGGAGTCATCGGTGAGTGTGTCAGCGGCCAGCCGTCCGTTCTCAAATCTATACGAAATAAACCGATTGGTGCCAAACAGTTGAAACGCATGTCGGTCGCATTGCGAAATGAACAAGATAAACAGGTTCCTACCTCGTAGTTTCCATATACGGCTGCTTTCTTCCATTATGCCTTGGACAACGGAGCCCATCCTGGCACGATCTCTACTGGAACTCTACTGATATAGAGTACCTTTCGTTATGAGCTCAGACGCATCACTGTCTTTCTGCAAGGAGATGGCCATCTGTCTTTTTTTTTAACGTTCCAACTTCCGGAACGGTAGTGCTTCATAGGCATCAGTATGTCTCCTTTCGTTGAAATGTGAAAGTTTGTGAAGTAGGTCTCACCCCATCGTTACATCAAATTTCTTATCCCTAGGAGCATAACAACGGTAAGAAAACTTGAAGCATGAGCAATAAGACAAACATGAATGACTGTGTAAGTATAAAGAGGGAACAATATTTTCAAGATTGTTAAATTATTATTACCACTACCTCTCTCCCCATAGTTAACTAAAGCTATAAGAATGTTATATTTCTTTTAAAAATGTAAATACGTCTTTGCCGGAATATCCCCAGGCTCTGAACATAACCCACGTATGCATGACAATCCAACGTAGACAATACTTTCTAAATTTCCTTTGCCGACAAGCTTCGGGGCTCTTTTACCTTTTACCGCAAGTATTGCAATTAACATGAAAAATTGAATTTTGGAAAATAGAAAATAGTCCAGTTCTGAGTCATAATACGCCCAGACCACACTGCGAGTCAGTTGTGGATTAGATGCGCTTACATCTTTAGCTGCCAAGAAAGTATCTGATAAAGAAATTTTTATGAATTAATTTAACGTTTTGGAGCGCTCCGGGTGAAATGTAAAGAGTGCGAGTGATTGGAGTCGACTGGTTTTGCTTATATAAAACTTTTGCAGTGTCATTCTTTCTTTTCAAAGAGGGTTGATGCAAGAGTAGAGTACATAACAAGTTCTCGGACTTGGTTTTAAAAATATAGCCATGACTGGGGTTAAATATGGGGAGTAAATCAACAATTTAGAATTGGACACATGATTACGACATGATGTACCGATTGTTTTTTTGTTTTTTTTAAGCAATGACTGAATTACGCGACAGCTAAATGTAGATCGATTATGTACTTTGTGTAGTTAGTTAAAATCAAAATTTACCTTATCTGATTATTGAAAAATATCGGTGAGTTATCGTGGATTAGCGATTTCATTCGCCAGTTTCCCTCGTATGTTTCAAAGCAATTTGCTTGATTAAAAACATTCATACCAAGATTGGCAAAGCAAATTTTTCGTGAAATACCGCGGTAATTTTAAAATTCATGCCCTACTTTCCTTCCATTTGTATGCTTGCCACCCAAGAAATGTAAATGTCGATCTAAAAATAATGCGCCTTTCTCCAACCGCACTGCAGCAAAAACAAGAAAAAAAGAAAACACCAGCATCCCGAAAACCATTTCCCAATGCCAATGCCCCTCTACGCCTTAATCAAATGGACGCTATAGGTTGTTCCGGTATTCAAAGGAGGGACAACTTTTTAAAATTCATTCCTTTTTTGAGGGAACGATTTCACTGATGCCAAGAGACACAGCGTATATGCCCTTTCCAAAGTCTAATCTGATTCTGCCCAATGAACAGAGAAACGCGACGCAAGATAGCCCACGTAACCAAAGCCTCTAAATGATTTCTTTATTTGAATAGTTTGTTTCGCAACACGTTGGAACGTGCATAATGAAAATAGACCGCATTCACCATACTTGTATCGCTCCAAGACTTGCGTTGTGTTAACTGCCCACGTTTTGAAAAATCCCGTTATTTGCATGTCTCATGATTAGACGAAAAAAGAAAAACAAAACCGGATTTGAGAAAGGAAGAAGTTGGGTAGCGAAGCAGCCTCTCGAGCGTCTATAAATTGTCAAAGAGTACTAAACGGACACTATGCATTGAGTGGCCGTTGAGTCAAGTATGGGCTCCGTTGCGCAAATCATCGTTCAAGAGGGGAACAGAATATGGGAACAAAGAGGTATAGATTTTCGTTCCTAACCGACTATTAGATATGCTATGTAATGTTCAAATAAAACCAATTATAGCGTTTACTCTGACCAGTTAACAAGTCTCTTTCTTCTTGGCAGATAGGCGAACGGATGGATGGTTCTTGGCGGATTCTCCACTAACGCCAATCGTCGTTTCCTTAGCCTACCTCCTTATGGTGAAAACATTTGGACCGAAGCTTATGGAAAACAGGAAACCTTTCGAATTGAGAAGCACACTTTTCTTTTACAATGCATTCCAAATCGCTTTCAACGGTTGGATTTTCTGCAAGATTTGTCACCTGACTTGGTTCAACGGTTACAGCTTGGTTTGCCAGCCGGTCGATTATTCCAACAACGAGGATGCCCTCCAATTAGTTTTGATAGGCTATTGCTTTTACATCTCAAAAATCATTGATTTCCTTGATACCATCTTCTTCATAATGCGCAAAAAGAATAAGCAAATCTCTTTCCTGCACGTTTTGCATCATAGCGTTATGCCATTGAGTGTTTGGATTTGTTTCCGATTTATCGTTGGCGGTCATTGTTGCTTCTTCGTCACCCTGAACAGCTTGGTTCACGTGGTCATGTATTTCTACTATCTGATGGCAGCCATGGGTCCCAGATTTCAAAAGTACCTGTGGTGGAAAAAGTACGTGACTGTATTTCAGATGGTTCAATTTGTCTGCGTAGGGTTTCACAGCTTACAATTGTTGTTTGTCGAATGTAACTTTCCAACGGCCTTCTCCCTATGGTCAGTCGTGCAAGCGCTTTTGTTTCTCAGTCTCTTTAAGAATTTCCATTCCAAAGCGTACGCAAAAAATGCTAACCTGGAATCGAATTCCCTATACAGTCCTGGCCCTACAGAGAAAAAGCTTGCGTAAACTTGTAAATCCAATCGATGCTATATAGTCCTTTATACGTTGAATTAGAAAATAGAAAACAATTACGCGGGTAACTTCATTTTCTCCGGTGTGAATGTCTTTTTGGCTTCAAACTTAACAACTGGATAATCATTTTTTACACGAAATAAATATCGTTGATAATAGCTTATTTTCTTCAGTTAGTTGCTAGAGAAATGAGACAACGGATTCCATTGTAAATATTTGTAAATAAAACCAGAAATGCACTGGCAACAATTACTCGCCGTGTCTCTAAAGAAGATTCCCTTTTAACGCAGTAGAACGGGATTTCCCCGCGTGAGCTCAGTTGAAGTAGCACGTACTTAAGTTCCCTGCCCAAGAATTTGTGCTACGCATTTTCGAAAGCAGAAATGCTCACCTAGGTCAAAGTAGGCTGATAGACTTTCCATTTCTAAAAACTGATTTGAATGTCGATAAATATTCTTGCCATGTTTGTTCACTGTAATCGGCGGTATAATTTTTTTTCTTTAATTTTCGCAGTTTCTTTTCGACTATTTAGGTTTATTGCGTTTTGTTTTCGCTTTGATTTTTCCTTACTCTACCCCCCTTTTTGTTATTTTCTAGAAAGTTGTAACCCTTTTGAATCTTTCGCACCTTTCCCTGAAAAAATACTTTACATGTATTTTGTCCCCGTCCCTCCGTCACGTCGCGTGATCTTGACGACTTTTGTTTTTCTTACCCTGTCCCTTTGCGAAAACAAGAGCTTTCCAACCTTTAGGGAAAGGTACCCTTTGCTAAACTTATATAATAACCTTCAGAGTCAGTCAGAGTTCGGTACTGCCACGCAATTTTCCCGTCTCACTCTCACATACTCTCTCCCTATCAGTGCGTTGCAGATGCCAGATGGATGTCATTTGCTTTTATTTTTTCAGAGTGAGACCTTTCGCTTAATCCAGTTCTTGAATAAAGAACCCTTTTCGTTTTTTAAAGTAAAGTATGAAACTGTAAGGCAGAATCGTCGATTGCTGTTAGCGTCAGTGTTAATTGCTATTAATTGCCTTACAAGTGCCCATAGTTGGCTTACGCACGTTTTCTGCCGTCACTGACAGCTAAAATACCAGTTCTGGTTTTCAGGGTACGGACGCTAGAAGGGTAATGTCACACGTCTTGTTTTTATTTATTTATAAGATGTATGCATGTACACGGTGAGATGCGTAATTCAATGTCGGGCGTGGATACAAATGTCAATCACGTGTACTCCATATCTATCCGTTATAGTCAGACGTGGTTAACTGTGACAAACTTTTATCCAAAAATTAATCAGTTTTCTTTTCTTTTACATCCCACAGTCTTTGTATTAGAACCAGTTTTCATCATTCTCGTTCGCTTTGGAATTCGGGAGTGTGTGGCCCCAGGATTGACACAGGTGCAGTCTCCCTAAACATGCCAGTCGACCTTACACGCACGTGAGAATGCCGAATAATGTAGTAAGTGAACACATATGAGGAAACGTGAAAGTAAACACCAGTTGTGGCAGGTGTTATCACGAGACCTAGCACTCAGTAATGACTGAACCTAGTCCTCTCTAGAGCTAAAAACAAGGAATGTGTCCTAAACTGTTTTTAGTTGTTGGCTGATAGTATTGGTATGTGAATGCAGTTGATTTTCACTTGAATTCATATTTATCTCTGCTAGAATTTCCTGCGTCGTCGAAACGTTTATCGTGGAAAGCCAGGAAATGGCGGAGGAAACGACCGACTTGCGAATGCGTGCCCAACATCTTTTCGCCATCTGCGACAAGGAAGAGAAAGGCTTCGTGACGAAGCGAGACATGCAGGTATGAAACGGATCTTTGCACGCCACAGAAAACAGATCACTATCTTACTAACAACTGCTGACAGTAATCTAGATCGTAATCAATGTGAAAACGCGTATAAGCGAAACAGAAAAGCCAACACCAAAGGTAGTAAGAAATTACGCTAGAAATAGCCTTGACAATTTGCCAGCAATGCCTGGCAGTTTGAAAATGTGCTCGTGCTGGTAATCCCGTTGTAAAAATCTCACGCACAGCTGATGTCTGTTTGAAGTGAATGGAGATATTGTAAAGAATTCTTATTATTTTAAAATCTCTAATGAACAACCGAGACCACAACGATCTGTTTTATTTCTTACCTGTTGTGAAATTCTTATGTTCTTATTCTGGTTATAGAAAGCTAATGGCATTTTCTTCATCCGTAAAATATCCATAACCTGATTTTGTTTTACTCCCTCCAAAATAGAAACAAAAAAACAAAAAAAACAAAAACAAATGGATAACAAATGTTTGTAAATTTATTTGATGTGAAGATATTTTTGTTTTTAGAGGATGCAAGCCGAAATGCCGTTAGATCCGGAGCAGCTGGAATTAGTTTTCGACTCGTTAGATGCTGACGGAAATGGATATCTTACTTTCGACGAATTTATTCATGGATTTGGTAAGTTCACATTGTAACTTTAGATCACATCGTTTTGCGAATCACCTCGGATACGGTAAAGAATGTAATACTTTTTAAAACTTGCAGGAATTTACATCGAAAACGACCCGTCCGAGGTTGAGACAACAGATACGAATATCCAAGAAGTTAAGACTAGAATTTCAGAGAGTGACGAACGAGAAGACGATGAAAACTTTATGCAGCTGTTGGACGGACTTGGTGGTCCTACCATTTTTGAAGAGTGAGATCTTTTGACAAAATGATCGCTGAATAATGTTTTGCTCATTCATATTTTAAAATGTTCTGTTAAAGCGAAAAGTCTGTCAAGTTGCTGTGGGACCATTTCCGCCAAGACGCGCCCGACGCGGGCTTTGAATTCGAAAAATTTCTCTCTAGCATCTCAGACAGCATCCACAACAAGGAGAAGGAGAAACTGAACATGGAGGTGTTCATCAGAAACCAGCAGGAGACGCGCGAGGAAGAAGTAAGTTGAACGTTAGGATCTCGAAATATTCCTATCGCGGAATGATGAAAGAAATCTAATTTGGTACGATGTTTGTTAAACCTTTTTGGATAGCTGAAACGCCTTTACGAGGAAATGGAGCGGCAAATTGAAGAGGAGAAGGAACTTGTCATTCGAATGGTGCGTGAACTGTAACCGCCAGAACTGGCACCGGCAGTTTGGAACGTGAGATCGTGTCACGCCAATTTTTTTGTATTTGTTTTTCTTTCTTTATTACGTAGGAAAGGATGAAAGAGTCTCAGTTAAAGAACGAGATGCGAGAAGAAATTACCAAAAAGGATCTTCTGCTGACACAACTACAAACGCGGGAAAAAGAATTACAAGAAGCACTCATCCGCTTGCAGGAGAACGAAGCCGCCAACAAGCACGATCTTGCACTCCTAACCAAAGAGAAGGTACAATACGAAAAAACATTCAACTCCGTCAATCGACGAGTTTTAGCCGTTTCAATTTCTTTGAAATATTATGAGCTAGATATGTTTGTGAGTGACTTTGCCTCTGTCAATGGCCGTTTAAAGTCTTTGTTTGTGTCTCGTAGAGATCTCTGGAAACCCAGTTGGAAATTCAAACAAGAAATGCCGAGGAATTACGGGCGGCTCTTGAGAGGTTGCGGCGGGAGAGTGTTAGTGAACGACGGCAGAGGGCCATGTCAGCCTTACAAGTCGCGGAAAACATCGCCGTCGAACGTGAAGGTCTGATCACGTTCCGTTTTCTTCCCTCTTTTTTTTTTTAGTTTAATGGAGAGCTTCATATCGATCTCCTCCTTGCGCAGTCTATGCGCGTCTACAAAACAAATAGATGCAAGAAAAAAATGAATGTCGGACTAATGGTTCAGTCCAATTATTAAAGAATCTATTGAACGGGTCAAGTTGCGCAGGTTGAAATCGTTCCATATTGATCACTGCACGAATGACCGAGACATTCGGCCATTCAGCGGGATAATTGTACCGAACGTTGTGCGTCTTCCATTGTATAATTTATTTAATATTTCGAGTGGGCTCTGTGATTCATAACGATCTGTGCTAAATGATGTCTACCTCTTCTTTCGTTTTATTGAAGGACTGGTCGAACAATTGTCTTTGCTTCGTACAATAAACACTCGATTGACGGATGAAAATGACCTGCGTGATTACGGGAATGGCAGCATTGACAATAACGACGAACCTGCCAGCATCATCGCCAGAGAGATCGAAGAGGCCGTAACGTTTAACTCCGACAATCATCTCCACTTCTATTCCAGACTTTTTGACGAGGAAGTCGAACATGCAGACAACATCGACATTGTGTTCGATCTACCTTTGCGCAAGGAGTCCGACGTCACGGTAAGCATTACTTTTTTGTAAACACGCTATTCGTAAATAATATTTACACGTTTTTAAAGATGACGTATTACCTACCTTGACGCTTTGAGTTAGCCGTTTACTTTGAAAGTGAAATGAACTGTAAACGTATATTCTCTCTAATGATGACGAAGCGTTTTTTGTTCGGAATTCCGGATTCGTTGGAAGAGTATTGCTTTGCAAGTGTTGGAAGATAAGCTGCATAAAATCGCGTGTTAGAAGCCGTTCACCTTTCGGCATGTTTGCGTGATTGGCATAGAAGGCGGGGCGCTAGCCAAACACAGGCGAGAGATTCGCTGGTTTCTTAAAAAAAGAACAACGTAAGTATATGGATCCGAGTCTTAGCTGTGTTACAGAATTTATTCGGGCTTCCAACATTTGTGTTGGTTCGGGAGTTCTTTCGGATTTTCAACTTGGCGTTGCCTGTAGCAACAGGTGCAACAATTCCCCAGTGTTCGGGATGTCCGCTTTTCCGATTCTTGTAAGTGCTAGGTGGATTCAAGACACGATGCAACAGTTCGCCACGCTCGAGAAAATCAATTGAGAAATGCTGTCGTTATGCTAGATTCGCCAATGCGTGTGCCACCAATTTTGTAATTGGACGCTTTTTTTTTTCGTAAGAAGTTGCCATCGCAACTAATTCATCTTGTGCAGAGAGACGGGCGCTCGCTGAACGAGAAACCGCCTTTTATGCGACGCAGCCTATTTTTTTTTTCAACATCTTGAAAGCGTCTGAAAGCGAAGAAATTCAATAAGAAGTTGTATATAGCGAAAGCGTGTAGATAGATTGATTTTTTGCCTGTACAATGTTGAGTGACAAAAGATATTCACCGAAATTATACTCATTGTGGTGTTTTGTTTCCACAGGGTAGCCAATCACAAAAGATGAAGAAAAACAGCTTGTTTGATGAGCTGGCCAGTGCACTGAATTTCGATTCTCCATCTTCGCTTAATGGAGCGGAAAATAATCTACTCGATGGGCCGGAAGACAGTCTCCTGAGAAGCACGTCCGACAATTCCCGTGAAACGAATGGCTTCGTTTGCCCGTCGTTAGAAGGATCATGTCCTACTCAGCGTTCCGCTCGGATAAATGAAGAGGACAAGGCCGAGGAAAGTCCACAACAAGAGACATTGGGTAACTTGTTTGTTGATCGCCCAGAAGAATGTTTGTCGACCTCTTTACGCGGAGAGCCTAAGCACAGTGTTACGTGGTCGACTAACGTGTATCCGCCTTCCAGCCGAACGGACGTCAAGAGCATTTGCACAGTTGAAACTAGCCTGCCATATTTTCAGTTCCCAAACGGCTCCATCCCTTGCCCCGACTCGCTAATCGGATATCACAACGGTCAATGGATTAATCGGGTTCAATTGCGAAAGAGGTAGGCAGAAGCTTTTTGAGAATTCTCAGCATCAGCTGGCCAAACGTAGATGCATCATATACATACTAGGCTACTTTTTATTCTTGGAAACTGCATATTTACTTTAGAAAAGCCGTCAAAAGGGTTCCATCGAAAAAGGATTTTGTATGCACGATTTTTTGTTGTTGCTCAACTAAGTTCCTTGTGAACAGCAAAAGCTTGTGCCATACAGGATTCTTTGTTACCGTGTTGGTCGGTTGTATAGAAGTTTGGTCAAACTTCCAAATGCACCTTTTCTAAAACCGTAGTACGTAGTTGAAACACTAGTTTACCTATCTATACTCTTTAATTTCCATAGGTTTACATTTTTAATTCAATGCATTTTTTAAATTCCTGTATCTCATTGATTTTTTAAAATACAGCGAACCTATCACTCCGTCAGCCGTCTTCAAGATTATCGTCTTAGGAGAAAGTGGTGTTGGGAAAACTTCGTTTATTCGCAGGTAAAGACAGCATGTTGATGTTTCCACGGTATCTTATAACTTGGTGTGCTTGGTGGGCGCAAATCTATTGACCTTCTCCCGACGATTGTGCAAGTGTATGTCTATCACGAATGCATTTTCCTCCGGTGACGTTTATCGAGTGTAAAAGAACACGAATCCTATTTTTCCGTTTCTATTTGACTGGGCGAAATTTCAAAGGATATCGGAACAGAATGGAGCCTGCGGATGTTTGTATGGATGTCTAGTTTATGAGCGTGAATCCGAGCAAAAAGCTTCAGCGTGAACTTGCGATCACCTTCATGTCCGGTGAGGTGTCCTCATATTTCTTGCATGTGCTCACCTTTACATTGGAATAGATTTCAAATCTACTACAATACGATTCAGTTTCAAAGGTGTGCACTATCCTTTTTGCTTGCTTTTCCTTTCGTTCAATTATAAATCAGCCATCCCCGTGTTTGTGCAGTCGTCTCGAGTCAGACCCAATTTGGCAGCAAAGGGCAAACTGCATTATCTTACCATGTCTATTTCGGGACACTTATAAAAGCCATGCAGTGATCACGTTGTGCGTACGAAAGAAATTGGCTAAGAAGGTCGAAAATAGTAGCAATCAATGCTTACAGGAAATTTTGGCCCATCGTGTATTGAGCGTTGTCAACTAGGCAATTCGAATGTCAAAAGACAACTCCCTCGATGGTGAACATGATATGTCTTGTTACTTTGGACAGGTTCTGTTGTGATGACTACGTCGGATCACGATCGGCCACCGTCGGGATCGATTTGAGCATCCGTTGCTTGCCCGTCGGAGACGACAACCAGTACTGCGCACTCCAGTTCTGGGACACTGCAGGCAAACGCAACAGTTAAATCATGACACTGATTCTCGATCGTACAAACGTTCGAGTACAAAAATAAAACGTTTGGCCGTCGAAAATTGATTCCATCCTTCTTTGTTGTTTTTGTTTTTCTAGGACAAGAGAAATATCGCAGCATTAGTCGGCAGTATCTGCGTAAAGCTGATGGCGTTCTTATCATGTACGATGTTACGTCTGAGATGTCATTCGTCCACGTTCGCTACTGGATCGACTGCGTTAAAGTAAGCGATGCATTGCTTTATTTCGGTTGTAAAAGTTCAGCAAGGGCAAAGCAAGGGTTGTATGTCGTTGCCAGGCGAGGAATGTGAGGAGTATATGAGCTGAACTGAAGCCAAACTGATGAGGCTTCTTATTATCTACGACTGCCGAGTTCTCACACACTCTTTGAGGTCGATTTTCGAAATCCTCATTCGCTTTTGTTGCTTTTTTGACGTCATTGCAGGAAGTGGTAGGTGATGACGTCGTATGTTTGCTGGTGGGAAACAAAACAGATCTACTGGAACAGCAGGAAGATAACTCAGAACGAGAATCCACAGCCAAAGAAGGTGAACAATTAACGGTCACACTAACTCGGCATCCGCACCGCGTATTAACATCGGACGCCATGAAGCTTGCTCAGGTACTGTACATTCAAACTTTTCAATCACGCCTTAGTTATCTTTCCTCCGCTAAGGCTTTGATTAGTAATTATTCAGCGTGTAAAGCCAACTTACCGCGCTCCGTAACTTGTAAAATTAAGAATATTGAAATCAGGCAGGAAGTCATTCTGCGGCGGGATCTTCCCAGCTTATCACAATGCGTCTACTTGGAATATAGTGGGGGTGCACGAAACCCGATCGAGTCGGATATGGAGTGCTTTCACTTTGCAAAATTGGCTTTCAACGTTTTCCCATTTCTTTGCTGACTTATGGAAGTTATTTACCAAGACACAGACCTTCAGTGCGACTTGTGTATGAGTGCTGTCAACACTGCTTCCCCCATTAATCTGTCAGCAAAAAGGGAACCTTTCTCGACTATCTCTTTTGTCTCTTTGTTTGTTCTACAACCATCGCACCGAGTTTTCATCCTTCAAACCAGGCAGCGTGAATAGAAAACGGGTATCACGAGCCGTTGGATCGATCTCCTATTTTTCCGAATATCGTGCACGAATCGAATGGAACGCAACTACGTTGGCATTCGGTTTTCGAAAGGGGTAGTTGTATCTGGTAGGGAAATTCTCCATTCGGAAAGTTTCTACGTTTCTACCCTTATGTAATTCTAGAGATCGATTTGTTTTAACGTGATATTTTGTTTCTTGTTATTACTATGGTAAGCAATCAAAGTTACGCCACACGCTATTCGGCGTCCAACTGGGGTAATCAAATGATCACAAAGTTCATCAGTGTCAATTAGAGTTGCTGCGGTGACTAGTGCCATGGGCGAACTAGACAATAATCAAGGTGATATGTCACCTTTTGCCATCGCTCATTTTCGTCGTGTGTCGCCGGATTTGCATGCTATAGCGTCACTGTTGACGTCAAGAACCCCTACATGCTGACGATTTTCGGTTGCTAGTCAGCACCACTTCACGCTTGATATCTGAAAAACAGATAAACAAAGGAGCCAACTGAATCCACTCAGAAAACGAAATGCAACCAGTGAGAAACGTGGCAAAAGATCGCCAAAACGTGCCGTTACCCAGGCAGATTGTTGACGTCAGTCACTGACATATCATCCGTTCGCTCGATTTTATGTTGTATAGAGGCAAAATCACGTTATATAACGTTAAGCTGCGAAAGTGAATCATAATGGCAAATCAAATAATTCGATTTTTCTTTTTTTTTCCCCTTTTTATTCTTTTTCCTCTTCAATTTTATGGGGGATGTAAACAGACTATGGGATTGGAGTTTTTCGAAACGAGCGCCAAAACGGGCTACATGATCCAGCAGTCGATCGTCGCTATGGCAGCCAAGCTACAAGTGCGAGAGAAAGTCGCCATCGAAAAGATAGTGTTGGAAGCGGAATCGATGGAGGCGGAGACGGCGAACGCGGTGCCAAAAGTCAAAGCCAAAAAATGCTGTCGCTTGTGATGAGTCTTGACAGTGGCTTCTGTTTTCTTCAGCCGTGTAATTGGATGACTTCTCTTATAAATTAATGATGTTATGTCACTTGGGCTCTCTTCGTACGCCAACCGTGTATACGTGGTGCAAATTGCAAGTGCAAATTGCCGGAAAATTTCGATGTTGCAAGATATTCGATGCATCGCTAGACCTCCGATTATCCGATTTCATCAGGATCGAACGTGAAATTTTAATCGTTGTTTTAAATGTTGCCAAGATTCCTCTTCGTCGTTCGCATAGGAAGGAGAAACTTGTGAAAAGGCTAGCAAAGCTACGAGCTTTTGTTTATTTTCTCCACCATCTTTTTCAGGACATCTACGACGCACTATCCAACACCGTGAGCACCGTTGTAAACCTGCGGATTGTTTCCGCATCATCTGCTAATAGGAACATTGCTGCAACAACCAATTTCTGCATAGTAAACTTGACAAGATTGATTCCACGAACCCAGGGAGTGAAAAGGTAAGGATGTGCTAACGAATTAATGCTAACAAGTAACGAAACATAGACATGGAACGATGTTATTGTGGGGTTCCAATGTCTAGAGTTAACCAAATAAGGCTAAATGAGCATCGACGGGTACAGGGTCTGCGATCACTATTCACCAAGGCAACCCCAGACGAGGTAAGACTTGCAAACAGGTGGTGTGGTGTGCGCATGTCTTGGTTTTGCAGGTAGAACGGCCAGGGGGGTAACTGGAAATGAAAAGAAAAAAGCGACCGTCGTCCTCGGCACTGGAGAAAACAAAATCCCTTACGCTCCAGGTTGAGGTGTGTAGTTACTTGTCAGCGTTGCCCATCGCCTTTACGTTCGTTCTCATCCGTTTTTCCCTTGGCTTACAGCTGGACTATCTAACACTTGCAGAAAAAGAGAGAAAAACAAACACCAGTCATCGAAGCTGAACACAGTGGAAAGCCATGGCCAAGTCCCTGGGTACGCAAAAGTATGAACAACGAGTTATTCTACCAGTGGGGTAAGTTAACTTTATCAAGTTTTCATCACTAAGTTTTCAAAGAAAATACGTACCTTTTTAAAAATGCTTTAAATGATCTCGTTTAATGACAACTAGTAGTTTGATAAGCATTCAAACGTGTTCTTTTTTGTTGGCAAGAACTTGCGCAATCGTGCAATCCGCTTTTCCTGGAAGGACGCTTTGTTGCTATTTCTTTCTCTTTTTTTCTAATTTTCTTTGGTCTTTTAGTCCTCACTTTTGGTAAACGATTTCTTTTTCCTCTGGGAGACATCGAAATTCCATCTTGATAGTCTCTGTTCGAGATAATTTGCTCCGTCCCGCGAGTTTTTCTGTGCAATTTTTGAGTTTTTCTTTCGAGCTGCTTATCTACTTTCTGGATGCTTTATACGCACAAGACCTGCCACCGTATATTTCTATTTAAATCAAATTTCGTCTCTTCTCCATTATGCGAGACATCAAAAGCTGACGCTTGCTACCAGCGGCTGGCTAGTATCTGCAATCGATCCACAGAGGTTTCCCCCATCTCTTTTTCCTATTTTTTTTCTCAAAAAAAAAGCTCAAAAAGAAATTGTTCCCTTCCGAGAAAAGAAAAAAGATACAATCCGTCTCATTAGCCGCTGATAATAATCTTCCTTTTCTAAGCCAGCAATGAGATAATAAGGAACACTCAGCAGAAAAAAATACGGGCCCCCTTTAAACTATTCTCATTACTTTCAATGTTACGAGTTTCAGTCCTCGTCAGCAAAGAAAACTCGTACTGATGTTTCACTCACGTTTTATGCGCTTCAAATAATTTAATGCGTCTTGAAGCCATTTGCGTTTTCTACGGCACAGAAAAATGAAGTCTAATGTTTCCCACCCGCGTTGTCTTGGAGTTGTGTGTAAAGAAAACAATGCTGCACTCCAGCGTAAACGATATCCAACTTGTAGATCGAAAGAGATTGAATTCACCTTACCACCGGGAGCTTTCTCATGCACGCCGCCTCGGTCACGACGTGCAAACCAGACGCTGGATATACCGACAAAGAACGGACCATCGCTGTCACCGAGCGACGCCCATATAGGCAACAACGTTCGTCAAAGACGTTTCTCAACTGCGCTACTCTTCCCTGGGCGAGTTGACGGAACCTCCTCTCCGCTTCTTTCGCCCTCAATCCTGTTGCATTGTTCGGCACCTTCTTCACCCATACCGAACTATTCACCATCGCCGGCACACTCACCGTGTCTGTCACCGCTACCGTCGGTAAACATTGATCAGCATCCTGTTATATTTCACTCCCAGAAAAATGTTCGCATTCTTCATTTTCGGTGCGTTCAATAGCTTTTCAACTTCTTCCGAGAACGAAGTCCGAGTCCGGCACGATCACGCACGCCGTCACCTGCGAAAGAAGTGTCCCCTCCGACGACTTCTAGCCGCAATTCTCCAACATTATCAGGTAAAAGATGAAGACATTTTATTTTTGAAAAATAGTATAGACTTTTATTGCGATTAAGCAAATAGAATCAATCATTGCACAAGTTCAATGTAGCTACTTAGTGGTCGATAACATGCCAAAGGCGTCGGCTTCATTAGCAGCGTCCACAGTGTGTGTCTACATGAAATAGAAAAATGCAGGCAACATCACAGACAAAGAAAGCTCTTTTTTTATTTCTTTTTCCTAGAAAGTAATAACAGAATAAAAGAGGGCATGCGCCTATTGATCGACACTAGGCCAGAAATAACCCTCAGAGTATTGCAACTATGTGAAACACGAATGCCGTCATTGGCTAGTTGGGTTTTCTTCTTACTTTTTTTTTTTTGCTTGCAGGTGTAACTTCGAACATTGGCGCTCTTAATCCGGATCTATACAAGAGTCCGCTGATTCCCGAAGAAGATACAAACAATTACCCCGAAGGTCACCTCGGTCGCTTCTGGTTCAGCATTAGCTACGACTCGGAGCAGGAGAAATTGCTGATCAATCTCATCCGCATTCACAACTTGCCGAGCCGCGATAAAGACTCGACCACTGCGTGCGATCCTCTCGTCAGGTATTCTGTGTTTGCTTTGATTTCGGTTCTTACCACACGCGTTACCCGAGCGTTATATAATTTGAAAGACAGCGTCTAGACAAGCGAATGATTCGTTTAACAGATGGGATTTGGAATATCTGCTTATGTCCACCTGTTGTCCGTACAGTCGTAGCATTTCGTTCATTCGTTCGTTCTCTTTCGGGTATAATTTGCCCCTTCTCTTTGTAGCGACCTTCTACGACGTACTTTACCGGAACACTAAGAGTAGAGCATAAGGTCGTTACGGTTTCGATATAAAGAAGTCTTTGAACAAAAGGGATACCTTTTTCTTAACGCAATCAAATTTGTGAGTTGGAGTTGGCATTAGAATTTATATGGTCGTAATAAACACTCACTGACGTAAGTGTTTTAGGGCAGCAGGCTGTGTTATTGATTTCGGATAATTCACATGCGTGATGCATTTGTCATGTTTGCTTTCCAATTTTGACAGAGTGGCGTTACTGCCTGGCGAACGGCGATACCACCAGTCGAGTATTCAGCGAAAAACATGCAACCCAGTTTTTAACGAAGTGTTCGGTTTCTGCGTAAGTTGGCTCGCACCCTAAAGTTTAACATTATCAAACCGTAATCATCACAGCCAATAAGCAACACGAACCTTGGATTCGCATGAAAACAAACCGATTGCATGGGGCATAGTTAAATCGAAATTCCGGTGCATTTCTAGATAAAGTTAAAATGACTAAGAAATCGTTATGAAACGGCACGCAAACTTTAGCGGAGGAAAAAAATGTAAATGAGGGTTGCAAAGAATTTAAACGGATGAAAACTTCTGTTGATAGCACCGCAATGGAAGACGCCTTTTCGTTTAGTTCTCTTTTTTCACCAGATTGCGTCTTTTCCTTTTAAAATTGTTTGCTTTCCTGTTCTAGCATTTTTTCTTTAAGCACTGTCAAGCGGAATTGCGTATAGTTAATCAATATAGTGCTACCGTAAAGAAATTAATGTTTTCATATTTCTTTATCCATCACTACATTTGTATGATGTATTAGACGTATCTTATCGAATTTGTTCAACTTTCCAAAAGGTTTCCCATAAAGAGCTTCAGGAACAGACCATTAAATTCACCGTCATCGACAACGGACGACTCCGCAAGCGGCAGGTCATCGGACATTTACTGTGCTCCTTGAAACACCTTTCCATCGAAGATGGCAAACAGGTATTTACTTAATGGCTAATACTATATATGGCTAATACGGATGAGCAACGTCTCCTGCCTTCGTTATCTATTGGCTGTTGCTGCGCAGTGTCTTTTTGGTGCAGTCTCCATCGTTACCAGATGTTTTCCGAACGCTATCTAGGGATTCTACGTTCTAATGGTATTCGCAAAACTGCAGATGCATTTCCATTTTTTTTTTTCACTGCGAGACAACCACCCTCGTGAATTCGCCATAAATAGAACAGGAAGATGTAGCATTGCTGCGATATTTAGTTTTCTTTCGCTTCCGTTTGATTCCGATTCGATGAATCCAACGCAGCAACAGGGTGGGGATGGAATTGCACTGTGATTGGATTGGAAACAAAAAGGGCAGAAGACCTCGTGATTCCATTGGAACAAGTTTCGTAATTAACTTGTCCTCTTTAGCTGCAAACGCCATTCCCCTCTTACTCGTCTGTTGATGTATTTTGCCCTTCTTAAATAATTTGTCTTTCATCTTCGATATAACGCGTGTAACGGAAGACCCACCTACAAATCTCTATGGATACTCGGCACTCTTTTTATTTATTTATTCTTTTCTTTCTTTCGTTTCTTTGGCCAATTGATTTTAGTTGCAATTTGACGGCATAGGGCGTTCGATTTTCGTCCAAATTTTGTGACATGGCAATGCTATAAGAGAAGTCGGATTTGATGGGAAGACAGAATCTTCTTTAGTTCCGCAAGAGAGAGAAGCTTAAAGATCTAATAATAGAGAATGGCTCGAATTTTATTGCGTTGCCAGGAATATAAATTCGGTAACCAAGCACGTCATAAAGACGACAAGAATTACTAACACAGTTTTACCTTTTGGGGATATAAAAACAATACGAAACGGCAGAAAACACGTCGTTTACTTTTCTGCTCAATACAACAATACCAACATTTCGCTTTGAGTAACCGACAATCCTGAGCTACACACGAATAAAAGCGAAAAAAAAGGCAAGTTTACGTGTACTATTGTCGATAAAAAGAGAGAGAAAAAAGAGCAACGAACCTCACGCACACGAACTGGGCCAAACTTTTTGCCCGGCAATGGTATATGGCTGGATTGATGGCCTTAACGGGTATTTTTCTTCACTTTCGTAGTACAGGCCTCAGGATTTACAAGCTTAAGAGTATACAACGTAGTTGTCACTTTTCGTTTTCATTAGCCAAGTAAGAGCACAAACTTTCCTTTTTTTTACCTAACTTTATCGACACGAGATTCTTTGAGCCATTCGTATCGATTTAAAAAGCCCCATGCTATCACTGTTGCGCCATTTGTTTAGTGTTTAACAAAAACCATGTCTAGATAATAGTGACATTTTATTCCGTGTACCCTGTAACCGAGTAACAGGCAGTGGTTCAATCAGACTCACTTCCCTTTTGTGTTGAAAGGGTTCTAAGGTCCTCTGAGGACCTTGGTAGCTTTTAAGAATTTTCTTTCTTCTTGCTTTCTCGCATCAATTAGCAAATGTTTGAAAATGGAACGTGATCCATGACGGTAGAACCCAAACAAGCCCCTCATAATCTGCGGACTGTGTTGCTTGTCGAGGTGAAATCCCTGTTCCGCGCTAATAATTTGTGTTCGGTTGTGCAACGGCGTAGTATAAATAAGATTTGTTGGCCATGCGACGTCATTCTTTTTCCCGTGCGTCCCCCCGTTCTATAAATACGCAAAAGGGATCGCCGTTTTTATTTTCTTCTGGGGGACGGAAAACGTAGACAACTGGAAAGAAATACTCCGGGGAGGATGCGATCGTCGAAGAGATGTCAGATCTAGAGGCATATAAGTAACGGTGGTCGTGGGATATGATAAAGGTTTCGTAGTTTTT
Organism: Daphnia sinensis; assembly: GCA_013167095.2. NCBI lineage: Eukaryota > Metazoa > Arthropoda > Branchiopoda > Diplostraca > Daphniidae > Daphnia > Daphnia sinensis. Next base: position 2,148,349 of record CM023188.1, on the reverse strand, counting down.
TTTTCTCTTATCTTTTCAAGAGCAATGCCTTTCCACAAAAAAAAAACGTTATTTAGGATTGAACACAACCTTTATCGTTGCTGGGTTACCGGCTGTTAAGAACAGATCACCGAGTAAAGAAGGGACACCTTCTCGCTGATGCGAAAAAGACGCTAGGAAGTTGCCAAGTACCGTCGACCGATCGAATCTTGCTGCCAATGGCAAATAGAAATCAAGCGCGCGCAACGGGACGCAAATATCGTACATGTTAAGGTAAATGGTCCCTGCGCTTTAAGGAAAATTTTTTAAAATGCAAGTTCAAACGTCTTAACTAGCACTTCTATGTTGCGCCTACAGGGGCTTCAAGTCAATAGTGGGCCTGTATTCAACAATGCCTTTTGATATATTTGAACGTGTGCAAACATTAACAGACCGTCCACGTTAGGCGCCCTTCTGACAGTCAGCCAATCATCCAGTAGGAGTAGTGTTCGCGTCCAACCTAGAATTTGGAAGCACTTCGTGTGCAGGGACAGGGTGTGTTTTAGTGCAGACAGCGATCGTTACGTGTGTTATTCATTTGCTTGATAGTAGTTAGAAGGGGCGTTCATTAAGTACAGGGCAGTACGAGCCATGGTATCCTATAATCGATCGATCGATCGAACACATGACCTTTTCAACTGGGAAGAGATGGGGAGTTGTAACATTGTCATATTTCTTTTGTATGAGCTGCTTCAGAGCTTATCTGATTAGATTTCTCTTTTTTTCTCTTTTGACAGCAAATAATAACGCAAGACATCAGTAAAGATCCATCGTCCGTTGGATCACCGGGCGAAATGCACATCTCACTTTGTTATCATCCGTCTGCTGACCGCTTCACTGTTACTGTCTTGCAGGCCAGAAACATCCGGGTAAATTGAATAAAAGCGCAGTGCTTTCTAAAAAAAAAAAACTGTTGGCTGTGTGTCATTTAAGCTATTGGCTGATATTTGTTTTTCTGTATAGGCTCCCAACACAGCGGTACCTGACAGTTACGTCCGATTGACTCTGTTTAATCAAACGCGAGCCGTCAAAACAAAGCGGACGGGAATTATCCGACGGTATTAATATTTGAAATCCAGTAACCAGGAGGAATTTTAAAAATCACAACAATTTTTGTTTTTAACGAAAAAAAAGTTCGGCAGATCCTTGTTATAACGAGAGCTTTCATTTTCGACTGGAGGCAACTAACGTCGACACAACCAACATTGTTTTGGCTATCCACCAGCCGGACAACAAAGGTAATTTCAGTGAACCGTTTAATCGAATAGCTAAAACAATGGATAGTTGTTACCACATGACGTTCCTGATGGATTTCCGCATGTCTCAGATCGCATTCTTGGACGTCTGGTGCTCGGATCTTTCATGTTTGCCCGTGGCCGAGGAATGGCCCATTGGTGAGCAATTCATTTTAAATATTAAAACGCTGAAATTTATGGAACGACGTTTGACCCAACTTTTGTTTATAGACTACCTTTGTGTTCTTGTTTACCGTTTATTTGCGTAACTTTATGGAAATCGTGCAATATCACCAGTGACAATCTATCTTCCAATTAGTTATAGCTAATGAATAATAATAATGTAACTGACAACTATGTGCCTTATAAGACACCTGATCTTTATGGTTTATGAGTTATTCAAATTCAAAGGGGATGCAACTAGAAGCATTTTTACTCCCGTTTATATTATAAAACTATACAATAAAGAGGAAAAACAATATTTTAGTCATTATCAGCGATTTATTTGAGTTGTAAACAACACGGGCTAAAAAATAAGCCCGACCATTGTTTTCATTTTTTTTCCTATTCCAAAAGCTATTTTTAAAAAAAAGAAATAGATGATTGAGATCCAGAATTTAATGAGAATTACGACAATCAAATTTGGTTTGGCGTTGGACTCTGGCGTTTTTTAGTTATTTGAATTTGACGCGGCTGCGCTAAAAGCTAATTTGATTGCATTCTTTCAAAAACTATACAATTAACGGGAAAACTAATGCGTTATTTGAAATCAGTGTGCAATTTCGAGTATAGTACGTGATTTTTATCGAATTCCAAGAGAAGTCATTTTTTGTGGATTTTCGCAAAAGTGGGAAGGGTATAGCCTTCCCACTTTTTCATTTTTCGCTAAAATCTAGATATTGCTTAAAATACATCACTTCGATTCAAAATTGAACGAGGATCACGAAAATCGATATCGTTTTCCCGTGAAACTAATAGTTTATGAGTTTTTTTTAATTTGACGCGGCTGCGCTAAAAACTAATTTGATTGCATTTTTAAAATAACTATACAAGTATAAAAGTAATGGAAAAAATAATGCGTTATTTGAAAACAGCGTGCAATTTCGAGTATAGTACGTGATTTTTATCGAATTCTAAGAGAAGTCATTTTTTGCGGATTTTCGCAAAAGTGGGAAAGGTATAGTCTTCCCACTTTTTCATTTTTCACTAAAATCTAGATATAGTTTAAAATACATTACTTCGATTCAAAATTGAACGAGGATATCACGAAAATCGATATAATTTTTCCGTGAAACTAGTAGTTTATGAGTTATTCAAATTCAAAGGGGTTACACTAGAAGCATGTTGACTCGCGTTTAATACAGCTGCAACGCTCGGCCCTGGTACTGATCCCTGAGTTGATCTTGACACGGAACATACTGGCGCAACACAGAAAAAATAAGCCCGACAAAAAAAGCCCGACTTTTCCTTATTTAATTTTATTTTAAACCGAGATTTTGCTAGACAAAAATACATTCTTAAGATCCAGAATTCAATGAGAATCACGGCAGTCAACTTTGTTTTGACGTTGGACTTATAGTTATTTAGTTTGCCAATTAACAATTGGGTCAAATGGCGTTGCGTACGGAAATGATGCAAAATAATTTTTCTTTATTGCCTTTATGTTCCAGGAACGAAATGTTTGCTCGGCCGAGGGAACATATTCAACTTTGGCATCCATTACCTGATCTCAATTGATCTGAAAACAGTTGCTGTTCAACGTTTTTCTTTTGAAACGCAGACCCAAAGGAATGAAACATGAAATTATGGACAGCACTGTTGGTGTTTATATTCTTCTATATGTTTTAAATTATTATCGACATAAGGAAATAATGTTTCGCCATCTTCTTTCCATATACATATTTTTTCAATTGTAATCTAAAGCGTCCGTGATTCTCTTTTTTATTTTTCGCCAACAATCGCAACCTGCTTTTCTGGTGTGAACATTCTCCTGTATTTGATTTTACACGAATCGGTTCGTTGGCTGTTTCACTTCTTGACATTTTCCATTCTCGCGATCTGTTTGAGAACTTGTACCGGGCAATCTTTGTAGCTCTGCAGGCAAAAATTTCGCACCAATTCAGCCGTTGTATCGAGCGAATCCTGGCTGGAACAAATAAATCGTTTCATTTTCCCTCGTTTTGGGATTTTAAAAACTTGTACTTGGTATTTCCTTCATCGGTATATAACAAACCATCAATTAGGGAGACCGGATGGGTGGGAAGGGGCGACAATATGCGCGAATTGCTAGGCATCCTTTTGTTTTTGCCGAGTGCGGGGCACGAAGAACGGAAAAATGTCGTGAGAACAAATCTGACACCCATATGCTGACACATTTGTGCTGATTCATAAATACGAGAATGGGAAAGGGGGCAAAAGAGGTTAACATAAGAAACGTAAGGATTAACGGAAAAATTAAAAGAAAAAAAAACGGAAGATTGGTGATGTGCAGCAAATGAGATGTAACACACAAGAACTTGTCATTTTATTTTCAAACGGAACATATGTGTAAACCTTCATGTTTTGTTTCCTGTATTGTGTGAGGGGGATTCTTTCAAATATAACACATGCATTGCAATAGGAAATACGGATGCGCGACGAACAAATGAAAATAAAGTATAGGGTACGGGAATGGGTAGCAACATGTTGGCCTTTTTTTTCTTTTCCGCCCGTCATAAGTGTCCAGTTACAAGTCAGATAAGACCCGATTTGCTTATGTCAATTAGTTTTGTTTTTTTAATTCAATATATATATATGTAAACTTTATATATTTCTGTTTGCCCCATAGTACCATAAACCATCGAGTCCTTGTCCAATTAAAGGGAGGAGGGACAGGAAAGCAGAACAAAAACAACGGAACGGTCCGTCACTTCCGTCTAGCCGTTTTGACGAGCAAGTATCATTTGTGCCAGCCGATAGAAATACAGTACGCATATGTACAATTTTGACTCGGCGAGTAAACGAGACGCTTCTTTTATCCCAATACCCGTTGTGCCAGTGATGATCCATTGTTTTGTAAGTTATTCTTTTTCTTTTTTACAAGTCATAAGGGGCAGGTAAATAACCTCTTCTTTTTTTTAATTTTTTCTCTTTTTTTTTTGTTTGGCAGCAAGTCATTTTTCTTGGTTAATTTGTTTCCCATCAAGCTTCCACAGGGCTAATTTGGCCATTGCGTTGCTGCGGCTGTTGCGTCGCTGATTGTTGATGATCCAGTTTCCTTTTTTGCTCTTGCATCGCTTCCTTTTGATCCTGTAGTCGCTTGTTATAGGATTCGGCCAGCGCCTGCCAGTTCTTTCGATTCGAATGGACTCCATCCAGTAAAGGAGTTAGCTTCTCATCTACAGCGGAAAACGCCTGGAAAAATCAGTGCGGGATAAAAAAAAATTAGTCGAAATAAAAGGGCAAATGATCTCAACTAGAAAAGAGGCTTACGTCGTAGACTGGTAGGCAAATAGAATCAATAAATCCGACTTGCATAGCGGGTAGTTGGTCTTTCTTTTCACGATTCATCATATCCTAAGAATCAAACAATCACACAGTTAGTTAAAATAATAATGTAATGACTTGCAAAATTCCCTTACAATCGGGGTGATCTTGAGCTCCGTGCGCTCGATGTCTCCCTGTTCGAAGAACTCGTTGGCTACCAAATCAGCCACTTTCCACTGTACCTCCCACGGTTTGGTAATGGCCGCAACGTCACAAGCGGTCATCATCATGCCTCGCAATAGCTCCCGATGGCTTTCCTGCCACCAATCATACGATCGTGTAGCAACCAGTTGGAAGAACGCTCCCCGTTTTCTGTACATTTGAAGAAAAGCTGTTGATTATTCGTTGTTATGTTACGTTTACAGTCAGTTCGGGATTGAAAAACGTGGGGTATCATCTCCCCGCCGTATGGCTGGGTATAAAGGAAAGACGCGTTTGAATGCGCGCAATCGGAAAGGCTGTCGCTGTGTGAAAATCTTTATCCAAAAATGGTTGTTGTTATATGTAAAGTAAAGGCAGCTGACGTTGCCAAGATACGACTCCAACGCTTCTGTTACGTCAACATAAAGATGGAATAGAGTACGGCATCGACTCTTTCTACTCATAGGTTTCTAGCAGAAAATATCGGTTTGGATTACACGACTGTGCGAATAGGAGTTGACAAGTAACTGTCGGTAATCACGTCATGCGTCGGAATGGTGAAAGTAACCGGAAGGTAATAATGTGTGCACGCACCCGAAATAAACAGCCAAGTCGGTAGATAGGATGGCTTCCTCCAGCACTTTGACGATCTTCTCATATTCTTCAGAGCTGACGTTGCCCAATATTTGACAACCCTGAAATGATGAAAGGCAAACGAGAAGTGGAATTGCAAATTAGGTGCACGTATAAATGACTCAAGTAGATTACTTGGCTGTTTAAAATCATGAGACATTGATCGAAGTGGTGTCGCTCCATCGTCGACGTCGTGTACAATTGCGCCAGAGGTGAGGACGCCCTAAAATCAATCAAATATTTCAATGATTATTTTTGCGCAATAACACCGATTTTGCGAGCAACGTACTTGACTTGAAAGGAATTATTGGTTCCTCTGTGATCAAGATCGTGACATAGACAAGCCATAATGAGCGAAAGAACTTCGATTTCGCCTAGAACTTTCCACCATTGCGTGCCCTGTAATAATAAAAACATCCCATTTAGTCGAATCCATCGGTTAGGAAACACGCGATCTCAAATAGAAAACCAATAAAAATAGAAAGAGGGAAACCAAAATGTTACCGTCACGATGGCGAACATCATTTGAGCAACGTTAAAAGCGTGCCTCCAATTATGGTACGTCACGTTGCGGTAGTTCTTTTTGACGCTCAACAACCATCGACAAAGCACTTCGTAATTGATGTGAAACCTACCGATCAAGTCCAAATCGATAAACATTCGTAGACAGGCCTACAAGAAAAAAAAAAAAGCAAAGTGTCAGAACATGAAAATACAGAAATAAAAAAAAAAAGGAACCCCGATCGATATGATAAGATTTCGTTCGAATTGTTGGAATGAAGTCGTAAACGTACCTTCAACGTCTCTTCGTCCTCCAGACTGAAATCATTGAAACGGTAGTCGTGCAGCCGGTACGCTTTGGCAGACGGGATGATGGCTTTCTGCAATAGCGAGACAATCAAAACAATCAAACGAAACTGCGCACGTACACACACACACACACACACACACACAAACGAATCGGGCAAATAATAACGAAAGACGAAACTCCGCCAGCAATATCACGCGTTTGCCTATCTCTCGACATAGCTTTAAGAACGTTCGATCACCAAACGACTCACCCGCAAAAGGCAATAATGGCCGTCTGGGTTTAAAGTTTTGAAAAGGACTTGCACACTGTGGTACAAACGAAGAGAAAACCATGAAATTGACGAGTGATAGCGTACAGCATTGGTCCCTTTTTTTTACGACTTCGTTTTGAAGACCAATTTTCTCTGAAAAATCTTACACTAGATGGGAACTAAGTTCATGTTTTCACGGCTACAAATCACCACAAACAAAGACGAGAAGAACCGACATTTGTCGTATTTGCGCTCGTCCAGAGTTAGGGTTGTTAGTTTGGTGTGCGCACTTGGAGAATGAGCACACATTTCAGCTGCGGCAAACGTTCCAAGGACGAGTCGTCTAGTCAGTTTGATTGTTTTTACCTTCAACTTGGTGGCATCTTCAGCTGGCGCGGTAGCGTGGTAACTCAACACCTCCAGCGTGACGCGTTGTTTGGCCATGGCCACAATGGCTTTCTCATACCTGACGAATTAAGTCATAACGGGTTACGTGGCAATAAAATCTGACACGCCACACAATCGTAAAAAACAAGAAAACAGGGGAATAATAGAAACAAGAGGGGAAAGACGCAAACCAAATTACATGTTGGTGTTGTTGATGCCCATGCCGCAAAAGATGGAGAAAGCTTCGACAAAGTTCTCATCGTTTTTGGTGAACGGCAAGTTGTTGAATTTGTTGACTAACTGTGGAACAAAAGTTTAATGACGTTCCTAACAATTGCATTGTTTTTCATTTTAAAAAATTTAATTTACCTGAATGACGCCAATGATGCTACCTTCGGAATTCTTGATTGGCATGCACAGGACGGTTTTGTGGACAAAATCCGTACCCTCGTCGACCGAAGGATCGAAACGCGGATCCATGTAGGCATCGGTGATGTTCACTGTCTAGTGATTTTTAAAAAATGATAGCCAATCAAAGTTCACTCTAGGATTTGGTCCGTATTTATTTCTCTTTAAATGCTGTACCTCTGCTGTAGCTGCGACGTAGCTGGTGATGCCCGCGTTAACTGGGAATCGACTCTCCTTTGGACTAGAAAGGGAAAAACGAAAAAAAGGATGGCGATTATTACAGCGGGGAAAAGGCCAAAAAAAAGGAAAAGAAAATTGTATGCGAATGAACAAAGTATCAAAGAAAAAAAGTGACTTGAAATGAAGAAACTTTGAAAAAGGGAAAAAGTTCAAGATTTTTTCCCAACAAATTGGGTACTTTGAGATCCCTGTTAGGCAGTTTCTAGCCAATACGTTGCCGAGCAGTCAAATATTAATTACCTAGTTCCAGAACCCTCCGGGTCCTCTCCGCTTAGATCGCTGGCTTCGAAATCGAATACGCGCGAGAAAGTTCCTTTCGATGCCTCGTGGACTAGTAATACCTAATTGGGCAAAGGCAAATGATAATGAGGAAATCGAACAGGGCAGGATTAGGATAAGCTAAAAGTGAGGGCCGTGGCCAGTTCTTGACGAAAAGGCCAGTCCCGATCGATATGTATACCTGGCAACGCTGACACTGAATCAGTGATTGCGTGTGTGTTAAGATGCGGTAGACCATGATCTCGAGCGTACTTTGTTCCTCGAAGATCATGCGGGCTAAATCCAATAAAACCTGCCATTGCACAAGAACAATGGAAAAACAATAGAGAGAATTTGAGTTAAACACACATAAATCCACTTGTAGGGTTTGCTATAAAATTTGATGAGCCGTGCAAACCGAACGCACACAAGTTAATGGACTAATAACAGGGGCACGCCCTTTTCAAAATAGTTTAAGGTCAATTTAATAATTTACAAGCAGTTGGTTCCCTTAAAGTACTTCGGATCGACGCGACATTTAACAATAGGAAACAATGACGCACATCTACACGATTCTAGTACAATGTTTAGGCCAAATAAGGCGAAGTAAGTCACGTTGGAGGCTTGCGGGCACGCACACCGAGAACAAAAGATAAGGCGTCCAAGATTTATAGAAGCTCATAAAAATCCCTCTCTCACTGGCGATTGCATCGTGATCATCATTGCCGTCATCGTACCTGATTGCGCTTAATTTCTAATTGGCTGCGCTCGTAGAGTTGCGCGTTCTTGAGACCGATGCCGCAGAACTGGAGATATCCGGCGAACACCCGACTATCGTGAATCGTGAACGTGGCTTCGTTATCACCCTGTTTGTTGATGACCTGTGCGACTCCAATGACTTCGTTATTCGAGTCTTTGATGGGCAGGCAGAGCATTGAGCGTGTGTGATAGCCGGTCATCACATCCACATCGTGATTGAACCTTTCGTCCTGGGATCAAAAGGGTTCAATTATTCATCATCAAAAAGTACTCGCAGCACAAAGGCAAACACAATCAACGCAATAAATACTTTTTTTTAAAAACGTGAATTTCAAAGAGGCCTACTTTGTATGCATCAGGTATGTTGACTGGCTCGCCGCTTTGCGCTACGTAACCGACAATACCGGAACCCCACGGGATGCGAATTTCGTCCTTCTTCTCCATCTCTTTCAGAGTGGATTGCGAGCACACGTCGAAAAGTTTGGAAACGAGGCAGCGCGACTCGGATCCCCGCTCTCCTTGCACTAGGAACAGCGAACATCGATCCGCTTTTGTCAGGATGCTCACATTCTGTTCATCGTAGAGAGAGGAGTCGGCAGAAAAGAAACAAAAAACTAGATTATTACATTAAACTTCAATAGCGTAGCCTTTGCTAAAACAAAACTTTTCAAAAGCCAAGTTAGAAATCAACAAGAAACAATTTCTGTCACATACGCTTGTTAAACGTATCGTTAAAATGTGTACCTTTCAGCAGCTTTTAAACTAAAACATAAAGGGAGCTGGGGATGATTTGTTATTAGCGGGGTAAACCCACATCACAGATTCAAATATCTCGCACGAGCGAAGGTGGCAAACGTTATAACCTTCACTGCTTCTCAGGTGTTTGTTACATAGCTTCTCAGGTTTCTATTTTACCTGCAGGATTTTGTGGCAGAGACTGCGTACGTCCAGATCGTTACAAATATCTTTGACGAGTTCGAAAATGAGCTCTTTCTCGTCGAGTGATTTGAGCTCGTTGCGATTCCGCCGGAACGGTTTAATGCTGTGGTTGATGAGAGCGTGTGTCTCTTCGCTGGTCGTCGGGCTGATGAACGTCAGCGTGCCGTCAACGTTGCTAATCAGCGGTCGGAGCAGACCGCCACGCTCAAATTCGTGAGCCGAGATCTTGCGAACGGGTGTCGCCATCCCAGAACTAGTTTTCCCACTGCCACCCGGCTGCTGTTGCTGGCCACTCGACGAAGAACCTGATTCCGTTTCGGTTGATCCTCCGGAAGCGGCTCCAGAGCCTCCGCTTGGGAGCGAGTGTGACACCAGCCAAGCATCGACCATCTGCCGAGTAGCTTTCCTGCAAAATGTGTTTTAGATATTAAATCAGCTGTTGATAGGCGTTTTTCAATTGAAACAAACGGATGAATGCAGAAGACGAATAATTGGAATTGAAACGCAGATATTGAAAAATCGTTTGCCTTTTGACGAAGGAAAGCAACATGAAAGAATTTGTATAGTCGACTTCGGTTTCGATTAGCCTTGGCGAAAGGCTGTTAGGTCTACAGGAATTCATTTTCAGCAATTTGAGACTACGTCACTGATTTCCAATTGCCAAGGGCAATGATGCGATCGAAGCCAAGAAGCAGTTCACGATATAAATCCGTCAGCGAGCAAAACAGAAACGCGCGATAAACGTGCAGACATCTCCTCTCGTAATGGCTGATAATTGTTTCAGGGAGGAATCTTGTAAGGATAATATTTTGTTTTAGTTATAGAGATGCCAACTGCCTACGAATCTCTCGTCGCTATCTTTCGTGGAAAACATCTGTTCGGGGGAAGTTTATTTGCGAAACGAAGTCTGCTGTAACGTTAACACGTACAGTACTACCTGCGCTCAACTTCCGGCTGTGTAGAGAGAGTGAGATAAAAAGAAAGAGAAGAGGCGGATGCAAATAATTTAGCACGGCACTCAAATATCGTTGCATTATTCTAAGGTGAACCGGAAGTGCATGTGGATCGATCGTTATATTTGCCTTCCGCTGAAGCCGACCTATTATTGATCAGGCTGTGAAAAAAAAAAGGGAAACGACAAATGGATTCGGCAAATAGAATTTGCTTCTCGCAACCAATCGGTAGGGATAATCAAATAACTACAACGATATCAAGAATTGACGGGCCAATCTGGAAAATGAAGAAACGCAGCCTTCGGGTTGCTACGTCGCGCTCATTCATCCGTCGTTGGTTTAATTTCGTGTCGTCTTAAATTCACGTCGATTCAAATCATACTTGTCTGAAGTGCATGAAGAACTTTAATCCGCAAGGGGACTGCAAAAGAGGACACCGTCACGACGTACGATAAAAACACGAACAAAATAATGTACGGGATTAGACGGTTGATTGACGGCAACAAGTTTTTACTCTCGCCTGCCGGCTGAATAACTCACGACCAGCTTGCGAAATTCAGTACAACAAGTTGGCAATCTCATTTTCAACTTTTTTTTCCAACAGCTCTGACGCACTGGTATTTTCTCTTTTATTTTTCTTCCAGATCATCACGAGGCAGTGATGAATCGTTCAAAACGCTTTCGTGACGGCGCACGGTTCTACTGCGTGAACTGGAAATGCGCCGTCCGTCCCTTTCTTTAAAAAATTCTGCAACGTAGGCAAGCGCTGCCATAATCGAAGTACAACAGACCATGAAAAAGAAGTTCCTGTTTGATTTTTTGCTTCCTCTTTTCCCCCGTCCTTTTCCGGGGTTCGTGCGGAAGGCGGACGTACACGGCTGGCTACGTGCGGAAACGTCCGATAGCAAAAATCAACAAAACAAAACTAAAAAGAAATGCTACATAGTGCAAGAAGAGAAATAACTTTTGTCGCATCAGCAGATAAACAAGCAGATAACGTACGGATGTAAGAACGCCACGCCATGGCATGCGATCGTGTCTGGCATAAGTACACATTTCCTTTCCATCGAACATACGCCGACCAATCGGCCGATTGACCAAGAGAAAAAAAAAACATTGCAAGCATCAGGACTGTCTGCTTGGCTCCAGTGTCACTGTAGTTCCAGACGACGGGCAGCAAAAAAGAATTGTGTATGCGACAAGGATGTACAAGGACGAGCGAACAGAAGCGGGTCACCACACACATGCACACACACAGAAAGAGACGTGACGGACACGAAAAACTTGCTGTCGTCCGTGTTATTCAATCAGGCCTTGTGTCAACACAAAGCCCGATTGTAAATATACCATTCTTTCTTGTTCTATAGACAATCTCATTTGTACAAACCTGAACTGACCACAGAATCAACGTCCCACAGAAGAAGGATAAAGAAAAGCAAATGTGTTTTGTTACCAACCTGAGAAAATAGTCGAGACAAAAATTGGGATGTTCGTCGATCCACGACTCGACGCGCAGCCATTCCGGATCGTTGATCCACGTTTCTCGGTCTCGTTCGCGTTCTTCGTTCCATTTTTTCAGGTCCCATTCGCCGCTGTTGGACTGTTCGTTATGATCGCGGTAGCTAGCCGGACCGGCGATAGGACCCCCGCCAGCGGAAGGCGCTGCCGGAGCCAGTGCGGATGATCCAGTGGATCCTGTGATCCCACAAAAGGACGAATAAGAGCCTGCTGCTGAATTCTGAAGATTAGTCTTCGAAGGTGCCGGCGTCGACGGAGTGGCAGGGCGCGAATAACCAACGTGATGATCACCCGAATTCCCTTTCGTCAGCTCGGCCGTCCCTCGCGAAGAATCCTCCCCACCACGTGAAGCTGCTGTTCCTGCTTAAAAGAGATACAAAAGGTTTAACACTCTAGAACGAAATGACTGGCGGCTGGCATCGCGACTTGTATTTCATTTCTTAAAAGAGTTTGCGCGAAATTTCTTATTCAACACGACTACGACTTCGACAACTTTCTTGGCTAGCCTAGCCATGAATTCGTAATGAGATTGGAGCAGCGCCATAAAATCTAGAGAGATCGCAACGTGAATTAAAAATGGGAAGAGGAACAGCGCACGATTTTCTGGCTGCACGTGGACTTTCAGAGTGCACCCTCGCGGTTGGCAATTCTTGACAGTGTATACCAGAAAGAAAAAAAAATTTCTCAGAAGTAAATTTTCTGGATATTTTCAGAAATCCATTTGTGAAGGTCTAATATTAGCAATCACCCAATGTCCTACACGATTTTTTTTCAGCTGCTGTTCGTGAGGCCACAAGACTGAAACGCAGATGCATGGTAAGATGCCAAATTTTATTTATCTTGAGAGACGTAAAACAAATCTGAAAGGGGCGATCGAGAAGAGAAGGACGAAACGGAGCACAACAATTTGTTCATTAAAATAGGAACGCTTGACTATGATTCATTACGCCCTGGCGACAGCGCATTCGCCAACGGCAATCCATCACGGCGGACCGGATAATTGGAATTCACGCCATTGTATACAACAGAAACGATGTTGTTAACGGACTAGAATCGGCCACGTATATACAAAATCGAGTTCTAAAAAGGCCTCCATTTTTGCAATGTAACATGTTACCTCTTCAGTGAAAGAGGGAACCAAGTGAGGATCATTAAGACGGGCGTCTTTTGATGAGAAGTGAGATTAAACAAAAGCCAAGAACGAACGCGTGATCGGCGGATAATAATATTACAACTTCTAGCACCAGATCGTTTCTAACTCTTTTTCTACTTCCATCTTCGTTGAATAATTGCGTTCTACTGAAGCAAAGGTGGAATGGTTTTTGTTTCTTCGTTAGTTGCTTCTGCCGTGCTATTAACCGAGGCACGAAGATCACGGCCGACAAAGGGTGACGTTATTCATAATAAACAGCATCAGCCAGATAATAAGAAAAAAGGGCGTCGGCATTGCGTTTTCAAATCAACCGCACCCGTTTTCTAATCTTCTAAGAGCATTAAAAGACTATAAAAAAGGGCCAAAGAAAATGTGATTTGCTCTCGTGTTCTCATTACGGCATGGGGCCAAGAGATTACACGGGATCAAGAAGAACTAGAATGGGATGCGACATCACTCGTCACGGTTCTATCATTGTTCTTGTCCAGCAAACTGAGCTTTGTTTCTTTCGTCCAGCATGTGCCGATTTCCCGGATCGTTACTCTGACGTGTCGTTTACCCCGAACGCTGACGAAGACGAATGACAGCACGCAATCCGACGTACACCGTCATCACCCTCAATTGGGGCCAAAAAGAAAGTCCCCGTCATTACGTCGAGTTCAACCGGCCTTGACTCTCTATCTCCTTCTTGAAGAGGTCTTTTATTTTTCTTTCTTGCTTTTTCCTTCCATTCTCTTTCACTTCTCGGATTCTGTTTTTCTTACAATCTCTCTCGTTTTTTTTTTCTTCCCCATTGGGCTACATTCTTTTCTTCCCGGGGCATTGGTGCTGGAACACGATCTCCTTTCCAGATAATGAACAAACACAACATTTTCAGCTCTTTTGCATGACTGACTTCTTTCGTTGCGAAGGTGGTCCCCTTTAAAAAAAAACAAAAAAAAAACATCGTCTTCTTGTTCAGCGGTGCTTCGTTCACCTCTCCTATGTTTGCGCTTCCGCATCGCCTGATAACAATACATTCATAATCGCAAGCTAAACAAGAAGATTTCTCGGTCGCACACTAATTGCGAGTCGGGTGTTTCCACCTGTGAGAGTTGGGTTTGCCTTTCATCTTTCGCACCGACTGTTTATTGCTTTGTTTCGTTCTAACGTGACACTACGACAACATATAGAAAAACACAAGCACGTACACGACCTGTGACAATACTGAACGACCTCCTCCCCCCCCCCAAAAAAAAGGGAAAATAAAGATAAGAAAGTAAATGCTTCTTACGGTTCCAAAGATATGACCGAACTTATTATCAACAAGGTTTTGAATGCACCGCCATGTTCAAAAGGTGGGCAGACGACAAGAGAATGATTGCTGGCACTACCTGGATTGATGGGAAGCAACAAGTCGAGTTTGCCAGGTGAACGATGTTTCTATGTGGGCGTCTAAAACTCGTAGTTTACAGAACGTGAACCCCTCCTGTGGACACGAGTTCTTGTTTCAAATCGCTATACTTTGTTTACGTTACACAACATCACCGCCTCTGTCGACAGTTTGTTTGCTATTGAAAACGTACTCGTAGGTGAGGTGCCGGATAACCGAAATCATAAGTTCCCCTTAAGCTGAGCGAGTGCACGACGCCAATTACGACACAGGTGTGAGGGAATAAATTAAAAAGAAATAAAATTTTAAAAAATCTCGGGTTTTCCTTGCCCACTCTGGCGAGAAACCAGCAGCGGACAAACTAAAGTTAAAAGAACAATGAAAATGGTGCTCGGTTTCCCATGACAAGCTTCCAGTTGCGTCACTCGGACGTCAGCAACAAGCGATGCGTTTCATTTCTTACATAATACAAAGCGCCATTCTTTTTTTTATCACCTCATTGTGGAGGGAGGGAGGATTTCAACAAAAAAAGGAAGGTACCGTGTCTTGACATTAGACACTGTAAAGAGAAACATTTCCAAAAGTTCGATTGTCTAATTGATTGCTGGCCAACTGAGAGCAAAATGGCAGACCGGTGTCACCATAGACTTCCTGTTTCGAGAAAGAAAAAAAAAACAAAAAACAAAAGAGAGTGAGAGACTGACAAATGGAGCCTTAGTGAAGGCTATTCTAACGGGACGTGGCATTCCAGATTTACAAGTGTTTTTGATTATGGCCGGCTCAGATACCATCGCGTATTGTTTTCACGTTTTTCTCATACGAGTCGGCGAAAGTTGAAAGCCGAGAGTATGACTCGAATTTGATCTTCAAAACCGATACAAGTGCCTTAGAAACGGTTCCTTTTTTAGTGCTTCAGGCTCGTCAGAGAGGTTGACATTTTTCATGCTGAAGGAGCCGACTGTGAAAGGATGGACGCACATATACGAATGGTCGGAGAAAAGAACCATCATTCCACAGGCCGAAAAGTCGTCGTCCTTCTTTCTTTTTCCCCGGCTAACTCGTTCTGCTATTCCGCAGCCGTTCGCCCTACGCGCTATAAATCTAGTCAGCTGCCATCCGCAAACGACTTCGATGAGACAAGAGTCTACTCCTAGAAAAAGGAGACCCCCAAAAAGAGAAAATAAAAGGATTGAGACAAACGTGGGAAAAGATAAGAATACGAAGATTCGAATTTTGTGGACCCGCCGTCCAGCAAAGTAAAAGGATTCCATCGCTCATTCGGTGGCCGTCTGCGTTTTCGTACCAACAGGCGAAACATACGAATGCGCCTTTGACGAAAGAAATAATGAGACACTCAAACTTCATGAACGTTGAAGTGAAAAAAAGCAGACACAGCTAACAAGAGATGCTATTAATTATCTCAAGTTTTTTTTTTCTAAGAACAATTTGTCTTTCTTTTCACTACAAATAACGGTGACATGAAAATCGACTTGCGACTTGTTAGTTGCACGATAATCGCACGCATCTTGCCGGAGCGCTCAGAAGGCCAAATCCGTAAAAAGCTGGGGAACATTAGCACAATCGACGAGGGATATTAAAAGAATATTATGTGGCTTCCTATTGCGATCCGATTTTTTTTTCTCTTACTCAAAAGGGCCCAACTTTGTTATTAGAAACGGACTCAATGACACCGAACTTGAAGGCGAGAAAAGTTTCCTTGTCAATGGAACGTGTTACTACGGACACGCCAATTACATCGAGAAGAAAGGGAATGATGATATTGAAAAGCCTGTTATTGTCACATCGATGCGTCTATCAATGCCGATTAATGGCGAAGACGAACATCAAGAGGGCGACAGTAATGGAAGATGGAAGAGCGGATCTCTCCAATCGCCTTTTTTTTTTCTCGTTCCTTGCGGCGCAGGAGGATTGTACGTCTTTGATTTTCGACATTTTCAGGTTTTTTTTTTATTGAAGGAGATAGTGACCGTTCTTTTACACGAATAGTAGTCATTCCAGATTGTCCACAATGTATTTAATAGTGCATAGCTTCTTTTGTTTGCTGACTTTTCCACCGGATGGTTGCTAACCTCGCGCAATAAAATATTCACTGCGACACAGACAAAGAAAAGTTCGGCACGTGGAGGTTCTTGTTGGTGGCCAACAAATGGACGTGAATCGCCTGTTGACGAAATACGTCGTCAACCAAATAGAACAGGATTTTTTATTTGAAAAAAAACAAACCAGTATGCTGATGACCTGCAAATGCCAGCCATCCTTAAAACAAACGGTGTTTTGAAGTAAAGTGCACCTTCTCCTAATCCTGCCACTTTATACAAAAGATGCAAAGTGAAGCAAATCGCCATAGATAGGTCATTCTAGCCAGATATCGTTGTCGTCCGTGTGCATCGCATACCTAATCGTCACGCGCAATCGCCATTGCGGTCGAGCACATTTAGCTCTTAATTTTTTGTGAAACTTAAGATGTCTTTACATTAGATCATTTTTAGCGCTGGTGTAAATAATAATGTTTCAAATGGAAGAAACGTAACAAATCGTACACGAATTCTATTGAAAATTATCGATCCGGAATGCAATGTTTTATGATTTTCCGTTTGGCCAAACACACAAGGTCCCCCCTCCCCAAGTCACGTCATCCCAGCCGTTAGTCCACGTGCGGGATGAAAAATCAAACGACGCTACTTTTTTTTCCAAAGCACTTGAAAACATTGTGAAGCCAATGAACGCGGCACGGTCCGAATCACATGGCGTCCTACCCAGAAAAAAAGGGGTTGGATTGCGCGCGTGGGCGCGTTCAACCGAGATAACCGTACTAAAATTCCCCCTTTTTTCTATAGCCAACAGCCGAGGAAATGAGATATCGAGAATGAAGTCGTGTGAGCCGCTGTTATGAAGAGAGAAAAAAAGTCAACCAGCCGGACAAAACGAACGTAAAGAGAGAACAGAAGCTGACGATGTCAAAGAAAGAAAAAAGTAAATATAGGGATTGAAAGAAAACGTAAAGGAATGTCAGGGGGAAAAAAATAAACAGTAGGACAAAAGACCCCCGTTTAGAGCAAGTTAAAAGCGTGGCGCTGTAATATCTAGAGCTATCTTCATCCATCAGAGCTATCTTCATCCATCCATTGCCAGATGCTTTATATCACGGGATCAACACAAGCGAGTTGGATGGAATACGAACGGACGGAAGATGAGCGTCACAAGGAACGATAAAAGAATAAGTAATAATAATAATAAAAAAAAGAACTATGGATAAACAAAAGATTGAACTATGGACTATGAGCTTTCGTCTAAGGACTGTTAAGTTCAGATGGGGGAAGAAAACCAGATAGGCGGGGGGAAAAAAAGAGCACGAAAAGATAAAAGAGAGCTAAAGAGTTCCAGGCACGTGTAAAAAAAACCCTAGATAACATACCGCATTAGCCACTGCTGTGGCCTCTTTTTTTAAATTTCCAGTCGTTACTTCAAGATTTTTTTTTTTCAAAATAAAATGAATAACCGCTCTTGTTTAATCAGATGGTTTTTTGCGGATTAAATTTTTTTTTTTCAAATGGCGGTATCGTTGTGCCTTTTTTGAGCTCTTCACGTGAGCTCACTCAATCATCCCTATCACGCACTACGCAGATGCGGGTCGACCGAAAACTGGCAGAGGGTTTAATTCTCGACTGCTGGTCTGAAATGCAAACGCGCCCACGTCAAAGCTTCTTGAACTAGGTCAGGCAACAACAACAAATCCCTCATTAACCCGCTATCACTAACTCCATACTGGAAGTTTGAATGAGGAACTGTTGGGGGGTTAATCGACCAGCGAAAGAAAGGATTGCCTTGTCCGATGAATGCACTATTCAGTGAAGGAAAAACAAAATATGCAAATCTCTCAAATAATTGAGAAACATTTTAAACCGGTCGCCTTCCCTGGATCGACCGGTTGTTTTTCCCGCAACAAGGAGGGAGTCGAATTGAGGCATCGACTATAAAAACAAGACAAAAAAAAAACCATACAAGGACGGGAAATTGAATTCAATGCAAATAAGGAAATTGACCGAAAAAAAACACGAAGAAACATAGTAAAAAAAAAAAAAGACAACAAAAGCCTGAAAAGTGATGAAGAAAGTCGCTGGAAGAAGAGAACAGAAAATTCCAAAACGTCGATGTTTTCATTCTTAAGACTTTTATGGTTCACGGGCTTCTCGCCATCCTCACCGTTAAAAAGCAAAACCAGAAAAAAAAGGCACATAGAGCAACTCGCTTTTTTCTTTCATCTGATGATCTTTTTTCTATTGTTTGCGCTGTTGCTTTTTGTGTCACGTAGCGCATGTCAATGTACGACGAAACGCATAATTTTTTTTTTTCTGCAGGTGGGCTCACAATTGGACAAAAGGAGAGAATAAATTAAAAATAAAAATAAAAAAGTAGAAAGACGCTCCTATGAACACAAATCAGAAAATCATGTCATCCTCGATTGCCAAAAGAATGAGGAAAGAGGATTTAAAAGAGCGGAAAAAAAAGGATAGAAATAATAACAAGTTGATAGCCCTCACTGATATCGATTTTTTTTTTCAAAGACATTATCTTGTAAATTGAAACGCGAAAAAGCATATTATAGGAAGAAAACAATCGAAGACTTCCAACAACTCGCCGCAGCTGAATCTGTGTGTCAGCCATCACCAACAATAGTTGACGTAACTACTTTTGTTCTCCACCTTTCTTTACATTTCACGGTCTGTAATCCTGTCGGTGTTCCGCCTTACTTCAACACAAAAGACCTACGATATATTTACAATACGAGTGGCTACTACATTATAAGGCCATGGTGTCTTTAGTTCCCTCTTTTAACTTTGTCTTTGTTGTCACCCTACTTGAAATATCATTCTCTTCTCTCGCCTTTCCTTTTTTTCCAACGGGCCAGCACTGGCATCATTCCCTTCACTTTTTATTTTTGACTTCCGCTTCTCTATACGGTGGATCGCTTCTTGCTCAGTTCCGGCACTTTCAATAAATCTACGCCAAAAAGGCTGTGCCAGGCGCGGCACCAATCATCTGCAACGACAACGGCAGACATTCGCTGTTCTCCCCCTCTATACCGTATCTGCTCATTTTTCCATGGCCGTTATATTTGCGTTGCCTCCCTTCGCTTTTGAAACCCATTTTGGTGCTGGCCCATTTCTTCCCCCCCCCCCCCCCCCCCCTATACAATACAGAGGATCCCAGTAGCGAGCGGCATCGTGCCGCTACAATGCTCCGATAATACTCCGGAGCTTAAAGCCGGTTGAGATGGATGGTTCCCTAGACAACGGTGACATCGCCGTCGAGCCGTTTCAAATTGATAGAAAAACTCAACATGTCGTTTACGCCAAGTTAAAAGGCTAGTAAAAAGCTTTAAAAAAAGGGGGGGTCTCAAGTATCTCGCTTGTTTTTTTTTTTTAGAACTTTCTTATTTGGCGTTTAGTCGGTGCGGGGTCCCGAGATTTCTGATAACACGAGAGGGACGCTGAAATTCAGCCTATAACCTTCTGCTATCTGAAATTCTATTGTTTATCCTATGACTTTTGTTGAAGAAAAGAAAAACACTTGAAACAATCCTTCTATTGGCTTCCGTCCCTTTTGCTACAAGCATTTAAGTGTTCGAAAACGGAATGAAGAAAAGCAAAGCTCTTACAATCAACACATTCCATTGAGGTGATGGGGAGGCGATGGGGATCGGCCCAGCTCGCTTCGCATCTCTGGCGGCCACTGTATAACAAATCAAAAAGCGCGATACGATATCCATTTCGAGCGTGACTGAGCCAACATGGAAGTGAATAACACAAAGGGCGAATAATAATGGGCAGGGAATTTAAGAATCGTATAAAAGCGTCCAATCGGTAATTGTAGCTGTTTGTCGAGTCATTCAGCAGTAAAAAGGAAATGAAATGCGACGTCGGATAGGATGACGGGGCGGACCTTGACTAAACGACTGCGATAGTTGCGAGATAAAAGCGAGTGAGAGCGTGACAGAATAAAAAGGACAACAGACTGGAATAGACGGCGACGATCCAGCCAAGAGGTGGCTGCAGCGAAAGCTATTTCGGTTCGCTCTTTCCTACATCTAGATTTTTCTTTGCCAGGCAAGAAACTGAAAGAAAAAAAAGAGTTAACGTCGCACAACATACACGGCTGTATTTTTTTGGGTTTTTTTTTTTCATCTGCCGTCAACAGACTCTGCTGCAGATTGAACATGTCAGATTAGGGAAAAGGCCAGACCGGGGGCTCCACGACGTTTGGGACCGTCACAAACAGACTACATCCCGGGAAAATAAGCCCGTACCGAGAAGCTAACTCGGCGGGATGCAAGCGCAAAATAGTTTGGGTGCGCTGGAATATATTTCGACTTTGAATTTGATCCGCCAAGACGTTCGAAGTGTTTTCCCGTACCAGTGCCAAACTTTGTGAATGAAGACGAGGATTTCCACACACTAAATAAATCCAATAAAATCTGAGCGTAACAAGAAGGGGGACATCAATCAGGGTTTTATGTTTATCCCCCTCTTTTGAATAACAAACAACGGGGAACCGGTCATCACCAGTAAAGGAGAGCGGGCAAAACAAAAGGCTAGATCGATACCGAATGCCCCCCCCCCCCCTCCGCCATCACACACATACACACACAAAAATGATGGCGGTATTGGTAGGAAGATAATCACGATATGGACCTGCCACCGACCACATCGCCCGGATAACATAGCAGCCGGATGAGACATGCACGGTCGGGTTCGTGTCCCGCTTATTATTTTTTGCATGCAAGAGTCGAGCTTAAAGCATCTGATACTTTTATTTGTTTCGCCTCCTCCCTCATTTCCTACCATCTTCCCCCGCCTTTGTTATCGTTGTTTGTTGTTGTCTCAAAAAAAAAATAAATAAATAAGAAGAACCTTGAGAACAAAAAAACGCAGCCAGTCGCGTCCGACAACCTTCACGGGGAGAGATAGAGGCCGGCGGGTCAATGTCTGATATTTTCTTTGGAGAAAATGTATAAGGTAATAAGGAGGGCTTGTGACCGAGATACGGCAATCGATTGACGCCCCTTTAAAGTTAAATTCCTTGGAGCACGTTCGCGAGTTTCGAGCGACGACCTTCACCAGCGAAAGAATTCCTCAACTGCATTCAAAGTTGAGCGCGTTTGCGGAAAAAGAGAAACTATATTCTTCTTTTGGCTCTCAATTGAAGAAAGAAAAAAAGACGTGACTAAAAACAAGACTTTACTTGAAAAAAAGAAAATGAGATCTGCGGGATTATTAAAAGCCCCCCTGGTAATGAGGCGTCCCGAGGCGGGGCTAATGAAAGTCTGTACATCACAGGCAGACAGCTATTGATTAAGCGTTACTTTCGGGTATTTACGCGCGATGCGGTATTATTTGACACGTTCAAACACCCACGCAAAAACGTTAAAGAAAATGTGATAAAACCATACACGATTAAGGAAAACAGTGCCAATTGTATACACATTTTTTTGGTTTCGCATCGTTCGATGTTGGGGTACGCGCGGGCCGGCGCAAATGTTTTGGCTGTTGCACGCGGTACTTTTTTAACCATCCTACCCCCCCCCCAAGGGAACGTGTGAGAGGGGAAAAAGAGATGGACGTGTGTGTGTATACGTTTTCCATGTAACGACGACATCGTCGGTCGTAAAAGGGCGGCCTAGCAGCAAAACTGCAGCCAAGCTGGTTGCTCCGAGCCACGCAAAAGAAAAAGAAAAATCGATCGACTCTCTCCTTCGTCTCTCGCCTTCCATCTCTCCCCTATTCCGTTCTTTTTTACTACACTCAAGTCAGCGCACCCACCAGGAAGGAAAAGCATGTCATCCATCGTAGCGAAGCTGTCGTACAGCAAAAAAAAAAATACAGTCCTCGACGCTTGAAACTTGCAATTGCAATCCACCCAAAAACAAAACAAAAAGGTTGTTTTCTTGGAAGACTAAAAACTGTGGATAAAATGGGACGGGGATACATTGTTTCAATTCGTGAAGAAAAAAAAAAGGGACGAGTCGATCAAGATGCCGAAAAAGCCGTTTTCTTTTTTCTACTTCGTCTATCGCTGTTTCATCCGATACATTTGCATGTCGTCTAGCTGACAGAATTAGCTTCCATCGACACATTTACGATCCTGTTTCTCAAGTTTAGGCGGGAGCCAACCAACACGCAAGATCCAGTGTATCTATATAGGAAAAAAAAAAGGCCAAAGGGTTTGAAAAAAAGAATAAACTCGACGGCGATCGATCGCTATATATCGCTAGCGTATAAGCAATGAGACAGCAGCTAGAACGTGATAACATCCGCGTACACACAATGTCGGCTCAGCGAAGCGCGAGAGGTGAAAACAAAAAGAAGAAAAAACGATCAATGAGCATATACAATAAGACGACGTTCAGGGGTCATCAGCAATAAAAAGTGCGAAATTTGAAAAATGCGAATCGGCAATGTTTTTTTGTCTGTATAGGGGAACGATTCGAATGAAGAAACGAAAGAAGGGCGAATGAAAATCAGTCCAAATGAAACTGGAACCCGGTTATTCGGTTGCTATGACATTCATTGTTTTCGATCAGGTTGCTATGACCATCAACGTCTTTCCTGTTTCTCCGGTACCAGTTAATCCGACTTACACCCGAGAAAAACCCGGGATGACAACAGCTTGCTGTGAAGACAAAAACGCAACAACAAATATATCCCAAACGAAAATGGATAAAACAAATTCATTCAACTCAAATCTTTGTGGGCAAGATTGTTGTTGCACATTTGTTTACGTACGTTTATCTAGTCCAAAGTAGCACATGGTCTGACCCATGGCTGACCGCCACCACAAGTCATTCGGATCACTGGACAGCTGAAAGAAGCATGACCGACGTTTTTTGACGTAATCCATCCACACAATCCCACGGAACGCTGGCACAATATTGTTTATGCTTAGATGTTGGTCCTCTTCATTCGCTAAAGGTTATTATTTCGATTGTCCACGCTATTTCCCTCCCCGTCCGGAACATCCAGCAACGCTACGCATACACATTCAATCCGTAAAAAAATCACTGAAGCCGAACGCGTATAAGTTTTGATATGTCCCCCCGTTCTGGCGTATCCTTCCGTTCGTTCACAATCAAAGCGTCCAGCACAACACGAAACAAAAAAGGAGAATATCCTACGCCAGCACGTAAGGCCCATCCGCTGACGGACGGAACTTTTGATTGTTTCACACTTTTAGAAAAGAAGAACAACGCTGTTTTTTTTAGCGAAATTCGGAAGAAAAAAACGAGGGGCTAGCTCTTCTTTATCGTGAGTCTTCTTGCGAGCAATAGGGGACGATGGATTGTCACGTTGGTGCACGCTCGGTAGATTTGCGTGTCGCAGATGTTGTAGCAGCAGGATGAGTAGTTGGTTCTTTTCGGCTTGGGGCTAGACGTCATCATATCATCTGTCACTGTGATGACGCACACTAGGAATCACACACTCCCGCCACCAACAACACGACCAGCGTGACACGACCGCGCTAACACTTGCGGCCATCCCCACAGGGTTTGGCATCGATTTCTACAACGCTTTTTATATATTATGATTTTTATTTATTTCCTTTTTTTTTTCTAAAATAAGAAAGGGGAAGAAATGACCAACACACTCTTGCGGCCAGAAGTGGTTTAGTTAATATAGTAAATCTTTATGGCTTCGTAACGCCCAAAAATGGTGGATTCCAAAATTTCATGGCTGTCGGGGAGTGCACGCAACGATTAATCACGAAACCGGGCCTCCACTATATCGCCGGAGTGCGGCGAAACGATGACGTCGTTTGGTCAAGTTGGCGGCAACAATGGAAGATGATTGGCTCTTGCGGGAGCATATATGACGGCCCAAACGACACAACGAGCCACCCCACAAATGAAGAAAAACGGAAATCTTCTGTGCGTGCTTTTTAAAAGACTGAAAAAGCTATTCCTCCGTTTTAACTGCTGCTGCTTTTATCCCATCCATCGAGATTTTTACCATCCGTCCAGCCATCCATCAACTTGTGTGTGCGCTGTTTGGATGGATTGCACTATAGACGTTGGGTAAACCGGAGACTTTGCGAGAAAGAAAGAGATGGAAGAGCGATTTTTTTCATTGGCGGACGCGCAAAAAAGGACGAAGCGAGGAAGGCCATTCACTTCAACAACACCACAAGCACTTGAACTGAAACGCATGAAAAGCAGGCGACGCAGAAAGAAAAACGAAAGACGCACATGTCGATTGCATGACCGAGTCTCTCTTCTGGCTCGGAAACCAAAGGCCAAAAGGCTGTTCTTCTTTTTGCTTCACTTCCTTTTTTTTTTGTTTTCCCTCTTTTGCTTGCCCGTCTCAGTTTACGATGGCTTATACTTCACAAACGGCCAAAGCGAAAAGCGAAAAACACATACAATCAACGAGTCGCAGACAAGGTAATTGCACTGATGAGTTCACCGTGAGCGATGAGGAGAACGTGAGAAGGTGGACAACCTCAGAATTTCGCAAAATAACAATTCTCCCACCGGCCAAACAACACGCACGATCCCACCCAAAACACGAAGCAAAACAATTCTTTTCTTTAACACGCAATCAGCACAACAATCCGTACGTTCCCGGGCAAAAAAAAACATTAAAATTAAAATAAAATAATAATAAATACGAGATGCAACGCAATGCGTGTGGACTGCACGGCGGTCGCGTTCCGTCTGACGTGCCGGGTCTACGTGTGTGTGTGTCTGTGCTCTTTTTCTCTCTCTCTCTCTCCCCCCACTCTCTTTCTCTAACTTTACTCAGTTGATGCTGGTTCATTGGCCGGCCGTCCCGCGGCTCTGTCAGCGCACACGCTGGAAAAAGAAAAAAACAAAAAAGAAACTGGGTACAACCAGCCAACAAAACTCCCGAATGAAAATTCAGAAAATAAAAAGACTCTCTTCTATACATCGGAGCGCCCTTGACTACAGCTGTTGTTATGCCCCCGTGTCTATACAACTATTTTCTCACTTATAGTGTTTTTCTCGCTCATCTATTTTCGGGCATTCCTTTCTGAGTTAATAAAAATACGAAAAAATAAACGACAAACTAAATGCAACGAAACAGTTATCTGGGGAGTCGTCAATGGCGGGCGGAAATAGTTTTCCTCCCACAATCAGCCCGTTTTTGCCGCCTCATGAAACACGCGCTTGGTTTAAAGTACGGCATTGGGCTGAATTAAAGAAAGAAAAATTCTAATCTAGAACTTGAAATGAAAATGAATTTCACTGAGGCGATAGAAGAAAAACAAAACACTCTTTGGGGAAAACGATAACGATCTTACGACAAAAATTAGCTTTTTTTAAGCGATTCAAAGTAGAAAAATAACAATCACCTTTACGAGACGGCCAGGATTGGGCATGGACAAGTGAACTGTTATCTTGCCCATTGAATTGCACCTTTTCTCTCTCACTACTTCGCCCTGAAACGAAACAACTTTCGAGTACCCAATGACTTTTCGACTCTGCCCACTTGCCATTCCTCCCTTTTTTTTTCCTCATAACAAATAATCATAAAAATTTGTTTTTTTTTTTGCTGTTACTCGCATGTCCGTGCCGACTTTGAGTGGTCAACAGAAAAATCAGACATCCGACACTTAATGTTTTTTGACCTGTCCGATCGGCGGACCCGAACAACAGCAAAAATTGCAGTATCAGTTGGACTTGCTGTCGGCTGTCATTTTGAACTTGTGCTCCACCTTTTTTTTCTTTTGCAACTGAAATCGTAGACTGATTGATTTTCTTGGCTGAAAAAAACGCGGAAGAAAGAAGCGAACCACCCCGCCTTTTTCCCGCAAGCCAAGTTATTCAACTCCCACTACGAAAAGAAACCCAATTGATACTCCCGATTGCCTCGCATTGCCACACAACGGAAATACAAAACGAACGAATGCCAAATAAACCAAATCAAACCAGTCAAAACCGATTAAAATCAAATCTTGCATCATTTGTCATTTTGTTGTGCCACACAATGAATTCGAGGTTCGGGGGTTGGTTCAACGCCACGTATAGCAAGCTAACAGCAATCAAGTGAATTCGTGAGCAGAAAACAACAACATTCCATGTCCTGTTCCGGCACACTGCGATGCTTAACACGAACCTTCGTATGATCCATGTCAAGACTATGCGATTCATGACTCGTTCCTTTTTGTTGTTGCTGTTTCATTCAGTTCGTGACGTGCGCTCGCCTTTCGCTCCTTTTACAGACGCATCCGTGATCACTGGGCACTCGCGTTAGTTGCATAGCCACTTTGATGTGTGTTGTTTTCTACATCGTTACAGCAAAATGCACGGCAGACAAACCGATTTTCACTGCGTGCGCTTCCATTGACTTCTTCCGTGTTGTGACTGCTGCCACTCGGCCTGTCTACCTGTTTTCAAAGTTCTTTTCTGCTTGTTTTTTTGTTATAAACGTTTGGCCTTCCCCCAACTTTCCTTTGCTTTTCCTTTCCGTTCTTTTTTTTTTTGTATACCGCCTGTTTTTCTTCTCGGTCGAAAATGAAAATAATAATTCTGCAAAAATGTTTGGCTTCCGGAGAAGAAAAACAACCTTGATCTTTGACTGGCTACGTAGTGAAATCCGAAACAGGATCCATTTAGTTTGTTAGATTCATAAATGTCTTTGAATGTGAAGCCTACGTTCTTTCATATCTTTTTTTTTTTAAGATGCGCATTGACGGAATGATAATATTAAGCGTCTTACATTGAAATTCTCCAAAGAATACGGGCATAATACGAGCAGCTTAAAGAAAGACTAGAACGCGATTAGGCTCTCGTAAAAGTATTGAAAGAGGGATGAGAGATGGGCCAAGAAAAATCCCATGTCACAAGTATATAATCCAGCAAGAGGACGAGACCAAAGAACAGACAGGAAACATTTGGCTTAGAGATGACGACTCGAAAATCCGTATTCAATTTTCATACGTTTCTTTTAAAAACACGGACACAAAAACATATAAAGAAAAACATCAGGATTTAGATGTATCGCAAAAGAACGAGGCAAAGAAATTGTTTCAAAACGAAAGCTGAATAAAGTTGGAATAGCTTTTCGCCAACCGTGATTTAAAATGCGGTTTCGAGGTTTATATACGAAAAGGCAACGCCACGTTTCACGGGATGTCGGTAATAGTGAGCAACAGAACCTCCTCATCCGAAGAATACGCCCACCACAACCCGCATAATCCGGACTGTTTTGCCGACTGGTAGGTTATCGATCAGTGAGCCCCAAAACTTCCCCGCACTGATAATAGATGCTTAACAAAAAACGCCAGCAGATTTTTAAGCACTATATCTAACAAATTCTGTTTGCCTGCAGTGGTTTACTCTCTTTCCCATTCGTTCCCATTTTTCTCGTGTTTGCGTGTTTGGCTTTTGTTTTTGTTTTTCCAGCGGGTAGGAAACTTTAAAGTGAAGGGAAAACCTAACGGGCAAAGCGTCGCTTATCCGATGCAAGAGGGATAACATCCAGCGTAGAAGGAAACAGAATCCAACGACATTGTATTGGTTGTTGTTGTCGTCGAGAAAACGGGCTAGCAAATAAGCTGATGCGGGAAGACGGTTCGCCCCGAAAGAAAAACTCAATATGAGACCAACAATATGACCATAAGAACGAGCAACAAAGGGGAATAAAGCAGAAGCTTCAACAAAATTCTTGCTTGTTGTTTCGGTCTTTGTACGTTATCCAACGATAGATCTCTTTGACGTTGAACAAGCACGCGCACTTTCATACTGGACAAAAACATCCAGATTTTATGGTATCGTTAGACGTAGACAACACAGACTTTTTTTTACAGATATTTCTTTTTTTTTCCAAGGGATAGAAGACGAGATTGAAAAACAAGAGAAGAGTGCACGTGTGATAACGTTAAAAATTCTTAATCGCATTTTGACCTACTAAGAGAAAATGCGCAAAACTATGAAACAACCTGTTTGTTATTTTGTTTCAAATTTTACACGGAGATTTTTGCTCAGCGATGTTTGCGTTTTTTGCTCGTTCAATTCTGTTTGGGCGTTTTTATTATTTTAAACCAGTTCGTTCGATGCCCGACATCTATCATCAACCAACGGGACAATAAGACGAAATGTACCGTTCTCTTCGGGAAGCTGCCCGTTGCCAACACTCACGATCCCTGTAGGTTAGCTAAACGAATGATAGATGGCGAAATGTACGGCACGCACGAACGGGACGTGGCCCATCAACAACCCTACTCCCGATATCGATTGGAACCTTGTATCGAAAAGTCAAAGAACGCGGGAGGCGTGTCTTTTTCTTTCAATTTTTTCCCGTTTTCGTTTTCAATGTTTGTTTTGTTTTTCCCCACTCGTACTCGTAATTTCGTGCAGTGTTTCCCCCTTATTAACTAAAAAAAAAAATTGAAATGCCTTACCTATTTGTCTGCGAGCTGTCCATGAAACAGGTGGCGACGGGATTTCCATGCTGGCAGACGATCTTGATATAGCGGAGTTAATCATGGCCAATTTGGAACCCTCAGAAATGCGCCCGCTTCTTCAAACGAAAAAAAAGGAAAGTAAAAAATAAATTAATCAATCTTTTAAAAAAAAATTCTTTATAAGATTAGATTGACATAATTATTATCACAGATAAATCACATCATACAACACTGGAGTTCAAAGGGAGAAAAAGAGTGTCACCGTTGTGTTTCAATCATCTTCGATTGAGAATTCACAATTTGTTTCCCTCGTGCGGACACACTGACCACCTAATCCGTAAGATCCGCTAACACATCAAATCCATTAAGCGAGGCGTCAAAACGAATAGAATATGAAAGAAAGAAGAGGAACGTCAATTTTCGTTTCAACAAAACGTTTTCCTATTTTCTTTTTACGCTCGTATCAGGGCGAGAGTTTTGCCCGCTTCAGTCGACAGACGAGTGAGTGACACAGATGTTAACGAGCCACTTATCCGACGAACCTTATCTTTCTTAACGGGCGGCAACGACTAAAAATCCTGACGGCCAAAACAAGAGAGCAGCACACTACAGTTCTGCCGCTCGACGTCGAACAGCGCTGGCGTTCTCAATATCCAAAAAGAAAAAAGACATAGCCCAGGCAGACGTGCATGAATTAATTGAATCAAGACATGATGCCCCGCAAAACGGATTAGTATTTCGTTTATGTAAGCTCTTTTTAATCTATTAAAGAAAAATAAGATACATGTACGTATAAACAAAGTCCTTTTTTGCTTTAGTTGTCAAGCAACTCATTAAGGAACGTATACTACACCCCTAAAAAGGGCTGGTATGAATCTTCGTTGCCGTATCTCCCGGCTGCCGAAGGTGAATTGCGTCACGCGCTATGGCTGCATCTGCTTGTCTCTTGGCTCCGTCTGTGTGCACAGCGTCCAATTCGGGCCGCCCCGTCTGACTCGCAGTCGAACTTGATTTGCGTAAAGTAATAGGATCGCGACGTCATGCGATGATAAAATAAAAACAAAAAATGAAATGTTTTCTTTCTTCAAGTTGCTGAGCTGCTGTTTTCTACGAATTGCCGAATGAGATCGAGTATTTAAAAAAAAAAAAGCCAACGGGACCTTTTTGATAAAACTTTGGCCTAATTATTCACGAGATGCGTGGCTTAGTTGGAACGAGCGGGGAAGAAGTTAAGAGACCGGCTGAAAAGACGAAAATACATTAAAAAGAGCGCCGATTGGCGACTATACAACATTTGATGTAGCTCTTAAAAAGACGGCCAAAACGAGACGGATGGACGGATGATAAGCACGTCTAAAAAATCGAGATGTGAAAATACATTTCTTGCGGAATAACATGAAACGTCAGTTATAAGAAAAAATAAGAGCAGAAAAACATTGTTTGTTTTTCTCCCCTCAGCAAGTTGGCTCTAGTTTCTCATTTTTGCACGGGCGGATGCGTTTGTGAGGTCGTTGTCGTCTTCACCGTCTTTTTAGTTTGCCCTCATTGCGATGACTGTTGCCACCAATGTTAACGAGGTGTTTGTCTTTTTCTCGCTTGTTTTTGGCGAGCCGATCACGAACGAAAGGCTGGCATGTTGCCAATCAACAAACAAGCGACACACTTGATTGATCAAAATGCTCAAGTTCATACTGTTTTATTGCTTGTTTTCTTCGCCAACTTTGGTAGAAACGGAATTAAAACGGTTAGCGTAGCAGAACAAATCGAAAGAAAAAAAAAAGAAATCCTTTCATTTGTGGGACGAGCGGCACAGTCTAAGCTGACAGGTCCATTCTTTTGACGGATGAGCAATCTCCCAGGAAAACCTCTCGGTTGTGTCGGGCATAGAACGATTTCTTTTGAATCTCGTAGAAAGTGTTTTTCTCCTCCCCATATTTCTCGGCGGCTTATTTCTTTGTCGTTGCATGAAGTAGAACGGAAACTTCCGTCGATATATCAATATTTAATATAGCCGATGGACGACGTTCCTTCGAGCCAATTTTTAGTCGCTTTTAATGGATCCTCAGCGTCGTGAACGAACGCAGACTGTGAGCTAGCGCGAATGTTTAAATAATCATTTCTATACTTCAACATTTTACAAAAGTGGCCATGGAATTTATAAAATATGGTTTAAGGTTATCCAAGTATATCGACCATTGCTCCCCTCAGCTGATAGACCCCCCTTTGGTTTTTCTAGTTTTTCTGGTGAACTGGATTCGATGGAACATGGCTCGTCGTCCTTGACAAAAGGCAAGTGAAGCGATGTACAAATAGGTACATGTTTCTTTCCCCCCTTTTTTTCTGTATTTTAGCATGGCAGTCACGTTGCATTAGAACAATTGATCCCAGATACCCGGTCCACGTCCTTCCCATTTAGGGGAATTCGACTTGGCCAGCAGTTTCCGTTCACTTCCCCGCTGATCACTAATACGATGTTTCCGTTTTCCTTTTTTATTTCCCTTCCCGCTTGATTCTCGTGTCTCGGCGTTCATATTACACACGCGTATGGACGTTGATGTTTGTTCTTTTTTCAAGGCATTCCGCATTTGGTTTTTTTCCTATTTGGATGTAATTCCGGATTGGATTTTGTTAGTCGACCTCTGATTTATATTTCTATCGGCTCAAAGAAGGAGAAAATTTCCGCAAGAGTAGGCTACGTCGTTAAGAAACTAAACGGTAATAAGACAACAATAGATTCGTTGTTATTAGCTAGTTAAAGTCAGTTTTGGGCGACGCGCGTTACGTGATGACGCACCTGCACACACCAAACAATTCACGCCCATTCGAACCCCGAACGATGCGAGATACGAACGGATTGCGTGACGATTCACATGACACAAGAAGAGCAAACTTCAAAAAGGAAAAAAAAAAAGCCAACAAGCAGAACAACAACTCAATGCAAGTAGTTGATTCAAATGATAATTG
Organism: Daphnia sinensis; assembly: GCA_013167095.2. NCBI lineage: Eukaryota > Metazoa > Arthropoda > Branchiopoda > Diplostraca > Daphniidae > Daphnia > Daphnia sinensis. Next base: position 2,116,343 of record CM023188.1, on the reverse strand, counting down.
CGTGAAAAAATAGTCTTTAAACCCCCCTCCAAAAAGAGTTTGGGCGGAACGAATTTGTTGTGAGAACGCACGGGGCAAGGCCGCGGGAAGTTGTGTTAATCAACTAATCAGGTCAAGCGAAACCGAAAGAGAGAACAACAACAAGAGCAATAACTGGAGAGAAAAAAGAGATCGGCCGCAGGCATGGGTGCGACATTTTTAATTTATCTAGTATAACATCACGTCGGCCTCACGCAACCGCCTGTAGTTACTCGCAATCCAGTAATATACAGAAGAAAAAAAAAACAACTGCCGGATAGCGGGCGACTGGGCAAAAAAAAAAAATGAAAATAAACGAACGGAAGTTTTGAGGACAGAAGGACAAAAATGGGAAAGGGGATCAAAACGGGATCTTTGATTCGCAGAATGGTGAAAACCACTTGAAATTGATGGCCCAAACGGATCAAGGGAAAAGACGTCACAGAAGGATTCAATTCAAATCTTGCCCGGCTTTTGGTTTCCTGTCCTTCTATTGATCTTTCTGTCGGTCTGAATACAACTCACGACCGAAACTCACAGCTCGAGCGTGTTTCTATCTCATGGTGGATGTCTTGTTTTGTGACAGTTTTCCGCCTCACGAGGTGCCATTCACCTAAAAAAAAGGGGGCCCATTGGGAAAGCCTTTGGGCGTGTGGTTTATTGCGTGTTCTTGATCGATTCTCCTTCGTGTCTAAACTCATCTTTTTTTCGTTTGCCTTTTTACTGGTGAATCGCAAACAAGAGAATATTTTTAAAAAAGCCAAACCCACTTGTTTTAAAACACATTTCGTCCTGATCGATGGGGGAAATTGGTTGGTTCACTCAAACATTCAAAAAAGGATAGAACGCAAATGCTGGTGCGCGGACAACTGGAATCCATCCACTTCTTTTAAATGATTAAAAATCATCACTCACATCGCTAGATTGTAGACGTACACATAAACAATACCATTAAAAGAAATAAGAAATGGCTTCGTACATTTTCAATGCCAGCTGACCTTTTTTTTTTCTTATCCCGAACCGGCAACGTCAACGTAAGAATACGAAACATACCAAACAATGTAAACAGAAAAAAAAACACATAACGCGGACACGTTTCCATGGCAAACCTCCCGTATAGTCGATGAGAAACGAAAAAAAAAAAAAAAAACAACAGTCGTATATTGTAAATAAGCAGTTGTTTATCTGGCGCCAGCCCATGAAAAATGAACCAGAAAAAGCGTACGCGTCATCATTTCTTTTTGCCCGACCTAGTTTGTACAGATCGCTGCGTTCAACGGGCTGGACGAAAATATTCCAAGAAAAAAAAAAAAGAAATGATTTCATCAGCAGAGAACTTTCGCATCCTCTACTTTACCAGTTCAATCACACGCGGGTTTTTGTGCTGTCGAATTAGGTCGTTTATTCGAATCCATTTGATAGTCTATACAACGTTGCTCCGAACGCGGCTGGCCCGCACACACGGTCGGCTGCGTAAATTCGATGTAGTCGACCGTGACAGACTTGATGAAACGCTGTTTCACTTTTCTTTCGTCAAAAAAACCGAGTCGGCTCCACCCCGCGCGTGGGGTAATCATTGCCGTGACGTCGTATGTTATGGCTGTGTAACAGTAGGGGAGCCCCTCTAATCTACCACCTCTGGCCAGCTCGCATGGCGGATGTATCCAGTCGTTAGATCATCTCTCGTTTCGTGATGAAAGAGTCATGCACGCTCAATGCGCATAGTTCACGATCTACTCAATGACAGTAGAGAGAGGGTCGAAGAAGAAGAACCTCAAACTCACGGCTTGTTTTTTAGGGTCCCCCCGCGGTGGTCTTCTGACTGTAAACGGAGTAGGACTTATTGAAAGACAATCGTTTTCGATTTTGAAACGAGATACGCAACACGATGGACAACAAACTTGGAAAATCGGATAAAAAAGAAAATAATAATAATCGTGCATTCACGAGAAAGACTCTCTCATCATTAGCCGTGACCCACCCAAAATTGCGAGTCTCCATTTTCTAATGCCATAAAAGAGAGACGAAAAAAGAAGAAAAAAAAACAAAACTTGTATTCGTGACGTCCCTGAAAGTCGGGAATATTAAGATATCAAACAAGGCAATCTGAATAAACCGGCAATCTCAGGTAGCTAAATCTAGTGGTGTTCTGTCCTCTGGAAAAACTAAGAGCCTTCCGACTCCCCCCTTTTTTTTTTTATTTTTAACCAGATAAGGTAACAGTGCCTGCAATCATTTTTATTTTTCGTCCTCTTTCTCAGTCTTGATGAAAATGGGTTTTGTTCTCGCGTGTCACGCGCCCATTTGAATTTCGTCCCATTAATTCGCCACCGGACGTATTAAAGATTTTGGGACCAATTTTTGCTGGATGAGCGAAACGATGGAAAAAAAAATTTGACCGCAAAAGAATTGGGCGAGACGGGCAAATCTCACAGTAAAAAAAAAAGCCCCCTCCCCAAAATTACGTAACAACTGAATCCCGAAGAACCGCGGAACACGGCGCAATAACGTGAATCCTAACTGGATAGATGCGCTGGAATGAGAATTGAAAAATCGCCTTGCAAAACAAAATGACGGCTGACTTTGCTTCTATCTTGAACTAAGGTATTCACGATTAATTATTTTTATGAAGAGAAAATTCAAAACAATTTTTTTCCCCCTTTTTTGACATCGATGTCCTCGAGGTCTGTTGCTGTTTTGAAATGAGCGCGCAAGAAGCCACGAAACTTTAAAAAGGAGACAGTGTTACACCAGCTGGACATGGATGGATGGCCAACTCTTTATCTTCTTTGTAAATACTCAATTTTCTTCTGTTTCTCCTTTTATTCCTTGTTGTTTGCGTTGGACCACAAAATCTTGTAACGCACCCCCCAATCTGATAGAAAGTAAAAAGGACCTTCTATTCTTCTTTCTTTTTGCTGGCATCGATCCCTTACAAGTAAAACAAAACAAAAACAATAAAAAGCTTTTTTCAAAACCCCTTCTCCGAAGTTTGCCACTTTGATTTCATTTGCTATAGTGGGCGGGAGGATTGGCAAAAGTTGGCTTATTGTTACCGAAAATACGATCAAATTCTTTAACGGATAAAAAGTTGCATCGTCAGGGGGGCACCTTACATGGCGCTTGTTTGTTGTTGAGGCTGTTGTGCTCTGGCGTTCAAGTTGATGGCTTTCGTTCTAGTGTTTTTTCTTTAAAGGGATTTTCCCAAAAGAGAAAAGAGAATCACGAATAATAAGAAAAACAAGAGGAAAAAGAGTGCTATATAAAAATGTGATCAGTTTGCATCAAATGCCTTGACCTAGAAATCCCGTCCATTATATACATATGTATATGTACGTACGTACAATCTCGTAACTGTGGACACTCTGGTGGTACTGGGGGCACCCACTTCCAAACCAAATTACTCCACTTTCCCCGGCCACAATTTTTTTTTTGTTTCTCAGTAACAACACGTGTATCGTTTTCAGTTTTTCTTTTATTAGACTGACTCTCTCCCTTTTTTCTTTTGAAGGTGCCTATTATTACTTTTCGATTACCTTTCGGGCGTCATTTTCATTTTGATTGATCCGGTTTCGATGTTATGCGCATTGCCTTTCTCAGCAAAACAGCCGTTGATGACATGAAAGGCGCTTTAGCTTTAATTATGCAAATCAGTGTCGAAGGTGGTGTGGTGAGATTAGATAGGGAAAAAAAGGACTAGATACTGGAATACACACTCACTCACGCACCTGCTTTATTTCATTTCGCCTTCTCTGTGCGTTCGTTTGTTCTTTTCTCTCTCTCTCTCTCTCTCTCTCTCTCTTTCATTCCTTTTTTTTTCCAGGTCAGGTGCATTTCAGTCGAGTTCCATATTTGGTCATTTACAACGCACCCGTGTCAACAGTTGTTCGTCGCTCACGACCGAAAAAAAAATGAAATAACCTTTTAAGAAAACGAGAGAAAACTCAGCCAACAATGGAAACGAAATGAAAGAAAAGAAAAAACGAACGTGAAGGTGTCCCCAACAACGTCACCCTCCCTTTAAATTTTTCTTTTGCGCATTTTGTTTTAGATTTGCCTTTGACCGAACGATTCGACCTCCATTTCCATACGAGGTCATTTTCTCGCCCTTTCTTTTCACTTTTCCCGGAGCTAAAGAGAATTTTCTGGCTATCAAACAGCTTTTTTTTGTTTCCAAACCGCCCCAAGTGTAATGGAATGGAAACATAAGTAAAAACAAAGAAAAATATATTTATTTATTTTTTTTTGCTATGGTTTTCTTACCTGTGTCTACCTGATTTATTTCCCCCCTTCCCCACTGCTTTGGCGCTTTAATGTTTTTTTTTTTCTCTTTTTCTTTCTGGGAAAGGTAAAAGAAAAGAAATGAAAGAAGAAAACATCATCAACTTGACAAGTGACAGGAGAGAACAAGTTCACTTTTTGTCCGCATTCTTTTTTTTTTTTCTTTCTTTTCTAATCTCCTTTTTCTACGTTTTTTTTTTTTTCAATTTAAACAAAAAATTAAAATGTACATACTCAACACACTCTCAAAAAATGAGAACAAATTAGAAAAGAACGATGGAAAAAAAAAAGAAAAGAGTTTGATGTTTTCCATTTCACAGTCAAAGTAGCAAAAATGAAAACACAGAACAAGAATCATGAGAATCAAAACGATGACGAACAAAACAAAACTGGCTTTCTTGTTATAACGTTAAAAAAAAAGGCAGCGCCGTCCTCGGGTGATGGACATGCATATCATTTAAATAAATAAAATAAAATGCCCTAAAAAATTTTAATTGTACTTTTTCAACATATGGTTCAATGAAAAACTTGAATCGTGGGAGGGGCCGATAAAAAAGAAAAAGACGCCCATCTCCCGCAGGACAGACATCCAAACTTTTTACTGAAAAACTCATGCGCTCCTGTTGCGCTTCAACTCCCTGTCGAATTATTGATCCCACCCTCTGTTGTTACTTTATTCCGGAAAGCAATACAAAATCTTCGCTCGATAAATCAATCGATAAAATAATTAAAACCAAACCAAACTCCCCCCCAAAAAAAGGGAAAAAAAAAGGAAATTGAGGAAGTATGGAAAACGACACGGCTCCATGCGTGCATGTGCGTGAATCGATTTAACGGATTGACGAGCAAATAGCGTGCAAGCTCTTCTCTGCTCTTCCCACGGGGTACAATCCTATAAGAAATAAGCGCCGTTTGTTGCCATCAACCGACACCGTTCGCATCAGTAGGCACGTCACACGATAAAGCTCAATTGCTACCAAAACCCGGATACGATCCAAACCAACAGCGACCAACTACGTCACCAACCATAACAGGACCAGCTAAGTGGCCAAAATAACGAAAATACGCAAACACAAATAAAAGAACTGTACCACAATCGAACGTCGTTGGCTTCTATGCGATACGCAATCGTGTACACCATAACGAATACGATGAGCGAAGACTACCAATGATTCCTTAACCAAATAAACAACGCCATTTTTAGGGGTGGGAGAGAAGATAAATCTTCTATCGAACGACCTGGGTGGCTTGCATTTCTTCGTATTTCAATACTGTGGTAATATCATGACGAAGGGGGAAAACCAAAGAAATTTGAGCAACGATAAAGTCACGAGTATAATCCAATAACACGAGGATGGAAAAAGGACGTGGAGTTCGAATTTGGGTGGAGGGGGGTAGGGGATCAAGCTTTAAGGGGTCGAATGTATTGAATTAAGCACTCACCTAGGTCTCTGCATGGCTGCTGGCTATATGGCAATACGATGTGCTGGATGGCCTTTCTCCAGTTCGGCGAAGTAAAACGGGTTAACCGGTCCGGCTATATCTTGCTGAGTGTTGTTCACCCCTTCGACTGGAACAATCGGAAACCCAAGTCTCTTTTTAAGGTTTCGGATTTCACTCTTTCATAAAGGTTTTTTTTTTGTGTGTGTGTGCTGATAAATGCGGTGATTTCGAGTTCTCTTTCCAAGGACAGTGGACGGGTTCTTGTCCTTGTACCGCGATGATGTCTATATCAGACAAGTGAAATTCAATTTCGTACGTAGAGAAACCACACGGGCACCAGGCGCATGCAAACGCACTAAAAAGAAAACTGTATGCAGATAGGACGGCAAACGTAAAGCCCCCGTTATAAACGAACGCCGACGATATACAAGTGAAAGAGGAAAAATAAAAATGGGGAGGCGTAGGAGTAAACGGCGAGAAAGAGATGGAGCCAATTTTAGCCAATGCGAGAGGCACCACCACCGAGAAAGAGATAGTTTCTCTTTTTCCCCCCTTTTTTTTTTTGCTATGATTTCCTCAAGTTGAAATCACTCGAAGAAAGAAAAGAATAAATAAAAAATAAGAGGAAAATAACGCCCACGTTTCAGAAATAGGTCTCCCGACATTAGTAGCGGGAGTGATAGCGGGCGGACATGTTCGTTTTCGTCATCGCCCTTCACCCGACAGAGGGATGGCAAACAAGAACGAATGGGGAGAGAGGGGAAGCGTCACTCGTTTTTATTATTTTCGTCTTTTTTGACACGTTCAAAGACAAAAACTTGCCAAGCGAACCGGCCAAGGAAACGGGGCGCTTTTCAAAGTCACGGTCTCGTGGATAATACAACACACTTTGCACGCACACACGGAAGCGAATATATAAATATATACGTTCTTCCTGTTTTTCTTCTTCTTCTCGATTGGCTGACTGTCGTCGCGAATGTACACACACAAGGAAAAAGTTTTTTAGCGATAGCCCGAACCGACTGTGATACCTTAGCTTCGTCTATTAAGGTCTTTTGGGGGAAGATGCGCGTGCCCACTCCCGCCGGGTTGTTTTCAAACAAAAAAGAAAAAGTTAGGAAGGGAGAGGATTCGAAAAAGAAAGAGGGGGCGATCAAAATGAAGGAGGACTTGCACTTGCACTCACACTAAAAAAAACGCAACACTTACACGGACGAAAAACACACACAGTTGCGAGGGGGGCAGAGGCCGAATCGAAAACACAAAACTAAACTTTTTTGATGACTGAAAACGCGAAAAAGGAAAAAGATAATGAGAATGAAAAGAAATGGGCACGGGCAGCAAGGAGAAAGCACGTCTCTCCAGCGCGAAGCCTGGACTTGTACTAAACTAAAAAAGAAAAAGAAAAAAAAACGACCCCTTTCCAAAGCCAGCTGTGGTCTCTCCGTCTTTTCCTCTCGGGTTGGGTGTGCCCATGGGTGTAGTGTGTGTAGGACGCGGGGCTTGCCAGCTTTGTTTCTCACCGCTCCATCAGTAGCGCACTGAGAATGGAACTCGTTAGATATACATATTAATAAGCAACGGGGTTTTTTTTTCTGTTGACATATGTCGCAACGTTGATGTGTATCAGTTCGCACATCTCTAAACAGAATTCGCAACGTCAATTCTGTTTAGTCAAGGTAAACAAAAACTGTATGAAAAAAAAAGGAAAAGTGAAAAACCGTGGAACACTATCAATGTAGGAATATCTTGGGTACGTCTGAGGGGTTTATGTAAACAGTGTCTTGTTCGTCTTCAGACAGCGCGACATTGTGGTGACATTGTACACTCGAAGATACACTTATCAGTCTCCTTGGCGTCGATAAGGCAATCTTCTGGCCTCCTTCTTGTACTTGTACGTGCATCTAGCCATCATCGATCAGTAGATGCACAAGCACTCGAAAACGTATTCAGTCTTGACTATGTTTGGCGTATAAATAATGTCCTGTCAATCTACCAGCATGTCATTAAAATCATCATAATAGCAATGCAGAAAAAAAGATCGCCATCTCCAAAGAACGCGCACAGAACGTATTGCGAATGCTGTATATGCGGTGTTGGGTTTTCATTGGCGGATCGGGTGTTAATAATTCACCGGGATTTCTGAAACAAAATCCTTTTGGGTTATAGATTTTTCATAGTCGTCCATAACAATGCCTTTGCGCAACCAACCAAAAAAGGCAATCGAGATCGTAAAAGGTAAGCATGTAAACAGTTTGTGACCTACGTCTCATTGTACGCATCACTGGGCATGTTTGAAAACTTAGCTCCACGGGCCTTCAGTTCCACCGGGGCATTACATTTTGTTAAGACTGTAATAAAAAGGGGGAGGAAGAAGACCATATTTAAAAACCACACGCAATCACCATCGTGGGACGAATGGTCACACGGATGAAGACTCATCACGAAGAAGCTTGGTCTATAATGACCGAGGCGTCTGTATACTAATAATATCAACGTATGGAATTCAGTGGCAGGAGCCTAGAGGCGACGTTCTGATAATCTTGTGACGGCGCCCAGACCCACAATAGACTACGACCATTGCTATGTCGAAGATTTACGACGTTCAACGTAATGAGTCAAAACTTACGTAAGGTAAACGTTGATTTTTTGTTGTTGCCAAAATGGAGTCCCCTCCGTGGTATTGCATTGATTTTTTGCTATTCATAGTTCGTCGAAAGAGCAACTACTTTACCAGTATTAAGATGATGACGTACAAATAGTAAACGTTTGACCGTGGTCCATTTGGCTGCAGTTACTGCGCAGACAAGCGTTGCATAAGTGGAGAATTTTGTAGAAATTTGTAGACTTTTGCACTGTTCCAAGTTTTTATTGATTCAAGGTATACAAATGAGTTTTTACCGAAAAGGACTTACAGTGTAGTACGAGGTTGGAACCATGATGTATATTTCACACGCCTCGGTCGATTATAAGTCTCTGACGCAAATCAGTAGTTGGCAACATGTATATTATTTAGCAGTCTTTCAATACTGTATATGTCTGTCAGTATATCTGTCTTTTCGTCCCGTTTGTTTCTCAGAAAACGACAAACAACATGGAAGAAGTGCTCAGCACACGAGCAATAGCTTTCAAATAACCAACGCAGCTGCCTAGCAATCAATAAACTCATTGATTATTCATAAAGGCCAGAAGTGGCATCGTGTGTTGGTCCCGTTTTCCGAAGCCCTCGTTCCTTCAGCCAGGTGAAACATAAATGGAAGAGAGGAAAAAAATATGAGCTAACCGACAAAGACCCTGTAAATATAGGTATACATTAACCTTCGGGTTCTTTTTGTCTTCTTTTATGGTTGTGGATATGCACGTGAGAAACTTCTGCTCTTTCCTTTCGGTAAAACCTCTTCAACTTTTTGTATAACATGTTTTTATGGGTCATAATTGGTTCACGGATCGACTCTTCGAGTGGTTCATCAATATGATGGTTTGAAAAAAAGGTGAATATTCTTTTGCTTGGGTTTGGTTCAAGAAGCAATCAAACTATTTGATTTGCCGCTACTGCTTACGCTACATTCTAACTATGCGAAAAAGGCATACAGTAATAATTTGTTGGTGTATTTTCTGTAGAAACATTGGAAAATGAAATGTCGGTACTTCAGCGACCGCCCGTTTTTGCTGGTTGCCATTCTTTTGTGGCAGTCGCTGAAAACCAGATAGTAATCAGCATTCCAGATCTTCCACAACTCATCCGGTCTTGCAACAACCATTCAGTAACGAGAGACGCAACATGCAAAGCAAAGCCGAAAATAACAATTGTTTCATGCGCTTTTCCAGTTACATCGCCGTTGAGTAATTTTGAATACAAAAACTCATCGTGAATTAAAGCTGATTGATGCATTCTGTAAAAACCGACAAGCAATAAACTGAACTTCGCCTTACAATAGCCAAACTAACGTTTTGCGCAATGATTTGAAAACAAAGATGCGCCAGCGATTTTTCTTCTATGCAGTTGTAGTGATTTTAACTACCTTGGAAATATTTTACCATAATAAGCTACATAGACCCAAATACAACTGCAAATCAAATCAAAATGTAAAAGTTATAACCACTTGAAAATCATAAAAATGTCTTTGAATAGTTTGAAAAAGGCAATAGCTGGTAAAAGGACCTGCTCAGATTTTCAAACTTAGGCTATCTTTTTGAGTAAATCTGTTTTCGGTTGTCAGCTATTTTACACATTTCCTTTTATTTAAAAAATACGGTTAGCATAAGAACATGCTCTTCTGCAAAAAATCGAGTACCCATTACAAGTTTGCAATTTGCGGAAAAACATTTAACCTGCTTGAGGACTCCCATTATTCCCTACCCTCAAGAAGATCGCCCGAAAGTGATCAGCTGATCCTCTACTGCGTTTGTCAGCTGTTCATTATTTGGACTTGACTGGAAATAAAATGACTTTAAAATCTTATTTCACCGTCATTATCATGGCAGTAGGTTAGTTGAGGTCAATCATCGCCATTTCTTGACATTTAAATAGAAAGCAATAACTTCTGTGGGCTTTACTTGCCAAACTTGTTAAAGCATTGAATGCAGTAGTTGATCTTACCACCATGAATTGGGCACCTGAAATACCTGAGTGGTGTAACTCCACAAAAAAACAATATTTACTCAAAATGGACCAAGCTTGCTTCACTTTGCATCACATTAAGCATACAAAAGAGGATATTGAGCTGTGGGGTCAATCCAGCAAATGCCAAGAGGTGCAAATTCCAAATTTATTTGTAACAACCTGATTTACATCAACACTACATGATATAAATTTTCTTTTAGTGCCCAATGTGGAAATTTGCCCTAATCAAACCTGCCAGTACCGCAGTTGTAGTAGTAAATACAACATATCCTACATTGTTCGAGGTGAAACGAAATGAATTGACAGTATGCAAGTAAGTGTAATTAAAATTCTTATGATTTTTTGTGTCTATACTAATAATTGTTTATATTTAGCTTCAGCTATCAGTTTGGAGAGTTTGGACAGTATTCGATGAATGCAAGTCCTGAAGAATGTAGTGGTGTTGAAATAAATACCCATCCTGCAAACATATACCTTCGTAAGAAATAGGCAATAATTTAGCCAAGTATATCTTGTGCCACTAACTGAGAATATTTGTTCTATATTAGCCCTATTGTGGGCTTCTGTAGCAATTTTCCTGGTATTGGTTATGTGGGGATTAAAATGTGTAATGCAAGACCGATATATACCCTGCCATTTGTCAAATTGGTTGCCTGGCTCAAGCACTGCAGAGGCTTCATTATTAATCACGGATTCTTCAGCTCAACAGGCGAACCAAATACGATATCGTATCCGATGCCTTGATACTTTCCGCGGGTAATTATCTTTTATTTTTCTTAAGTAAAAAACAAAATCAAGCAAAGCAAAGCATGTTTTTTTAATGTATTGATCGTGCAAATTTTTGTTGTTTCCTTAGGTTAACTATAATTTTAATGATAATCGTCAACTACGGTGGTGGAGGTATTACAATATTTTATTTTGTTATCGAGAGGGTGATTTAAAACCAATGATGTGATCTATTTGCACAGGATACTGGTTCTTTGAGCATTCTCCGTGGAACGGAATCACAGTTGCCGATGTAATTTTTCCATGGTAAAAGAAATCAAGGAACATTAGTTTCTATTAATTCCTATTTAACTAAACCAGCTTTTTTTCTGGAGTACAGTTTTGTTTGGATATTGGGCGCCAGCTGCGTCTTATCCCTCAATTCACAGCTGAGACGTGCACTCAGCAAACAACGCATCCTTTTCGGCATAGTTCGACGCTCTGTCGCAATGCTTGTTATTGGCCTCGTTTTGAACTCTCTGAATAACAACAATGTTAAAACTTTCAGAATACCAGGAGTTCTTCAGCGACTGTCTTTTGTTTACCTTATCGTTGCCTTAATCGAACTCATAGGATTCGATCCCGAAGACAATCACAGGGTATAAACAATATTTAGAAAAGCGTTTATTGCCGATTTCTTATATTTGTTTTTATTTTCTATTTCAAGTACGCTTGGTTTGCAGCAATCCGTGATATCGTATGCTCATGGCGCCAGTGGATAATTGTGAACGTACTTGTGACAACTCAGCTACTCATCACATTCCTACTTCCTGTTCCAGGATGTCCTTTGTGAGTTTACTTTTACTGTTGTGCATCACTATAAAAAAAAAAGATGTTCGTTTTGGCCAATAGTAATATTATTGAATATTTTCAAGAGGCTATACGGGAGCTGGCGGACTCGAGAAAAATGGCCTCTACAAAAACTGTACTGGAGGTGCCGCACGTTATGTTGACGTCTCTTTGTTCGGGAACGATCACATTTACCAGAGGCCAACTCCACGAGCGATTTATGACACTACCCTTGCATTTGATCCCGAAGGTATTCTTTGCTTTTTTTTTTCTTGTCCTTTTTATCACATTTCTGCCCGCTTAACACGTCATTCGAAATGCCAAAAAAGTCGGTTTCCAAATATGGTTTGTGATTATGAATTCTTTTACTTTAGGGTTTCTTGGAGGGTTAACTTGTGTCCTGACTGCTTATTTGGGAGCTGAAGCCGCAAAAGTACTTCTAGCTTTCCCAGCAAATAAACAGAGGATTATCCGCTGGCTACTTTGGTGCCTGCTAACAGTGAGTTCATGCGCTATCGAAAGACTACGTTTTGGATTCACTGTTACATTTTTTTTTTTTTTACCATAGGGATTAACTGGAGGACTCCTTTGTGCCTTCAAGATCGACGACGGACCCATTCCCATCAACAAGAACTTATGGTCTCTTTCGTTCGCGTTGGTCACAAGTTCGATAGCGTTTTGTGTACTAACCATCTTGTACGTCTTCATTGATGTCCTATCATGGTGGTCGGGAGCTCCATTCCGCTATGCAGGTAAGTCAAATTAAATTTTTCAATATTTTTAGCATTTCCTTTGAAAGTTTTGTGTCTCCGTATGGCGTCGCCATCTATAAGCTAAACTTAGAGCTACTTCCGTTTTATAATGGTATGCAACCATCGTCGTTTTCTTTTCCCTGTTCCGCTTTGATGACATCAGACAGGATATGATAATACTTTAAGTGAGTGACCTGTATATACCGAATACCCATTATGAATTGTAAATTCAGGGATGAACGCCCTTCTTCTGTACGTCGGCCACGTTTTCGCCAGACCTTTGTTACCTTTTTCTTGGCAGCCGCTAGCTTCCACACACGCTGCTCACCTGTCTATGAATTTGACGGCGGCTGCCGTTTGGATTCTCATCGCCTTTGTCTTGTACCGGAAACGACTTTTTTTCACTTTGTAACGTCGGATTTACTTTCACTCTGTTAGTCGATCAATTTATTCAAAGGGATGCTTTGAAATGGCTGGAACGTTCGAACCAATAAGTGCAACATAGTAATCCGGCCAGAGAGTTCCAGCCATTTCATGCGTTATGCATTCAATTTTTCCTTAACTGTGGGCTACAAAGTGGAATAAAGGAATAAAGGATCAAATGCGTTTTTTTCGGAATTCCTGTTTGTCATCATTTCCTTGGGTAATGTTAATAGTCACGAGTCGGTTCAGCTTTGTCCTTGCCTTCCGTCGGAATCAGCATTACAACGTATCGAAGGTGTTGTAGCCAAGGTGCACCAAAATATTTATAGAATTTTGGAGAAGTGGCCTTTCTAGATGTAAATTGGTTTTAAAAAAACTGTGCTTCGTGAATCCCCCACGTACTATATGCATTTGGTAACCGCACACTTGTTTCGTTTAGCTTTGGGTGATTCTCATGGTTTGAATTTATTGTTCCGACTGTTTTCATGTATTGAGAAATGCAACAAGGTTGAAACCATCGAAAGTCCACCATAGTTAAATAGACACAAGCTCTAGGCGATCGCGAATTTTGTTTTTGTTAAAAGGGAAACCTTTGATTTGTGATAGGCCTTTCCTGAAGACTGTTACCCAACGCATTTCACAAGATTAGTCATTGACAGTTGTATTTAGGATTTTTTGGGAAAATTGGAAATCAGGAACCGTATGCCATGACTCGACAGTTCCGTTTCACGCAGAATTGTTGCACCATATTTTTTACCGTTATTTGTTAAAAGCTTCGAATTTTTCACCCACAATGTAAATCATGGACGATTCGTGTATCGCGAGTGAAATTGACCTCGATAGGCCACATTCCCTATTGGTTGATGAAAAAAAAAGAAAATCGTTGCCGTTTATTCTATCGACATGTTAGAGTTTCAGTTGAACGCACACACGCCAACTCTTTTCACTTAACGTACTCGATTCCCCCTCCTAGTCCGCAGCAGGATGCGCTTATCAATGTAAAATTGAACGAAATCGTAGCACGCGAAGTCCGGGACGCTATTCCTTTAATTCAGAATCAACTGCAACATTTCACGAACTGCAGGATATTTCTTAATGCAGGAAGTTTGTCACATGACACAGAATTTTCTGTTGTTACCGCAACGTGAATGTCATGCCGTTGTTCCGGACTAAGGGCCGAATCAATCATCCTTGAAATATTGATATCAGTAGGAAGTTCCATCGATCAAAGCCACTTAAAGTTCAGATAGCAATTTTCAATAAGAAACTAAGTCTGACCAATAGGAAACTTCTCCTTGAATTGTTCTAAATTTGCGGAGTCGCTTTCAAGAAAATGGCTCCCGGCACGCCAGGGTTTCTTATTGTTTTCTCACAGTCACCAGAGAACCTAATTTAAATCACGGATGGTCCGTAAGCGTGTCAAGGTTACCTGCGCATTCACCTTGGTCAAATATATAGGCTTATATCCATGCAATGTTTTTGTCGCAAAGCGATAGCCTATAACACTTGATCAAGGTAATCGAGATGGAAGACCCTAAAAGCTCAATGTCCACTTTTAAGTTCCGCATACGTTTGTGGACATCACGACCCCAGACATTTAACGGAAGTGTGAAGTGCCCTTGCTTAGTTCGACTTCGCCACATCGGTTATTTTAGACATTGTTGGCACTAGTCTATCGTAAAACAATAAGGCAGGAACCCAAGCTCCAATGAAATGGAAAACGTTTTTTTCTATTCCACCATATCCTTGGATATTTATCCCATATCATAGTTTGGTATTTACAAGCCGCTGAGAACTGGGGCATGTAATAGACAGCATTAAGAGGAAAAATCATCCAAAACCAGTCGAACAATCGATGGGAATTTTATGCTGACGCGTTCATGGAAGAAGAACTTTGAACGCACCGCCAATTCTTAAATGAATCCAACACAGGAGGATAGATGCCTTCGTCACGAGGGTAACCTTGACGTCTGATGTGCTGTGTCTACGCTTAATGCATGCTCGTCTCCAGTCAAGACTTCTAAATCAGTCGAATAGTAGAGCTCCCCTGAAACCTTCTTTCTCATTTTTCAATCAATGATTTGAACATGCCAACAAAGCTGGATTTTTTCGAACATGTACGGACATCGACTCTTTCTCGAAAACAACCTTGTGCGTTGGCGCGGAGCTTGCATCGATTTCTTTTAAAGATGTAGCAATCGCAAGTCTTCCTTTATCCAGAACGTACTACTGATTTTGCACGGAAATGCGTCACTGTATTCTCCACTAACACGTTTGCTCGATAACAAATAATCAATATGAAAAGACTATCGTTTCCTGAAAATGCTTGATCATCGTAACACTATCAATTGCGTTTGGAAAATAACCACCCTAAACAGCTTAGCTCTTGAAAATTGGTTTCAATTAACGATATTTATTAGACAATTAAAGTGTCACAGAGATCTAATTGTGTGTTGATGGTGACGGTGATCGTGTAAGCGCTTGCGCTGTGGTGACAGTCGTCATCCGTGACGATGTACCTTTCTTACTGCGCACCGACGTCAAGGGCTTCTAGATGTAGGAAGCTTCAATCGATAAACTGGTGGTCGAATTCTTGTTTCCATCACTACTCGCTGTTTCCTCGCCGTATTCGGAAGGTGACTGACACGGCTCCAGCAAGAGATTAATCCTCTTAAAAAAGTGAACGTGTTCCTTTTTTTTTTGGTCCGGTGTCCTAGTGCGTGCGGTGCAAGTATAACCATGTACGAATCTTTGGCAAAAATTCTAATGCAATCTTATCTTGGGATCTAAGTCCACTTTTCGACAAGGTCAGATCCCAATTTTGAGTAGCATCAAATATGCATCTGCTATTCCGTAACTACTTCAAGGCCTCAGCGCAACGCTGGTCAAGTACACCCATAGACGAGGTATCATTATTGTACACGATTTGTGTTATGCAACGCGGTTTTTTTTTGCGGTATTGTGTACGGTAACAACCGCAACCAGCTTCTCCTTAAAATAATGTGTTGATTTTACCTCAAGGTTCTTTGACAATTTGAAGCGTAGTGGAACGAAAGAAACTAACGAGCGAATTAAGCAAAAGTAACACAAGATATCAGCGAACTGGTCAAAAATTTCGTGAAAAAAAATTGCCGAGGTGACCGCTTATAAGGAATGCTAATTTATCCCAGAAACCGGAATTCGTATTTACCTTGTACCAAGCAAAATCTCAGTACTGACGGTAATCATCTCGTTTAGTAGTTCTAGTGCTTATCTTACCTGTAACCTTAACATTCAATAGTCTAGCTATCGGGAAAAACGACTGTACATTTCTAAAACCGAAAAAATCAGCGAGCCAACGAGAGTGAGCGGGAAAAAGAGACAGAGCCTTAGCCGCGGGCGGCATCGGCTTTTTTGTGTGTGTTGTTTTTCACGGCAACCGGAGCTTCCTTCCCTGTGAGCACGTGACCACGTGACCAGGGTAGAATAAAATTTCCGGTCACTTTTGCGAAGCGTTTCAGTTCAGTTCTCATTCTCTTCTAGCGGTGAGCGAACACCGGTCCCGCAGCGTTCGACACAAGCGCAAATCTTTGCTGTTTCACTACATTTGGCGCGCTGGCTCGAGTAATCTCCTTTCCGTTCAACCCAGTCGTCAAAGATCCCAACAACACAGGCGACATGTTGTCTAAACCCGAAAATCTTCTCACCAATTACGGTGCAACAAAAGAAAACGGGAACAAACTTTGCCCGGTAAGCATTACTTTCAATGAATTTTAACCATCGTGATCTTATCGTGTGTTCTAAATTTTTTCTAGGAAACTCACTTGGGAAAATCAAGCGAGAAAATCAATGGTCAAAATGGTTGTGACATTGGCCGCGTCGAGTTGGGTCTCACCCGTAACGACTCTGATTGCTCAGCTGTCAATCAAGCGGCGGAAGCTGAACACGATCCGTGGGCTCTTACGGATTTAATCGACACGTCGGAGAAATGGTCAGGTAATCATTTGTATTCTGTAAAAGATTCACGTTTTGTATCGGTCACGACTGTAACGTGTTCCGCGAGTTGATTGTCATACCGCTCTCATCCGGGAGTGCAGTGAAAATGATTGCGCAAGTGACACCTGTATCCTCCCTGCTCCTCCCCCTTAAACAGCATACAGCTGCTATCCAAATGTTAGGTTACGAAACGCAGTAGACGTGGTTTCGGATTTATAGAGCGGAAATCTAAAAAAGGATGCATGACACGCATTCGATCCGCTTTTCCAAAAAAATGATTATCTTGCAGCCCTTGGGCTCATTTCCAATCGCGGAACGCTTGCGTCTTTGTAGAAAGACATATCGGCAAATTTGATTAGAACGTTATTAAAAGGTGTCCCGTTTTGTCACAGATCTGGACAAGAAAACGAAAGCCATGCGAGTCGTTATTGGAGTGGCTAAGATTGGAGCGTTGCTGGTTCTGCTTTTCTTCTTTGTCTGTTCCCTTGATCTACTGTCTAGCGCCTTCCGGCTAGTTGGTGGACGAACCACAGGTAAAGCACTTTTCCCTATGTAGTAACGCGCAATAGCTGCATTTGGGGATAACGCCCAGTAATTATTTGACAAATATTGCGCATTGTTTACCGTCGCAATTTCCATTGCACAGGAGAAATTTTCAAGCAGAGCGATCTATTGCAAAATCCCGTTGTCGGAGTCATGATAGGAATATTAACCACGGTCTTGGTGCAAAGTTCTTCAACTTCATCATCCATTATTGTCAGCATGGTGTCAGCGAACTGTAAGTTAATAGCGTGATTTTCGTTATTCATTTTACTTTACACACGTAATGCGAAATTCGCTCGTCATCACCGTGTATCGATTTTCTTTTTTGCAGTTCTCTCGGTACGGTGCGCTATTCCGATTATCATGGGAGCAAATATAGGTACCTCTGTAACCAATACCATTGTTTCATTGACCCAAATGGGCGATCGTAACGAATTCCGCAGAGCGTTTGCTGCCGCCACAGTGCACGTGAGATCGTTATTAAATAGTTATTATTAGTTTTATCTATATTTATCCTTATTTATGTCTAGGACATGTTCAACTGGTTGTCGGTTATCATTCTCTTTCCTGTCGAAATCATATCGCGTAAGCCAATCTTGCATTTTATTAGTACTTAATGTAAAACGGAGCGGTTCAGCTACCGTATCGAATACGTTATGTTATTGGACGCTCTAATAATTAGCAAAACATTTCTGAATAGGAGAGACATTTGGAATAGGATTCCTTGAAGTCACGAGTGAAGCCGCAACGCAGCACATTGGATCTGGTGGCCCAGGAGGCGGTGAGGTCAAGCTTCTGAACGCTCTGACTGAACCGCTTTCAAAGCTTATTGTCCAGGTAATAAACTGCACGGGATTTATTGGCCTAATCAATTGTTAGAACGTAAATTAACTGTGGCTTGTACATTTCGCAGATTGACAAAGGCGTGCTCGAAGGCTGGTCGAAAAATGATTCCACGTACTTTAATTCTTCTTTAATCAAACAATACTGCCCGGTTGTGGTCAACGGAGTCAAAATCAGAGAACCTTGTAAGTATGGTCACACCTCAGCACCAATTTGTCTTTACATTTTTGATCTGAAAAAAAGAAATGGGTCATTCCGTTATCCTTTTAGAAGTCATTTCCTTTTATCTAAAAATTTTTGGAAACCCCTCAGGTTTTTTCCTCATGAAGGACACTGGCTTGAACGATACAGAAGTTGGATTGATTTTGCTCGTAGTCTCGCTATGCGTCCTTTGCGGTTGCTTAGTTTGCATTGTCAAAGTGCTCAACTCGATGCTAAAAGGTACCCGTCAGTCAACTTCCTTATACGACTTTATTCACGATCGACATTATTCCTTTCTAACAGGTCAAATCGCTGGCGTCATCAAACGAGTACTCAACGCTAACATTCCTTACGTCCCTTGGATTACTGGGTACTTGGCCATCGCAATCGGCGCTATTATGACCTTTTTGGTACAGTCCAGTTCGGTTTTCACATCAGCACTGACTCCACTAGTCGGCGTGGGCGTCATTTCGCTGGAACGAGTCTACCCACTCACCTTGGGATCCAACATTGGCACAACAACCACTAGCGTGATAGCCGCACTTGCCGCCCCACCTGAACAACTACGCTACACTTTGCAGATATCGTTGTGTCATTTTATTTTCAACGTGACAGGTATCGTGCTCTTTTATCCAATCCCATTCACGCGCTTCCCCGTTCCGATGGCTAAATGTTTAGGCGAAACGACGGCCAAGTACCGATGGTTCGCCATCGCCTATCTCATTTTAATGTTCTTCTTATTGCCCGGCATCGTTCTCGCCCTTTCTTTTGCTGGCACAATCACGCTGATCGCTGTTTTAGCTCCCGTTGTCATCTTGATGATATTCGTCGTGATCGTCTCCGTTTTACAACGTAAAATGCCGACTGTGTTACCGGTTGCTATGCGGACCTGGAAATTCCTCCCGCTTTACATGCGGTCCTTAGAACCCTTTGATCGACTCCTATCGAGCTGCATTTGTTGTAAGGGTTCAGAGAAAAACGGCAATGATCTTCCTGCTGGTCATTCGAATTTAGGGTACGAGTAACCAGTTGGGAGGCTGCTATGCCTATTTAATGCCTATTTACACACCACTTCGACTAGTTCATATAATTATGAGCGGTACTTAGGCTGTGTTGCTTGCGAATCTCTTTCTCTAGTGCTACCTAGACTTTACCGCTAAATGCAACTTCTTTTACGGCGGATGGTGAGATTGATTCGCGATCAAAATTAGAAACAAAAGCGATTTAGGAATACCGCCTATACCCCAACCGCACTTCCACAGCCTTCGTATTTAAATTATAATGTTATTTCCACGCAATTACTACTGCGTAACTATTATTCTATATGATCAGAATGTTTATTGCGGAACAAAGAATCGAATTGGTAGGCCTGAAAAGCGTTTTCAATCCCAACGAACGCACAATTTTTATGGCTAGAGAAACGGCTATACTGTATGTTACACTTTGAACAGAACAGAATCTCGTACACGTTTTTTTAATAAGTTTTTTTTCTTTTTGTATATGCCTGAACGTTTTTACATATATTTAAAGGCAATATATGCAGCTTGTTTGAAGCGTTTGTTTCTCGTATTTCTTCTCTGGTTTCGGATCTGTGATTGTGCCGCGTGAACTTCAATGTGTTGGTGAACCTTACACTGTGAAGCGCAAATTCCGGCTTCCCGATAGTAATAATGCGCACATTAAAAAATGCGCATGAACGAATTGACCTACTTTGGCTCACCATATCCATTTTGTTTGGCGTTGCCATGAAAAATAAATACGTGAATAAAGTATATCTTTCATTTTATTTTGAGAAGGGTTGACTGAGTTCGGGGGGCTTGGCATTTTAAGGAAAGATAATCTACTTGTTTGTAGCTTTACGTACGAACACGGGCGTGCCGTGCGCGAAAGATCAATGTCTACTCGATTCTTGCAGCGATTTTGTTGTTGGCTAAGCTGCAACCTTGTAGGAGGATAATAGATGAACGAAAGTACGAAACAAATAGATTATCAAAAACGACGTGCCACATCCCACGTATTATGCAACTTTGCCTCTTGTTCGCTCTGTTTCTTAGTGCTCGTTTAAGAAAAAATGCGTTAGGGAAGGTTAAAGTATCCAACGGTGGTTACTTCATCGCAACCCTGTTTGATTTTTTTTTTGTTTCCCATCGACTTAGAGTAGCTATGGTAAACCAAGAAAATATTATTCATTTCAACTGTATGAAGCGGTGGAGAGAAGATTACTTTAGCTGGACATTGGTGTTGTTTTGAGGTAGCTGAAAGTCGGTGGACGGACTGATCTTTTTAGGGAAAGCGCGCACCTTTTATGCGTTTTACGAATCTCGATAAGAAACACGGATTTCTCAAAGTGTGATAGGACGTCTTGAGCACGTAGTCACAATATGTCAATCCTATCTAACAAACTCTAAAATTTCCCTTTTCGTGTTGTAACTTCGGAATTACGTTTGTCTTGCGGATGTCTTATTCTTACCGTTTCATTTTGAGTTCACCTTCATTCCCATTATCTTTATGTTAATCTTCTTTTGTTGGCGGGTAGAGTTTCCTGTTATTACCATTTTACAATCATTGAGCCCAAAAAAATGATTGATCAGCTATTTATATATCAGCCGAGCCTTTGTTTCATTGATTTGTTCGCTTTGAGACCGTTAAAATGTCGCAGAGTAAAATTTTAGCACGTACCAGCGAATCGACGACTTAGAATAGCTAATAAAGCTAAGCCCTTTTAGTGCCAGCTTTGTATGAACTAAAATTTACTACTCTTGACTTTAACGATTAAACGTTACGTAATTCAGCTCGCCTACTGAAATGCCGGTTTACTTCAAATGGTTTTTCGTCCTTCTGTTAATTGAAGTATTGTGTTTGAGGTAGATCTACCAACGGATTACTAGGTGCTATGTTATCTTTTGCGTATTCAGGGTGCGAAGCGTTTTTTTTTTGACATTTTCCAACATAAGAAAATTACACAAGGCCACAATTATATCACGTGAGGAAGGGGCAATTAACGCGTGGTCTTGTGTAAATTTCTATGTTATTCTTTAAAGAAGAATTAAGGGGTGATATGGAATATGTTGCTTGCATTCCGAGCAAATGGAGCGCTTTCAATAAATTCGGCCGCAAACACCTGGCCGAGTAGCAGTTCACTAGTAACTCTCACTAGTCTTGGAAGATATTATTTGAAGCAGTCCTGTTGTCAAATAACATCGACCAAGCTCAACGCCCATCACAACCGGTATGTCTTATTTGCGAAAAAAAAAGTTTATGGCAACTTATACTCTTTAATAACTTTTTCGTTTTAATAACAGGCAACCAAGATGACAAACGCACTGATCCCAACATCCGCCGATCCGAAAGAAAAGAACACCGAACATTCTTCGGATACCGTAAGTGTTTCACTTATTTCCTTAACTTCACCTGAACCAAATCGAAAGAATATTGAAAAGAATCTTCTTATTAGAATGCCATTTGCAATTATGTTGAAAGCAATAGCAGTATTGATTCCAGAGAGGAAAAGGCTCAATCGGAGACATCTGACAGCACAAGTGTTGACAGCGTCCCGGCACCAACAGCTGCCGAAGAGGATCCATGGGCGATTGTTGAGCTAGTCGACAATTCCGAGAAATGGAAAGGTATAACAGTGTAAACTTATTGTTAGCTTAACCATTTAATTTCCTAAATTTGTTTATACGCATTGCGTTTCAGATATGACCACGAAAGCCAAAGTCATCCGAGTAGTTACCAACGTCTCGAAAATACTTGCTGCTATTGGTTTACTGTACTTCTTCATCTGCTCGCTAGACTTACTTTCCAGCGCATTTCGCCTGATTTCTGGAAAAACAGCTGGTAAACTTTGTTTGTGTGTTTTAGACAAATTTTGAAGCTAAGAGCTCCTCAAGACACATGATTTACCAACTCCGCAACTGTGAAATAATCGTTATTGACTTAACGGCCTATTGACTGCGTATAGGTACGATTTTTCAGCAGAGCGAGCTCATGCAAAACCCTGTTGTTGGATTGATGATTGGCATTTTAGTAACCGTACTGGTTCAGAGCTCTTCTACATCTACGTCCATCATTGTGAGCATGGTCGGAGCCGGAGGTACATCACTCTTTCGCATTTTTTACCTTACATAACTTGTTGATTTACACACTTCTACCTGCTTAGTTCTGACCGTTGCAATGGCGATCCCAATCATCATGGGTGCTAACATTGGAACTTCAGTTACCAACACAATCGTTTCTTTTACCCAAATCGGCAACAAAAATGAATTTAGAAGAGCCTTCGCTGGTGCTACGGTATGTCTTTTTCAACGTCCTTGTTGCCACAGTGTCCAAGCAATCTAACGTTGTATTATTTGCGTATTCAGGTACACGACATGTTCAATTGGCTGACAGTGATCGTTCTTTTTACCGTCGAAATCGTTTGCCGTAAGCATTTTACCTAACTCCCGTCTCAATCAGTTTTTCAACGAACTGTTTCCGATTCGCAATTCCAGAACCCATATTTGGTGTTGGCTATTTGGAGTGGTTGAGTGGTGCCATCGTCAACGGAGTCAACACGTCTTCTGGTGAAGGAGAAATTAAGATTTTGACGGTAGTAACAGATCCTTTCGTGGACCTTATCATACAGGTAAATCGCTTTAGCAATTGCTAAACGATCAACTTCCTTTTCCAATGTCGAAGCTCCATGAACGTGATCATTTCTTTGCAGCTCGATTCGAAAGTGTTAAAAGGATGGGCTAACAATGACCCCGTTTACGAAAATGCTTCGCTAATTCAGCAATGCGGCGGAAATGTCACCGACCCTATACCATGTGGTAACTTTCTCTATGAACCTATATGCTATTGCAGCCATTGATCTGGAGTTGCACAAATCGTTTAATAAAATACGTTATTCATTTGCATTTTGGCAGACGGAGAATTTCTATTTGAAGACACCGGGATGGAAGACTGGGCTGTAGGATTAATTCTTCTGGCCATTTCACTTATCATCCTTTGCAGCTGCTTAATTTTCCTTGTTAAGATCCTCAACTCCATGATGCAAGGTAACAAATTCGGGGATACTTTTTGTTTGAGAGTCGACACAACAGTGTTATTTTGTTCCAAACGAAGGACACATTGCCAACGTCATCAAGCGCGTGATCAACGCCAAAATCCCTTACGTTCCTTGGCTCACCGGTTACATAGCGCTTGCTGTCGGAGCTGGAATGACTTTCATAGTTCAGTCTAGCTCTGTCTTTACATCAGCTCTCACTCCGCTTGTTGGCATCGGTGTTATATCGCTAGAGCGAGTCTATCCGCTCACCTTGGGGTCCAACATTGGTACGACAACAACAGCCCTTCTCGCCGCGTTAGCTGCTTCGCCCGATGCGCTGCACGACACCTTACAAATATCTTTGGTCCATCTTTTCTTTAACGTCACTGGCATCATACTTTTCTATCCTATCCCGTTCATGCGATTTCCGATCCCGCTGGCTAAATTTCTCGGCAATGAAACTGCCAAGTACCGATGGTTCGCCATTCTCTACCTTGTGGGAATGTTCTTCTTCTTGCCTGCCATAGTTTTGGGTCTTTCCATCGCTGGCACCATCGCATTGCTAGTCGTCGGCGTTCCGTTCTTAATTGTTTTGATCGCCATAGCCGTCATCAAAATTTTGCAGCGAAAGTGGCCTCTCCTTTTGCCATCCGTCATGCGGAACTGGAAGTGGCTGCCCGTTGCTTGTCGTTCTCTAGAGCCGTACGATCGCCAGTTCGCCAAATGCGCTTGTTGTAACAAGTTTCGACAGAGGGAAGATAGCAAAGCAAACAACATGACAAGTACCGTTGTTGTCGTCGAATCGGAAAGTTCAGCCGACTTGAATCAAACAACCTGAAAACAAGTCGAGACACTATCGTGCCCTAAGACTACCTGTAAAACAATGGCAACCGCAATAGGTACAAGGCCATAAGCTACGCAACATTTTTATCGACCATCCGGTATACTGAAATGATGGGATTACGTTACATTTCGTGGCTTCGGAAAATTTGTAAACCAATGGCATTGTATTCTCGAACAATTTTTGCGCTT
Source organism: Daphnia sinensis (assembly GCA_013167095.2). Taxonomy (NCBI): domain Eukaryota; kingdom Metazoa; phylum Arthropoda; class Branchiopoda; order Diplostraca; family Daphniidae; genus Daphnia; species Daphnia sinensis. The sequence goes on along the minus strand of CM023188.1, from coordinate 2,091,622 downwards.
GTTTTATTTTTCAAGTTTTTTTGCTTGATTTGTTCCTGACCACATTCAAACGTACCAGTTGGCTAAACTGTCTCAATAAAATCAGCAACATTTCAACTGCGGGATTTGTTACGACGTTTTTGCTTATGTTGCGTGTATTTTAAGCTGGACGTGCACTGCCACAGCCATTCAAGGCTATTCAGGGTTCTTATCAACCTTCCCATGTTCGCACCCGATTGCTTTGGGTAAGTTTAACGATTGAGTTGTTTGTAAATCCTGTCAACACCGCTCGTTTACGTCCAAGGACGAACGGGGTGTGCTTTGCTATCGTGAATTGGGAGGTAGGGGGAGTGTGTTAGCAACTCGAATTGCAGCGGCTGCAGTTTTAAACCGATCACATGCGACTCCGTTAATGGTTGGGTAAATTTACAACGTACCTGCTCACGGGATTGATGAATGCTCTATCATTCAGCACGACGTACTGCATGATGTTCAAAGTTCAATGAAGCCGGTTTTTCTGGATTCATGGCCTTTGCCAATGCAAGCTTTGATCGACCTTTAGTTACTTTACCACCACTGGAAGCAGGAGGCAAAGCCCGATAAGCGAAATCACAGACAAGCAGGAATGTTTTCAATATCTTTTACACCCAGACGCTATGCCATGTGTTTCAGAATGTCTCGATATTCATGTAACCCGCCTCCTCCCCCCGTCCAGGCAGGTAAAGTAGCCAATCATCTTCAAAGTTTACCATGCTAGCGCAATACAGGATTTAAACTGTCAAATGTGATGGCTCCGTCCACTCGACTTACGTGATTAAGAGCGATAACGGACAGGGATTATGTGTCAGTTTGACAGTCAAAGTCTTGGTGCCCTAGATAACTATCAGTGTTGATGGTGAATACCCTTATATGAATGGTGACGCAATGCATCACTCCGGTAGCACGTGGTGAGGACTCTGAAGACTTCGTGTCACGATAAGTGACTGGAGGTTGGATAACAGGGGCCGGTCGCATTCCCGCTACATGGAATTCACACCTATAAAATGGGTTAGTTTGCTGATTTGAAGTTGCAGCACACGCAGAAGCGTTCGTCACTTGGTGAACTCAAGGTGAAGAACCACTCTTGCCAAGGCCAAATATCCCTGGTAATATTTTCCGCAATATCTCTGGTTAATTGCGCTTATTGATAACTAAATTTTTTTTTAATCATAGAAAAATGACAATCAGTAGGGCTACTCAACTGACCCTCGAAGGAAAGGTCGTCAACCCACCATCCGAGGTAGTATCGTTTTGAACTTTGAATTGTTTTACGTCATCTTTCTCATACACTTAAAACATCCTATTCAGATTGATTCATCATTAACGAATTGCGTGCGCTCTTTTTGATTAACAGGGAAATGTTTCTAGCGAAACAATGGGCGTGAGTGACCCTGACCTTATGGAGAAAGGAGTTGACAGTAGGCGGACGAGTTTGAGTTCTGATGATTCGGATCCTGCCATCGCAGCCAATGCTGACGATCCGTGGGCCATCGTCGAGTTAGTAGACGACTCGGAGAAATGGGCAGGTATGTTGCAACAGCCTTGATCCACCAGCAAACGATCTACATGAATGTTGTGTATTTCCTTGTTAATGACAGACATGACCACCAAGGCCAAAATAATCCGAGTGCTAATCAACTTCGCCAAAATCATAACTGCGCTGGGATTGCTCTACTTCTTCATATGCTCCCTAAGTTTACTTTCCAGCGCATTCCGCCTCATTGCTGGAAAAACTGCCGGTAAATATTTTTTGACTTTAAAAGGATGCGATGAATTCAGGGATTTAAAAACATAAAATTTCCTGTGTTCCAGGTGAACTTTTTCAGCAAAGTGAGCTTATGCAAAACCCAGTGGTTGGTTTGATGATTGGGATTCTAGTCACCGTACTCGTTCAGAGTTCCTCAACATCTACATCGATTGTGGTTAGCATGGTTGCCGCAGACAGTAAGTAGAAACATTTTTTTTTATTGTGTCATTTTCTAAACGTTCAAAGTCAAAACCATTGTGGCGTGCAATCATTCTAACTGTGTCTCCATTTCGTTTAGTTATTACCGTTCACATGGCAATTCCAATCATCATGGGCGCCAATATTGGGACTTCGGTGACAAACACAATTGTGTCCTTCACCCAAATTGCCAACAAAAACGAGTTTAGAAGAGCTTTCGCTGGAGCGACCGTCCACGACATGTTTAATTGGCTTTCCGTCATCGTTCTCTTTACCCTTGAAGTCGTTTCGAGTACGAAATTTTTCTTGCGTGAAAACATTGGTAGACCGGAGACATAATTATGCTTCGTTTTGAACAGACTCCATATTTGGAATCGGTTATCTGGAATGGTTGACTGGAGAAATTGTCAAAGGAGTCAATTCTTCGTCCGGCAACGGCGAGGTTACCTTGTTGAATGCCATCATAGACCCCTTTGTAGATAAGATCATTCAGGTAAGAAAAATCACGTTTGAACTTTGTTAGGCTAAACCAATCGTTAATACTTGTGCTTTTAGCTTGATTCCGACGTCCTTGAAGGCTGGGCAGCAGGCGATCCGAATTACGATAACGCTTCCTTAATCAAACAGTGCGGCGAAAACATCACCGAACCTGTTCCTTGTGGTATGTTAGTACTTTAAAAACCGTTGAAGTAGATCATAATTTTTAAATTGTTTATCTGTTTTTTTCATTTTAGAGGGCGAATTTTTGTTCGAAAACACGGGATTGGAAGATTGGGCTGTCGGTCTGATTCTCCTGTTCATGTCACTTTTCATGCTCTGCGGATGTCTCGTTGGTTTGGTCAAAATTCTCAACTCCATGATGAAAGGTATAATTATCCTGCTTCCAATTTCCAAGAAAAACGTATGTGCTAATATTATAACTTAAACATTTTCAGGACACATTGCCAACATTATTAAACGAGTGATTAATGCCAAAATTCCATACGTCCCTTGGTTGACTGGCTATCTTGCCATGATTGTTGGTGCGGTTATTACCTTTCTGGTTCAGTCGAGCTCGGTGTTTACGTCGACACTTACTCCACTCGTCGGCATCGGTGTCATCTCGATTGAACGAGTGTATCCACTTACGTTAGGATCCAACATAGGAACGACAACGACATCGCTCATCGCTGCGTTGGCCGCACCGGTCGAAAAACTTCAGGATACTTTGCAAATTTCGCTCGTCCATTTGTTTTTCAACATAACGGGCATTTTGCTCTACTACCCCATTCCGTTTATGCGATTTCCCATTCCGATGGCGAAATTCCTCGGCAACGAGACGGCCAAATACCGATGGTTCGCCATTATTTATTTGGTGGGAATGTTCTTCCTTTTCCCCGGAATCGTTCTGGGTCTCTCCGTCGCTGGCACCATCCCACTACTGTGCGTTGGTATTCCATTTTTGCTCATTTTGATCGCCATAGCCATTATCAAAACGCTACAGCGAAGAAAACCATCATGGCTACCGAAAGTAATGCGGAATTGGAAGTGGCTTCCGCTTGCTTGCCGCTCCTTGGAACCCTACGATCGCCAGTTCGCCAAGTGTGCTTGCTGCAACAAATTCAGGCCGGATGCTGAAGGTAACAGGCCAAGTTCGGCGTCCAGTATTTCAGGCGACTCCAGCGAGAACGAAACCAAAGATGCGTCCTAAAACAAAATAATTGCAGACCAAGTGCTGTCTATTTTGGTGGAGCGTCGTCGAGGAAGAATCGTGCATTTTCTCGCAACCACATCGAGCGACGAAGAAAATTGCAATGTTTTTTGAAAGATTCTTTAATTTACTCATTGGCCTGTGACTCTAAGATGCGTTTTGGAGTGAAGGAGGTATTTTTTCATCTCCAGAATTGGTTCGTTCTGAAGATGTTAATTTATTTTATTATTGTTGTTTGTTTTTTGGGTTTTTTTTTACCTCCAATCGGCCAACTCATGCGCCACTTCATATATCAGCTTAATGTTTCATTGTCTGTTTGTATACGGAATGGAAAGATGGGACTTGAAAGGTGATGGATCACTAATTCGGCCAGTCATGTACAAACGCCGGAAATAAATATTCTGTTTTGCAGTGCATACTTGTTTTCCTTATTTTTTATTGATTTTATTTTTTATTGATGTTCGGTAGCTATCGTGAGCAACATCACGTTAAGTACTACAGCAAGCAGAACGTTTGAGCATTCCAACTGAAAGGCTCAAGGTGTGCGCAAAGTTACCGATAGCCAAAATTTTTTTAACATTAGATGTGTATAGCAAAATGAGTTGGACGTGGCAATGGATCTCGAGCTGTGGTAGTTATGGTAGCATAAACAATTTCCAAGTAAAAATTTTAAGCCCGACTGAATAAGCCCGACTTGTTTTCTGTTTAACTATCGTGCCAGCACCTTCCGTTATTAAGTTCGTTTCTTCGTTTGCGTGAATCACGAACGCGACCGCTGCCATCTGCTAGCAAAAAAACAACCAAATGTGGTACCTTGAGTGGTCGTTTCAGCCATGTAGGCAAACTCCTACCGGAAAATTTCTAGTAAACGAAGAGAGTTATCCTTTTTTTATTTTATTGCAACCGCTTTACTATAAGATTTTTTTTTTTTAATCCTAAAGACAACTTAAAAAACTCAATGCAATGAAGCAGAGTAATCCTTTGAACTTCACGACACACTTTCGTATGAAAACAAGCAGATGCTTTACTTCACATCAGCTTAAAGTATCGTCTTAACTGACATCCTTTTTGGAGGGAGGCTGGCGCATGTTTATTTATCGGCACAATATAGCCCAACAGAGAACTTTTAAGAGATGTATTGTGTTCCATCTCTTAAGTCTAACGTCAAAATATAACAACGTTCAGTAATGGTTATTTCCTTAGCCATTTTAAACTTATAAAATATTTACACTAATAAATTTTTCTTTTTTGAAATACAATAAGAGAAAAAGATTTTTCGTTTACTTGAACTGCACCTAATTCGAATATTAATCTTTCTCAATTCACGATGAAATAAGCTATAAAACTGCAAAGGCGAGAGAGTGATTATGAAATCTTAACTTGAACGGCGGACATGTTTGATAAGCGTAGCTAAGATAAGGAACGTCTCACTAGTTGTGCTCCACAGAGGGCTTTTGGCCGTGAGAACTGAAAAGACATCGAACGCGATGCTAAAACATGTAAGGAAAGATGAAATCTCGTTGACGGAGATCTGCGTAGGCTAATCAGGAAACAGAGGCAAACGCACAGTAGCAGTGAGGACCATAAGGCTTCGCACACAGGAAAGAAAGTTTTTAAGAGATGGTGATCTATACAGCAAAGCACAAAGAGTGCCGATTGCACTCTGAGAAAAAGCAAAGCAGAGCAAGGCGATTTTGATAAAAGTCGGCGAGAAGAACCATTGGAATATTCAACGGAAATGACAGCCGTCGGCAGGCTCATTCGGTAGCGATTCAAAATGGCTTGTCTGTATATAGCCGCCTTAAACATGCATATATAGGGGTTATACGTTGCCGCCTACGCACTGCAGGCCTATTCTATTATTTCCCCAATCTCTCTGCGCCTTCTTTCAACTCCCCTTTTGCACTCACTGTCGTTCACACTTCCTGTACCACCTCTAACATAGAGGTCTCGTGATCTGTACAGTGCGTTCTAAAGGCAGCAGCACTGGCATATACTTAAAAAAAGAAAGGCCTTAGTGGGATTTAAAAAAAAAAAAGAGAACTGAAAGACTTTTCATTTTAGATTAAAAAGGGAACATTGCCTAATGCATTACGCATTTTTGCACTCGTGAGATACCAGGAAAAAATACATATATGTCGGGACAGCTTTCGCTTGTAGTTGAATTATTGGGACGACAGGAATTGAGGGAGGAAGAGCTGGCGTCAACGACATCAAAACTGGCGGCTGGAAATTCATTAGCGAAGTATGTAAAAAGTAAAAAAAGTAAAAAGCAAAGCGAAATAAATGAGGAAAGAGCAAGGAATCCATGAAGATGTACATGTGGGTTGCGTCAAAGGAGCCAATCACCGGTCTGTTTGACAGTAGCCCGACTCCCGTTTCCCTCTATTTTTAGATGAGTTCACTCTGTTCTTCGTGAAATTTGAAAAAAATGCGACCCAATCAGAAACCGTAGCGCTTTTTATAGCGCATACACTCTTGTTTGATATGACACGTTATTATCTTAACCATCATAGGGCATGGGGTACATTGTCAGGGTCTTCTGCTACACAACATCCCTTTTTTTTCTCTTCGAAAAAAACAGTTCGGGAGTCCCGTCGAGCGTGAACATTCCAATAGGTTGAAGAGATTAGATTGAAAAATCGTGATTCGTTCTTTTACTTTCTGTTGCAGACAAAAACATATATATATGCTAGCAGTAATATAACACTCTCTCCTCTTTTATTTTATACCCTTTTATTTGTTTTCTTTTTTGAATAAATTTTGTCCGTATCGTTTTTCACTTTTAAATGAGAGAGGAGCGCAGGCGCGTCAAAGACGTTCTGTTGTACCATGAAAGAAGATAGGGCCGGGTGCTGCCGGCTTCCTGTGCAGTGCTAGCCTACTGTACTATGGAACATATAACCTTTTCATCCTTACGACGGGCAGCCTCAGTATTGTGTCTGGGCACGTTAAAGAGACCCACGTCTCGGTCCTCTTCCGTGTACATCAAACCTTCGTGCACTGTAATATTCAAATTTTCTTTTGAACAGCATGTAAAGAAATTCCTGCATTTTAAGTGAGCCCTTGCTGCTTCTATTCGACATTGTTGAAAAGCTGATTGAACTGTCGACGGAGTGCGCTTGGAGTTCATTTTCTTTTTACGGGCTTAAGTTCGTTTTTGTCCTATTAGTTGACGACAAGGGAAATAAAAGCCATCAGTGCCGTTTTGTGATTCAAAACAGGAGTTTACTGAGCTATCATTTTTCTCATATTGCATCAACTTATCAAACTGATTGCTGGTCGGATTTGCTTGTGAGCTGGTGAACTCGACTTGTGTTCGTCTGTAGCATTTCATTCCAACGTCCCTCGTTGTGCCGATCATTTGTAAGTCGACATTTCCTGTTTGCATTTTTTTTTTGTACAAAGAATTTTAACCGAATTGAGAGCAATGACTTATGGTTGATTGCGTTATCAGTCTCATTCGTCCATTGGCTGCCCACCGTCTCTCTCTTTCTTATTGATGGTTGTTGAGAAGTGTAATCTAGCAAAATATAGGCAAGAAAGCAACGGAGAATTGGGGGAATGGCAGGAAATGGTTAGTCATTATTTTTGCCTCGGTTGTTCCTTTTCCCTCCCGTCTGCAAATCTTCTAACTCTACGATGTAGAATATGCCATACAGTTGTAGGATTTATGCCTCCAGCATGGACCAACAGCAACAGCACACAAAGGCAATTTGTTACTTTCCCCATCTTTCTCGTCTCGTTGTTAAATAAATAAAAACATAACAGACCCTCCTCCTACATAAAACTGGACACGGTGTCAACAGAAGACGATATCGTTTCTGACTGTTTGACGTAGTTAGTCCTACGTGTAGCGCAGAATGAGTTTGTGTGGAAAAGGAAAAGAAAAAAAAGTTGTTCTCCTTGTCTTTCAACTCGCTCTTCTGTTGCTTCTGCTTAACAATAATTTTGGGACGCGTGTTCGGAATGTTACGTGGAGTGTTTGTCTCTCTCTTCCCCCACACACGGGTAGTCCAGGCGAAAGGAAAACGATGCTCCGGCACTCACCGCTATTGCTAGCGCGCCTCCGCTTGAAATACACCGGCAGCATCTTTTCTTTTTACTATACTCCCTGTGATACGTCTGTTCTTCTCTTCTTCCGCCCTCTTCTCTCTCTCTCTTTCTTCTTCTAGGGTTTGGGTTTTCTATTTTGAAAAAGGACCTCGACTGTTGCTGCAACACAGAAACTATACAAACAGTAATGGTTCGTTACCGAGCAGTGGGATTTATAAGCCCTAAACTCGCTCGTATTAGCCACTAGTAGCTATATACACCCACACGGAGCCTTGCAAATGTTTGGGTAGATTAAGAAGAAATAAAAGGTTAAACGAGGAGAAAGAGAAAGATCATTTTCGTGAAGATTGTTGGTCGCACGGATATAAGGGCTTAGTATTCAATTGAAAAAAAATAGAAATATCCTTTAGAAAAACAAAGAACAAGAGGCGGTTTAAAAAAAGAAGTGAGCCTATATTGACAGCGTCAGCCGTAAGCGGTGCATTAGGGACGCGGTTAAGGGATATGTGTGGAGTCGGCCGTGTCTCAATGTGTTGTCAGGTCTTGCGGCCTTCTCAGCGTCGTAAATTGTCTGTCGGCAAAAAGGCATACACACACACGAGCATCGACGACGACAACAAGGCATACTCACACACAAGCTCCATCCGTATTTCTATTCTTCCTGTTTTGTTCCGTATACGGAACAGGGGGGCGGTGCGTTGCACGTCACATCCCGTTTCTTCTCCGCACTCCCCCCTACTCTTCCCATTTCAACTTTCGTCAGTGTCTTCTTCGTTTTCATTTCTTCCTTTTCCCTCTTCTGCCTGTTATACACACACACACACGTATCGATGAAAATAGAGACGGAATGCCAGCAGCTGCTGCTGCCGCTGCGCTTCGCCAGTTGCTTTTGGCTCTGAAAAAATATAGGAGAAACACAAGAACATGGGAGAGTGAGAGAGATGAATCTTCTCGCTGGAAAAAAAGATTGCTGGAGTTGAGAGAGAGAGCTAGAGAAAAAAAAAAAAAGAGGGAAACTATACAGTAGAGGATGTACTGTACCTTGGGTGACAGTTCAATATCCAGTGCAACCGACTTGGGAGGAGCGGCTAAGGAATGACAGCAATCCACACATCTCAACTAAACAAGAAAAGAATAACATCTAGAAGATGGAAGGAAGAGAAAAGAAGTCAAAACCAGATCGCGCTTCAAAGCCTCCGAGGAGATCTCTAACTATAATTATTTTTGTCATCTCAGAAATGCGAGTTAGTTTTTTTTTTTTTTGTTGGGGAGGGAAAAAGAAAGAGACAGTAAGGGTCACCCATGTCTGGCCACCAGCCAGTGGTTTACTTTTAAAAACCAACCAAATAAGAAAAACAAAAACAAAAAGCGAACAAATAGGGGAAACAAAGCGCGAGTGCGTTGTCTGACGGATATCGAATTTCGGGACGGATATATATCGTGAACGGTACTATGTAAAAGGCAGACATACTGGGGTATAAATAGGTGGCACTTTTTTTCTGTGTTATTATTGCGTTAGATTTTTGAAATCGTCGCCATTTTTTCCCCTGGCAATGTCGGTAGGAAGACCTCCCCCCATAGCTGTGCCAAGAGAGTGGCACAATCCAGGCCCTGATGTTAAATCGAATCAGTTCACAAACGATCTATTTTCGTTTTTTTTTTTTTGCCATCGCCATGCATTGATGACATGTCTTTTCTGCTTGTATGCCAAAAGGATCGGTGAGGCAGCAGCATTGCTTTGTTGCTCACAGTGGACAGTCGTTTAGTTGCCGACAAAGGACGACATCATCAGTCAATATACACTGAGATTAGGTTACTTATAGTGCACTAGACGTCGGTCGATTGCGGGTGAACCGCCATGGCATTGGGATCGTCCCGCTCCTCACTGCTCTATAAAAGAACTGGAGCTTGTTCTTGGGTGCTGTTTTCATATACATCAACCCCCTGATATATTTGTGTATAAAAAGGAAGAAGAATAAGGAAAAGCGCTAGAGTCAATCATGGATCAATAAAAGATTGGGCTGTAGACTGAAGGAGCTTGAAGGAAAAAAAGGGAGAAGACAGTAGAGAGCGTAGTGAAGTACGTAGACGAGCAGTTTTTTTTTTATTATTTTCTTTTCTTTTCTCGGTCAACACGAGCGAGAAAAGCCACGACGCGTTCCGCAGCTCGTCGTCACCACATAATACGAACACACACACACACACACACCCTCACCAGAATGGGACAACCCATTTGGCCAGCATCTTTTCGCCCGGCTGTCTTATACTATACGAAAAGGATTAGGACCTCGTGATTGCAGATAATCTCCTGCCGCGTCACTGGCAGAGAATTAAAAAGAGAAGAAGAAGAAGAAGAAGAAGAAGAGATGTCTTCTTCTTTCTTCTTTGTCTGGCAGTTTAAGCTCATCAAGGCTTGTGGTTTGGTGAGGTTTGCTCCAGTTGCTCTCTCTCCTCGTCTCTTTTCAACCCATTGGCTCTTTCTTTTTTTTTTTCTGGCACTCACTATATATAGCAGGCATTATAACAAACTAATTCGACAGTCTTGGCTTATAGCGTTTTCCACCAAGAATTCTATGTCTAGAAACAAAAAAGCGTGTAATTGGACTAATCTCGTGTATGCAACAGAAAAAGCCTCTGATTATATTTCTTTTCTAAATGCAACTCAGTCTCTGACGAGGAAAGAAGAAACGAAGTGCTTAAAAACAAACTATATGTACGGTTGAGATTTGTTGTTAGTAAATACAGCCATTCAGGAATGAGCACGTCGCTCTTTATAGTTTCACTTTCCTTTTTTTTTCCCTACCGTACAGACGACAGTTTCTATGACAAAATATGCCCATAAAAAAGAAGAAGAAAGGGGGTAGTCTTGCACGATGGAAATAACAAGGCTGATGGCTTGCGTTGCATATCACTATATCTACTTAATCGTCTGTGTAGATAGCAAAGAACATCCAGGGCGTACAAACATGATACTATAAAGGAAAAGTTCTCCTCCTCCGTCCCGCGTGTGTGTTTTTATTCTAGCTATTCTTTTATATTCAAAACAACAATATAAAAAAAAAACGAAGGAAGGAAGGAAAAATCAAGTCGTTATACAAATCTAAAACTAGAACTGGCGTCTGCATACGAAAGAATGCGCAGAATATTATATCCTGGTATATTTCTTTATAATCAATGAGCTGAAAAATAAAAAAAACGAGGCGAGCAACTTGATCCTTGTATCATTCAGGATTCGAATAAGTTATAAGAGTAACTGCTGTGCGCTTTCAACGGCGACGGACTCGTTCAAATGACATCAAAATGTATTAGTACCTTATCTTCTTATATAGTCTGTGACGACGCCATCAACTTCAAGATCCTTCTAGCTCTTCAGGAAGGCAGACTGGCGTAGTAAAGGCGAATCAAAGATTACGTCACATAAACAGCTGCGATATATATATATATATACGTGCACAAGTATTATAGAAGGTCACCTCTGCTGCTTGCTGGACGTGAATGGGAACTATTGGGAAAGCCGCCCAAAAGTAAGGCAATCACAAGCGGAGCAGAGAAAGCAAGAGAAAGACTTTACATATTATACAGCTCCTACTGGTCTTTTGACACGGCCAGCGGTATATAGCAAAAGCAACCGCCCTTCAGGGTTTGTATACACAGCACACGGTCTATGGTATTATCCGCCCATTCTTTTGAATAATTCAGAAGGAAATTCAATAGAAAAAAAGAAAGAAGGATAAAAGCCCGTCGGTATATATATATACACCATTGAGACGAACCAATGAAAGGGGGGGGGGGGAAGACGAACTGTGGGAAATGCGTGTGTGTCTTCGGGAGGATCGGGTGATGGCTTATGGCTATGTACGTGATATGGAAAATGTCCGGGAAAATCGAGACAAGAATCCGAGAAAGGGATCTCTCCTTTTCATAAACTGAGAACGATAAACGAGTGAATTGTGGATGACGTGCGTAGCGACGTATGTCGGTCGCTTCTCGTTGTTGGCGAGTCACAAGGTCTGAACAAAGACCTTCGCCCCCTTAATCCAACTGCTAAATTGAAGGGGAATCAATTTAACTGTCTTACTGACAATTCTTCTTGGGATATTTGTTAATAAATAGCTCATTAGAAAATAGCAAAAAAGGATGGAATTCGAACGTAATTGAAAAATTTGTATTTTTCAGGGGCGGAGAAAAATAATTTGGCGACTGCAGTTCATTAATTCTTCTGAGCGGGGCCAGAAACAATGGCCGTGTCTCCACTTCTTCATCAAAGTCACGAAGGTGAGTCGTTCATTGCTTTCCGTTCCAAAATATCATAGACACAATTTCATCCGGTATAGACGCCAAACGTTCCAATAACGAAGGCAAACTGAAAATGAGAGGATTTTCACTTGCCTGGGAATGCAAACCGGCCGACAATTTGATGTCAGGCGGTGCGGGGGGGAAGAGTTTCACGCGCCAGACACACGCACAGCTGATTTGATATATGTAGATCTCTTTCATTTAATCCGGATATGAGGCACGCCCCGGATTCAAAGCGTTGACACTGAGCGCATTAGCTTTAATGAAATATCGAACAGCGTTGGATGTTTATGTGCGTGTTTGGGCAACACAGGATGAAAGGTATATATAGCGACCTATACGTTTTTATGCACACGTGCGCTTTCTTTTATTTCCTTATTTTTCACAAACTCATGAAAAGAAGAGCGGAAAAAAGAGAGCACGTTAAAGGGGAAAAAAAGCTGATTGGAAACATGATTTAAACTTATTTCTCCTCCCCTCCCTTTTTCTAATTGAACTAAAAAAACGGACAGGCTCTTGTACGTCGCATTCTGCACGAACGAAGATGACACACCTGAAAAGAAAAGAGGAAAACGTCATCAGTAAATCTGGTTCTTCGTTGGAGAAACTCATTCACTTTCTTTGAAGCATGTTTTGCTTGAGAAAATCTGAATCCTCTTATAGAAAAAAAGGGAAATAACTAGAGTCGCAGAGGGAACACTTGAGATGTAGAAGACGCTGGAAAGAAAAGTCACGACACAAGGAAAGACGTGGGCGGAGACAGAAGGGGATAGAAAAACCACTGAATGGAAAAATAATAAAATATCAAAAAAAAAAAAGAAACGAAAAAAAAAAAAAGAAAGGAAGAAATAAAAATCGGGAGTGATGCCAAGAAAGAAAATACGATAACTCGTCAGGAGTGTGTGTGTGGCCGTGAATCGGTGAAGTGTACAACCCAAGGAATCCCTCACCAAACCCTAAATAATTCCTGATGATCCCGTCCATTTGCATTCAAATCAGGATCCGAATGACCGAGCGCGACGAGCTGCCCGTCAGCTGTCACGGGGCTGACACAAGCTCTGCTGCACCCGTGCTGGATATTACAGCCAATCTCAATTCCGCAGAGTACTTTTGCATCTTGATCTATACGAGTGTGTGTTTTTCACGCCATCGATTATAACCAAGTCACACATAACAAAAAGAAAAACAGCCCTCATATCATCGCGATTCTTGTTTTTGCGCACTCCCGACTTCCGCGTTCGGGATCAGGAATCAAATTAGGATTTATCTTGATGCTTTTCTTTTAATATTGTCTCTCGCCAAATGTTTACGTGACGCGTGATATATAAGATAAACGCGGATCGTTATGTCAATTTGATTGAGGTTTTGCTCCGAGTTACTGAAATAGAAAGGAAAGATTTTTTCTTTTTTCAAAACCGTATAATACGCCATAAACTGGAGCGTATGTCTTTTTCACGAGACGTTCAGTCTATAGGTACTCACCTTTTGGCCTTTGAACGCTTGGCCGACAATCCAATCCGGATGTGTATAAGAAATTCACGCTGTACGTTGCGCTCGTGGCAGGACGACAACTCCGAAGGGAAATAATGGCTCAGGAAATTGGAGCGCCACCGATTATAGCCGCGCCTACAGACACACACACATGCTTTCTATCTCTTTATCTATACGAAATAACAGAACAAGAACGAGATATAGAGAGTAGAAAGAGGGAAGACAAGAAAAAGGCATTTTTACGAGAGAATTGCTGGAGACACATGGAAATCGATTTAGAAAAATCTTTGGAACGTCTATATTCCCAGAAGATTGAAGCTAAAGTTGGACACAACTGGTGGCTCAATCCGGTTAAAGTTAAAAAAAAAAGGTTTGAAAAGGACGGCGTGTTTACACGTCCGCACGAAAGAAATTTGCATGAAAATAACAATAAAAGAAATCAAAATAGTTTGCGCTGACCACACACGCTATAGCAACACAGTCGTTATTAAGTTTTCAACAACAACAAAAGTTGGGAACGATGTGTCCACATGGGGGGAAAACTATGGTCCAGAACTTTTTATTTGTACGGTGTACCAAACTTTATACGAGTTGATTGTTGCAGTCGATGATTGCGCACAAAACATTGGCCGGTGCCCAGCACTGCCCTGGACACATACGCGCGATTGGATCTGCTTTTTTGGTTCCCCTTCGGGTCATCCATATATCTGTATATATACACTAGTCTTTTGAGAGGAGTGATTTGTTCCATGAAACGGTTGCAACTTCTTCCACCGTTAAGGGCTTTTTTGTCGGTCGCTTCTCTTTACGAGGTCCCCTCTCCCGTTTGATTGGATCTGAAATTGGGCAGCCTTATAAAACTCAATCAGCTTGGCATTTCAATTTCGACGACGGCTTATCTCCAACTCTCTATGTCCTCTCTTTGTCTTCCACTCTTCTTTGCCAGTTACCCCATCTTCTTGTGTGTGTGTGTGTGTGTGGGCATTGTTCTTTATTTCCTTGTTCCAAAACGTCCTCCTTCCTCTCTACTTTTTTTTTAAATCTACTCTCTTTTTCTTTTCAATTTGCGACTCTCTTTATTCCATTGTCGTTTTCCCTTTTTTTCCCCCTTTTTCAAGAGGAAATGATGGGAGATTCAACGTCTTCTCGGTTTTCGAAACGCATCGTATATACCGATAACGCAATCTATTTCCACATCGCTTTTGATTTGCCAATGTCTTCGTTCGCGCACCACCACCAATTCGTTTCATGTTCACTTTGATGTTTCAGCTGACTGTACAAGAAAAAATATGAACCAGCAGGAGGGGAAGGAAGAGGCTCGCTGGTGGTCGAGAGATTGTGATTGAAGATGGCGGACCTTACCGATGGAGACAGACATCGACGAAGGGTCGCTAGATACACGATCCCCCGTTTTTTTTTTAAAGAGAAAAATGAAATCGGAAGAAGAATGTCTTCTGCCCTTGAGAAAAGCTTGTTTATAAGACATTTACCCGTCCTCGGGGACGGTGTCGATTAAACGGAGATCCACTTGGATCGGAGCGGGGGAAGGCGGATTTGTTCTTTGTACCCCGATGCTTTATCGGGTGCGATACAGGATGGAGTGCAAGGATATTGTAGATGTGAAAGATAAAGAGAAAATGAAAGGGAAAAGAAGATCGGAGCAGAATGTCGAGAAGTAAGAGATGCGGCATCGCAGCAAATCGAAAGGAAACGTTTAATAGAGCGTCGGGAAAGGTGCGGACTGAGAGTGGACGGAAACTTTGTTTTCTCGGGACCAGGTTCGCTAGAAATAAAAAAGAAAAATAAACGAAAGAGAAACGAGAAATTATAGAAAACATGAAAGTCTTTTTTTTGTGTGTGGAGAAAGTTGTCTATGCCTTTACGTTAAACGGGAAAATATTTATACGCATTAATAAAATTCCCATATTACTTACGTATATACATACGCTATTGTATGATGAGGGTTCTCCCTGTATTTTTCCTTCTCAAGTCTGTCTGATGTTTTCCCTTTTTTGGGGGGCGGGGGGAGTATTGAAAGTTAACTCCAACTTTCCTCAAGATTGCCATTTACGTCAACGAGTATAAACAGGAAGTATATGACTCTATATCCTGAATAGAACAAAAGGGCTATAAAAAAAAATTGTTGGATCTGGGCGATGCGTTCTTCTGAATCCCACGGTCCAACGTCATCAAGAACATTGGTAGCGCGAAGTGTTCCAGCCAGAGAATTTTCCGAAGACAACCCCCCCCCCCCCCACGTCCAGTTTTTATTATTTGTATTTGATTTGTTTCTTTTCTCTCTTTTTTTTTTGTTCCCTTTTTTTGTCTTTTTTCTTCCTATTTTTTATTGGCGCTGTTTCGTTTTTCTTCACATTATTGGCACGACGGTGAAGACGGCGGGGCTTTGGTGGGCCGATCCGAGCCAAAAAAATAAACGGAACAAGTCCTGGCCAGTCTTATGATTGACTGTTGTGATAGAATGTCGGGCACTGCGGGAATGTTTGGAGCGGTAAAAAAGAAGAGCGCTGGCTAATGCAACTGGAATTGGAAAGATGGCTGCCCTAGTAGAGCGCTTTTAGCTATACATCGAATAAAACAAAAGACACATAACTATAAGCTTCGCCATATCTAACAAGATTGACGAAGATGTGACTCTCTTTTTTGTCCGAACGTTGGACTTTATACGTATTACACGTAGATGGAAATTGCTTACACATAATCGTACTTTTCTTGTTAAGTAAATTCACTGAAATTCATCCGGCCAGAAAACGCTTTGCTTTTCTCATCGCCTTTTAGGTATTTTCAAAGTTTGAATTGAACGCGGGCCAGCCGGTCGTGCGGTACCTAAATAAACTCTCAGTTCAAACACGGGGTGGGGGTTTGTGGTGAAGGACAAAAGTAACTTGTTATAACTACGTAGGTTATATAGGTCTAATCCATTAACGAGAGTTCAAAAAGTGAAGGCAAACAAAACGGTGGCTGCCTCCGTCCAACTTTAAACATCAAAAAGCTTTTGTTTGAATTTTAAAATGGATCGAAAAAAAAAGAATCCAGATTCCCATAGCAGGTTATATGCCATAGAAAACAATGGGGGGGGGGGAGAAAACAAAATACGATGAAAAAAAAAATTTGACAAAGAAAAATGGAGAGGCCCGACATAGTGAACAATAGTGTTCTCATGCTAATGATGAAGATATGAAAGAATTCCACTGATGCGAGAAAAACTCGGCAAACAGGAAAAATAATGAAAATAATAATTTCAAAAAAAGTTTTTGCTGGGAAGGATTTTCTGTTTCGCTGCGCTCAGAGTTCACGATGAGACACAAGAATGCCGGGGACCGGAAACAGGAAATTATGTTGGTTGATAGACACACTGCACATCATTGGCTGTATTTGCTCAGTAATAGCTAATATATAGGAAGGAGGATGTATGTAACCTTCTCCTTTCATACGCAACCTTCCTACGTATTCATATAGCAAAGAATGTAACAGTTGCTTAATATATAGTCACCAGGCTAAAGAATACCTCATTTTTTGTCGATTATCTTTTAGTCAATGAGCTCTCTGGTGGCGTACAAATCTCTGGATGTGTCCGTGAGGAACGTGAGAATATCCGGAAAAAGTTGGAATCGATAAGGAAATCTCAAGTCCTCGCACGAGACAGAGAACAGATTAAGATGTAGCGCACTTCAATTGCTGAAAAAAAAACCAAGTGTCTTTCAAAACTAGTGCAAGTATTTCGATCGTGGCTTCGAGCGTGCTGCTGGATAACAAGCACTCCAGCTTCCATCGTTGGTATTCCGGAAAAGAAAAATGTAAATTTAATGAATGGAAAGGAATCATTCGCCTTAAGATGATAGGCCTTTGAAGCTATTTGCAAAGACAGAGTAGCGAAAGAGTTAAACCTCGTTGTGTGCCACCGAACTATAAGCGCATAACGCTCTATGGATTCAGTTATTATAATGACCGCAGGTCGTGGGCTTGCTGATCCATCGTGACGATGAAGAATATAGGCTTATCAAAGATGATCAAACAGACTAGAATGTTGAGACGGGCGAACCGATGACGAGTTGATTAAAAGATAAATGGAATTACTTTAAAGGGTAATACATCAGAAATCAATAGACCGCAATCTTCTCTTTGTCTTCCCCCTCTTTTTTTCTTGTTCCCAATGATTCCGTTTGTGTCAATCACTATCAACGTCTCGGGTAATTAACGAAGTGAATATTTCCGGATGACATCCCCCCCCCCCCGCAATCCTTAACTTTCTTCCACTTTTATTTTTTTTTCTCCCCAATTGTTTTTCCACTTTTCTATTTCTTTTCCTTATTCTCATCCCTCCCTTTCTTCTAAAATTTTTTTTTCGAACAGTTAGTACCCCATTCTTATACGTTAACTCTGCTATGAGTAGAACCCTTTCTTCTGCCCTCTCATTTATTTCTCGTGAAAGCCGCGGGACAAACACGCTAGGCGTTATGATCGACTCCCTGACTCACGTTCCAGACAACGCCCATTTTTCCCCCTGACTTTTTGCTTTCATTTCATTTTTTTTTATTTCTTTTGTTCCAAGTGCGATAGGGTTATTTGTCTTTTTAGTGTTCAACGTTGTTTAAACGCCCTTTAATAGAAAATATAAAAGCCATTATTCAGGTCTTTATTATGTATTATTTTTTTTAAAGGGAGGAAAGGGTTTTTCCTATTGACCGCCGACATGTCAGCGTGTTGGTATTCCTCCTATATACTATACCTTTCTCGGTTGTTGGCCCGATCTTTTTTATTGATCGAGAAAAAAAAAGGATCCGACATTTTTTTTCTTCTTTGTTCACATGGCACCGTGTACGGTCTAGTGCCGCGAGCAGGCAAAAGAGCGCACCGAGCAAAATGCTAAGTTCTTCGTTCTTTATCCCATCATTTGCATACGTGACCAAATGGAAAAAGAAGAAGAGGGAAAGTAAAAAACAGAGATCTCTTCTACTAAGAGCACCTCCATCAATTCAACTTGTTTAAATATAGATATACTTGTCGCTCAATTAGGTAAAGCGATGAGATACAACTTTAAAGCGCTTGTCGCAGACGTTCGAAAATGGCGAAGAGGGGATTGCAATCCAACAAAGTTTTTGTCTTTTTGCGTAGATGTAAGGTGGAAATGAATAGCCGTACATGAAAAGTTGGCTCTCAAATGACTAATGAGCCAGCTGTTGGATGCCGGCAGAGACGGTACTTCATATTGTACTTGTTTAGCCCCCCTTCAGAAAAGTTTTCGCCATTTACTTGCGAGAAAGTTTATGCAACTCATTTTTTGGGGGGGATTTATCTCCGCTGGCATATCTACGCTTCTAACGTATACACGTAAAACACAATTATAAGCATATCCATTAATCTTTTGCCGCTGTGTGCGGATGGAGGAGGGTCAACTAACAAAAAAATCCAGCGGATCACGAAAGCTTTTGTTTGCTCGCACGTCGCATCCGAAACTCGCCGAAGATGCGGTGAAGGTATACAGCACTATAGACTTTGTGCGTTATGCACAGTAAGTGCAGAATTTCAATGCGCATGGAAGACGCAATTACTGCATAGGCAAGAGACGGCCTTAGTGAACAACTTTTCATGCCCGCTTCATTTCATAGTTGCGCGGAGTCCTTTCTTTTTTTTTTTCTCATCGGGAGCCATTTATCATGCCCATTACAGGCCTCTTTAGAGTCCAAGTTGGTGAAAGGCTACCAAGTGGAAGGCAATCTGATTTATGAAGAAATAGAACTGCATGAGAGTGCGTGGCTGTGTTGAGGAGCGACGGTACATATAGGACCTCGTACTCTGCTGTCGTTTACAGCTATGCCCTTATTCTGCAGCTTCAGAATGTTGTTTTGCTGCTGTTCGTGACTGTCGTCCGCAGCGGAAGCCGTTCCGCACGATTGCCGAAAAGCAAGAATTATCCATTTACAGCAACGTCTTTTTTTTTTGGTTCATCTTCTATTACGCACATAATTATGGTGTGCCCAAGTGGGACAACATTTCTGGACTCACCAAAACGTGCAATATTTTCTAGGCCTAAGCTAACAAAATTGCTTTAAAAAAGAAACGAATGCTCACGGGATATTCAGTCTTGTCATCTTTGCCTTTAAAAAAGGAAAGGATAGAAACAAAAAAGAGAAAACCAAAGAGAACGACAGGAAGATGGGAATATTGAGTTAGTCTGGAACATATAAAACATACATCGTGTTCGTTCTGCGTGTTGTGCAATGACGTCCGCACGCCATCGCCGTCATTGTCGTTTATATTTGTGTTGTATAAAAGAAAGAATAGTGTATGAGACAATCAAACTCAATTAAGCCATTGTTGTGCTAAATGTTAAGATGAATAACATTCCTCTCGTCAATTAACTGTGCTTTGTACACGGATAACAGGATCCGAGTGCCATTCGAGAATTTTTTGCGAGGCAATAATAAGAAAAAGCAACATTAAATTTCTTTGTAAAACATCGCAACGGTAATGATCGAATACGACGTAACGTTGCGTCGTATTCCCTTGTTCCATACGTCATTTGATATTGCACTGTCTCGCAGATGCTTATTTAATGTAAATGTAAAAACAACATCAGACATTTGATATGCATGTTTTGCCTTGTATGCAAATATACGGTATATTAATAACAGCCGAAAACGGATCGAGCCAGTTATACAATGTCCGTTTACATACTAAATGGACAACTCGTGTACAGAGTAGCTGTATACGTTAAGTTATTTACATTCTAATCTACCGTCAACGATACGTTAGTATAGGAAAGAAGGTCAGAAATCCTTTTTATTTTTCTACTTGAACAAAACCACACAGCTGAGGGTCTGGCCTGTGGTGTTACAACCGCCAAAGAATGACACGGATACATCAGTGCCAAAAAAGGAGACTCCTTATTGATATCGTCGCGTCAACGACACTCTTTTTCTTGTGCCTGTTTCCGCGTGTCTTTCCAAAGATTTTCTCAGCTATTTTTTATTATTATTATTATTTATTTATTTTTTTTTTGTGCTTATGTATAAAGTCCGTTCTGGTTGCCTATAGAAAACTATATACGGCTATAGCTATATATACACACATACCAAAAAAGAAAAATCATGACGTTATAGCTCCTCCTATAGACATTTATCACGCCGAAAGTTTGCGGGAGGAGACAACAAGAACACAGGGAAGAGGGTAAAAAAAAAAAGCTGATAATGTAGAATCTGTACAAGAACAAGAAAAAAAAAGGGAGAACTGTATATGAGCCTTCCCCGGTTGGAGCTATCGATTTCGCGTGATGCATTTCCTTGATTTATGTTTGCGCGTCGGCTTGGCTTATGTTTTGCGCTAGACTCATGTAATGTATGGAAGGGTTATCTGTTGGTGGCTCTGAAGGCCCGAAGTAGAGAGAGAGAACCGAACATGGGGGGGGGGGCAAACTATGGAATGCGAAGAGTTATAGTCTGTACTTTATTTCCCCATTGAAAAGTTAATTTGGTCGACTTCTTACTTTTTTTTTCTTCTTCACCTAATACTGGCCACGTGTAACAAATTTCGTCAGCTTGAACCCAGTGACATTCATTAAAAACAGCAAGGGTGGTTTGGCCGTTTTCTCATTTACCAATATGCTTGCGTTCTAGTGTTGCGTATGATTTTCTTTTTTTCTTTTTCAAGCAAGAACTGCTGTGGATAACGATGCCAGGTCATCATCATTTCTCTCTGTCTCATTCCGATGGTGTACATTTTGTTGGTCGTTCCAGCTGCTCCAGGGATTCATACATGTCCCAGCAGTAATTAAGAAGCAGCCCGAAATGAAATAAGAGTTTTTCCCGTGCACGTATTCGTCATCGCTGGACAGGTCGGCGGTCCGACAGAAACAACAAAGTCGTTGTGTCATTAATAACGTCCTACGTGTTTAATTGCTTGGTGGTTGGATTAAAGACTTTTGACTTATTCGGAGGATTATAAACAGCTTTATCATTTAGGGAGTTTCTCGTTTAAATGTTCCTTTGATGCTCAAATCATTTGTTATTATTTTTTTTTTTTCAGTGTTGAACGCGGATTTCTGTTCGGGTTACATCGATCAATTTGGCAAGTGGAATACGGGATTTCCGTGCCCTTGGCTCGATGGCTCCACTCCCGGCTTCTGTTGCGGAACGGAAAACTACAAGTACTGCTGTTCGGGAAAATTGAGGATTGCCACAGCGCCTCCTCCTCAACCTGAAGATCCGTAAGTTTTTTTTTTTCTTGTTAACTTGTATTACTACTTCAATAAATAGAGCACATTTCTTTTGATTTTATCGATCAAAAAGTTGTTTTTTTTTCTTTAAATCTGATGGCCAACATTTTTTTGATTGTGTATAGGTTACTCTTAGTGCTGGCCATTACGCTAGGTGTTGCGGCCGGTATCACGTTACTCATCCTGATTGCCTGTTTCGTCTGTCCCGGTTGCCTCTTACATAAAAAACGTCGACCAGGTATATTGAATATCAAACGAATTACATGTATAAAAGGTGTTCAGTCTCATCGCGTACCCAATGACCAGCGTATCAAAAATCGATAAAATTTATCAAGTCAAGCGCTTTGATTGATAACCCCTCAGAAAAGGCAGGGTTGCAAAAAACATCAACACTGTGGGAAACTACGAGAGAAGAGTTTTAAAAAATTCAAAATATTCCTCTAAAAGTAATGCGTCAGCGCAATACAAAAAGATTGCAGAACATTCAGGAAGGGAACTTGGGAAAGCAACATCGAACCAAAAAATAGTTTAAAGAAAGGAAAGATAAAATTAGTAAAATTGTTACCCCTACATACACTAGGCCATTTAAGCCTATTAGAGGCTCAGATGGGCAGTCACACTTTCGAATGAGTCTAATCAACAGGTGTAGCGGTACATTTAATCGAGCGTACCAAAACGGCGTGGACTTTCTTTCACCCCAGCACTTTCAAAAACGGCGCCTTAATTGGGAAAATCCAATTTACCTCTCTAGGCGATGTGGTGTCTAATAATATTCTTGAAAGATCTGTGTACGTAACGGATATCATATTACCGAGGCTTATTTTTCCGTTTGGGACTTGAACTGAACATATACGAAGCTCAGAAACATAATCGATTTTTTTTCACGCACAATTCGTTGAGCAAACATAATTTCCTGCAGCGAAACGTCTGCTGCTGTGTATAGTTGATTGAAATGTCAGGAAACCACAACATGAAAAAAAAAAGGAATAGAAAAAAAAAACCCTTTCTCATTCGTAAGCGTTAATAAAAACGTATAAAGGTGCTGGGCAAACCTGTCAAATGCGCACGTAATGAAGTTCGTTCAATGCAAAATGGAAAGAAAGTTTCCGCTTTCCATCAATCAAAAACTGAATGAACTCGATGATATGAAGCAAACAGATCGTCAATGGAGCACGTATACAAGATTTGTAGATGATGGAGAATCGTTCATCGTTTTATTCTTTCAGACTGAGTCTTGTATATAGAAAAAGATATGAGATTTAGGGCAACGTTAGGCTTATAACGAAACGAGTTGATGAAGAAGCAAAGAGCCAATTAATCCCGAGATATATCAAGCCAATCATCGTTCTGGAATTGGACACGTCGATGAGGAGCCGTGTGTACAGCGGCATGGCGTGTAACAAGCAGCAGCTCGTTTATAACCCGTGCGTTAGTTGGTGTCTGTTAAAGATGCGTATGTGTGTTTGGATATGTCTAACGGATCGTTGGGGAGGGAAACAAATCGGATTTCAGGATCTCTTGCTAGTTGCCGGAGATGTTTTCAATAGAGGCTTCCTCTTTTTTTCTTTCCCCGTCTATATATCCTCGGTTATCCTATTTTGCTTTACTACTATTACCCGTTTCTTCTCTCAGGAATTCTTTTCGTCTGGGTTTCTATTTTTAGTTTATCTTGTTTTTTCGTCTTTTATTCCTCGTTTTTCTCTACTTAACGATGTACAAAAAGGACGTCGGTGGGCGTTTGTTGCCATAGAAAACTGCACATCCACCCGTTGAAAACAACCACTATATTGCCTAGAAAACAAGCATATATAAGAACTGCGTTCTTTATAGGACACATCTGTGCATGTCTAAAGCAAATCCTTCTCTTTATTTTCTTTTATTGTATTTTATTCTATTTTCGTTTTTCTTTTTATTACATTATTCTTTTCTTCTATCCTTTTGTTTTTGTCTCCTCTGCTCAGTTTGGTCCTTGTTTCCTATTCTTTTTTTCCCCAATTCTTTCGTGTGTACACTCGGTTTGTATACTAGGGGGTTTTGGCTAACTTCACCGACTTCTGTCACCGACTGATACGTAACTTTTAGTCCGAATCGGTAATCGATCGGCCTACATTGGGGTTTTAGCGTGATCGATGGTACAGGATCGATTGACGATCATCAACGAAGCTGCAACTGATGTATCTGATTCTCACTCCTTTTCCCGTGCTTTTTGTGTAGTGTGTGTGTGTCCTCTTTTTATTTTAGACAACCAAATGTTAAAAATAAACTTTCCAAATTCGTATATCTGCCATCGAATTCAGGTCCTCTGTATCGATTACCTTGCTCTTCGACCATGAGCACCTACGTCCCAGCGGCGATGACAACGTCCAGTCCTGGACTATCAAATCAACACCATCAACATCAGCACAGGCCGGCCATTGGTTTCAACGACGTCCGGACGTCGGCCAGTTTTCACAGTTTCAACGGAGGCGGCGGGGGTAATAGCGGAGAAACGAGGAACATGAGTGCTGGCGGTGGAGTTTCGAGCCTCTACTCTCTTTCGGATTCCCATTGTCCGTCGCCCGTTGCCATGATGACGCCCGACTCCAATCCCATTTCTAACATTGATCAAATCTCAGGCGTCCACCGTCAGTCGGAAATGACTCGACCAGCAGCAGGCAGCAGAGGAGGTTGCCATCATCTCTACTGGAACCGACCTCTACCCCGATTGGCCTCTTCCGTCACTGGCAGTAACAACCCAAACAGCGAAAACCAGCTCATGTCCGCGCGGATGCCGGCCAACAACAGCCAAGGTTCAATCAACTGTTCCAACTCATTTTCAACACACCAAAAATATAAGCTTTTTACTCTTCGTTGATGAGATACACGTACTGTATATAAGACGGATCAACTGGGTTTTGTATAGCTGGTCAACGTATTTAGGTAGTGCGTTTATTTACGGGTTTTGAACCGTAGTTGATTCGACGATCGTGAGATGAAAAACAGTATTAGATATCAAGGGAGTACGAGTAATTGGCTGTAGTCGTTCCGTTTCATGTTCATGTTACTTAGCAAATTTCGCGTGACATCTAAGCTTCCCAAAAGCAGGGGAATAGGGGAGGGTACATTATAATCCTCACGATGTGAACCGATTGAACCCAGCTGCTATTCACGACAACATAAAGAAACTTGTTCTTATTCAATGTAACCGGAGTAAAATCAAGCCTTGCAAAAAAATACCTGGAAATGAATATTGCCACAGCGTTTCATGTTGGTATAAAATTCTATGTCTATCTCTATGCAGGGCACGTGCAAACCTGTCGCCACAGAGACGATCCTTCGCCTCCGCCCCCTTACGAAGCGGATTTCAACCCGAATATGCATCGCCATCATCCGTCGGTGGAGGCGATGAATAATCGGACTACTTCGCTGAACCAACAAGCTCAGTTACGGCAACATTTGCAACAGCTTCAGCAGCAACATCAAGCCGAAACGTCGGCTTTCCGTCAACAACAACACAGCAGCAACATAAGCCCACGACAGCCAGCGCTTTGCATCATCGATGACGGCCGGAGAGACAATTCTCAATTGAATTACCATTCAACAAAGTTCTGAGAAGCTGACTGATATATAGTTGACATAGAGGAGTGAAACTATCTCGGATGGCATTGCGACGAGATAAACAAACAAAGGCTGTCGACATTTTTTTTTTTAAACTACATAATACAGTTTGATATATTATTGATTTGTATACACATAAACCACTGTTATCATAATACATTGCAGGAGACACTTGAATGATTTAACGACTCGTTATTTCTTCATCAGCACCGTTGTTAACAATGCCAGAGCTTACATGTACCGTCATTACCACATTCAAACGACTGTGATAAAGTTGTTGAATTGTGACATGGTGATCAGTCAACCGTGTTTGTTCCATGACAACTCTCGGGGATTACGCTCTTTGCTTTCGAAAACATGTAACTCAATCCCCACCCCCCCTCCCGTTGAACTTGTTTTACACCTTCTCCGAACAGCATGAAAGTGAAACAGTTAATGCATACGCATTTTCTAGTCTATTCGCACTTTGGATAAACCAATGAATGGACAGCAATTGAAGACGTGCGGGACGTGAGAGGGGACGCACGCCATGCGTGATTGGAAAATCAATAAAGACGTTACTTAATGCCATTCGCAACCGTTGAGTTGCCTTTATTGTTACCCCAGAAAATCCATCTGACAATGGACAGCCAAGCAGCTGGCTTCTACTTGCTGTTGGTAACTTTATCGCCACGTCTATAAGAAAAAAAAGGAGAAGAAGAAAAGAAGTAGCGGCTGAAAAGGGGGAGGATAAAAGACGATTGCATTTTAATAAACCATGTCGTTTAATAAAAAGAATTGAGCAATAGACACCACGCACACGCAAGACGGTAAAAAGAAATAAGAACGGAAGGAAGATAAAGAAAGAGAATAGATGGGCTTTATTTACTAAATAAAATAAAAAAGTTGACTGGCTAAAATGTATCACGCAGGGCTCCCCCGAGAGAACAATGATGACTGGCTAGGATGTGAATTATCCGAAGAACGATCTTTTGTACGAGTCAATGGGCTCCGTATGAAAGAATAGAACCTCCCCCCACGCCATCATCATCACTCGATGGCTTGCTCTTCATCACCTCTATACCAGCGTATAGTGTTGTTTGCCTCAGCAATGGCTCGTCACTTCTTTTATCCTTCGAGATGATTAGATATTTTTTTTTTTTGGCGACGCCAGGGAGAGTGAACAGACGATGACGCCGACCAAGACTTTTTTGTTTTACGCACCCGTGATGCGCTGATGGTCGGAAAATGCGGCGCCGTATGTTGTGTAGCCGTCGGTTGTATGGGAGAGCCATCAGCACTTTCATCTGCGGGAGTCATTCCATAGCCACTGAGGCGTAAGGGTGACAAGCTGAGGTGGAGGAACAGCGAGCTCTCAAAGGGGGTGCCGAAGCCGTCGAAATCCTCGGTCCGTCGATTTTTCGCGTGTCTTCCAGAGCGTGACGGTGAATACAATCACACAATTATGAGGCAACGATGTTTTTAAAAGTGGCAAAAAGAACGTTTTCAAAAAGAAAACTTGATCGCAGTTCTGAAGTAGATAATCTTTTTGTTGGCTTATTATGAAATCAATATTTGAAAATCGAAAAAATCATGCGTTATTAAACCGTGATTTTTAACGTACGTCTCAAGAATCTCTTCCGCAATTAGAAACATTTTGAGCGCTGGCGTTATTAAAAAAAGTTCGGACTGGAATTGGTAATGGAAGAGGACGGGCAAATGACTTTGCACCGAAATCCGCAATGGCCTCGTTGCCCTATCATTTCTGGATACTTATGGAAAGTTGACAATAGTCGTACCCTGTCGCCAATGCACGCACTCATAGACACAAGTTTGTTTCATCTTCCCGGTATTAGAACGCGGCTAAAGCTACAGTGGAAAGCTGAATTTGAGGCTAGACTTCTGGTCTGGAGGTGTTGGAGGAGAGAGGAAAAAAAAAAAAGCCCCCAAACTTATGCCGAAGTTGAAAGAGGCTTGAATCCATGGTGCCTGTGATGTACGTGGCTTCCGAACGATGATGGGCCGCACATCAATTATTCAAAGGATGCCGGGAGAATGCCAGAAGAGGTTGACGTAGATTAGATTGGTTCCTCTACTACGTACACACCCTCCCCGCTGTGAATCTCCTTCTGCGTTCTAAGAAAACAGAAGCCCCGGCAAGTAGTAAGTTGTTTCTGAATATTAAACGAGAGCCTTATACTACTACTCCAAAATGCATGGCAGCTTTTTTTTTTTTTTTGCTTTTATTATTACCCATATTTCTTTTGTGTATGTGTCGACGATCAACCGTCACTTACGTTGTGTGGTTTATTGCGCACATTTGGCGCCAGCGTGGATTCCTTCGAGCCATTGAGCCTGATTCAATTGATCCGAGGTCTTTGACTCGAACGGAAACGTATAGATGATTCGACTTTTACAACGGATTCTGTCTTACATCTTCCGGTATAGGGAAAAACAAAAAACGCGGATGGAAAACCAATGTGGCAGAAACAAAAGAAGAAAAGAAAAAGCTATATAGATTATTTGGCAGAAAGTTTCTTTCATCGCCGCTAATAACGAGCCTGTGATAGTATAAAGTAATACATATAACTTTCTATCTTCCGCACCATTTAATTTCCTCTTCTAGTTTTTTTTTTCCTCGTAACCAATTAATTAGAGATGTATAGAAAACGAGGTGCTAAATAGATAACCGAGTTTAGGGAAAGACGCGAAAGAGAAAAAGAAAGTCAAACAACATCTTTAATTATTATCATTCAGCCTACTTTCACTGGTTGCGCATTGTTGTTCCATGTGGAAGCGTGTTTCTTTCGTGGTTCCCCTTTTCTTTGTCGTCCATCAATGGATTCCCTCCTTGATCATCGACCATTGTTCCCGCATCCAGCGCACGATGTTTCCGGCGCACACTGGTCAGCGTCGCGATGCTGGGAAAAAATCAGAATACAAATAAAGTAGAGCACGTACTGTCATTCGTTGAATAGTTCTGACAGCCAGAGCTCGACAACATGTTGAAACGCGTGAAAATACCTCGATTTGCACTATCTGAAAATCAAATAAAAATGGGGACTCTTTTCAATGCACTTTGTTCGTGCTGCGTGTTAAGGAAAAGTTACATCGTGAAATTCCTCGTACCAGTTGCGCCTTTTTGGCTCTTCGACAGAGATTTTTGGGGGAGTTTGTTTGCTTAATAGCATGGAAGGGCATTGTTCGTATACCATTTATTGTGAAAGAAAAAAAAAATGGTTGAAAAGACCAGCGAGGCCAGCGAAAAAAATGGGAGGAAACCATTTAGAACTTCAACATCTGGCCCTAACGGAGCAGATAGCCTACTTTTCTTGTTTCAAGTTTTTGTTTTTTTTTCTTTTTGCTTTGTTTTTTTTGTTCTCTGGTTCAGTCGGGCAAACCATCGGTCGATATGGTAAATACGACTGTGGTGTAGTGTCGGTTATTGTTTTTCCTGGTTCTCTCTATTTTCTTGGCATCTCTTTTTTTGTTCGAGGGGGGAGGGAGGATGTATTGTTGTCTGTGTTTAGGGAAAAGGACGATCAATTGAATGTTGATATCATTAAGCGAGATGCAGTAAAGTCCATTAAATTCAATATCACACATTTTCAGCTATTTATCCCCCCCCCCTCGTTTTCGAAAATGTGGGAACCAGAAGATAGAATCTTAAAACTTTCGTTGGCCCTGAGAAATAATTTTCGGGGATTCGCAATAAGGTGCGAAAAAATTTCGCCGGACCGTGGGAATCACTGCTTTTTGGAATAATCCTATTCGAGCAACCATAGTGTCTATCGGCCCTTGATTTCACAAGGGATTAGTGCAATAGTCAATGTAACACTACGATGTGAAAAAACATAAGGCAAAGATGGGCTGTGGACGATTTCCAAATGTTCTGGACAAATCACAATGCACCAAAACGAAATACACGGACATTTTGAAATACGGCGATAGAAAGTTATTGTCTTTTCTTTTGTTCTGTCTGTGGTGATTTTGTTTACTAAAAGAAAAAAAAAGAACTAGCGATGAAAAAATCATTTGTGATTCAGTTGGAAGCTTTTATTCAATGATGTGAATTGAAAAAAAAAAAACAAACTTTCTTAGACTTTTGTTCGTTGGGACATCCCAGAACGAAGACACCGCACACAATAAAAAAACATGACTTGTATACGAGTTGGCGATGGTTGACCGTCCGTAACGAAATTCCCCCACTTTTTGTAGAGAGAATAGAATATGAGAAAACAAAAATTCCCTCTGTATGGAACATTAATGACGTCATTGTTTCGACCATTGGCCGTCTGCCGTCGAAATCCGGGCGAGCCCGTCGCGAACTCTTGGCATACTTGGATGGCCCCGCAGAATTCGAATCGTAAACAAAGATCATACTCACGTAATCCGTGTACATAAAGACATCGGGAAAAAAAAAAAAGGCCGACCTGAAAGAGAAGTGAGGCTCGGCACTGGAGTGCGTGAAAAATAGCTAAATCCTCGCTAACCGTTCGATTCGAAGCTCTTGTCGCACATCGTTCCGCTTTAATTTGTTTTTCATATAGCGAGATGAATGTGTACGCGGGAAATTCCTCAAATCGCATCTTCTCTATAAAAAAAAAAAATCCGTTCTGGTTAAACGAACGACCAGTCTATAATCTAACGAAGAAAATAATGCAAGACAAAAAAAAAACCACACCGGGTAAAAAAAGCTCAGTGAGCCAAGTCATCCGCACAACATTAACCTAATAAACGGGCGCCACACCAAAGTACGGAGAAAATACAAGAAGCATTGTGTCGGCTTGGTGGTCATCAACTGCAGCCCCAGAAAAGAAAGAAAAAAAAAGAGCGGTAGGTGCTTCAGAGCGCGACAGGTGTTTCGCTCGATGGGGAAAAGAAACAAACGCAGGTAAGATAGCCATTGCCACCGATGTGGTGGAAGCGGTAAGCAGAGCCTGTAGCATTCGCAGCTCTTCTGACTCTCTCACGCCGCTGTGTATAGCCCGAGCAGCGTGTGTGTGTGTGTGTATAGACAACAGTGACTGGACTTGAAGAGCAAAAAACCTGGGCACAACAGTCTGCTAATAACTCCTTGGCTGAACGGATCGTTGTTACGTTGCGGCTTACGACGGTTTTACAAACAGAAAAGACTTGTACCAGTACAGCGGTACATGTTCCCGCGTGCCTAAGTTCCGGCGATTTAGAGGAAGTCCGAGCGTTTTGTTGCTAGTACAGTGCTTCTTTGAATTTTTCTTGATTTTTCCATGGCGATATCGTGATCATCACATTTTGAGTTTGCCGACATTTGGGTTTATGTTTCACGACGTTGTGATCACCACCTGCCTTGACTGACATTACGTTCAATTCATTTGCTGCGGGCTGTCAGCTGATTCACGTTTATTTCTGTAAAGGTAAGAACATCTTGTTCATTACGTTATTATTTATTTTTTGCTCCACTGTGAAAAATGGGTTTGAAAAAAAAAACGTCTGGCGTGGGTTTGTAATTTCGAATTAAAGACGAAAAAAAAAATAGATAAATAAATAAAAAAGAGCCGTTAAATGACCTGGTGCTGGCAAACGATCTTACCGAGATTCTGGACACTGATGGTACACATTTTTCATCTCATAGTCATGTTTGTTTAGTTGAAATCTAGGACAGATTTGCGTTCATTATACCCAGCATAGTAATTCCAATAGTTTTATTCATTTAGAATTTTGTTTCCGATGAATTGTTATAATCAGGGATTCCGCGGGCACTTACAAATGTACACGCATCTCTCTATCAATCAGTTCAACGTCAAACTCGGCCGTGTATTTGATTAACTGGAACAACGGAGTTATCGTAGGTATGAGGTGTGCGATGTAATTTCTGACAGAAAACCAAATGCAATTGAAGGCGTGTGAGACGACAGAATTGGGGGGGGGGAATGCCGGCCAGAGAAGAAAAGACTCTCTGCTGTCCCGTCCCTAACGGTAAATCTGGACCTCCTTCATAGTGTGTGTCTATACTAGGCACGGCTCGTTAAATTTTTGCGTTTTTTTCTTCTTCTTCTTCCTCCTGCTGGCGGTGGTAACAGCAGGGCGACGGCCCTGCTGCCGCAACCAAACTCCACACGGGCATAAAGCTTAGACTCAAACGTAATTTTTATTTTTATATTTTATTTCCTCTCTGATTTCCCATCAACTGTTCAACAAACTCTGCAATCGCAATTGTTAGGAAAATAACAGTTATCTCAATAAGAAGCAATGACGTCGCGTTCGTATGTTAAAAACATTGCTCGATTTTAATCCATTGCGTGACATATAACGCACGAATATTAAACGTCAATCTATGCACCTCAGGAATCCCTATTTGTTTTAACGATTCATCAATCTGATGGAAATATACTCAAACGCAATTGGAGAATGATTCTGTGCATTTCAGGACGATTGGCTGAAGTCAACGACACAATAAGGAAAACGAAGTGCAATGAAAGAGACTGGCAATGGCCAGCGCGCTTTGTATAACATCATAGCTCAAATGGCTCTCTCTTACGGACCATTGCTCGAATCACTCGTCTATTCTTCCTCTGCTTCTTTCTTTCTTCTGGATTTTTCTTCTTCTTCTTCTTTGTTGGGTTGGAATCATGGGCAGTGCGCGAGGACCAGATACGTACATATACCGCGAGCCTATTTCTATTTCGTGGTACGTTGAACAATCGATTGAGGAGCTTCGCTTTTGAAGCGGGCATCATTCGGAAAAGTATAACTATCTGTGCTGCGGAGTAGGGAACAAGAGTGAATCAAGTTGAAACTAATGGCAGCGCAGGTTCCATTGGGACGCGTTCACGGTATTCCTCTTCGGGAGTGCACATGTGTGTCACGATTGTAACGATCACAGATATATATGTATGGTATTGTTAGTATAGCTTTGTATGCGTACTACATTCTTATGTTTTTAGCTTTTTTTCCTTTTGGGGGGGGGGGGAACAATAACTATACAGTTCCCCCAAATTTTTTTTGTTGTCCTCTTTGCAAAGTGATCGTGTGAATTTATACATACGGTGCGGATGTCTACATTGCAGGGCCATTGCCCTTAATCAACGTCACACCTAAAAAGACCTCCGTGTTCTAAATTCTCTGGCAACGACCAATTTCATTTATATAATCGTATATACGTGTCGTAATGGCGTTAAAGGTTAGGAGAGTCCGGAAGAGACGGCAACCGGAAGAGGTTATGGCTGGTATTTGACAGTTTTCTATCTTTTTCAGGCTCTCTTCCTTTCCACTTTATTTTTATTCATTATTTATTATTATTACAGCGAACCGATAGAGAGCCTAGTCGTGTACGTCGTGGGAGATCACGACGTCTCGTGCGTCACGCCCCATTGAATAGTCATCTACTCCGGCTGGCCCCCCGGAATTGGCATGACGTAGAAAACGACACACAGACGCGACACACACGTGTTATTTTTACGTCAACATTGTGTTTTATTATAACTTTCAAAAGCAAACACGGTTCAATTTGATCGTGTAGTGGTTATTGGATGTACAGTAGTAGTATATCCCTCCGGTTTGACAGAGTAAAAGAAAAGTGTGTAATACGATGTGTCTATGGGGTCGGTTATGGTCTAACGGCGGATTCACACAGCCCACATAGCTAACGAAACAAAAACAAAGGAATATACAACTTATTACCTTTTGGCATGCCGAGATATGGGAAGGCAGCAAAATATAGCGCGCACAACAGATGTCATGTATGGCCGTCCGGCCCGCATAAGAGTAAACTATCATTCTCTCATCATCTCTGGCCGTATATAAATATGGGTCAATATGGTCAGTGTGTGCGTTCCAAAGACGCACGAAGAGTAATCAAGCGGGATAGTATGCCGCTTACGGCGTAATGGGGTATCTATGTCTTGGGAAAAACAAAAATAGTGTGAATCAGGCAACGAGCTACATAAACAAAACATCCAACGGTAAACACATATAAGCATTTTTTTTTTTCAACGTGAATCAGAGAGTTTAATGGGGACTTCTTGCTGACTTGTGTAAAAATGAAGAGCCCTCCTTCTCGCTTCGTTACGTTCCAATGGAATAGTGGAAATGTTAATGCAGTTAATAATAAGAATTTCTCCGACTAGAACTTTACGATTTTTGTTTTTTTGCTATTACACTTGGGTACAATACTTACACCACCATTTTTCAATAACTCATTTTGCTATTTCATCTTTTCCCCTCGTTTCTTTTCACGCCGCATACGTAGATCGTCAGAAAAAAACCAGTTATTACTTGATTGTGTTTTGTAGTTTCTTTCTTTTCCTTTTTTGTTTGGTTTTAACCTACCGCAAACTCGGATTCTGAACGATTTGAACAACGAGGCTTTAACACGGTGACAGAACCCAAATAACAACGGGTCTGAAACAGCGATGATGTAGCTATTTTGCGTCTCACATTTTGCCATCCGTGACAGGGATGAAGACAGGATTATGGAGATGCGAAGAAAAAAAAGCTGCATGGTTTACGATACTCGGTGAGGTAACGGTGCTGCGACTGAGTTATTAGACACGCACGCACAGACATCTTGTTTAGGCCTTAGCCTCCGAATATTTCTGTCTAGTGAAGCTTATTTCCCTATTTATATTTCATTGTCGACATAAATAGAGTCCCATCATCCATCAGCCCGACGGCAATTTTCGATTGTAAATCTTTGCTCGAAGTATTTTTCCTTTAGTACTGCAAATGATTCACATGTACCGTTTCGTTTATACGTTTCGATTTGAACTCGGTGTACTAGTTCATTTCTTCGTAGGAAACACGCGAAGAAAACCTATCAACGTATTTTCAAAATTCTGAACCAACACCTTCGTAATTGAATAATTTAAAATATTTCTTCTTTTTTTTTTAAAGGAACTTTTCAATCAGCTTGGAGCCATAACAAGGATCAACCCAACAGATAAAAAAAACAAAAGCTGCCAACGTCATCCAACGTGGGAGATGGCTGGCACGTCGGGCAAAATGAAGAGGGTCAACGGCCTGCAGCTGTTTCTCGTTCACTTTGTCCTAATGTCTTTTCTGGCCACCGTTTCGTCAACTAAAGACAACTGCTATAACGGACCGCCAGCCGTGATCGTCAATCAGGACGCTGACGTTTATTTAGGTACGTAATGTCTTGGCATTCGGTTTCAAACTCACAAATCAGGTGACTCTAAACATCAATAACATAAGTATAGAGGGGGGGGAAAAAGAAGTTCTATGCCATTGATTCTATGCCTTAAAAAACTGGTTTATTTTAATGGCATTTTAATTTTAGCCTACCATTATGACGATTTGTTGGAGAAAAGAAAATGTTTTAAATTGTTCTAGTTTAAAATTTTTTTTCCGGGTTATGTTCCATTTTTAAGTGCTATCCACGGCAACAGCGATTTGAAACGGAATGATAATGACGCTAATGATACGGTAGTAATAATTGTTATGACGATGTTAGGTGTGTTGTTGAACGTGCGCGAAATGGACATGGATACGCCAGGTAAATGCGGGACGGGACTTCACCGGGAGGCTATCGAGTTATACGAGAGCCTTCGATGGTACCTGTCTTTCATCAACCAGAATTCTGGACAGGTGGCTTCACGATTAGTCAAGGATTCTTTTATTCCAGGAATCCAATTAGGTAAGATAATGATTGTCGATCCCTTTTCTTTTCCCTCTTTCTTTTCCATTTATTGCCCGAGTTATTATATGTGTGCTTTAGCTCTTTTCCGTATGTTATTACTTAAACAAAAGGGGGTGTTCCACATTAACATATAATATATACGTACTGTATGCAAATTCGCCTGGCGTTCGCCCGGGAATTTAGGTTTGAAAATTTTCGATGCTTGCGGCGACGCCGATTTGGCCGAACGCCAGCTGGGCGTCCTCTTTCCGGAGCTGTTGGAAGAAGAAGAGGCAAACAACTGCCGGGATGGCAACGGTAGTAACGAGGAAGAGCAAGACGAGAAGCCGATGCTCGGACTCATCGATTTCGTCGGCCTGGTGGAAGAAGACCCGGAAATTGGCGAGCAACTCGGCTCGTTTAGCATTCCGTTCATGGCCGTCAGATTGGACGATTTCCTTCCGGCAGACGAAGTGGCTGAGGTAATAACCTCCTATACAATACGACTCGTATTTCTTTTGAAAAAAAAAAAATCAAATAATAGTCTGAACCATAAAACATATAAGTCTATTGAGAATGGGCACAAGCACAAAAGCCTTGCCAATGAAATGATCGTTTCCTTTGGTTATTGTCACGTTACATCCCTAGGCCCTGGTGCGGTTTTCTAAGCAGATGTTGTGGGATAAAGTAGCGGTCGTCTACGCCGATGACGACTACAGCCTGGCCATCACCAAATCGGTGAGCCTGAAAGCGGAAGAGATGGGCGTCTGTTTCGAATCGTTCACTCCCGTCAGCGCCGATGACGTCACAATGGACGCGGCCGGCAATTCGACAGCCGTCCTTGTCATTTCACCGCCAGAAGACGCCCAGAACGTCACACGGAGACTCAGCCTAGCGGCATCGGTCGGCCATCGTGGACCTTACCAGTGGCTTTTTTCACACCCGTGGTCGGCCGAGAAGACGGACTTGCTGGCTGAACTGACCGGCCCCGCCGAAGTCTACGCTGTGGCCGTCAGTCCCATTATTGTGGACCAATTCGAAAGCTATTGGCTGCGAAGGAAAACTCCAGTCCTTCCGGCCGTGCCGGAGAATCTTTGGTTCTTGGAGTACATGGTCACCATGAAGAAATGCCAGCTGGAATCGATAGCGAACATTACCACCATCGACCCGAGTTGGTTGCTCTGCCATAATTTCAATTTTGCGGAGACGTCGTTGGAACGAGTCTTAAGAAATACGCGCGTTCTTCCGGCAGTTCACGTCCTCAACGTGTTTGCGTCGGCCTTCCGCAAAGCCCGCGATTCGAAATGCGGATCGGAAAATGGTTACTGTCAATCTCTTCGTGAATTGACGCGCAAAGAATTCTTCGACGATGTCTTTCACACGCTACAGCTACAGCACGCCTCGCCCGGAAATCGAGTTCCTGCCGGATTTGTTGGCTCTAAAAAACCATCCAGCAACAAGATCTCTGACGTCAAGTTTTCGCTGATCCGCTCGGCGGAGGGCGACCAGATTCGCGAACTTTTCTCGTACCATAAATCGACTGGAACTCAGACGATTGATCGCTCGTTTCAAATAAGACCATCGCAATGTCCAGTCGACGGCTGCTCTGATTGCGTTTACTTCCAATCGGCCGGCAGTTACCGGACAACTCCTTCGACACGCAATGTCGAACCCGCTGAAGAAACCAAACCAGTCGAGCAATATCTAGAAGGCGATTTAGAACCGGAAGAATCCATCATTTCTGTGAACAAATCCGCTAGCGCTCAACAAGACCGAGCACATCAGAACAGGGCGGAATTGAAGGATGATCAAGAACGTGATTCGCGGAGTAAAGTCATCCAGCAACAGCCACAGGAATCTGAAGAACCTCAACAGGAATTGGAGACTCAAATCGAGCATCGATTGAAAATCACAGACATTATCATACCGGCCCTTTTCGCCGTCCACAAAGCCGGACCGACTCCGTTGCAATGCAGCGCTGAGGTGGATCCGAACGCAATCCAGGACGTGGAAGCTTTTCTCTGGGCGTTGGATGTGGTTAACCGTAACACGGATTTGTTGAATGGGATCGAAATCGGAGCTGTCGTATTCGACACCTGTTCATCGCCGGTGAAAGCCGCCCACCTGGTCTCTAGCGTCCTGGCCAAAGAAGGTGACCCGATGCTGGAAGAAATCAACATCGATCCTGATCAGCTATTGGCCGTTGTTTCGGCGACGAGCGGCGATGAGACTGAAGCGGCTACGTCCGTTTTGGCACCGAATCTCATCACAACAGTCAGCGCTAAAGAAAGGAGCGACACCCGGCTGACCTCTGCCTATCATTTGCAAGTGCCCGTCCCTATGTCTGTGGCCGCTAGGGTAGTCATTGACCTACTCAACTATTCCGGATGGACGTACGTCAGCGTCGTCTACAGCGGCCATGACGTCGATTCGGTCACGGGCTTCCGCCACTTCCAGCAGCTGGCGGAGAATACGCAAATCTGTGTGGGTTTGGTCGAGAAACTCAATCGAACTTCTCGTACTGGGCCCGTAAGAGCCAGCCGATCATTAGACCGCGTTTTTGAACAACTGGCTTCTAAGATGGATCTGGGCGGTCGAGTCGTTGTACTGTGGACGGACGAAATGGACACGCAGTCCATTTTGGCCAAGATGCACCTGCTCTCACCGGAACAGGCCGACAAGTTTAAGCAATTGACCTGGATCAGTGCCAATGGTTGGATCACCGGAGGCAAAGTACAAAATTTGGTCAAAGACGTCGGCAGGTGGCTAGTGGTCCGTCCTCAAGTCCAGCTTGTCAACGAGTTTGCCGAGCATTTTGCCCGTTTACGACCGGAAAATAACGAACGAAATCCGTGGTACGGTGAATACTTTGACCAAATGGCGCAGTGTCAACAGTCAGGTGAATGTTCTCCCGTGCCACGCATTCATCCGTCAACGACGACCGTCATTCAAACAGTTTATGTTGTCGCCTCGGGACTGGCCCGGCTAATTCAAGACTACTGTCCCGATCAGCAGTTGTTGAAGGCGAGCAGCGTCGAAGCGAGCGAAGAGAACGACGGAGATCTTTGCGCCACCAACACAACAACGTTCCGTGAAAACTTGCTGGCCTATTTACAGAACACGGGCACAGATCGCCCGGGCGACGTTAACGGTGAATTCGGTTTCACTGATCATGGATACGGAGACACTCCGATGGAGATCGTCGAAGTGCGAGGCGGATTTGCCGAGTTCACTTTTATACCGATGGCCACTTACGATCAGGACGTTCTTCAATTTTCAAATGACAAAAATAGCACTACCGATGTTGTCATGGCGGACGTTAACAGCATGGCTCACGATGGTTTATTGTCGCTCGTCTCTGAGTGCTCGGCCGTCAGCCAAAAAGATGTTTGCTGGTCGAGTTGCGCAGCAAAACAACAGAATCAAATGCTCATCAAGCCAAGCAAAGATCGAATGTACATCATGGGACTCTTTGATGTCCGTGAGAAGAGTCTTGATGGACTATACAGCTGTTCGACCAACGTCACTACCCGCGGCATCCAGCAAACGGAGGTATGTTGCCCAGCATTAATTCATTGCTATATCGTAACATCTAAAACATTTGACTAAACGTTGATTTTATGGTTGATAGGCCTTTGTTTGGGCGTTGGAACAAGTCAACCAGATGGCCGATATTTTGCCTGGGATTCAGTTGGGAGCTATCGGCTTGGACGGATGTGGCACGCAAGAAAAACGATCAGCAGAAATAGCTCGAGCTTTCAGCACAGCCGCTGTCCAATCAGGCATCGCAGAGAACCAAATCCTCGGTCTAGTCGTTGGCACGCCAGACGCCGATCCCCGCGTCCTCTTTGAATTGCACAATAGGCAACAATTGCCTGTTGTTCTCTCTGTTCCGGGGCTGGAAATGCAGCAGAACCTACCTTCCGGCACAGCATCACCATCTCTCATTCAATTGAGTCCGTCTACTCCGATGATGGGCAAAGTCTTGAGCGACATACTCCATCTGATGAATTGGACGTACGTCTCTTCCATTTGCTCTAATCAAGTTTTCCCCTACAACGCTGTCTGTGAAGAGTTCCAGAATTTCGCCTCGAAGAACGACGTCCAATTTGCTGTCGATTTGGCTGTCAATGAGCAACCCCATTTAGCTAATTACTGGGAAAATGTGGCATCAATGATCTATTCGAAAGCGCAAAACGGGGCTCACGTTCTAGTTGCTCTACTGCCCGATCGCCAAATCTTCCATCTTCTGGCCGCTATTCGAAAATTACCGCCATTGCAACTCGCGGCTGGCCAATCCATTATTCTAGTGACTCTATCCACTTCAGACAATAAGCAGGTCATGGAAGAAGCTAGTGCTCTGCTGTCCGGCGTTGTTCACATCCGCAGTCGCCTACCGATGTCCGGCAAATTCTTCCAGGATTACGATCAGATGAAATTCAGTTTGAGCACGTCCAATCCATGGCTGATGAAGTACTGGAGTCAAATGTTCCATTGCCGCGGAGCTACCTGTCAGAACCGATCGCTAAATCAGCTGGCCAAATCCACTCAACTGGCCGATTCGGTTTACGATCGCGACGAATCCGTGTCCAACACCATTAACGGCGTGCTGGCCATCGCCCAGGGATTGGAGCGCGTCCGGCAAGATTTATGTCCAGGTGTCAAACAAGGCATTTGTCCGGCAATGGCTAATCAAGATGTCCGCCAACGACTCGAGCGAGCCATTACCGAGCACGGATTCACGGACATCACCGGCCGGCCTGTCAAGTTTTTACGCTCGACAGGAGTCAGTCAGGAGGCAACCGTCGAGATCCTGAACACTCATCACACGAAAATGCTGGGCACCGAGCAAATGGTTGCTGGAAGCTACAGCCTCCGGGAGGGCCTCGTCTTTAATGCGGGGAAACTAAAAGCCCGTGACGCCAGCAACGCGTCCGTCTCCATTTCTGCCGAGAAAATGATTTCTCAATGTCTCAATTGCGTCAAGATCACGCCCAAACCTCAATGGCATCCTTCAACGTCGATGCAAGTGCAACCGGGCACGGGCACAAAGCCCGGCTTCTCGTTGGTGGGTCTCCTTCCGTTCCACCGTCAAGGAAGTAAACCATTGTCTTGCGGCACGATGCACAGCCCACGCATTTTCCAGAATTTGGCCGCCGTTGCTATGGCGCTCGATCGACTCAAACAAAACCGGACGGTTCCGCCATCGTTGCAGATCGGTGCAATCTTTTTCGATTCGTGTGGTCGAGTGGAAAGAGCCCAGCAACGACTATTGTCCTTCATCTCGGATGCCGGCCCGTCTACTTCGTCTCAGTCGAGCGTTATCGGAGCGGTAACCTTAGACGGCGAGACGGCCCACGCAATTGCGAACGTCCTCAGCGAAGCCAACATTCCGCAGTTTAGTGTCGACATTGACAGCTACCGTAGCACCAATATCGCTCCTTTCGGTATTGACCAGCAAAATCAAGCGGCCGCCTTAGCTGTCGGTAGTAGCAAGGAGAAGACGTGGCATTCGCTGGGCGGGAATCAAATCATCCAAACCGTTCCGACGCCAGAAGATGAGGTTAAGGCTTTGTTCGACATTGTCCGCGGATTGGCATGGAAACATGCCATTATTTTCTACGACGATAGTCAGGCCGGATCGTCCGATCGAGACCTCTTCCTTCAGCTCGTCCGTCAGTCAGGAAGCGAAGTTTGCATCGGTGCTCAGGTCCGCGTCAACAAGTTCGGTCAGGCTGGCGAAACAGTCAATCTTCATTCGTTGCTGGAAGCTATCGCATCCGACCTTCCCGTCTTGTCCGTTGCAGTCTTGCTGCTGGACAATCCTGCTCAAGTTCAACACGTTCTTCAAGTGC
The DNA here is from genome assembly GCA_013167095.2 of Daphnia sinensis. Taxonomy (NCBI): domain Eukaryota; kingdom Metazoa; phylum Arthropoda; class Branchiopoda; order Diplostraca; family Daphniidae; genus Daphnia; species Daphnia sinensis. The sequence continues at coordinate 2,050,846 of CM023188.1, read as the reverse complement.
TGGACGATGTCGGTCTTAGTAATCGTTTCGTTGTTTTGGCCAATCACGCTTGGGGTAACCATCACGACATCCTTTTCCATCCGACGTCCGGCCGCAAATTGGCTGGTGTCCTGACAGTGTCGATGGAAACTTACCTCGTTCCAGGATTCAACCAGTTTTTGGCTGGAATGACGTTGGACAATCATTCGACAATCCCGACCGATTGGTTTGAAGAATACTTCCAACATCACTTTGAATGTCATTTGCTGGGCAGCAAAGTCAGTCAACGGATGTACCCCAAATCGTGCACGGGTTCTGAATACTTTGAACTGGCCCAAATCGAGCAGGATCCTTACGTCTACCACACGATGGCGGCTGTTGAAACGTACGTCAAGGCTCTGCACGAATTTTTGCAACTGTACTGCTCGGCTGGTATCGAAGCTGCACAGTTTAGCGATTGCGGACCCAACTCTCAGGAACGATTCAACGCCGTCCTCAATGATATGATCAAACGGGAGCCTTACTCAACTAGACAACAACAAAATCCGTTATCTCCAGGAGTGGAGCAACAACAAAAACGGAGCGGCTATCGTGGCGTTGTCGTCTGGAACGTTCAGTACTACTCGGAGAAATCAGCCCATTACGAACGCGTTGGATTCTGGCGTCACGGTCGATTGGAAGTGGACCAAAGTCAAATGAAATTTTACGTCCCATACGCAGCTGTTCCATCAATCGAATGCCTGCAAGGAACGTGCATGTCAGTTTGCTCCGCTCAGGCGTCGCAGAGTCAGTCAGGATCGAGCAATAATCGTGGACTCCCGACGCAATCGTCAAAATCACCTACACCGGAGGTCCCTACGAATTTCGCAACGGCTTGGGGTGTTGTGGCCATCATCTTCTGCGTCCTGGGTCTGCTCAGCTGCATGGCGTGTGCTAGTTTCTTCATCCGCAACATGCCCAAACCGACACCCAACTCTGTCCTCAGTTATTTCATCCTGGCTGGAATCGCTTTACTGTACATCACGACCATCTTTTTCCTCATCCAGCCGAGTGACGTCTCTTGCGGATTGCGTCGGTTCTTCCTCGGTCTATCCTACGCTATCATCTATTCAGGACTCGTGGTCCGCACTGTTCACGCCTGGCGTCGCATCAACCGCGGGACCAATGTCATGACGTCGACTTCGTTTTCTTGCTCATCATCGACGTCTCGGTCGTTCGATTTGACAGACGCTACCAAACCACCTGGCCTTGTGTTTACCACTATGACCTTAGTGGCTGTTCAGGTGATCCTCCTGTCAGCTTGGCTCATTTTCAAACCGCCGGAAGCCGTCCCATCGCCCATGATCCAGTTGCAAATGCAACAGTATCAAGGCGGGGCATTGTGGCGATGCTCCCCAGCCGAGAATTTCGAATCAGAGCTGGTCATTTCCCTGATTTTGCCCATCATCCTGCTCTTCACGGCCACATTGTTTTCGTTCGTCGTATGGCGTTCGAGCGATGCTCCGCGGGATAGTCGCTCCACAACAGCCTGTTGCGCCCTTTTGGCTTTCTTTACGATCATCTGGACTCTGGTTGCGACGCAAGCATCATACAAAGCAAGGTATGATTTGTGATCTTACTTAAACTTATTTTCGTTTTTTGAAATTGCATTTCGATTTCAGGGAGCCTGCCATTGTGGTGGGCAATATACTGTGCGCCAAGACCATTTTGCTGATCCTTTACGGCCGCAAAGTGTACGAGATCTCCGTCCATCGTCAAGAATCACGTAATTTGGCTGTTCTTTCGCAGTTTACCAGCAAGTGCATGCAGCCGAGTCTTCATAATTTCCCGAACAATCGATGCGCGGGCTCATCTGTTTACACCACCGACCTCGACAGTAATTGTTTTCACGAAAATAACTGTGCCCGCAAAGTTATTTACTCAACGTTTTTCTAGTGGACTTACCTGGGGGACATAACGAATCGTTCGCTGCTAATGCTGAAGATCCCGCCATGGGATTGTGTTTGGGTCTGTCCACTTCGCTGTCTCGACACAGCAGTCGGAGAGGTAGTCACAGTCTGCACGATCAATGTCTCGATGCTATGGCCAATTATCCAAGTCCATCAGGCTCTTGTTGTCATCATCGCGATGATGTCTTCGATCCTCCCATGGTACCTTATCCCGTCTATCCGACTCACAGTCGGTTACACACCGGTGCTAGGTATTAACAATTTTTAATTTAATTTTTATTAATTTTTAGGTTAAACAAATTTTAATAATGACCTGTGGGATTAGATGTGTTTTAATTCGCAATTTTTGTTTTCTTAATAGGAGTGTGGATGGAGATCACGATTTATCTGATTGCGAAGGGTCACCTCCGTCTCGTTACAGATCCTGTAGCCAGCCACCGAGTCGCCGTGGATCGATAGATTATTCCAATCAGAGCGGACAGAATCAACGTCCTGCTCTGATGGTTCGCCGAGTTGGTAGCCGCCAGATGCTCGTTCTCGGAGACGAAGCCTCCATTCACGGTAAGAAGAGCAGGCTTCTCCTCCTATTTTTTTTTTGTCTACACAAATTTTGTGATCCCATTCTTCGGTTCGGTGAATAACAAAATATAATATTCTTTAATCTGAGCAGGTCGGGTGTCCAAGATTTAGGGCAACAAAACATGTCTTCAAAGATGCGACGTAAAGATATCTTCGGTCCGCGCATCTTGGCTTTAACTCTGGATTCTAGACAAAAAAGATCATATCTTTTCGGGACTATTCCAGTATCGTACGATGGGGCAGAAAAAAAGAAAATGCAAAAAAAAAAAAAAATCGATATAAACAAATTATATTTCCTGGAACATCTGGAGCGCAGTGCGCGTGAGATGTTGACCGTAAAAGAAAAAATGGTTAGTCAAACTTCAATCCCAGTCTTCTTATGATTTTTTTTTGTTTTGTTTCCTTTCGCAAAATACATATATTCAGATTTCCCTTTTTTATATCAAATTATATTATACATACCATTGCTGCTGTATCGATCGTTCTCTGTATATACATTTATCAACAAAGAAAAGATGAAAAAAAAGATTCAATACAACATGAAACACTTTCAACTTTCTAGTGCCTCCTTTATATTGTTTTGTATATAAGTGTATTGTATATAGTTAAAGTGGCTGGCCGTAAAAAGGGGCAATAACTCTGAACGTCTCTTTGGGTTTCAATTTCGTTGCTTATTTATTTTAAGGCCATGTTATAGGTGAAACAAAACAACCGTAGGAGGTCGGCGACGTGTCTGCCCTAGCCACTGTACTAACTACCTGCAAGGGCCATTAAAGGTTGGCTGTTAAAATCAGCTAGAAGACTCCCGCTCTAAATATATTTCCACCTCCGCCGAGCAAACGAAGCGAAACGCAATTTACGGCCGTGCCATTAGAAGTTTTTTTACAGGACACATCCGGAGGACGGAAGCGTTTAGCATCATGTTATTCCAATGTCGGCATCAAATCACAGATGGCGCGAAGTTTCCAATCTAGCAGTCTTGGATTTCCACAGGTAGGTGTTGAGGATGGTCACATGGAAAACAAAAAAAACTTCCCCCCAGAAGGAAGGTATGGAAAGGACGGCTGTGCCCAAGGTCGCTGTTCGAGTCATCTCCGACTCCACGAATAGATTAAGGCCGATCCAGCAGCTGTTCTATGCCTCTCTTAATATATAGGCTACACATACCACCCTCTTTCTTCTTTCCTTATAGTCGACCTCTCTTTCGTTAGCCTCAACAAAAAAAAAAGAAGAGGCTGTAAAACGAAAAAGACATGGAGAACAAAAAAAAAATGAACAGTTCAATGACTTGGATAGCATTCGGCCGTGGAGATCTGCCGGAGCAACAGGGCAGGACCTTCAGTGTTATTAAGTTTTATTTTATTTTTTGTGTGTCGTATTTGTATTGGCGTGTTTAATCACTCAGCAACTAGTGAATTGTGTCGCTCTACTTTTGTCTTTAGTGACAGAGTTTATTTCTAATTTTTTTTTTGTTTTTCGTGTCAGTGCAATCGATAAAGACATCACCTTTCGTCGAGCAAAGAGTTATACGATTGCGTCGTGCCAGTTACATTTATATTTATACATGAGCACAAAAAAAAACTCGTAGTGGGGCAAGGTTATCGTCGTTGCAACTAGCACCTTGGTTCCATTTGAATTTGTTCTCTCTTTCTCGTTTTCATCATCTACTTTTCTTGTGTTTGCTTACCGAATGCTGGATGTTACTATATGATTGTTATTGCTCGCGTTGGCCATTGTAACTGCTTATAAAAAGGGAACGTGATTGAAAAACTCGATATTTTTGGCAAGTGCGTGGCTATATACCCTAAACCTCCACCTATTACTTTATAGTCGTCTTTTAAAACGAAAACAGCCGTACTCATCTAAAAATCCGATCACGGGATCTAGCCTTTTTCAATCAAGACAAACAGCAGCTACACGAACCCCAAAAAGAGCTACTATAAAATAAAAAAAAATTCAAATAGGAGCAAAAAGACAAAAAGAGAGAGAGAGGGAAGGTGGTTGGTGGCCTTCAAATCGAAAAAAGAAGAAGGTCATCGTCGTCGATTTGGTTCTGTTTTATTTTTTTTTATTTCGACAACACACCTGGTGCGGGCCGACAGTCTTGGAATTCACAATTCAAGCGAGACGGCCAGAGACGGGCAGAGAACATCACAGGCGCAAAAATAACTACGGCATTCACAGCTGCGACTGGCATCAACATTCGAAGCATCTCACGCGAGCTCCTCCGGCCAACATGTCTTCTTCCACCATCAAGCAGGTACAATTATTTCTCGTTTTTCTTTAACGTCTTTCGGATCTTCAACTTCACGTTTCACGTGTAGATGTAACCCTTCGCCATTGTCTTTTTCAACCGGTTCAAGAATAACATTTCTGAAAAATGTTTTGTTTTTCCTGACATGTTTCATTCTATTCCCTCTTGGACAACGTTTGGAACCTGACACTTCGATTGTGTTCCATTTAGGTTTGGCTTTTGGCTTTCATTCTAATGACGACCATAGCCGTCCGCACTGTTACAGCAACCAGTTACGACAAATATGATCCAGGGTATGGCATCTACGATGACGGGTTTTCCAATCCACATGGATATTACCATCGGATGGGACAGGCAAAGTATAGCGTCCAACACGGCGCAGGTTACGACAACCGAGTGCCCGTGCGTCCCATCTCAATGCCGGCCCGGACGCAACAAAGAGTCGTCCTCTACGGACAAGGTCCACCGTTGCCAGCGCAATACCATTCCATGGGATTTTATTGAAAGCGGATGGGATGATATGTGGCAGACGTATTTTATGGGCAGACATCAAAGACGGCCAACGCGGTTTTCGCAATCGCCAATCGTTTTCTACTGTGCTCTTTCGCTCTTTCCTCGTGTGTGATCTTTGTTTTTACATCTATGGGAGACTGGGCGCGGTATTTGAACACATCCGAAAACGTCAGCTACTTGATAGACCCATAGGAATGTTTCATCTCAACTTCTCCCGACGCCATTATCCTCAACAGCCGGCCAATCCTTTATTTACTATCGTTATATTATGATCTTTTTTTTTTTTTCGGGAGACGGTGTTTCCGACGTAATTTTGTTTGCTCAATCATTTTTTATATTTGCCTTTTCTCTTTGGAATTCTATGTTAGATGTTTCCCTTCGTTGTTGCAAATTTAAACATTTCGAATTTCATTTTGTATCACCTCTATGAATGAAATTAAAAGAAAAGGTTTTGTTTTTTGTTTTTAATAAATTAAAGATAAACATCTTACTTCATTATTTATGTTGTTTCACAACTTCATGTAAATATTTGCGTTATCGTTCGTCATCCCCAAAACCAGCTCATTATATTCGATACTCTTTTTTTTTTGCTAGTTTCCTGTTTGCTATCGTTATTGCGTGAAGGTCTTCGTCCTTGCCGGTATTTCCAACCTGAAATTTAAATGGCAGTGGGCCCGTTTGCTTCTTCTTCAATGTCGTCTAAGCAGTTGCTTGTAAAATGACAACAACAAACGAAGATTTTGCAACAAAACGAAACATTCAATTTACAAGTCATGACGAGGGTAACAAGTTTCATCTTTTCATAAGCCGAGACTTTCAGTGTCATCTCGTTTGCTTTGAAAAAAAATTGGCTATTAAACGGAAATGAGGAAAACATGAACAAAGTGGGGGATATTGTTAGACTTAGAAATAAATTATTTAAAAAAAACGCTCGATGCTTTTTCTATTTGACTTTGGAAAATTTCTAGCGTATGGAAAAACGTTTATCATCATCATTATAGTGCCATAGCCGCGTATTGATGACGATGATCGGCCCGTGATAGTGTATGACTGGCATGACCGCTCGCCCCAAACCCAACATTCAGGCTGAACGCGTGTTTACTTGTTCGTGAAAAAGAGGAATGCGGTTGCTCCCGGTTAAAGCTTCCAGCAGGAAAAAAAATAAACATTGTGTATACAGTCTTCGCTAAAGGCAAACGTGCAAACAGTACTGAGCCGTGATGCAACATCACCGAGAGCCATTAAAACCGCAAAAATGGATGAAGACAAGTCAGAAAAAAAAACAGAAAAATCCGTTTCAATAGGAATGTCTGAATTGAATAAAAAGAAAAAGGAGATCCTTAATGCACAGTAGAGCGACACGTGCAACCATAACTAAAATAGTTGAATGATGTCAGCATATTTTTTTCTTTCTTTCTTTTTTTTCTTTCCATTTACGTTTGTTCAGTTAATTGTCTTCCTTTTTTCTTTTCTTCCCACTTTTTACATGAGTCAAAGTGACGTACTGTTATTCTCTTATGCGTGTTATAAGAGAGAAACGTTGAGACATAAAGAAACCGGATCGATGTTACGGTCAGTTCGGGGCAGTGTTGCTCCGACTGGTCATGTTTGGGCGATGGCGAGTTACACGCAGTTTTGACCGCTGGGTATTCGTGACAGGTTACAGTGCGCCAACAGCAAAGGTAAGAAGGTGGGAGGGAATGAGTTGGTCTTCTCCTACTGTTGTAATAACTTGCGCGGACTCCGTTATAAAAGGCTAGACTTCAGCCCCAGCTTTTTTGGGTTTTTTTTTTTTTAAAATCCGGAATCAAACTGAAGGAACGTCAGGCATTTGTCTGTCCTTTTATATTGTAACGGGCAGCCGCCGTCATTGTTGTTGGGAATTGTTTCACGGGCGGGAGAATGAAGACACCAAATTTACTGTGAACGTTCCAGCTACGCCCAGCGCCGCGCCCAGACCGTCCGATTTATTCACGTAGACGAATATCGTTTGAGCGTATCGTCGTTTGCATTCGTCGTAGAAAATCAATCAAGATCATCAGAGAAGGGAGCAGAAGAGAGAGAACTTCGTGCAAATAAAAAGGGAGTAATAACCGCGGCAAAACGTATAACAAACATGAACGTCTTGCGGCCGGACGACAGGTACAGATAGCGGACAATGAAAACAAAAACGGCCAACGTAAAAGAAAATGCTTTTTACGTACTTCTACTTTAGGGATCTGACCGGCGGAAAAACCTGATGTGCACTTTCTTGTCCATTTTTATTTTCTAAGGATTTTTACAAAAAAAACAAAAAAACAGAGGGGTATGATGAAATCTGTTTGAGAGTGATCGCAGTTGATGGCAGTGTTTGTTCCAATTAGGTCGAAATGAACTCAACTATAAATCGGGAAATCGTGATTTCACCACAGTGTCTAGTTTAGCCGGTTTTGGTACGTAAAAAAACGTAAAATAGGACGACAAGTCGAAAAGAGGTAAAAAAAAAACCGAAAAACGAAAGACAAAAAAAAAATTGGGTCGAAAAAAAATCGTAAAGGGAAAGATAAACGGTGATTATACTGCAATGATGAACGATTATGTAAAGCGCAATTAACGTCGCTCGATATTCATTTAATCTACGTTTAATAAAAAAAGTTTTACTTTTTGCGCCTCAAGTTGTAAGAAAATGTTGTAGTTACAAATCGCTCTGTGTGGTATTTTCTCTATCATTTTGCTAACCTTCCGAGAAGAAAAAAAAAATTACATTTTCTCTCGTTTCTATATTCTCACCGCAAAGAAAGGAGAGGGAAAAGATCGGCAATCCAAACAAGCGATTGATCATCGCGTTTGTGTGCGCGCCAGTCAGACGAAGCCCCATTAAAAACGCCTAGTATCCATCGCATAGAGCTGCTGATTAAAAATGTATGAAAAAATATTTGTATTTATAAGCGGAGGTGGGGAGTCTATAGAGATAAAGAAAAGGAAACTAAACTATAAAATTAAAGAACACAAACAAAAAAGAAAAAAGAAAACAAAACAAAAAAAAAAGCCTTTTGGGTTCGCCGCCCTTAATTCCATGGACACACACAACAGTCGGCCGATCCTTTATGTTGTTTTTTTTTAAGAAGAAGAAAAAGAATATAATATGCAGGCTAAAAGACGGGCCCGGCTGACGATGTCGCACGTTAATCACAGAATATGACGAGGCGAAGAAAAGAAAGAAAGAAAAAAGAAAGACTGTCGTAAATTAGTGAAACGATGAGCCAACTAAAGAAGGGAGGGGTACGGAAATAGTGCCATATACCATTACGTATGGACTTTGAGAGAAAGAGAGAGAAAAGGACGGGTGTGAGAACGAAGGTGTGCTCGTGCGAAAAAACTCTGTCGTCTCCATTTTGCGGTTTCTTTCTCTACGCAGTTTACCGTTGGCTTTCAGACAGTTTTGGTTTGTTGCCCCCTCCGTTTTATTTTCACACCTATCTAATCATTCTGTCCAATCTATATGGTCAATTGCTCACCACACATGTGATACTCTTTTTTTCTTCTTGTGCTCTCCTTTTCGTGAAGCTAACTAACTAACCGAGTAATGGCTTAATGATTACGACAGTTAGTCCTCATCGGCCGTCGACGACACTGTTTCAACGTAGCTACATAACAAACCGGTTCGTTTTTGTGTCTGTGTGTGAAGGAGAGACGTTTGGTTAACTACTGGACTAACGAACGTATCAGTGCCATGAACTGAAATGTCCCGTTTCTTTTTCAATCCGTTTAGTGCCCTGAATCTTTTTTTTTCTGGTTTTCGTTTCAAATGTGTTCGAAAGTAGTGCGTAAAACAAATCGGATGAGACACATCAGATATAATAGTTATATAAAACAAGTGGAATTGTTATACTAGTCCGACAACGTCAATCTCATGCTGGGGGACGAATGAATTTCTTACGATGGCACTTGTTTTTTTTTTTGTTTGAATTTTCTGCCTCTCTTATTTTATGAGAACGTCTCCAACTCAAGTGTTAAACTGCTTTTTTTTTCTAAGAAAACATTAATTCCATGTAGGGTCAGACTACGCATCGTAGACTGGGGCGACACACAAAATAATGAAAGGAAAAATGACGAAAAAAAATCTTGTTTAGCATTTTACTTTTGCGATTGATGGGGGGAATTTTGGGTTTGATTTATTCGTACACCCTGAAGGACCCCTGGTCCGTGTGTCCAAAAGTCACGTTCGCTCGATTTGGGCACAACACTGTTGCTTAATGAGGGTCATAGAATGGGGCGAACACGAGAGAGAAAGGAGAAATTTAAAAAAAAATAAGGGAGGGTAGAAGTTGTAGAGATTAAAAAATCAGGCAACACACGTCATCCGCTGTGTTGTTATAGCTACTAGAAGTAAAATTTACAACCTGCTAACTGTTAAAAGTTGATGGCAATTCATTCTAGGTGCCTTCGGAAAAAAAAAGGAGAGCGCCAATCATAGCTACAGGTTTTTTTCTCTTTTCTATAACGAAATCTATTCAGGTGTTCAGGTCTTGGTTAAGCAAGATACCCTTATCGGGTAGCACATCGTAACCGAGACTCTCCCCCTCGACGTTTTTCTTTTGTCAACGTGCATCCACGATAAACTGCTAGATGCAAAAGACGACGAGGAGTCTTTGACCTCGATGTATATGGCACCACGATAAACATTCTTTAACGAGTCTACCCAGAATCCACGTGTATTTTTCGGAACGAGGCACGAGTCTATCCTGCAAAACAAGACTGTTGGGGTAGGGGGGGGATGATTTATCAAATAGAGAAGCCCCATCACTGCAGGCCTATGATGCTTTATCTTGAGATTTCTGACAAGACAAGATACGTGTAGAAAGCGGACGGAGCGCGTGCGCAACCTCCCGCTGCTCCTTACCTGATGATGTGATACGACCGGTGCCTACACCGCTAGCACTACAACTGCCGCACATTGTACTATAGTTTTCTAAAGTTCGGTGTATTTATATCAGTCATCGAGACTAAGGAATCCCACGTCAAATTAAATCAACGGTCGTACTTTCAAAAAATAGGCGCCAATAGATCGGGCCATCTTTTATAACTTCTTTATTCACGAACACTTTCCTCGTGTTTTGTTTAAGCGTCGTGTCTTGTATTCTTGGGTGTATACAACAATTTTTGCGTTTTCACGTATATATATCCTCTGGTTAGGTACCCCACCAATCACGCGGGCACGAAGAGAAACAGCTGCTCGTCTCGATCGCGCAGATCTGACAAGACACGACAGCGACGCATTCTCGTCAATCTTTGGCTCGTTGCTAGGGCCTCCAATATGGAAGCCCCTGTAGCTGTGTAAGAAGCCGTTTGTTTCCAACAAGATTGCCGATGCATTTAAACAACGTTTTAGAAAAAAAAAAAAAGCATAGGGAAAATACATTGGCCGCAGATGAACCTGAAGCCACACCTGTCAAGCCGCCATCGTTGAATTGTAAAAGAGTTGAGAGAATCGGCCGTGAAAGAGTTTCGGGGAAAACAGAGGTGAGGGGATTTTTCTCGACGTATGGTAAAAGATTGCGTGCCTAACTGTAAAGAACGCAGCATACAGCAGCAAAGAGATAAGAATATAATTTTCTTTAAAAAAAAACGAGCCTGAAAGATTGTTGACGCCTTTATTGGCCACTGTTCTAAATGGCCGTCAGCATCGTTAGTTATATGCGACAAACGAGATTTCAGCATGGGGCACCATCGTTGCATCGAGTCTACGAGGGGATGTCGGTATTAATCATCTCCACTTGCTGGTGTTTTACATTTGAATGACCCTATGCCGTAGATTGCGTTTGACTATAACAAAAAAAGAAGAACGTGAAGGTGACGGTAGATTTCACGAGGTCAATCAAGCGGATGCGGAAGAAAAAAAAAAAAAAAAAAAGAAAAGCTTGTAAAGATAAATAAATAAAAAAACGCCTTTTCTCAGCTCGTACGGACCAACAGCTCGTGAATAACGAATCACCTGTGGCTCTAATCGACCGGCGATGACGGCACAAGCGGCCGTCTTACGCCAGCTGTCTTTTTTCAAAAAAGAATTTTCGAGCTGCGCAAAGTGATGTGCGCAAGCACGCAGTGCGTCGATGTGGTCGACACCGAGCGACGACGCTATTTGCATAATTCGATGGGAAATCGCCCAGTCGTGCGTGTAGTAGCTCGTAAAAGACAATGCACACACACAACGTGTGCGTATAAAAGACAAGAGTGAAAGCGCAGACAATCTTCTTATTGGTTTATTTACAATTTCTTTTCTCCGATTCAATCGTTATGTGACACGCAATTTTTGTTCCATAATTTGGAAATACAAATGATTTTAGAAAATAAAGAGGGGGAGGGGGACATATAGTGGTACTGTATATAGTCGAAAATCAGTAGGGGGGAATATATCCAACAAGGTGTCGCATTATCACTATGATTTAAATATAGACTTATTTTTTTCTTCTTCTTTATTGCCTGGTGTTACAAACTCTCCTTGATTGGCTCCGTGTTTTACGTGCTGTTGATTTTCCAATGTACAAATTACAGAATGAAAGATTATAAGATGTCGGTCACGAGGGCGGCCCGACCTCCTAGAATCTGGTACAATCACAAACACAGCGGAGGCACACGAATTGTTAAAGAAAGGGGTTGAAGAAAAAAAACGAAAGACGCGATGAAAAACAAACAAACAGAGCAGCTTCGAAATGAATTTAAAAAAAAAAATTCAAAAGAGAGGAAGAAAACAAACAAAACGAAGAAAATGAAAGAACTTTTGAGCGACTTTCGTTGTCGTCGCTTGGCATGGCACCTGCTGGGAGGGTGGGGAAACCAGTCCATCTGCGATAGTGAACAGTATATAGAAGAGGTGATTGTATAGTATAGCAGTTAATATATATACAGTCCACCCCATTATATAGAAGAAAACAAACAAAAAACACACATGCAATAAGAGGAGGACTTGGCGTACAGTTGCCGCAGCTGTTGGTCCGAATGAAATCATTTTTCTTTCTCTTCGTTAGAAGAGGGAAAAATAATTAGTAGACAACAAAGAGTCGGGGGGGGGGGGACTCGTTGATTGTTGTCGGAGGAGTAAAAATTAGGGACTAACCTGTTATTCGTTTAAAGCTTGTTACGCAGCAAACAGCTGATTATAATGTATCAAACAGCAGCCAGTTTGCCGTGTAAAGAAAAGAACTAATTTCTCTCTCGTGTTTTCGTTTGAACCGACACAACAAATGGACAAACCAAAATAGACAGAACGAATGCCAAAAATAAGCAAAGCTAAATGTAGCAGGATATAACTAATAACAGGAGGAGTAGCCCTAACCTCTATACGCCATTCCACTCTTTGTTTCCTCTCTCTAAATAATAATTTAAAAAAGGCCATCAAAATAACGTTTGCGCATCTGTGTGTTGTTGTCCCGTCATTTTCACGATCAGCTGTTCCCGCGTTTCTTCATCATTTTCTCTCTCTCTCTTTTTTTTTCGGTTAACGATATCATTTCTCGTTTGATTGCTGCTGCTCCGCTATTTTTTTATTCTTCGCATCCAATTAGTTGTTTCCCATTTCCTTCTTTTTCCGCCCCACCTTTTACTTTCTTGATTGATATTTCTTTTTGCTGCTTTTTCGTGAATGTAACTTAGAAAGAGCAGGCATTCTTCAATTTATTTTTCGTGATGATTATCTTGTTTTTGCGGTTGGACGGTTGCAGTCGAATGGTATCGCGATCCACGATGTGCGGAAGACGCGAAGCCCAGCGCTGGAATCGCTGAACTTTCGTATCCTGGTGGCCGTTGAATCCGTTCCCGGAATGCGGAACGAACGCATCTATTTTATTTCAACGGTGCGCACGAAGAGAAAACAAATTAAACATCACGCAATGTAACAAAGCAAAACTGGAAAAAAAAAGATGCAAATGAAAGTGCCACTTACCTATGGTGATGGAACGAGGCGGTTCCGTGCAATAATCATCCAGGGCGTCCAGCTGACTGAGATATTTCTCCGCCAAGTATTGGAACACTTGACGGACGTTGAGGTCCTCTTTGACTGACGTGCGGTACAGGCGACAATGGAGCTCGCGTGCCAACATTTCCACCTCTTCGCTGTGTAACCAATAAAGAAAATATTAGGATTTTCTTTCCCGTGAAAAAATTTCGTGATAAATGTTTATTACGCATCAACGACGGCCTGGTCGACCAGATCGATTTTGTTCTGAACAATCACCATAGGGATCTCACCGCACTCGTCCTCCACCTGAATTTTCCGCGTTAAACAAATAAAAGAATTTTTCATTTCTCCCAAAGAGCCAAACCGCACCTCAAACAAAAATTTGAAATTTGATTTGAAATAAACAAAACACACACACACAGACGGAGCCCACAAATTTCTTTTCGCCATATATCTAATACACAACGTTTGGCGATTTCCATTAACTCGTTCTTCTTTGCGATTGGAAATGATCGTATTCATTATAGACACACGGCGGTATGTTATTACGTGTGTATCCTTTTTTTTTTTCTCCCCGACCTCATCGTCTAGAAACCACACACGAAAAAATGAAGCGTGGTAGAACCCACCTTCTTTTTCCACGACCGAATGGCGTCGAACGAGACGCGATCGACGGTCGAAAATGCCAGCACTGCCGCCTGCGCACCTCGGTAATAAGCTTTCGTGATGGCGTCAAATTCCTCTTGACCGGCCGTGTCCCACAGCATCAGCCTCACCTCCTCGCAGTTGACTCTAAATCAAGCCAAAAACGAGAGGAGGATGACGTTATAGATGTAGGGAAAAAGAAAAGTTTGATTATGCATGGGACCATACTCGATGATTCGTTCGAGGAAATCGACGCCGATAGTCTTTTTGTAGTCCCTGGTGAAGACGCCTTTGCAGAAGCGCTGGATCATGCTGGACTTGCCGACGGCACCGTTGCCCACAATCACCACCTGTTGTACACGGCCAGGAAAAACAAAATGAAAATGGTATAGAGATAACGTACAAGAGGAGAATTATAGAACGAGACGAGATGAAAACGAGCTAAACTAACATATTTTTTTTTTTGTCTTCCTCTTCTTAGTTGAGCAGTAAATTATTTCGAGTTATATACGAAAAGAAGGAATAGTTTGAAAAAATAATAATAATAAAGACTAAAGGTCTTAATCACTGCTGAACTCAGCCCATTTCCCATATGGCGCTGCGCTTTGTGTTGTCTTATTTTTCCCCCTTTCGTAACGGATAAGTGAAGAATGTTTTGGCACGCAGATCGAAACCGCCGCCCTTAGCGGGCATATTTCACGAACGCCGTGACATCCATCAAGATATACACAAGACTCCGTAATTAAGATGAATTATGTCGGGTCGTGTAACATGTTGAAAGCAAGGAGTTTTGTTTAAGACGTCTATTTTTAAAAAAATTAAATCCCGTCCAGAATAAGAAAAAAGAAATCCAGTTAACTACTTGTGTACCAACAGTTGAATTGGTATTTTTTTATGAAGTAAAAATTCTATTTGGCTAACAATTTTTCTGGCTCATCATAATCAAAAGGGACAGTGCGCTGGGCTTTATAATACACCAAATAAAAAGATGGATGTATACACCGTTGCGCTTAGGATGGAAATCCACTCTGTATTATATTACGTATGTAGTTATGCTCCTATTACTAAATCGCGTGTTCTTCTTCTTTTAGTTCTCCACACGGTTGCGCTAGTTGAACGACCTCGACATCGTTGTGTTTCTTTTACCATTTTATTGTCTTAAACCCCATTTCGTTTGAAATAAAAGCGAAACAGATTTATACATGAACCTGATATTTTGTTTTTTTTTACGATTGGGGGAATTTCAATGAAAATTGAAAGTACCGCGAATAGAAAAATCACGATCACAGAGTTAACGTTTGATCTTTTGTTTTGTTTTATTTTATGGTAAGGAGAAGCGAAAATATACGAATTGATTTCGGCAAAGACCCACAACAGCGTACACGAACAACAACTATCTCTTCCACCCACATGAGGGAAATGATTAAGTACCCCACTGGTATAATGCCAAGCGACGAATTTTTATTGGTTGCGAGAAGAAAAAAAGGGAATATTCAATAAGTCAAAAGAGTTTAGATGCTATATACGATCTATCTCATACGCGTTCCGAACGTCGGTTGGCCTTTTAAACTAAAAACTTTCATATTCATCCGTGTGTGTAGTGCACGTACACGTATATAACAACGAACGAACGTTTTGCATCAGCTGTTTACCTTCTTTGATCTATACCGACTGCCGCATAGTCGGCAAACGATTCTCGGTGATTTCCATTTTATTGCACGTATTTGACTATTTTTTTTTTCATAAATAATAAATAGCTAATAAGTAATAACTCCCTGCCTTGAATCCTTTTTAGCCGACTCGTTTTTTTTTTTACGTTAACGGTTTTCTTATTTTTATTTCCATTTTTTAATTTTAATAGTGGTTTATCTCGACTGCCTTTTTTTTGTGTGTGTAGGTGAGGCTCCTCCTTCTTTTTACACGTTGGGCCTTTGGCAACGGCCTTTTATTCGTCCGTCCACACAAACAAGAAGAAAATGTTTATAACCATCTCTCTACCTTTTTGTGTGTGTAGACTGCCTATATCTATCGACCTGACGAACGTGTGGGATGAAAAAAAAACTCGGGGCGGGAAAGCGATGAACGAAAAATAAACGGCCATTGTAAAAACGTCTCATTTCGAAGCGAATCATACGCAATAAATGCCGTCGCCTTTTCATCTCTGCTCTTGGCAAAACTGCGTACAAAAACATTTAACCGTTCCCCACTTCTGCCGTGATGAGACTATAAGAGCAGTCAACATCAAAACGCTGTAATTCACTACGGCCATCTCTCACTTCTTAAACTATCGGTTCAAAGTGTTTAATAAAGAAAAAGAAAATCTCCAGCAGTCTGGCCAGGGCCGTCCACGTCGAATAACGACGCCTACGCTGGTCGCTATGAAAACACCTTTATACTCCTCCCCATTCACCTTTTCTTTAATGGCGTTTTATGTATATGTTGTGGAGGAAGAGCTGCATCAGCAAATGACCATGGACATTCTAATGCTCTAGGGCTGTAGAAGCATTCAATTTTCGCTGGAAATTTTTTAAAAATTTTGCTCTAGACATTTTCCTACCCACTTTTGGGAGGAGGGTTAGATTTTTCGCGATTACCTCTGCGCTCCGCCATTATACGAATCGTTCTTGGGAAGGTGAGGTAACCGAGGAATGAAAGTGGGTAAGGCCCGAACGCACAAAGCGAACGAAAAGCGAAAAAAAAAATATGGGAAAGAGGGATGCTGGAAAGACCTACACGAGAGCTTTAGTGCTATCGGCAATTAGAACATCAAGACGCAGAAGGGCTCCAATCTGGAACCTTTGGATGATGGTGAACGCACGCCGAAAGCTCTTTTCGACCTTGGCCATCGAACGCGGACGCACACGCAAGCTGAGCAACGAAAACACGCAAAGGTTTATTTTCTAAAATATCATTGTTATGGATAGGATTGCGTCAATCTTTCCGCACTTTGCGGGAGCCATATAATAAGACGAATGTATAATATTCCCAACTTCTGAAGGAGTTCAAACACACGGAGAAACGTTGGCGAGAACATTCAAAAATCAACAATCGAATCGGCCATTATATCTATTCCCCTTAGTCATCGTTTCCTTTTATGTCTTTCATATCGACAGTGGTGGCCTTATTATTATTGCTTATATATACGTGTATATGCAGATAATGTCAGGTAGGCAGACAACACAGAAGCAAAAAATGTACTATAGGAAAAGTTTTTATGAATTTTTGGAAGAGTTTTTACCTTGACGGCGATCTCCAGGTCCTCCTCCCTCATTCCTCCCGTTTTGGCGATGACGTCGTTCACGTACGAGGCTTTATCGTTCCCTCCCCTCCTTCTTAATGTCAGACGAAATCGTTTGTAACAGCGGTGTATGGCAGCAGCAGGTCGTCTAGATGTCTGTACACTATTTGTGTGAACCGCAAAAATGGCCAACTCACGGGAAAAAGCGGCCTCGGGGATCCAGTCGATCGCCCCAGCCACTCTACTACACCGCACCGAATCGTCCCTTTTTTTTTTCTTTTTTTTTTCTTTCTTTTTATGTTTGGCTTTTCACTGCTCCCGGTCGTCCACTAAAGCATTGCGCGCGCGTAACTAATATAGCGGAGAAAAAGAGAAAACAATGACTTCATTAATCATCAACACTCATCCGAAAAAAAAAAAAAAAAGAGTTCCAACATGTATGCAAGCTATAAGGTAAAAAAAGATTATACAAATCGCCTGTAGGTCTGTAGGCACAGATAACAAATGAGTGCGCCACAACGGCGTGACCAGAGTTTATTTTTATACTTCTTTCTACTTCAATGAAAATTGAAATAGAAAAATGTTTGATAGTTCGCTAGCAGTTGAGACGTCCCACTGCATTTCTTTTTCAATCGTTTGCCCTCGACCGACCGCTAGAGCGTGACAAATCTTGCATGTTTGCCCGTCTTGATAGTCTACCTTTTTTTCAGGGAGAAGTAGAAAAGAAATGTACACACACAAAAATCGAGTTTTCTTTCTGTTACACATTGAAACAAAAATAAAGGGTCACGTCCGAACGCCATTTTTTTTCAGAGTTGATTTTCTGGTTTGCTTCATTTCACTCTGTCGTATACATATACCCGTTAGAACCCGTAATGAAATGCTAGTATGTCTGCGCGAGGTCATTGGTACCAGCGGATGGTTTTTAACTAAAAAAAGAAGGAGCGAACCAAGTTGCGGGATTCATAAATTTTTTTGTGACGATTCCATTCGTGCCGATTACACCCGTTCTTTGTTGGTCTGAGATTCGCGGCGGGCGACAGAGGAAATAACGTGAATGAATGTCTCCATGTCCGCATGTGAAACCGCCAATCGCATTTGGCCGTCGGGTGGTGGAATATCCTATACCCTCGTATATGAGAGTTCGATGCAAGTCTATTGTAATGTATATATATAGTATGTCCAAAAAATGTTGGGACCGTTATTTTGGAACACACACACACACAGAAAGTCTCTCTTTTTGTCGTTAAATATATCCCCAAAACAAAAGAATAAAAGCGGATTGTGTCACGGTGATTAGCACGTCACGAAGAGTTGACCGCAATGGGGTCCTTCCCCCACCCTCGTTTTAGGATTTCTCCTTTTTTTTCACGAGCCTCTCCTTTTTGCTACATTTTTTTCTGTGTCTTCCAGAGCTTCGTCTGTCACTGGAACAGCATTGTGCATAATAGATACTGTTTTTTGGGGGGAGGGAAAAGGAGGTCAACATACTCGCTGAGACAACTGAAAAAAAAAACTGTCAAGTAAAAGAGAAGAAAAAGAGCGTCATTACAATGACGACACAAGAAAGAAAGAGAAACAATAAGCAATCCACTCCTAAACAGAGAACGTGCGTTCAGAATTTTTTTTTTTCTGGAACGCGCTTTTTGGTCTTGTGCTGTCAACAAAAACGAAGAACAATGAGAATCTCCAGTTACCGTTCATCATCCGTACTACCTTCTCTCTCACCCTCATCACAATTGCACGAACGTATATGCATATACTCGATTACATCAGCACCAATTTTTTTTGCGTCTTTCCCATGCGGAGGGAAATTCAATCCAAACGGTACGAGGATGGGAAAAAAATACGAATGAATTCCAGACGTGTATACGTCGTCATTCATCACGTGTTGTGTTATTAATTGTTTTATTATATAACTGTAGTAGAGTCGTTTTTTTTTGCATTCGCATTAGGATAAAAGATAATGTTTGAATGCAAGGGGAAATTCGAGGATCCATTTTCTTTTATCGTTTTTTTTTTGTGTGTTTTGATTCTGTTGTTGTATTACCCAATCTTCTGTCGTCTTACGTTTTTGATATACACAAGACATGAAAAGCCAATTCATCTGGGATCGGTTGGATAACGCCCAAGTGATATCGGCTTCAAGTAAAAACGGGAAGCTGAAAACGAGTAAAGAAAAAAATAGAGGCAGACAAAAGGGCGAAGAATGTTGAGTGAAGAATGAATAAAAGAAGGGAATTTCAAATGCAATCTTCCGAGAAAATCAAAAGCCTCCGGTCAAGTCGTGCTTTTCAACCCTCCCCTCCTTTTCCCTGCTTTACCTATTTCCCTCACTGTATAGACATAGAGGCGAACTGCTCTTCTGGAACGTTTCATCCTCTTCGTCATTCTCTTTCCCTCTTTTCTGAAAAATAAAACGAAATCTCCAAATTGCTGAAGAATTCCTGAAGGTAAAATAGTACATGCGGACAAAAATATTTCGAGATTCGGTTTAATTTGTTCAGGGTCCCTTTTTTGTGTATGTATGTACGTAACTATTGTCCTCGAACGTCTTCAACAGGTGGGCGTAAAACAAAAACAAAAATTCCTTGTCCTTTGTATAATTTCTAGTTTTTTTTCTTCTGTGTGTATGTCTCCGTATTCCTACGCCTTGTAAACCGGAACACAATCATAATCAGAGTGTCGGTGAATGCATCACGAATGCGCCTGTTGACGTCCAGGATGTTCATTAGTCGTGCAGTTATGCCAAGAATGAATACCGCCATTAAATAATACGTTTCCAATAAAACTCTATTAAATACTATGTCAATCATTGTGAACGTATCAGAATTCTACGTGGAAAACAGTTATACTCATTCAACTCATTATATCGTACAAATAAGGAAAATTTTCCTTGGACGACTATAATAAGATTTGAAAAAAAACTTTAATAAATTTAGTTTTTATTCTTGGAATTCATTTCGTTAGTTGAATGCTACCTGACTCGTCTGATGACTTTAGAACAGAAAAAAAAAATAAACAAAAAGGACCGTTCACATATAAGGATCGGCAAGTTCGCATGTGATCCTGTTTCTCTGAGATGTCAACTCTTTCCGAAGAACATCGTCAAATTTAAAAGAAAAAGAAAAAATCGTCGACCCACGCTTCAGGGTTTCCATAAAAAAACCGGTTTTTAATCCACTTGTTATTCACCTGAGAACGCCCAAGATTTTCTTGCAATTCCGCAGAGTCGCGCGACGTTTGAAAACCTGATATCGGCCTTGGTTTTTTTTTTGTGGCAGTTTTTCTTATCAGTGTGTGTGTGTGTGTGTGCTTGTTTCGTTGGTTGTTGTCCCCAAACATTGCTTTCCATCTAGTTACTGCCTTTGCTTTTTTTTTGTATCATTAAATCGCTACAGATGAGGTTGTTATCCTCGACTTAATATCGTTGACGATCCCCCTCTCCCTATCATCTACCTGACGCGCGCTGTTTCTGCAGCAACAATCAAAATTCAATTCGTTTTCCTTTCCACTAGAAAAATGCAGTTATTTAACTAAGCCAATTTTCTCATTTCTTCTGGTTCTTTTAGTTCTTGCTAGAGTTGAAAAAAAGAAGAACACGTTTTTTTGTTTTCCTTTAACCAAATGTCCTGAAACAATGGAAACAAGAGCACCACCTGCGTTGTGTCCGATTTTAATCGGTCCCAGTTTAGCATTGGATCGTGACAGATCCGGCATGTTCACGTCAACTGTCCATCATCAGATAGTGCATCCAAGTAGATTATTTTGTCATGGATACGTGAGAATCGTTGGACGCAAGTCTTAAAGATGTAGAAAAATAGAGAAACACGCAAAAGAAAAAATAAGCTGCTTTGGAAAGCTCAAGAAAAAACTGAGTTATCTTTATAATAATAAAGTTACATAGTCTCGTAGTACCAAGAGAGAAAAAAAGAGAGACAGACTGACATCATTCAATGTCGTCATTTACATATAGAGAGAGCAGGGAAATCCAGCGCCGGGGAACTAGTAATGCAACAACCGTACCGAACTAAGACGAAAACCCAACGAGTATAAAAAGTGCTTCGTTGTTCATCATCACTAGCAACATTGTTAATGAAAAAATAAAAAAAGCTGGCACAGTCATGGTTGTGTATAGGATACACGATTTATGAGAACGACAAAAGCTGAAGACATAACATGCATCACATTTCATGGTTTAAAATGAAGGTAACACGACAGGGCCACCGTGGGCGAGTCTCATATGTTAACTACTGGTATATACCCGTGTGTAATTTACACTATCTATCTACTGGCAATGTGAGTCTATAATCATCATGGATCATACGAGCATAAAGCACTAGATCCTTCATTCGTGAGAAAGAGGAAAACAGAGAGCTTATGGGTATATGGACGCAAAGTTCTCTCTTTTCCTTCTTGATAAAAGAAAAGAAGGTGAATGACTACCAAATGAGAGAGAGGAAAGAAGGGCGTGGTCGGATGTATCTGATGACGAAGTGGAAACGTTTCGCCAAGAAATGCGAGAGAGAATATATGAGTGTTGCTATTCTTGTTAAAGCACAGCGTATAACGGCAGATTCGCATTTCAAAAAGGTCGCCGACGATTAGCATGACGGAGTAAATAGAAGAATTTTTTAAAAATTTTTCGGTTCTCATTATTTTCTGAGGTGTAAAAAGTACAAAAGGGAATTGGAGAGGCGAGAAAAGATGCACGATTGTCGAGACATGATTTTGAGCGACGGGTTTCTTTGAAAACGAGATAACATATAACGTAACAAACAACCGTTAGGTAACTATGTTCCCCCCTCCATCATCTATCTACCTATATGTAACATTTTTTGAAGCTCACGCTCTAGCAGAATGATGACGAGCACTTTAATCATGGAGGAATACTCTCCGTTAGGATTTTTTCTCATTTCGAAATTTAAAAACGTTTTCAAGATCCTCATCGCATTGATAATGGTAGGGAGGCATCGATATGCTGGAAAACACATCGTCGATCAATGTGCGCAATCCAGACGCAGGTGACACACCACGCATAGAATCATTTTTTTTAAAACTACATTCGAAAGCTATACGAGGATAAATCAATGAATCCCAACGGTGTGTTTTGTCATCACGCGAGGCACACGCAGGACTTTGTACATCGTCAACTAATTTCTTTTATTGGAAAGAAAGAAATGTCGAGAGTTGAAGGCCGGATTTGAACTATGTGTTCACAAGAGAAAAGCCAGTTTGGTCTGATCGAAAAAGGGCATCCAATACATCATGCATCGCAGAGCGAAGAAGCGACAATAATCAATCAGTTATCATCCGTATGTGCGTATAGCGTCAACCCCCACGCACTTCACAAAATTGCTGATGGCGTTCCGTGAACGATGTCAAACCTTTTATGGGCTGACGTTCGACGTTTTGACATACACTCTTAGTTACACACACACACGTTGTAGTCATCTTCTTCTTTTTATATACGTCTATAGAAATCTACTTCCGTTTGTGGTGTGAGAGTCTGTTCTTCAACAGCCTTGGCCAAGCAAAATAAAATAAAAGAGGCTGATTAGCATTAACCCCAAACACACAAAACCAGTTTTTTTTATACGCGTGCTGCGATCATTGAAAAAATTTTATAGGCCGAACGTAAAATGTGAAAGTTTCCGGACTTTTAAACGGACGGGGAGGGGGAAAAGTTCTTTTTGTGTTGTGTTGGCTGATGTGACGGTGGTCGTCTGGAAAAGCCTCGTTATTAGTCACGCGCCCAATGGCTTTTTGCTGTAACAGAACCAACCAACGGCCGACAATTCGCTTCTCGCTCACGGCCAAAAACACTTCTCTTTTTTTTTTAATTTGATGGTGTTCTATCGTCCGTAGATGCACACAGCGATGCGGTGCTGCTCTCTTCCTGGTACAGCATTTATTTTTACGTCTTTCGTCTTCTGTTTTCAAATTATTTAGTGTACTCATTTTTAACTGATTCGCGGCGGATGTAAGCACTTCCATTTTTATTTTGTCACAGCTCTTTTGAATTTAGTTCTTATATTTTGTTCTTTTCGACATGTTATTAAGCGCAGTCCGCTGAAAAATGAACCCCGCCAAAAGGGGTTCATTGAAATGGGACTTTCCAATTGACCGCCCTTCCATATCGAACGCTCTCCATTTGATTACATTAGAAATCTTGACTGCTATTTATTGCCCGTTTCGGACCGCGTTCTCCAACCGTATAGTTCACGGGGATTTACAGACACGTATAGACAAATTATGTATATAGTCGCGCTAGGGGAGGGCGGATCGGATTAGCCGATACTTTATTCGACACGATCGAAAACGAAACATAATATACCATTGGGTTTTCTTTTTGTGTGTCTGTGTGTGTGTGTTAACCCCAGGATCATACGCCCACCCCCCGTGTCTTTGGAGATCACGCGGATCTTTTTTCTTGCCTTAATTGACGTTCCGACCCCCACAGGATACACCTGTTAAAAACCGGGAGAGAAGATATTCGTGAGAGCCCTTTTTTTTTGCGGTAATGTTCTTTTTATTCTTGGCAATAAAGAAGGAAAGTGGGACTGACTGTTTTCGGTGACCTTTCCACAGTGACCTGCCTTATATTCAAGTCTCAACACTAGTCATCATCTGCACACCCTTTTTGATCACAATGGTAATAACATAGAGACAAATATCACTAGGTCGGGTATACGTCTGCCTGTCCGCCCATTTTCTTTGCTGATTTCGTTCCATTCTCGTACCCGCCGCACGCGATTAAAACATGTTTTTTTCTTTTCTTGTTCCTAATGTTCTAACCTCTCCTGTTTCTCATTTACGTACCTCAAAATAACTGGAATATAACAGCGGTGAGAGTTATGCAAAAGAGCGTGAAATGGTGATCGGCAAACGTGAAAGTCACAGCCAAAAATCATTTGAATTTGGCGCTGTTCGGTGGAAATATTTTTCGGGCGCAACTCGAGAAAAAAAAAACAAATTATCAAGGATGTGTGCGTACATCATTAACAAGACAATCGGTGTGTGTGTGTGATTTAGGCGGATGTCTGGGGTCAGCCGGGCTTGCACACAACAACCGATGATTTTCTCTTTGGCATAAAGCGCACGCCGGATGAATCGTTCGGTTGGTACTTTTACACAGTAGACATTTGCTTTTTCTTCTTCGTACGTTTGGCGGCTGGGCATCCATATCTCATTATTCCATAGAAGGCCATCAATGCCTAACGACGACGCTAGCCTACGTACATTCACTCGTACGAGCAGAGACTTTGACGCCGCCTTTGCGTGATGCGCGTCGCTATACTTACACGGGGAGGCAAAAGAAGAAGAGTGGAAAGTTAACATGGCGGCATCAATTATACATGCGCGCATTAACAAAACAGTGGGGAGGTCAGCATTCTCGGAACACTGTCGAAGAAAATGAGCCAATAAGCGCATCTGCAAAAAAATGTCTGCGCAAAGCGATATGGAAAATGGGAGAGACGATGATTGCGCAACAACCGAAAGCGGACAATGATGGCAGGTCGTGCGAACGTTCTCATCGACTGGCGTGTCACTGCACTCGACATGTGTCTCGTTCAGCCCCCCCTCCCTCCAAAAAAACGACAATCGTTTTCCAGTTGTTTCACTTCCGTGTCAAAAGAGGAGTTCTCTGCTGTCACATTGAAAACAGAAGAAGAAATTCATAAGAAAAAGAGGAACGAAACCAACGGTGTTTTCCGTTTCTTTTTCTCTATCCATTAACGTAGAAAAGAAGAAGTAAAAAAAAGTAGAGTGTACGTATAGCTGCAAGGTGTGGGAAATGCTATTGAACCGTCTCCTCAATATATACAAACGCACGACCGCTATAGGCGAGCTCTTCACCGATATGTATAAAGAGCCCGGTGGGAAAAATTGTAGCGCCGTTGTAAATCACTCGCCAATGTGTAAAGCGATTCTCTCTACTCTTTACTACTCGAGTCGTATATTTTTTTTCCATTTTTCAAGTGAAAGAATAAAAATGAAAATAGGCCCTAGAAATCAGTTGGCGAGTCACCTGCCGCTGTGAAGATATGCGCACGTGAACAAAGATACTGCTTGGCTTGCAAGTTCCTGCCTTCCTTTTTCTGTTTCGTAGAAGTTTGCAAGAGGTTTCTTTTTTCAAAGAGATAACTGTTTGAACATGGGCCAGGCGTGTTTGAATGAGAAAATGGACGGGTCAAAACGATTGGTGTAGCAATTTCTCAGCGGTGTTCCATGTTCAGATATACATAACGTATATATATTCCTGCGATGATGCTGCCATTCGCTTACACAGGCTAGGCTGCTATAAATAACATACTGAATAAGAAAAGGAATGAAAAAAATTTTTTTTTAAATAAATGAACACGTCGAGGGGGTCAGGAACTTGCGGGGGGAGAAGTCATGATGTTCTTTTCTAACAGGCAAGGGACCGTGTTTCCACCTACCCTTTTACCTTCTCCTCTTTAGTGTTATACCGGTGGGCAGGGAACCAAAACGAACAAGTTGAATGTTCAATAAAAGTCGCCCTCTTCGAAACAAATTCCCGCATTGCATCTGTAACCTTCATCGTCGTCGTCGTCAAAAAAGGATGCTGCGTACACACCTACGCACCTATTCATTTTGAATTTTTTTTTGGAAGGCAAGCGGAGACGGAAAATCATACTTATGTTCCTCCTAGATCCCTTCAGGTAAAAGGTAAAACTATCGTCGGTTTCTCTTGCCCAATATCCATGGGAAAATAAAACCCCAGACATACGTACATACAAAAAAAAAAAAAGAGAACTTTTATTCTTTCCTTTCCCTTGGCCTATCCGGTGATTATATCGCTCAGGATGTGCACAAAAAACACCTAGCTCCCCCCTCCCTGTTCTTGGATTCATGGCCCATGAGAATCGAAGCAGTTCCTTAGCATAAAGTTCATCGCATTTGTGTACCGAATTCTACATATTATTCGAGCACACTGTTCGCAGATGCAAAGGTGAATGTTAACCATAAAAGTTGTTGGGAAATAATGCTTATCCGAGTTATAACACAATTAATGATTAGCGCAGGTACAGCACGTGAAGGGTAGACGAATCAGCAGAGACGTAGTGAATATTTTTAGAAGAAGAACATCACATACAGTAAGCACACTCTCAAGATTCCAACGATACCCTAGAGGTATTTGAAGATTTTTTTTTTGTGTATGGATACGAATAAAAAGTTGTCAAGGGCAGGAAATAAGAACCTCCGCCTTCTTTGCCATCAGGTACCGTGTGTTTGTTTAGTAGCTGCTGCTGTTCGAGTCACCGACGAAGACGGCGCCGCTTGTGACTCGAGAGGACAACAAGTTTGTCTTGTCTCTCCCTCGTCAAGGTCGCGTGACTTTTGTCTTTTTATTCTTCGCCGTTCAAACCATCAACGGAGCGTTGAGGCGAAACAACAGTACTACCAAAAAGCAACAAAAATGAACCTGAAAAGCCGGAATACCGATAGAACAGATAACGAGAAAACCTTGTATAGAATCTTGACGGATTAATTTGGTAATTTTGCTTTTTTGGTCCCTTTCTTTTTGTGGTGAATATGTCATGTAGCCAAGATTTGTCAACAGGTTAAAAAGAAAAAAAAATTTACCGTTGCACCTGATCAGGTAACTGACCAAATGATCGAAACATTTGCCTCGTCTATTTCTCGCGCCTCATAATGGAGCGAAACTTCAAAACAGAGTTATCACGCTCGCTCCTCAATGGTTTCATTCTTTTTCACGTATGTTTACTTGACTAGAAAAATGTGTTACGCTAGCACAGCAGCGACCGCACGTCCCGGGCATTCAAGTGACGGTTATGACCAGCCGGGCGCGTGTAGCTGTTGTTTGCGTGATTTGCGTACTCTTTTTAACCAGGGCCCCATGGTTGAGAGCTCTGATTTACGACCAACGCTGACCACTGACGAGCACTTGGAACAGCACGATTGCACACACACACACACCCCGGGAAAACGCCGTGCATAATATCGCGCATATGCGGGAAAAGGAAGAAAGTAAGAAGAGCCCTCTTCCAATGATTAGCCAACAGGAAAGTAGCCTATACCATACTGGGAATCTTACGAACAAAATTTTGCCCTCCAACGTTTATTTTTACTTGAGATGTTCACGAATCGAAAGCCACTGAAGTTTTTTTTGAATGATGATGGCCGGTGTAAGATATTTCTCCATCGCACAATAATGGATGATTCTTTTCTTTTGATTAAAAAAAAGATGATGTTGCTGCTGGACTTCGGCGATGTGACATGTCATTTATTTATGGCGGTATTTTTAAAATTCTCGTTTCGCTTGTTAACTGGTTCTTTAGAAAACTAACTTAACCCGTCTTTTTCGACTCCACCTTTCTCACAGGTTGTGTATTCGCCTTGTTAAGAACTTGCATCTTTAGTTCGTCTTTTTCCCCTCTTATTTTTGAAATCCTCCAGCTTCGTCGTCAAACAGGAGGAGTCTGTGCTTAAAGACGACAGGTGGTTGAGATGGCCTAAGACTGTCTGAGCTATGCAATGACATGAGTTTAAACCGAGCTGAGGAGATTCTATAGTGCTCCTTCTCTTTTTATCTCCTGAAGCTTTCCAATGCCGTTTGCTTCAACTGACGAACCATTTCGATTGAACGGCTAATAAAAGATGACACCGCTAAAAGAAATGAAGTTCTTTGTGCTCACCCCAAAAACTTTTCCCTTCAATCCTTCAATTCATGCAAAGTAAGCATTCGATTGTTTTGCACAACAATCAACTGCATTTTTGAAAAGAAAGAAACAAACCAGACATTCAAATTCGTCAAGTGGAAAGCTATAAAAATATTTAAAGATGAGGCAATAAACGATAGAAAAAGTTCGCAGGTCAGTTAAACTGCGGTGATGGAACAACGCACGGTAAACATACGACATTGATAAAAAGAAAAACGAAAGCACTTACTAGATAGATCAAAACTTTCAAACGAAATGTTAAACGTCGTCGCGAGTACACTTCAGGATAATCTCAGTTAAACGAGGAAGATGATTTTGGGTTTGATGCAACGTTAGTCTTTCCAGGTTTACCACTTGCACAGACACTTCGCTAGTCAAAGGTTCACAAGCAACTGCACTGCTTGCTTCGCTTTCGGTCCAGGTGGTTCATTTTTTTTCTCTTTAGCTTCATGGCCCGAGGCCATGTTTTTTAAATGATGCCTTCAACTAGCTTGGGGACTTTTTAATACCCACCCAGGCACCCAGTTTGAGAAGGTAATGCATGCAGATAAACAATGCTTAATGAATAAACTAAAATTTTGTTTAATGTCATGGAACTCTTATTATTTGATAAAGATCAAAGGAAACTAATGCGGTCGTAGTTTCCCATTCGAAAAATATTCGCGTTCCTCGACTTCCTCTCCGCTTGAAATATGAAATTTGAAAACCGTCTTCACACTGAAATAGGTGTATTGTGTTGACTGCAGAAACAATCCAGTAGCCTTCCCCTTAGGCAAGTCTGTCAAAACTACGTAAAGTGCCGTGTCTGCTAGTTGAACTTGTCGATTTGTCATTAAAGTTGAACTTTAAAGTGAATATTTCTGAAAGCAGAGTGGTAGATTAGCTGGTCGTTATGGGAAAACTATAGTCAGAGTTCAAGCTATCTTAATAAATACGAAAAGAGCCAATGTACATGAAAAACTTCCCGGTATAACGCAAAGAAGCTCGCCACGTCATTGAATAAGTGTGTTCACACCGGTCTGTCTAGTTGTCACAACTTGCAGAATTGTGATCTGTTGCACAGTGAAAATGTCCACGTATTATATTAGCGCCTTCCCTAGGATCTGTCTGTCCTTTATTTTGTTTTCGTTAGTAATTGGAAGAAGTGCTGGCTTCTATATCCCTGGTGTAGCTCCTGTAGAATTCAAAAGTGGAGACAGAATTGAAGTCAAAGCAATCAAATTAACCAGCACACATACCCAGCTCCCATATGCCTACTACAGCCTTCCCTTCTGTCGTCCAAAAAATGATAAATTTGAATTCAAATCGGAGAACCTGGGAGAAGTTCTAAGAGGAGACAGGATTGTTAACACTCCCTATGAAGTGAAGATGTTGGAAGATATTAAATGTAAGCTACTGTGCCATAGCCCTGAAACACCAATGACTTGGGAAGAATCCATGGCCAAGGATGTAATCAGCAAAATTGAACATGAATATTTTGTTCACCTGTAAGTTTTTATTCCTCAAAGTGTCAAAGAGCCATCCCCAATAATAATGTTTGATTTTTCCAATTAGGTTGGTCGATAACTTACCCTGTGCAACACGGGTAGTTAACCAAGATTCAGAAAATATTCAATATGAGCATGGTTATAGGCTTGGTTTCCTTCACAATCAAAATGTTGCCTTGAATAACCATTTGAAAATTATTCTTCATTATCACAGTGAAGACTCGTAAGTTATACATATTTGCATATATTACATTTACTACAGTAAATTGGATCAATTTAGAGAAAACTATCGAGTTGTGAGATTCGAAGTTGAAACACGTAGCGTAGCTCATGAAGATATTAAATTTAACGAGGATTCCTGTGAATTTTCTGAAAACGCCCGGCCTCAGTACATCAGCCGTGTAGGCAAATCCAAGTTGTTCTTCACCTATTCAGTTGAATGGAAACAATCGGATGTAAGATGGGCCTCCCGCTGGGACTCTTACTTGGCCATGAGTGACGTACAGATCCATTGGTTCTCGATTGTTAATTCGCTGATCGTAGTGTTTTTCCTTTCGGGAATCTTGACAATGATCATTATCCGGACTCTTCGGCGCGATATAGCAAAGTCTGTATTATTTCTACTGAAACACCACTGTATTGTTTTAAGATGGATTCAGTTCACCATCCTTGTTTACGCATTTAGGTACAACCAAGACGACAGTAATGATGAAACGATGGAGGAATCTGGTTGGAAACTTGTCCATGGAGACGTTTTTCGTCCTCCGAGATATCCTAAACTCTTTGCCGCCGTAATCGGCAGTGGTATCCAAATTTTCTGCATGGCAGTTGTGATTTTGTGTAAGAATACGAGAAAGGATATCTTCGATTTCTAATCCTTGTTTGCTACATCCTAATACTGTCTTCTTGCATCCTTTCCCCCAGTTTTTGCCATGCTCGGCATGCTCTCGCCGGCATCTCGTGGGGCCCTTATGACGGCTGCCATTTTCTTGTATGTTTTTATGGGGCTGATTGCAGGATATCACTCCGGGCGACTATACAAGACCATGAAAGGGAAAGAATGGAAACGTGCTGCATTTCTCGTAAGTAACTTTGCCTGTACCGTACTTCTGATAATTAAGCCTTTTAACGAAACTTTTTTTTTCTTCTTCTTTTTTTTTTTTTATATTATTTACATAGACTGCCATCCTTTATCCTGGCTTTATGGCAGCAATGGGCTTTTTCCTCAATTGTTTCATCTGGGGGAAACACAGCAGTGGAGCTGTACCCTTTACTACAATGCTCAAGCTCTTGTGCTTGTGGCTCTTTATTTGTTTCCCCTTGGTTTTCGTCGGTTATTACTTTGGCTATCGAAAAGCACCTTTTGAGCAGCCCGTGAGGACTAACCAAATTCCAAGACAAGTCCCAGAACAAGTCTGGTATATGAATCCGATTCTTTGGTAAGACTTTTCTAATGCTTCAATATCTTGTTGTATTCAAACGTTTGCCTGACACCTTGTTTTACAGTTCTTTGATGGCCGGTATTCTTCCATTTGGTGCCATGTTTATTGAGCTATTTTTCATTTTCACCGCCATTTGGGAGAATCAGTTTTATTACTTGTTTGGATTCCTTTTCTTGGTTTTCATCATACTGGCCATCTCGTGTTCGCAAATTGCCATCGTTATGGTCTACTTTCAACTTTGTGGAGAGGTATTTTGTATTATTCGTGCTATAATTTTTAAAAAATTATTTTTTTTTTCTGTTTTTGCGAGCAGGATTATAATTGGTGGTGGCGCAGTTTTATAGTTTCCGGTGGATCTGCCATTTACGTATTCGCGTATGCAGTTTTCTACTTTGTAACGCAATTGGAGATAACTGAGTTTACGCCTACCCTTCTTTACTTTGGTTATACTACACTTATGTGTTTCACGTTTTGGCTTTTAACCGGTACAATCGGTTTCTATGCTGCTCACTTTTTCGTGCGAAGAATTTATGCCGCAGTCAAAATCGATTAATGCTACTTTTGTTTGATTTATGGTACCAAAAACACAGACTTTCAATTAAGTCATTTAATAGATGAATACGTGGTACATTGTAACAAAACGCAGAGCATTCAAACTGTTGTGTCCATTTTGTCCGTACCATCGTTAATCTCCAATAAACGTGGTCCGTAAAGAAGTACATAGGCACAGTGCCAATCACCTCCTCCTGATAACTTAAGAACATCTTCTTCGCTAATCGGTGTCACTTTATCATCATCTAATTGCAACCATTGGTTGGTCCCCGGCTTCCTTGTCCATCCAACGTAGTGTCCACTTCCACTGCTACGTCCTTTATGTGTCAGAACGGCTTGAAGTTCGTAGTATCCCGAATTATTCGATCCTATGTCTAGTGACAAATATTTATGATTGAAGTATGAATTTCTTTCAAAAATTAATGACAGTACCATCTTCAAACCAATATGGAGCTTTCTTAACGTCGGTTTTTTCCACCTCAGCATTGCCTTGCTTCTTCACCACTTTGACCTCTTCTATTTTTCGATCTTCATACTCCTGTTTAGACCTCAATAGCTAAGTAGGTGGAAACACGAACATAAAAAACGCTATTTCGAACCTTGAATTTGTTTCTCATTGGAATAAGCTTCTGTTGCAATTCTGGGGAACACAGATCAAATACGTCCAAATTGAGCTGAAATTTGATGTCCTTCAAAATTTTTGCGTTTATAGATTCCTTCTCCTTGTAGAAGAATCTAACAAACTGAATGGATAGGTATGCTGGCAATCGGTTGATTTTGGACTGAATAAAGAAAGAAACATTAAATATCGAATTTCAACATAAATGGTTTAAGCCTTCCGCTTACCGATTTGCTGTAAATTGCATCTCGACCAAGCGATGGCGAGTGTTTGGTTATCTGCTCGTTAAGCCTCTAGATAAATATTAATAGCGAAATAGAGTTAAAATAAATACCAGATAAGCATCCCAAACAAAATATATATATTTTTTTAGCTTACCGATAAGAGACCCGAGTGCATATACTTCACTTCTTGTGAAATAAAACAACTCAGTTGCAAAAAGCTTTCTTCGCTTGTGGTAACTGGCTCCTCTTCGCTTTCAGTACACTTCAACTCACAGGTGAAACGGCCGCCAAAATACTGATCGATAATGGATCTAAAAATAGATTTTGTTTCCTAGACAGTAATGTGCTAAAAATTTTACAAATGTTACGAATATTGGCGAGACTGATTAACGCCATTCTTTGCCTGAAGCTTCTGCTGTAACATTCGAAGAATTTCCGTCCAGCATTCATTTGCGTCCTTAAAGAAAAACATGTTACAGCATTTTGTAGGCATCTATGCAGTAACATATAAATGTTACCTGTTGCTGGAATCCACCATGGGAAGACTTTTCAGCAAAACGTGGGAATGCTGCATGAAGAACTTGTAGAAGGATGAAGGGGGGTATAGATGACCCATTTCCTCTATCCATAGCTGAGTACAAATCACGAAGGGCTGCAGTTACAGAACCGGCCAGCATGCCACCACTCAAACTGACCTCTATAAATAATATGAAAATTAATGTATTAAATTGTTAAGAAATATATTCGAAAAGTACCTCCTTTGTACTCTTTTAAAGCATCACAGAGCTCTGGAACAGTTTTAAGACATTGAATAGTGGCATTCATATAGCATGTATTGCCAAGATTTGTTAGTCCAGATGGAAAATCAAGCTAAAAAGTTGATAAGATACTATATATGATCTGCAATTTACTAAGCTATAGTTAGATAACATACTGCGCTTGCCAGTTCTTCTTCATTCATATCCTCGACAAATACTGGTTTCTGTTTTGGTTCATTTGGGACATCTTCTTCTTTGCTACCCATGAGCAAAACAACAGCACCCTAACAGTGATTAGGTAAAATTATGAGGTGGGATGAAGGTAAACTTTATGTTACATTTTTTAGTTGAATGTTGCCCCAATCATTATCCTTCAATGTAGCACCTTTCAACATGACTTTTTGACGTTCATTTTGAACACCAGTCAATGCAAACAATTGGGCTTTAAACAAAATTGGATCTTCGTCCGTGTTGGCTTCAACGTCATTGAACACTTCTTTGCCCCACTTAACTTTAACTGAAATAGTAGAGAAAAAAAGGTACACAATAGTCAATTGACAACATATTTTAGATTTCAATTCAACATTTATCGCCATGGGGAATCGCAAGGTTATACCTTTAAAGATGGGCATTGCTTTTCTTTTTTGAACAATGAATCACGACAAAATTTTACCGGTTGCTTTCTTTTAAAACGACAACTTGCAACTACCTAATACCAATTTCTTACCGTCAAGCCGATATATCGTAATGATTTGGAATCGATATATTATCGGACTATGATTTTTATTAAAACTAATATTTAGAAAAAACAAAAACGTAGAAAAAACAGACTAATGCAGTATTGCGTATTTTGAGTTTAGTTTTTTCGGTTTAGGCATGGTTTAGGTTTTATGAGACAACGAATCGATTTTGTCATTCGACGGCCGTCGGTGTTCGCGAAGTTCCTGATAGCCGATAGTCTTGCAAAAAAAAACCAAAGGTATTATCAAAAAATCAACACCGTAAGCCCGTGACCTATGATACAATAGGAGACATTTGAAATTATTTTGAATTACTATTGATTCTAATTTTAGAGATTTCGTAGTTTCCATTAGGCAAACAGACGAATTTGTGACAGTATATTTAAGAAGAGATTCGAGACATGTTAAGCTGTGAGGTAATAAATGTTCAGTGTGTTCTGTTTCAAACATTCTTTTGGCTACTTGTTAATTAACTGAATTTTGCCAAGCCCATTTTCAGCAAATAGTACAACAAATGGAGCCATATCCAAATTATAGCACTAAACTTGTGGAACTGTGATACTTCCTGAACAAGCATGGAATGCTAGTCAGGTGAATGGTACAGTGACATCCCATAAATATCAATCAACTGCCTTCACATTTATTGTTTTTGTTTTTTCTAGCAGATTAATGTAAAATGAGAGATTTGCAGAAAAGGCCTGATGGAATGTGTGGGCCGCTTCGGATGTAGGTAGGAATGTAAGATTTTTCTACACCAAGGCAGTATAATAACTGTGCTGCAAACAACTGCAAAACATGCCTTTTCCTATTTTTTCATCTCAGTGATGAGGTGGCAAAGTTTTCAAGTAAAACTAATGAAGCAAATATTTATTATCTGGCTAGGAAGCCTCACATGTCACATCTCGTCATTCAATTGACGAAATCGTTTTCCGCTATCAAAGTTAAAAACAATTTTACAACCAACACCGTCTATGAGGTTGATTGAGGTTCGCTAACATAACATTTGTATTTAATTTTCTTTGTTTTTTTTATCTAACAATGTGTTGCAACGTTATTTTTAGAGCATGGTCGGAGAAATTGATTCTACTGAGAAGCAAGAAAGAGCAGAATACCGGATACTGGATCAGTGCGGATCGTTGGTCCTGTACAGGTAGTTGAATGCTGCCGCAATGACTGTGTTAACGGAATAAACGTATCCATGCTCCCCGGAGAGGAAAAGCAAATTACGTATGCTCCGAAATCTTATACTAAGGCACCAAAATACTACGCCACGAATGCTGCCTAGTACTACACTACTGCCTTGTGCTACACTGCTCCAGCTCCGGAATACTACCCCTACACAAGGTGGAATACCATGATATAATCAGAGGTATTACACAAAAAGCATAAGTATGTACACTGAATTCCGAATGCTTAAAGGTAATGCTATTTGCACAACTTGCATACCGTACAACAATTTGCTACATAATCGTTTATTCAATAATCTTCCATATTTTTGATTATGTTTATTTCATTTTTATATTTTCCATGTTCGAATTACCATTATACGGTAGCATTTCATGAAGCCATAAAGTATCCCAGGAGTTGTCATGGCTGCAAAACCAATTGAACTACCGCATATTACGTTCCAGAGATGGTGGTGCCAGTACATTCCGGTTTGAAATATTGTTCTGTCTGAGTGCCACACGGTCGGCTGTCGTGTCGAGATTGGACTTGAGACTTGGAGACTGTTGTTGCTATTACATGCATACTTCATGAAGAAGCTCTGGGACTACTGTATTTTGAAGAAATCGGAGAATAATCGGAGAAAAGTTATCAACTGGCTAGCAATGGCATGGCAATGGCATGTCAATGTCAGCTGCTATATTTCCTCCGGCGGCAATCGAAAAATGGTAGCTATAAGAACGTTCCCATCATTGCAATTTCTCTGCCACTTTCGTAATTTTTAAAATTTTTTTAAAACGTAGTTTTTACGTACCCATGCAAAATTCTTAAGGTATAAGGGCTATAAATTTTATAAGTAGATCTGTGGTACCCTACCTTGGAAATTGTCTAAAGGAGAAACATGGTTCGCTTCTGGTTTGATTATCTCGATGTAGCACAAATCAACAAACAAATGTTGTCTATAAAGAAGGCAAACGTTCTTGGTAAAGTTTTAGTAGTTCGGTAGTCACGATTCCTCCTAGCCTCGTGTATTTTTATGCCATTGTCCACCATTTTTGTTGTCTGTTTTTTTTTCCGCCTGTTTTTCAACTCATCTATCACGGACAAATTAATTGAAATCGTCGTAGAAAGTTAAACGCAAAATGTAATTTAAAATATTCGCGAGAATAGCTTACCTGTAATCCGATAAGCAATTTCTGCAACGCCAGGTCAAAAATATCATCGATGCCTACTAATTGTAAAAAATTTTTTTTAAATAATCGTGTTTGTTCACATTAAAGCTTTTAAAAATACATAGGGAAAGAGATAACTTAATGGTGGGCAATTTGCGTAAGCCCTAAGCCTCAATTTCAAAACAAATGAGCCTTTGTAGCGTTATTGTTGATTATCGTCGTGAAGGAAGTTGTAACATTTTAATGAATGGCGCTTTTTTGTCCTATTTTTGTGTTGCCTTTGAAAAATCAAATTTCTGTCTTTTAAGTAATGTTAAGTAATGTAGATTCTTTCCAGCATCAAGATTCGAACCTTCATGTATTGGCATGGGAGTCGCGCACTATAGCACGGCGCCATGCTTCTATTATTACAGGTGCTATACATAAGGTATTTAAACAGATGACCGCCGAAAAAAGTTTTGTTTGGGATGTGCGGTCCTGGCACAGTGGTTATCGCCACTCCCTTGTATGGTAGTTTCCCCAGGTTCGATTCCCGCCACCTCCAAGTTTCCCGTCCTCCCGCTCTCCCTCCCGTCCTCCCTCCCTCCCGCCCTCCCTCCTGCCCCCCTCCCGTCCTCCCTCCAGTGTTTCCTATGCATGTATGTGTGTCATCATTCAAGACTCATCGCATCGACATCAACTCAACGCTCAAGATATACTTCAACTGTTCCAGCGCAAGATATGCTTCAACTAAATGCTTCAAAGAAGCCGCCTATAAAAAAAGGCCATCTATAAATACACGCCACCACCACACTCAAAAAACAAAACTACACGTATGACACCAGCACAACAACTAGACACCTTACAGACGATGCTCGATCTAGTAGTACCGTTCACTACACATAAAGATCGAACCCGTAACTAGGCAGAGAATTGGTAGCCCGTAGGTTGTTCGTAAGACTCCCCGTGGCCCCTAGGTTCATGGATGCAGGCAGCTTATCATCGAGCCATGACCCAATTCGAAACCCGCAAAAACCTTTTTACTTGTTTTAACGCTCCGGATAGGCAGGCAGCCCATGGGTAAACCGGGGCGCGGGGCCGAGCAGTTGGTTGTCTGCTTGAAAACACCGCTTCCTTGACAATGTCGTCTGCTGGCATTTGTACAGCAAATGAGCAAACACACCAACGGAATTTTAAACGGCACGCACAATCTAGCAAGTTACAGAACCAAATAAATTCAATTAACAGTGACGAAATTGTTGAAGTACAGGAGTAACTACTAACTGCTTGTCGACGAGCCTCATGGTAGCTAAAATAGAAAAATTTCTCGGAAAATTCCATATAAAAGGGCAAGTCTGTCGTTATTTGTAAGGTAAAATCTATTACCCCCCAGAATTCTGTGGGGCAATAGCCATTTAGGCCGTTGGAGTCCCCTAGAATTCTGGGGGCCTCTAGCGCCCAAGAATGCTATTGCCCCCCAGAATTCAGGGGGCACTAGTGTTCCGCTGTTAATTTTCTTGTTTGTTTGTTGTTGTTTTTTTTAAACATTTTTTCCCTCCAGCTTCCTGATGCCTTAATGTAGTTTTTAAAGTAAAATTTTTTCGAGAAGATTGAGACAACAAAGCAAATTGCAAAGATAGGAAAGATAAAGTAAATTGAAAACATCGCGTTGTCGATACCTTGTACGTTGTACCTGCGAACCTGCCTATCTTTTACGAGTCAACATTCCGTACTTTGCTAATTGAACTAAACTGAAATGCTTCTCACAATCATGCAGGTAAAAAAATGTTTAGCTCTTTACCTGTAAATGTTTAAAATTAAATGTTAGCCGTTCCACAATAACCGTGCTATTTTGGCCGCTCAGTACACACGAAGCGTGCTTTTACTCCTGTCAGGATTGTTTTGTTTCTTCTTAATTTACTTAATTTGTTTCGATTTTTAGTTAGGTATTTAAAATTGCGCAAACTTAGATTAATTGTATCGAATTGTATACAGAGGTTACGGCTGTTGAGTTCTAGGGGGCAATAGCATTAGCAAACACTGGAGACCCCCAGAATTCTGGGGGGTAATAGCATTTTAGGTCGCTAGAGGCCCCCAGAATTCTAGGGGGTAATAGGTGTGACCTATTTGTAAACATGTCGCATAAACAAATATTTAAACGTAAACATTTTTTATGTTGATGTTTTCAGACAATGCATACTATTTCCTGTTGTGAGAGAGGAAAGAGTATTTCTCTTGTGGGAGAAGAAAGAGTATTTTTAGACAGTATGATGATCTTCAAACTATGCAGCTTTCCCGAATGAGGTATTATAGTAGAATTATTATGGATCACCATCATTTGAAATAATATCACAGTTCTTTTTCTATAGGTTTTGCTAGATAGATTCAGCTATAATATTGATCATTTTTTCTTACTGGTAGCTATTTAAAAAAAGAATAAAGGTAACATCTACATACCTGTAAGAAAAATCTAGCTGTAGATCTTCATGTTGCAAGCTAGCTTTTATATTAGTAGATTTATTAGTAGTAGATGTTTCTTACGGGAGAGCTTCTCAATTAGATGTTTTGTTGGTGGAATTTTATAAAGGTTGTACTCTTCCTTGCAGGGAGTTTGTCGAACTTAAAGCTATGGCGTAACACTGAGCTCTGATCAGACGCAACCAAACTGGATTGATCTAGCCACCCGGGTTAATAGAAGTTAGCCCAGATGACAATCGTCTTGATCCCCCTTCACCTCGATCGCGATTCGAGTCAACGCATTACGTCATGCCAGCGGTCAGTCGTTTTTCCACCATGCCTTTCACAGGATTTTATGACTGGACTTCCTGCACATTTGTCCCAAGAGGTACGTAAAAGTTGATAGATATTTACAACTGATCTTGTTGTAAAACATGCACACCGTTGTTAGGTTTTAGACAAGATAAAGCCGTTTTAACTGTTCCAGGAATTTCCGTGGTCTTGTATGACCTAACTGCCAAAAACCACCCGGGACAACGGAGTGGGAATGATTTGATTTACGAACGTTGCTTAGGCTAATGATCTCCTCACCCTTCGGTCTTCAGTATAATCAATAACCTGTCAGCTTTGTCGTCTCGTAAAAATCTCTTAAACTTGCCTTTTAGGAGGAATTCACTTGATGACTTGTACACGACGTGCTGTAGACGTCAAGTGGGTACCGCCTTTCACGTGAAAAAGCAAATCCTAATAACAAAAGTAGTCAATTTACAATAGCCTAAAAGTGTCACAAAGATTTTAATATTTTTTAACAACATCTTAGGGTATCGCATGCTCTCGTGATTATGACGTCACAGTTCAAAAAGTCCCACACTCCCCTAAAGTCCCGGACAGAGCTTGGATAAGTTGACAAGGGAAATCTTCCTTCTGTTTTGTATTTAATGCTTCAATTTAATAGCCATGGAGAGAGAACTATGTGGCTTATTGGTTATTGTAACGCAAGTATTACAAGATGAAAACAAATTAAGAGACAAACATGTATAGCATTAATGCGTTTTATTCAAATCTAAATATTTCATTTGGAACAACAGATTTCATCGAACAATTCGTATCCACGTTCGTCATCAGCGTTTTGGGAATTACGTCTGGGTTCTACAGCAGCAAGATCTTTATGGGTAGTAGAGACAGCAGGCTTCGAAGATGACTTAGGAGCAGGATTTTCCTTTCAAGGGACGAAATCATCTTCCGCTACCGAAGTTAAAAACAATTTTACAACCAACACCGTCTATGAGGTTGATTGAGGTTCGCTAACATAACATTTGTATGGAATTTTCTTTGTTTTAACTAACAATGTGTTGCAACGTGATTTTAGGGCATGATGGGAAAAAATGATTCTACAGAAAAGCACAAAAGAGCAGCATTTCACCGGATCGGTGCGGATCGTCGGTCTTTTACAGGTAGTTGAAAGCTTCCGCAGTGATTGGATTAACGGAATAAACGTATCCATGCTCCCCGGAGTACTCGTTGATAAGAATGCCCACCAGATCGTTAAAGGTAATGTCAATCATAATTTGCAATCCATGCAGTCTGATAACATTTGTTGTTATAGGATTTTTTCGATTTCATTGGTCCTTTGCTTGTTGACGATGTTGAAGTGGTTTCTCTGAACGATCGTTATCGAAGATTTATTAAGCACCTCGGGCCAGCAAACGGTGATTTAGCCACGCACGCTGCCCATGTCCTGATCGATCAATACGATTGATCTTTCAAAACTTCCCCAAAATTATTGGACAAAATCAACAGGCCAATCAGTCCCTGTTAACTTAACGTGCGAATGCCCTTTGAAATTGTAATGAAAGATCCTCGATCGTGATTTCTTCTTGACGAGAACCAGCCAGACGTTCAACGTTGAAGTGCAGTTCACCGACAGTGTTATCATACACGTGGATATGATGATTCACGACCTGACCGATACCAACGGAGTAAAACTCTCAGGTCTTTAGACATTGCCAAGAAGGAAGGAGATTACCATGCCGCTAGCACAAAGGTTTATTTAGTTAATCAATGTTTAACGTTCTTTGGGTTTTAACAACAGCCGTTATTCTACACCTTTTAGTAGCTCACCATTCACGGAAATCTGGCTGTAGAGGAAACTTAATAATCTGAACATTTCGCAAGACATAGCTCTCCGAAAGATCCCATCGGTTATAGGCATTTTTGACCATGCATTTTGAAATTTTCAGTGATTTCAT
The DNA here is from genome assembly GCA_013167095.2 of Daphnia sinensis. NCBI lineage: Eukaryota > Metazoa > Arthropoda > Branchiopoda > Diplostraca > Daphniidae > Daphnia > Daphnia sinensis. The sequence continues at coordinate 2,010,201 of CM023188.1, read as the reverse complement.
TGCTGTTTTTTCTACAGGCTCAATGGCACATCCAACGTCACCGTTGACGACGACGTCATCACTTCAGCGAGTGACATCACCGTTGAATACGGTGGAGGATGTTGGAACAACAGGAGTTATGTTGGATGATTTTGCTGTGGCTGCAGCTACGATAGAGACGTAACAGTTAATGGACACGTACATTTCAAGCGACATTTATTAGTAGGTGATGGTCATCGAAAATTCACTGAACGGCCGTGATGTCAACGATATTGTTTTCAAAGGTTTAAGAAGAAAACCTCTGGATTTCGTACAGTGGCCAGAGATTACATTCACGGTCAAGTAACATTTAGGGTATTACTTCTTATTTCGTTTAAAAAAATCACTCTTTGCACGCTAATGTCAACCTCCACAACACAGGGATCGTTTGAAACGGATACTATCAACAGCTACAATGTTAAAGAATACTTAAGTCAAAGTGGTGAATATGACAGACCCCAAAACAATCTCTGGAACAAAGAAAACATTCTATCCTATTGCTGTCGAAAAGGACGTCACTCTTGGCTTTTTAGATGGCGGTCATCTGAATTCTCAACGATGTTGACAGACGCTGATAACCAGAACATTACTGGCGACTGCGTCTTTGAACATCTGAAATCCGAAGTATCGAGTTGCGAGCTATTAATGGGCAGAATCTTCTCCACTTTGTCCAGATAGGTGGCACAAGTGATGTCCAATCCATCACTGGACCGGTGGATGTTCAGCACGTCACTGTTGAAAATTCACTCAAAATTGAAGACCATCCTTACCTTGATTCAATATTACTCAGGTACTTCATTTCTTTGTTGGATACTCGCCATGATTTCTAATCTATCTTTCACTTCAAATGCCGTGGAAAAGGCATATTTGGCTCCCCCCCCCCTTTTCCACGATGATTTCCACGCCGTATCGTTCCACGTTCCATGTACACGATATATACGACCGACAGACCCACGCCTACGTGGTTGCAGGATGCAGGTTGCAACGAAGAAGAATCATCATCATTAAAGTATTTTAAGGTGATACCACATCGTGTGTTCCTTTTCTTTCTTCATTTTCTTAATTCCTTACAGGTGAAGTTGTTAATATGGTCATCAGGCAAATACCTCCATGTACAGTACTGTGTTCCTGTTATGTGAAAACCATATCTTGGCTGCTTGCCTTTCTGGTTGCAATGAAGAAGAATCCTTGGAGTCAAAATTACTAAATGGTGATGCCATAGGGTGTGTTTCTTTTGAAGTATCTGTTTACATTTCTTCGTTCCTTACAGGTGAAAAGGTCAATATGGTCATCAGAGATCAGACTTCCACCCTTTGTATTGTATTATCCTCCATTTAACCGAAAAGTAAATGTCAGCTGAATTGCCGAAATGATTGCCTGTGTTGACCAGCAGGCCTTAAGGACACAAGGTAGGTAATCCACTTCTTATTGTCAGTTGATGAAATATTGATAAAGCTTTTATTTGTCATTCGCAGAACTTTATGGAAAATCAAGTTAAACAAATCTAGGAGGTGTTGGAGTGTTACAAAATTGAAGGTTTGATCCTGTTTAAAGTAGAAAACAATTGGGAGTGCATTACCATTAGTTAACTATCGTAATTCTGCTAAATTGAAAAGGAGAAGAGTCATCATGAAAAAATTAAATTGGGTATCACAGCATCTTAAAATTTTTTTTTCACTTAAACGGTCATAAAAATATACATCTAACCTGCTTAACATTTTCACAAGGACGATAGCTCAGTGGTAGAGCGTTGGTATGCGGTTGGAAAGGGCTCAGGTTCAAATCCCGGCTGAATCATACATATTAAATCTGAACGCATGTATCAGTGTGCGGTAACACAAATTTATCTTGGATCATGCTACAATTATTGTTCTAAGTCCAAACTTATGGAACTCAATTCACACGAAAATGTAGACATCGTGTATATATGACTCATGGCTCAGTGGTTGAGTATCGGCACGGCATGCCGAAGGTTAAAGGTTCAAACCTGAATGAGTCGAAAAAGTTATCCTAAATGTCAACAGGTGCAGTTGAATAAACATATTACAATCTTGTATAAAATTAATATTGAACAAGCATTATATACTAGGTTCCTCTGCAGGGGATTAGATCGATAAATCAATTCGAACAACTTTTAAAAAAATTGTTATTTGATATCAAATCAAACTTCCCCAAAATATCCGTCCCGTTACTTCGTAACGGGGAAGTTTCTCGACTCGACTGGCAGACGTTGAAGGTTGGAAGCCTGACTGGGAATCGAACCAGAGACTTCCGAGTTGCTTGGTGAGTGCGATACCTTTCTGGCAACCCCCCCCCTATCATCCCCCCCAATGAGAACTGGTAGTCTATTGACTGCTCTGCACTGTTACCTTAATGTGTTGCATACTTAATTTCCAATTAAGTACCTGAAATAGCTCAGTGGTAGAGCATCGGACTGCGAAGTAAAAGGTTCCAGGTTCAACTCCTGGCGAGGTAAGATAATGGACATGTGTGTGCTACGTGAATGTATTACAACTTCTCTGTAAAAGTAAAGTAGTTATTTAATGCTTTTATTGTCCCTCCTTCCACCCACAAGTCCACCACTTTTTATACAACATAATACAATACAAAACAACAAACATACAATACACATATACAACTACTAACTAACTCGTTGGCTGCCACGCCACTACATAATACTACATTTGCTACGTCGCCATCAGAGAGATGGCGACCAAGGGGGACTTGTCCGAAGACAAGTCCGGGCTGACTCGACAGTGGAGACCTTTCGGGGAACGCACACCCCACAGATCTCCACCATCTCGTCGACAAGGGAAAGTCCCTATGGTGCGTTGCCTAAGGGCCCGAAGGCAAATTTTGGGCAGTGGCACTGCCCCACCCCATGGCAGTGACCATGAGGCAGGACAGTGCGGCCCGTCCCTATAAGCTAAAAAAAAAGGGGATCAAAGGGCGTGGCAGCCAACGGTTTAATTAGTACTACACATTACGCACACTACACAAAACAATGATACCACGATGACGAGGCAAAAACGAGCGACCACGACGCGATGACAGGGTGACGGGCGAGTTGCAGACGGAGAGACCACGAGGCGATGACGGGCGACAGCGATGCGATTACGGACGACGGCGAGGCAGCCACGACCCACGAGAGACGGACGGGGTGAAGAAGGGGCGTTTTGACTTAAGCCCGTCTGATGACTGGAAAGATTGTAGGGCCGGAAATTGGAAGTTGGCAGTCCTATGACAAGATATTAAAATTTTAAAAAGCAATGCAAGAGAAAAAAAGAAACTTAAAATACCAGGGAGTAGAGGTCCACATTTATGTGTGTTGGCCAGTAGAATAGAAATACAATGAAAACTTCTGAACTAGTGGTTGATAATTGTTGGCAATACAATAAGGAAGAATGTGCTGCAGTTTTAACACTGGATTTTACAAGAGATGATGAGTGGCCAAGAATGATCTTCCTTCAGGGCCAGCATCCCTTGCATTTTTGGTTTATGAGCTAGGAATAAAACAGAAACATGCAAATTTTGTCATCGATTGCCAACACCTAAGTTTAATACCTCATCCTTCAACACCAAATCATGCCACTTCACCAACTCAAAGAAAATGACAAGAAGACTCCATGTCAGCATTGATGGCAATTTTAGTTTCACGAGCTACTTCCTAAAAGCAGCATCATGATAATTGGATTCTAATTGCAAAAATTAAAGTATAATACCTCCTAAAGGACAATAGAAACACACGATGGAATCCATAAGTAATAAGTTGCCAGCTGTTTGGGTATTCGCAGCTGCATAGCTGATACACAATTACCTGTGACACAAAAAATAATCCATTGATACGCTTCACTTGAAAAACAAAAAGGAAAGCACTTAGTAGTAGATAACACACCATTTAATTTGATCGAAATTTCAATTGGATTGTAACACAATTAACACATATTTCCACAAGTCACACAGAGATTAATCTCGAGAGATTATCTCAAAACACCTGTTACACGATGGAAACTCGGATACACCTTTCCAACCTTACAGTGCAACTAACAATGAAAGTCACGACAAAAAGCACGAAATAGTTCCGATTTCATACGCTAGAGGCAAATGAACCAGCATCGCCACCTAGTGAAAAGCTTGTCAAGTTTTAAAATATACATAGATACCGTGGAACGTTAGCAAGGGAAATACTTCTTTGGGTCAACAATTGTGTACAACAAATTCAACCAACGAACCAACGAAAACATCTGCAGCCTGCATCTTTTCCAATCGTTTTCAGAAAAATGAGTTACATGATTAGTACGTTTTGGTCAAAAGTCACTGTTCAGACTTCAGAGGTTCTAACTCTTCACTTTTCTGTAAACACTTTTAGGAATCCAACGTGATGGCAGAGTGTGATAGACCACCTATGATTAGCAGTGGCCTGTTTAACACTTGTTAAGAGTTATATGTTGGGTATATGTTGGTAAGCCTCAGTGGCAGGGCACACCAAGTGAGGTATAGTTATTCTGAAGATCAGGATTTCTCAATATATACTGCTTTCCATTGGTTTCAATGTTTGATGCTAGGCAGCAATCTCGTGTGAAACTAAACTTTGTATTTGACATGCTGCTGAAGAGTGACATGTTGTTTTGTGGGAACCAGAACGAATGGTGAATGTGTCAAAGGTTTTTCAGGTGCCCATTAGATCTTCCAAGCAGACAAGATGCCATTCTACTTTAGCAAGTACCAGACATAATGAATAAATCAACTTAGTATGATTATTGTGATTCCTTTGATTTATTGTTCTCTGTCTTTGTGTTGCTTTTAGGTCCAGTGCCAAATATGGCCTATTCTAAAACAAAATTTTGTTTTGGGCTTTGTTAAAAATCAGAAGGTCCTGGGAAACGAATCCATAGAAGGATTGCACAGATTAATGTTTTATCCGAGTTCACTAAGTTACCTTTTTTAAAATACTGATTTATATATTTTTTCTCTTGTAGATAAAACATTTAATGAAGTGGGAGATGGAGGCCGGTGTTTTAAAGAGCGCTACGTTTGGAAACGGGACCAGAAGTTTCATGTTTTAAACACCCTCCTCCATGTTATGGTATTTTATGTGTATAAATTAAAGTGTATATCTGGGCTCCCTTCTTTTCTGTAGCCCCGTTTCCCCTTGACTTGTGATAAGCCCGTAGGGGGTCATGCCCCTACTGTGATCAGCAGTAAAGGTTGTGAGTGCGCTGTCCGGAAAGGGGACGTGGGGGTCCTCCAGCTCGATGATAACTTTGGAGGGCGAAGAGGCTACCCACAAATCCGAATTAACGGTTAATCGCTCACGTAAAAGCTTGTCCGATCATCACTCTTCATCCTTTTCCGGCTTCTCTTAGCCACTCCCTGGGTAATCTCCCCGGGGGTTGTTCAACCAGGGCAGAGGTAGACTCAGAATCTACCTTTGCCTTGGTTGGACACTTAAAAAAAATCACTGATTTTGCAAAAAATAAAAAAAATATTTACTTATTCGAAGAAATGTATTCACTTTGAATGCTTCATGTCCCTTGTAAAAATTCTTGAGTTGTCTTGAAATCGGTCATATTTCCTAAGGAGTAATATTTCATTTTGACTCATTTGGGATTCGAAACTTAGACCTTTGGCATATCATGCCGATGCTCATCCATAGAGCTATCAGTTATATTATCGACAGTCCAAATTAGTCTAAAAAACCAAAAAACCAAATTTATTAAATTCAATTAAGACGCAAATATTTACCAGAAGAAGATATAGTTCATGGCTCAGCGGTAGAGCATAGGGATGGAAAGGCAAAGGTTATGGGTTCAAATCCCGAAAGAGTCGAAAGAATTGCTTCAAATAACTATTACAGTTGATTGTTAATATATTCTATAATATAATTTGCAATGAACGAGCTATTTATGGGATTCTTATGGCAGAATATCCACTGTATCAATTTGATGTCAAAATTTCACAATTACGTCGATAAATCAAAACGATCGGAATTTGCATTTTTTTCGATTTCTCCTACAGCTGACCAGCAATCTTCAAAGGAAACGATGGCGTCGGCCAAAGTACCCGGTGCTAGCCGACCCTTATTTCGGCACAGGCTCTCCAGCAGTCTTGCAATCGCAACGCAATCTACCAGGTCCTGTGGGATTAGTTGAGGGGAAAATTGGAGCTCAAAAATACTTCATTCGATAGAAATCTTAAAGCATAATTAGAGTATCTAATCATTTCATTTTCGTTGCCCTGGAATACTTCAAAAAATTGATCCAGTATCATTTTCGCCAACGCATTTTGGGTACGGAATGCTGCAAATTGCAATAATAGCTTTTAACAATTGATGCTGACAACTTACATCATCCACCTTCTTTTCACCATCTCCTTGTCCAGCCTTGAACGAGAAAAAAATTCATTAACTAATGAAAAATTTCAATTTTTAAAGAAAATACCATCTGAATCTGCATCATATCCAATCTAATGGTATCTGCCATCTTGCGAACGATTTCACGTATACTTTCGTGCTTTTCCGGTCGATGCCGATGACATTCTTCCAAGATCTTCTTTACAACATCTCTTATCAGAGACCAATCATCCTATTCAAATATGTAAAATTCATCACACAAACTTTGTCGTAAAACTCATATTCCCATTTACCTACCTCATCTAAGCAAAAACTTGTGCTACTACTAGACGCTGTCACCAAGTTAGAGCACTCCAAAACGTAGTTGATGATCAGATTAATCCGGCTTTCACATTCATCACCACATTCGTTTCCTATAGAACGCTAGCTCCAAACGAAAACCAAGGAATGGTATGCATAGCAAGAGTTAGGTTCTTCGATGACGGATATCTTGTTTTATTTTGTTTACTGTCAAAGTAGATGGTGTTGTGATACCTCCATTATTTGTGATGTAGTGTAAGTAGTGAGCTAGTGACAGCGATGTGAGTAGTGGAACCTGTGTTTGAAAGGTTTTGTTAACCATGATCTGTTATATTCCAATTGAAAGTTAGTAGCAGGCAGAATATGACTACCTCTCTCTAAGCAATAGCATGTTGATGGTGGGAATTGACAAACCTGGGCTGTTAAAAATTTTGTGGTTTGATGGCTTGCCTAGCTGATAAGGGAAACTGTAAAACAGAAAAAAAAACTATTTGACATGTGCTTCCTCCAACAGACACAAAGCGCTGAACTTACTAGTAAATATATATACATCCAAAAGAAAGTTTAAAACGGAACGCACTGAAAACGCACTGAACATTTATTAGTTCCCCCACGTTGTCTGTGGTTCCCCACTTAACGCTAAAAGCGTTAACAGTTAACACGTCTCGAATAAAGAATGTCGCTTGTCAGTTGTCACAAATTCGTCTGCTTGTCTGTTGAAAACAATGAAATCGATAAAAAAAAACTATCGATAGTAATTCTAACTTCTCTCATTCACAATTTCACATCGCTAGATGGCTTCTCCCAGCTGCATCCTGCATGAAGTATACCGGAAGGTACTGGCGCGACCAATAAAAAATATCTGCCGGATTGTTTTTCCAGTCGAATTTGTTTCACAGAGCACAGTCGACAGTCCTGTAATTGCCGCCTAGTCTACGAGTTTCAAATACCACGCGAGTAGATTCGGGAATCAACATGTCAAATATTAAAATTATTAACCCTCGTGTAGCAAGAGAAACGCAAGATCTTCAGACACTGTCGAAAGAAGTAAAATGTGTCTGTATAAAGCAAGACAAAATATGATTATGAATTTTCATTTTGCTTTTAAGGAACTTATTGCACGGATCCAACAACTAGAGTCACATGTTACTCAACTAAGAAATTTGCTGAAGCCTAAACTCACATCAGATAAACAGGGCAATAAATCTGGCTCTAAAGTGTTTGACCATAAAAAGTATTGTACTAACAATCACAATAGTGACAGCAATGTGCTGATGTTTTGATTAAGTTTTTCAAAAAAAAATTTTTTACAGATATGCCAAGAGACATGTGCTACTACAAGTGGTAATTATTATTTTATATGTTTAGAGTTTCTTTAGAACATGAACATAGAGTTTTGTTTCAACCAGGCATATGTTGGATGGGATTATGCTGGTTTTGTTGTACAAGAACACACAGAAAAAACTATTGAAGCAGAGTTGTTTAAAGCATTAGAGAAAACACGGCTTGTAGAAAGTCGTGAAACGAGCAATTACCACAGGTATTTTTTTTTAAGTGTTGATATTGAGGGAATTTGTTTACTTATTATTATTTACTGTAATGATCATTAGGTGTGGGAGAACTGATAAAGGTAAAACCATCAATGATGATTTGAAACTAAAAGGGTTACTAACTATTTTATTATTATTGTATGTTTTTTTTTTTTAACCTAAATAGGGGTCAGCTCATTCGGGCAGGTACATAGTTCCCATTATTCAGCATTACTTCCATTTTACCATTGACTTACAGTACTTTCAATATGCAGGCAGTGTCTCTTGATCTCCGGTCTAATTTATCAGAAGGCAAAGGAGTTTTTGTACCAGATGGCCATCAAGCTAAAGTTGGAAACACTGATGAAATTGCTTATGTTGGCATACTAAATAAGGTGCTTCCCCCTGAAATTAGGGTTGTGGCATGGGCACCAGTTAGTAAAACTCTAAGTGCACGCTTCGACTGCCGCCAAAGAACTTACCACTACTATTTTCCCATAGCCAATCTTGATATTCAGGTAAATTCAACACAACTTAAGTGGCATTTTTTTTGTCTTTTTCTTTCCGTCCAGCAATCATTTGTTTATACATAAGCGTAATTATTAATTCGTGCAGAGTATGAGAGTGGCTGCGCAATACCTAATCGGAGAGCACGATTTTCGCAATTTTTGTAAAATGGACGTGGGTAATGGGGTCATCAAATTTCATCGACGGATAATGGATATTCAAATTGAAGCAATCGATAATTCAGCGGATAGTTATTCGATGATCCGTTTGGAATTAAAAGGACAAGCATTTCTTTGGCATCAAGTTAGATGCATTGTAGCGATACTTTTTTTAGTTGGACAAGGCAAAGAAGAGGCGAAAATTATTCAGGAATTACTTGATGTCGAATCTAATCCACGGTGAGATCGATTCTGCCAACGTTTTTTTTTTTTATCTTGCTCAAAAGTAATTTTTACATGAATTCTACAGAAAACCACAGTATGGCATGGCTTCTGAAGTACCTCTCAATCTATTCTCCTGCACCTATTCTGATGAGGACTGTCAATGGATTTACGACGCGGAAACTCTTCGATATGTTATAAGCGGCTATCAGATGCTTTGGACAGAAAACATGGTCAAGTACGTAACGCCAAAAGAACACGATTAGATGTCTTTAATTTGTTTGTTTGCCATAGAGCAACAATGCTAAGAGAAATGCTGGATAGCCTCGAAAAATTAGCTGGCATCAAAATCGAAAATCAGTTAAAAGGACTGGTTCACGGGATTGAACCAAAAACGTACCTGCCACTAATGAAAAGGCAAAAATGCGGTATTATATATTCAAGTACAATTTTTAAATTTTACGAATTGAAATTACATATTTTATAGAAAGTCTGGAAGAGCGTATCAATGCATATGCCAAACGTCAACGGATAGAAGTTACGGAGACTAAAAACACTTCTGCGTAACGTTTTCCAGAACTTTTTGCTTTAATTCAAATTTTGGAAGAATAAAACCACGGACGATGATGTTAAGGCAATGTTAACAAAATTCAACAAGTACTGATCCTGATTAACAGGCAAATAGTTTCTCATTAATGGGGATTAACTGGGGATGGTACATTAAGAGGACGCTTCCGTCATTGATCTTTAGTGAAAATCTGCCAAAATTTTGCCACAGAAATTGGGATTCTTTATTTGCGTTAAGGACTGCGGTTTAATACAAATCATAACGCCGCTGTTATGAAACTAAACTCAGATAATAAAGAAAAACTTTAATCGCTTGTCTGATGGCCAGTTTTAAATCGACCTTTCCTTTAATAATTTTCACATAAACTGGGTCGTTAAAAAATTGATTGCACACCAGTACTTAGTAAAATCACAGTTGCGTGCCTTGTGGGCAGTCTGTGATTGGACTAGGTAATGCAGAACGTTATCCCATCATTTGGGTGCGACTGCAATCAAGTGAACGCTTCGTTCCTTAATCTTTTCACACAAAAAAAGGCACGATCTACGCGTGGATGGCTATGCAAGCAAATTGGACAAGAAGACGTACTGTTTCATTAAGTTAAAAACTTGGGAACTGAAAGAAAATGTGTAACCAAAACAAAGGATCGCTTACGGATCAACTTTCAAGATTAGGGGAAACGCTATTGACGACTTGTCTTTGCAGAAAACGATTTCTAGCTTCCTCAATCAAATCATGCTTACGAAAGTGAAGGATTTTTTGTCGTTCATTGGGATCATTAACAAAAATTTTATCCGGCTCCTCAGAGGAGTCGGAAGAATTACCTTCTTTTGTAACGAACGTAGGCAATGTTAATAGACTAGGTTCTTGCTGGAAGCTAGGAAGCGTCGGAAGCAAACGTCCATCTAAGATATTCTCAACAGTCAAATCGAGTGAGCCTGTTTGCCGCAGGTCATCGATGAGAACTCCGAACGAATAGTCAGGAAACATCTGAAGTACCTACATACAAGTATCGAAACTTCCTAAGTGTATGTGAAAAATAACTTTGTATAACAGAATTTTTTCACACCTGTTCGGCTAAACTTTCCAACTGGGAGTTTTCTGAAGCTGATCCTAGGGAAGCATCGGCATTCTGTTGCAATAATCGACTCCAACTCGTCCAAGATGTGAAACTTGCATTATCACGGGAACGGGACTGCAAACCAAGAACCCCGTTTTTGGAATCATCTTCCAACAACTGTCGTCGGCATGTTGGACATGTGGGATCCTGCTCCAGCCAATGTAGCAGACAGCCTATTATGCATTACATGCCGAAAAAGGATTTCTTCGTGATTTCAAGAAAGGAGCTTGCACAGAATTTCAATACCATGATGAAAGTGGTGGCCACAAGGAAGTCGCCTGGCAACGGCAGCTGCTTCCCAACAAATGGCACATTTGTTATCCTCCCACTCAGATTCGAGTTCGAAGTAACGTTGTTCCAGAGGACAGCTTGTCTGCACAATTTGCAGCATTCGCCGATAATTACCATGCCGGCGGAGTCGGCCACAGAGCTGCTCATACAAAACTCGCAATTGCATGAAAATCACAAGGGATGCCATGGATAGTAGCATGTTCGCTCGCACAAGCATGTGGATCTAAACAATGTTTAAGAAACGTAATTCAGTCACCTTAGGCTTATACATTACGTTTCTTACATGGTGGGCCAAATCTACAACCAGGCATGAAATTTCCACGGTCAACTCCACGTAGTACGACGCGGGACTCCACCCTATGATCCAACAATCGTCAGATGTTTGAGCACATCGAGAGTTTTTGTTGCAAATGCGCAACTCAAGTAACCTTGAGAGAGCTGATGAACAGGAGGCTGGAAAGACTGCAGGTAAAGGATGTAGCGAGCGATGACATGGCTGGTACGCAAAGCCAATAGGACACATTCCGGAGCCACCAAGGCGAAAGTTATCCATCCGGCCCGCTGTCCAACAGCGAGACAAACCAAAAACAATACAGCTGATGAGACCAGTATCGATCCTAAGAGGATGAGCAGGCGAAGGTGCCGATGCCGAGGGGTACAAGGAGTCATTGATAACTAGATTTGGGCAGACAGAAGATTAGTATAATTCCAAAACCTTTTTAAGATTAAAGTAGACAAAAACCAGTTACGTATTCAAATCTGTCTTGGCAAAGTTGAGCATGAATGTGGAGAAAGCCAATAACTGAAAACCAGGAGCCCCATAATATCACTCCTTCCATGCTTTGAACATTTATGATGCCAAATATGAAGATAAATTTGTAAAACACAAAGTTCCAGAACTTGTCTTTGATATGCTGAAGTTCTGATACTCTTAGTTCACCAAATACTTGCTTCTGAAGCCAGTTCCCAAACAGTACGAGAATGCAGTAAGCCATGTTGACAACAGTCTGAAAATAAACCAAGAAAATCAAAAAGTTATTCAAATCTCATTATGAACATGTAACAAAATCAACACCATGTTTCTCACCCAAATGCATAAACTGTCATGGATGGAAAATGAGACAATATCTTGAGCTCTGGAACTTAGCCAGTAACGGGACAATAGGGTTGAAATGTACACTTGCAGCGTATTTGGAGTATCTTGGCTGATGTTTCTCGTTTCAATAAACTGCAACCTCCATTCAGAGTCTAAAGTTTTTTCTGCAGCATAGTGAAGAGACCAAGCTAAGAGAGAAACACTGACTACCGCGTAAGCTTCTAAGCTCGGGAGGGGTAACCGCTCAAGTAATAAGACGGGCATGTTGTCATTGACACAGAAACCAGAAAAATTAGGTTCTCTATAGTAGAACTATTACATATATCCGATCTTCATTGCATCTTCAAGCATCAGCAAAATAACTGGGAGAAGCCAGTAAAACGATTCGGGGCAATTCCATCTAGATACCACTACGTTATCTAAATACCATTTTGATAAGAAGGTGGCCTGCCAAATAAGCAATTTAGTCAGTCAAGGAAAATGAAAACAAAAATTCTGTCAGTCTAAAAATGAGGGCTAAACAGCATCTGACATACTTTTTGCTTAGACTTCCGCAACCTCAAAATTCTTTATATTTTTATGTTCTTAAAATTTATTCCATTGCTAAAATTACTCATTTTTTTAGCATAATATTTTGTCTTTCCAAATCGAATGACAAAACACCTACTTCTTTAGAAAATTACAGCACACTTTTACCACTTTTTACTGTATGCTATGCAATCTAATTTAAATCGTATTCCAGATTGAACCTTGACAAGAAACAAAATTTTTTTTCGGTTTTAATGGAAATAATCTAGAAGACACAAACAAACAAAAAAGAAATCGTAACGGTTTTAAGCTGTCTAGCCGATTTAATCTTTTTCTTGTAGCCCTGAAAAAAATAGCGTGCCATTTCGCGAATTTAACGACCAGGGACGCATGGAGACCTTGCCATTCGTACGTTTTACACATGTTGACACCCGACTCAAGTCCGTAACATTTGTTACTATTGGTCGTCAAGTAACGTAAAATGGGATCGCCGTCAAGACTGGTTTCCCTCAAATGTTCTTCATCGCCTCCCTAACGCCTGTTTTGCGACAGTTTGAGAAGTGACAAATCAAGGTTTGTATTTAAATATCACGCTGTATCTTGCTCTGAAACAGGGGCTTTAATGGCAATAAACGAGTGGCATATTGCTAAAAAAACAGATATGGAGAAGTTTAACACCTTTTTGAGAGATCAACACTGAGTGGTATCTAGCGACTTCTCATGGTCTTTTCCTCATTTGCTACAGTATGCTCCACAGGTTAGTAGATGTGCACATTACTTCCATATTTGTATAGCTCCGATTGTGTAATAGAAAAAATTTTTTAAAAAGGCTCGCATACAATGGGTTGATTGTTAGCTCTTCATATGCTCTTAGAAAAAAAAACGTTAATGGATAAACAGTAGTTCCATCCGTTAGGTCTGTTAACCCAAATTGAAGATGCTATTTAACGGTTCAAGCTAAGAGATTGAACATTTATTATTTAGAAACAAATTTTTTGTTTTGTAACAGAAACCCCTTCCCAGAATTTTATCCTATGTTTTGAGTCTTCTTAAACTATTGAAAGCGACCGTTCTTTTATTTTATTTCAGTTGAATTTTCAAACGGCTGGTTTTATATTGAACAATTGGTACAGGCTTCGCGTCAGCGATTGTTCACGAGCCCGCTACGTGCGGCTCAGAGAAGCCATTTTGTCACATAGAAAACAGAAAACTAGACCACACGGTAATCACGCTTGGCTTGCATTCTATACAACAAAAATAAAAGGGAGAAAAAAAAGGTTCCTTCCTCACAATTGGTATAATCAATTTTCTTTTACTTCCATGAAGCTTTCGATTTTTCATTCCGGAAATTTCTTTTTACTCGTCCTTCACGCTTATACATCTACCCTTCACCGTACGCTTGCTCATATTTTCAGACGGCCATCCTTTTGAAAATTTGCTTTAAATGCAACAAGCCTTCAAATATTAAGTATTTTCACCTATGTTATGCCTGTTGCACCCGCCGAGGAATTAGAAAAGCTATCGCACCTTCCAGACGAAAACGAGATTGCCTTTAAACCAATATTACAACTGTATGTTTCCCTTTTTTTCTACAACATTGAACGTTCACGTGACACAAAGAAACGTGTCAGTAACAGTTTAATAGTTTTCCGATTAATGGTACAACGAGCGGCTAACGGGTATTGATCATGTTAACGACAACTATACCCGACCTATTGATACACTTTGAATTGCATGCCGCTTAAATAATGGTTACCTTGGGTTCAGTCATTGGTGTAACGTGTTTCCCTTTTGTTTTTCGCCCTCTTTGCCGGACCGCACGCGTGACCGGACAATTCACGTGGCATCACTGTTTCCGTTATGCCTTCCTAATTTCTGGATGTTAAAAGATGGCTTGAAAATCAAATCATTTTCCGAAAAAAACAAAACGAGTGTCATCTTTTCTTTCCGGCATTTTAGGCGAAGGTGGGAAAGGTCCGCTATCAAAAATGTGACTAACCGTCTTACAAAAATGTGATCTTTTATCTTTCTCTTCCTTCGAAAAAGGAAAGGTACATCTCAAAGGCATGCCAAAGTCAACTACGGTAAAAAGGATGGCGACAATAATGATATTGATTAATCTCGAAGATGAAAGACTTTTCACACGTTCCATACAACTAGCCTTTCTTTGTTGCTTCCGCTATGTTCAGCCAGGAGACATTGATTCGATATGAACGAGAAGGGATAAAGCCTTTCTATAAGCGATACAGAATTTATCAATATTGTGCTCTCGTGGTTATACGTGTCTGTTTTGTACTTCTTTATTCGATCAACTGCCGGCTTGTAATCACCATGGTGATCAAGTCCTTCAACTCGTTTGATTTAGGCGGAACGGATTCTCAACTGGAAGGATCTCCGAGTTCGCTTACCTCTTTTTTATATAGACATTATTGGCCTCCACTTATCACCAAACAAAACCAATTCCAAATCTTGTTTTTTTTTTTTTTTCATTTCCATCTTCCACTTGCAATTTATACGCCTGTATGTACACTGTTTTCTGTGTCTAGTCAACCATGAGACATTAAAAGAGGGTGGTTGCCTGCGCAAAGTAAAAAAGTAAATCGAAAACGATGGTACCAAACAATAAAGGAAAGTGAGAAAGATGCCATTAGGTGTGCCACAAAGTCATAAACATCAGGTTTAATTGCCTGTCAATTCGATTCGTAGAAGCTAGAAGGACGCGCTTATATCGAAAACGCGACGTAAATGCTTGTAAAGAAAGAGACAGCCGCCATATCGTGACGAAGTTTGAAGGTTATAGGTGCGCTTTAGGTGAAAACTCTCCCAAAGCGCTTGGAGGCGAGATGAGGGGTACGTCTTGGAACAGCTGCGGCCCATAAAGAAGATGATGAAACGCGAAATGACAAAAAAAAAAGCTCGTTAAAACTCAGGCAATATCTGAAATTTAAGAAAAACACCGGAAACCGATCACCGATGAAAGCTCACGCAGATATCCGTGTTCGAAGAAGTTACTTTCTTTTATTTCTGCCATTAGGTCTGCACATTGAGATGCGAACGTGTTTTCCACCTCAGTGTAGATTTTCTCTGTCTCCTTCTGTCCTTCAGTTTCTCCAGAAATTGCTTACTAACTTGTTACTTTAAGAGAAAGCACACGTGTAAGCGGTTTCCCTTACAAACGATCCCGTTGGCCTTCGGAACACTGCACGCGCCATATAATCCTCTTATCACTACGTTCATCACAGTCAATTCCAGCATGTTTTTTTTTTCGCTAACTTTGTTGCATACTCTCTTGTTGGCTCTTTTTATGTGAGGATGAAGCAACAAAAACGAAATAAAACAAACGACAAGTGCAATGGAGGCGAAGATTCTTCATCACATCAGCTACATATCGTGCGTGATTCATGGCTCGTTCAAAACCTGATGTCCGCTTCGCCACAAGCTTCCCCCGCTGTGTGTATTATTTGCCATCATGTTTTGTTGTGTCTTATCCAATTTGGGAAAAGCAAATAAAACAAAAATGATGTAACAATCACTTTTTTTCAATCTTTTTGGATAATCCACATTGTACCGCAGCAATGCTTGTTTGCGTCATCCCTCACCGGCGAGGCATCTCATCTTACCCGAGCCCTGAATTTACTGCTTGTCTGGAGGACGTACGTGTATACTAGAATCGGACGTCCGGAGAGACGGGTAGCAACTTGCTGGGAATGTATTTGAAAGAGTCTACAACATATTAAACCTAACCGTGCAACAACTACAACCTCGACCCAGTTTGCAGGGATGCATGTTTGCGCTTGGTTATTAGCCAAGACATCTGAGCAACGCACGCTGGCAGACAGTTGTAATCAACGGAGCAGAAAAATCGACGCATTGCGTTCGAAGTGAAAGATTCGATCGATATCGACGGAAAACCGAAGGACACGCCGCGAGAGAAACAACCTTTGTAGTGTTTAAGCGTTTCTCGTTCAATTGCAATCCCGTCAAGACAGTTTTATTACTTACATGATGGATACAAGGTATGCATGTATAGATATAGAAATTTATTCATTCATTTAGAATTCAAATTTTTCAATAACTGATCGAGGGGATTCAGTGTATCGTTCTTTGTATCAAATTGTGGTAGAAAAAACGCAGTTCATCAGACTAGAAAAAGAAACGAACTTGGACAAAAACAGACATCAGTACTAGCATCGGGATGATTGTTGTTTTTTTGGGTGGGGCAAGGAGATTTGGGGAGGGGTCATCGATATAAAGAAATCAACAGCTGTTCTAGCCTCATTCTTTAATAAATAGAAAGAAAACATATTGGCGAGAAATGATGTTTGGTTGGGTGCTAGTGAGACGACTAGTTATAACGGCATCATGGAATGGTGCCCTAAATTCTTTCGACCATCGGACACAAAATGTAGTAACGCACATCATCAGTAATTACGAAAGCAAAGCATTTGATAAATATATACTGCATATATAGACTGTATGTATATATATATGTATGCATTATAAGACAACATGACGGTATATAGCGCTCAAGTGACGTCATCGGACTCGCGATTCGCCCCCAAGCCAACAGCAGTACAGCTCAATTGGATTTCGGAAAATCGAAAAAGTCGGGAGCGGGAGTCGGCGTTAAAAGTGACGAAAACAGGAGATCTATCCGGATATCCGGATTCGTTATGTAGGTGTTACGGATAGTTTCTTTCCCTTTCCCGTGTGTGTCTGCGAGTGATTCGTGTTGTTAAAAGTCACATTTTAAAAAATCACGAATTTAACAACAACCAAAAAAATGAAAAAGAAAACGGGTTGAAAAAATTGCGAAAGAGTTGGGTTAGTCCGTTCAGACCCATTGGTCAACGAGTCTTTTGAGTCAGCACTGCGATTCCGAAAGGGAATTACGATAATACATCTGTCTTTATGTACATTAGTGGACACCACTGTTTTTCTTTCCAGTAAATAAATATGAGGGAAACGAAAAGAGGGGTAACCATAAAAATAAAGGGTTGCAGAACCAGGACACGGGAGCAGTAATATCACAGTACAGCTCTGCTGTGAGAAGATACGATTCGAAAATAGAACGTGACGGACGATGACGCCAACGTGGCGAAAGCCAATCAAAACAAAAAACAAAAAAAAAAGGGTATTCTTTTCTTGCATCGGTTCAGTGCCCGTTTTCCAGTCTCTACAGTGCTCTATTTGTTTGTTTGGGTTGGTTGGCTAGCTGTAGCTGGTGCCTTTTTTTCCTGTTGTTTTGTTTTTTACGGAGCTGAAGATGACTTGTCTGAAACGTCACCGGAAGATGCTGGATAGCGTTCCGGGTGGACAAGCTCAAGAAAAAGTTCCGACTGGAGAAAGCGCAAGTAAGAATCGCGCTCCATCATGTGTTGGATTCGCCTTTGAGCGCGGTCAAACGCATGAAGGTCTGGGTTATTCGACTGGACATTGGTCAATGTGATGAGCCTCGTTTCGGCATCCAAATTGACCTATGGCAAGAGATAAGAGAAAAAAAACGAGAGTAGGTTAGTAATGCGCGAAACATTATCTATCCTTGAACTGATTGGGGGGGGGGGGAATTTAAACGAAAGTTAAAACATTTTCGTGGAAGCCGAAAAAAAAAAGTAGAGCAGGCCAAGATTACAAAAACGTACTTCTTTGGTTGCTTGAACGGCCACAAAATCATTGTAGATTTTTTGCGCTCTAGCGGAAAGTTTTTGCGGTTTAGAGTTTTTGTACTCTTCGCAAGCGAGCCAAAATTCCAGGTTTTCATTGCTGAATTCGCGGAGTAAAAAGGCGCGGTATAGGGCGGCTCCGTCTGGAAAAGCAAAGACCAGAAAAAAATGCTGATTAATAACGATGGCCTCCAGTATCTCAATTTCCGCGATGGAAACCGGTGAATTAGACTTTGAAATGCAAGGGCTTATTTCTGCTGCAGCTGTTTTGAATGAACAACCAGACATTCGACCTCTCTCGTCACTACTACCGTCATAATTTTAGCCATGAAACGGACAACCGGCTTAAGTGAAACACCTGCAGCTGTATAGTATTCATTTCAAACAGAGCCGTCACTGTCACTTTAAAGTCTTCAATTGACAACACCTTGTTCTAAATGTACCACCTTGCAAGTGTTTTTCGCTTGTCCAATGTTCCATTTGAAAAACGATAGCGCGAATAAAAAAAACATACGAATAACCAAATACGGTGTAAATCCTTTTCAGTATTCAAAATATTAAACTCGCACGATTTATCAAGAAGTGTCAAACGTCAATCATTTTGCACTTTTCTCAAAAAACGAAAGGTGATAAAAAGAAACGCGACGTGATTGCCATAGGCGGGATGTGTGTTGCCTTTAAATGTAACGTGAGAAAACCGAACGCTCTGCATCGTTGGACGCTTCCGCAAAAACTTGCATCATCCATAGCATAAATCAGTGATAGACAAGTTCAACAAACTCCCGGGGCACGGTGAAAAGAAGAGAAAGCAGAAAACGGATATTATATATAGACTACCTGGGCAGAGACAGCAAAAGGAGGTCGCATCCGGATGTGCTGCCCAGGTGTTATTATGGAAAGCCGTTTCTAGAGAAAGTCTGTGACGTAGGAGCTCCCTATTACTATCGTCTTCACCTTTTCTTTCCATTTCTTTCATCGATTGGTGATGGGCAAATGTTTGGATAACAACTTTGATCTTTGCTGTTTCTTTCCGAAAGGTTGTTGAAACCAAGCGGTACACTTCGTTGCCCTTTACGTTGCGTTCAACTCGATTAAACGACGACGGCATCCTAAACACTCCGCTATTGTGAATGAAGCATTATAAGCTTATTTGCGAATCTCCAAACGCCGTTGGGAAAACTGTTTCCGTTCTCTTTTGTTCTGTACACTCACGCCTGTTACGCAAGACCCATGCGGCGAGGGGGAGGAAGATGTGAATCATCGATCGTCTTGTCTTTGAATTGCCTGTAGATGAGCGATACCCTACCGCCGTCATGTCATTCAACGAACGAAGCGTGAATGAATCGGCAATGTGCCCAAAAATAAACACGCGAATACAATATCGAACGTAGTTACTTCTAGGCTAATAGACTGCATTGCGAATGGGGTGTCCAGGACGACAAGGTTGACGTCATAGGATCTACGCAGGTGCTGTTCTTTTCGCGGCGGACGACCATTTTTATGGAGGTAAACAAATTTTAAAACTTTCGGCGTCTTCCGTCTATATTTAGTGACGGTCCGTTCTTCTTTTCACGGAAAAACGTGAACGTGATCTACAGGATAAAGTTTAGACGAGCAATAAAGGAAAGCTATTCGATTGATCTTGTTCCATAAAAGAACAATAAAAGGGATAGCCGGAAGAGCCGAAAAAGCTAGGTGGTCACGGTTTATTTTGGGAAACTATTTTGAATAAATTAATGCACATACATTAGGTAGTGCACTTTTGATGGTCCTCGATTAGAAGGTCGCAAGTTAAGATCAAAAGCGAGACTAAATTACGTAACGCACGAGAGGGGCTTATACGAGGGGCAAAAAAAAACGGAAGATGAATGGTCAAATCAAGTAAAAATAGGGAGGAATCAAAAAAGGTTGCGAATGGCAAAAAAAGCAGCGGGAGCTATTATATCATCATACAAGTCAAAATAACGAAAGCACGCAATAAATAGGGAAGAGATAAAATAAAAACGACGAGACAAACGTTTAAAAAGCAACAAATCGCCCAATCGAATGAAGGGAAAATGCACCGCTTGGTTTAGCTTATACGTTCCTTCTTTTCCTCGTTATTTCGTTCCTTTTTTGACACGATTGAATGCCACAGACTTTAGCTCAAGGCCCTCGGCTTCTCTCTCATTCACCAAAAGCAGCTTTTTTTTTTTTGTTGCGGCCTTGGGACGTGCGTGTACATGTGTATGAGTGACGGCCACTCCCGTACACACCTGGCCCTCTCCCTATTCTAACGTTGCGCTCTTTGCTTCCTCTTAATTCAAGTTTTTTATTTTTGTTTGTTATTGAAATGTTTTAGCATCGGAAAAAGAAAAAAGAGCGACCGATTCCGAAAAAAAACAAACTACCTAAGTTGTGCAGTAAATCTCCTACTGTGAATGGCATAATGGATAACTTGATGGGTATAACTTACATTTCGATGCCATAAGAGCGGAAAAGGATTCCGACCATTTTCGCGCCTCCTCTGGTGATGGCCGGGCCGATAACGCGGACTCTGTGCTTCTTCGGCGTAGAAATCCTAAGCGGAGTCGCATTTCAGATCTGGAATCAAAAAGATGAAACGGAATATTTAATAAACGCATGCCAA
This sequence comes from Daphnia sinensis, assembly GCA_013167095.2. NCBI lineage: Eukaryota > Metazoa > Arthropoda > Branchiopoda > Diplostraca > Daphniidae > Daphnia > Daphnia sinensis. The sequence continues at coordinate 1,989,223 of CM023188.1, read as the reverse complement.
ATCTTTGGATAAATCAATCACTCGCGGCAGCGCAATTAATTATAATAAAGCATCAACAAAACGTAAAAGAAACACGGCTCTTGACATCCATACTAGAGGGGAAAACTGACCGTTTGAAATACTGGAAAAAGAATTTGGTGTTTTGTTGGCTATTGTCGCTGATGTGAGTTGCCTTCGCGGCGCCGGCCAACGTCAAATTCAACGACTCGAGTACGTTTTTCGTGTTGCGCAAAGATTCGCCACGATGATGGATGTCTCTAGTGTGGATCATTTTTCTCGGTAGAATTAAACGACGATTCGGGTAGAAAATCACTTTTGACTGATACGACTTGTTTGAATGAGAGGAGCTAGAATAAACAAGAGACGAACGAGTTCACTAACGCACCTGACACAGGTATAAGACAGTCTGACGGCTCAAACACAACGCAGCCAGTATATATATATACATATAACGGCCTGCAGAATCAGACGGCCAGAGACGGAAGCCTGGGGGAATACCGAAACGCCATCTGGACAGAGCCGTCCCTTTTTTCGTTTCTTTTTTTTCGTGAGTCTATGCTGCGCACGCATCTGCAGTTCTCCTTCATCACGCTTTTTCAGAAATCCCGCGCTTCGGGTATACAGTGTGAGCGTGTGCGAATGTTTGTAAACGCGGCTGTTTATGTTAGCCACCAGAATATAAACCCGAAACGAGACGGCACAGTTTTTCTTTTTTGTTCTTTTCACGTTTGTTAGTGTTTTCGGTTTCGTTGTCTTCCAATCGGGCGCAAAACGGTATCGAGCGGGTACGATTTGTTTCTAAGAGCGCTTTGATCACCCGTCACGAATAAGCGGACGGAAACATCGCTGGATCATAACATATACAAGAAAATCAGAAACGCTATATTAAAACACAGTATACTGTGGATACTGAAACGAATATATCTTTTGGTCGGCTTTAGTTTTATTGGATAAAATTTGGTAAACTGTTTTAGCCAACGGCATCGACCAGGTGAACTAGAGGAACGTTGCTAGGTAACGTTAGGGCTGTCTATCAACCGTTCGGAACGATGGGTGTTGGCGTGCTGCTGCTAGGAAATACGTGAAGGTGGAAGACATAGAGTACCCGCACAAAATTAATCTAGCCAGTAAATGGACACGTGAGACTCCACCGCGTGCCAACTGCCTTCACTTTAGGTTGGACTTGACATTGCAGATTTCATTGATTCTGCTTTTTTCTTAATAAAAAACCACACATCTCTAAGAGCATCCAAAGACTTGGGCGGGGACGTTGGGGACGTTGCGAATTGGCAAGGAGGAATAGCGACGAGTCATCGAAAACTTTGTATTGGATAGGGGTAAGCCACGACGACCTTTTATTTCTGGGACGGTTGGGATCATTCAATGTCAATAAACGAAGCTCAGCGTGAAGCTTTTCGCGGATTCCATTTTCCTTTCTTATTCAATTTCAATTTTTTGAAGGTGAATTCTATAGCGTCATGTTTGCATCTTCTATCCTACGTTGTCAAAATACGGCTTGCCTACTTACAACTGTACTTTGCTTGAGTTATGTGTACAAAGGCACACAATGTAATCGAATTTTGTGGGCATGTGAGCAAAAGAGTTTCAAGGTTGAACGGTAGCCGTGAAAGGAGACGTGGGATGTCACGAGTTATGCTATCAACCAAAAAAGCCGTTGGTATTTTATCAACATTTTTCGGCACACAGAAAACCGGCTTTTAAGTTAAGTAACAAAGGGATCCTATAAGTACGCGTGGGTTGGTAAATCCCATGTCAAATTCCGATAAGACAAGGAGAAGGTCGTAATATTACTAAAAGACAGATCGGCATTTCCCTTGATCCGTGAAATTGTGTCAAAGTTGTCAGTTTTAATACCTCTACGCAGCAAATTTAACATACGATTCGGCCTTAGTTTCTACGCTATTGGATAAAAAAAAACATGTGGCTTCGTAATATTCAGTGGCAAAAAATTATGACAATTTCAGGAATCAAGTTGTGGGTTAAAGTAAATAAAATTCGCAGAATTAGGTAAGACATTGAGAGCACAATCAAGGCAAATCCCTTCTTAGTTCGTGTAATTACACTAAGAACTTTCGCATAATGTTGCTGTCGAGATCAGGTTTTCATACTGTCTATCTTTCTGCAATTTCAGGAAAAAAATCCCAAAAGAGGTTGTTAAAAATAGGCGATGTATGCGTAACGATACTGTACAGTACCCCTAATCTTTCTTGCAATCACCCGTAAATAAACCTATAAGTAAATATCGGTTAATTTTAGCTGATCAATACGGATAAAATAAAGACCCTTCAGCCAATAAAAGCTGTCTCCCAAAAATACATCCGCCCACAGCATAATCTCGGTTAAGCTGTCTGTCCTACCTCATTAATGTTTACCTATGCGTGTGCATTTGAAAACGTGAGGACCGAGTCTCGTGCCTTCTTCATTCTGCCATCGACCCAGAAACTTAGACAACGCTAATTTATGCGCACGGAAAATTCCCAAACAATTGACTGTTTTTAAACTGCGCTGCGACCGCAAATTATTCTCTTGCGCGATCAAAACTCGGGACTTAAACATCGGGCACCTTCAAATGTCAATCGACTGCAGGACGATAATTCCATTGGGATGTAAAATTAAGCAATTTTATCCTCTGAATCTAGCACGGAATCCGTCTTTTCGTTGAACACGGTTATCGGATGACTACCAAAAACGCATGTAATAAGTTCCGGTCAAAAGGTGTTACTGGTTCGTACGTCACCAACCGGATACACAAGAAGTAGGATATACAAATAGAAGAAAAAAATTACGAGTTTTGCCACGTTCACGGGTCGATAGTTCGCCCACACGGATTGAAATAGAAATTTTACACTTCTCTAGTCTGTTAACGAATTTAAGACTTTCTACGAAGATCAAAACGGGAGGTGGTTAGCCTGCATAGCAATAAAACATGACACGCCACAAGGCGGAAGTGAAAAGGTCTTTCATTATTTCCATTTGACGCCTGCAGTTTCAGCAATGGAATTATTGAAGTTGGTGGAGGTGTTAAAAACAGAAACGAACGCAAGCAAAACTTTTTCTCTTGTCTCGAACGAAACCGATGTTTCTTTTTACATTTTTATTAATGCATCTATGTCGTTTCCACCTCGATAAGAAACCGAAGCACTCCTATTGCGCTATTCAGCTTTAAAACAATAACTTAAAAGCAAAATTAATTCCTTTATTTTCTAAGGGCAGATGTATGGACGCAATAAGGAAAATCCTTTTCAACTATTATTCGGTTAATCAAAAAAACCGAGAAATACAATTTCCCGTTGTTTTCCGAACAACGCGTACCGAAGATGACATTGTCCATTCTTATTAAGGTGACCCGGGCCGTGACAGAGGACAATGTGTCCCTTACCTGCCACTTGTCGTCTTGGAAACAACGTCGAAAACGTGTAGCGCCAGTCATGTGTCAATGACTTTTCGTTCCTATTTCGCTTTTGATCTGCCAATATCCACGACAATCTCATGTGAATTTCAAGAAATAGCGCGCCCCCCGTTTTAGTTCGATATCCCAGCAACAGAAATAAGAAATGGGCGTTGTTCCTTGCCCGTACAGCCAAACTTCGACGCATAGACTATAAATATCGGACGTATCGACGTAACAGATTTACACAGCGGCGCGTGTAATATGCTACCCTTCACGACGCTACTTAAGTAGCATCAATCGACCAAGTTCTTAGCTTTTGACATTCTAATCCTACACGGGTAGCTATTTGAAAAAAAAAGTAGCTTTAACGAGATTTGGAAGAGGAACTTCTTATGCTAAGGATGACCTTCATTTGAAAACTTTTCCGTAACTTATCTGTCAGCTGCTTGAACGAGTTCTGTATCAATGAAATATATTGGAAAGTGATAACTTACAGTCGAGTTTTCCTGCTGGCCATTGTTCCAGGTGCCGCATCGTCGACGCCGCTGAACACTTCGTTAGGGCCGGCAGCGACGGTTAGATCAGCCGAACGGGTTTTGCTCACCATCTGCGCAATAAAACAAATGGATTTAATGGAAATCGAAGTGAAATGAATCATTGAAATAAACGGACTTTTAAACGTGCATGACAAGAAAATTGTGCGTTCTTATTGGCAGCAATGATTGAAAGACTATCACTACTATGAAATCCCATGAATACTTTAAATATTTCCCATGTTCTATTCCCGCACAGTCGCCTCTTATAAGTAAAGCCATCAGATCTCTCTGGAAAACTCCCATCAGAAAAAAAAACAAACAATTTTATTGTTCTTTCTTTTCGAGGAAAGATCACGAGACAAGAGGTCTCGTGTCCCCCGATAAGAAAGAAGTTCAGGAAACATTGATAAGAACAATAAATCGAAGGAAATTAGAAGAGAAAAAAAACGCATGATCGATGGTCAACTATTCACGTGTTTCGTGATTCCATTGGTCAATTGATTCAATGTTTGCTGCGCAATAAGAGACTCGAAGAAGAGGACGGGTGTTACGTCGATTCAGAACGTTCGAGAACCAGAATCGCTATAAATGCAGAAAAAAATCGAATATACCTAAAGCGTTAATAGATGGTTCTGTAAAAAATAAATTTTAGGGCGATGACCGACGCCAGTTCTAGATTTTTCTCAAGTTTTTTGTGTGTGTGCCCGCAATTCTCTTGCACCTATTACTAAGCCCGAATTGAACGAAAAGGGGGACATTTTGAATGGTGCTACTCAGAATGTCGCTTCTAATCGAATGAAACCTTCTGTTTACTGAAGGCTTTTTGTTTCACATGAGGAGCAGCGGTTAGAAGATGAACGTCCTGCATGGCCTGATTGGGCAAACGAAAAGTGAATCGTTCACTACGACCAGCGATAAATCAACCTCACTGAACTGCCCCGTATTAGTTACAACAGGTATGCCTAGTCCCATAAGTAAAATGGGTCACCCCTTATGCCCCGTGCGTCATTTTTCATCTTGTCTGGCGGTATTCGTTGCCAGCGAACGGCCAATTATCGATATAATGGCAGGCACTATAAAATCAAATCAAGTCGATGGGAGCGTTTAAATCGCGCAGGTTCATTTTGGCGACTAGAGATGACGTCAAAAATGAGTGGACCTGCTGGTGCGTTGCGTAATAGCAGTTTTTGGAGGTGGGTCCCGTCATTTCAATTTTCCCGCACAAAAGATCTTGATCCACTTGAGTGCTTTTCTTACTAAAATTTTCTTCCACTCACCGGCAACCTTTAAGTGAATGGATTCCTACAACTTGTGACCTTTTTATCTTTATGCTATTTTTAATGCCATGTGTTATTCGCAGCCTCTGGTCCCAACGAACGTGAAAATATGACCTTTCTGAATTGCTGCATTATGTTATCAAGTGGACGTTGTTCATTAGAGCTCCAAGAGCCGTTGGCAACGGTACATGGACAATTTCCATCGCGCGTCTAGTTATTCGTTTCGCATGTATTTACGTACGCACGCCAACGCTGACAAAGTGTCTGTCCAAAGTCGAGTGGTTGGCTACTGCGGCTATAATAACGATTCACTTCCTCTTCCGAATAAACAAGGGGAATCGCAATGTATATACTTAAGCGCACGTGAGCCGGATAAATTTGAAGGAAGAAAAAAAGGTATATCGCTACCGTTCGTACTAGTCGTGTTACAGGGTATGAAACACGGTCAATTGCACATGCTGCCATCGAAAAAAAAAAAGAAAATCTAAAAATAAAAAAAAAAACATGAAGCGAAGGTAGAACGCCTTTTTGGCTTGCTTCACGCAACAACGGGGAGTCCCTTTCCTACTGCCATGGTGAGCTGGGTACGGTCGACGGATCAGACAGTGCCTATTCCGTTTTTTTTAACGCTGGGAATTGATTAAAAACTGCAAATATATACACGTTGCAAGTTCATGAATTTCTACCCAGTCATCCCCCTTTTGCGCGTTTTATGGCTTTCGTCTGTAGTGCGGCCGTTGCGGTACTCGAGCACTCGATGACATGGAGGCGCATAAAACGTTGCCTCTTTTGATTGCTTTCTATAAATATATGCACGTAAATGGACAAAAAGCGGATGTTAGAGATCACCTTTAAGTACAGGACAAGAGCCTCGGTTATGGAAAAATATTGCAGTTTAAGCGACGCATAAAAAAAGGCTGAATGGGCTACACTACTAATTTTGTATCCTTATAGTTATAAGCCTTATTCAACGCGGTGACGTGTGTTCTAAACTCGGCTATCCCGACATCTGGCAAATAGTCATTCTCTATCATTTGATCGTCTTTCGCAAGGGGAGCTTAGCGAGAAATGTAACGTGTATAAACCGCCTGTTCAAACACGCTGTTCTGGTGACTAAGTTTGACGTCATTGACAGCCGCACAGTCGAATTGAACGCGTTTAAAAACGATGGAACAATAAGGTGAAGGAACGATGAGACTTTCATTCTCCCACGCAATGCTCGTTGCGCAAACGGTGACTGGCAATGTAATAGTCATGGGCAGCATGCCCAGCTTTCCAGCTCATGGACAGTCACAGACAGCTGTGTTTTGGGTTTTCTCCAATACTGACCGCAAAACGGACCGCAAAAGCGGATCTGTTTTTGCCGCTGTTTAGAAAGGCATTACCTTCGATTGCTTTTAATTCTTTTCCTTCGGACAAAAGATCTTCATTGACGTCACTACAGCTGAATTTGAGGGACTTTTTCGCATCGAGGTTATAGAATTTTTGTTTTCCCATAGCTGTAAACGCTTTTGTTTACCGAATTAAATCGTCATCCGGCACGTTCACGCACGAATAAACCAGTTTTTTTCCTATCCCTGAGAATGCAACGTCATCTTCTGTAGCAATAGGTAACACTGTGGTTCAAAGCAGTTGATTCAATAAACAAACGATGGTGATGCTACCGCGTCAGTAGCCGAACCATCGCAGCGAAGAGAGAAGTCGCAGCGCAACCCATATAGCACACTCAACCACATCCGGTCATTAAGGGTATACCTGCGGCGTAGATATACACACATTGACGTCAACGATCAAAATTTTTACAGATTCAAGATTGCGCAACCAATCGATTTTCTTAGGACGTGTTTTTTTCCTTAATTCATGACGCTTTGGGCATGGCTCAAAATAGTTATAAACAAATTCGTTCGTCCTCATCTGCATTCAAAGGCGATCCCGAAAAGCGTGGTGCCCGTGGCATCTAGCGTTCGTGCGCTTAACTCTACAGCTTGTCCCGGCAACGGGAAAAAAAAACAAGAAGAAGGACTTACTCGTTTGGTGCGCAGAAAAAGAGCATAGGGCGGAGCTTCCGTGCTGGCCGAAGCGCTGTGCGTGCGGCGTAGGAAACGCGGGAAACGAAGCCGCTTGTCCGTCTGCTGAGTAGACTGAACCGGGAGCGAAGGATCCGGGTTTTCGTGACGTGATTGGTGGTGGTGCGTGTAGCCACCAGATGGAGGAGAAGATGATCCGACCACCACTGACGAACCAGTTTCTTCTGAATTACTTTCAGCTGTTCAAATAATTTTCAGATTGGAATTTTTAAATAATTAATTTAGGAAAAAGGATGAAATATTTCTCGCAATGCGTCGTGAAGAACATACCAGACATGGCCCGACTCCTGAACCGACGCGGACTGGCGTTGCCAACGAACGGGAATCGAAAGAATCCGGCCGATACTTGGCGAGGCGAAGGTGATGCTTCAGACATTTCCGGGGTAGTCGGCATACTGTAAGACACCTAAGAGGCATAGCCCCAAAAATGATGATAAGGTTATTTTAGGAAGGTATTGAGGGACTTGTGTAGTTATTTGCTAGGTCGAACAGAAAACGGAGACCGTAATCATGTTCCTTATTACATCATTACAATTCGTTGGTTTTAAAAGGCCCTTCCTAATGACAACATGCTTTTGAAGACAAGATAAAGAAACATGATGAGACTAGATGTATTCATATTACCGGTATTGAGCCAATAGGAGTCCTCGTGGTGGAGCTGGATCGACTGGAAGCAGCAACCTGGCCAATTTTGACAAGATTAAGAAACAGAGAAATAAAGGATTCCAGCCGGCAGCTGATAATAGGGTATTCATAACATCATCTCGTCTCTCAGAGACATCTTTTTTTCAAGTTCAAGACGAATTATTTTTGAAAAAATCCCTCGTCTCTTTTTCATTTACGGTTTCGGCATTCAGGATTTTTAAATATTTACTAAAGAAATGTCAACTGTTTGGAATGGTAAGGCATTACGGTGTGTGTTAATACCCTGCATTTCGGTAAGACGAGCTGCTGACGTCCATCAGAATTTAATTCACATTTTCGGCTGAAATCAAAGGCGAGTGGTTGGTCGACGCCATTAGGCGTTTCCATGGCACTGGACGTCGCCGACGCCCAACTGGGACTCGTTTCTGTGCTGTCACCTGTAGAAATGGAATAGAAACAATGTCTTTAGCCATTGTGAAAATAGAAAATAGCTTTGCACAACTGAATAATAGGTCACCATCATCAATCGATTATCAATTCAGCAATCAATCAGTTTTCCGAAATAAAATACAATGCTCGCATTGATGAACGAGAAGAAACTCGTTTAAAAACTCGTAAGTGTTTGCTTTCCGCAGTGCCTCCGCCAGTCGAAAAGCAAGTTGGCACTATCCAAGAGTCGCTAGATTGTAATGCAAATCAGCCACACAGGCGTGCACTGACTCTTTTCTTTTGCCAACAGCTTGTGCGTCAACGACTTTTTTTCAATGGCAACGGTCACATCGACTTCTGAGCGAATGGCATTCAAACTGTCGCCATGGTCCTATGTCAAAATCTTTTCTGGCTATCTTTTTAAGGTTATGCACAAGGAAACGATTTTTCGAGTAGAGATTGTATCACTTTGCACCTGAACCACAAGAAAGATGAACAATGACAAGGTTCTTGTAACAAAAGATAGTCACCTGTGCTGTGCAAAGCATGCCGCTCGTCCGTGTTCGTCGCCGACTGGAACTGTCGCATTTTACAACTCTCAATGCCGTCGTCCTCTGTTAAACGCGCGACAAAGAAAGAATTTAATCATGGATTCGGCACTCGTAGCAGCGAAACTAATGTTCATTTCGAAGCTATTCGAAAATGATCCAAGCTTTTTACCTGTTATGGTACCCAGTACAGATTGGAATGTGTTGATTTTCGGTGAGCGAACCCTATTCGGCTGGTGTTGTTCGTTTTCAGTTTTCTCCAAACAAATTGTAGCGGACGCAATCTACAAAATACAAAATAGGAAAACATTTTAAATATGAAATTAGAATAAAGGCTTATCACAAGTTGCACTAGATACCGGTTGGCTGAAAAGATCAACTAACGAGCATTTCAATCTTCACATTGTACACGTTTAGCAGTAAGAACTTCGCCCAGGTAATTGAGCGATACAGTAGTTACTCCGTCTTCTTAATTTGTCTCTGTTCCACTAGGAAGCCCAGGAGTGTAATAGACCTAGTTCTTGGAAACAGGAGTCCATGTGTCGTCTATTCGACATCGTTCAACGTCATCGCTAAGAGCAACGTCGTCCTCGTCCTGATTAGGAACAGAAGCGAAGGATAACAGACAAACTGGACACATCAAACTATGGATAATCAAAGACCTTTATTAGATAATAGAATGAAGTCATCTAAAAGCTTGAAATATTCTATTTGACGACCGTGCCCTTGCAATAGGAACGAAATTCCTGTAACCTTGACAAAAAATGACCAAGACGAAGCCCTGGGACGGCTGGATCAATAATTTTGACGGCCATTCGCAAGACCCCATGTTTGACAAAAAAACTTAAGCAGAAACTCGAGGGTCGCTACATTGAACACGCTCAATTTTTAAAACTTTTTTGCGCCAATAAAAAGCAATCAGCGATCGTTTTAGTGCAGCTATGATCGTCGGTAATTGAACTATCTCAATGCACAAACCGCTGAAGATGGCATCCAATTTGATCACGTCTAGTTGACACGACATGTGCGAGCACATATCTGCTGGAGACAGAGCGTCATCAAAGAAACCAGCAACAGAAAGCCCCAAAAGATTGCACTATCGCCTTTTTCTCCGAACAACTCCAATTCAATTATACTTTTCGTCTCCCTGATTCTGAATGGCATAGCTGATATTCTTTGTTGAACTAGAATAACTCTTATCTAACCAGTTAGAATACTCAAAGAATTCTGCAATCTCTTATATTCTTCGCTGTGAGCGCTGTCGTCAAACGTCTTTTAAGTTCGTTCTTTATTGTGGGAAAAGAGAATCGTTCAGCCGTGATGACGTCAGAAGGCTACCACCGGTCCAAAGAAACACGCACGTCAATACCTCCCACTCTTATTTGTTATTTTCACAAATCATTGAATGTTGGTTTCCTGAGATCATAATGCATCTGTTTGCATAACTGGCTCGTTTGTCACAATTCGCTAGGTTTCCCGTCGTCTGTTTGTTCTTAAATTAAATAGTTGGGTCACAGCTGACACGCAGTAATTATCGCAGAATAATATAGGCGACAACGGGAGGGCGAGAGACCGAGACAGCAAAAAAAAAAAAACTTTAATCTCGCGAGTCGGGGGAAATAACAGCAGCGCATGTAGCAAAACTTTGCTGAATAACCAACCGATTCTCAGGAAACTACAGCGAACGCTGTGCTAGAAAACGAATAAAAATCAATCCAGCTAAGCGCGTTCAATGCGCTCTCTTGCCGTCAATGTTACTTACTGCTCAGCGGCACGTAATTCCTTGTGAAAGATGCATTCCAAAAGCGCGCATCAGGATCGCAGAGAAAAGAAGTTAAAAATTTCAAACGCGCTAGGGATATATACATGTCGTACGCTTTTATTCTTACCACTGCGAAATAGCAGTCTGAATGTTTCAAAACTGCAAACTCAGTTCAAAATAGCATGCTATCAACCGGCTCGTCACGCTAATCAATAGCAGATGTTGAGTATCGTCTCCTAATGTGAGGAGATAAAAGCGCATTCCTTACTAGGGAATAAGGACATTTCTTTTTACGACGTCTACATTACAGAATGTTCCAATTCCACCGCATTTTCCTGCAGTTTCGTATTCGACAATCCTGCTGTTCTAAAATGCACACAACTGCCATCAAAAATTCACGCGTAGGGTCTCTTATCATACAGCCTTTCCGGCTGTATGAACAGCTAGCGGGGTTATGTCACTCATGCGTTAGCAAACACTTATAGCAGCGAGCAAATCTAGCAAGAGGAGAAACGAAAATCGCTGTGTAGTAAGCAAAGTTAGACGAAGATGACAAGAGCAGTTGGCATGAAACTGCTGCTATTACGTAAATGGCAAAAAAGAAAAAACGTGCGGACGAAATAACCACCTCCTATTGATCCAACTTAGGCACAACTATACGCGCATTCTACTAGCAAATGAAACCGCCTTGTACAGCAACGCAAGCCCGGGCTGGCTTGAGTTTCGAGGACTAGTCACTCAGTGATTCGTGAATCCTTCAATGACAGAAAAGGGAAAACTTGGTGATATAACTCGAGAGGCCTGGTAATCTAATGAGGTATGTTATTGACGTAAGAATGATCGATTAGACCATCGCTACGTAATGTGCTGGGCCATGTCAAATAGCCAAATGAATGACTGTAACGGCAACCGGATGTCACCTGATCGTTTCGGTGGTATATCTTGGCGTCTAGTCAAGCGCTATATTGTTGCAGCCTTCAGACTCCTTTCTATGTTAACGGCACGCGATCCTTGACTGTTGGCTCTGGTTACACAAACATTTGGGTTAACACAAACTTTTGCACTATTGTAGCGTTCATTTAGAAGATCATGTGACACGCAAAAGAAACCAGCTCTGTTATGTAAACAGCAAAATGAACTGGAAGACGTGAGCACCAAACTTTCAAATTGGGACAAAACAGCGAGGTCTTTTTCGATTTTGTCTGGGATTAGCGCTCAGAAAAATCGTGAAACATTCAAAAGCAAAGTTAAAGTCTGCATCTGCCTTTCCACTGAGCCCCACAGTTTGTAAATTCAATAAATAACGCAAGTTATTGATTCGCTCGATAATAAAAGACGACGGCCTCTGCAGTCGCAGCAAAAGTTTGAGAAAGAGCTATGCCGAGTTAGCGCATTCATTCGCGATTCCAAACGGTGCATGACAGAACTCAAATATTCAAATGATTTAAAAAAGTAGCATTGTTTGAGTTATTGTCTTTGCACCTTTGCCAACAATGTCTGTCTATATACTTCGCCCCCAGTAAGTTATTAAACGCTAAACAATCCACAGACGGGTGGTCGTCAATCAATCGAATCCCTTTTTTTTTGTTTTCGTCCCCCATATCCGGCAACGTTCTTGCAAAGCACTTGGATGTGGCTTGAAGACAAAACTCGCCGATGTAAACACACCAGGAGGATGCAACAGAGAAGAATGTGATGGAATGAGACCGATGGCTAACTAAAAATAACTTGGCATGACTTCGTATTTAGAGAAAGAGAGCGCTCGCAACGGATACCAGTAAATAAGATATTGAGCATAGCTTGTGGTGTGTGTGTGTGTACATTTCAGCAAAAAAGGTAATTTACAAACAAAAACAATATGTGACTAACGCAGGACTTATTCTACTCTCGACTGACGTCATCAAGCGGAAGGAGAGCGGGCGGATGCCAGAGAAAGAAAAAATGTAGAAAAATATCGAAAAACGTAAACAACGCTGCTGGGAGAGAACAACAATATTCTGTGACTTCGTCTCTACAGCTAGCGTTTTTCATCCACAATATCAAGATCCGCAAGCTCGATGCGACCGTCTCCGCCCTTCGACACGCTCGGATCGATAGTCGCTGACGGCGTGTGCGTGCATGATGCTACGAACGTGAGGACCTGCGGTGTCGGTCGCTGGTGCCTATCTTTTTTTTCGTTTTGCAACTACTTCCGATCGACTTGCACTCGGTCCCAACCCAAGAGCGGATCGTTGTTTGTTGTCGCGTACCCCCGATCACCTTTAGCGCTCGATCGAAGCTCAACTCTAAAGTGTTGGTTAGAAAAAAAAAAAAAAAAACTAAGGTCGATGCATTTCTGATGGTGCCCTATGCCCTCCTTGGGCGCATGCATTTTTGCTGTTTGTCTGCCCCCGACGCTATTAGGCTTTTATTTATTCAGTGAAGTCTGTGATGGATGTTCTATACGAAATACTGTATCGTCTTGGAAAATCAATTGAATATATATATATATATATGTATAAAGCAGTTTTCTGTGACGATACAGTTTTTCATCGATCTTTATTACACGCGCGACGACATTCTCTATTTAAGGAGCGCCAGTGACGGGGGTCTCTTCAGTTATAAGGACGTAAACAACAGCTGTAATAGGGAAAGATCCGCAAGTAGGAGGTTATACGGTGGGAAACAAGTTCGGGATTAAGATTGGTGGACGAAAAGGATGCAATCAAATGGCGACCTTGATTTGTTTCGTCTTCGTGCTTTTTTTAGTCTATTGGATTTTTTCAATTTAGCGCACCGTCCAGGCGGCAGGGGTCGATGGTTTACATGCGGTTAACAAAGCTGCGCACTCGCTGTATAAAGAACGTCCAATAAGAGGTCCATACAAGCATGACTTTTAGTGCTCCGTAGACTACGTATTAAAAATCAGACGAAAAAAAAATAGTCAACAGATTTGCGGTTAGGGAGTGGCCTTGATGGCGAAAGACGGTAGCGTGCCTCATCAAGCTTTTACAGATTTTTTTTGTAAGAGAAATGACAGCGGGTAGGCCTATCCTTCAATTTGGATGAAGCTGCAGGACCAGCCCTCCGCCTTGAAAGATATTAGGATCTATCTAAGAATAAGCGAGCAGTCCGTTAGACGCTAGTAACCCTTCAAGTCAGTGAAACGTTTCACGAAAATAGAAGAGATAAATATGAAAAAAAGAGGGGAAAAAGTTAAGAAATGGAAAGTTTCAACTCCCGTCTCTTCGACGTCAATCTTTTCCAGCATATAGCCGTCTTTTTTGACGTTTCTTAACTCTTTGGATCAAGGCGGCTCTCGGAGGTTTCCACCGCTCCGAGGAACGAAATAACTTTTTCATCCACAAAATAAAGAAAACAAGATTTTCTTTTTTTTTTGTTGGACTGCTCGACTTTTTCCCTTATGAGTTTCAAGAATAATATCATTGCGCATTTAGACTGTCGGGCACGGACAGGCTCCTGCAGTCGCGCTCAACGAGCGGAAAAACCCTTCGAATTACACAATTTTTTTTCCCTACCGTTTACGGAGTAGAAATCGATGGCATAGTCTACCCAGTGAGTGCTACCTTTTTTTTTCCCGATTAGAAGACAAAGAAGAAAAAAAAAAGGATTATATAGAAAATACTAGAACTCCCGTAATGGGAAAGAATCATGTAGTCCTCGTTATCCATTGATTTGCCTCTCTCTCTCAATCGCATTAGATTTGCCAGTATAAAGCATCCTTTGTTTCATACAGTGCAAATCTTACAGAAACTGCCTTGTCTCATTGACAAATTAGACATGCGTGACAAAACAAAAAAAAAAGGGTTCCCCTATTTCTTTCCTCAGGTTTTTTATGCTTTAAATCCTCAGAAATAGCAACAACAAAAAAAGTCGGATGACGTCAATGCGTAGCTCGTTCTTTCACCCTCTCCGTCCTGATCTTTTGATTTCCGCTCCACCGGCTGCACAGGTCTCACACCAACCTCGAACCTCATCTACAGCCTATCTCCAACGAAAATTCAATAAATTCAAATCTATTCACTGCGTCCTATAGTGGTTCCACTGCTTGTACACCAATTTCACAAACGGGGATCCAAGTGATTTGCTCCACTTGTCCGACCCCTCTCCCCAGTAAACGCTGCGCTTGTTGAAGATACCACAGACTTCACCGAGTCGATAAACAATCACGAAATCTCTAAATTTAGTTCCACCAAAGCAAAAATCTCACGCGTTCTGCGTTTTTTTTTTCTTTCATGACCAATGTCGGTAAGCGCAATGAAAACGAACCAAAACGATGTACCATACACGACACGATTTCCCTCCCGAGGTCGGACGCAAGAAGATGTTAACCGACAAAGCTGATTATGAAATTCGACATGGGGCTATGGCGGCGGAAACGATAAGGGAAAGCGGTTAACAAAACCAGGCCAAACGCGACGAGGTCAAAGTGAACATTTCCGTAGCCCAGTTTGAGTGTTGACTGTTTGATCACCGATAAAAAGATAAAATATGAGAGGCAATAGCGACTCACCTCTGATGTTTGATTGGATTTATGGTCGAAGAATGAGCAACAGAGACGGGCAGTCAAGCTTTGAATGCAGTCCGAAGCGCGATGCGGCACATGGAGAACTGAACTCGATTCGGGAGCGACACTCTGACGACCTGGTCCGTGTTCCTCTCCTCCCGTTGGGCATGGATCGACGCCGACGCCACCGCCGCTGTTTTTTCCCTTGACGACTGCTCTGCTCCCACACCCCCACAAGCAATGAAGGCCGAACGAAAGCCAAGCGCATAAAAAATGAAAGAAATAAAAATCAAATCATTGAGATCACAATATTTCATGTCATCATTTTTCAGCTTCAATTGATCTCTTATGTTCACCGTTGCTATGCCATTACGTCAGCAAAATTTTGTTATGGGAAAAATTTCTAGTGACATGACCTCAGTATTTCCCCTTTTTTTTCAAATAAATTTTTTTTTTTCAATTTATTCAAACGTTCGTATATTTACCGGGCAATTTTTTCCTTCGATCTGGTGCCAATTGTGCGACTAAACAGTCGCTGTCGTAAACGTTCTGCAAAGTTATGGCGTTCGTTCTGCTCGTTGATGGGCTCAGCGTTCAAGTTCACAAATTCGATGCTTGCGTTGCTGCTCTTGTCCTGAAGAACGAAAACGAGAATTAGTTATCCGAAGAACCAAAGAATCTGAACAGAAAAAATGACAGCCGTTCATCGATTAAACACACTCCGCTGACATAGGACAACTGTCTGTTCACGCGGGATAGCCTCTTCAGCATGGGATGGAAATGAAAAAAATAAATGGGAGATATGGTATGTGCATATAGACACAACAAAGGCAAGGGCCACTCACTGACGTCATTGTCCAGAGTCAACAACTTATAAAAAACCAACTGAAAAATACCATAAAATAAAAACACGTCGTAAAAAAACATCTAAAAAGATAAACGTACATTAAACAGAGTTATCAGGGTTACCTACGTCAATCGTCTAATTTTTATTAACCCTGAGACGTCAACAAAAACGAGTTACGCTTAGATCATCGATATCGTTCAGCGACACTTGTACACACTTGCGTAGCGAAGATTGCATACGTCGCACGAACAAGATTGGATCCTACTAGATTAGCGGTATGCAATGTATGGAGCTATGTGCTGACGAGCCACTTAACGAAGCAACTAATCTAGATATGGTAGTGCCCTATCTCTCTGTCGTTAAATCGGGACTCCTGCTAATGTATGGGCTCCATTGTGGGGCTGAAAACACTATTTAAGCACAAACCAGACAGTTCCGCCAGGACGGCGCAGTCCCATTGGTGACCCAAGATTAATAGTCTATACAAATTGTCCCTAAGTTAAAATTCGTGTCACACACACACTATATCTGCCTATCGGTCTGCCTTTTACAGACGTGTGACGTCAAAGCGATTGTTGCTGCGTTTGTTGTTTTCCACTACTATTGCGATGAGGGAATTTCGGAACCTTGGGATTCAGGCAAAATGGAATATTGTAGCTCTCTCTCATGTCTGGTGTCTCAGTTGCATGCCCTGTGCATAGAGCCAAACCGTGAGGACCCCGACGGGAAATGTCAGAGCACTTCCTGTCGCTAGTAATACAAACGACAACGAATTGCGGCATAGGAAGCCGCGGTAGCTGCTGCCTTCGCAGCGGGTGCCATCATGAGATTGCTTTTTGATTCGTCCCTATGTGCTGGGACACTGCAACACTATTTTACTCTAGATAAAAAGCAAAAAGGAAATTGCAATAGAGCCTACGAGCTGGGTCTATGTTGAGGAATAAAAGAAAAAAAAGAACAGGTTGGAAAGGGCGGGGTGTTACGTTTATTAGCCGTGTTGGCCAGGCTATATATCAGACGTGCATGAAAAGGAACACTAGCGATCATCTGGCCATGCCCTACCTATCTACTTCCACAATTCTATTTGATGCAGTGTATCGCACAAACGCTTAGATATACATTCCAATGCTGCTTGAATGAAACCAAATGAGATGACTGGATGTCTGTCACTGTGCTGCTATCTCAACCTGCAGTATTCAACTTGCGGAAAATAGACGAACTGGGCAACATATTTTGGAAAAAAAAATTATAACTTTTTGAATTCTTATGGAGGTCGCAATAGATAAGGAATTGGATTGAACAGGAAAGACCAACAGAGAAGGAAAGATTCCATTTGATTACAGATGTAGCTAATTGAATTTCCTACGTACGAGGCGAGCAGGAAAACTGGGTCGCAATCAGCATTCTGTTTGAACGATTGGTTCTCTAATAAAGGAGGCAAGCTGTTTTTGCAAAATAAAAAAATAAATCGCTAAGTTCCACACGGTTTCAACGCGAAAAAAATTGGATGGCGTGGATGATTGATTGCATTACAGGAATCTTCGTGAAAAATTCCAGAAACTTGTCAATTTTCTTTTGATTACTTTTCAACATCCACCTAACGATTGACACGTGCCATAAATTCGCGTGGATCACTGGCACGTACGCGCTCAGAGCAACAAGATGCATTTCGTCAAGCAAAATACGAGAGGAAAAAATTTCCTTTTTTCAAAAGGGATCGAAAAAAAAGCTAATAAAGTACTAAATTTTCGTTTCTTTTCTGCCTGTCGTCATCCCAGAGAAAGAGATACATTCTTCGAAAACACGTGATTGAATAACGAACGCAACGATAGTAATCTTGCAAGCGGAGAAGCGCATTTTGTAGAAACCGAGTTGAAATTCCTCGAAGGAAAACCAATACTTATGGGAGAGATGTACCCTGGGAACCAAACACAACAATGTAACAAGTGAAAGCAATAAATCAATTGTTGTGTTTGATGCAGGAATACAACCCAGTGTTCTCCTACAACATGGTAACACAGTTTGATTTATGAAAACATTTTGTTTATGAGTACGCAAAACATTTATTAATGTCAACATCCCGTTCCTATCCTGTCTAGGAGCTCGATTATCCTTTAAACCAGGGAGAAAAGAAAAATTTGATCATAAAAGCAGGAACAACGATTCGTCCTAGAAATGCAAACGGTGCGATTAACGTTCACAGCACAGACTGAGCGTACGCTTTTCGCTAAACAGCTCCGAGGATGCAAACATGCACTGAGTAATCGGTGCAAAACTGTACCCGTAGTTCAAACATTTCATGCGCAGGGGAGATTAATAGTCTGGAAAATTAAGCAATCCCATTGTTTTCTACTCCAATTTAATCTTTCATAAATGCAACAACATTTCGAGACACTACTTTTCTATCAACGCCTTTCATTGCAAAACGAATTTAAAAAGGGATTAGTATATAGACGGATGAGGTAGGAGCGCGCGTGTTTTGAGATTTCCGTATTATGTTTCCGGAGATTTGGTACTAAATAATACACGAAAAGTATATCTTGCCAGACGAGTACGTGCTCTGCTCAAGGGCGCTATATAATCTCTCTGCCAACATATTATTAATCAATCGATCAAGGCGGAAAGACAGTAAAGAACACAGACACAACATCCATCGATTGCTCGTACATGTCGGCATCCGAGTTGTACATTCGCCTACACGGGCAACAACACAAACGTCACTGCAATTCTTCAAAGAAACAACGCCCTCAACCTCCCCCATTGTACGATTAAAAAAATATATATACAGTAACTGTCACATTTCCTTCGCAAATCTCAATTGTTTTTAAAAGTTCCAGCGGTGACGCAACACTACTCACTGGTTAAAACTGGCCGTCACGTGCCGCCGAGAGAAATTTCTGCTCCGTTTTCTTCATACAAGTTTTCGTGAAAGGCGGCAAGTTTTTCCATGTCATGACGTCTATATAGCTTAACTTTCTTCAATTAACCAGTGGAACTATATTGGTAGACGGGCTCTACGCTTTTCACTTAACTAACTCCAGCACACATAAACCCAGGCTAGGTGGGGAAAAAAAGAAAACCGGAGAAGATTATTTTGCGGGAGTACAAAAAAAAAAAAATCGCACGCCCAATAGCTGGCAAGACCACACACACGTGCTGATCCGTTTCCTTTGCAATGCACTGAGAACAAAATGCCAACGACTTGGCTTCGGTTCACTTCGCCTAGCAGCTTGACGTGACGCGCTTCGCTTCATAAAAACCGCTTTACAAACGGATGGCTTTGAACTTTTTAGCACAGAAAAAAAAAAGACCTAATGCCACCATTCTAAACACGTCGCCTTATCCCATGCGCTTCTAAAATACATTTCCAGACCAAACAAAACGAAATAGAAGGAAAGTTGCCACCGGGGCATAATAGCATAACACGAGAAAAGGGCTCATGTGACATGGCGCATCTAAATACGTGCGCATGGTACCCCGCACACACCGATGCAAAATACTACACCAATGGATTACGTTGAGTAAGAGAAAGGCATCTACGTACCACATCAATCGGATTGCCAAGGCTGATGTCGTGAAACACAAGCCCAGAAGCCTCCACGTCCGGCTGTTGGTGTTCGTCTGCAGCGGCACATTCGTGCTCTTGCTCGGTAATGGCTTCGCTTGAATTGAATTTGCCAGGTGTCAAGTCGGATACTAAATAGAGATCCTCGCAAGAATAGCTCTGGTAGAAAGTCGGCTCGGTCGTCGTCTTTGGAGGCAAAGTCGACGACGATCGTGCTAACGTCATCGACGCCGGAATCGGGATAGCGCCGGTAGACAAGCAGCGACGAACGCGCCGCAATATACCAATGGCATTTCCTCGTCCGCTTCGGTTGCTGTTGTTGTCCTGCCCTGACTGCTGTTCTCCTATCTCGTTCTTATCGCACAAACTGGCCGCGTTCCAACAATGTTCCCGGTTCTGCAATTCATCCCTTAGATTTGCAAGGAACGCGTGCGTCCATGTTAGTATATACACTTGCAATCATTAATCACACACAGAGCTATTTGTTAGACTAGCCGCTAGACAAAGACACATCCATTGTTTGATCCTGCTTACTTCTACAAAAGGGCCGCAAATTGTGTAGTACAATGTGTGTTGTTTGGGATTTGAGAAATAACCTTGAGTTCCAAAACTTACATTTGACGACGGATCAGTTCGACCCACGTAATCTTCTGCGTTCGATCTTTAGCTCGCATCGTGACAGTCGAACAGCCGAGATGAACTGATACTTTGCCGATTCGCGTTTTGTCTATCGCTCGATACACCAAACGGAAAGACGGATCTGCAAATACAGAAGTGCGGATATAGGATTGCATGAAAGAGAGAAACTTGGAGGCGTTCAACAATTGGCTCGCCATAACAACTACGAGATTTACGTCAAGTAAGGCTGTGCGCACTGCACAGAAACACAATCGAACCGTTGTTGCGTCTCCCCTTATCCATTAAACGCGCTTCGAGAAGACTAAAAAGCCCTTAGCATCAAATCGTACGATGAAAAGTATAATGTCTAGCCCATAGTGCGGACGAAAAAAAAACATGGAAATGAAAGTAAATAAGCTTATTGTAGGCTACTACACACAAATTGAAAAGTTGCAGGAAGTTATTACGGCTCATTGTATCTGTTGATAACAGCATTTCATCTCTTCAGTTTGTTTTCTTTGATCGCAAACTATCGATCGTACTTAATGATTCTTTTTTTCCTAACAACAAAAAAATGCCTTTGTTGCTACAAGACGAGAAACTAAAAGATAAGAGTTTGGATGGCCCGACACAAAGGCAAGGGCATTAAATAATCGATAACTGATTAAAAATAGCGAGGTTGAGGACAATAGAGTTGAAAACAGAGAAGACACATAACTTGGAAAATAGGGAGGAAGAAAAAAAGGGACAAAATATAACTAGCTCCGTATTACACGAACCATGACAAAACAATAGAAGCAACTCACTCAACTGATTCTCAGCAGCCAGGAGACGGACCATGTTGCACAGCAGGATAGGCTCTTCCTCCACAAAATGAACGCCATTGTTCACCTTGATGCGGCACAAAACACAAACGAGAATGATGTTACGTAAACCCGGCGACAAGAACACAAGAAATAAGACGTCACATTCACAAGTTCCAAAGAAACGACCGCTTTCGGACACGACAAAAACGGTACTGACTGAAAACGAAACGCATTTCTCACAGATTTCAGACCCTACCTCTGTCTTGTCTAGGGTATTAGAGGATGAGCTACATATTTTGCATTCAACCCAGTAACAAAACGAAAAAAGGTAACCCTTTTCTACAAACGTGGAAGGGGTTACCTTACAGAAATTGGGGGTACGGTGACCTTCTCAATGTCTTGTCTACGGTAGACAAGTTATGAAACCAACACCTGTTCTCGGAATTTTTGAAATGATATCGTACCCTCCCCATACGACGAAAACAACAAAAATTAGGGGGATTGGTACGAATGCCATCAACTCAGAATGTCCAAGGCCTTAGTGATCATTAGTGGGTATTACAACATTAAGGGATGTCAAGATTTGGCCTTCGTATTCTTAACTGCGGTTGAAGGCAAACTAGCTTTTCCAATGCCAATTTGATTGTATTGGTAATAGTTCTTGTACCACCAAAACATTGCGAAATCTTAACGCGAAAAGACTTTGCCCTCTATAACGTATAACTTAATTATCATCGATAGCTTAGTAGACAACACTCCGAGACGATAAAAATGTAGAAAAAGAAAAACGAACGAAAAATAAAAGAATCGATTCCATGGCAAGCCACTTTTCTCCCTTACTTGGCGTCCCGCACAACGAAAAAAAGGAAAGATTCACAGAAAAAGACTTGGCAATATTGTCAGTAAAAAATGGACACCCCTCTTAGACAGGAACAAATGGGTCTGGAAGAAGCTGGAACATAGAAAAACAAATAATGTTTTACTTACGTGAGTGAGCAGTAGAGAGTCGGTAAAGAGCAGGGCCCAGAAACGTGTCTCCAAAGAGCCGTTCCGTTTCCATAGGAAGCCCTGATGCAGTAGACAGCCATCGTTGATGTTTGAATGCAATTTGGGCTATGCAATAACGAGAAAAAAAATCCCATAATATTATTCGCATATCTATAGAAACCTTGACAAGACACGTATACTAATCACAATCGCAAAAAAATGTGTACCTGGCGGATCGTCGCAGCGTAGACTATCGTTTGCTGTTGTTGCTGTTTGCCGACGTGAGCTAGATCGAGAGGGACATAGTCGACGGGGCAAAAAAGTTCTTGAGCTTTCAGATGAAACTTGTCAAGTGAAACCTGAATTGGAAATAATGCTTGATAGTTCACCAGGGATTGCGAACAAATGAAATGATTGGCAGTCTCTAAATAACACGCTAACCTGAAAGGCTTCAAGAAAGTAGTCGACACGATCTTCGATCTTCAGATGCTGATTCAACGTTTTCAGAAACCCGAATATGTCGTTCAAATGCTGGCATCGCGACATATGGTAAATCAGTAAAAGTTGGAGCGATAAAACGAAAAAAGGGGAAGAAAAGAGAACGATCGACGTCATCCATCATACATTCATCTTCGGCCAAGATAAGCAATAATAGTATGTATAGATAGGAATTTTCCTTATACTATCGCTTACCGTGAAAACGCTATGGTATTGGTCAGAGAGAACGTCGTGATCGGCAGATCCTTTCTGCGAAGCCGCGACGACGGATTGTAAGTGCTCAGTGACGTGATCCAGTAGTTTCTTCAACTTGTGCAGCTAACGCACGTCACCACCATTGAACAAGAAAGAATGCATGAGTTCCCAAAATCTTG
Organism: Daphnia sinensis; assembly: GCA_013167095.2. Classification (NCBI taxonomy): domain Eukaryota; kingdom Metazoa; phylum Arthropoda; class Branchiopoda; order Diplostraca; family Daphniidae; genus Daphnia; species Daphnia sinensis. Next base: position 1,966,325 of record CM023188.1, on the reverse strand, counting down.
GAAAACAACTTTTACGGAGAAAGCCTAAATATCTATTAAATAAATATCACGAGATGAACGTAAAAGTTGCCAACTGTTAAACTAAAGGGGAACCTCTTTTCTACGAACAGTTTGTATTTAGTCACGTGCCGTTTGCCCCAGTTTGATTAAGAATTCAATGCACAGCATCTGAGGGAGATCAAACGTCACAATGTTCTCATTCCTAACCGCCGCCACGACTAGTCAATTGGCGTCCTTAAAACAAAGAAACAAATTGATTGAACGGGAGCGTGGCGGAGGAGAGGGGGCAACGATCTGTTGTTGAAAACAAAAAAAAAAACTTTAGCGTTCGGTATTACGCACACGCGACAGCTGCTTATTGATCGTGTTAGGATGAGAAAGCTATGTGTCGCGGAATGAGGACGTCCTGGGAAAACGGGTCGCAAGATGATGCTTCGAGATGTGGGATCTCACTCACCTCGGAGGCAATCATCAAAGGCGTGGTATGGATGTTGAGCGAGCGCAGCTGGTGGGTCATGATCATATAGTCAATGTGTTCCTCTCCCATTTTCTCCAACTGCAATACGAGAAGAAGTTGTTAGATAGACGAGCTGGGTGCTACCATTTTCACATTTCTAAGACCGGAGCGTGTATTGCAACGTGCAAGATATGTAGATATACTTGTATAGTTCCTCAGCGTTGTGACATCTACCACCGCACGTTAGCTTAACGCGTAAGTGTAACATGTTTAGAAGATTTACTTCCATGTCGGATGATTTAAATATCCGATGTGCAAGAAGTAAACGTTCTTTCTCTGGCTGACATTGCTCCTTGATTCTTAAACGTAAACCAGCTTAATTAAAAAAAAACATTTTGCTTTTGGTTTTTTAACAAATCCAGAACAGACTATCGACGTTTTCTTGTAAATGTACCATCGTAAAAAAATAATAGGAAAATCGTGTAGGAATGGCGTGATGTCTTACCAAACAGACGGATTAAAAGTATGATATGCAAACTTGCTAGGAAAAATTCGTCGCTGAGAATCTTTGCGTTTGTCGTGTACGCTTGACACTAGTTATTACCAGCTACGTCTTACCATGAAAATGAAAAGGTAAACCCCCATAGCTGGATTATTATTACATATTCGCAATCCAATTTCGCCGCTTTACCGTACAGATAGTAATAATACGCACTAGCCCCCTTCTGGTTCGCTCAAGGACTTTGACCTGTTCCCCAGCTCCGATAGCATGAACGAAATATCTATAGTTTGGTATTACAGACCTCTTTCGAGAGCATCATCTCGGTTTGCAATTTTTGTTAGATGTCTGCTAAAAAAATCAGTTGTGACTAAGTAAACGTGGAATTGAATGTCGAAAAAGTCTGAAGTAGCAGTTCTCATCTAGTTTGAGAGGAACTGCCAATAAATCAAGGGATTGAGAACAAGGTTCTCAAATTGTGTAATAACGCATTAGAGCAGCAAGCTCTATTGCAACCCTATGTCCGGCATTTCTCCATCCCATATAAAGGCAGAGTGCGCATAGACTGATTATTGCACTTTCTAGCCTTCCATCTCTCCTTTGATGCTGTTCCGTGTAATCATTTTTACGGATAGTGTATCCGTTACCAAGGCAGCAAAGACGATCGATATTAGAGAAGGCAATTTTTGATAACGAACCTCATAGACCTACATTTTTTTTCATTGCGCATCAAAAAAGCATAATGGTGCCATCAGTTTCCTGCCATTAAATTTTTCTCCTACATTCGTGTGCGAATTAGAAAACTATATAAAGTGCACGCTAAATAGATCCTCAGTCACTGCCAGCATAGGACTTTGCAATTTAAAAGTTCTCCAAATTATTACTACACATTCTATCGTCTGCCTAGTCCCTCATATACTAGAAGGACATATACTCCCTCACATAATGGATGTCAAATGTCTTTTTAGTGTTCCCCCTTCAATCCAAAGACGGGAAACAAGACAAATAATGTGATGGAGCAAGAGTCAAGGTTGGCTCACAAGATGAACATTGGCAAAAAAAAAAAAAATCAGCGAGCAGTAAAAAGGACAATATTGACAAATGTACTCGCCTTTGATAGATAGAAGACGGCCTTGGCGGCTTTGTCTATTGACTGGCCAGGCGGATTCATGCGCTGGATCGAACTCAATAGGCGATGCACGGCTAAGGTCATGGCTGTCTCGGCATTGATCACCCCGTGCTTGGCGCAATGGATTTCATGTAGCGATTCTGACGATGCGATGTCTTCGGGCGGCGGGCCGTGCAGCTGGCGGCCAAATCGAAAACGCACCAAGTAATATACAACAATTAACGCGAATCCAACATCAGATCGTTTTTTTTTTCCTTCTTATCTTCTTGTGATGACTGTTTTCGCGTTTCTTTTCTAGCGTTGGCTTTGCGAGCGAACGTGACAGAATGAAGAGCTAATAACAGAAAGCGAAAAAGGATGTGGTTGCTACGACAACTTTTCTGCTGATGCATTCCGCACATCGGAGCGTAAAGCGCGCAAAAAGGACTCTAACATCGCGGTATTATCCAACTCTTTTGTGTAGCCAGTGCTATAAGCCACGAGATCGAAGGCAAAATAAAAAAAAAAAGAGAGCAACGAAAACAAAACAAAAAGAGATAGCGATAAGTCATGAAGAAAACATCGAAAAAGATGATTTGTCAAAGAGAATACCATACTTTTGAGTTTTTATGCAAACGCGTTACTTGTGTGACGTCTAGCTTTCTGCACGTGACGAACAACATTAATACATAATGAAGCCACGTGTCACGAAAGACAACACGGTTTCAAAGAGAAGGAAAAACGTCCGCAGAATAAATACGAAAATTATTGCGACGGCCTTGCCGGGTTTGACGATCGTCACTGATGCGCTAGAGCGTATCATCGTCAAGGAGGAAAACCCTGCCGTGTTGCTTTGTTTGATTTCGTCTGTCGATCGTTGTCAAATGCCAGACACGTGCGGTCTCGTTATAGTGTAACTATAAGGTTGCCAATACCTGCAGCTACGGTTCACATATTAACAAGAAGTTTGAAACTAATACAAGCAGTCTGCGTTTCCAACTTTGTTAAAAGAACCATCAATAATAGACCTACCGGTATGTAAGCCCTACAATGGCTGAAATGCAGCCCTACGAACTAAATGATTGAAATAATAGGAAAACTAAAATTAGCATTAACATGAAGCAGCAAGAAATTAAAATTTTGACGTAATAAATAGTACCATCTTTCTAGAAAAAATTAAAATGTGGGATGTACTTTTATTTACATGGTACGGCAGTTTACATAAAAGCGGCATCTATTATACACGGCATATTTTGCATGACGGACCGCGATCCGCGTGAGAAAAGCCAAGACTGAATACAAAAATACATACAGTCCAAAGTCGTAAATATATATGGAAGTGAACGTGGCGAACTACTATTTTTATACAGTGGAGGCTTTCGACGACGGTAAACAGACGACACACGATCAAAATAAAAACAAGCAGCTATATGCAGAATGTGGCAAAAAATAAAAATAAATTGAAAGATAGAGCACGAAGAATATTGTGTGACGAATAAAGAAGTTTGGCATCTCAGACGAGAACGCCTCCGCCAATTGATTTATTGAAAGCCACCTTGAGCGGTGGTGCATTGGAAATATTAATTCCAAGCGGAGCGCTAGGTGCCAAAGTGTTGCTACTAACAAGAGACGGATACCAGGACACGTGACCGGGATTGCCATTATTACTGACGTTTTCAACTACTTGGCGACGACTATTAGCGCTAGCAACAGCCGGCGTCGCAGCAACAGCCGACGGCGGCTGATGGTGCGAAACGGCTGGTGGCTTTCGGGCCGCATTCGCCAATATACTGTGTGTTTGATTTACCGGGCTTTTGAGTTGCCGTTGTTGGAAGTCTGCACGCAGCTCGGCAGTGGTCAGTTGATCGGAAGTGACGCACCCCGACGACGGTTTGTTGCCGCTTTTTCGATAAATCTCCAATGTCAACGTATCACCCGCCGCTCTGTAATCGAATAAAAACAATCAATGAAATTCGGATACGACCAATTACAAGCAGCAAGATATCGATTTGGACGAAGCGCTTTCAAATATGATTTAAAGAATAGGGAATGGCTTCTTCTCCGTTTATCCTTGTTATTTTTTTAGTATCGACTTGTTTGTTGACATAGGAAAATGCTGTCAAAACCTCTCCCCTCTATTACCGCATCTGCCTCTTGTGCAGGCCTACACCAATGTCGGTGAAAGAAAATGTTTCTTTCGTTTTACGACATCTAAGCGCTCCCTCTTGCAGACAACGAGGCGCTATAGCGAATCGATTATTTTAGTGTGTGTGTGTGTTCGCAGAAAGAGCAGATGAAAAGAATATCGAAAGTTTTCTTCCTCTACATAAAGGCCTGGGTCTCAACGATACAGGCCACCATCATCTAATAATATGTGGGTGAGCATGGTACGTACTCGCCGGACTCTCCTACGCAAACAGATAATGGGTGAACAAGAGGACAGCTATGGGTGTGGCAAGCTTTTCTGTCCATCCCCTCCACACAAACAACACGCTAAAAAAAAAATAGTTGTGCGATGTTCGCTACAGCATAGTATTGGCTATATGCGTATGTTCACGTAGCCTCAGAGGGGAGGCAAAAAACGTCGACGATATCCAACTAGAGAAAAAGTCGAAATGTCAGACGACCATGCAGGACGCGCTGGGGCACGTTTCCAGAACCTTTTCCATTAGCTAGTACAAAAAGGGAAAAAAAAAGTTACTGAACGTACGGGATCGCGCCGAAAAGTAAAACGGGAAAAAAGAAAAAGACTATAAATGTGAGAAGGGATCTGTTCTAACGTTTTCTAACGATCGCTATAGAGACTCGGGTCAAAACTTGTTCGTAAAAAGGAGGGAAAAACAGCCCGTGCGTTAACTGAGCTCTAGTGGTAGAGACGTTGACATCGCTGTCCTTTTTCCTTGTCAGAGTTTTTGCCTTGGCTGTTATCCGTGGCATCCAATTACGTAAAAGAATTTCACCAGGTAGTACGTTATTTTTCTCTGGGGTCAGCGTAAAAGTCTCTAAAAAAAAACTTTGTGGTACGTGACTACACGCAGGTCTCCAACCGAATGTCTAACCTATTGTCAGAAACAGACAAAAGATTTTCCAATAACAGATCACTAGAGAAGCTGCATATGTTTCATCTAGGTCCCTACACTTATGATGCAACGCAAACTGTTGCCCTAACCTAAAAGGACAGTGTAACAAGAACTCACTCAATTCAGCAGCCGGGGAGACGGACCGTGTTGCACAACAAGATAGGCCCTTTCTACACAAAATGAACGCCATTGTTCACCTGACGTGGGCAGAGCACAAGAGAATAGCGAGAAGGACGTTACGTAAACCCGGCGACAGTGGAACACAAAACGAGTCGTCAAACAAAATCACATGTTCCATACGAAACGACCACTTTCGAATACGACAGAATTGAAACTGAAAGTAGAACCCCATTTCCCCAACAGATTTCAGACCCTACCTCCGCCTGTTTCGAATATTAGAGGATGTGGTAGATATTTTGCATTCAACTCAACGAACAAAAAGAAAGAAGATAACCCTTTCCATGAAACGCCCCTGCTGCTTACGTAAAAGTGGGGGGTGCGGTGATCTTCTCAATCTTTTGCCAGCGGTAGGTAAGTTATGAAACCAACACCTGTCCTCTTTTGCCAAAATGATATCGTACCCTCCCCCCAACTACGACGAAGAGATCAACCTAAGGGGATAGGTACGAATGATTTGAACCTAGCTGATGTCCAAAACCTTAGCGATCAGCAATGGATCACTAAAGATGTTGCATATCTTTCATCTGCCTTCCGTATATAACGACGAAACGTAAACTGTTGCCCTAACCTGATAAAGGGCAGTGCCCTCCATATGAATATTGCATGCGCTCACTTTTGTTTCGTTCGCGGGGGTTTCACGCGGGATTAGAAAGTGTAGCTAATGTGGCTGGTGACAGCCAAGAAAAAACACGAAACCAAGGAATCATGGCTAATGGCATACGAGTAAAAAGAAATCTACTAGAACAGGTAGGTAGATCACGAAATTGAGAAACAGGTCCAAAAAATATTTATCGACCGGCCGTGCAGGATTACCGTTGGAAAAACTCGGTCAGAAGAAAATGGCAACGCAACGAAATACTGAAATAAAAACCAAAAAAGGAAAAAGAAGTAGAGAGGCTTACTGAATTAATTGAAGAACTTGCTCTTCGTCCATTTTAACAACGTTGTGGCTACCGACGAAGACGATGTAGTCGGCGACGCGCATGCCGGCCAAGTCAGCCGCTAATCCAGGCTCAACTCGCTCGATCCTGTAATAGTAACCAACGTTTGTCTAATAAATAAAAGAAGTCCACTAATGTAATAAAAAAAAAAAAAAGAAACAAGAGATACATTTTCGAATGGACATAAAAAGAACACACACGAAAAAGGGGGTATTGAGTAATAGTTACGTAGGGTTACAGTGGCAATATCAGCGAGGGCGGAGTAACATTATAATTGAGTTTTATAACTTTTTGCTTGTGCAGTACACGCTGTACCGTAAAGCGACCTCATTAGCCCCAAAGTATAATCTCTTTTACAAGCTTCTACACGACGCTGTACGCGAACCAACCCCAAAACTATAATGATCTACTTGCTTCTCGACTTGGTATGACAACAAGAATTGATTACAAAAATATCTGTCCTTATATTAGCAGCAGTATCTCTCCTCCCGCCCGTTGATTTGTATTATTAGCGCAGACGTATAATTGGAGGGAACAATAAGAAAGTATTGTATCATACCTCGGCGGATGAGTCCACGTCACAGAGAAACCGTAGCCTTTAGGACCTCTCTTGAGATTGACCGTTGTAGTGTAGGGCGTTTTGCCTTTCGGTTCGGCTTCCACAGGCGGGCAACGTACGGGAGTGTGGCGAATGTCCGATCCAATAATCTTCGGCAACGCGGCAGAAGATGGTGACGGACTAGACGATATCTCTGATCTCACACGATCACGTTCATCAGTAATTCCATTGTCCAAGTCGCTGTCATCCACGACAACGAGATCCTCCTCCATGTCGGGATCTGTCGGTACTGAAAACACGAACAAAACAAATGCAGTTAGATGATGAACGAGATTATTAATCAAATGTTTTTTGGTGGAACATACCGATAGTCGAGTTGTTCAAATCGATTTGTTTTTTCACGGCAAAGTGACGTTGGCGGCCAACGTTCCCGTTCAGAAGTCTGTACCACCCGCTAGCGTCCTGTGACAAAAACCGAATGCAATTCACAATTTAGAAATATGGACAGAAAATGGTCGTGAAACAAGTGAAGGCAAAAACGGACGTGCGGGAATGGTTGGGCATTTTGTTTGTACATCGAATGGTTTGCTGTCGAATTTTAAATCCTATATAGAGGGGGAAGAGCAAAGGGAGTTTGCGCCAGTTCACTAATAGGTTTAGAAATGAATAAAGGCAGCAAAAACTTCTCAGCTATGGCTGCCGCTTCCTGTCGCTATTCGGATACAGTTTCGACCGTTATCACGAACGACGAATAGCTCACACCAAAGGCTTCTTTTTTTATCCCCCTTCCAACTGATCCGTTGGAATTGAGAAGCGAAAGAGAAAGTGGAGAAGATAAGAGAGATAGGGTACCTCATGCAAATGAGAAAGAGCTTCGAAATAGAAGGGTTGATCGAATTCGGGCTAAGAATGAATCAGTGTATACTCACTTTGCGTATGACGTGGCTGACGCTAAAGGACATGCAACCTCTGAATTCGCTCCGACTGCGCAGGCAAAAATGACATGAAAGAGAAGCACAAAAAATGCTATTATTTAAGAGACAATCCGAAATTGAGAAATTAACATATGATAATGAAATTAGCGACGAGAGAGCTGGATTGCATAAGCTTGAGCTCTTCATTCGCACACTCGGCGGATTCGATTTCTCGAGCGGAATGGAAGTAACTTTGACGCGTTTTGATTGCGCAAAAGGTCAAAGATCCTTGTAGGAATGAGAACTCAAGCGTAATAATATTAAGCTTCTCTTCTTTTTCCCTCACTTACAATGAAATTCCAACTAAATACATTTCTATTCCTCTCCTAGGTGACAACAAACTTACTTTTTCTTCGGATCGCGGTCCCAGACGGAGATGAAGAGCCTCTTGTAAAGGTCAGCCGAAAGAAATTCGAACGAAAACTTTTGGTCGTACCAAGGATTGTTGTCGTTCTTGACGAGTGTCGTCCGGCAAAACGTTTGCTCCGGACTGTCAGGGATCAGTGACACCTTGACGTATGAATTGCACGCTCGACCACTGTTGGGATTCTTCAAATATCGAGCTGATTGAACTACAATGTAACCAAAAAAAAAATTTATTGATTGATTCATTGGATGTAATTTGATTTATGGTAATTACTGTGAATTGTCAATAGACCGGAATTGAGGTAAATCGCCAATTGTAATTGTCCTGTTTAAAACAAAAATTAAATTGTGAGAAATTAGAATGTTTGGCTTTCGTGTTTATATGGAGCAATGAAAATGGTTTAACCCATTCACGACAAAGGTGAAGAGAAATCATGAGGATACCTTTGCCGTGCAAAACGTCGGCAGCTTTAGGTTTTCGTGAGCTCTTACGACGTAAGGTATTAGAGCTTTTGGAGCTGTATGTGCTTCGAATGCTCATGGCCGTCCTGTCCAGTTTGCCGGTAGAATTAGCCGTCGTATTGGCAGTGGAGCATCCGCGTCGGCGATTGTGACGCCCCCTGCCGCCATTTTTGCGATTCTTCTGCGGCGTCGAGACGCTCTGTCCGTCGTGACGCCATATCCGACTACCAGAGGGTGTCGGCAACGGTTTGTTACCATGGAGACGGAGTCCCTTGCTTCGTTTCTTCACCGGCGTCGTCTCCATCAGCGCAGTCACTTCACGGCTCTGTTTGGCCGCTTGCAGTCGTGCATAAAGGGCCTTGTGTGAATTCCATGTTTCACAACTATCGGACGCGTAATCATCACCGACTAACTGGCCTTGCCCAGCAACAGTTCCGGTTGTTTTAGCGGAACGATCCAGGACGTCGCAATTGATTTTAGTCAAATCACTATAAGCCATGTAAAGGGGATTCTCAGCTGCTGTTGCCCGGCCGGCCAGTCTCGATCCTGTTGTCAGTCCATTGGTTTGTATTTCCGTCTGAGTGGCCGCGTTTTCGCGCACTCGAGACGCTTCCCGTTTATGCGCTCCGTTTGATTTCTTCTTCCGGTTGCAATGGCAAGATCCGGCAGATGACACGCTCGACGAAGAAGACGGAGAATGTCCTGGACGGTCCATTTGACAGCGACATTTATTCATCGGTGGAGGAAAGGGCCGTCGGACGGAATTGCAGCAACAATGCTGGCAATGGTTGCGACTGCCCGGCTGTTGGCCGTCTATCAATGAGAGGTTATCCATATCGCGTACGGTATCGGAGAGCATCGCTTCCATCGACCAATCAGACGGTTCGTACAGCTCCGAACAATCATTGACCGAGGCGTCGTTCAACATCAATTCCAAACGATGAGCCCTTTCGTGCAACAACTGTTGCCTTCGTGAAGAGACGGGCCGAGCATGGGCTGATTTACGGATTTCTTTTTTATCGTCTTTCATTCTTCCGTCCATTTCGTCTACGCAGTTCTCTTCTATCGCTTCTCTTCTTTTCTCTTGTTCTTTAGTTTGAGAGTTCTGTTGCTGTTGAAATGGTGGAATGATCCAGCCGAAAGGGCTGGTAAAATCACCGGAATGTCTTAGACTGCGGCTTCGGCTGTGCGATACGTTCAGCCTGGCTTTGAACGCCATGAGCGGCTGTCCAGGTTGCGATGGCATGTTAAGATTTTCGTAATCCGCATCCTCGGCTGCTCCCTCCGCTGCGGTGGTTTTTGACGACGCCAGCGCGAGTAGCGAATGGCATCGGCGAGAGATGCGCGGCGGAAGCGATGGCAACGGATCCACAGACGCCATATTACAATACAAATGATCGGAAGACCAAGAAGAATCCTGTTGATCGATGTTAGCCATCAGAGTCGAAGATGAGGACGAAGACGCTTTGCTTTTGTCTTCCGGCATTCTCCGGCTGAAGTAAGGAGAAGCCAAACCGGAGAGGAAGTGAGGATCCGTCGTGGAGTACACGCTGGAAGGACAAGATGGCAGTGGCTGCTGTTGCGATCCTGTTGCTTGTTGTTGTTGTTGCAACTGGGATTGGTTCGACCAGCAATTATAGTAAAGACTCCGCTTGTTATCCGTCCGTGGCAACGTATTGTACACAAACGGCTGGACAGGTAACAACATATCCTCGGCCAAACTTTGTCTACTGGCTGCAAGCTGGGGACTAGCACTGGCCGCCCGACTCAGTGACAGAGCCTGGGCCATTTCCGCCACACCGGAATCCTATTGGAAAAAATAAAATAAGAATTAAGATTTTTGAATTAAAACGTATATTCAACTTGAATATCTCGTAAGGAATGTTAGCTTAAGAGACGAGAAAAAAATAGGGATTGACCTTATGTGAGAAAGGTGGGAATTATAAAGTTTGCCCAGGTTTTTTTCTATTGTGAGCGAAAACATGTTTCTTGCACAATTCCGGCGGCTTTTTACCCACCCAATTATGTCACAGTTCAATGAAGAGTGCATAACGCGTCTATTGTTATTCCATAGACCCTGCACATTCTACAGCTTCTGGCAAGACGTTAAATAATAACTGGCCAATAAAAAAAGAATGCGGAATGGATGGGGGAAAAAAGGAATCAAAGAAAAGCAAAAAAAAAAAAAAAAGCGGCAGAGGCTTTGATTCGAAGGGTGTACATAACGGTCGCGGTCGGTAGTCCCTAGTAAGTATTAGTTATGGAGGGTCTTACATATGTAATAACACGCAATCTTTCGGATGTCTAGCGGATCTTATTGGCCTCGTATTATCAAGGTGCTACGCTCCACACATCATACAGGTGAATAACAAAGAAGGGGGCGCTACCTATTGTATCTTTTATCTTCCCTCTTTCTTTTTTTAAGTATTTTCTATTGTTATCGGAAGTATGCAAAAAGAAAAAAAAAATCTTTAATGTACCTGTGTATCGCTGCCGGAACTACCGTTGGAAATGGAACGACGCTCCATAAGCGCGTTATTGCCAGGTAGTTGCATCATGGCGTAACGGAAACCAGGGAATTCCAACAGCAATGGATTATCCACGTCAATGGATTTGCTGTTGTTGTTGTTTGGTGCGTCGTAGACCGGCTGGAGCTGTTCGGCCAGTTGCTGTTTCTGCTGTTGACGCCCACCGGAAGCAACGGATCTGGGCTTCCAGAAATCACTGGAATCATCGGCTGATCGCGACGAAGCCAACAGGACGGGCGCTATTTCCGTGTCTTCTAAATTCACGTAAGACGGTTGCCAATCGTAACCGCCGTCTGGGGACATGACGCGCTTCACGTGATCTACTTCGTCCGTCGTTGGTTGATCGCTGTTGGAACTACAAGATTCGTTCAATTTCCCTACTTCCTGCAAATCGGTGGCAGAAACTAATTCCAGGCAAAAGCCTCGCCGACTGCACGGCACGTTGACGAAGCCCGGCATCTCCAGCGCCCCGCTTTCCCGGACAGATTTGATCCCATCTGTTTGGCCATTTTCGCGGTTGGATTCAAAGACGACGGGCAGAGTGACTGATTCGCCAATTAGCCTCGCTTCGGTTTGAAATGTCACCTGCTTGTTTGGCCGGTTTTTCTTGTTCTGAACGGAAGGCTCTTGGCATCCAGTAGCGTTGCTAACGGACAGTCCGTGACTGGCAAGCGAACGACTCGCGCTATATTGGTGTAGATGCTGGCCGGTAGAATTGTGCGGCCCGCAGGGCGCTGATTTCTTGAGAGGCGAGGATGTTCCATTGAACGGATGACAGGCCGATCCGGATGGCGTCGGTGTTGATGGCAGGCCGTTACGGCTGCAGGCCAAAGCTAAGCTGGAAAGATCCATCAAGTTATCGTCCGATACGTTGACGGTGGGCGATGGCGGATGACGAACTGGCCGAGGTCGGTGTAAATCATTTGATGCGGGTGGTTGATTAGTAAACGAGGCCACTACACCGTCCAGTTTCTTTAAAGGCACGGCCTGTTGCGGATGATGTTTAACTGACGGGCAAGGAGAAGCCGCGCTATTTTTGGTAACTTGATCATCTACAATGCTATCCATTTTGGAATGATTGCGCATGGCCGAACTGCGAACAATTTCCATTCCTGGAATAAATAGAAAGAAATTTTAAATTACCGAATTTTTATTGTTATCCAAATAAGATGAGTCTTACGGTTCATGGGAAGGAGCGTGGCTTCCGCCAAGGTCCGCGTTTCATCCGCGGAAGCGGACCGTGCTGCTTCGGCTTCAGCGTCTGACATTTGAGCCAGTTCGTCTTGGAGACTATGTATAATATTTCTATACGCTTGATTGCTGATATCTTCCAGCGCTTTCCGTTTCAAATTGGCCGCAGCAGCCGACATGTAGGCCGAGCCGGACAGCGAAGAAGAGCCAGCCGTTTGTTGAACAGCAACTGGGATCTTATCCAGTTGCATGTAGAGACTGCTGCCATTATCGGCCGTCTCTACAACAACCGGTTTTCTTCTCGCCCGTCGGTTCGCTGTCGATGGTGAACACGAGGAGTTTGTCGTACACGACGAAGAGGAAGAATCGGGTCGCTTATATTGGCCTCTGTCCTTGATAGGAGAAACGGAACGCGCTTGCCGCAATGTCGACATTCTCCTGACGGTGGCCTGTTTAATCACGCCGCCCTTCTGACTGGAAGACCTAACCGACCCCGGCGTAGCTGTTCCACTAATCACAGATCCGCTGCAATGGCCGTAAGTGGGAACACCGTGACACGAAGCGGCGCTGGATCCGCGCGGAGGCACTAAAGGAGGTGGCGGTGAGCCACCTCCATCTGAAGATGCCGTCGTCCCCGTTTTGATATCGCACAAATCACTGGTCGCAGTCGTTGGGCTGTTCTTCGATTTGTTCGTGGAGCTGGAATCCTTGCGTCGAAGGAGCTTGGCGGATGCGCGCCGCAAATCGGCCAGACTAACACGAGCTGCCGACGTAGCCGAATGATGGCCTGTTGAACTGCTTTGGCCGCCGTTTTTCGAGCCCTTTGCCCATTTCAGCATGGCGACGGGGCCTCCTGGAAATTCGGAATCAAAACAAAACAAAACAAAACAGTCCGTTTAATATAAGAATTTTCACGAGTCACGAGTGACGATAACCACGTCCTACTGTAGTGGCTAATCGTGTTGAAATGTCATCAAAAGACACAAAAAATAACCTTCTGCACCAAAAACAGAAAACGAGAGAAGGAAAAAAGAAAAGGTGGGGAATAGAAACGAAGCGATCCATCTATCGTTCGTCCCGTTTTCCCAAGTTGACATCTTGCGCTTTCTCTCTCTCACTCTCTGCGATGAGATTGTGTGTGACACGATGCCTTGGCACGGGGGACGGAACACGGCCGTACATTTCGCTATAAAAGCCGATGGCGTCGTGAAGAGAAGTCACGAAAAAAAAAAACACTGCAGACGACGACAAGACGCATGTCGACAACCGCAAATGGCAGTCTCAATAACAACAGCCAAGGAGAAAAAAAAAACATATCGTTTTTGGGGGGTGTGTCTCTTCAGTAGATGGATGTGTGTGTGTGTGTTTGGAACAATCGGATGTAATCACGACGAGGCACCTCTGGTGGCCTCTCTGACAGAAGTCGACCTACAACACCTGTAGAACCCTAGGGGTAGGGCCATTGTTTCTCAATACACGTTTCACTTGAAATTTCGATGCAAGTAGAGAGAAGAAAAAAAAAAGGGGGGGAATCCATCAAAACAAAAGGCGAACGGCGAGATGTGTATAACCACACGCTCTCTTTTTATTTCTTTTGTTTTCTCTAGAAAATGTGTGAATCTGATTCCGCTCTACGTAACAACCAGACTGGAATCAGTTTTGACACGCAAACCACCAACCGCGCCAAGAAAACACCAACAGTCGACGCCCATTTTCGCAGTCAACGAAGGAGAGAGAGAAACAAAAAAAAACTAAATAAGAAAATAAATATGATCAAACGTTCGTGCGTGATTATAGCGTGAACTCAGCCACACACACAAAAAAAAAAGCAGCCCAACAAATCTAAACGAATTTAGTAGTGGTTCTCTGACTTATGCACTGACTGTGTTGCCGGTAGACGTAATTCTATTGGCCCGTCCGACATTCAACACGCAACAATCAAAGCAAAAAAAAAAATCTAGAAATATATACTATGAAAGAAAAAAAAAAGCAAGACGAATGAATAGAATAAAAAATAAGCCGGAACGAACAACTGTAAGAGTTGTGGATGACGGGCCAAGTTCAAGTTAGTGATTGATCGCTTGCTACTTTTGTGTCTGTCTTTTCACTCGACGGAGCTCTTCCCGAAATTCCAGAAATCGTCTTCTAAGAATGCGCTGATCTCCTTTATGCTCCCCAGTCTTTCAACTGTTCGTAACATTTGATCCCGGTGGCCTTGCATCAACGTCATAACGAAGACTGGAGCAGACGTTCAGCAGCCAGGGTGGTACGAGCCGTTTGATTTCGTGGAACACACAAGACACAAAATGCGGCCAATCAGATATTCAAACAAACGTCAACAACTCAAACATTGAACGCGCATCCAACTGAAATGTTTTTCGACAAAAAAGGGGAAAAACAAAATTGGTTCACCTATAGTACACGTGTAACAGCCCCGAATTGGTAATGGAATGTGAAACAAACGAAACTAAACACTGCCAAAATGGATGACGAGATCGAAATTCCCCTTAGAAAAATGACAGCATCTGGTTTGGCCCTTCGTGAAATCGGACCGACCTGCCAAAAGAGACTCAGCTAAGGACTGAACGAGTAAATAAAAATAAGAAAAGCTCCAAATCCGTTGAGGAATGATACGAATGACGAATGAAAGGACTGCGATGATGAAGAGATGGACTCGATTTCCATCTTGGGTAGGTAATAAGATCTGAGGGATTGGGCGGGTAACTCGATGACGCCGTTGCTCTCCGCAGGTATTACCACAACCAGTCGTGTTCAGAATTTTTGCCCTACTCTTTTTCTTTTTTTTTTTCCCTCATACTAAGCCCAAAATAAAACCGATAAACAACAAACAAATAAAAAGCATGGAGAGATTCCAACTGGTCAGGATAGTGTAAGAAAAAAGGGAAATAAAAAATACCCAAAACGAGCAACTAGACACGCGACGAGAGGAAAAACCAATAGACTTTATGCTATGGGAAAAAAGGAACGTTGAAAGAGATCTTATAATACGCTCTCTTGTGTGTGTCATCGTCCATCACCCACCGCAGGTCCAAAGTGTTCCATGACGAGAAACCGGATCAGATATCCGTACGCTGTTTAATCTTCCTATCTGCTGGAATGTGGCTCGACATCTGCAGTCGACAAGAGGGAGGGACAATGATACGATGAGTTATTTCTCGCTCTGCATAGTTCACACTAAACTATTTAAAAAAAAAAAAAAAGGAAATACAACATTTCATTCTCCAATTTCACGTCCAATGTTTGTTTTCAATGCGCTAAAAGTAGGCAGAGAATGGCATACCACAACGTTTTGATCAGGACACCCACATCCACACAGGAAGAGAGCATTATAAACATTCCGATGATGACGGAAGAGATTAGGCCAACTGATTAAGAACATTCAAAGTTCCGCAACGGATTTTGTTTTTTTTTCTTCGACCAACAAAAATAGTTTCGATTAAAAGATTACTTCTCCCCCCACCTAGCATTTTGCTTAACCACAGAGAATAGGGGCGTTATGATTAGATAGATTTCTATGTCAAGTAGCTGTTTGTTTATCCTAAAGGATTGTCGTAGTTTACCCCATTTCCGTGTGTGTATCTTCATCAGCAAAAAGCGTTTTTGATTTGTGTGCGGTGACCCTTGTGATCCCTTCTATTTTGTTATTTCCCATCAAAGCTGATGGAAAGAGGAAGATTGGAAGGAAAAACAGCCCGGAGGGGTAGCACCTTTTGCTGCGGGTCCATCAATCAGAATGTTTTCGCTTCGCTGGATCCCCCATCATGGAACACAACGTCTCTAAAGCTTTTTTACATTTTCGCTTTGATAGTATAGACGAGCAGAGCTAAAAGCAAATGGTACGACCTTCGCCAATCAAATGATACCCCTTGAAATCGTATGCACCGATGAATTTCGTCTTCCAGAAAATCTATTCGTCCCAACGGTCTGTTCCTGTTTAGCCCGACAACCATTTTGATGTTGTTTGACTTTGGCCATGTTTGCTGTTGTTACTGACTGGGCCTTTCACTTGAGAAAAAAAAAAAAAAAAACCAAACTCTCTCTCCCTCCCTCGTCCCCAAATAAGGCGGGGGTCTTTACCCAATTCATGATAAAAACATGGGCATAAGAAATAATATGCATACATCAATCGGCCGTCAAAATGGCGGAGACTTTCAAAAAAGGGGAAGGAGAGAAAGCTTCGATCTTTTATTGGCGCCTGCGTTTGTTTTTCGTTGTTTAATGCTGGGAAAAAAAAGAAAAGGCCAAGAGTAGGAGGAGATATCCGTCACCGTGTGAGAGACGTGCAAAAATAAAAATAAATGAATAAAAAAAGGTCATCGCACATTTTCCCACAAGATGCGCTTTTTGCGATGTTTGTGTGACCTGGAAAGTGACTGTCATTGAAACACAGACAACAACAACAACTTCTCCTTTTTTTTTATTCTTTTATTTTGGTCTTGCTCGTTGTTGTACCTCCAACTATTAGTACCGGTTTGCTACCCTACATTCTCAGCGAACTGCGCACTGCCGTCATTGTATAAAGGAACGCGGGAGTTTGATATCTGCTGTCAAGTCAAACAAACAAATGGGGACCTTTTTTTTTTCATTTGCTTCGCAGAGCGTGAAAGATTGACATTGAGACGAACAGAATGAGAGTTGTGTTCCAGTTGTAGTAGCCGTTTGCCTTATTATTGTAACAAGTTCCCCCTAAAAGAGACGCGCCCTCTCACCTGTGACGGACGCCCCGCTTACCTTCTCTATGCGCACTACCTTTGCAAGTTTTTTTGTTAACACAACAACAAGCCCATGAGCAGGTAAGAAAAAAAAGCCAGGAGAAGGGAGGACAACAAGACTGCGTCAACAATTGAATAATACAGCCGACGACTCGGAACCGACGCGGTCGCTGTTACATACAAGAGGGTTGTGGGAGAGGTAAAATGGTAAAATGAAAAAAAAGGTATCCCATGTAGTTTCCAAAGAAAAACGAAGAAATTGAATAGAAAAAAGAACGTTGACAATAAAATCGAAATCAACGCTGACAAAGTTTTTGTCTGACTTTTTTTTTGCCTCCTTCTGTGTGCGTGAAAACTTGTCTGTTATCAAGATTGGGTGTCTATACTTTCAATTAAAACAGAGGGGAATAAAAAAAAAGAAATGGCTACTATCAAATAAAATGAACGTTTGATCTCGTTCGGACGGTGGAGGGGACAAGCGTTGGACACGGATAGGTCGCATTGTTTTTGTAAGATAAAGTGTGAATCTCGACAAACAAGAGGACCCTCGACTTCTTTTCTTCCCCCCCTTGACTTCATTTTCAATTAAACACAACAAGTTTTCAAAAGATTATTATTGTGCATGTCGAATCAAAAAAGCCCAAACCACCAAAGCGGCACCGGTATCCCCCTCCTTCTTCCTCTTGATTCTCTTTGTCAAAAAGAAATAAAAATTGAGTGCTATAGTCTTTTCTTTTTTGATGATAATAAACCCCTCGATTCAATTTGTACGAAAGACAAAATGAAATTAAAAGAGAGGGGAGGAAGAGGCGGACTATTACAACGTGGGAGAAGAGCGCTGTAATACAGCGAGCGTTTATAGACATACAGACGTATAGACAAGTCGGTTGGTGTGCCCATAAAACCGGGCCACTTATTAGATGACTGTGTTTTTTTGTGTGTGTGTGTGTGTGTGGAAACCTCGACTTTTACGGGAAGGGGAACTAAAAAAAAGCGGCATCGGCGGAACCGGGGTAAAAAGAAAGATGAAGGTGGATGAGGGGGGGGGGCTAAAAATTTTCTTCAAAACGTCATGTATCAAACAGAAATAAATTCGAATATAAGAATATAGTATACCTATACTGGCTAAAGGTCTTTTTCATATTTGAAATTCTCTTTTTTTTTACCTTTTTCTGCTGGATCATCTTCACGTGATTTCGTTAATGGATTACAGCGCACCACTTTGTTATATACGTTTTCCCATCTTTTTTTTTTTCACTGAAATGACGTGCTGTACTGCCAGCACGTCGATCGAAAGATTACTGACGTTGCCGGGCCAGACAAAGGGAAAAAAGCAGAAGGCAAAAAAAAGAAAAAAAAATGGGGGGAAGAGGGAGAAAAATTTGTCGATTCTTATAGCTTCTGGGAAGTGATTGGATCGGTCGACATAACACGACAATAGCTCATCGGCACAGTTTCATTAATCAAGTATACATGTTGTCAAATATGTATAATACTAGAGCTGTGGGGCATACCGTGTGAGAAAAATCCACAATAATAACAAACATCCTTGGAAATGAATATACAAGAAATTGTGGGGTTTGTTCAAAATCTAAAATAGCTGAGGTAAAAATTTTTTTTTCCAAAATCAGTAAGGTAAAATATAACTTCCCCCCCTACCCTTACCCTATAATCAAAAAAATGGGTGAATACTATTTTTAGGAAAGAAAAGAAAATGATAGAAAAAGAATGGAATGCTATTTCCATCGGTCGACTTTAACTTACAATACACATGCTCGTGAAGGGCAATCCAAAGCTTCCAGAATGGAATTCCAGACGATCTTCTTTTCTTTCTTCTTAGTAGCAACAAGCGGCCTGCTTATTTTTTTCGGGTGTAAATCTTCTTCTTGTTCTTCTTCTTCTTTTCCCCCTTTTTCTTTCTTTACTTCGAATATTTTTTTCCCCGTTTATGACTTCTTCTATCCGGCCGACACTACACCGATGGGTTCGAGGGGGTTAGAGCGCGCGCGCTCGTGTTATTATTCAAACTCAACGAAAAGAACTCTGTGATGGCGGAGTTCTGAAAACCGGCAGCTTCCAGCAGCCAGTCAACGCATTAGCATACGGCCTCGCTGTAGGTAAAAGAAAAAGCTAAAGGTAGCTGTAAGGGTAAACGAAAGGATGTTGTATAAGACTCTCTCTCTTTGATGCAGACGCACAGCACTCGGCTTCGCGAGAGCTTTACTGGAATGTTCGAACGCGGGTGATTCGATAAAAAAGAAAAAAATCCCTTCACTATCCCTCGTCGAGATGAAGTCGAAAGATATAAATTGTGTGTGTGTGTGTGTTTCCCCAATTGTAGTTTGAAAGAGAAAGACCGGTTAAGTCTCTTTTAAAAGTGGCAGTCTTTTGTTTCTTTCGTTCTTCATCCACAAATCTCGATCGTCCAGTAGGACCCAAAACACAGAAAAATGCGTTCAAACAAAACGAAACAGATGACGGCGATTAAAGTTGACGGCGTGGAACTGAAGGGGGTAACGTCTCGATAAAAATCCCATCCAACTCTTCACGAAAGACAATGGTTGATGATGCACTATCACACAAACACACGAGCGTATAGACGCACAGAATCGTGACACACGGTGGCGACCACCAAACTTGTCCGACCGAACCCGCGCGTGTTTCAAAATTGTCTGCGCTAAGAAGGTAGAAAAATAAAAAGGGTTCACCAGGGCTCCAGGGGCTTTCTAATATTGTTTTTTTCTTTTTCTGCCTGCGGTAAATAAAGGTGTACAGGACTAGTAGACCCTCCACGAATGGCGTTTTGGGTAGATATATGTGTGTAGTATAAAGGAGCACTAACACTGTTGTCGAAAGACACCACCGCAAGACGGAGCAATCAAGCAACAAGCTCTTTGCCTTCGAAAACTTTCAAAACCGTTGATGACTTGAGGGGCTTCCTGACTGCGAGATAGCCGAAAGTAATCAATGGCTCTCGCTTGATGGCCTCCCGTAAAAAACAACAACAATTTGGCGCGCGAACGAAGGAACGAGCCATCAAGTTCGGCTGATACTTTAAAAGGTTTTTTTTTTCGCGAAAAAGAAATGGTGTGTGCAACAGGTGAGTCAGGCACGCCTCTTTTCTTAATCTTTTTACGACATCGAATCGCATCAGAACTCAACAAGCCGTGAAACAAACGGCAATCAAACGTCTTCTCCGAAAAGATTCAAAATTTTTGTTCGTTTTTGGGCTCCTCACGCCAATCAAAAATCGCCAAGGATAATGGGAGATTCGATTATGCGTCACACACGAGTTCAGGCAATTAATGATCGGCTCGAATCAACACAACCAGTTCCAATCAACCTGTCCAAGATGTTTGGCATATTTACACACGATAAACACGAGAACGCCACTTGTTTTTTAATTTGAAAACTATAACGCAGAACACAATTTTCGGGGGTCGCTGCAACTCTTCGACGAGTTGTCGTGTCCACCCTGTTCTCGTAGCTTCACAAGACTGACGTTTTCCTCATAGACAAGAGTTTAGAAACCCCCCCACTGGTTTGCTCGGGCCTTGTATACCTTTTTTTTGAACCTATACCATTTCTTATGTGTCCTCTTCTTCTACGTGGTGGTGCTATGCCCGGAGTCGCGCAGGTCCCTCCCACTTTTCTTTCTCCTGGCTGAGGTGTGTCTGTCCCACCACTACCATACCTATATATATATATCTATCTAACTATAGGTACTACACAAGGCATGGCAAGGAAAAAAAAAATGGTGGTGTGTGGTGGTTAGGTGGGGGGAGGATTCAGTGGTGGCGGATGGCCTTAGGGTTCAAACTTCTTCTTCTTTGAGGGGGGTTCTTCAATGTGTAGGAGATCCGGAGAAAGACGAGGCCATCCGGAGACTGGGCATCAGGAGGGGGGGAATCAAAGAGAAAAAGCCGCTATTTCAATTTTTTGGGGGGAGAAAAAAAAAGAGACTTTTCTTCTTCTTCATCGGCTTCTTCTGGTCATTGGAAAAGAGGAATAAGGGGGTCGATGAAGGTTTTAAATAAAAAGGAGATGAGAAAAAAAGGGACGCGGTGCTGATGCATTGGGAAACTGGGAGGACATTTGTCTACTGAAGAGTAAAAAGAAAAAGATGAATTCAAAGAATGAAATGGGAATATAAAAATAATGTCCTTCTCTTTTATCTCTTTGTGACTGTGTGTGACCAGAAAAAAAAATTTGAATCTTTCTTTTTTTCTTGGCCATCATCAGCGCGTTGAAATTGGAGATCATTCCCCTCCGAATAAAAGAGAGAGAAAAAGGTATTAGTAAAACATTTCCGTTTTCATTTTTCTTTTCGAAAAATTGTTTTAAAAGATGCCACTTGGTAGTGCGCACGGTCTACGTCAACGAGTCACGCTCTTAAAGGTGAAGTAGGAGAGACGGGAATGGCTTTTTTATACTACCGTTTTGAAACATCTTGCGACTAATGCTGATGGACCGCTTATAGTGCGCGATGCATCCATCAGATAACACGGCTGGCCGGATAAAATTATGACTACAGCCGTCCTTGAATGTCTTTTCGTTTTTACTTTTCAAAGAAGTATTTCCAGTTCCGCAGTTTTCCGTGTTTCTTAAATTTCATTTTCTCTCTTTTTCATTCTGTGTGTGAATGTGTCGTGAACAGGTAGCCGAACAGAAGCAAAACACCTGGAAAGTTTGAGCAATTGGAGAAGTTTTGCCCCTCACTCCGAGAAATTCATGTCGTCCTTATAAACTAGAGAATAAAAAAAAAAGACGGTTCCATTTCTGCGTTTGCCTGAATACTCCCCAAATTGATGATGAATCATCGACGGCTTCTATGTATACCATTACTATATATCGGTGCCGCTTGCTTGCTGCCAGTACTCTCTGTGTGTTTGTACGTATACTTCACCTAGCCTATTTAACACACAACTCACCGCCGGATGGCCCATTTTATTATTCACTCTTCAGTAGCCACCATACCACCGTAGCAAGCCAAGTATCCATAAAGCAGCGACACATTTATTTTATATTTTTTTCTGTGTATATTTATAAAAAATACTAGTACATGAAAATGATGAAGGTATTTAATACATTTGACTATATATATATATATTTTTTTTTTAACTCTTCCCCCCACTCAATTGTAGCGGTTATAATCATCAAGCGGCGAGTTAGAGTGATGATGGCGGGCGGGCTCTTTCAGGTGTGTAAGGTGGAATGTAGCCCTATGTAAGTTATAGGGCCTTTATATATCCGTCTAATATACGCTTTCGTTTCGGGGGCTAAAAAAAGATATTCGAAAAAAGAAGAAGGGAGAAAAATTTAGCTTGATTTTATTTTATTCTTTCCGATTTGAACAAAGAGACGGCGTGCTGAAACCTCGGCTTTCTGGCTTATCGTCGAGTATATATCCCAAATGAGAGAATGAAAAAGCGTTTAAAAAACAAACAACAACCGTTGTGAGGGAAAGTTTTCAAACATTACGAGACATCGTGATTGCATCTGAAATGCGCGGCCGTTAAAGCTATCCTGCTAAAAAAAAAACTGTCGACAGAGGCTCTCGAAACAAGGGGATATTCTATAAGTTATGTCCACTTTGCGCGTGTTTTTTCCCCCCAAACTTTGCTCGATTTGACTGAACCAATCGGACCAACATCTCGGAGAAAGGCCTGCCAGGTCAAATCTATCGAAACAGTTGCGCATCCTAGTGTGTACGGTCTCCAACTTCAGCAAGAACGGACTCTATCGTGCGCATTCGTTCTAAAGACAGTCGTGGGAAAAGATGAATGGCCACTCTCTATTCTTCCACCTCTTTTTTTTTTTAGGTTAGAAAGATCCACCTTTTCCCGTTTGTTGACGTTTTCGCTTGTTGGGGGCTTCCACTAAGAAATGATGGCCACAGAGAAAAAAAAAGAGCAAATGCCTTCTGACTGATCTCCAACTGAGTTAGAACCCATCGGAAATGATCGAAAGAGAAATCTTTTTTGGCGAAAGAAGAAGAAAGAGAAAAGACACAACATGCTAGTGTCCATCAAGCATTTTCTACCTTTCGACAGGCCTCTTGTGTCTCTTCTTCTTTATGGTTTTTCTTTCTCCCTTTTCTTATTGTCGTTTGTATCTTCTTTCCCTTTTATTCAACCTCCCGTTGACTATGCGAGTCTTTCTATTAGCTATACAAGTCCTAGGTTTGTGTTTTTCCAAGTCCCCAACTTACTTATGGGCGGTCCAAAGAGACTTGACGACTGCTTAACAGATAGACCGCAACCCGTTCTATTCATCACCCTTTTTCTTCTTCTATTTCGTTTGTGTGTAGAGCTGTATAACCCTCTCAACTTTCCATGCGTGTATAGGCTGTTATAACATGACAAAGTATGTATATACAGGAGAAAAAAGCGAGATAAAAGATCAAGACAGAAAAAAAAAAAGATCAAAGAAATAGTTTTCGTATATATATACTGTACGTATACGATATGCACGGCTGGATAGTTCGTGTGGTCCGTCATCGTATAACCCCGGACTCGACGTCCGCATTTTTCAAATATTTTTTCTTGTTTAGTTGTCCCTGTGCTGGTTCGTCTATCCTTTCTCCTTCTACCCGGTTATCTCGATTGAAAATAACAGAAAAACAACAACAAACTCGGAACGGCCGTTCACTGCAACGGTATATACTCGTCTATCTGCAGTATCATCTGCTGGGCATAGTACAATACAATTTTAAAAAAGGAATATTTAATTATTTCCGTTCTCCTGGAACAACATACTTGGGTCTATTAATATCCTAACCTACCGCGTTTCGGTTCTTTTTCATAAAATTCCGGCCTTTTTTATAGAATAATTTTTTTTCCCCAAAGAATTAAGATGAAGAAGATTCGGAGATGAAGAGAGTCTTCATCATTTGGTGGTTTTGAGGAGAAAAAATAAATTTGAAAAACTCCCCCTTTTCAAAAAAAAAATTCTTAAACGTTTAGATAACATAAGAAAAAGTGGGCAATGGTAATTTTTCACTCTCGTTAATAGGTAGTTTGCTTGAGCTCTAGTGCATGTAGAGCCGTGCCGACTTCTATCCTTTTTCTATGCTCGTTTAACGAGGGCGCTTACACAGACACAAGTATAAAGGAAGCGAAGGTCCACGCCGCGCGTCCGAGATTGTTAGTTAGCCGAAAATACCTTCTTCTTTCTTTTTTCTCCTTCCACAACTAGCGACCTCCCAGAACGTTACGAAACGAATAAGCCATTAGCTTTTGTTGTCTTCTTTTTTCATCTTCCTCTCTACCTTCGTCTAGATTGTATACATGTTAAGACCGAAAGGCAAGGAGAAAAAAAAAAGAAACTGATGAGATTAGAGGGAAGGTATAAGGACGACACACCAGCGCTGGTGTGTTGATTATTAACGTTTCAGGGTAAAAAGAATTTTTTTTCCCGAGCGTTTTGGAATTTTAGTTTTCATTTTAATTTTGCTGTGGGGGGCTCCAGGGCAATATTTTATGGGTACCCCATGTTTGTGGTTAACCTCAAACGAGTCACCTAACGTGGTGATGTTCATCACGTAACATGTTCATCTACTTCAAGACGTTGTAAAGGAATGTACGAGCGTAACATAATAGCAACAACACGTACACACTGAGGGAGTTTGACTTGTTCTTTGGGTTTTGGACAGGGGGGACACAGTCACCTGATGACCCAAAAAAACCAAACTCCGCAGCAATTTTAATATCAAAAGAAAAATTTGTTTTTTCCATTGTTATTCGTTAGACGTTAAGATAATGGTAACTGGTTTTTTTTTCTATTCGCTCGTGTAAAAATTCCGTCATTCTCGTCCTACCTCTTTTGTTGCCATCCAGAAGATATTCAACTTCGTCCCCGAGTCCGTTAGTGATGTCGTCGATGGAAAGAACAATCACTTGACCGGGAGTGGCACAGCGCGTGAACAAGTTTGATAAGCTGCGACCGAAATGTCCGAGCAAGGGCACGCCACCATCTTTTTCGTGATCCATTCCCGTTTTCCTTTTTTTTTTTATTCCCTCTTTTTCTTTCTTTCTGTTCTTACTGTATGGAGCGTCGTGTGCGCTGATGGCCGTAGCAGATTGCCGAGGAAAAGGGCAATAAAAAGAGATATGGCAATGGTTTTTTACGATATTCTCTTCTTATTTCTCCCGAAGAAGAAGAAAAAACGCGCGTCACTTTCAGTCACTCACGCAACGTCGACGATATTGTATAGTATCTCAATATAATATCTCTGTAGTTTTAAAACGAAAATGGAGAATCGGCGAAATGGGGAAGCCGGTTGTCCATTTGAACGCACGCAGTCTTATTCTTATTCCGCCATGGCCTCTCTCTCAATTTTCCTCAGTCTGCGATGTGAGCCTCGCAGGCAAATATTGCCAACACCAAAGAGTCGTTTAAAAACAGCGGGAGTGCTTTTGCACGCACGAACGAACCAAGGCGAAGGACACTTTAGATGATTCTTCAGAAAGGTTTTTTTTGAAAAACGGGCAGAAAATAAAAACACGCACACAAACACACACAGAGCGCGTTTGAAGAGGCGCAGTTTAGTCGACCGTGATTTCGATTTCGAGGCGTGAATCACTTTTTTCTTTTTATGTGCGTCTCCTTTTTCCGCGAAAATTAATTAAATCAATTCTTGTCCTCGTCTATTTTTGTGTTTGTGTGAAATTGAAAGAGCACTCGAGCCGGACAGCGAGACAAGCTTGCGGCTGTTTAACTTGTTGACCGGGACACAACTAAGAAAGAATCCACAACCTCGTGCCACTCACGAAAAAGATTCCCGGTTTTCGTAGCGCAAAATGGAATGAACTGAGTGTATTTCAATCGACGGGCCAGCAGCAACTTTGTTTTGTGTCTGACTCTCTCGACACGAGTTATTCGACTTGTGGGAAGTTGGCAGTGAAGAAGAAGAAGAAGAAGGGAAAAAAAAACAACATACACACGACTGTATACATATATATACCCTCTCACCTCTTCTCGGTGTGTGTGTGTGTGTGCGTACCTTTTGGGTTTTTGTGGTGGGTATATAGCGCCTCTTCTTCCCATCCTACCATCATCGTTTTCTTTCCCTTTTTTTTGACTTTGACTTTTGCCTTGTGTGTATCTCATCATCATCTTTATTTTTTCCGATAGGTTTCCTCGAGTTTGTTTGGTTCCTTCCTACCTTTAACAATCCCAGCCTTCCTCCTTATCCCATCACCTCATGTAGCCAACCCGTTTCCCACCCCTGTGGGTTGCACTCTTCGAGTCGATAGAAAAATACATTTTTATGGGGGGGAGAAGTAGAAAATGCATTTAAATATTAAAGAATATGTATGTAGTATACCCTCGGGTGAAAGGTGAAATGCAAATTCGATGCAGGCATAGCTTTCTATCGTCCGTAGTATGTGATGGGGGTGTAGTATACATACATACACACAGAAATAAGAGAAAAACAACGTCAAAAATCTTGGGGGTAAAAGATAACTGATGGGTGAGATATTACATCGACAGGGAGTCTCTGTTAAATCTCAGCCTTCTTCTCGATCTTTCAGTGGTCCCCCCCCCCCCCCCTCAATCCCATGGTTTTTTCTTTCTTCACGCACGACGTCGTATTTATTCGTATCCATAATTTATGTGCTAGCCCTGGCCAGATCATTAAATTAATCATTTTCTTTTTCCTTTTTGTAAAAACAACAACAACAACAGACGAAAAATAAAAAAAAGCAGCCAAGTTCTTATTTCAAAGCGAAGAATATAAAACAAAAATTTGAAAAACACCGAGGGGTTCGAAATGTTAAAAAATTCAGAAATTCAATCTGATTGAAAAGGTTTCCAGTGTTTTCGGTGACAGCTTGCGTTTTTACAGTTTTAACCGCCTACCTTTAATATAGAGAAACGGACCACACGTCGTCATGTAATTGATGTCCATTTACTCTGCTATATATGACATGTCTGTTAAAAACTGAAATCCGAGAACGCAGAGATTTCTTTATACCGCCCATCCCCCCCCCCATTAGGGGACGATATAAAACAAGGACACAAAAAAAAGGTTAACAAGACTAGAGCTAAAAAAAAAACCCGGAAACTATTTTTGATAAGAAAATAAAAACCGGTGTGCTGCTATTTAATACGTACACCATAAACGAGGCCAGCCAAATGTCTCAATCAAGGCATTTGTAAGGGCTGACGTAGTTGGACCAGTTGTGTATGCATATTAGGCCCTTTGTTATTTGTTTGCATACTCACTTCCTCAAACCGAAAATCCATCGGACTGTGTATGGTCCTATAGCCAATTTTATTGCTCATTATAAATGATGACCAATTTTCCTGATCTTCGGCATCGTCGCATAGAAAAGCTAATAGGTGAAACCTGTACCTACAATGCGAACTGCGTGTAACCGATACGAATGGCCCTTTTCACAAGGTAACAATAGCCGGGAAAAATAAAGAAAGGACAACCATATAGAATGTGAGTTTGTGCTCACAATAAGAGAACTCTCGGTCCCACCATTCACTTTATTCTTATTCAACTGCAATTCAAAAAAAAAACCGACCAAATGTCCGGCATCATATCCGACATGTATTGGTGTGCGGCTCGATTCTCTCGACTGTAAGGCAATTATGAGATGGTGCAGCGAACCGCCCACTCTCCAGATCCAACGGTCGGTTTTCTTCTTCTTCTTCACTCGTTTTTATTTAACCGCATTCGAGTCCCTCTGTAAAAGTCTAGTCAATGGCAAAAGAGGCTGGACGCCGATCCTCTGCTTTAATAATAGCCCGCCAACGAGACTCGTTTTTCTTCTTTTCCCATTTTTGCACCATCCATTCTTCTTCATCTTCAAGATCCTTATTGCCACTGCTGTGTACACCTATGATTGCTGCTACAGCGGCTGACTAAGCTATTGTTATATCTCCTTTCGTATATTTATTGAATGACCGCGGAACAACAACGGGCGCAGGGCGGACTTTAGGGAGAAAGAAAGAAAGAAAAAAAGACCTTTTTATTGTTGTGTATTCTTGTTCGTATGTTTTCGAACGAAAATCTTTTTCTTCGTTGTGAAGGCCAAACTAGCATGAGGAAATTCGTTGTGGTGTTGTGTAAAATATATAGGCGAACGCGTATAATTACGCTCGCGTGGCTGCCGCACTCAGATGTGCGTCTTGTGTACAACCAACGGACGCGTATTGGGAGAAGAAAAAAAAAATCGACCCACACAGATTACACACAACGAGCTAATGACCGTTGCAAAAAAGAAAATTTTAATATTTTTACTTATGTCTCGTTAGTGGAAATGATAGACCGAATGATTTAAAGGATATCAGAAAAACGTTGGGTTTTTTTGGAGGACGAATGTGAAATTGACCACCGAGTCCGATGCTATAGCAACTGCCTGTTTCGTGGAGAATAGAAAATGGGTGTGTCACTTTCTTTTTATTATATAAATTGAACCTGCGGGAGTCTCGGTTGAAAACATAGGAGTCACGGACGTCCCGCGTTCGAACTCACGGTCAAAAAAATGGAAAAGATAGCCGTTGAACTATTTGACTGTGGGATGATATGTATAGACGGCGATCATAACAGCCGTGATGGGTGTGAGCTGAGGTGGAGTGAAAGTCTGGATTGCATCAAAACTAGGAAATGTATCCGCAGGGTCAAATAATATGTTATGCATAAATTCCATATCAAAATGACACGCCTCTTTTTCTCTAGGGCAAACGTTGGGATACAAAAGATATAGTGGAAAATAGGGGGGGGGGATATTTTGTGATGGCTAACAAGAACGGTTGAATGTTAGAGTGACCCCCTTTAGGATTCAAACATGAGCAATCGTCTTTGAATCTTAAATATGTTCCAATAACTCTTGCATTCGTTTAACGTATTGGGGGTGTTATTTTTCAGATGATTGTCGGGCTCGGGAAGATTATGAAATGCACGGCCATCATCTATCACAACAACCATCATATTATGAATAATTCCAATCATGATTTGTTTTATTCAGCACTAAACTCATCGACTCCGTCATCCAATATCGTAACGCATTTGCCTATATACCTGCAACCGTTTTTTTCCTCCTTTTTCGGGGCGGACTAATGTATATACTCGCGTGCGTATATCATCAATTCATCAGTGTATATATATATATATTATGCAGGCATAGTATGTACAAGTGTCATGATTTGTTCGCCAACCGTTGAACGCAAGTCTTCATTTCGCTCCGGTTGATTACCTGCTGTTCAGTTCACTACAAGCCATACGCTTTCGCCATCCTTCATTACGGTTTATTTGTTGTAGATTTGTTCATCCATTATTCATCGTCTCCGCCGTAAATCACAGACAGCACTAGGGAAAAAAAAAGGAGGAAGACCTTATTATAATGCTGCCAAATCTGTCAGGGGACGTACGCACTAAATTACACCGAATAATAGAAATATGAGAGAGAAATTCAAGCAGACACATAATTCAAATTTTATGAAGCTCCTGTGTACACAGGCCTATGTACTTGTATGAGAAACACATGGGTGTACATGAATACGTTAAGGGATCGACCGTTTTTTTTTTTTTTTTGAATCATTACTACCACTTCATTAGTTTTGACAGTTCATTCAAGAAAAAAGGCCTATCTACCCATTCTATAATAACGCATCGAAATTTTGAAATCTTCTTGTTCCTTTTGGGTTCATTAGATTTCCCTATTCTCCCCCTTTTTTAAACTCACATTTTCCCATGGCATATACTTGTTGTTGTTACCGTTGTTGTGATGCGGATAGTGCATTCTTTCTAGGACTAGACGCCCCTCGTATACCACAGTTTCATTCAACCGATGAGTCTGCATCCAATCGATTGGAACGGACTCGATTAAATGCGATGATGATCACGGAAAAAAAAATTACAGATATCCAAAATGCGAAAATTCTCTCATCAATGTTGGGTGTACCATTTTTGTTTTGTTTGTTGTATCCGTCGTGTAATGTCGTCCGTCAGGTATGTGACAGCTACAGATAGCAGCTGCTGCACAACACTAGGATTTCAAAAGAAAAAAAAAAGAGGAACTGTCGAGAGTGCTGGGCGATGATGAGGGACCGATGTCTAAAAGCGTGTAAAGTATAGAACCTAACAGTTTTTTAAGATGATGAGAGGGGGGAAATAGTAGAAGGGCGTTCTGTGGAATGCGCTAACCCATGTGTATAGAGACTCGTAGCCCTTATGCTTCCCCCCCAGCCCTCATAGGCCTATGTAGGTTATCCGGCGATGATGGACTGGGGGGTAAACTTTGAAGATCAGCGTGTCATCTTTTTTGTGTTTGTCAGGTCTCGTCAGCCGGCGTCGAGATGTGTGATCAGAAGACCGTGAACAAAGTTACCTGAGCGCCCAGTATACACAACATGGGACGTAAAAAAATAAAATAAAAAGAGGCCTAAGGAAGTGTAGAGGGAAACCCTTGATAGTTGCATTACCTATAAGGGAAATCGGAGAGAGTATATATAGGTAGTAAAAGTTGAAGCCCTCTCCAACGAACTGAAACCTGCTTCACCTGGCAGGTTTTGAAGGGGAAGAAAAAAAAAATCAAAATGTTTTCGGGGAAAAAAATGAATACGAAAATTAAATAGGCCTGTATGTACATAAAAAAGAAGGGAAAGCAAACAAAACGAAATAAGTATAGGCGTTTGGAAACGGCAGTTCAAACTGAACGAGCCCTTTTTAACAGTCCATTCGAGTTTTCGTTCTTTATTCTTTTTGGTATGTATATAGAAACAGCCTGTTCATTTACTCAACCGTCTTGAGAAGAGCTGGTGCTTCTTCTGATGGCCTCGATGCATCGTTTTTGAAAATGGTAGTTTATTGTCCGTTGGATGTTATACACCCCTCTCTCGAGATTACACAAACACCTTTCTTAACGTTTTTCTATCCGATAGTTCTCAAGGTTCAATTTTCTTTTTCTCGGAAACAACCAATTGCTAATAAACAATAAATTTAGTTAGTAAATAAATTTTATTTTAGCCGCCCACCACGAAGAAAAAAAGAAACGAAACTGATGGGACCACCGTTCTCTTCTTGCGTAGCGGTTCTATGCCGATGTTATTGGTGATGCGTAACGCTGGAGGTTGATACTCATTTTCATTCCTCTCTATCCCCCTCCCCATTCCCTACTGTCCTACATCATCCGACCCCAGCAGTCTACTGACGGATTACATGATCGATTCCTCCTTCATCAGAGCGTCCAGCATTAAGAGCCGACCCACACAGCACTGCAGCTTCTTATGTTCATCGGCCGACTTCTTATACGTTGGCCCCCCCATTGCTGGTAATGATGATGATGAAACGAGCTACAGTGGCCTCCACGTAGTCAACATTATCCCTCTTCAGCAGCCAACCGTTACAACAGATTGCTGTGCTTATCATTCCGATGTTTATGGTTGCGGCAGGTGAATGTTGCGAGATCTATTTGTACGACGAGGGGAGGTTCGATCTCTGCGGCTGATGCTGTGCCACTGCCCTGTTGTTTTCATTATACCTGAATAGACACATTATTGCTGTGTGAATTTTTTCTTTCTTCCATTCCAAATGATTTATGATGGCGGCGCACCGCAAGTCGCTGCAACAACGGCCTGTTTCTCTCTTTGCGACTCATGGGGTCATTACGCGTCCCTTATGTAAAAACAGGCTTCCGCTGAGCGATGACTATGTCGAAAATCAAAGTCAATTCGACTTGTACCCGATGCGTATTTCCATCTTCATATTTCGTTTTCCTACCTTTTTCTTTTACTTGCCGTCAACGAGTACAACAATTACAAGACCCCCCTCTAAGAGCAATCATGTTGATGCAAATTTCGGATGGCTACCATTTTTTTTTTTGTTTGACTAAAATAACGTACGGATAAACAGCCTAAAGGTATAGACTCGTCGTCACGCGATCGTGATGATTATTTCTTTATTTTTCAATGTCGGAGACGCCAACGGTTTAACGTTTCATCGATTGAATGTATCCTCAAGGGGCCTGCAATGCAGGTGGCCAGTAACAGTTGAATCGACTCTTAATCGCAAGACGAAGAGGACGGGCGCAAATCTTGTGTAGAGGATCGTAAACATAACGAAGGTGAAAAGGGAATAAGCAGATGTTTATTCTACCATTATACACGCACGCTGCTTCTGGTAATCAAAAAATTCTTTGTGGATTATTTATGTTCGCCTTGGTGGCGTCGGGGCCGCGCATTGCTGTTTATAATTTCTGCCGTGAAGGGACTATGAATCGGTTGCTCGTTCGCTGCCGACAGATCGTATCTCTTATACACAGGCGAGGCAGGTCGCGAGACATTGTCGGCACCTCTCGAGTGGTTAGGATTATCCAATCTCTTCATCACATTCCCCCTTTTTTTGTTGTTGTTGTTGCCATTACCGGTGATTTCTCTTTCCAATGCACTTGCGAGGAAGTAACAGAACTGAATGAATGGGTTGAAAGTGGGTGTGGGAAAAGGGTACAGGAGCTTACGTTGCCATAGCTCTTAACATTGTTTGTGTTGTGATTGCGGTTTTCAGCGTAGAAAAGACGGGGATTAATGGATTCTTGCGCCGTTGTGGCGCCTATTTGCAAAGAAAGAATTTGCGCGATGTGCCATTTTGCAGTTGATCCTTAATTTGCATTACGTTTTCAGCTTCATTTTTGAACTTGTATTTGCATGCGATTGCAGCATAGTGGAGAAGTCTTGTTTCTCTTTGAATTAAATAGATATGAGGTGTACGCTACCATCTAGCGATGGCTCACAACATATTTTCAAAATGTTTGTTCCAGACGAAGAGGCCAAACTCCAGTTGGACGCTATGTTATTTTTACGTTAAACAGGCATACATCTGTCCCCTCCTGTCTTCTTAAATTTGTAGTATTCGAGCTAAGTGTAACATAAACCTCGGTTAGCTTAGTTTGTTAATGTGAATATGAAATTCGAATTAATCAAACTTGTGTTATTCTTCCGGTCCTGTTAGTCAAGAATCCACTAACAAAAAGCTTGACACATGACCTACATTGCTTCAATTAGAAATGCTGCGCGAAACCCCCCGCGGTGGTGAAATCTTACGAGAATTTCTAAATTATGCAATAGGCCAGTATAAAAAAAAGAAACAGCGAAACATCTTTTTTAGTGAAAGTGAAGAGCAAGAATGGCCGGTCATACATGTCACTATTCAAGTCAATACTGCGCACTTGCTCAGATTCTCGCAACCAGCACGGATGAATACTTTCTTATTGGTGAGTCGTGCACGAAGATAGAGACTTGCCTAACCGATTCATACTCTTTTTCATACGTTATTTAATCGTTAACGTTTCAGTATTTTAGTCTCAGCTGGGCTAGTGCGTTTGCCTTGCAATGGTCGCCTTCTCTCGACAACGACTTGCAATGGAGAAGCGTCGACTGGAATAAGGACGGAAAACCTGACTCTTCAAAAGATCCTTGGATAATATCAGCTCGTTCTAGGGCCGCCCAAGTGATTGGTGGATTTGTATCTAGCGAACTGAAGAATGGACTCAAATCACGACCGTCTGCAACAACTCTACGACGCCAAAATAAAGCAGATCTGTCGCGCATCAAGTGGGCGCACGGTGTTAACAGCAAGATTCAACTAAATAATTCAATACGTGGTGTGTAATCGATTGATTATTCAAACAAACAATTAGTATTAGCATGTCCTTCCGAAAAAATTTTTTTCCAACAGGAAACGTCATGATCATCGAAGGTGATGTATCCATGGGTTCCATCGCAAATCGTGATGGAATGGCTTTTCCAATCATGGCCCATCCGCCGTTGAAGACCTCAGACTTGAGTTTTGCAGAATTTGTGGACACCGTTCTCCAGAGCAAAACATCTAAGGGAATGAAATTTGATTTTAAACAGCTGGAGGTAGTGGAACCATCGTTGAAAATCCTTAAATCTCGGGCCAACGAGGTACGAATTAAGACCGAATTTGAATTCCAGCTATTTTGTTCATGATCTTTGTCGATTTTCGATGTGGACAGATCACGGGCTCTCTGTGGTTGAACGCGGACATTGTCCAAGGACCAGTGAATGACACTTCAAAACCAGTTGGTGAGTGTTTTAAAGCAAACAACTTAATAAACAATGAACCTGAATTCGTGAAATTGCTTGTTCAATCAGTTCCATTAGTTTTCACCCATAGAACAATGTGTTGCTACTTATTTGCCTTCTTCCTTGGCAGATGCTGCCCAGTTTTTGAAACTCGTCAAGGATTATTTTCCGGACGCAATCCTCTCCGTTGGATGGACAACAAGGTTGTTTCTCATCTCCGCTTACATCAATTCAAAAGAAATCCCCTTTTATTTTTCTTCTGGAAAGGTTTGGTCCGCAATTAACTTGGCCGTTACAGATCATCAACGATGGATCGTACACAATGGATCACATGATTCAAATGCGTGATGTTCTGAAAGCGGCTGAAATCCGACAACCGATTACCTTTCCAATTCGTGCGGGACTGTCAACTTCTCCGGAAGCTCACGCAAGCATCTTATGGTTACTCGAAGAGGTAACTGTCTCTTTACCAATTAAAATAAACGTTAATTACTTTTTAATGGCAATGAAAACAAACATTTTCACCGTGTCGCTTTTAGTTTGAGAATAGTTCGCTTACCATTTGGAGTGCAGATTACGACATGGTGGATGTTCCTGGATTGATGAAGCTCGTGAATCACATTGGCAAAGAAAATATTTACGTTGACGTGCCTAGTGGACTGAACTGCGAGATTCAACATTTCGAAGAGTAATCCTATTCGTTAGCTTTCTAAAAAAATATTTCAATAAGAACAAGTGTAAATTCTAAAAAGAGCAGAAATACAGAGTGAATAAAATCGTATGACATCCAACAAAGCCGTTGTTGTGATTCCAGCATTCAACGTATGCATGAATATGATGCATTGTCTACATTATTATTCCGTTTCTTCTCGCACGAGTTGGCAACCTAACTCGCATCCGCCTTCCCAGTCCAGTCATTCGCGATTCCCTGAGAAAACGTATATTACAACAACAACAAAATGGCTTTTACAATGAACTAAAGAGGCAGGACGCGCTTTTTTCTTATTATTAAGTTAAAAGGTAGAGGAAGAAAGAGAAAAAGCAGAAGGGACGAAAAGAAAAGTTCGTTAAACAAGGAATATTAAGTTGTGGAACGAAAGCGGTTTTGGTCTAGCACAAAGTCTAAGGGAAGGGCTGCAAACCGGAGGCAATTGAAAAAAACAAAACAAATTAGCTACGTGGCATAAAGATGATAAAGGAACTTTCGTTGCTTAAAATTTGACTGACCACTCGTTGATTGCAACCGTTGCATCAACAGCCTTCACATTCACTAACTTTTCCTTATCGAAAAATTCTCCTTTAATTGGGTTATTTTGATCTCACTGGGTTTATTAATTTTGTACACCTTTCACTCCCACGCACCCACACTCGCGATTTTTAATGCTTTTGGCTGTCGCATAGAATTTAAGTGCTATGTGAACACACGCAAGAGAAATACTATTTTTTTTTAGTAAGGGAGGAGCCACTACACACGAGACAGGCTATCGTCGATTAAGATGCCTTGCTACCAAACTTATTCGTGTGACAAGGGTTAAGGCTGGCAGAACAAAAGAGGAACAAACAAAAAAGACATGAAGCACACGCAGGACGTCCTGTGCTTGTGCCGCACTGTAAAGGAAAAAAATTGAAATTCGGGGGTGCTGGATGACCCGCTAGCCCAGATCCAGCCGGCGTGAACTTGACCCACTTTAACTACGGTATTGCACATAGTAGTGGTCTCAGATTCAATAGCAGTGAGTTTGAACCTTTCGGCGAAACAGCAAATCCGATTGAAGCAAGCGGCCACAGGGGAAGGTAAAGAACAAAGAACGTGGGGCGTGCGAACTTTTAACTATTAAAATCGTTTATCGTGCCCACACGTTATGACCTACCTTATATATGTAATCATATATACCTTTATACACCAAACTGTTTTCCAGCACCCTTACAACTAATGGTTGCAGTCAAGTCTTTTATACAGTGTAATTCAGACATAAAACTCTTCTGATAAGAAAGGGGGATTTGGACAAGGGAAAAAATACAATCCTTAACGCCTCGTAAATGAAATCAAAAAAGTAAAAAATGAACTTTGTTCACATTTTTCTTAGGTATAAGAAAAGCACAAGACTTGGGATGCGCTGTTCTATATAATTTAGTTTATATCGCTTAGATCGAACAGTTTTCTGACCATTTGGAGCTTCCAGTATGATATAGTGGATGTGCCCGCAATAATGAAGCTCGTGAATCTTATTGCAAAACAAAATATTTACGCTGACGGTTCCAGTGGATTGAACTACGAGACCCAACATTACGACAGGAAGTTCTATTAAACTTCCATTAGGTTTTCTAACTATTTTGGTCTGGGCCGTTGGTCATTCAAACCCCATCGTTTTCCTTTGGGGTGCGGCGTCTTTTTTTGGAAATGAAAGAAAAGTGCTGTTAGCATTATTTTAATTTTAAATTTCAATTTTTTTAAATTTCAGTCCAATAATATTACATTACAAGTATCCAACAAAGAAAGGATCCGTGATATTAGCACGGTCAAGATTGTTTTCCGAGGGCTGGTCTCTCGGAAAACAGATTCGCTGATCTCAGTCAGGTTGGATCCATTCAGGACATGTTTTCAATTTTGAGTGAATTTTCAACAGTGACTTGCTACGTATCGATCGGTCCAGTGATGGATTGGACATCTATCGAAAATTCCTCCTTAAATTGGTTAGTTTCATCTTATAAGGATTTATTATTTTTGTAAACCTTTCACTCCCACTCGCGATTTTGAATGCTTTTGGCTAACACATAGAATTTTAGTGGTGTGAACACACAAGAGAAATACAAGTCCTTTCAAACTGCGTGTGAAGGAATCCTTCTAAAGTTCGATTCCGTGCACCTCCCGTAGAGGGCGAGCAAAGCCGGTCGAGACGAGAATTGCCCATCCAGCAATCACAAACAGCGTTGGGTCCGAACAGTCGGTTCGGAGCTACGATTGAATCCCGCACGCATTGTTCTCCGTTCTTCAAGAGTAAACAACCACTCCAAGTTCCTTTTTTGCATCCCATTTAAATCTTAGCATCGTGTTGGGAAATCTTTTTTCCAGTTAACATTTTCCCATTTGACGTGCCACATTTATTGAAAAGAAAAGAATTGCTATTTCAATTATTGGCACATTGAAGGACGACTGTAGGTATCATCGATATCCTGGCAGAAAATGTTAAGCCAATTTGTGATCCTGCTCTGCGCAACGTCCACCGTTTTCAGTGACCGCCGTAAGTCCTTCCAATTCTCTTACATGACATGTTTTTGTTTTTGTTTGTATAGTATCAAATTTGAGCAAATTGAATTTTTTTTTATTGTGTGTCTTTTCTCAATGCTTCGTTTCGAAAGCGGGTACGTGTGGATTACGTGAGTTGATTAACAGACTGCATTACTTATGAAGTACAAAATGTTAGTTGAATCCTTTAACTTAAGTGCTTTATTCTAATAACTGTTACCAAGATAATTTCGAAATAAAAATGTCAAGGGTACTTGGCCGTTTGCTATCCCGTAGATAACTTTTCAGTTATAAACAAATGCTTTTTAATCTATAATTTAGAAATTGGATCTGTGTTTATGCGTGAAACTCAAAGTGTCGAGTGACGTACCCATTACGGCTTCGGTTGAACGTTGAGTCATAACCTTTTCAGCCATTTGATAGTTATTCTGAATGTTTCTAGTCAATGAAGCTGATAAGGGCAACGAACAGTCGGAGGAGAGATGCAACTTGCCACCCGTTAAACCCGACTCGTTCATTTGTTCGCTAACCATAATTCCATCGTGGACTTTCAACTCCAAGACCGGAGAGTGTCAGAGCTATGCGTATGGCGGATGCGGCAAAACGTCCAACCTTTTTGCCACCCTGGAAGAATGCAAAACAGCGTGCCTGAAAGAGAAGGAAAGCCCTTCAAATTCTTCCATCAACCCTCGTCAAAACGGTATAAGAAATTTATTTGCACACCTTAATTTCGGATTGCAGAGCATTTCAACTTAACACGCATCGTATTTAAGCAGCTACGCTCGCAGCTACGATGAAATCTGGCCGGGGAGTGTGTCGCTATCGTGACGTTACCTACATTATAGGTCAAGAAATTTTACAAATCAACCAAGACGATGCATGTAAAACGGACTGCAGATGCGAGGCGAGTGATAACCAGTAAGTGCCGTTATTCTTAGGTTTCCAAATCCAATTCATAAAACGGAGTGAACAACTTTTTTTTAGTAAAGGAGGAGCCACTATCAAATGTAACGAAATCTCTTGCGATGAACCTCTCCCTCCGCAAGAGGAAGGCTGTGTTGTAGTCACGTTACCCGGTGCTTGTTGCCCGTCAATCAAATGCCGTAAATCGAAAATAACGGTGAACATGTTTACTGAAACAAAATACTAGTTTATTCTTTTCCTTTTTTTTTTGTTTTTATTATTCATAGCCGAACGAAATTTAGCTGGTGTGGGTCCTTCGGACGATATTTGCGTCTTCAACGGTAAAGGTTACCTGAAAGGGCAATCGATTCCTACCGGCGAGGTTTGCAGAAAGTGTACCTGCGTCAAAGGATTCTATGGTGTGATCGTTGAATTTAATAATTTAATGTTTTAAAAATTATTCTTATTGTTATTTGTTTGATTTGTATCGTGCGCAAAACAGGTTTGTATGGTCCTGGTTGTCAGGAAGTGCATTGCATAATAGACGACCGCATTGGATGCAACCCCGTTTACACTCCCGGAGTGTGTTGCCCAACCAGTTACAAGTGCAATTCACCTATAACAAAAGTTTTCCCTCAGATAAAATCAGACCTTTCCCGCATCAAGTGGGGTCATGGAATTAACAGCAGAATCCAGCTCTACAAATCCCTTCATGGTCGGTATACAGTCCTGACAGTTTACTTCTAGTATTTGGCAAAACTAACTTGGTTTGTTTCCGCCCAACTTTTCAGGACGTGACATGATGATTGAAGCAGACGTTTCCGTGGGTACGATTACAGGTGGCGACGCGACGGTTACCCCAATCATGGCTCATCCACCTTTGAACACATCCGATTTGAGCCTAGAAGAATTTCTAGATACAATTCTCGATAGCAATACAACTAAAGGCATCAAACTTGACTTTAAGGATTTGGAAGTAGTCGAGCTATCCTTAATCGCCATCAAATCGCGGGCTAGCAAAGTAAAGCACAATGTGTTGTAGCTAGAAAGATAGAATTGCGATACGCTATAACTTATCTATGGTTTTATTTGCAAAGATCATCGGACCTCTGTGGTTAAACGCCGACATCCTACCAGGACCGGTGAACGCTTCCACGAAACCAGTTGGTAAGCGCAATATCGAATTCTGGGCAATTCAATCGCTAAAACAATTTAAGTTCTAGATACTATGGTGTTGTAACATTTGCATCGTTCAATTCTCTTTGCAGAGGCATTGCGGTTTCTTAGCCTGGCAAAAAATTATTTTCCCGAAGCAGTCCTCTCTGTTGGCTGGACCACTCGGTATGATTAACTTTTCTAAAATGTTTAGCGTTTAACGATGCATTAGCTTTACTTAAAATTTGTGTTCTTTTAAAGGTTTGGACCGCAAATGGCTTGGCCTTTGCAAATCATCAACGAGGGGTCCTACACCTTGGAGCATGTTGCTCAGATGCGGGACGCTCTGAGAGCGGCCCAAATTCGCCAGCCAGTTACCTTTCCAGTTCGGGCAGGTTTATTAACTTCAGCAGAATCTCAGAAAAACATACTGTGGTTACTCGAAGAGGTATCTTAACATGCCTCATTTTAACATGTATCGAAATTTAATTTGAACGCTGTAACAAAATTTTTTGTCGCTTAGATCGAAGGTAGTTCTCTGACCATATGGAGCTCCCAGTATGATACAGTGAATGTGCCCGCATTAATGAAGCTCGTGAATCACATTGGAAAAGAAAATATTTACATTGACGTTCCTAGTGGATTGAACTGCGAGATTCAACATTACGACGAGCAGTTCTACTAAACTTTCATTAGGTTTTCTAACTATATTTTAAATTTTACGAGTAGTAATTTACAAAGTAATATAGGCGACGTGATCAGCCATCTCGCATTAGCAGATAGGATGTGTGATCAAATGGAATATTGTTACTTCAGCTTTCACGATATACTCCGAACTTTCAGCGTACTCAATACAAGTGCAATTATAATTTTTTGAAAATGAAACTGAAAATGGTACATGCCCTTCAAGTCCAACAAGGTCAATTTCTGGCCAACTGACATTCGTCATGAAAGACCAATTCGTGTAATTTTTTTAATATTTCGTACAGCGCATCCCAATAGTCTTTATGTTTTTCTTAAAGCTAAAAAAAATGTGGGCAAAGTTCATTTTTTACTTTTTAAATTTCACTTACGAGACGTTAAAGATTTCATTTTTTTACCTCGTCCAAATCCCATTTTCTTATCAGAGGAGTTTTATGACTGAATTACACTGTATAAAAGACTTGACTGCGACCACTAGTTGTAAGGGTGCTGGAAAACAGTTTGGTGTATAAAGGTATATATGATTACATATATAAGGTAGGTCATAACGTGTGGACACACGAACAACGCCTTCAATAGTTTACAGATCGTATCCCCATGTTCTCTGTTCTCTACCTTCCCCTGTGGCCGCTTGCTTCAATCGGATTTGCTGTTTCGCCGAAAGGTTCAAACTCCCTGCTATTGAATCTGAGACCACTACTATGTGCAATATCGTAGTTAAAGTGGGTCAAGTTCACACCGGCTGGATCTGGGCTAGCGGGTCATCCAGCACCCCCGAATATCAATTTTTTTCCTTTGCAGTGCGGCACAAGCACAGTACGTCCTGCGTGTGCTTCATGTCTTTTTTTGTTTGTTCCTCTTTTGTTCTACCAGCCTTAACCCTTGTCCCACGAATAAGTGAGGTAACAATGGCGTCATAATCGGCGATAGCCTCCCGTGCCCTTTCGTGTGTTTCCGATCAGTTTCCTTCCAAATTTTCTTTTGTGTATGTAGTTGCGCATGTGCAAACAAACAACCTCATTTTTTTGAATTCAAAACTTTCTGGCAGTTTTTTGTACCACCATCTGTTGTTCCTACCCCGTACCATCGTATTTCCCCAGCTAACAAATGCTTACTCTTTTCGTAAACTTTGTACATTTAAGCATAAACAAAGAATAAATACAAAAGGATGTAGATAAGTTTTGAAGCGACGCCCAACGCGTTTTTTTCTAGATGAATCCGATGGATGAAATATATTTTTTGCCGGAACGAACCTCGCAGAAGTTTGAAATCTACAAAAGATTTGATTCATTCCGATTGCTATCACCATCTAACGGTGCGGTTGCCTACCTGGGGTCCTACGTTAAACAATTCACAAGCAAAAATAAAGGTCAAGTTTTGGGAGTTTCATGTTATAATTTCCCCGACATTTTGACCTGTTCATATTGACGCAAGGCATCGTAAGTCCCTCAAAACACTTATACAAATTTAGCACGATCATAACACTGTTCTATTTGAGAAAGGTTGACGTCCGTGCTCTGACTCCATAACTCTTCGACGCATCATACTCCAACGGGGCCGAGTGTCTGTCAATAATCCGCAATAGTGGCAATAAAGTCCCTTGAAACGATATAGAGGTTCCATCATCCGGGGATCCGTCTCTTATTGCTTGCTTTATTTCGCTTTAAATACGCCAGCAGCTAATGTGACCTACAGTCCTATATAATACAACTCTACGGACCTCAACGTTAACCGCTTCGGTTGCGGACGACGTCGGGACTGTATCCGCGGAGCACTATGCACTCCCGCCACGGATCAATTTGATGGCTACGGAACACGGAACGTGCGTCTAAGTGTTGCTTCTATCTTTTTTTTTTCTTTCTTTCTCCCTGTCTCTTTTCCTCGTTATATTGCCGCGAGAGTAATGAATCATAATCAGTCTTGGTGGGCCTCTCCAAACTGCGTAGAATTGCTGGGAAATTGCGACGAAACATGGCCTTACTAAAGACGATAAGGAGGGTATACGTAATATATCCATACCAGACAGCATTGCCGTCCGTCCCGGTACACCCCCCTTTGCGTTCCAATCAGGAAAAGTGGTAGAAAACGAGAAATTGAGAGAAGAAAAAAGAGGGAAAGAGGAACGATCCCGTGCAGTCATATAAGATTCTTTCTGCATTACGTACTATATCGAGCGACCCCTTTTCCGTGCAGAGTCGGGAAGGGGGGGGGGCAGTAGAGAAGACACAGTCAGTCATATTCGTCGATTTGCAGGAGCCATAAACAAACAAAAAAGAAGAGGCTATATGCAGCGGTTTTAACACGAGAAAAAAAAGGAAGGAAGAAAAAGGGCGTGTGTACAACAGTCCCCATTTTTTTTTTAAGTCTATACTATAAGACTTTGTGTGTATGGCCACTGTGTGTTATAGGCCTTTTATGCGTACGTAGTCTTCAACGTCATATATATGCTTTACTGCCTGCACACATGTCATTTGAATAGCGGTGGACTGTTCATGAATTCTTTATCGAAACGACACACTGTACATCGCAGCGACGGAGGGAAATAATAGAGGGGGGACTGATTTTTTTGGGGGGGGGAGAGAAAACTTAAATCTATTACCTAACTTTAGATGATGATGTAGTTAGACGATCCGAGGCGACCTGATAATAAATTTTTGATACTCCAGCTTCTGTTCTTTTCCCCAACAGAAAATATGGAGTTCCAGTTCGAAATCAATAGAATACGAGAGGGTGAAGTGAACAAAAAAAATCAAGTGTGTTATGCGTGAAACACACCCTCCGATCATCGATACAAATCGAGGGCGAAAGGTTATGACATGTATGGTAAACTTGGTTCTCCATCAGCGCCATTTGTTATTAGACTCTACGTCAAAGAAAAATGTATCGGAGAAAAGAGCAAATCGGGATGTATGGGCCTAGACACATATGGGCTGTCTATAATATAGATATTACAGTAAATTGGGGAAAAAAAATATTTTTTTTTCCAAACCTTACCCTCCCGCAGTGTATATAAGGGAAAGTGAGAGGGGTTTATGGTAAAAGGGGACGGGGTCCAGGGTCACGATATACTATAAAAACGCGCATGTTACAATTATATTCACTGTGCTGGATACGAATATTCTCGTTCTCTCGTCTCTCACTGTTTTCCTCCGCGCAATATGTCCCCGAGTCACATAAGCGCATCGACATAAATATAAATGTAGGCTGTTTATGGGGCCGATAGAGATAGATCTACATGTACAATGTGTATAGATATATAGTATAAAAGACTACCATATATAGGTGTACAGGCCATCGAATAGTAGAAGAGCTTTGGAGGATTGAACAGCTGCTCCGCGGATGAACGGAGCCCCGGATGAGTCGTCGATGGGCGCCACACAGTCGAAATTTTCAGGCATCCCCTCTTAGTTTTTCCGGGAAACACATAAAATAGGGAAGCATAAACATATGTGTATTAAAGAAAAAAATAGAGACTTATTTGTATGTGTAGTATTTCAGATGTATCAATATAGTCCATTAGCGTGATTGTCTACACATCCAATCGTGTCTGAAAAACAAGGGCCTTTCGGATGATGATTGAAACTTCTTGACGTGTGGCGACGCTCGGCCCAATCCCATTAAATCCATCATCGCATATATAGGCGATGGGGCAGGCCGATAAAGCGCATGACGTTGGAGGGTCATCAGCGTGAACGAAATATTTCCCATCGCCCCTCTGCATATTTAAAGAAGTCTGGTCATCACGCTGAAAAATTGACTTTGTGTTTGTTGTTACCTTTAAAACTCATCATCAGTCACTGGCTTTAATACAAAGCAGGAGCGGTGAAAGGATATTGGTAGTGTGTATACATACACAGGGGAAGGGAGAAAAAAGAAGAATAAAAGAGCGGAGGGGGATCTACGATATACGTAGCCTAGTAGGTGTGCATTTTTCATATGGAACGCGCCTCAGAGCAGTGCCCCCCCTTTATTTCTGGACGCCGATAATGTAATGCACCTTATCCATTATCGATAGCGTGCCAGTGAAAAATACTACCGCACAACGTATGAGGTGTAGCTCAGCCATCAAATTTCAAGAGCACCTAACGCGTTTTTCAGAGTATATTGGAAGTTAAACACAAAAAAAAGGGGAGAGAAGAGAATACAAAGTACTGCAGACATTAACAAATTTATAATAAGGTACGTAAGTAATAAATAGCCATCCATCTTTCACTGGTGCAGGTGAACTCTAGCGAGACACGACATGTCTAGCGCAGCCGTTATTGCCTTAAAACCAATTTCAAGTCTTTAATTGCTTTTAATTATAACTGACTTTTTATCCGATGGCTGTAAATGGTGTTACCTTCGATTTAATTTTAAGCAGTCAACGTATGATGTAAAAAAAAAATAAAATGAATAAAATAAATCATTGAGTGGAAAAGATTTAATGGGTTTGAAAGTAATGCGGGATGAGCTGCCATCAGCTG
The DNA here is from genome assembly GCA_013167095.2 of Daphnia sinensis. Classification (NCBI taxonomy): domain Eukaryota; kingdom Metazoa; phylum Arthropoda; class Branchiopoda; order Diplostraca; family Daphniidae; genus Daphnia; species Daphnia sinensis. The sequence goes on along the minus strand of CM023188.1, from coordinate 1,921,713 downwards.
CCGTTCTGCCGGTCTCACAGCGGGAAATCGGTTTTCGATATGAACGCTATACACGGTTCACCTGTGAACGTGTAGCGTACTTCTCGGTACATCATTGACATCATCAGGTGTTGTATGCAAAAGGGTGAGTCGACATAAAGGAAATGGGAAGACAACAAAAAGAGGGGGGTCTTTATACAATTTTATTTGTCCTTTTTTTTGCAAGCGGAACCGTGGTCGTCAGTGCGGTCGCTGTGAATACGATGATGACCGGCGTGAGAAATTCGAGGTCTGGGTCCACAGAAAAGGGAAAAAATTATGCACCCGACACCTGATAGTCCCTCATCGTCTACATACACATCTAATGCTACATCACCTTTTTCACCGAGAGATAAAAAGAAATTGGGGGAAAAAAGATGCCTATAAAACAAGGCTTCGTGAAATATTAACATATCAGAAACAGTCCGTATACATTCTCTGCCTATATTTTCCATTTTTCAACTATTGAAGTAGGAGAATCGAAAAAAGCTTTTGATGGGAACGTTATATGCGTCCCTGTTCTATCAAAAGGTACGCTCGTGAATATATTTTTTAATGGCACAGGTTTTCACATCAATAAATGATGACTTCAGTTCTCCCGGTCGATGCGCACGTCTATAAATCCACCAATTCATTTCCACCTTACCGCACCCTCCATCCCTTAAAAAAAAACACATGGAATCTAGCAATCCAATCTCAAAATTTTTCAATTCGAGAGTGCAATTTATATATATATCTATATATTCCACGGAGAGCTATCCAAAGTCCACCGCGTGCTATGCCGCTATATCCGCACTCGGGAAAGGGCAAAGTCAGAGACAAGCCACAAGCCGCCGTCATATTGACATTGGGTTTCCGTCATTTATTATTGACATCGCACCGCCTAGGCACTATACTATATGGACACTGACACACGCCACCCTTGTCGCCTTGACACATTCATTATGTACCCTTTTCCTTTACGTTTTGTTGCGGCCACCGTGCTGCGCTCTCCTGTGACACGGCACACTGTTGAATTATTAGGGCAGCGTACTTTCAATAAAAGCTATCTGTCGCCCTTTTTTTCCATTTATATGGTATTACGATTGCTCTTTTCTACAAGTGTCCAATCAATATGTAGACAGACGGATAGCCTTATTACATTCTATAAAGAGGCAGTTGGCTGTGTGCGTTAGTATGCAAACGATAACGAACAAAACACGCAATGTCCGGGGACAGACGCGATGGGACATTAAAAAGGGAAAACAATAACAGGACAGACGTCTCCCCAATCGATGACTAATGTATATAGACATACGGAAGGATACTTGTGTGATAAACAGGTGAAAACAAATGATGATCGAGGTTGTTTTCTCCACTCAATCATCCAATCTCATTATGCGTTTGTAAAGGGCCGGGTTTAAAGGGTCGGCTAAGAAAGAGTGTATTGTCTTGCATAGGAAAAAAAGGCCACTTTGTTTATTGGGAACAGAATCAGTATAAAATAAAAGCTGAAACTGTTCGACATTTTGATTGCCTAACAGCGGAAAGAGTTATAACCGTTTGGAACACAAAGACCGAAAGATTCGAATCAATCTGAATCGTTTGTGCATCACGCAAGCTTTCAGTTCATTGAGCGATGTGTGTTTATCTATTTTTTATATAGCGTTTTCATATAAGGGTCGCAACACACACACACACAAAAAAAGGAAACATAATAATAACACAGAAATTCTCTCCCACCTCCATAAGAAAAGAAGAGGGAAAAAAAAAAGCCCGGCTGCTGTGTTTTGTTTTTTTATTTCATTTTTTTTGCCTCCGCACTATCAAATTAGGAACAGCGGAACTAATAACAGTCACGTGACTCTTTTACCACACACACACACGTTGGATGTAGCAAGAACTTTGGGGGGATAGAAAAAGAGGGCCAGTTGAGGGTGGAAGAACGGGGGGAAAAGAAAGAGATGTAGATAATGGGAGATTGAAGTCACGGTTATGATATGGTAGAGTGGGCATGTGGTAGCCGACGCCACTTTTTCGACCCACGCGACCGACACGCGTCTCTTATTTAACTAAAAAAAAAAATGGGAAAAAAATAGTGGTAGAGTATTAAGGCTGCATAGTCTACAGGAGGGCGCTAACAGTAACACAGTAAGAGGACAAGACAAAAAATAAAGAGACAGTAGGGCTAAAAAATAAAAACGAGGGAGAATAAAACTTGGTTGAAAAAGGAACTCTCTGATAGTTCTGACCGCCTTTTATTTGTAATTTTATATTGGTACGATTACATACCTGTTGTTCTGTTCACTGATGGCAGTCAAGCGAAAGAGGAATAAGGTTACAAATCGAATGCGATTCAATGTTCAACTATTGTCCTCTCGTAACTCATAAAAAAAACTATTGTTTTATTTATTGATCGTCGATACGGTCATGGAATCCTTGTCTATTGGGTACTACAGGTAATCTGAGCGATATATACAACAGGGGTCTAATATTAAACGCAGCCTTTATTTTGAATTTAAAAAAAAATCAGCGGTGCTAACATCTGGAAGCAGGACAGATTGAAAAGCAGTTGACAGCAGTCGATGACGGAATCAAAAAGTCGGAAACATTAAAACAAAACAAAGGAGTATATATAAGAGACACGTATACATCTAACCTAATCACCTGCCTTCTGTTCGCTCCTCCTTCAGACACCCAAAACCAGGTGGTCAGCAGGAGCAGCAGCGTTTTTTTAGGGGGTCCCTCTCCTCTTATGTACCTTCCGCGTCTTTTTTTTTTTTTGCTTTCTAAGTATTCCAAAATCGGTTGGAAGTAGGTAAAAAAAAAAGGGATGAAGGAAGAACTGCAGTGGAACAGCAACCCCCGTCAGCCGCCGCCCACCATCTTGGAATGAAAGGTAGGGTAAAACAGTTGGCACGCGGCACGCATAAGACGAGCAACAACACTCTCATCGTCAACAGATAGAACACAAGAACAAGCTTTCTCTCTTCTTTTGCTTGGAATAATAGGTGCCCCCCCCCTAACCTTTCTTCCTTTGGTCTTTTTTATTCTTAGCTTACAGCGTTTGACTCTTTTGAATTTCTGTCGCTGTCTGACTGTTATCGACTTGTTGAATACCATAGAGAACGATGGTATAGACACAAAATCCCGGTACATTTTATCTAAAACTATACGTCGGACCTTTCTTTCTACCGTGACCTGTGATAGCCAGTATAGACATTGTCATCGCTAATTTGTCGGTGTGATGGGATTCTTTTGTATTCAATTGAAACATCAAACATAAAATGGTAAATATACGAATCGGTGGTTATATTTGAGAGAACCTAATGCTATGGGTTCAATAAAAAAAAAGAAGGGTTACATAATAAGCATTTATCGTCGTGTGTGTTTCTCTTTTTTCCACCTCTTTTTTATTCTATATACATTTATACAGATACCGACATTTCCCATTAAAGCAAAAGACATAGACGTTGGGGACCGGCTGCCATGAGCCCATGAGGACAGGTGCAAGAGTTCTTCGTGGGGGGAGAGAGAGAGGCGTATGTTGCTCAATCGAAGACACGTTGCGCTGTATAGGTCGAAGAAAACACAGCCGCGGTAAAGGTAGTGATTTCCATTTCAAATTTCAACACACACCCACACATAGACACATTGGCTATATATTTATTTAAAAAAAACAAGGAGACCCCACACAATCCAAAAAGGTATATAAGAAAAACAAAAAAAAAGTGGGATCTGAACGTGCGCCAAATGAGTTCTTTTTGTTACATAATAAGGTGATTGTTTCTTTTACTCTTTTTACAACGCAAAACACCGGGCCGGACGTCGTCATCTGAATTGTTTTGTCTTGGAACAGTGGCTTTTATCTTTTTGTATAAATTATTTTTCCTTCAGAACATTTCGACGTCTTTTCTTTTCGTTTTCTTGTTAAGGAGCATCTGCTGTCCAGGGATTTTTTTTTTCTTTTATCCAGCAGCCTTGGAAATGTTTTGTACAGGCCTTTCGTTAATGAAAGAAGAAAGCTCTATAACTGTTTTTGCTTTGAATCAACAAATTTTACAAGAACATTAGCCAACTATTGATGCGAAGCTGCCTTATCCCATTTTCTGGTGTTCTTCGATTTGACTTAACAACGTCATCGATCAGCTTTGATTGAATTCGATCTCGCAAAATGAAAACGGGTGCTGCTGGCTTCTTTTCTCTTTGTCTCATTATTGGTAACTCTGGTAAATATGGACTACTGGGTATTACAATTTGGAAATAAAAAAATGACAAGCAATTACATAAATATACAGTCATTCAGTTTTGGAGGTGTTTGGTTAAAAGGGTGAAATTGTGAATTAGCTCAAAGGAATTAAACAAAAATTATTTATCAAATGCGTTTGAATAATTACAGACAGTGAAAACATGATTCGGCCTAAACAGACAAGTTGACGCAACAATTGATTTTTCACACTTTAAAAAGGCGCTCATTTACATAATAAGAGACTAGAGAGAAAAAGCGATTCGTGAAAGAAAACAAAATAGACGGGCTACATTGGTATACAGAGAGGTGAGGGGGGAGAGGAATGTGGATGGTGTGAAACTGTGAGCTGTTGATTGAGTGAGTGGGCTAATAGAGCAACAAGTAGATCTATACACATTATATTAAATACTTTTGTTTTGGTTAATAATTTTCCCGAAAGATCATTATGTATAACGTCGAATAAAGGCACGCATTGTGTGTTGTCAGATTCTGTACCTAATCCATATCTTCTTCCAATATGTGTACTGTACGTATGGTGATGTATAAATGTTTCAACTGTCACGGCCACTACTTCATCTCCTTTAAAAATTCATTTACTTGGAAACGGTGCGATTGAAAAGAGAGTCCACCACGACGGCTGCGAATACTCAGATAAGGTCAATATATCAGCCACCGTTAGTCTTTTGTTTTGTCTCCCTTCTTCTTCTGCTTTCGTTGACATGGTCGATCTTATCTCATTCTTCCATTTCTTCATTGTTTTCCCAAAAAAAAAAAAAAAAAAACATGACAGCGGAAAATGAACATTTTTCAAGCGATGGTGGCTGCAGTGCTGACGTTTGTCCGCTCGCTTTTGTTGAGTGGGAGGGGCGGCGGGAGCGGCAGGTGGGCCATGGCCGGGTGCTGGCTGTCGCGGTGCCGCCGCAGGTCGACCTTGCGCTGGAAGGCCTTGTCGCACAGACCGCAAGCGAACGGCTTGTATCCAGTGTGCTTGCGCATGTGGGTGATCAGATTGGACGACTGGCTGAAGGCTTTACTGCACACGATGCATTTGTGGGGCTTTTCACCTGCAATAACGTCGGAGAAAAAAAACAAACAAACAAACAAAACAATCATTCCTCTGATGCATATAAATAGAGCCCCCCTCCAATTAGGTAACTTAAACATGCGACCCCTCTTTCCCCTGTTGGCGTGTATGATATATCAAGTAGCATGAAGGCATTTTCTTTCTAGATATAGGCGGATTTGGAAAGACGAGTGCATTGGATCAATATCAAATCAGATTAGATCAAACACAGTTCATGCACCTGCCCGGGCCAATATGCATACACCGAAAAATAATTTTAAAAATGAAAAAAAAAGCCGAATGGGAGGAGTTGTGTTATCTCTACTTTAACTTTGTGATACTGTAACGGGCGTGATGGGGCTCGAGTCAAAAGTCTCGTGCGAAACCCGACAAATGCTGACTATACCAACAAGGAACTTATGAGCGAGTGTGTGCGATATAGCCAGTTAAGAACTCAAATGTAGGTATATATGCCTAAATTTCTTTCTTCCCCCCAACTGTGTAGAGCTTATCGGTGGAGCAACCTTCTCCCATTTCACCTGATTCTTGCCCAAGTCCGCCCTTGTCCGAACTGATGGGCCGTGTATCAATAACAGCGTAACGCTGGGCCACATTTCTAAGATTTCTCTCAGCTTGTTTTGACAGGGCAAACTCTGATTGGTTGTTTACTCAATACCCGGTAGCCTACACGTACTTTACTCGTGATTAAGACTGTAACATAAAAAAAAAAACGAAAAGCCCTCAAGGATTTCGTAATGCCACTAATATTATTCAAACCTCACAAATGCCGATCAGAAAAAAAGATCTCGGCATTCGATTGGCTCAACTAAAAATTGCGGTCCCGATTCTAGAATTATTCTTTTTCTTTTTTAAACCGTAAAACACATACCTGTATGGATATAGGTGTGTTTCTTCATATCGGATTTCTGATGGAACCGTTTGCCGCAATACTGGCATGGATAAGGTCTTGTATCTGAATGAATAAGCAGATGCGTCGATAACGTAGATGACCGTTTAAACGTCTTGCCGCATTGTTTGCACTGTAGATTAGATTTTTTAAAAATTATTAATACAAATCGTTAACATCCTACCAGTTTTCAATAGGCCTGTCATATTCAACAGCGAAAACCTACCTGGAACGAGCGTGAGGCGTGATGCGTGGCTAGATGCTGCTCGAGACTAGCGCCAATTTCGAAAACTTTGGGGCAGCGGGAGCAAGGGAACGCGCCCATTGAGACTCTTTGATGTCCAGCACCATCTCCGCTGACGGAAGAGCCGTCCATCATGACGTCGCAGTGATTTTGACGCACGTGCGCATCGAGCGCGTGAGCGGAGGAGAAAGATTGATCACAACTACGGCAAAAATGGGCCGTCATGTCCTCATCTTTCATGTTGTCCGAATAGACGCTCTCCTCTCCGCCGGAGCTCTGCCGACTGTCTTGCGGACTGTGCTGAGGCTCCTGATGGTATTGATGATGATGAATCTGATGGTGATCATCGGCCGTCTTCCAGCTGGCACCCATTGCGCCATGACCGGGTAATCGCATGTTGTAAAACGGGTCGAACGGCCGGAAGAGAGCGGCGGCCGTCGGGCCATGGGCGAATCGAGCCGTCGCGTTATTAGAAGCTGATGTTGTCCGGTAGTGATAAGGACTGGTGTCCTCCGCTTCGGAAGATCTACGTCCGCTGGGCGGAGGAGAATCCGGTGACGTGGCTTTGTGTGGAGAATCGCATCGATCCGGCGAACTCGCCGCCGTAGTTGTGGCGGTGGGCGCGGCGGCCATTTTTCCGATGCTGGTCGTTGTCCGTCTGCTCTGCTCTTCTTCGCACAAGCTGGCCGGCGACCATATCCCTTTAGCCTTAGGCTTAGTGCTCAAATTGAGCGGAGTTTCGGGGGCCGGCTGTTGCGGCGCCATCGATCTGCACTTGCTATTCGCTTGCACTTCTGTTTAGGGTAGTATCCACATATGGAATTAGCATATATTCTGGTTATGGGAACAAGATCTAGATCAAACTAACCTGATGCAGGGGATACTTGAGATGCTGGTTCAGTCGGCCGGTTGGCCGACGCTAGAGATGCGCGTAGAAATGCAGCGCTGGGCAGAAGAGGATGGCCAGCACCGAACGGATAGAAAAACGGATTAGGCGGATTCGCTGCCGTTCCATTCTGTTGCGATTGTTGTTGTTGTTGTTGTTGCTGCTGTTGCAACGACCACACTAGCCATGATGTCGACAGTAGGCCGAACGAGCCTAGGAAGGGATTTGCTCCGTAGCCGACGCCGTCAATATCTTATCACGCAATGCGCAATCATACGAGGAAAAGAATTGGAAATGATTACACTATGTTTATGCAAATATGACTCGTCCGGACGGATTTAGACCGATTTAGACACACAAAAAACGAGTGGGCGATTGATAAAAATATAGCGATGATGATGAAAATAGAAATTACCTTTGCTAACGTTTTGTTGCTGAGCTTCGAGTGAATATGGTGCAACGACGTTGAAAGCGCTGGATCGAGCGGCGCTCATCCGCCGAATGATTTCAGCCTCTTGCTGCTGGCGAGCGGACAAGGGTGACGACGAATTTTCGTACATCTTGCAAGTAGAGAGATTCACGTTCTTTTGAGTTACACAAACAATTTCCGGATTCCGGAATAATCAAATTTTCTGAGGTTTTTTTTTTATTCCACGGATAAATGTGACACCAATCAAACACAGAAAACACCATACGAACTCGGAGTATATCTGTTTTGTTTTTTCCTGATGAATAATTAAGGGAATAACTGACCACTTGCACGATGTTAAAATTACAATATCAAACAAACCCGCATGGGATTGAAATTAACAATTTGTTGGAAAACAAGAATATCCGTTTGTTAGAATAAACAGTTAAAAACACACCGGCAGCGATAACTGATTGCGACTGTTTGCGCGTACGGGCGATAGTTGACTTTGCTTTCGTGTCAGAGGTTTGGCGGATTGAGATTTTCGGAGAGGTGAATAGATTTGCACACCTGAGCACGGCGGCGTCAGGACTTGAACTAGCCGGTCGTGTGGCACTGCGACTCGCATAAGACACTTCACCGTCTGTGAGTTTGAAAAAAATATATGTATAATAAAATGTAAAAAAAAAACAGAGCTCCTCCTTCTCTCTCCTATTTTTTTTGGTGGGGGGCTGTAACACCTTGCAAGACACCCAGGTGGAGGTAGAATAAAAAAAAATATCAACCCTTCAAAAAGGAAAAAAAGAAAAGAAGGAAAAAGAAAAAAGCAGTTGGCTTCTAGCCACACACACACACACACACATCAGAGCAGATAAAGGTAGTAATAGTAGTAGTATAGGTATAGGTAGACTAGATATAAAAGAAAAAGGGCCCATCCATATGGAGATAGAAATGTGAGAGAAAGACAAGGGGGTGGAGATATAGCTGTTGGATGGCCTTAGGGGGAGGAGAGTTCCAGTCTGTTGCTGGTGCGCTGCGGATTGGGAAAATCCAGCTATAGTATAACTGAAACGCAGTCTATGTACTAACACGGTAGTTTTTTCTTTCCACCCACAACCACCCAACTCACCTGATTCTGCCCCGGTTGGCTGCTGTTGTCGGCGGGAGCCCTCTCCCTCTTTTGTGTCTGTGTATGTTTTTCTTTTCAGGTTAATCCTCCTTACTCCTCTTCTTCCGCCCACTTCTACCACCCATCGCAACAACAACAAGAAAATGGTATGCACTTTCAGTCCAGCCCCAGCATGTCGGGAAAAATGTTAGCGTGCGGAGGTCCCAGCGATTGGTTTATCCAGATTGGCGTCGGGCTTCCGTCGCTATGACGACGCTCGCCACACCTGGGCCAATGGCGTCGCGTCCGTTTCTCGACTCTTAATTTCTTTTTCCTTCTTTAATGTTTTTTCCTTTGGAGAAACTAAGATGGCAATTATAAAAGATAATAACAAAGTGGATAGAGAAATACTTTGTAACGGAATAACATAACCAGGTATTCAAATTTTAGTTGAAATTCACACGGACTGTGTAAAAACAAGAATGAAACCCCACCAAAAAAATTTGAAAAAACAACGCGAACAAGTAAAAAATGTTGTGTGCAGCTGTAATCCAGTCAAGGCTAAATAAGGCAGCACTTGAAACACTTGGATCGTTTTCACGCTTTCTTTTGTACGCACACGTTTGCGCTGGACCGTTGAATCCGCACAAAAATATGGCCTTTACTCACCTGCAGTCGAGGTCTGGACTGACGCATCCACTTCAAGAAAAAAACTCTCGACCGTGGTTTGGCTATTACGTCTTATTGCTTGGCGAAATGTGTATTGAACAAGAACGAGAAAATTGGTGGGGAAATCTGTGTTGCGTGCTCACTTTCATTGGTTGAAAAAGGACGGCCAGAGGACGTCCTTTCAAAACGGTTCGTTACACTAGCCAGGCTTTGTCAACTTGGTCACTGGCAAACAGACCCAATAACCTCGGCAAAACAAATACAAACACAGACGCATACGCATACTTTTTTTTTCCGTGACGCATTGTGTTTAGATTTGCCTGAGCGCATCAGCCAATCCGACATGTAAAATGAAAAATATCTGTACCGCTGGCAGGACCGACGCATATCTACGTACGGGGAAGTGTTCAGCACACGTTTTGATGACGAATAGAAGGGTTCGTGAACGGTACAAACAAACCAGAACAGAATGACTATGGAATAAAAAAAAAAATAACAAGTGTGTTATATCCTGCCCCACACATATTTTTTGGGGCTCGGCGTACGTGTCCCAAAATCGTACAGTTGACTATATACTGAATCAGATTTTTATATAACAACTTCGAAACTCTAGTATATACGTTTCTACACGTGTGGGTGTGTATATAGTGGGAGGGATAGGCAAAAATGCTGAAGTCAGTTTGTATATCATCTGTTTGATCATAAAAATGTGTTGCTTATTTCGAGAGAGAGGGAAGGAATAGCAAAAAAAAATAAAAAACAGATACACACATGATGAGACATTTATCATGTTTCTCGTTGGAGTTTGACTGCTGCTGTACAAACCGATGTACAGGTGGTTCAATTCTGAGTATGCTGCATATGTAAATGGAGCTCCATTATTTTTCATTCAATGCTGCCTTTACTTCCCCCGCTCTAACGACACAAACGTTTACTATATCAACACTTTCTGTTTCACATTCAAAGCGACCCACATTTGAAATTTAAAAACGTTCTGCCCGTGTCCCGAACACGCATTGCGCATTGTACGTTGGTTTAACATCTCCGGCGATGATCCAAACGTTCCGACTGAAAGAGGAAATGTAGGACGGGGCAATGAAACGTTCACTCTCTCCCTCCATCACATCACGCTCGTCCATTTCACGATTTTTTTTTTTCTTTCTGCAAACGATTATGGAGGGAGGGATGACAACCGCATTTTTTATTCTATAACATTCAATCCCCTCCGAGAACTGGATTTTGACTGCACATACATGATATTACATGTATATACGACTAGCTATTTTCGTATGTCGTCAAAATAGAAACAGCAGGAACCCATTGCCCGTCTTTCCTGCGTCCGCTTTTCCCTTTTTTTTTATTATTGGTGTTTTAGTTTTTTATACATTATTTTTCCTTTCGCAACAACTGCGTATATTCTATATAGTGGCAATGCGTATACATAGCATCTGGTCAAGTTGTAATAGATTTCACTTTGCACCCTGTCTCTCCTCTGTCGGATAGTTTTCCTTTATTCTTTTTTATTTCTGTTCTAAGTTGGATACTTTTTAAGTGTTTTTTAAAAACTGTCCTGTTAGTAGAGCTGCCGACAGGGCCACCCCTTGCGTTAATTCCTAATATAACTGCGCGGTATAATTAGATTTCCAGAAGACCCATTCAACGCACCCTAGAAGGAACAGTTATTATAGACGAGTAATCGAGTGGTGGACAACAGTGGAAAACACAAAAGGAAAGTTCATTGAATAACATTTGGTGAAATCAACCGGAAGAAAGCATTAGGGAAAAGACTTGGCGTCGTCACATTACACTAACGTAACAGCTGACAAAAAAAACACACACACAAAGGACAATACGATGAACCGCAAAATCAATTGGTTCCGGATCCAATTTTTTCAAAAGTCTGAATACCCACACATTACAATGGAGCAATGATCATTATTTACCTCCTCGCACGTGTGTGCTTTTAAATTCCGTTAAACTATACGCAACACTTTAATTATTTTTGGCGATTTTCACCCTCGTTTAGCCCTAACCTTTTTTCTTTTTACGTTTTACATCATCATCCAAAAGCTTGTCTTCTACGAAGCAATCGATTACTCCCGTTTCGATTGATGACAAGCCATCGCTCACGCGACATGCGATGACTGATTGCAAAAAGGGCACGTTATGCACATAGATCGTTAGCAGATAGAACGTCCGAAGACAACTGCTAGTTGCTGGAACTGATAATCAACCTCTTTTTTTTCTTTTGCTTGTTTTGTTCACTAGGCTACTATACAATTGACACATTGGAGAGAAACCCTCCCCTGCATGTTCTTCACGGCTGTGTCACTTCGCTGCATTGCTGCGATACAATGTTAACGCAGTATGCAGTACATACCCTGTACAATGAGAACCTCCCTCAAAAAAAAAAGAAGGAGAGTGTGTTTTGTTTGGCCATCAAGTGGATCGGTCAATATGTGTTTATCGGGTAAACATCACGAACGTGTATGATAACAAGGACACGCAGAAAAGGGAGAACAATCAACACAGAAAAAAAAAGCGTAACAAGAAAAACAGGAGGAATGCAAACACAACACCAGAGGCGCGAAAAACAAAACATTTGAACCCCTTAATATAAGTGAAAACAAGTTTGCTGATTGTTACTCTTTTGTGATGGCCATCCATTGCCTTCGTGCAGATGTAACCTCAGTATATACATTTTCGACCCGTTTGTTTTGTTAGCAAATAGACTTAACAAGCAATAGGGTGGGACGAGGGAAAGAACTGTGTAATACCTTCGCTAAAAAATGGGCAAGCAACAGTGTGTTAGTCCAGCAGGGTGTCGTTCACGAGGAGGGCGAAGCAAAGGGAAATCGGAGACACGGCACGCGTCCTTCGACTTAAACGGACGCCAGCCGTCGTCCCCAAAACGACGCTCTGAAGTTTCTTGCGGGGGGGGGGGTTGTTATTGTCTTGGCTAATAGAATGTAACGACTGCAGCTGAGAGAGAGGTTAGAGGATTATGGAACAATATGATAAGGCCGTTGTTATACACCGGCAGCTGATGAAGAAGCCCCGCACTTATAATTTCTTTTCTCTCGTTTCCTTTGAATTAACTTTGGCACGAGCCGGCATCAAAGAAAATCCGAATGAAAAACAGGAAACACATAACGCAATCCCCCTTCTTTAATGTATGCGATAAAACTTGTGGAATATAAGACAAGAAGAAAACAAAAGGCCAGCAGCGAAAAAGAAAAAAAAAACGGTTTCTTCTTCTTCTCGGCAGAAAGCAGCGGAAGCAGGTGTTGACACGCCAATGACTTCACAATCCCTATAGCAGGAGAGCCCTCTTCGATAGCTCGTGTGTTAGATTATAACATCCATGTGTGTCCTTCTTCAGTGTTTTAAACGGCGTCAAAGTTTTTTTTTTTGCCCCCCTCTTCTCTTATGACTGTCTATAGTAACAGACCAGGTGAGTGGGGTCTCCCCCCCACTCGGCGTTTGACGCGGCCCCGAAGAGTCAGCAGGTAAGCGACGCCACCGACCTTTAGCACTTCTCCCTCTTTCGAATCTCCCCCCTTTTTACATCGTTCTTTTGTTTTGTTTTGCCTTTTTTTTTAAACATGGTGAATTGAGGGCCACATTTTTATTTTCATGTGGATAGAGTCCGCCCCTCATTTTCTCTTTCGCTCTCTCCTCGATGAGACATGGAGATTTTGTCCTTTTTTTCTATTTGCGGACGTGCGTCGCACGCGCGGTTCCATCAACAGTTTTGTTATGAATAGCTTTTTAATTAAAAATGCCACTGCTACAAAAAAATAAATAAATTATATGTGTCCCCTATCATTTGTGCCGTCCCGATTCCACCTGTCGAATCTCATCACGCGGGTCAAAGGAGAATAAGAGTGTATCCGTTACTTGATTTGCTTTTGATTCAAGTCCCCCCCCCCCAAAGGAATGCGCACAATGTTGTGTAATGCAATCTAACTGTCGTCTGATGATATAATGATGACTGGGCGTTTATGCAAATAAATTAACTTGATAAAGGAAGAAAGGTATAGCTCTATTACACATCAAGAAAGAATGGAAGATAAAAACTTAACGGACTTGTATACATTGTCGTCTTTTTTTTTCATGAATTATTCATTCTTAAGGTTTATGTATAGGCCCATATCTGCATATAAGAGTGTCTTTGCTGGCTTTACTGTCGTTCTTCATCAAACAGAATGTATGGCAAATGACTCTGCAATATTTCAATTGTTCATTCATGTGTTGCGTTCCAAAGAAGTGAATGGAAAAAAAAAGAAATAAGATGAAAACTAGCCGTGCTTGACGTGCTGGAAGAAGGGGCTACTACTATACTACTACACACTCTTCAAACATAGTTCCGTTTTTTTTCGTAATGGCATTTTTTAACCGAAGTTCTCTGCATATCATCATATAAGCAAAAACCATTTATTCTTCTTACATTTCGTTTTTGTTTGGAAAATTTTCAATTATTTAAAATACACAAAGTCATGATTGTTATAGCCGTTGATGGGGCGGGATATTACGGGGGAAAAAATATATGTGGAGGGGATAAACGCAGTCGAATCTTATGTAAAATATAAACGGGGGGAGAAAAATGTTTATCAGGAGGGCACGTGACGAGTGTGACTTACCATGTGGGTCATCTGGCAAGCAGCACCCTCATATGAGGGGGGTTAAAAAAAGGAAAGACGAGAGGGGGACACAGCACACCGGTTCATCTCATTCTTTTTGTGTTGTTGTTGTACAGGTAAGAGGCACACGCGTGCATCATCGTTAACTAAATAACACACACAGGGAAAGTACAAAAGAGGAAGGAAACAATACACGGAGGACACATGAAGATAAATGGACTAGAAAAATATGAGCCCCCCCCCCCTCAACCCCATAAGTCACAAAAAAAAAATTACCCATTCTTTTTCTATGAAATTCATTTTTAAACGACAGTTCTCATCGACGTATCAAGTATTTAAATCATGCCGGCATTTTACGAACGCACTTTGTCATGCAAATAAAGAGGAGATCTTTATGTACACTATCAGGGCGTGAGAGGGAAAGTACCGGTGAAAGCGATGAACCGACTTTATTCAAACGCATTTGGCTGCTCTTATTGGAGGAAAATCTACTAGTTTTTTATGTCTCTAAATAGATAATGGAATGCATTTTCCTGCAACAGAAGAAGAAGAAAAAGTAAAAAGATGAGAGCTGTGTATGGTCGTTTTAACGGCTGCTGCGGTTATTCGCTTATAGCTCACAAAAACAAACGGCCAGCAGAGGATATAGAGAGTTGATTCCGAAGGCAGGAAGTCAACGACTGAAAGGTGGCCATCCGTAACCTCCCTCGCAACCACGGGGGCTTCTCTATCTACACACACACGTAGACACACGCACGACACACATGGCACGTGCTATATACGATGAGTTATACAGGAACCCCCCTTCTCTATGTCCGTGTTTTCTCCCCTCTTTTTTTTTGTTGTTAAGCTAAACTATAAGGACAGGTGAGTAGGAAAATGGTCAACTCTCTTCAATTTTACCTTCTGCTGGTCAGTGCTGATCAGTTCGTCCTCGACCCTCAGTTTACTCTCACCCCTACTTTTTTTTTCTCTTTTCATTCATTATGATGATGATGATGATAATGATTCTTCTTTTTTGTAGTATGTCCCTTGTATTTTTACAACAAGTCCTCTAAATAACACGCTGGAGAGTAGGGCGAAGTCAACCCCTCGGAACTCCGGGTGGGTTTAAATCCATAAGACCTTTGCGTTTGACCGCATTTATACTCTTTTTATTGTTCTATAGTTTGGATCGTCAGATATGTCTGTCCTTTTAAACACATTTTCATTTGGAAAATTGGATTTGAAGATAAATCAGCCGAGGCTCTGCTAGCCTGATTGGTCTGCCAAACTTGTCACGCGGGCGTCCGTAAGTTCAGCCTTTGTCTCGACATGACGTCTTTATTTGAACGACCGCACCAAATTGGATGCGGTGTCGTCTCTTTTATTGGTACACTGGTCCCACCATAGAGGCACCAGATCCTTCCTCGTTATTCAATTTACGAAGCGGTGGATTCTCTGATTACACCTCCCGTTTTTCTGTGAGCTTAGTTTATTGGAAAGCGCTCCGTGCGGCTAGGATCAGAAGTCATAGCAGACAGAGTATATAGTCAGACTACTAGGCAAATAAAAAAATTGGACCACTAGCCATCAGGATCGTGATGAAGGCGAAAGAAAAAAGCCACCCAGCAATAATGAATGATACAAGCGGTACGCACAACTGCTGACGGATGTAACGTAATTGATGACACAGACTGTGAGACTGAAGAAAAAAGCCGCTAAAAAAAGAGGAAAAAATCATCATCGAGATCAGCCAAAACGATAGGGCGTAACAGAAAAAAAAGGGGGAAATGAATATCATCTTCATCCCAGTGGAGATCATTTGGAGGCCGCTGCCTCTGCGGGCCGGAAATAACAGGAAAAAAAAAAATAAAACTAGTGTAGTAAGAGATACAGAGTGTGTGTGTCTTTCTGTACAACTATTATAGCGCGAGTGAGTGTATACACACACTCCTCCGCAATCGTTGTGTTGTGTGTGCCAACGCGCAACGCTAATTAGAACTTATCGTCGACAGCTGGATGGGATCCGTGCAGTCAACTCCCCGCGCAACCATTTGCTTTAGTCTTGCCTTTTTATCTGCTGTTTCCTTTCTTTTCCCGCTTCTGCCATCAATTGATTGAATTATAAAGTCATTGAACGAATATACATCCCGAGAGTCACACATAGTGATTTGGATCTCCAATAAAGTGGGGGGGAATACAAGACAAGCACCCAGCACGATGGACAGAGAAATTTGGACATCGGACTTGTACATTTTCTTTGTAATTTTCTTTAGAGGAAAATGAAAGAAAAGAAAGCAGATCAAAAAGAGATTCATTTGCTACTGCTGTTTTCGATAAAAAGAAAGCTGATGGTCTAAAAGGAAATATTACAAGTACTCTATATAATACACACGCGTATATACACGAACTATAATAATACATTGATAACGCTTTTTCATTGGCCGATCAAAGTAGGTTGCGGCCGGTTAGAAAATCCAACCGCTGAAATGCGCAGCTCACGCCCAAATGGACGCCTAAGCTCTGAAGTGATCATCCGTGTATTCTTTTATATATTACATTGTCTATAATTTTATGAAACCATTTCCTATAGACTATAGGGCATTTCATGAAAACCTGCGTCTCGTGCACACCTCAGTTCCCCTATAAGAATCTCTTTTTAACGCTATAATATCGAACGCTTCACGCCGTATGAAAGTCAGATAAACATCGTTTCATGCGTTGTGCGGCCAACACTCGGCGGGAGAAAGTTCGCCTATATTGGTTGTTATTCCCGAATTTGTCGGTTAGACTATTACGGCCGATGATGGTGGCTGGCTTTTCCATATGGTGTCCAAGCGTTTCGATCTCGTTTTGAACGTGAATCTCGTCCTGTTGGATATATAGTGTAGTATATATAGTATTTATACGTCGCTATGAAATTGATTGTTGGCACGCGTGAAAGTTCTCGGGGTATTAGCCTCATCGTGCAGCGAGGAGGTGGGTTTGGACACATTGAAGAAGCGAAGCTTTCTTTCTTTATTCTTTCCTTCTCCTCGGTCGATTAATTCTATATCGTTTGAAATGCTCTGCTTTCACGCGATTGCGTTGAGTTTAAAGTCGATGAATTTAAGAGCCATATCTATCGAGGTAGAGAGCGTAGCGGTTGGTGGTGCCAGGGAAAAGATTATTACGCCAACAGTTACGTGATATGAATCAAATCGATTACAGAGTCATGACTCAGCGCCAGCCAAAATAAAAATTTCGGGAAAGCCAAGCGTCCAAACAACGGGGCGATACGAGATCATTATGTTGTCAGCAAAGAATTGAAACGAAATAAAACAAAACTCGGAGGCCGTGTCCGCGTCACTGATGTTTCCAAGTCCCACTCTCGGCTTCATGTTGAAAAAATAAAAGCTCATAGAATGCATGGAATGTCATCGGTTGGCAGCGCTTAGCTCGATCCTTCTCAATCTCCTCGATTGAAAGGTTTTTAGCATGTTCCATTCAAATCATTTCGTCAGTTTATCTGACATTTTTTTTCTTTCCCTCTCGTCCTTGGACAAGCGCGCGTGAAACATTGGGCAACATTCACTAGATATAGTCCACAGACGTGGAATAGTTAGGCTGTACGGGCGGGACGTCCGCGCGTGTTTGCGGCAATCACGCTAGCTAAGTGCTGGATAACCGACTCTATCTACTTCCCCGACAAAAAAAAAGGAAAACCCCGTCCTCCTTTTAGCTGGCCCATCACTACACGTCCAGCAAAAATATGGTAGCTGGACGGATGGATCAGTCACGCTAGGCCAGTTATCCTCGTGATTACCTCGCATTGTCCTTATACAACTGGCCACTGTCTTACATTATTCTTCTTCATTCCATTTAACCAACAGCAGCGTTTCCCCACGTTTGCCTCTGGCTACACACCATTCAATCGTCGGAAGGCAATTTGTTTGTTGCCGTTTTTTTACCGTACCAAACCCGATTCGAAAAAGGTAGAACGTAATGTCCGACAAGTAAAACGAACAAGAGAGAGAGGGGGGGGGGGTGGAATATAAGAAAAAATGAGGCCGTCCACGGGAAAAAAAAAATTTGTTTGCTCTCGAGAATGGATGATGACATTTCCCCGTTGGATGCAGACGGCTGCTACAAACGGCCGACGCCGTTAAGAGAAATACAAAAATGACCGGTGAATATTAGGAAGAATAATGGGAAGTTGGACTTGGTCACGAAGAGAGAAACGAAGAAGATAATGAAACATGCTCCTCTTTTGCAGTTAAGTCTTATGTGAAGTCGTTCGTGAAGTGGAACCGGGTACCGGACAACAGCACGCGTTCAACATACCACACAGAGAAAATGGGAAATGGAAAAGAATGAGAAAAAAAAAACCAAGAAAAAGGCGAGAAACTGTAAGACATGTAGAAGGAACGTGGCAAGACAGGAGAGAGCAGGTAACCGCAAGAGCGCGCGAGCGAGGTCGGTGATCAAATAAATCGCTGGCGCACTCCTTTCCCGACGGATACAAAAGTTTGGCACGCGTTCCAGTCGTCTCCTTCCTTCTTATTTTCTTATATTCCGCATGCAATGCGGCAATGCTTCTACTCTTCCGAAAGCCAAAAACTGAATAGGTAAAACGCAATCACCGCGACTTGCTCCACGTCCTTTTTCGATTTTTTTTTTTTTACAGTTTTGAAAGGCATGTGCGTCTTCACACAAGGCTAACCCTGTGTGGATAATCGATTCCTTTTGCCTATAATTAGACATTTCTGCTGATGTGCCGAGAACGATAGCCAGTGCCATAAGTGCCTCTAAAAATTCTATATCTCGTATAGGACATGTAACTCGGCCAAGTTCAGCAACAATCGGCCGTCTTTGCCTTAATAATTTTTACGTCCAACATAAGCCATACATAGGAGGGCGCATGTAACGACCCACTCGTATAATATAAACTCTAGCCCGATCTATTCTTTTCTCCCCTCCACAAAAAAAATAAGTCGAGGAGGCACGTGATTATCTCTTTCGACGTTCCGGATCGTTGGTCGCCTATTCTTTCAATCACTAAACATAGCGAGAAAAAACGGGCAGCAACGAACCGATACGAACCAAATGGAAATGCAACGTTTCTTTTTCCGTGTATGCCCCATTTGCGGTGCTGATTTGCATCGTGATTTTACTTCAAGGGACTACTTTTTATAGCCTACACCTGGACATCTACGTTAGACCTATAAGCAAAGCTTAGTTAAAAAAAAAAACAATAACAATCTTGCTGGACCAAGAACGGGAAAGAATGTCGTGGCCGACCGCCAATTCACATCAGACCTTCTTTCTTGATTGATTAACCATCTGGATTTGTGGATCAAGGGCAAATGAATTATGATGACAGTGAACGAGGAAGGAAAATAAACGGGATTATGTAGACCCTATGCCCCTCAAAAAAATATGTCCTTGTCATTCGATTCGGTAGACAGGACAAGAGTTATGTCTTATGGCTTTTCAAATGTACAGCAGGGATTTCTTCCCTACAATTTCGGCCTTTAAATTGTCCGCTGGATTTTGGTGAATTTAACCCTATGCCATTTTTTACCCCTGCAATGTCGTGTGCGATAAATTTCACCTGCTTCCCTCTCACGCTGATTGAAGTAAAAATGCGCTTCCTAGATACCATCAACTCCATCACCCCTTTCGCTGTTACGCATCAGTGGAAGATGAGGTTCGAAAAGCAGCGGCGGAATGGAGTGAAGCTTTTATTCGATGATGTATGTGTGACAGGAGAAGAGGCGCATGTTCCGCATTCCGCTTCTAGTAATCAGCGCGCAAGCGCATTTTATCTCTTTCTCTTCAACAAAAAAAAAAAAGAAGTATGTTATGGCAAATAAATACGTGTACTGGCAAACCTCGTGAAAATTTTTAGACGTGTACAGATACTCTCTTTTTATAAGCATCGTTTTTATTTCTGTGTTGTTTTTTTTTTTTCTCTGTTACTTTATTTTTGTGCCCAAAAGAATAGCCAACCGGTCGGAATTGGTTGACTGAACGGGGACCATAGCCAGTTGGGTTGCTGCTGTTGCGGGTTTTCTGGTTGAGCGGACGATTGCGGTTTCCGCTCCCGATCGGCGCCCGACGAATCGTCGGTCAGTGATGGGCTACCTTTAGCAGTGCTACAATCGGCCGTGTAAGAATCCGTATTCCCCTGGCAGTGAAGCTTCCACGCCACCCTGCATTACACGTATTAGAAAAACCGAGAGAGAGAGAGAAAAAGAACGAATGAAAAAACAGATCAGAATGGAATTCCTGTAACCATTATTCACTACAGCCAGAGGGCCGTATAATATAATAAAGGAATGCATGATGTAATAAACACGCGTTGTCCTTCAATTGTTGTCAAGCACCAGCCAATACAACACTTGTAATGTCTCACTTTCGCGGTCTTTGACACGCTGATTCCGTCATCCTCCAGTTGAAAATCATGTCCGACATTAACACAAAAATTTTTCTGGTGGTTCGTGGAAAACTGCTTCACGCAGTGTCTCCTTGAAATGTTAATCCACGTTGAACCGACATAAAACTCTAACGAAAATCCTAACAGATAGCTTTAATAAGGGCTGTTTAAAGTTGGAATTGCGTACACATTTTCAAGAAGAATTAAATATATTTTTTAATGGTTGAAGGATGGGGGGAAGCGATTATTAATTTACACTACGATCGTCAATGTGTGTTTTGGTGCCTTATTGGTCAGTTTCCAAACTAGCTGAAACGAAGAAGCCAACCAAGCACTTCTTTGTTGACTTCCCGACTCTTGCGTCAGGAGCGCTGCCCTGAACGTTAAAAAAAGGAACAAAGAATTGCGCTCTGATGCTCTTTTCTTTATGTTATAATTGTGGTCTCTATAGTTCGCTTAATTTCTTACTTATTTTTTCCTTTTTCAAACGGCTTTAAATATAATTTTTCTGCTCAGAAAAAAAGCTGAACGAGGAAAAACTTAAAGGGCCACACAGAAAGTCTTATTCTTAGTGTCCAATAAATTTGTTTTAAGGTGTACGAGTTTCCTAATATCGATTCGAGTCGAAAAAGTATTTCGTTTAATTACTAAAACCGGCCATTAAATACTTTTTCGTACCTCGTTATTTAATTGTACAAAAAAAAAAGATAATAACAAACACAATAAGAAAAAAGAATTAACAAGAAATGAAATAAAAAATGGCTTTTAAATACGTACCAAGCGTTGAAGCCATTTCCAGTCAAGTGCTGGTGTTGCCGGAAGATCCGCTTGGCGCAAATGACATCGTCTTTAATATCCTCGTTCCTTAGGTCTGATAAGCAAATAAAAGAATTGCGGTTTAATTGAATTTTTCTGCTGAAGGGATTGTGAGTAGAAATCGATTTAAATGATGAACGAAGGACCAGATACTTTCGCAAGTAACACCACAGGCGCTATCCATGCCCTCTGCGTGATCGCACCAGTACAGGTCGGAAATCTGGAACAGTCCGTGATCGAGAGAGCCATCCGCGTTGAGAGAGCCGATGGCAGACGTGTTGAAATTGCTTTCCCAGCGAACAAGGCAAATCCCTGCGTGCATCAATGTATAACGATCACCATCAAAGGGCAATCAAATCATTATCAGCACGAAAAAGGAAAAGAAACGAAGGCAGATGGAAAAAATCATTAGTTCCATCGCTGCATAGATTTGAGCGCTGCAAATAGCGTCCTGATTTCCTCGTCCATAAAAATCAATGAGAACATCACGCTTTGTAGAGCTACTTTCATTGTTCCGTGATGGCAAGACGAAAAAGAAAATCACAAAATCAGGACAACGTACACTGAGAGATTTGATTGGCCGGCAGTTTGTACTTGTGGAGTAAATCGCTGGCGAGTTGGCATCTGTCGTACGTTTGAGCCCTGCCGAGTGGAACGCACCAAAAGGCCATGAACACCATCAACACGCCAGTCGTAAACAACGTCGTTGCACTTGAAGACATTCGTGTAATTGCCGTTGTCTTATGCGGAGCTACACATAAGAAAAAGGGAAGACACAAGGCAAACACGTATACATAGGATCAATGTCCGCGTGCCTGGAATCAACTCAGCCAAACAATGTCATCATTTGCCTCTATAATTATCACACATTTGTGATGTACTAAATATATGCTCATACAGAAACACAACGACCGTGCGTTACGCACCGGTTAATACACCGTTTGAATCTAAGCAAGCGTTCAAGTTTTGCTTATGAAATTCTTAACTAAGGTTCAAAAGAACGATAAAAGAATTAACAAAGGAGAAAAAATTAAAAAGAAAAAAAAACTTAATTTGTTTCAACACATTAACGAACTGGAAATGTTCGGCTTATAATTGCTGCTGATTGGCTTCAAACGCTGGCTAAGTCGCACGGAAACAAATACGCACACATATACGTACACAAAAATAAATAAATACATTAAGTGAATGAAATTTGAACTATGGAGTTTAGTCCCTGATGTTTACCTTATTGCTTTCGTGACTGGTTGTGCCAACGGAGCGAAACAGACTGCAAGGGAAGCGTAGAGAGGTGCCAGCAGCGCAACAGTGTCCAGCAATTCTTCTTCTGCACATTGAACTTGTACGCTAGAATAACGAGTTTTTGGTCAGAAAGAATAAAAAGAAAAGAGAGGGGAAAAAAGAAAACGGGTCGCAGATTGTGCAGGTAACGAGCTCATCGCCGTCTATACCGGTCCGGGTCATTTAGCTCCGACCAGGTGTCCTCCAGCGGAGCAGGAAATGATTCGCTTGATCGTCCATCGCTCTTCTAAAATGTCCTTTAAAAAAAGAAGCAACTAAGACTATGCTTTACAAAACAAAAGAAAGCAAAAAACGTCTTTGAATAAAATGTAAAAAAAAGGAATGTATTAGTTGATAATGTTGTTAAACGCCTGAGAGTTCTCGCACTATCGATTTTTCAATCAGAACACAAAAACTTTCGTTATTCTACGTTGGAAATAAAATTTGATTTATTGCTAATTCGTAAAAAAAACGCGCAGGAATTGATTCTGAATATTTCCATATTCATGAGGACGGATATGGTTATGGCCAATGACTTGAAACATCGGACGGCATAAGGGAAAACACGTTCGCATAATTATTCTAGAACCAAATCATAACGGTCTCGCACTCTAAAAATGCAAACGTGCTCTGCTTTATCTCTTCATCGTAACTTTGAACAACTTGCATACAGTAATAATGATGGTGTCATCACCCGCACTTGTTTTTTTGTGGCTCACGTGAGATTGCAACGTAGAAACGACTTCGAATGACGTACGTTTTTGTGTTGGCGGAGGGATCAAGTATGTCCTTGTTTCGTGCCGAGTGATTTGGTCCGTCCTATCTCGATCTTGTAGCCAGTATCGAAAAAAAAAAGCAAGTCAAAATACAGTGTCAACAAACAAGCAATAAAATCTGGAAAAAAAACTTCGAGAGAGACGACCCAGCCAAGTACACAAAGGTAAGATAACAGTTAAGCTAAAAAAGCAAAAACCAGTCGAATCCAGTTTTCCATACGGCCAAGGCGAAAAAAACAAAAAAACCCGTCATTAAGGTTTACAATCTATGTTTTTTTCGCTCACGTAATCGAGATAAACGATACCTCCTACGCTAGTGGAGTGGGCGTCCAGTCTCTTTCTCGATCCTGTACAAGATGTGGAAACTCAATGGGAAGAAAAGAGATGAACAGGACTATGTTTGGGAGAGGGCATCCATGGCGGGAGCCGCGGATGAGAAGCGTGATGCGCACGCACGCAACGGAAAGCAATTTGGACGTGGGAGAGAAGATAGAAAGGGCGGGTGCCCGGCCCTATAACGCAGGGTGGCGGAGGAGGAAAGGGTGGGGAACAATCACGGGCAGTCCACCAACCAGATCTGTTCGCTTTCCTCCGGCTCATCCAATCGCAGCTCGGCTCCCGGGTTTCTCTCGGTCGACAGACGGGAAAAAACGAAATGCGAACGGATGATGGCGGGGTTGCAGTTAAAACCGACGTGAATCTTTACCCCCTCCTCACCCCTCCCTTTTCACTTTATTTACTCCGACCCTCGATTTTTTTGTGCTACTTTTCCTCACAGACGGTGTTCCAGCATCCGTTTGAAGAGTGATGCACTGCGCCAGCGCTTCCGCCACTGTAGGAGGGAAGAGTTTGTGTTTGCATCTCTTGTAAAGTAAAGTGAACCATCCATCCGACAAGTCAAAAGCTTGAGCTACTCGTCTGGGACTTGATTAGACGTTCACGCACATTCACGAGCCGCCCAACTTAAGCAGTGACTCCGCGTTCGTATAAGACTCCAGCAGTCAATCACCTCCTACTTGCCGTCCGGCTCTGATCCTTCCCTGTGAACAAAATCTGGTCCTCCAGAATATCTATCCGCATTGTGGTGGATCTTTTCAGAAGGTTTTCATCCCCCCTCAGTCCGTGATCTCTTTTTTGTGTGCCACCTCATTTATCGACTTCGGGTTGACGTCCACCCTAAACAACAATCTGCGCTTCAGGATTCACCAAACATCTTTGCGAGATAAAAGAAACGCCCCAGTTTGATAGTTTACGTGTCTACCGTCTCGTAGAGGTAAGCAACACAAATAGAAATAGGCCATTTGGATCAATGTATTACGTCCTTTTTTAAAGTGGCTCCAATGCGATCGAATGTATAGCTCTCGGATTTGTAAGGGTACAAATTTGACAGGTGGACTGCGGTAACATGGGGCGAGAACGTCATTGAGAACGCGTGACTTTAATCGCAGAATGAATCCCTTTCGTGTTGATATTTCGATATTGTACGTATATAGTGCTGCAGCAGGATTCACACCCGACGAACTGACATCGTGTTGGAATGAGAATCATTTCAGAGAGACCTTTTACACGTGTGTTGACACGACGATAAGAACACTTATACAGTTAAATCATAGATTTTTGTGTGGGCCCGCCTCCGAGGAAAAGCCGTGCGCAAAGTACATTCTGATGGCCGTCAGATTTGTGTTTGCCGCGATCCTGATTAGAGCAACGAACACAAGTTAGCGTTGTTTATGCATATAAACAGAGGCAACAAACATTGATTTACAGCACGTAATCGTTGATACTTTTGTTCGTATGCTGCGTCCTCGGCGACAATCCTAGCATTTAACTGATCCTGTCACGTTCACTTCTCCTCCACGCACTCAAAATAAAAAGCCATCGCGTGAATTCTTATCAACAAGTAAGATGTGCGCGGTCATGAGACACGATTTTAGTAGGTGTTTGATATAAATCTTGACGTCCTGAAGCTTTAATCAAGTCCACAACTAGAATTAGTCGGGCGAATAAAGATGTCACAATTTCGTTGAACTATGGACCCGCTCAACGACGACGTCGACCGTGATACGAGCAGGGACACTGTCACTGAATGACTGTCGCCATCTCGTTAAAATCATCGGGGGGGTCTTAACGATTGCAAAGTCCAATCGCTTCATATCTTTCATTTCATTTATAATTTTACTGTTTTTTTTTTCTTTGTTCATAATCTGTGGTTTTATTTTTATCGGATAGCGCCAGGGTCAATAGGCTTCCAGTTGGGTACAAACTGACATGATTGTTCGCCCCAACGTTCAGACGCTTTTGAGCCCTCGTTCCTCCTCGACTGCGACAATGACTGACGAACGGCCACTCTGTTCAGAAGCACAACAGTCAGCTACTCGAGGTGGGTGAAAACATCTTCTACTTTCAATCTCTTTTCAGATTTATAATTTACATCGCCATTGATTTTGGGATATCAATTGTTTCATGTGGGCCATTCAGACATAATTGCTCCGCATCACCAATTCGGGATGGATCGACTTTTGGGCAATGAAAAAGAGACGCCATCAGCACCACAAACGACGGTCATTAAGACGACAACGTTGTGGAGACCCATCGCGCTGGATGCAGCGGAATCACCACCACCTCAGCCAGCAAGTCCTCCGCCTTCCATTCCTTCCGGCGACAAGACGTCGACACGAAATTTCAGCGTACGCTCGTTGTTGAGCGAGTCTGCCAGTTATCGACAGGCCAAGGGAGACGTGGTCATCATCGGAGAGACATCTGGAAATTACAAGAATCTGGGCAATATCAACGACATTACGGCTCTCAATCGCCGGATGAACGATGCTTTATCCAGAAGGCTTTCCTTGCTTAGCTATGGTTCTTTTCTTCCGCCGGAGTTGGCTAACAAAAATCCATTCAGTCCCATCTCGCCCGGCGGGACGAATTTCCTTCCGTTTGGGATCGGACTTCCGTCATCAGCTTCCCAACAAACACCGCAGCAGACATCTGATTCGCTCTTCAACCTCCGTCGGCTTCCGCACAACAACAACCAACAGCAACAACATCCGTACTCTTTGGAATGTTTCCATCAGCGCGGAGGATCCGCATCCGGAGGAACAGCAGGTGCTAATGGTGGAAGCGCTGTTAACGGATCCGCCGATTTTTCGTGCGTCAAATGCGAGAAAATGTTTTCAACTCCGCACGGACTGGAAGTCCACGCCCGTCGTTCGCACAACGGGAAGAGGCCGTTCGCTTGCGACGTCTGCAACAAGACATTCGGCCACGAGATCAGCCTCAATCAGCATCGGTCCGTATTTTGTAGCCGGTCAGTCAGCTTACAAAAATTTGCATCTAATTACTTGTCCGTTATGCAAACGCAGACATTTTTTAATAGCAATTAATGGCAGAACTTTTGCTTTACTTACATTTAAGCCCATACCTTTTTTTTCTTTTTTTCTGGGGATTCATTTGGTTTAGTTTTGATTGATGTTTGATGCCCTGAAATTTGAACGGACTTACGGCCGGAAAGATTTCATGGACACGCTGCGCATGACGAGTTTTAGAATTACAGACCTTAAATGTTTTCTACGTGATAAGAGTATTGTTAATAATAGTATTTTCGGTCGAGCAATTCAGATGGCATAAAAATAAAAAGAAACGGTCATTTTTTATTCTTTCACGCCGTAAATTAGGTCGCTGCACAACACGGAAAAAGTTTTCGAGTGTCGACAGTGCGGCAAGACGTTCAAGCGGTCGTCGACGCTATCCACTCACCTGCTCATCCATTCGGACACCCGCCCATATCCTTGCCAGTATTGCGGCAAAAGGTTTCATCAAAAGTCCGACATGAAAAAGCACACCTACATCCACACAGGTAGGCGAACGTTTTGCTTATTACAGTCATTTAAGGACAGACGGTGGGGAATCTGTTTTAAAGGCATATATGTCATGCAAATCAATTTGAAATGGGATTCACTTGGTTAAAGTGGAAGAAAGTAAAATATATCTCGTCTAGTTGAAAGTCTATCGTGGTACAGACAACGGACACAATCTGAAGAGCTGACAAAACACTCGACGTTGACTGGCTTTCACCCTGTTAGATGTTCTTTCCCATCCAACCCTCGTATAGCAGCGTAAATATTAGTTCCGTTGAGGCTTGACACGCACTGGGTGCACGCAAGCCGAGCCCCACAGCTTCAAAAAAAAAGAAAAGTTAACCCAATTATAAAGATCTCCGAGAGCTATAGAGGTCCTCTAACCCATCAGCGTTCGTGGTTATTCTAACTGATTTCCCTGCTGGTACCTTTTCTATGCGCTTCCCCAACTTGATGTCCCTGTAAATGGAATCACAACACACGGCTAGTCAAGAGCCATATCCAGCGTCTATAGTAAAGAAGACAAGAAACATTTGGGCTATGGCGTGGCAACCTAAAAAGTTCGTGTGTAAACACGCAGTTAGTAGGTTGGCACGGCTCTTGTCTTTCGTTTTTCCCTAGCCCACCCACCCCCCACATTGATTGGCTTTGATCTTTTCCTTATTGGCTGGCACCGTAATTGCGTTATGGCCTCTCCTCTGTACATAGCGACTAGGATCTAGTATAGTAGAGGCCATAGTGTCTATTGCTGATGTTTGCGTTACGTAAAAACTTTGTTAATAAGAGAAAGAGAGAGAGAGGAGAGAAAAGACGGGGAGGCAAAATGGACGCATCGGGGGGAGTCTGTCGATTGATTTTTACGAGGGTACAGCTGTATAGGAAGGAATAGGCTATATTGTTGCCAATGATTGCGGTTGATCCAATCGTTTATACTCTTTCCTCTGTTTTTCCCTTTGTTTCGCACGCAACAGAGATGTAGTTTCCCTTTAGATATTAATACATAGGATAGCAGCAGTGCAGGAAAGAGATCACCGTTACGTTAAGCAAACCAAATAATAAAAAACAACTGGGATCTGCAACCCACGATTTTCATTCCACTCGCTCTCTCTCTTGCGTTTTTTTTCGTTCAAGTGGGTTGATACTATTGACATAAACACGATCTTTCCAATCAGACCAATAATGAAGAGAGCAGTAGTAAATTTGATCCACATATTTACACAGAATGCGCTGACAATGCAAACGCTACTATTTACAAAAAAATGTCTTGAAGGAAAACAAAAGGAAAAGATTGACTAGCATATCTCTAATTGTAAACAATTTGATTGGATATACAGGTGAAAAGCCGCACAAGTGCGCAGTATGTGGCAAAGCCTTTAGTCAATCGTCCAACTTGATCACTCACTCGCGGAAGCACACCGGCTACAAACCGTTTGCTTGCGATCATTGCGGACGAGCTTTTCAACGCAAAGTTGACCTGCGGCGGCACCGAGAAAGCCAACACGCCGAGCTCTATCCACCGACGACGGTTGTAGCCACAACATCTTCCCACCAGCAAACGACCGCGTCGTCCAATAACTCATCGACATCGTCGATCGTAACTACTGCCACGGCT
The DNA here is from genome assembly GCA_013167095.2 of Daphnia sinensis. Lineage (NCBI taxonomy): Eukaryota > Metazoa > Arthropoda > Branchiopoda > Diplostraca > Daphniidae > Daphnia > Daphnia sinensis. The sequence continues at coordinate 1,892,796 of CM023188.1, read as the reverse complement.
GTGGTTACGACCACTACGTCGAGCGCTTCTGCTGCGCTTCATCAAAATCATCAACAGTCTGATCGACATCATCATCGCGGTCATTCCACTGTGGCAGCGTCGACGCCGTCGGCCTCCGTCGTGGCCGCTGCCTTGGCCCATTTCAACAGCTTCCATTCGTCCTCGAATAAAGATCACTTGAGAGCGTTGATTAACAGCAGCGAAGTCAAAATGGCGGCTGCGGCCGCAGCAGCCGCCGGACTGCCCAACTTCCTCGCCAATCATTCAGCGTTTATTGGCCAACAACAGGATTTCATGGCCAAACATCATTTGCTGCAAGTGAATCAATCGGCTTGAATTCCAATCTCTATTGGGATGGCACAAGTCGCAATCCAATTTTTGTGAAAATTGACTCTTTTTTTCTTTTCTTTTTAAATTACGTCTGAGTTACGTTTTTTTAATTGCCAGACGAAAAGATAAAATGACGTCAGTTTTTTAACGATGTGTTGAGCCCGAAATTTGTTCGCGTGTAATATAATTTCGTCGCTTTTCAAGGGTGTGAATATTTTTCTCGTCTCTTATGCACTCTTTTCCATCTCTCACATCATTCGCATAATGTCACGTAGTATACTTTGATCGCACCAAACGTTAGCCAGCAGTGATTGTCTAGCCCTAAAACATTAAATAGTTGTGGTTCCGCTGTTAAATTTTTCATTTGTTTGAATTACCTTTATCGATGTCCATTTGAACATACGTATTTGTGTAAATATACGATAGACAGTGTTAATTCCTTAACGAAATTCCAATTTTTTTGTTTGTTCGTTTCCTTCATGTCTTTATTCGTTATTCCATTTCTCTTGTGGATAGTCAAAAACAAATGTTGTCATAAAATTTACGGTTTGTTTGTTTCTCTCAAAACCTGCCGTCTAGCCAAATTCCCACCTAAACAATCTAAATTATGTAAGGACACTTGATGTTATGTGTGCGTTTCTGATGACAAGCCAACCGCTTCCCTCCTTATTACGGAAGCAGAAAAAAAAATAATTCCAATGAAAATACACGCTACTCTTTGAATGTTAAAAATTGTTTATTCATTCAGGAGTAGTATAATTATGAAGAATCACTGCAACATGTGGATGCTAGTTAGGTCCGCGTACAGGGTATACACACTAGCGATTCTCTCCAATCTAGACAGCGAAGGGAATAAAACTGGGGCTATTAGCAGCGAGTCGTTAACAGCCGGAGCAAAGGCGACGACACTTGAGAGTCATGACAAAGACTGATTGTCTGCTATTAACAATTCTGTTATGTTGCCTAACACAAGCACTCCTTCCAACGACACTTACGATACTGCGCCATGCATAATTGATGCGTCCCGGGCAGCAGGACAAAAAAAAAGAGGAATAATATCGTACAGAAGTGAGGGGAAAAGTAAAACGGACTGCCTAGTTCTCCTGCTGCGAAAAAAAGGGCAAAATGGATAGGAAAAAAAGGGGGATAGAAGAATCCCTCATGGGGAATCAGAGCGATATCTGCGCTAATGTCAACGTGATATCGAGATTGTGTTCTTATATATAAAAAAAACTGATGCTACAGATGGCATCGTATGAGGCAACGCCAAAATATAGGGGCTCACTGGACAAGAGCTATTGCTACCGTACCATATCGTTGACATGGATATGTCGCTGACGACGCTTTGTATAGCCGTCCGTCCGAATCTTATTCAGCGTGAGCTCTTATACGGTCTATACGGTGAACTAAACGACCTGTGAGACGGACCAGAGACTCTCAATCTCCTCAACAATTTACAGTTAATATCCATGACGGTTGTCTCATTGACTGATGAGGTAGGCTGACAACATCCTTCAGCACTGACTTTCACCATTCTCTCTTCGTAACAATCCCGTTTTCCGGTTTTGTTCAACTTGAAGCCCATCCTGCACAGCTGGCGACGATAGTTTACGATTTATAAAAGGCTATTATTTAGTAGTAGTAGTAGTAGGATTCCTTATGTGTTGACAAAGGATCGCGTAAAGACGTTTGAAGATTAAAAGAAAATGTTCGATGGCCGAATGACATGCAGTATGAGACAGAACTACCAAGGACGTTTTGTTGTACTATCTAAAGAGAAACCCCACCCTCACTCATCATATTGCGTTGTTGTAAAACACAGAGGTGATGGCGTTCAATGCGGACTGCGTATAGAACAGGGGAAGGAAAAAGGAATGCGGCTGTCAAACAAGAAGTGGGGCTTTTGGCTGGCAGCTGTCGAGCCCAATGTTGAACGTCAGCAGACGGTCCCAACAGTCGGCCTTAGCTCTGAATCGGTGAAAATCTATCGGAAAAGAAAGAGTCAGTTCCTCTCTGCGAAAATTCCCGCGAGAGAATGTCTTGTTTTTGCTTTATCTATCAAAAATAAAACGTATAGCTGAAAGAAAACGGAGTAGAGAAGCAGAGGAGCAAATCACATAACCTGCAGGGCCGAAACTCACGTCTCTTTTCCTTTTTTTTCCCGTTCATGTCTAAACTACATACGCAGTCGAGTGTGTGTCTACTTGACTGGTCCTCCCCACAATCGCATTAGCACACTCACTTGGGCCTTTTTTTTTTCCAGTGCTCTGGAACCGGGCCGGCACACGCCTCGTCCGTATAGATACACCCCGCAGTCTGATTCTTTTCGCTCTATATAGTCTTCCATCTATTTGTCTGAATGCCTTCTATATTTTTATAGGTTCGCTATAATCTGTGGAGTGGAGTATAAGGAGAAATAAGAGCAGCTATAGCGGGTTTGCGGGCCTTATTCCATCAATCCAGTTATCGTTTGCCACGTATAGACTCAAGTATAGCTAATACAACAACGACACACTGGCGAAAAAGAGTCGGGTTACCACCACAGAGGCTGCTGCTGCCATCACTTTCATCCAATATTGAGATGCAAGTGGGCAACAGGAGATGGGAAACACACGGAGGGGTAGTCCATAAGTGTGTGTATTCTAGCACCAGCAGCGGGTGTGTCAAATCCATTTTGCGGACAAAAAGCAAGTCAAGCAAAGAGTGCTATATCTGTGCCTATACTACGTCGAGCAATCCCGAACTTTTCATGTATAGAGCTGACAATCCTATTATAAAATCCGTTTTCTTTTCGAGGAAGAGAATTGAATATACCAGAAGAATATGACACCGTGGTTGGCGAGTGTACCACACGATTCACGCTTTGTGATATTCCATATAGCAGCGTGTCTAGTTCGATAATCATAACGAGAAAACGGTGAAGGCGTTGACCACTGGGGTGAGACGGATGAACACGGAATTACACGCGTGCCTGTCGTTATTGCCGCCAGACTTTGTCTTGTGTACTCCCATAAAAGGTCTCTCTGTCTCTTATATGATCTATCTAATAAACATCGACGTTCTCTTCTTTTTTTTTAGGATTGAGTTAATCGAATTAGCCGCAAGTGCTCTGCTCTATCCACAGTCGACACCTGACACTGACTTTTCACGGCCCCCTCTCGTCCAGTCGTTTTCTTTCATTGTGTAATAAGAGAATGAGAAGAGAGCAACTGACCGGGCCCGTATTATAGGCCTTACATGCCTTCCCAGTGGGATCTAAGAGTAATAGAACAAGATGAGTCCGAGTAGAGGAACGAGCTAACAGACAAAAGAGATGATGATTGCTTTGTAATCTATATACGTATAGATGCCAGAAGGGATGAATATCTCTACCGAAAACCTTGTTAGACCTGTATACTTGTGAATTCTTGTTCCTTGAATCCTGTGGAAAAGGAAAGAAAGAAAATAAAAGTTAATGCCAAACGTAACTTTGTGCAATCCAATCGGCTGACGAGAAAAGCTGGAAATAGTTGGACGGTCTTAATAGGTCTTCCAAGTCCGTTTAGCTTTTCGCCAAATACGTGATAGCCGAGACTAAAAGCAAAAGCCACTGGGTATGTTTATACGTGCTCCGTGTCTAGGTGGGATTTTTCAAGCAGAATGCCGCGGTGGTTGTGTCTGCCAGTAAGTTATTATACATCTAATCCGTGGATGTTGTACTATGGGCCCTCTCTTATCATGTTATTTAATGGCGATGATTGTTCGGTGATCACTGTGCGTCACAATACGTTTTTGAGTAGAAAGCTTAACAAGAAAAAATGCTGAAAGCAAATAAAGTGGAAGCTTTTAATTTCTTTAGTTGAAATACACATGTCGCTTATAGCTACGATTTCAGAACTCTAATCCGTACCAATTTCGATCTTAATCCTCAATAAATAGATATTCACGGACATGGAGGTGTTACTGTGACGTCCGTGCGTCATCAGTCGTGCGTCATCAACACACCAGAAACTGTGTATGTCTATATTCGCCGAGATAACAAACTGTGTTTGCACAACCCAAACTTATAGGACATGCATAGCATTTATAGACTTTATATTTTCTCTGTACATATACAATTTTGTAATCTATGTGTATGCTAGCTGTATATCGGGCTACGCGAACATTTTTGTCCAGTGTCTTTCTGTATGTTCGTGATTGTTTTACAACAGTCGATTTAACGCGTGTCGCTAACACGTGCGTACCAAATGACAGCAGCAATATGGGTCTTTTTTTTACTTGAAGACATATGAACTACGGCCAGCTTTATCAAGCTGTAGTGTATAAGGGTCTATTACGATGTGATTGAACGACGTGAAAGGATGAGAGTGTAAAGGAAGACTTCCACACGGAGCGGAATCCAGTGGGGTTGAGGTTATTACAATCCAAGCAAACGATAATAAATGATCCCAAACTAAAGCAGAAAAAAGAGGGGGGGGTCTCATCTAGTCATCCTATTCTGCAGGATCGTTTTATTCCCCTTTTTTCCTAGTGCCAGTCGATGCTGGGAAAGTGACGACGCTCGTGAATTGTAGACGACGACACGCTCTCGACCCTCATTCCGGTCTTACTGGATAATAAATGAACCACAGATTAGAAATCCGCGCAGCGAGGCATCACCGGATGGATTCCCGTGCTGTATCCCTACAGTAAAAAGGGCCGTCTTTCCTTCTACAAAGGATCGGCATGTTGATGGACCGTCAGGGGCTGTCTGGTTAAACATGGGTGTCTGTGGTATGTGCTGGCAATAAGCGGCTATTGTTGAATCCCGTTGGCTATCTGTCTCGCCCTCGACTGCGGCATTTAGAGTCGGAGAGTCCGTTTGAAAAAAAGCAGGAAATTCTCTGCTTGTTTTTAATATGATGTTTAACTATCCCCCACCAGTCTGTGACAATACAAAGATGATGCGACGGCACCCCTCTTTACTATGTTAATATTCATATCGGTCTGAATAGCTAAATCGATTTTGAAAATATCAATATTAATTATGAGAATGTGTTCTATGGATTGTTGAAGGCTTGAGGGTGATGATGACGCTCGTCAGGGGGAGGTAACTATATATGAGGTTCCCTTATAAATATCTTTTTTCGAGCTTCTGCCGAGTCATCCATCAAGTGAGGCGAATGTTTTCGGTTGGAAAGGTGGTATCGAGAGGCGTAATAGGAGAAGAGGGTGGAATAAAAAAATATATATACGCACTGTATAGGAAACAAAAACAAGAAAAAAAAACTAAAGGAAGGAAGCGGATATATAGAGGTGTATTACCGCGCTCTATCAAAGCAGCACATAGACATGTGTTGTTCTTCCCACACAACGGCTGGATGAGACGACGCCTCATCTCGACGTCTGTTGCTTGTCTATTACTTTCACCCTTTAAAAGGAAAAAAAAAGAGGTGCAGCAATATATACACAGAGGTTGGAGTAATATTCTTCTACATTTACCATGTACTGCTTTTTGCACGTAGAGGCCCACGTAAATATTGTATGGACGTACATTGTACATGACGTACGCACACTGCCAAGGTACGCCGTCAAAATAAGTGTGTGTTAGAAAATTTAGATGTGCCTGTCATCATTCTACCGTTCTTAAAAACTACATAGAAAAGATTCTTTGCTGCGCTTTCACTTCACTGTATTATTATTGCCTATGTTGTTGTTTCTCCAGTTCCTTTATCTGCTGTGTTTTTCGTTTTACATCGCGTTTATTTTTTAGACGTGCGATGAACGTGCAAGCGGATCATTTGTTGCAACGTTGGTTGGCACTTGGCAGATATAGATGTCTTACATCCAAACGGTTTGTGATGGTACATTACAAAAACTGGATTGGATTGCATCAGTGGGTTTTTCTCTACGCTGTGTTCGTTCAAACGTCTTCAGTAAACGATGCGTTGCTTTCGACAATTGTAAGGCAATAAAAAAAATTTTCCTTGATAACGTAGCATGCCGATTGTGGAACCGATTGCTCATTTTCGTTCATAACATGGGTAGTTGAACAACAGCAGGGAGTTGAGGATGAGTCTAAAGTCATTGAACGCTAGAAGCCTTATACGTGATGCGCATTAATACCGAAACAGGACATCTATTTACTGCAGCTAATGGAAAGCAAAGGATTCAGAAAGATATAGGTTTACACTGCTTGCTGATGATGGCGAATCCTAGCAAGCGACGTCGCGTGCTACGTGATGTCTAATATGTTGAAACGGTACGGACTAATAGCTGGTTGTATAACGCGTCGCTGTTGCGCCAGAGACAGTCAAGGCCCAATCAGCGAACAGAAGGGGACTATTTTTTTTTAGGTAATAGAAACGAGGATGACTTATTATTGTGTGTACCGTAAGTAAAATAATCATACTTAAGGCTTCTTTTATTTTTTTTTTGTGCACGCCCCTTCTGCCAATCGTCCATCATCTTCAATCAAACTGAATTGCGATGAAACTAACTGTGAAATAATGGTCGTCTCGGGACCGTGGAGTCCGTTAGATTTGAACATTTTGACGTGGAACAAGAAGAACAACTGAATTTTGGGGCATTCGCTGTCGGATTCGTCAATGGTGGGGAGGGCCAGACAGAGAATGTGTGTGCCAGTTAAAGACGCACAGAAGACACGGAAGATTAAGAGAGGAGGGAACCAGCGGAGTTCAACGTGATGTGTCTAACGTGATTGGGGACGAGGGGGAGGGTCATGATTGCCAGTTGTATGTCAGCAAAAGCTATATATCTGTCAATCCATAATCACATACATCAGTCCGAGTCGAGTTGTTGCGACAAGGTAGCAATTGTCGTACGACTAATGTCATCAGCTATTTCCTCTTCACCGACTCTCCCCTTCCAGTCAACCCGTTATCATCGCTTGGCACTGGTATATTAGATGCTGCTTCGAAACGTATAGCATATATACAGCTCAGTGTCTATATATACACCCGTTTATTCATTGAAGCTCGTTGAAATTCAAATGAGGCGCAGATGAAAACGAGCGGAAAACGACGCAAAAGGGTATAGTACAGTCGCAAAAGTCTATAGAGCAAGAGCGTGCCTGGTTTACTCAATGACGCGAGCCCCACAGTTCTCCTAAAAGTGTTATGACATGATCTCTCCTCTCTTTTTCCAGGTCGACTCTGGAACTCTGGCGTGTGACGGTAAGTTGATTTCCCTAAAGCAGCTGTTGTATAAACGTTTAGGCTAAACGTTTGAATAAAAAAAGATCGCGCTCTCCTCCCTTGCTGACTTATTGAATGTTAAATGTTTCCCCAAAGAATTCTTAGATCTCAACGAGAAAACCTGTTTTATCACTGAATTTCTTTTTTTTTTTTTTCATCAGGTTTTCCATGGCTAGATTATAGCGCGCCTATACATCTTTCTTGTTGAATTCTACGAGATCGTCGGCACCGTTTTGCATCTAACAATGTCGATTAAATTTCGGTCACATTCCCACCAAGGGATGCATAATTCCCGTCGTTATTATATCTTTCACATCTCTTTTTCTTTTTCATTTCGTTTTATTGTTTTTATTGTTTTATTAAAACGAGTTTCGTCCGCTCTTTTTTTACAGGACTGAAATGCTGGCAACACACAGGCGCCTTCTTCTAAAAATTTATTCAGACCGAATCAAGCGCGTTCTTCTGCTTCCTTGGCGCAGTATGTTCAATGCCTTCTGAATAAATCACCAATTGGGTCGGTCGTAAAATGTTTAACGGCACGCGCACCCCATCGTTTTCCACGTGTCATAACGCTGATGAAGTTGAACGCAACGCCTCACCAACTCCCCCCCCCCTCACTCTGTTGAACCCGTATCGTTTCTATCAGCAATTTTTTTTTTTTCGTAAAAGAGAGATTCAGAGGCAATGGATACGCACACCGTAGCAACGTAATTGGCCACCATCCGTAAATAACATAAAAAATAGAAGGAAAGAAAAATAAATAGAAATTACGACTTTATAGGAGCGAATGATCAGCCAAACCAATGGAAAGTCCACAATTGAAACGCTGATGCTCGCTTTCCGTTCTTATCTATTTATCAACCATAGGAAAAGATGTTGGTCCTCTCTACAATGTTTAAATGTACTGAAAGCTGCTGCGTAAAGATGATGATCCATCTACTAGGACAGGGCTATTTGGAATACTATATTGCGGTAAAGGATGCGCTGCATGCAATCGATGGAGAGTGCGATAACGATCACATGTGCGGTGAAAGAGAAAAGCAAATGAGAGATGGATAGAGAATTACGTATACGTACGCGAGTGGTTTATCTAAGATCGCTTCAGTACGGAATGAACCACGGTGTCGAGACGGTTATTGCGTCAACTGATGCAGCACTTGATGATTTGGTAATCGTAATCGCGATCGTATATGCGCTGCTGAACGGTGGTCACTGATGCCTCTTACCCCGGAAGAAGGAAAACCGTGCCCATAGATGCAAAGCCAGTCGAAAAAATCTAATTATATAATAACCGGAGGGAAAATCAACGGAATAAAGATATAGAGGCGAGAAAAGCTATGTCAAGAAAGTCATTGGCTTTGGTAGATGTTCAGTTGGTATGTATAACACCATGGCAAAATGACCACAATTCCGTCAGAAAACAACAGGAAATAACGTGTCGATATGCACCTATACCAAGGAGAACGAGAATATCAGCGAGAAATGCGGCGATTATTCCGTTTGTGGTTAAAATATGTCAGAACCGGATTATGAAGGAAAATATGTATTGAAAATTGAAATAAAATCAATTTGGATTTTCTTCTACCTTATCAGAAATACTGCCGTTTGATTGAGGTCAACGGTTTTAGTCTTCGATAACAATATGTAATCCGAGGGGGGGGGGGGATTTTGAGATTTAAGTATAGCGTCGTTTGGATGACGACAATGTAAAGTGATTTGGTTTTCCCTTATTTTGAATAGATAACGTAGAGTTTAGAGTACATTTCGTGACGCAAGATGTTTGGGTTATTTCATTTACTTTACATAGTTTCAAAAAGAATTCGAAAATTAACACTAAACACATATAGCAAGAAAACCGTTAATCGTTACCGGAATTGATGACCGAAAACGAAATGCTGTGATGTTATGCTTCAAGAGGTTTCTTGAATTAAATCAAACAGGCGTCCATTAGGAACTTGTCAGCCGAGTGCGTGTTCAATTATGGGCAAGAGAAAGACCAAAGAAAAACCTGAGGGGCTTGTACAGGCAAAATGTTTCGGAGAACAATCAGTTGGAACATTGTAAAGCCCGCCCATTGAGCTTAGTAATTGAAATGAATGGCAAAAAAGAAAATAACTAATGTGGAGGATATTGTAAGTAAATGATCCTAGCTTTTCCTGCTGGAACCTGCGCGACAACAGCTGTTCTAGTTAAACCTTTCTACCCAGTTAAGTATGTTTACCGCAAAAAAGAAATGAAAAAAACAACAGGTTCAAAAATCCCTCGTCGTCCGAAAGGGTCTTACGCCCTCCCATTGAAAAAAAAAAACTATTTCAATTTCATTTTATATTTTTGAGTGGTGGTGGATGAACCCAAATTGGTGGCCGGCCAGCCATACGGAACCCATTGGCCATCATAGCCAGCGTCAGGTGGCTTTACCCTCTATCCCCCCCCCACATTGTTCCCTTCCTTTTTACATTTCTTTTCTATCCCACTGCAATGCAAATAAACAGTTATCACGTACACTCATTTCGGCCACCGTTCAATCCCGAGGATCGTTCATCACCTTTAATTGGCTCGTCCAGCCTTTTCCTGTTGGATGATTTTTTTTTTCATTCTCTTGGTCTGCTTATTTTCCCTATCGCTTTCCGTCCGAGAACACTCACGCACACAAGGGAGGGGGGGGAGGGATGGACTATAGCCGGATAAACTGGACAGTCTCATCCAGAATATGCGCGACGCGCTAATTTAGCCGCCGATTTCACGGGCGTTTTGGGACTGCAATGATGGTCGCGTGGTCGTTGACATTCTTCAGGTCTCGTTCGGGAGTTGAACGGCTCATCAATAGCAGCATAGCATCTGTGGTCTCTCCCCCCCCCCCCTACCCTGTTCCTAATATAAATAAATAAGCAAAAGAGAATTGCAGCAAGCGTTCGCGGTCAAGTTCTCCTATTTGTCTTACGATTACAACCGTACTGCGTTCCTTCCTACCGACATAAAATATGTTGATGCATTTCCACTCGGCCGCTATAATATTATAGTGGATGCTTTATGATAGTTTCCACTCGGATGGATCAGTTATTTCAACGTGGCGATTGCTACCCGAGAACAATTGAAGACGAAGAAAAAACAGAATTAGTGAGAATATAAGAAACGGTTTTACCCAAAGGAAGTTTGCACTGTTGAACGGACCGTGTGCAAAGTGTCGTAAAAAATCGGACGTAAAATGAATCCAAAAGTTTCGTGAACCTGTTTTTCTTACATTAATGGCGACTAACTGCAATTTATCGGTTTAATAGATGTACAAAATAGCTTCCGTTATGTATACATATCAAAGGAACGCCATTTAACCTATTTCTTTTATTGACAACCCACATGTTTTCTGCTCAATTTTTAAGCCCTTCGTCATCGGGCTTAAAATTTTGACGGAATAAGTGAAATCTACCCTGTAATGTAGCATAATTTGAATGCTGATTATAAATAAAATATTAGTATTCCCTTAAAGCATGTAAATTTTAAAACAAAACGGAACCAAAGTGTTTTCGACGTGCTCGTGCGTCGTGCGTGCAAACTGCCGGCCGCTCTCTCCATCTATGAATCGTGATTAGAAGTGCTTTCAACGAGCCCACAGGAATCACGAACTACCCCCGCTCACGTATCTTATATCTCGGGAATGTCACGCCCAAGCCACTTGAATTTTTTGCTTAAGCTTCAAAAACTCTGAATAATATTACCGCCTTGAAAAGCAGTAGCGTGACATTTACTACTAGCACAAACATGGAGCAACATCCAAGTCTAATCTTTCAGAACAAAATTACTGCCAAGCTACTGAATTAAGTGGAAAACACATTGATTTATCGGGCAGGAAGCGACCGGCTTGCCCAAACCGTTGTTTTCTGAGCAATGTATGGCAATATATGTACAGACGTCAAAACCTTGCTAATGATACATGATTGGACTGGTTTCCGATGGACTTCTGACTTGCACGACTTTGTGTAACAGACGCATAAGATTGTACCTGACGATGCATATTACCTACGTAGAAGTTGCCACACTAGATTCTCTGAAGCTGATAAGGATTATAAATCAAAGCTTGGACTACAGCCATGTTTTTTTTTTATCGCCGTCCATATGGGCCAGCTTTAAAAAAAAGCAAAAAAGAAATGTGTATTGAAATCTAAAACATTCGTTTAAAAGCCATGGTTTTGAAACGGAATATGACTCTTGCCCGGCGCCTCAGATTAGAACCGCTTCCTACTCGTTGATTATATACGGTTCAGGTGAGCGCATTGTGTGTGCACCAAGCGAGACTAGTGGTTGGGTCTTTCAGTCAGCACGTCTCGACAATAAGCGAGCAGTGAGTGTTTACAAATCTCAAACAAACAAAAAAAGCAGTATGCATTTGGATATCAAATACTGGCTTCATTCGTTAAAGTTGCCGCAGTACCAACACCTTTTTGCAAATTACAATGGCGTTCAGGTATGTCCTCTTTCCACACGAAATTGATTCATTGAACAGAGTTAATTTAAATGGCTTTCGTTAGGATATACTTCATCTGGATGAAGCAGCCATCATGAATCAAATTGGAATCAAGAACAGTGCCCATCGGGCTACAATAGTGTCCAGCCTTGTTTTACTTAGAGCCAAACTAAACCTTCGTAAGTGTTTCCTTGGCTTTTATCTCTTTAAAAGAAAACTTTCGATTTTTGGGTGTCATACCAACAAAAGTCAAAGGAAAAAAAAAAAAAAGGATTATATTTTAACCGCTTGACTCCGGAAGAGGCTGGTTTTAGATCACGTGATTTTTCTCTGCCTCTCGCTCCCTATGCTAGCCTCCGCATCATTAACGCAAAGGGAAGCGTGATCTACTCACCTTGACAAGTCACACAAACACGTATCGAGTCTGCCAGGTGCATCCCCCCTAAAATTCTTATCTTTCAACAAAATCGATGCATTTTTCAACTATTTGTGGATTGCAGCTGCAGCGAGGCAGGGCTGATTACGTGTTTGTATTTGTACAACATGCCGCTCTGATGCAATGCACTTAAGTTGTTTTCTTTTTTTTTTCAATTTGAAGCTAGAAATCCACTTGACGACGTTTCGTCTGCGCGCATTTTTTAGATTATTTCTTGCCCAACATATTTTGTGAACTGATTCCTGTATCCACTTTACTTTGTCTGTCCAGGAATGCGGCAAAAGGAACAGAAGGACCTGAATCATCCCGAGAATCCGACAAGCTTTTCAACGGCCTTCGTGGATGACGCATTGGCAAAATACAGGTGAGTGCCGGAAATCATCAAGCTCCCGGATGTTGTCCGTCAACAAAAATATCCGAAATGAAAGTCTAGTATCCCCGAGATAAAAAGGAAGTAAACGATAATGCCACCAGATGGCATGGAATTGTTGAAATGGATATTCAATATCGGGAGAAGTGAGGAATGGGATACAAGAGTAGGCAGCGCGGCGGAGGGAGATGAAAATCAATATCGTGCTTATTCGGCCCCTCACCCCTCCCCCTCCAACCGTTGATGGTATCAATGGAGAAGCGAGAAGGATGTCAGAGCAACGTATAGTTTTCCAAGTTCCCTGATACAGTATCTTTGAAAATCACCAAACTCAGGCCAATCGTTTGAGCTCCGATGAGGGAGGATATCGAGAGCGTTCTTTCAAAATATAGCCTTGGGTCTTTTTTCCTCGTAGCTTTTGTTTGGGTTTGTTTTGAAGCCGTTTTTTTTTCTCTTTCTCTGAATGCGTCTGTGACCCGGTGAATTAGTCATTGAATTCTGAGCTGTCCAGTGCGTTAGTCGAAGAACGATCGCCTTTCCGAATCCATGCGACTCAGCTGATTTTCTCCACCCTCGCTTGAAATTTTGTGTTTGATGTGCGCGCAGGTCGCGTTCGGAATTTGCGCAGTCGGCGCACAACAAGAGTCTGCTGCACCAGCACAGTGCCAGCGTTCTCAACATCTCTCAAATGGTAAGTCTCGGATTCTTTACTTTTAAAACAACAACAACCAACACTTGCCTCTCTGTCTGCACAAGTTTTCGTTTACTCATCGTGTTTGTTGTTGCAATCCAATCGACAGCAAGATTACGACAACATTGCCGGAGCAGAGTTGACGGAAGCTGAAAGCCTCCGTCGTCAGCTGGAATGGGAACTCAGCCTGGATGGGCGCTGTCTCGACTCACACGCTTGGTATGTGTATATATACAACAACAGCGTCCCAACTGTCGTTGATCGATCCGACGGATCTCGAATCCATTTCAAACTTTGCCTTCCCCTCTCTTCAACGCCATGCCATTGTTCCCTTTTTAGGTACCACGGATCGATTCCTCGCAGCCACGCAGAAACTTTGTTAAAAAACGATGGCGAATTCCTCATTCGAGATTCTTCGACAGGTCAACCGGGCGACCTTGTCCTCTCCACCGTCTGTAGGGGGTCTTACCTCCACTTCATCATTTCCAAGGTAAACCAACTGTTATTGAAAAGAATGGGGCAGAATTCGGTAGCCCTCATTGGAACTTTGACCTGATTGGCCGTCTCTATCCTAACTATAATATTCCATTTCGTTCCGTCAACAGGTGACCATTCAACCTAACACGGTTTACGAATCGATCCAGTACAGATTGGAAGACGAGCCGTTCGAAACGATTTCAGATTTGGTGACGTGTTACGTCAGCAGCGGTAAGGCCGTCACGGCGGCCACGGGCGCTAAAATAACAACGCCCGTTAACCGAACGAAACCACTTTCGTTGTACTCTAGTCAGTACGGTGTTGGCTCGCGATCGTATCATCCATCATCGAGCAGCGCGAGCCAATCCGGTGGCGCGGGCTTGTATTCGGGTAGGAACCCTCTACCGGCGGTGACGGGCAGAGTGCGGATGGTGCACCCGACGGCCCGCGAGTACTCGACGCAATCATTGCCTCGATCTACACCATCTGCTTCCAATCGAGTGGTGATGAGGCGGAGACCAAGCGATCCTTCACTGTCGACAGAAGGGGCGTCACTTGGATGTCCTCCAAAACCCAGTCGAGTGCCGTCACAAATCTACCAACAAGAAGAAGCTGTTCCAGACGAGTCTGTTCCTCTCAACCGGATTCAAGAAAGCGTTGCGCTGGATGGCGAGGAAAAGAACGAAGCAGAGGACGTCTTGCCACAGCTTCCGGCTACGCTGCCGCGTTTGAGACGGCCCGGCAAATTTCCAAACCGGCCCATGTCAGTTACACGAAACTCTTTCCTGGATCGGCGGAGTTGCGATTTCGATGCCGAAGCCACTTTCAATCAACCGCACCTGACGAGCAATGAAGACAATCAATCAAACGTCAATGAAGGGCATCCATCATCACTGCATCGCCAATTCCCAACGTTATTCGACGTTGAGAACTTTCAGGTAATTTTCTTGATTGATAACAGTTTTGTGTTATTATTTCTGATTAGATAAAAAATAACAACGAACTTTCCATTCACCTTGCAGACACTCTTGTTACCGGCTATCGAGAACAAGCCGCTAGACGTGAGTTCCTTGGAGGGACTATCCGCGGTGTTAGACTCGCATTCCTCCAAATCGATCGCTTTACATCTGTTACACGGTAGAAACAAATACCCAATTTAAATAACTAAATTTTATGATTCTATTACAATTTGATTAAACGCAGACGATCTTGATGTTCTGGGAGGTTTGCCCGAGCCGCTTTTGGATCATACGCTATTTCACTATCAGAGTCACTACGTCGATCGTGGTATCACGTCCGGCATCGAACTCTGCACGTTACCCAATGGTCAACAGTTACGTCTCGATCTCTTAGAAAGGTATAATTCACTCACAACAAGCCAAAGGAATCAATCACGTTTAATTTTGTGTACGTTATGGCAGGACACATTGCTTGAGGTTATTCGTGGCTGTGACGATCCTCACTTGCCCAACAGTCGAGGACCGCATGACAATGTTAAATTTATGGATCGAAGTCGCCATCGAAAGTAAAACAGCGCTGGGAAACATGTACGGTTTCGCCGGTTTGATGTTCGGCCTTTGCATGCCTCAGGTAAATCGTTTTTTCTTTTTCTTCGGGAATTCACGTTGAACGTCGGTTTGTTCTGACCTCAATTTTGCAGATTCAGCGTTTGACAGCAACGTGGAATTTACTGAGACAGCGACATACGTCGACGGCTTACACGTTCGAAACCCGTTTGAGGCCCCACCATCGAACAGAGGTCGCCGCTCACGCACCCAATACCACCATTCCCGATCTGCATTCTGCCATTTTGCTGTGGACAGCCACGATGGAGTCGTTCACGGGTGACGATGGGGTGACACTGGCTCTGCTCAATGTCCATCTGCCATCGACAGGACCCGATTTCGGTTTGGATCTGTTGGCAAGTCACATGGAATTGATTCGATCTTGGTCACTCAACCTACCACTCTACTTGCGCAACAGCCGAAAGGTCTTGGAGAGCGCCACTATCGACGAGATCTTGGCAGATGTCTTCCGCACCGAGTTTCAACTGAAATTCCTGTGGGGCAGTCGGGGCGTGTCAGTAGATAGTCATCAACGCTACGCAAAATTCGAGCAAGTTTTAAGTGTCTTGTCTGAAAGTCGTGAACCCAGTTAAAGGATACCAATCACCAGTTTTCAATTTGCTGCGGATTTGTTTGGTATCGTTTTAAGGGCCCAGAATGATCAAATTATGTCTTTCTCCTGTAGGGGGGAAAGTGATGGGTCTGATCTCAAAATCCATAATAACGTGAAATCGCAACGATTTTGTGAAAATTGGCTCTTCTTTTCTTTGGCCAATTTTGTGTTAATACTATATTGTATTATAGATGCCATATATTGCGGGAGGTTCTACATCTTGGGTGGTCGACATAATACAGTGTTCCTATTTATAGCATATTCCGTGTTCAACAAGTTAATAAACTGCTCACGAAAGTTTCGCTTGAGTTCCGGTGTACATAGTCGCTCCAGGTTAGATCATTACAGGTTCGCTAATGTCCGAGTGTACATCGATAAGGAAACCATTTCAATTGTTAAACAAACAGTCCGCTTTAAAGTACCAAATTATTTTAACGATGTACCGTACCGTTGTTGTAACGTCCTTGTTGGCGCAAACGTTAAGTGTACCAACATTCTGACTGCTGAAGTGGGTTAGTCTGCGTTCAACTCCGAAAATGAGTACCGGTTAAAATTATTGCACCAAACAGAGCCGACGAAACTTTCATGTAACATCAATTCTTTCTGCACTTATGCTTTTGGTATTGCTCGATACTTTCTCTCTAAATTTGCGTGCATTGCTTTTCTTTTGTAACCGGTATTTTTTTTTGTTGCTGGACAAGCCAATTAAAAATGAATTTGCTAATGCACACTGCAGTCAGTTGAAAGCAAATGCCTCTCCTTGGCAATCAGGTAAAACAAGTATCAATGCTTTATCCTTTCAAATTTTCCTTTACATTCTTTTGTAATTGCAAGGGGATTTGTCACAAAGAAACCTTGAGAATCAAAGTGCCTTTTATTGAGATAAATGTACACGTTTATCAAAAGTTAAACCACGTTTATTGTCCCTCAGCTGCGTGCGCACATCGTCGCCATTCCTCGCGAATTGTGCACACTGCCAACAGACTGGCCATTGAGCACGTCAATTTATTTTCAATTTTTATTTAATTTTTTTCTTCATAATACTCACTGTGTGTTGTGATGAGAAATGAATACATGCATAATAGTATTATGGTTATTTTAAGGAGAGGAGGACGTAATATCTCGCCAATCACTTGGCAATTAGTAACACTCTTTTCTGGATACGTGTAGCGAAATGACGATTGGGAGATATATAAAAATGGCTTAGGTGGATCAGAAAAGAAAACACACAACAAAACAAATGAGAAAAAAAAGGAAAAGAAATTAACATGTGATCCACCCGGACGAATAACGATATGGACAAATGTTTCAAGGACTTGACGAAGCAAATCCGCAGTCTTTCATAGAGAACTTTCATTCGCCCATTTCACTGGCGAATGTCTTGCGGGTCGAATGGTTTTACGTGACCATAGGAAACTCCTCCATCTTAAGAATGAAGAAGTGAAAAGGAGAGGGAGGATGAAAGAAGGAGGAAAACTTAAGAAATATATTTAATTTTTAGATAAAGGCCGAGATTTTTAAAAAAGAGAGATATCTCTACAGAGCTACTATGTGCTGCCTTTCGTTTTTTGTTTCCTAGTAGTCGATGAAGTTTTCGGGTTATGACTAGAGGCGGCTCAGCCGGTCCCTCAATCAATAAAGACCCAAAACTGAATCGATCGTATGGATGACACCGTTCAATGTTGTGTTGTCCTGATCGATGACGTTAGCTCCGTTGACCTTGGTCATACCTGGAATAGAAAAAAAGGTGTCACAATGGTTAAGATGAAACAAGCATTTCTTAATGCTATTGCTGTACACGTGAAAGTGAGAAAAGATGTTAACAAAGATGAATCTTGCTTAACTCACCCTTGGCGTGGTAGATGTAAAGGATTTCGAAATCCAGGGCGTAGGCTTTCTGGAAGCCCTGAAGGCCGGAAGTGTAGATTAAATCTTGGACGACGTGACGCTGGAGCAGCTTGGTCAATTTAGCCGGATCGTTCAGGATAGCGTTCAGCTCGGAACGAGATATCAACGAGAAAGCCTTATTGGTTGGCGCGAACACCGTGTAAGGTCCGCCTGTGTGTGGTGAAATGATTTTTAAAAAATGTTACATATTTAGTAAATTCACTTTCCTCGTCGCGGTGCTTTGATTTTCATTAACACTTAGTTTTTTTGTGGGAAAAAAAAAATGTTTTGGAAGTCAAATTTTTTACCCGTGGGATTAGCCAGAACGGTCGTTAGTCCCGCTTTATCGATCGCGGAAATCAACGTAGTGTATCGCTGAGCAGGATCGTTCTTGAGCGTGTTGTAGATATCGGCCTGAGGTACGGGGAAGAGGACCCGATCGACGATATGGATAACACCATTGGTGGCTTGAATGTCGGGCTTGACGACACGGGCACCGTTCACTGTGATCACCTGTCGGATTATCACATTTAAAAAAAATGAAGAAACAGAAAATTAGAAAAAAGAGCCGTGTCATCTGACTTTCTCTCTTGAAAGGCCAATCTGTATGCGCCCTTTTAATCTGCTGGCTACGTTCTTTCCTAATAAAATACATTACAGGTGGGAGGGAGTGAATTGTTAGGCAATCCTATCAAAGACTCGCAGAGAATGAGAGAGAAAAAAAGAAAGAAGGACAAGGAATTAAGTAACTTTCACACAGTCGATGCAGCCACTATACAGTCTCCTTTCGACATGTTTGTAACACATACAAAAGAAACAGATAGGACAGCAAACAGTGAGAGAGAGAGAAACCGACACGGGGAGACTGTTTTATCAAATAAAAAGCCAACGGGTCACTGTACAGCAATGGGAATGGCCACCTGCTGTCTTCTATTTAATTTTCTTGATTATTTTAGATGTTGTTTTTCATAATAATTTTTTTTATTTGGCAATGAGGGCCTCTATAATCGGCCTCCGTGAATAAAAAGGTGAAAGTTTTTCTTTTTTTTTTTACGTTTGATGTCTTTTAGTCAATGCGGTGGGAATGAATAAAAACTGGCGGAGTTGAACGAACGAGACCGCAAATTAAGGGACGTGGACTTTGAGAAGAAGAAGAAAAAAACTAAATCCAAGCTAAAAAATACTGTGTACCTCAGTATTTACCTTTAATGGACGCCATTCGCTGTCTTCCGATTCGTAGAATTTGACTCGCAGCGGGGTAGTGAGCAGACTTTGCATGACGCCGTTGTTTTGCAGAGAGGAAGAAGAGATGGAGCCGGCCACGACGTGGTGTTTCAACAGCTGTCGGAAATTTAAGAAAACAGAAAACACCAAAAACACATTTTGAGTTTTTAAATAGAAGACAGCAACACATTGATATGATTCAAATTGACAGCAACATGGAAAAGGAGAAAGAAGGGCAATAGAAAACCGCAAAAGAAGTGTGTTGTCTAGTAACGTCTTGCGTGCCATTTTTTAAAAGTTCCTTTTTTTTTTCTATTCTGCGGTAAGAAGTTTTATAGCAGCATTCCTGGCCGACATGGAACAGGTACACAGTTGCTGTCGTCTACATTTTCAACAGCCAAAAAAAGAAAGAAAAAAAAAGAGTGGCGCGCGAGGCTCTCGTGCGTGTAAAAGACGCTCTCCGGTGAAAGTTTGGTGCATTTGCCCAGTGGGCTCGGGGAAAAGGGGCCCTCGTTTCACCTGTGCGTGTGTTTCTGGGGGCCGGCCATCATTCAAGACGACCGGTTCAATAAGAGAAAAGGAAGAATTTCGTTTTCTCTTCGCTGAAGAGAGAAGGAAGAAGAAGAAAATAACAAATAAGAGGAGCTATAGTGTATCCTACGAAGCAGCGATGCCTTGGAGCTGCTGAGCGCCCAGTCGCATACCTGTACACGGTAGAAAACGAAAGAGGAAGAAGACAAAAAAAAAAAAAAGGGAACACATTTGGTTGAAACCGCCACCACGGCCCTTCCACATTTTTGGATTTTTCCCAAAAATAGCTATGTGTGTTGTTGGTCTTCCATTAGTACACGTCTGTCTGCTTTGGCTTTTCTTTTCTGTTAAATCAAAGACTTTCTCTATTGGACAATTGCCAAAACACATATATTTTTTTTCCAGTGAAATAAGTGGGCCTCAGTGTGAAGCCGTGACTGGGCCAGCCGTCACGGACTCTTTATTTTTTGGGTTTGGTTTTTTTTTTTTCCTTTTCCTGTGGTTTTTCTGACGAGACTGTAATCATGTCGAATAGCACATTAGCGATCTGCTGATCGGATTAGGGACAACTACCATCTGCTTTTTTTTTTTTTTTACAGACTCTAACTTCATTTGCTTCTTTCTTTTCTTGAAGTCGATGTATCGGATGACATGGACACAGACATATGAAATTTCTTGAAAACAAACTTACCGAATTAAGGACTTCTGGGTTCTTGTTGAACTCTTCGCTGGCTTTTTCCATGCCGCCGAATTTTTGGATGAGGATTTCGAATGCCTGATCGACTGGCACGAAGACGGTAAATGGTCCTGCGTTAAAAAAGGGAAAAACAAAACAAAAAATAATTGATGAAGATATTTGATTTTCTATGTACTACGTCTCTTCGATCTCTTTTGTCCTTATTTGTTGTTTTGATTATCGCTGGACGGCGATAAAAAAAGAAAGGGAGAGAGATAGAGAGAGTCTAAAAAAGAAAAAGCGGGTCACATTTTCCCTTTTCATTTTGATTTCTTGGCCAGACGTTTGCCCTGCCCTCACCCAAGTAAAATAACAAGAAAAAAAAACCTGTCTGATAGCTAAAAAAGGAAACAAACAGGGCATCGGAATTTGCATAAATACAACCACTCGAATCCGGGTTGTGATTTTCCGCCTAAGCAATAAAAGGATCGTCGGGCGACTGTTCTACGATTTCTCACCTTCTTTGTCGAACATTTCGTCCAAACCGGATAGGACGAGAAGGTCGTTCAACGTGTTGAGACCTAGTTTCTCCAATTGCCATGGAATGGATCCTTCAGACCATTGGGATGCTTCCTCCTTTTTGTCATCATCGACAGCAGCCACAGCGGTAGGAACAACTCCGCCAGGTGGGGGAGGAACTGGCAATGCGCCGATGGAATTCGTTTGGATGTCCTGATCAGCTACTGGGGCATGTGTGCTGTAACTGGCCGATTCCTCAACGATTGGCGGGACGGTGACCGGTTCAGAGTTGGCGTAGCTGCCCGATTGGACAGTCTGTTCGGGCTGCTGTTGTTGAACGACTTCGTACAAAGCGGCCGTAGTGCTTTCCGGCTGCGGTGGCTGATTGTAAGATTCCTGGCCAGCATTCTGTTGAGGCTGACGAGCGTACAGAGGCACAGGTAGAGGAGCTTCACTGTAAACAGCTGGAGGAGCAGATTGATAAGATGCTGGAGGAGCAGCTGGTTGCGGTGGTGGTGGGGGTGGTTGGTACTGCGGTTGCGGCTGGTAAGGAGCAGGTGGGGGAGGAGGAGGAGGCTGGTACTGAGGTTGTTGGTATTGAGGTTGTTGCGGGACCGGTGGTGGTGGCGCAGGCTGGTATGGAG
Source organism: Daphnia sinensis (assembly GCA_013167095.2). Lineage (NCBI taxonomy): Eukaryota > Metazoa > Arthropoda > Branchiopoda > Diplostraca > Daphniidae > Daphnia > Daphnia sinensis. Next base: position 1,871,199 of record CM023188.1, on the reverse strand, counting down.
CCGGTGGAGGAGCTTGGTTATACGACGGCTGGCTCTGCGGAACGGGAGCCGAAGCGTATCCGCTCGGCTGCTGATAAGACTGGGTCGGAGGCGATGGAAGAATTATGGAAGATGGCCGAAGATAAATCGGTAAAATAGCCGGCAGGTAAGCGGGTCTTGGACTCTGGGGTGCCGGTTGCGGAGCGTAGTGTTGCGTTGGTCCGATCGGGCCGTGCTGTTTCAATCAGAAGATAAAACAAAAGAACAGTTAGATGACTATATCCCTACACAGCGAATTACACTTGATCACATTTTGTGCATTGATCGTAATGAAAAAAAAAATGTGTGTCACGTCTGATTGAGGTTAGTTTCAGTCGACATTATTACAAACATACAGGAAAATGAGGAAACTTCAAACTACTACAATAACACCCTGTAGATGTGCCAACCCCTTCATTAAGGCCTTAAACAGGATACGAGAATGAGAGAACTTTTGGCAAAAAAAATAAAAAGATGAGAAGGTAGTACAAGATCAAAGGTCCCGGCCTGGAATGTCAACCAGAAAAAAAAAATAAAATAAAAATTAGAATATGAATATATATACTATATCGTATAGAGCGACATATATAGACATGTGAAAACGCGTAAACTTCTTTCAGGGAGGGAGCGTGATTGGGGCGCTGGCAAGCAACGCACACGACCGAAAAAAAAAGAAAAAGAGTAGGGAAGAGGAGAAATCGGGGTCGAAGGTGTTCTCATGAACTCGCCATTAAAGAGGCAATCATTTTGGCTCGGAGAAACGAAGACAAGGGCGACAAGAAGAAGTGGAGGAAATAACAGTGGTGTGCAAAAGGACCACCAAAAAAGAAAAATGGGTAATCAATGAAAAATAAAAATAAGAAGATATAATTGAAGGAAAAGTGACTGGTGATTGGTGCTCCCCCATAAGTTTGCCCGTGACGACGAGAATGATTTCTCGTTTGCATTTAGAGTGGGGAAGAAAAATGAAAAAACTTAAGACATATTGCGTAAAAATCTAGCGCTTAATTTGGGGTAATACAGATAACTGGTTAGCGTTGAAGGGCCGTCGTGGAGCGGGCAGAACCATCCGCTTGTGTTGGTGATCGGGTCTTCTTGTCGGTTGACGGTAGTGTTGGTAATGAAGCCGTTGGCTCGGTTGTCCGCTGAGCTGTTGACGATGATTGTTATTGCCGATGGGCCGCACAGATTCAGTTTCAATCACCGCCGTGGGCCGGACGACGGGAGCGACAACGTGAGAGCTGTACCGGTGATCACCGGTAGTGGCTGGCTGACGCTGTCGCCCTACTTCCTGTATGTGTACAACATCAAAGACGATGGGACCCCCCCAACGAAAGTTAGTTCGTGTTATGCAACTATCATACACGCCCAAAGAAAACAACCTGTTTTGCTTTTTCTCCTTTCTTTCTGCACGACTCTTTTTTTTTTAAGTTAAAATGAAATACCACACACGCGCAACAAACGACACGCACGCATGAATTCGGACTCTTGTCCACGTACTCGATTGATAAGATTGGTGTGTTGTTTTCTCCAATCATTTACGGTGTCCCCTCGAATACAGATAACGAATACGAGATGAAAAAAAAAACTGCCAATTACGGAGACGGCCGTGGAGAAATAGTAAAAAAAAAAATGAAATTATACACACGAATATGATTGAATTGGTCAGGAGAAAGTCAGACGGCGTGTGTTCGTTCATCTTATCGTTATTTTTTTTTCTATCTCCCTGTCTTTTGCACCATTATCCATCAAATTTTTACTGAAAGATTGTTCTCCGAATGAATAAAAAAGAAACAAAAAAGCTAAGCTGAACATACGCGTTGATCCCTATCGTTCGAGTGTCTGTTTGTTTACTAGCGTCTAACCTTTTGTGAACGACGTAGTCGGAATTCGCCTTCAGGCCGTTTAAAACACGAAAATAGTTCTGGTAATCAGTGCGAACTAACAAAGTGTGTGCTGAATAGCTTCCTTTTCCCATTGCTCTGGCTGATTATATCTTTGGTACGGTATTGCCCTAGTTCTAAGATTGAAAAAGCCACCCACCCGAAACGAAAACAAAAAAAATTTTCTCGGGACTTACGTTCCAAATCAACCCAACCGGAAATGACAGGAAAACTTTGCTGGTCAGGCCGTTTTTTTTTTTTAAATTCAACCCGATCCTTCCATTTTTCTATTGACGTGGTGCTAAAGGCTCCGCTGATTAATTGCATTCAAATTTTCCATCCGAATCCAGGAGAAAATATATGTACAACTACAGCATCTCTTTGCAAACAAGGATTAATTGGGGTTAAGGTTTTTTTTTGTATGGAGTTAGTTAGTTTGACAATCGTCGCACTGTTGTCGAATTTCTATTCACTTGCGGATGTGAAACTTTTGTCTTTTCCCCCTCCTTTTTTTAGGGGGTAATCTCGGGAGAAAAAAAAACAGAAAGATATTGAAAAGGGTCATCCTACCTGATGATGATGGCCACCTTTATCTCGTTTAACTCTCGCTTGGCTCCAGGATGCTTGGCAGAAGGTTGACGATGCCATTAAGACAATCAACAGGACGACGATAGATGAGCCTCTGGCTGCCATCATTTTCTCTCGACTTTCTTGCGTTTGACCGGCGTGAGCGCGTGCGCTTCAGTTGTTTTCTCCTCGTGAAAAACGGGGAATCAGGACTTAAACAGCTGATATCTGTTTCGAAAAAAAAAAAAAACAATTGAGGGAGGAAAAAACAAAAACTACGTGTAACGTTTTTCGTTGGCTCGCAATAATAATGTTTAGAACCAGGTCAAAATTATTAGCGCAGCAGCTCACCTGTCGATATAGCTGGCGTGAATCTTGCAATGCGGGACACTTGCGGCTTTGCTCCGGCTCTATAGGTCTAGAGCAAGGAGGAACTGATGTGTGGATACTTGGACGGTATAGACGGAAAACAGAAAAATCTAAGGCACTCGATGCGGTGAATGAAGGAGCACACTGGGAGCACCACCGTCCTTGCTCGATATCTCAAGAGCGTGTACGAACAGGTTGAAGAAATCCCTCTGCCTAAATATATATAAGGGGAGTCCCTTTCACCTTCAATCGGTACGTGGCTAAGCTTACACACTGGCTGGCCATCCCCTTTGCCGCCCACCTCCCCATTCTTGTTGAGAGAGAAAGAGAGAAGCTTTTTTTTTTTCGTTTTTACACTATAAGCTGGCAAGCATAGCTAAGGCAGCAGTGATGGTGGCTTTATTTTTGAAAGAAGGGAAACGGGAAAATGTAGGTCAGTCGGGTTTGGGGCCGCCTACCTTCCTACCTTTTTTCTTTTCTGCCCGCCTCAACACCTAGACTTCTCTTTTTCTCCGAACACAGCAGACTACAACTGCACGTCCATACAAATGGCACCGGATTCTGGGGCTCTCCACTGTATTTTTTTCTTTTCTTATACGTACGTGTGTGAGTGTACAGTAGATTATAGATGCTGTCTAATCATGTAATGTATTCATAAACAATTCTGCAATCAAAATCGAGAATCTTATGTGCATCCGGTTTGATTGTGAGTAGAAGAATTTTTTGGGAAATGAGGGAAAGGATAAAAAATGGCAGTTGAGCAAAAGACCATCACGTACGTGATTTTTCGAATGGTGGTAATGGAGGGGCAGTGGAGAAGAAAAGATGAGGAAGAACCTTCTCTTTTCCCTTTCGGTCTTCCTTGATCTTATTTTATGATATTCAAAATGCCAGCGGACACACACGGGGGAAGAATTCAAATAAAAGGGTGTTCTGTTGAGTGGCTGTGAAAGACGAACGATTCAAATGCCCTAACTATTGGTTTGGCTATTCAGCCCAGCAGCATCTTCATTGCTGCGTGCCCTCAAAACCTGTATCTGTCACTGGAACACTTTCTCTCTTTCCTTATCGGCTTCTCTCAAATATAGAACGATGGACACAATAATGCCCTATCGATTAGGTTTTTGTTTTCGTTTGTCCATCTTCTTTAGACTCAAATGGCATTTCCGCCAAGGCATTTTCTCAAACGGAATGAGGATGACCTGTTACTTTGACACACTTTTTTAAAAAAATTCTTCTTTCCTTTTCCTTTTTCTTAAAGCTAAAGTTGGGTGTACAAAGAAATCTTTTATTTACACCTCTCTCTTTCATTTATAAAAACTCCCCATAGCAATGCGCATCCACCTTTATTTTTTGTGTGTAGTCAATGACTAACAAACAGGTGTGTACGAGATGTTCAGCGGGACGCCCGGAACATCCGATCGATTGGGTGCTTGTTTTTGACTGGTGTTTGGAAACATTGTACATCCTAGTCATCAAAACAAAAAAGGAAAATGAAAAACAAAAAGGACAAGCCGCTAGAACATTCGGCTTTCACGAAGGCCCCCAAATCGCGCATCACCTACGCCAAGAACGGTTTGATTGAAGGCGCATGGGGATCGTGACGGATCGTGACTGGGCCGGCTTCGATTCCTTCACGATTTAGACGGAGGAAGTAGGCAAAAAAAAGAAGCAAGCTTTTTTTTTTTTTAAATTTATGTTTTAGCAGATGTACACACAAACACTACAAATATTTTACATAGTTGTTATTGTCGTCGTTTTTCTACTGAAACGGTTGATTGAGTCGTGCCAGGTGAGCCCCATGCAGAGCCTTATGATAAGACTGTCGGTTTGCGTATACACCGTTCCACCCATATTTTTTTTATTTTTCGTTTTATAATAACGTGATTGGCGTCCATCATCAACCATTTTCTTATATTGGAATCCGGACATGATAAGAGGTTAGGGCGAAAGGGAAATTGGGTTCAAGAGGTTGGCTTAGATATATGAGGTAGACGAGGACGACACTCCTTTTTTGGGATCGATGTTGGAGAAGAGAAGAATCAAATAGCCCAACAGCAGCGCTATGTGTAAAGATGTATAAGAGAGGAAGAAACGAAACGAAGAGAAAAGCTGGTCCATTACTCTTCCTTTTGGCGAAAGTTGACGTCAACAACTAACTGCCACAAATGTTTCTTTCTTTAGTGGGCCATTCGGAGATTTTTCTTCTTCCTACCGTTTATACGTGGCGGACCTTCCTTTTCTCGCTTTTCATTTGCCATCGTAAATAAAAGATCGCAAGATTTTATTTTGTTTTTCATTTTCTCTGTTTCTCCTCTATCGCTTGAAGGCTTCTTATAGTCCAAGAAGGATGCTCATACTAATAGAGTACATTGCTGTACTATATGTGCGAATGCATGGGGGGGCCGAGCCCGTTCTTGCGCTATTCCCGCGGCCTGCCACTAGAATGAATTGTTTATAGTGTCCAAACACAGCATGCCGTCCGAAAACTAAATCCGTCTTTCACGTGTATATTTTCTCTTCCAACGTGTTTCTTTTGTTTTTCCCCATATTTTTCTATTTCTTTTTTTTTTACGGTCATGTCTTTTCGCCAGTCCTCTTCGTATAGAAAAAAAGGAAGAGAAAACAAAGTTAGAGGAGTAAAACAGCAACTCAATCTCGTCAAGCACTTTGCACACACATATACATCCCTCTGCGCTTTTTTTTTTGGCGCATCTTCTCCACGGGTCGGGCTATATTTATTTGATCCGCTTTCTCTTCAATTGTCTATAACGGAGCAGCGTCACGTATCCCGCGTGTCGGAGATGGTTATGTGTGCCGTTTTATGTGTAGCGATGTTATACTATAGAACAGCATCGCTGAATTACCTACATTCGGAGTGACGACATCGACCATAAGCGCCAACAAAGAGACACACAGCCTCCCGGTTAATTATAGTCTTCATCCGTAAAAATGGAGATCTTATAAGATTATGGGCTATTGTAAAAACGCAATACGAGCTCGTGGTCTATGAGAAAAATTTCGATTTATAGTCACGTTGGGCTAGCGCGTTTATACCGCAAGAGACGAAGACCCAGTTTTTTCCTTTGGCTGACGTCAGTATCTTTGATGGTGGAGACACTCACAGCTCATGTTGGCAATTGGCATACATACCGTCTTTTCTGATTTTTATAGTGTCTCTAATTAGATTTGATATTTTTCGAAGTTGGATATTTCGATTGGAAAATTCAAATTCCCCTGAAAACTATTTTTCGGTTTCTCCTGTTTTTTTTTTTAAGCAACAGCTTTTCGTTATGGAGTCTATTACGACGTGTTCCATTTGCTTTCTTTTATTGTCTCTTTTTAACCATTCAGGGTTTTTTTTGCGCTTGTAGATAGAATATATACATAGCCCTGTTGATGAGAAATGCCGTTGAATTCAAATCACAATCGTGCGGTTTTGTTTCGTTTTTTTTCCATGTCATTGCATTTTGTCTTTTTTCTTTTTGCTTGTGATTACCAAACAGTCGCTCGAGGGCGAAAGCTTTCGACGCAGTCCTCATTTGCAGGGGCGTTACACGGTGGGAACAATGGGCCAGTCTAAAATACACACCAAGAATAACGAATATATATATACATTGCTCGTGCGTACACGTAGTAACAGGGAAGTGAAGCTGATGGAAGAGAGTATTTCTACATATGCAAGAATGTTTGAGCCAAAGAAACACGGAAACAAACGAAGTGGAGCTCTCACGAAAATTCAATAGCATTTTTTTTTCCCTTTCTTATTCCCTCTAGTTTGTGTGTGTGTGTGTGTGTGATTTCTTTCCGCATGCTGCGCTTTGAATAATAATTCTTTTTTTTTTCTAGGTTTCTCTGAATGGAAGGCAATAACAGGTCGCAGGCAATGTAGTTGTTTATTCAAACGGGTTTCATTGCTATCGTAGCGATTCGTCTGATTAGAGAGGGGGGGGTTCATCGTTTACATAATGGAGCTCGTTTCTATTTGGAGCACTGCGACGAAGATTCGCTACAACGATTTCTCAACTATCATCGTCGTTCAGCGAAAGACAACTTTGGAAAAAAAAAAGATAATAAGAAAGAGAAAAGGCAATTTTTATACGCTATGGTAACTCGGTTAGATAGAACGCATAAACGAATTTGACAGCGCTTATTTAAAAAAAGAAAAAAAAAGAACAAAATTATTCTCGCCCCGCCCCAAAAGTTAAATGCTAGGCAAGGAAACATGTTGGTCGCTTCTACTTATATTTTGGCATTGTGACGCAACTCTCAACTGTTTTTAAAAAATGAAAAGACAATGATTGCGGACATATGCGTTCGTACGTGTAATTGCATCAATGTAAAAAGGGAATTATTGTACTTTACCGGGTACTTTTCTCTTGTGGCTATTACCTATTTATGTATCATTCACCCAACGCTGGCGACAGAAGATATGTTTAATACGCCAGCTAAAAATGAATAAAATTTAAAATGATTTCTAGAAAGTCACTCTCTCGCCCCCCTTCCAATTGTGATTGCAATGCATTGCCGCCGAATTTTCGTCCGCCACGACCCATCTTTAATTTTTTTTATTCCGGGTTTTCGTCTCGTCATCTTCGTCACCTAGAAATACCGTCAAAGCGGCAAGACCACAGCAGCAGTGAGGAAGGGTGGAAAAAAAAAAGAAGTAGATCAGATAAGATAAGAGCGCAGCGCCCTCCTTTTTTCTGCTTTTGTTTCTTTTCTCTTGTTTAAATCGCAGCTGCACGCACAAGGGCCTTATATTCAGTGTCTTTTTTGGAGAAAAGAAAAACTAAAAAGGAATTTCGCCGACGCATTTGGGTCTGAACCGACACAATAAGAGAGAGACAAGCGATCTCGATGCGCAATCAAAGTTTTCACCCGATGTGTCATTAATGGGACGTTAATTGGCATGAATTTGACACAACATCCAACGCTTCGCGTTATATGAAAGAAATTGCATGTTGTTTTTCCAAGTTTTCTCCTGTTCGAGGAGAAGTTCTGAAACAATGCGCAAAAAAAATTTTAATTAAAAAATGAAATGCATTTTTAAAAATGTCTCCGTTATTATTTTAGGTTTGGAGTTTTACGACTTAGCTCGAATTCAGATCGCGTCATGTTCATTCATTCGTCTTGGCCTTCCTCACTCTGCTTTACAATCACGCGGCATCTGATGACAGTAAGGAGGGTTGTATAGCGGGAGGGAAAAAAAAACAAGTTAAAGAAATTGTGTCAAGTTCTTGTAGTGAAAATGTCGAGGAACAAGAACTGATAGCCGTGACAACATTCCTGATTTTTCCCATTCAACTAAAGATATACACACGCAGCAGTATTATTTATTGGTCTGATTTACATGAAAGTTTTCCGGACGTATCGTAAGGTCTAACTAGTCAGGGATGAAATGATTAAAAACACAAAAAAAATATGACGATGTTTCTTGGACCACTTACATTTCGTTTTTCAGCAATTTGCTGTGCCTGTTGCCCGTCCGGAACGGTGGGCCTAAAGGGTTTAGCTTGTTATACATTGTTGTTTATACCCATCGACGTTTGTTTTTTTGTTCCTCCCACGAAGAAAAGCGGAATAAGACCAGCAACAAATCATTCCGTTCCAAACTAATTATTTTTTTCCTAGAGATTGCTGTGTCCTTTTTTTAATGTTTTAATTTTATTCAGCCCTTTTTTTTTTGGCTTTTTTGTTTAGTTTGCTTTTCTAGAGCGGTTTGTTCCTGCTATGAACAAAAGAAGAAGAATGCGAAGCTCAACCACTTGGATATGGATTGGATACGTTCGTCATCATCTTCGTGAAGCCTGAACTCAATTCCGGCGTGTTCCGATCGGACAAGCCCCATCACATTCCGTAAAAATGGACTCTCTTTTTTTTTTTCCTTATAAAATACAAAGATTTGATCTCGGTCAGCAAAAAATGTTTCGATTGCCCTATTGTTTCAATCCGTCCTCTTTTTGTTTAAAAAAATAAGGGCCATTTGTAAGCTTTTTGAAGATGATTCAAAGTCTAAGGCCGGAAAGATTGTCATGCTCTTAGACCTTTTGGTTTATACCGTCGCTTGTTTTGACTTTGTGCTCGGAAAAAAAATGTGAGAATGCGGAACATCTCGGGCATTCCTTCCTTATTTTCATCGACTTGCTCTCCTCACCAAGCGAAGATCGCGGCTTTAATTCCAGTTCAAAACGTCAACGAATTTCTTCTTATGCATTTATTTTCCACTGCTTCCAGCAGAGACTCTTTTTGCTTTTCTCTTCATCTTCTCATATCTCCTCCTTCCTTGCTGTTATTAAACATACATACACATTACATTTTCTTTTTCTTTTGTAAAAAAAACGAATTTCTTTCCTCTTCCATCATTCGGGCAAGACTGGTTATTTGAACTCACGCAGGGAACGCGCATACACGTACAGATGCGGCCATACCTAATTTCATTTTCTTTTCTTTTCTCTGTATATCTATCTTATTCTGCTTTCTGGCTGGTCACCGCTGGCCCACTGGCCAACACTCGGCTGTCTGTTAGTCTGAATTTTCCACGGTTGCGTCGTCGTCGTGGCCACTTGCAGCAGGCTGCCAACAGTACCGATTGTTTTCCGGCCGTTCGGTGCGTGAATTCAACAGCGCGCATCGCACCAGATGCCAACGCTATTATTCCCCCCGCGGTCTCGAAATGAAATAAAACTAAAGTATAGTAGTTTACCTGTTGTAGTTGGTGGTGACGTATATAGTATATAGGATAATAATCGTCCTGGAACATACGAGGAAAATAAAAGAAGAATATTTTTCAAATATCAAAAAGTAAATGGCTGTTTTTTTCACCTGTTGCCTTTTCTTTTTCATTTTCTAGTCCCGGACGAATAGAAAGCCAAAGTCCTCCACACACCACACGTCAGTTAACGTTTACTTGAATAGAAAATGACCGTCTTAAGGACCTATTAGGTGTCACAAGCTGTGCTCTCCCTAAGCTCGGCTCGTCTTTCACCAATTTTCGTCGCTCATCTTCCAACAGCGAATCAAATGTCTATTATGTGTTATACGTGACAGGCGATAGCAGTCGTATTTTTTATCCACTTTTCGACTTCTCAAGTTCTGCTTTTTTTTCCCTTTAAAAAAAAACGAGAATGAGCCCGTTTAATCAAACGATCGTTAACATTTAAACATCTCGAATTATAGTGTTTTTTTTTCTTTTCCTTTGGTGGTTTAGTTTTTATGACAATGCACCCTTGGATCATGTAGAGAGTTAAATGGTAATAACAGAACACATTTAAACTCTACAACCTTCTCAAGTCCAGATGTTGTCCTTAAATCTTCCTTCAATTTAGAAGCGACGGACTACCTGAATATTAAAATTTAAACATTCATAAAATATCAGGCGCGGTTTACGACTGTGATACGGTAGAAAGTGACCGACCGACATTTTTCTGGTTTGTTTAAATCTGTGTCCGAAAGTGTGAAATTCTTCCCGGAAAAACATGCGGAGAAACATGTAACCGTTGGATCTGAAAGTTTGACGTCGCTCGTGTTACTGGGCAGAGTGATTGGCTTCTAACTCTCATTGCGTGTGTGATAATTACAATCAGAATGACGCCATCGATTGCTGCAGGTGCTTATTCGAAGCGGATTGAGGCGGTGGATGAAGAAGATGTTCCCATACCCTGGATATCCTGATTCAATTTCTCCCAGCCTTCCCAAGTTGCATGTATATAGCTCTAACGTCATTCGCCCTTAATTGCTCTTAGATACATTAATCTTCCATGATTTGTGGAGGGGGCCGAGGTTGTCCTTTTTCGGAACGTGGATTGAAACATTGAAAACCTTGTCCACCTATAGTCAAGGGCGATCCATTATTTCATTGCCTTTGACTCTCCTAATAGCCTGTCATGGAACGTTGCGCTTGACCACACGCGTGCAGTTGATTGCATCTGATGGCAGGTGACTAGTTGGCCTTACCTTCCATCATATGAAAATTACATAAGAGGGTGGGGGGCATAAGAGGGAAGCGGTCCATCATCGTACACCCACTATAGAAGTCAATTGAGAACTAAATAACTCCTTATATTTCTTTTTTAAAAAATTTCTACTACCCCACCAAAAGGGAAAAGAAACATCGAAAGTTTTTTTTTTTTAAAGAAAGAATTTGACTGGAAGGTATATATAAAAGAATTCTACTTTCAATGAAAGTCATGAAGCAACGATACGATAATATTGTGTACGGAAGGTCGCTGTGTGATTACTCAACGACGGCGGAAAGCCCCGACGGACGAGTTTGGCCATAGCTCATCATCATCAGCAGAGTCCCACGCCTCCTCGTTCCACCGTCAAATATACTTTCACATTAATGGATTCTTATTTTTCAAAAAAATAAAAAGTGTTTTTCCTCCTCGTCCCTCATCGTCAGGCCGTTGCGCAAAGCGGTTGGACGGTATACGAAGTATCCCGGAGAGATATATGAGATAGTCAAGAGAAAAACATGTACTAGCCGGTGTAGTTAATAACGCCAACTAGGCCTATAGGCAGGGACAGAAGGGTAGGATACAGTTGCCGAGCATCACGGTCATTATATCAGTTGCTCATGTCCATCTGCTACTTGCAGACGGAATGCGCTTTGATAACGCTGAAACGCGCAAGGCAGTCGAGCGTGCTTGGCTCACTAAAAATATACATAGGGACGAAACAGAAAGGAAAAGAGGATAAAGACGAAATAAAAAGGGAAGAATAAAGAAATATCGAACTAGACATACGTGGGTACGGCTTAGACACATAGGCTAACGTACAAAATGCCACTTTCACCGCGTGATTCCCCAGTGTGTAACGTACGTTGGGTTTTTACAGCTACAGTTGTATACAGTATCTCAGCTAGGATTAAAAAAGCTTGTTCTCTTGTCTTCTTTTCTTTTTTGTCTTTATAATAAGTACTTGCCAAAATAGGAAAGAGCTAACCTAGCGAATTATTGCGCTGGGGGGAAATACGTGGCAGTTTTTTTCTTTTGTTTTGATTTCTCTGACTGATATAGTTTTTATTGTCAAAGATGACGGGTTGGCTGCTGTTTCTCCTTTTCTCTTTCACATGGAATTAGTTCTATATAAAAGTGCAGACCTTATTAGGCTTTGGCTTGATTGGTTATAGTCTCTCTCGAGGATACATACATAATCCGGCAGACACAACAGCAAAACAAAACAGCTTTTTGTACATGCTGTGGGGATTATGGCTGTGGAAAGAGGACGTAGCCAGACGTGTTGCCCCCAACAAATGGAAAGCAAACGGAAAATAACAACAACGATCCCCCAGCAGCACTAGGGGGTCTCTTACAGCCCCGCCGAGTGCCAAATTCTGTTAAACAATCTTGGCGAGGACCGACAGGACGGAGGAACACACGACGTGTCTTTTTAACAGGGCGAAGCTGAAAGAACGGAAGATGTAGTGCCCGTACTTATGGAACGAGTAAAGAATCCGCGCAAAAAAAAAAACAAACTCGACTTTCTCCAACTGAATTTATGGCCGGTGACTGGGAGAGAAAACGGGAGAACGAATGCCAATGTGATGAGATCAAAACATGACTTAAACGTACAGGCCATCGCTTTAAACGACGAAGGCTATTTTTTGTTTTCCTCTTTGGGTACTAAGCTAAGATGATGAGAAATATCAACTGATTGAGGTATAGAACAGGTAGACAAGGATATGCCTTACTCATCGCGATCAAAGAGCACAGCAGGCATTTTTTAGGAAAAGAAGGAAGGAAAAAAGAAAATAAGAAATGAACGCGGTCAAGGGCTCTTGTCATGTAACAAGAGGATCTACTACATATACGGGTATATTCCCGCCAAAAGGGAAAATACAAGAAGAAGACCTTAACAAAAAAAAAATATGAAAGAGCAGCAAAAATAATCTCTCGCACCCCCTTTATAATGGACACCCGAGTCCCGACTAGACACTATTTTTTTCATATTTCTCCCTGTTGGGTCCATGATTTATGCAGACTTCAAGAGGGGAAACAAATTGTAAAAAGAAAAAAAATATTTATAAATAGAATAAGAAGAAGAATTCGAGCTGTGTGGTGTGTAATCATTTCTCTGTTCGGCGAGTATGGCGCAACTGACCGCAGGTGAAAGTTACGAAGCAAACGGGCGCACCGCCGCTTCCAATGCGTTTTGGTCGCTTGGTGTCTGTTTGGACGTGGTCCTTTACCATTTTTTTTTTCCATCATCTTCTTCCTGCTGTTGTTGATGCCATGTCGGTACGGGGATTTTTTTTTTTAAAGCATCTTTCGCTTCTGGCGCTTTTTGCTACCTGCAGTAACGTGTGGCTTTTCCTTTTTAAGGGAAAAGAAAAAGATCAAAAGCCGTGATGGAAAGAGAGAAACGTTCATGATGGATGAACCTATATAGGCCCTAGTAGTGTAGAAATCTACTGCATATTATATATGTATACTGTATCTATATCTTTTGTTTTCGTGCGCCATATCAACTGGCTCACAGAACAGCCGGACTGGAAAAGGAAAAAAAGCCAAGTCTTCCTTTTTTTCATTCCCATTTGTTTTACGACCGACTAAATAAGTTCTCTTCGCTCTTTGCACCGACATCTATCTGTTTTCTTCTTCCCCCCTCTTTTATGAAAAAAAAAAAAAATCTTGCGGCGCTTTATGAAGTTTCTGAGCGGGTTCCCAAATCATTACGGATGCGGCTTGGCGTATAGAGCAACAGACAGTGGAAAGGTCGCACACAATCTTTCCTTGTATTCCGCTTCTTTTTTATTCTTTCTTTTACCTTTCGTCTTAAAAACCTGTAAAAAGTTTAAAAGAATAGAAACATCCGAAAGATGTCTTAAGTAACCGAAAGCGCAGAGCTATGTGATCTAAAAAAACTACAACAACCACCAAAATCACTCGACTTGGAAAAGTTTTCACAAAGAACCCCCTCAAAAGAAGGCAATTGTTTCTTCTTTCTCGTTTGTCGTTTTGTTCGTTCATTTGGTTTCATCCTCTTATTTTCTCAGAAAAGTGCTTTTTCATGCGTCACGCCCTTCTTCTTCTGGGGCCTCTGTATATAGTGTCTAGGTGAGTTCTCCTCGCTGTTGTTGTGAGCCAAAGACGTAACAGGTGGTTTCGATTTTACGTCGTAACGCACGAAGTTACACTGATGAGTTTTGCCGCTTCCCTGCTCCGCGAACTGAAAGTAAAAATGGGTGTAGGAGACCATAGGGGACTGGAGCACTGTGTACCTGGACAAGAGAGCGCAGTCCATTTTCCTTTTGATGCCCGGAAATGGTTCCAGTGCACGCATTGCGCGGTGATTACGAACTAAATATGCCTATATATACAACACAGAACTGGTATGTAATGTATATATTTCCAAGAATTTTGTTAAGTTGTTTGCTCTTTTTTTATTATGATTATTTTTGGTATCTGTTTCTTTTCTTTTAAAGAGGGGAGGGGGCTAAATAGTGCTGTATAGTACCAACTCAAATCTTGACTGTATATACCGCCCTCATTCATGCACTTTTTTCTTTAAATGTTTGGACCACCGTCTGAGTTGTAATCACGCGAATCACGAATACTTTGAAACGCGCAAGCAGAGAAAGAAACAAAGAAAGAGAAATGAGGAACAAGAAAACGGAACAGGAGGCCGGTTTCAAAAATTAAAACTAAAATTGAAAATGAAGAAAAAAGAAGAAGAAAAACACGAAGCGTGGAGTGCGAGAGACGTTTTGTTGTGAATGTGATGCGCTTTCTCCACTCACGAAGAATTTAATCGACGATTGATTCATTCAATCGACTGACGGGCCGGAGAAGATGTGCAGCTGTTATTTCAGAACACCAAATCATCTTCAGGGGGTTTCTTACACTCATCCCATGAACTGGAAAATGATGAAGTCGTTATTATCTCTTTCTTATATACTTTCGCCGTGCAATCGACCGTGTAACTCCTGATCGTCGCTCACGATCAATTGCACATTAAATATTTCTCTGTTTCCAGTAGATTATATCCATGTTTTGCCGCCTAGCCATCGTTTTTCATTTATCTTCGCAGTTCATTTCAACGTGTGCCCAATTTGTCATCATCTTTCTTTTTCCGTGCCCAGCAAACGCGGCCCAGTCCATCGTCCCGATTTTCCCCCACGCTTTTTACCTTGTGCAGAACGGGTTATACAGCTTTAGCACATAGCTCCGAGGAACGCAAAAATTTATTTATAAGAAATAGGAAAAAAGAAGTTAGCGTTTGGGAAGAATATTAAGATAGAGAGAGAGGTCACACAGAAGGGGGATTTCGTGTATGTTATTTTTCTTGCGGTAAAAGGAGGTCATCAACAATACACACAACGACGTGACAAACGAGCCGCTATAACAAAGTAGGCAACGTTGAAACTGAAGGGAAAAAAATTATACGAAACCTTTTTTTTTCTCCATCGCATCGGTTAGAAAAGACAATCGAAGGGCTGCTGCGCATTTCAACCTCTCTTATGTATGCCATTTTCTGTTTCTTATGGTTGTTGCATATATTTTTTTGAACGTTGCGCATCACCGAAAAACAAACAATCGATCCCTGCCGTGATCTTTGCTTGTTGGCTTGTCATCGCTCGAACAAAAACACACACACACAAATTCACGTGTCTAAAGACGGTAAATACAGGGCCCCTACCTATTCATCCCGCGCTACAAATAACAGTCTCGTGTTGTGTTTGTGACAAAGTCATAATGCAACGGGAAGAAAGCAGCAAAGCAAACGGACTGTGCGCAGAGCTAAATTTTAGTTAATGCCGTCTAGCGTTAAGGTTAGGACGGTAATGGTAACATAAAAGATGCGGGAAGGCATTATTCTTTTTCTTTGGTGAATGTCGGTCCCGCGGGAAAAATGCTAAGAAAAGAAGATGCGGCCCGTTCTACCTGCTGCAACGCTTCGATAATGCAAAATGCTAAAACCCAATTATATCCGCTTTCTTATTGTGTAGATTATGACTAGGCACGCAATTCGTACCATTAACTTGCTCCTTCACCTTATGTCATAGAACACATCGGCTTTTTTTTTCTTTCATATTGCCATTAAAAACCAACTCTTCCCCTGGGAGAAATGATGGCGGCGGTACTGCGCTGCCAATTCGATTATCAAGCGTGAACAATTATCCATTGATCACGAAGAATTTTCTTCTCCTCCGAGGAGAAAGCGCATCTGCACACTACTTCATAGAGAGCCCACTCGTTTTCGCTAATGTCCGAGAGAGCGTTTAAGATTTTTGGGAACTCAGTCAAGGGACAGGTGGTTGCGCTGCATCGTGAGTTAGCTCACCATCCTCGTCATTTAGCCTGTCGATTGTTGTCTTCCTACATTTTAATAAATTATTTGTGTTGTATGGTTTCATATTGCCCACATCAGCTGCGAAGTTATGCCTCTATCTCCATTAATTTTTTTAAACAGGTCTGTTGTAAATTCACGATTTTGTCACGGTCGAATTTCTCCTCTTCCCTCATTAAGAGAAGGATTGAAAGAGTGGGGGAAAAAGGGGTCTCCCACAACTATTTTGCCCTATGCTAACTTCGTGCATATTTCATTCTTTTAAAAGCTCATATGCCTGTAGCTTAACCGGTGAGGCATTAATGAAGTAAGGCTCACATTTCACGAGGAGAGGGAAAGAGGGGAGGTTATGCACTCGCGTGACAATTACCTAAAAGGAGTTGGTTATATGGGCGGTGATCTCGATTGTTTCGTTCTGTTTCATTGGCCATTACAGCGGCAAACAACAACACACACGCACGACTCCGGTGTAGTACTTTATGTGGGGTTTTAACCCACATTCCCGAAAAAGTCGAGCAAACGCGGGAGCGCGGCGGGAGCAACAAAAAAATAAACGACTTTGCTGGCGAACGCGTTGCAACGCATCGGTTGTATTTCTCTTCGTGTACGTTTGTGTGGCGAATTGAGAGGAGGCCATTTAAGAATAGCATGTGACACGGAAATCTCTAGCCCAAAACGCGAAAAAGAAAACAGCACAATTGAGGGCAATTGCAGTTTTCCGCTGAGTTTATAGACTTTGGGGGAAATCTCAAAACACACCTTGATATTACGTTTTATTTGTGTTGATCCCGTTCATACGAGACGTCCTTGATGATTTTTTTGGTACAAAAATCAGAGCTTCTTCTTGGCCCGTTTGCCGACTGTAGGGGCTATATCATTGCACGACGTCCGTGAAAAACGTTTCCGTTCAACCGTGGCAAAGTGGAAGGCTGCGATCTGAGACTAAATTCGATTGGTCTAGTAGGTTTGAGATATAATTGACCACAGGTCTTAAGCAACATACACTCATAAACATCAAGGTACCAAGTGTATGTTTATATAAGCCCAGTATAAACTTTTACTTTTTGTGTGTGTGTGTTGTTACACTTCCCGTCGATTCCCTCCAATGACGTCCAACGGCAGCTGGAGGTAACGCGTCGCTGAGGATAAACTTTTACTTGTAAACTTCTTTCCTTGGGGTGACCGTCGATCGGTAATAAAGAACATTGAAAAAATAATACTGGAGCTATCGCCTCTGGACCCCAAATACCTCTTTCCTCATAAAAGAAAAAGTTAACACAAAATCTGGTTTGACTTTGTAGATCGTAAAAGTTAGCTGGGGAAAAAAAGAGAGAAAAAAGAAACTATTTATTGGCGTCGATTATTATGCAAATACGAGTACCGCCCTTGAGCGGTGTGTGTGTTCATTACGTGTAATTCAATCAGCTAATATCGTATGTGTATACGCCCAGCAAAATATTGTACAATGTGCAGTCAGGCAACTCATTTTCGTCAAGCGCACGGCCGCGGAAAGCTTCACTTGTGTTTGGCACGCATTCCATTAGTTTTGTTCCTCCTTCTTGATATTTTCTTTAAAGAAAAAAAAAAAACAGCTTTAGTACAACCAAATTTACATGCGCGTTTATCGAAAGCGGTTCCGCGTTCTACGTCTATTACGTGCTGTCGTAAATGAGTCCGCTTTCTAATACAGGCTGCTAAATGTCAAGTGGAGCTATCAGGCCAAATATAAAAGGAATGACAACGGAGCGTGAAAGAAAGGCTCCTCTCCACTCATAGTCCGCATGCATATGTTTATCCTCTTACCAACACATAAAATGAGAAAGAAGAAAATAATAAATACTGTAGTGTCCCTTTCATTTTCTGACATCCCAGTTCCGTATGCGTAGCACTGCTTGCACTCTCTCTCTGTATACATGATTGCCGCTCGTCCCGGTCCTCTTCGCTTTGTGATTTTTACGATTTTCAAGTCTGCCAGTCAAGACATTGGCCATGTTCGAACGGTGCTTTCACCTCTTTGGGAGCGACAGCACTTTCGCACTTGTGTGCACACGCCACAGGAAAAGAGAGAATCGATCAGAAAGCCACTCGTACCAGGCGATAACATATTCTTCCTCGACTTCTTGATACAAGGATATAACCTGTTTCTTTTGCTTTCTTGTTGTATTTTGCATTATGTTATTTTGGTTGCCTTACCCTTATGTATAGGTATTATAGCGGATCGCATTAAATACATGACGACAACCTTAAGGGCCTTTAAGTTTACAGGTGTTTGCATGACTCAATAGATGGCTAATGTTATTGTCGTCGTAGACGTGGTCAGACGATGTCAGAATTTCAGAAAAAAAGTGTAAGGTTGACGTGTTATCGCGGTCTTCTAGTCGACTTCAGATCGCTTTCTATCAACGAGAGTCATACGCCCCCTCCAACCCGAGGAAGAAGGTAAGTTTTTTTTAACAGATTTTTTCCCAAAAAAGATTTCATGCCTTGGTGTTTCCCACAATACGCCCAATGATATCACGGTTTCTACCTGCCTGTTTGCTGGCAATCATAGGGAAGAAAACGATCGCTGGACCACAAAGTAAAGTATGTGTATGAAAGGGTTCGACGTATTGTCATTTTGATTCCCATATCCGACATGGGAGAACAACACCAACCGCGGTTACGACTTAATCGATTTCTAAATGCCAGTTCAATTATTGAACTCTCTCTCTCTCTCCCTAGTGTTTTGCTTATTGTTTTGTCATGCCATATCATATATCTCAGATTGGATTGTTGACTTTAGCGTGCGGTTGATGTCGGATCTTGTTTGCCAAAAAAACGAGAAGTAGGGTGGGATTGCTAGCGGGGAGCGTTCAAGTTGTTCACGACTTTTGCGTGCAATGTAAGTGACTTGGATATTTGCTGGTCGTGGAGAAAGCAGTCCGTGTGTGCTGAATATCGTGGATACAGTCAAAGAAAAAAAGAATTCTTTCACGTTCTAGCTCCACCACCAGCATTGTAATTGAAATTCTTTAAATATTATTTATTTTTTTCCTTTTTGATTTATTTGCATATTCATAGAAAATGTAGGAAAAGAAGAGGATGACTAATTGTGAAAAAAAAGTCAAACCCTTATTCTGTCTCCACCTGTTGGTCACGTCGAAATTTTTTGGGGAGGTCTTTTGGCATTCGTAGTCATCATGTCGTGACTCTTCGGTTTTCGAATTCGACCGCTGCTTACGTATTTAAAATAAGAAAGAGAATGTATTTTTTTAAAGGGCCATTCTATTCACGTTTGCTTATTCGTTCTTTTTTTCCCCCTAAAATCTGTGCTGACATAGAAAACAGGTGAAAGTCTTCTTCTTTCTCTTCTTCCGACAAACGTTGACATCACCTCGTCGTCTCTCGCATATATTGACATGGCAGCGTGTCCACTTTGATATGCAAATAAATAGTTATTTTTTTTTTTCTAATCCTTTCTTGAAAAACTGCCTGCCAAACTGTTTATTCCTCACGACTTTTATATGGACGCGGCTCGCGTTGTCGGCGGCACCGTCGTGTAAAAAAGTCAAAGCCCCACAATCGTTTGCGTGCGCGTTTTTCTATCTTCTTCCTTCATCTTTTGACCCATCGACAGATTGTCCAGTAGGGCGTTCCATTCCCGACGATTTTTTGATTTTGATGACGGCGTTCACGGATCGGGGTTCTTCTACCTGCAGAAAACCTATGTATTTTTTATTTCGATCGGGAAAAAATATTTAGGGGTCGCTCCGCGGGAAAAAGCGTGAAAAACGCCATTTTTGCTCACTTTTTTCTCTTTTGCAAGCCTATCGTACTTACGAAAATTATGGCGTTTTGGGAAATGAAAGGTAGTGTTATAAACTACCTTTCCTGAAAAAATCATCTGCCTAAAATGAAGTTTAGGGGTCGCGCATCACACAAGAGTATCAATACTTAGGAAGAAATCGTGATTTTTTCTTTTAACCCCAAATTTCTAAGGAACTATATTTGCTATCACAGAATTCTTTTTATCCATGGTAGATATCAACAATAATAGTATCTTGCAAAAATTTCAAAGAAATCGGAAGAAATTTAGGGGTCCCGCGGTCCTAACTTCACGCAAAATGCAATGCCTAATTAAATATGTTATGGTCGGCTTTTATCACTGACGACATTTACGTAATACCCGCTAATGAAGACTTAACAAAAATAGAAAAATATGCGTGATTCCAGTGTTTATTTAATTTAAAGCAAGAGTCGCAGTAGTCAAACTGCCTAAATCGTTCGATCATTTAGTGACAAAAATTATCCGGAGGCAAGCAGACTGCTAACCAATCAAATTATAATTTCGTGGTATTCATTTTTCAAAATGCATATCCATTGGTTATGCAGTGGTATTTATTTTTCAAAATGCATAACCAATGGGTAATAACCAAAAAAAAAATACCACGAAATTATAGCAGTCTGCTTGCTTCCGCAAAAATTTTTTCACTAAATGATAGAACGATCTAAGCAGTTTGACTATACTGCGACTCTTGCTTTAAATAAAATAAACACTGGAATCACGTATATTTTTCTATTTTTGTTAAGTCTTCGTTATCGGGTATTAAGTAAATGTCGTCAATCATAAAAGCTGACCATAACATATTTAATTAGGCATTACATTTTGCGTGAAGTTAGGACCGCGGGACCCCTAAATTTCTTCTGATTTCTTTGAAATTTTTGGAAGATATTATTATTGTTGATATCTACCATTGATAAAAAGAATTATGTGATAGCGAATATAGTTCCTTAGAAATTTGGGGTTAAAAGAAAAAATCACGATTTCTTCCTAAGTATTGATACTCTTGTGTGATGCGCGACCCCTAAACTTCATTTTAGGCAGATGATTTTTTCAGGAAAGGTAGTTTATAACACTACCTTTCATTTCCCAAAACGCCATAATTTTCGTAAGTACGATAGGCTTGCAAAAGAGAAAAAAGTGAGCAAAAATGGCGTTTTTCACGCTTTTTCCCGCGGAGCGACCCCTAAATATTTTTTCCCGATCGAAATAAAAAATACATAGGTTTTCTGCAGGTAGAAGAACCCCGATCCGTGAACGCCGTCATCAAAATCAAAAAATCGTCGGGAATGGAACGCCCTATTGTCCAGTCGTTAACGATTGGGTTATGAACCTCATATACATGCGCATAAGGTAGACACGGCCAAGTATTTACTTATCTATCCCAAAAACGAAATAAAGTTGCCTAAAAATATTGGTCGTTGAGATTGACGTCATCCGTTCCGGGCGTTTGTCTTTTTGGTGCCGTGTTACGTGCGCTCCGATGGCGTGTATGTATACTTATTAGACACACAGACCTACTGCGATGGAAATCCTCGAATTTTGCCAGGCATTTTGATCATCTCCTCTCAAAAAACGTTGTAGCTTTTCCCCTATATTCTTCTCTTTGTCTTCAGCACACACAAGATGATGGAAGAAAATCGGTATAAAAATGATGAGAAATGGAAGATGATTTTCCGGGGTCATTAACTTTCTAATCGTGCAGCCCGCACCTGTCTCGATTTTTACCTTTTTTTCTTTTTTTTTTCTCTTTTATCATCACAGTTTGGTTAGGTTGGGTTTTTCTATTCGGATAATGGATTCAGATTTTTCTTGTCTTCCTTTTCATTATATCGCTGCGTGCTATTTGCGTATTTATCCATCACGAAGGCAGCAAACTGCGGCCTCTGGATAGATAACAGGTAAGCTTGAGGAGCTACGTTTACCATATATTTTTTTTTTGTTAGGTGAGAAAAAACATGGTGCCTGCAACCGTTTATCGACCAACGATTACACACTGAAATTAAACTCGAAGAATTAGAACTGGTTAGATCATTAGAAACAATTCAAGCAAAACTCCGGTTTTCCTTCGCCTCTAGTATCGATGGTGAAAGGAAAACATTCCTGCCACAGGCCCTCTTCTGAACTCAAGATTTAAAGCATTCGTTGCTTGCTTGTGCGCTGCCCGTCGTTACGTGAGCTGCACGCATAACGGTTGAGAACCTCTTGTAAACTGTAACTCGCCCCTGTTAATGGCCTCAGACTGGTGACGTTTAGTACTAACTGAACGCTGCCATTTCATTGTAACGCCCATAAATGCTGTGTGCTGCAAAAGATTCCTTCGTAACGTTACGGAGCTAAGAAAAAGGTGGAGACACGAAATGTGATTTTCTCCTGACGTCATTCGGCAGCCATCGGACGGTAAAAATACTGCAACCTGCTGTTGGTAGCAAAGGAGAGCTACGGGCAAGGTTATCGGGAACTCACTCCATATGGGCTGTCACAGCTTTCTCCTATTTTACAACCGACATACAGACCTGGTCTTTAGGGCTGACGTCCGTGTAGTCCTGCGTGAATTCCATGTGTATCGTATATGCATCGCTAGAGCAAACACCCTTTGGTATTATTACATCCGCGAAAGTTTTTTAAGAAACATATTTATGCAGGTATTTTTTTTTTGTTTTGTTCATATCACACTCCATCATTCCAATCCGGTATAGAAAAACCAAGCGATCGTTTTTGTCCTATTATTCTCTTTGATTCTTTTTCCGTTCCCTTTTTTTTTTTGCACGAAGTTGAATGTAAACAAGCACTGATGATGTACGATCTACATGCTAGGACTAGCGCTTAATCATACCAGTCAATCGTGGGTGACCTACTGTGTGGTAGCGGAATGCTGTGATTACGTCGGTTTGCCGTAGCGTAGAAACAGTTTCACGTGCTCGGAAGGTTTGCCTGCTCGGCAGACCATACAGTCACGTTGCACGATGGTGTGCAGGACTGCAGAGTTTCCATCTCTTGATTGGCACAGAAAAGTTTTTGCTTTTTCCCGAAATAGTTGCAAGGCACAAAATCACAGAGTTGGATCATGTCCATATTTCGTTCTCCATCCTACGCACCTGAGAAAGAAAGAAAAAGAGAAAGATTTGAACCGTTTCTAAGTATATTATTTCCGTGCTGGATTGCCGGAGCGGGAAAGTGCACGTCTCGGTGCGGTTACCGCTCTACAAATCGTCATCATGCTTGCACTCCTCTTTCTCCGCTTCACACGCCCACTTTCGTCTTCTTGTTAAATCTCTGCGTATAACCATGTCGCTGCTCGGAACTATTATTTGTAAGAGTTCGTGCTGGTGAAGCCACAGCTCATTTCATGTAAGACCTTTGAATGTTTTATATTTTGACTGTTGTATGCGTTCAGCGAGCTGTCACCTCTTAAGGCAGAGACGAATGGCTCAATCACTTTCCGAAATTGGACAAACGATTTAAAGATTCGTGACTTGGTCCCGATGAATTTTCATGTACGCGGCAAAAGGCGACGAGTGTTAGAGAAATCGAGGAAACCAATGACACGGACCTCGAACGCTCCGACAGCTTTCGACCAGGCTGACGGAAAAGACATAACTCCCAACATGCAATGAAGAGATTGAGGATCCCACAGCCCAAATCAGTTGCGCTATCACCGATGGCGTAAAAACTAAAAAAAAACGTAGCCAAAATTGTTGGTCTAGCCTACTTACAGCATTGAGAACATCCTTATCGGATCTTGCCAACAACCTTAGCTGACGTCTTCCTTGAATTTATTTGCAGAAATAAAAAAAAGAAAACTATTGTCAGACGGGATTTATGGGAAGATTGGCAAAATGTTTTGAATGACGCTGGACGCATGATGCGAGTTATCTTCCAATTATATCCGCAACATTGGCGCTTCTCGATAAAGGATACACACACATGCGTTGCGTTTTAATATTCAGTAAAGAGTGCAGGAGGTCCGCATAGCCATCACCGCCGACTTGAAATGATGGCCAGTTTCAAAGCTATTGGACGCGTCGAACCAGTCGAACCCCATGAAGCTTTTCTAAACAGGGAAACGGATAAATCATCAAATACGTTTTATGTGTTTTATTCCAACTGTAGAAATAATCGTCGGTTTCCAAATAACGCCGCCTGGCTAGCATCCTCTTACTGTTTATTCTTTTTCTTTCCTGTTATTGTCAAGGAAGCTGTTCGTGACGTATAGACTATAGAATTGACCTAAGTGGACTGGCAAAAAGCCAAGATGAATGCTTCACTAATCAATCTTTTGCGGGTGATAACAGATTTCTTTTATATTTACGTTATCTTCCCACGATGAATTTATATTAAAAGGCTGATACAGGAAATGAAATAATCAATGTTCGGGGTAATGAAATGTGTCTTTCATTGTGGTTGTTTTCATATACCAATGCGCATAGCAATTGTATAGACTGTAGCAAAAGGAGCAGTAAAAAACGTTTTAGGTGTTTAAGGCTTATGGTTCTTTATAACTTAGAAATTCTAAGTTCAGCGTGTGTTTTGGGCTGGATGTAAAGTAAAGTTTAGACAATTTCTTAGGTTTACTACTAGTACAGTTTTTCAGCCAAATCTATTTTGTTCCGTTGCGATCGAAGGAATCGACCTGAAAATTGCTTATCTCTCTTCACTGAGAGCAGCGTAAGTCGCTGAAAGACGTTTGATTCACTTCCCCCTCTCTATGTTTTGGTTCTTCCGCTTTTCCGAAATACGTCATCCCTTTCATCAGAAGTAGGTAAAATCTTACGTGTTCTTTCGCCTTATACCGTTCGAGCTATTTGACACTTTTCTTGTCTAATTTAGCGTCTTTTTGTACTTTCTTTTGTTCTCAATCGTTTGATTGTGTTGACCCGATGAAGAAATTTCTAAGTCATCTTTTCTCTTGTGTCGCACATACGGACAAGCATTTCTGGAAGTTGTTTGTTTTTGCATACCCCACCTGTTTTTATTGGGTGGTTGTTTTTCCTTTTCTTTCCCACGAACCTATTTTTTCTCGACAGTTCACAGAATCTCCACATTTTTTCAGTAAAAGAAATTCGCAAGTGTTTAAAAAACTGTGGGAAGGGTCAACAGAAATCCATGATGGCCGGCTCTTCTTTTTTACGCCACGCAATTGGTTGCAGAATGGAGGAAGGGAGAAAAAAAATCCATGATGGCCGCCTCTCCTTTTCTTCGACACGCAAGTGCATGAGAACTGGGGGGAAGGGTGAACAAAAATCCATGATGGCCGCTTTCGCTTATTTCTTTCCCTTTCTAATCCCCCAGCCTCTCTGTACAGCTGTCAATCACCCGTTGACCCCCTGGGACTAAGCTTAACGACTTGTAAAGCGACCACCGCGCTGATAGGACGAGGTGTGAAAATCTTTGACGGAAAAAATAAGCTCTATTCCCTATGGACCTTCTTTTTCTGTTCCAGCAGCTCGTTCTCACGGCTTCAAACGTTGCATCTTCGTTGCTGTTTTTCTTTCTAGTGCTCGGTTACTATGAGCAACAGTGAATTTGCCTTTTCGCTGCTCGTCTTTTTTACGCTTACATCCGTAGATGAAAACAGTTAAAGTTCGGATAAACGTGCTAATTAAAGGTATTGTAAAGTTGTTATTGATATTTTATCGAATTGTTTGGTCTGCAATAATGTGATCCCAAGATATCAACAAGAAAACTGTCCATCTAAACGTCGGTATCAAACTGATAGCATCCCAACGTCACATTCATTTGATGCTGAAGTGATTTGATTTTCCGGACGAGTTCTACTAAAATGAAATTTAGTATTATCCTGGTCCTTCTATTTACGATGGAGCAGAATCTGAGCTCTCGGGCCCGTCGAGTCGAACGGGTAGCCATTGACACGTATTTAAACAAGGCCAGGGCCGTCTTGGATCGTGTCCCTCTGATCGATGGGTAAAGGAAAGTTAAATCATTTAAAGAAACTAGTTTTTGATGATGAATTTACTAATGCAGAAAATATGATTTTGTCATGTCCCTACATGACTATGCAAGGAACCAAGTTGAAAACCTGGACATCAAGAGTTGTGAGGAACTTGGACACGTCAACAGCAATACAACATTATGCATCAGTTGCATTTCATATAGTGTTTTCTAGCAGCTGTAATTATGGGTAATTTAACGTTTCTACCATTTACAAGTTACGATTTTACCATCTAAACATTAAATTGTGATCAAACTTATATCTATCAATGAATTAGTGTGTTGTACCTGAACAACATTCAGCTGATTTAAATGTCTGTATTATCCTTGTTTCAGCTAACTACACAACAATACTGCTATTGGCTGTTGTATCTCTGATGACTGGTGGACCAATGGTCTCTTCTTCTTATGGCTACTATACCACTCCGCTACACCACGACGTATGATGCCCCCAGCTGCTATACTACCAAGGCTCCAGCTGCCCCGTCTTACTACACTAAACCTCTATACAACACCAAAGCTCCAAAATACTACTCTAAACCAAATTATTACACCACAGCTACTCCATTGTACTACGTGGAACCCAGCTACTACACCACAACTTACGATGCCCCAGCTTACTACTGTATTACTCGGCTCCGAGCTACTATCAGACTGAGGCTCTACAATACTACACCACCAAGGCTCCCGAGTACACAAGAACGTATGCCTCGCCAAGTTTTACACCGTTCCTCAAATACTACACCACTAACTATGCTGCTCCAGTCTACTATACCCATGCTCCCATCTACTACCTCTAAGGCCACTGAATACTACACAACTGAAGCCCCAGAGTATTACACGATGAAAGCTGAGTACTACCCAACCACTTACGCAGCTCCAGCCTACTACATTGTGCCTCTGACGTATAACCAGACTGAGACTCCACAATACTACACTAAAAAGGCCTCAAAGTACTACACAACAGCGTATGCCACTCCGAGTTACTACACCGAAGCCTCTACCTACTATACCACAAATGCGCCTGAGTAGCCTATTACACAACTACAGCGCTGAAGCCCCGAAGAACTACGCTGTCACGAGTAACTACACCACGGCTGCCCCGTCATACTACATAGAATCCAGCTACTACACCACAACTTATGCTGCTCCGTCTCACTATACTGAGGCTCCAGCGCCTTACTATGCTACGACGTATGCAGCCCTCAACTACTACACCGAGCCCCCAAGTACTACACGATCGGAATGCTACACAACGTCCTCGTACTACACCGTGTATGCTGCTCCTACCTACTACACTGATGCCCCGAAATACTACTCGGCTTCAAGTTACTATACACAGAGGCTCCAGTTTATTACACCACAACGTACGCTGCTCCAAGCTACTACATCGCGATTCCCAAATACTACACAACAAAGGCACCGGAGTACTACACAACGATTTACGCTACACCGAGCTATCACATCTAATCTCCAAAGTATTATTCTTCCCTCAGTTACTAAACCACAACTTATTCTGCTCCGTCTTACTATACAGAGGCTCCCCAATACTACACCGCAAACGTCGCTGAATAGTACACTACTAAAGCCCCGGAGTACTATACAAAGGCTGCTGAATACTAAACTACCATTTACGCTACCCCTGTTTACTACACTTAGGTTCGTCAATGGATGCAACCTGACTGAGTATCGCAGTGTAATGGAATTCGCTCATTTCGACAGCATGTACATTCGTTAATGTCTGACCTGCCCTCGGAAAGCAATCCTGACCTTGCTATAATATCACTCAGGTACTTCATTTCTTTGTTGAATACTCACCATGAATCTAATCTCTCCGTTTAATAATTTAGCAGTTTGAATATTTAAGAATGCGTTTGATTCGGGATATCTAGGATGCATCTTTACATCACATCCCTGCAAATGGACCGAACCACTTGTAGAAGCTCTTCAACGCGTTTCCAGGAAACACAACCGCCAAGCAAAAGGGTAGGGTAAGAATGTTGAATGTTTCGTCATTACCTGGAAGGTAGTACACGTGTCGATTGTTTTCGTTTATTGAAAAAAGGTTAGTTTAACGAGAATTCTTTTATCTGGATTTAAACTGACGGGTGGTCAACGGTCCCGGTGCAAATATGGGTTGACCTTGACGAGCACCATACACCGCCAGTACGTTCCGTTGTTAGCTGATCAAAGTCAACCTTATATGCAGCAGGGCCGAGCGCTACGTCAATAGATGGCAACACTGTTTGATGGTGTGATATCATGGTGAATCAGTTGTAGCTTGTAGCCTTGTTGTTATGCCAGGTTTTGACTTTGAGTCTTCGACTCTTTTGGTGTTTGATTTACTCACTTTTCAAGGTATTCTAGGAAAAATAAAACATGTAATATAATAAAAATCACTTGAAATTTTTGACACAATTTTATATTTCTTAGGAAACTATCAAGTTCGTAATAGCACATGGCTCAGAAATATCATCGGTATTGCACACTGTTAGATTCTTTTTTGTAGGTATCGTATTTTATCCTTCAATTTCTAGCTGTTTACAGCAACATGTGACTAATGATTAGTAAATTGTTGTAAGGTTCGGATGTATTACAACTTTTAAGATAAACTTGTTATCTTACCCCCAGCGCCCGCAGTGATCAGTAACATTTAAATTGACAACAACACCAGGTTGTATAATACCATGTAAACTTATCCAATTACTAAGATTATGGAATTTTTTTACACTAGTGTGGTCTAGACTTTGCAAAACACCTTCAAGAATGGGGCTTTACACCTTGCACAGCTGAAAGAAAGAATAAGGATGAGATAGAAACGTTTTATTTATTAGAAATGTTTTATTTACATTTTTTTCATGTGTAATTATTTATCTAATTTTGAATCTGCCGACTCGGGGCTCGAACCCAAGGTAAACAGTATTGCAGACTCACGCTCTACCACTAAGCTATCACAGTTGCTCCAGTGAATACTATGTCTTCAACACATTAAGGTAGCTGCGCAAAGTAGTCAATAGACTACCAAATATCATTGGGGGGGATATAGGGGGGGTTGCCAGGTAGATATCGCATTCGCCTACCAACTCAAAGGTTCTTGGTTCGATTCCCAGTCACGGAGGTTCCCGATGTCCTGGGCTTCCTACCTTCCACGTCTGCCAGTCGAGTCGAGAAACTTCCCCGTTACGAAGTAACGGGACGGATATTTTGGTGAAGAATAATATTTCATATTATAATAAATTTTAGTAAACGGTTAACTTATTGGCATCATTGCGTAATGTTCCACATAAGCATATTGCAATGGATTTAAACCAATAGCTACACAATTTCAGCTTTAATTTGTACATATATGTTTACTCCATCAATTAATACAAACGTTTTCATAGATATTTATTCGACTCTTTTAGGGTTTGAACCCTTAACCTTCGGCGCCCTATGCCGATGCTCTACCAATGAGCCATGAGTCATGTTATTATTTTGTCTATATTTTCATGTCATTTGTGTTCAATAAATTTGGACTTAGAATAATTTTTTCAGAATAAATTTTCTTTTGACATGTCCATAACATATTTGACTGTTTGAATCTTTTTGTAAAATTCCAGTCGGGGTTTGAACTCATGACCATTGAGTCCGTACGACAATACTATACCACAGAGCTATGATATTTAACATAACATAGTTCATAAGTGAGTAGCATTTTACTTTTCCAAGGTTGTAAAATTATACTTAACTTGTACCGGAGAGCTGAAAATCGTTTGCAAGGTTTTTAGATTGCCAAACTAGACCGCGTTACCCTTTCGAGTGAACGCCGTCCAGCTTCTCTATTACAACCATATAATTATCAAAACCTAAAGTCCATTGCATCGTCCTAAGTATCCTCTCGCCGTTCTCTGTACTGCTAAGTTATTACTAAAAAAACCTTTTGGTTATCGGGTCCTGACGAACACCGTGAACTTTTTAACGTATAATAATAATGAATACCAACTAAAATTCCAATTCTATCCTTGTTATGTTTGATAGTTAATTAAAATTTAATTTAAAATGTTTTTGTTTAGGCGTTAGATGAAGCCGGACTCCGTCACGAGGACGAAGGGTAAGCTCATTCAAAAGGATCAATTCTTCCCTTCTGTCCAGTGCTCGGATGTGAAAATTTCGTAATATGCTACTCAAAATCACCTTCTCTTCCATTAAAGCGAATTTTTGACCTTTTTCAAAAAGTATTGGCCAATTAAATAAGCTGTTAAAAAATCTAAAGGCAACTCACCAATGCAATTGCGCGGACCTGCGCTAAAAGGAACATAGGCGTAAGGATGACGTCCCCGACTGTTTTCTTCAAAGAAGCGTTCAGGCTGATAAAGTTCGGGATCGGGAAAGTGTTCAGGATTCCTGTGAAGGATATACGTCATGAGAGCCACGGTTGTATGGGCTGGTACAGTGTAGCCATCTTTGTCAAAAGTTCACAAATGAATTGTTAAATTAAAAATTTCGTCAAGCATTAATCCTTTTTTACGGATAACAGTGTCCTCGCTGAGTTTGCGAGCAATGATAGGACCGATGGGATACAAGCGCAGTGCTTCTTTGATGCAACATTCAAGGTATTTCAGTTCATTTAAATCTGTTGTCGTGGCCGGACGATCTGAGGTGCCAAAAACACAGTCAAGCTCTTCATTGATCCGCACCTGCATTGGCAGAAAAGTTGTTAGAAGAAGAACGTATAACCATGCATGGCAATAACCAACCTGGACGTGTGGATGGCTGCCTATTAGAAACAGCGTCCAACAGATAGACGTAGTTGTTGTGTCGTGACCCTTAAAATTTAGAAATCTAGAGATTGCTTTCCGACAGTCGAAAAGATGCTTGCTTACTGCGAACATGAAGGTATCTACTTCCTCGCGGATGTCAAGATCACTAAGCACTTCTCCGTCTTTTGAGGCATCAATAAGGAGATCCAAAAGCGCTAGTCGTTTTTTCTCTGTAAATACAATAGCTGTATTTATTCCAAATTGCCAACCATCTTGACGTAATAAAATTACATGTTCTGAAGTTTTTTTTTTTTTTTTTGAGAAAGTAATCTATTCGGGGGTAATAGGTAGATACAAAAAAAATTTATGCTTTAACTTACTTGGAGAAAATTCGTCCTCCCGATATTGGTTTGTCAGGGCCGTAACTTTATCAAGACTGTGACTTGCTCGTTCTAATTTTCTTTTCCGAATTACCTAAAACCATGGCGTCAAACTGTATGCAATCTACCATACACGACTAGAAAAAAAATGTCACCCAGAGGAAATGTACGTACACCGTCAGTGAAACCGTGCAAAATCTTAAGAGCTTCTTTTTGCCTTCCGCTATAGTTGGAAAATTGAAACAAGAAATCTGGCTGGATCCATGGCCGAATCAGCCTTGCTGCCACAATTTCCCGCATCCTTTATTTAAACAATATAGGATATTAAATAAGGTACCAACTAGAAAAAGTAATGAAATTAAAATACGTTACGATTGAACTGCGTTAACATATTCGCTGTTGCTTTGAGATTGTGCTTGAATGTTGCATCCCATTGCTGTGTCTATCATTCAATTTTTCAGAATGATGGACGATGAAACTTGAGTATCACATGTGAAAGATAAACTTACCACATATAATGTCAAGAGTGCACAGTGTGATAAAAGGATAAATATCGAAGTCATTCCTGACTTTCAGTGCTGCGCTAAGTTTTTGAATCAAAATTTGGCTCTGCTCGTTAAATACTTGAAGGAAATCCTCCAAAATTTTGAAATGGAACGCTGCTGTAAGCAATTTTCGTCGGGAAACCCATTTGCTACCTGTATTTTGTCGACGGTGGAAAATAAAACTGCATTGTTAATTACTCTTTCTTTGTTTTACTTGATACCTGTGCTTGTAAGCAATCCTGTATTTAACCATGGTAGGACATTGTTGTAATGACGGCTTTTGTCTATTAACTTAGTGCTGCTCAATATCACCTAGTAACAAACAGAACATACAAAAAATGTTAAATTTCGTATTTCAGGCATGGACTACAATATTGCGATAAGGTTGCGACCAGACGTTTAAATGTAGATAAACATTCGTCCTTGTTTACTAAGCGAGAACGTGGAATCTAACCTCAAACGATTCTGCAGTAAACAAGAAACAAAACGCGAACGGCCCGGTCCAAGTGCGAAGAATTGGGCCAGACGATTGCAAGCCAGCTACATAACCAGTTAAGCGGTTGAGAAATTCTAGGGTTTTGCAGTAATTATCAAAGAAAATTACAAGGATTAAAAGTAAAAAAAAAACAAAGTTTTACCTTCAGGTGGGACAAGAAAGGTGAAAACATTGCCAATAAGAGATAGCCCTCCAGGCATACCTGGTATTTTGTTGACTTTTACAACAAATTTTATCCTTCTTACCAATGCAATAACAACAATACTCAGCAAAACAACAACTAATGTGGATTCTATGACACTGTTTGGCACTATAAGCCATTCAGGCACTACATGAGAGACAAGTTTACTCATGGCAACAAACTACAGGGTTCTGAGCTAGTATCAAACTTGACCCTAGTATCACTCACATCCTTTTGAGCAAAATATGGCTCAGTTGACAGGCGCAATAACCTATACGCGTACACAAAAGGATTCAACGCAAACATCGTGTATCGATAAGCAGCTAAGGACACGATCCTGTGCATGCCCCTTTGCACACTGTGAGTACATAGTACTAAAGGGAAATACGTCATAACATCTGACGTGGTTTTCTAAACTTGTAATTTTTACTGCAATAGTTTTTAAGAAGTTGATTTCTAACGGAATATCTTGTAAAACAGGACTTACATGTTACGTGGCTAGCTGCTTTTTGTCCTTTGCGAAATGCGCTACGATTGTGAATTCCTGCAAACACTAGACACCTCCACCTTGACTTGTCAAACATTGTTTACAACATCCATCATTGCAGACGGAAATTTAGGGGTAAATCCAGGCTTGCATTTTTGTTCCATCCAAATATCTAAGAAATAATAATTTTATCTGTAAATTCACTTAATCACAAAAAATTGGAGTATTTACTTTAGTTCTGATGTATCCACTTTGGTGAACTCCTGTGAAATGGGATGAATGATAAAAGCGATCACTTAAATGGTCATGTATTGAGTCAAAAAACAGCGGCAGTGAGTGCAAACATGGCTTTTCAGAAAAGGTATTTTACAGAAAGGGAGTTTTGTCTCTGTACGAAACGGAAAACACATAAAAGGGGAGGGAGCCTGAAAAAAAAAATGGAATAAAGACATAATATTTTTCTTTTTTCTCCAAAAAATTTCGAATTATCCATCCATTTTTCATTACAACGTTTTCTCTGGCCATTAGAAATTTCAACGTCGACAAATAAACGGCATGTTTGTAAGAAAAATGACGAGTGGGAAACAAGCACGTCCGTCTTTGGCATTCATCAGAGAGAATCCCTCGGTGCAATTTTAAACTACATTCGTTAGAAAAATTCTCAGACAAGAATTTCGATTGAAAATCCTAGGCAATGGCTACACACATTTTTCTCTTCTGTGGTCGATCATGCAGCAAGGTAAAAAGGAGGAGGAATCATTTGGCACATGACGAATAGTTGTATCAAACAGGCACTTGCGACATTAACGGCACTCTGGAGAGGAAAGCACGGTAATGCTGTGGAAAAAAAATGAAAGGGAAAATAATGGGAACATCCCGCCAATTAAGAAACTGTGAAGAAATGGGATCGGAAAAACTAAACAGAACCTAACATAATGTAAAGTGAACTTTTTCATTTTAAGCTCCCTAATGTCTGAACTCATTAACATAGTGGTTTTTAAGGTGTTTGACTAAGTGCCAAGTCGATTTATATACGTACGAGCTAGGCGATAGTTTTGTCCCCATGTAAATCTTTCCCTGGATAAAAATTGTTTGTGATTTCTGCCAAATTTATGGTTTTAAAAATTAGTTTAAAAGTGGGGGAAAATTTTTTGTTGTGATTCTGACAACAAATGGAATCATCTGTCGTTTAGGGTTCCAATTTCAATCTCTTCCAACAGCCCTCGGGTAGGGCCTCCTTAATGGCCTCTACATTATCAACTTCTAGTCGAAGGCGTGCCAACTCTTCTTCGTAGTCTCGTACCCATTGATTCTAGATATAATAAAAGTTATTATCAGATACCTTGGCTTAAGTTTCAACGGATTCTCACCTGGGTGACTCGCGCTGTCCGCATCTCTTCGATACGTCGTTCTATGTCAGACTCGATGAAATCACGCTCAGCAATGATTAACTTGCGCTCCAACTCATCCAAAGCCGCAGTATCTAAAAGATCAAAGATTGCAACTCACCACACATTAACTCAATGAAGAATTAGCAATTACCTATGTTTCCCATATTGTTAAGCGAAATGAGTATCTCATTCACTGCGCTAATAGCTTCACGAACTTTAACAGTCGAATCGGCAGAAATGCTCTTGGCTTGATTAGCCTTCTCCAAAGCCTGTTTAAACACAAATATGTGAAACGTTTCGAAAATGATATTGCATATTTCACATTACCTCTTTGGCGAGACCTTGATCTTCGGTAGCCTCAGCTTCTAACGTTCTCATTCGGTTAGCCGTATCTGCCACACTAGAAGTAAGACTTTCGGCTGTATCTTTAAGTTGGCCGGCCTTATCACGTGTCTCCGATGCTCCTTGACGAATCAGTACAGCGTCCTATCAGAAATCACCTCCAAAATTTCACAGTACTGCGGAGAATAGTCTACAATGAATAGGTATACCTTGGAAGCTTGTTCTGCGTGTTCTTGCGCTTGATTTGCTGAATCACGGGCCACTTTAGCATCGGACTCAGCGCCAGCCAGGGCATTTTGTGCTTCTCGCGTCCTTTCCTCTGCTTGTTCAATCAGATTCTTAATTTCTCCAACCTGACCCAGAGCATCGCGGGCTTTTTCTTTGCTCTCCTGCACCAGCGAGTCAAAACCTAATCAAACCGATCACAAAATACCGTTAAAAGTATTCTATTTCCTAACGTGTCAAACAATAAAGATACCTTCAAGTGTTTCCAATGTTTTTTGAGCCTCTTGTAGAGTTTTGTCACCCAACGAGACGGCTTCCTGAGACCTTCCTAAAGCAACATCAGCATCTGCCAGTAGTTCATCAGCAATTTGCTGCTGTGCAACTCCCTTGGCCAGCACGTCACCAGCTCCAATAATTTGGTCGCTAACTTCATCTAACATGTTGGAATTTTCCGCCGTTAGCTGATCGGCTTCCGCCTTGATACGGCGCGCTTCCTCCGAATGTTGAGCAGCCTGTCGTTTCATGAATTGCCATTCAACATTAGGAACCACCAAGCTGTAGGCGTCACCCAGCAGACTAAGAGCTTCAGTGTAAGCCGATTGCGCATTAGTCAGAGCCTCTTTAGCCATGGCCTGGGTTCGGGCGAGAGTCTGTTCAGTAATTGTCAGCTCCCTGCGAAGTCCACCAATTTCATCGGTCGTGTTCTTTTGCTGGTCGACGGCTTCTCGAGCCAACTGATAAGCATTACTGGAAGTGTTGAGGGCCTCCTGCGCTGTTGACTCGATCAACACTGCGGCCTCGTCAAGCTGGTCGGCTGCTTGACGTGCATCACGGGCGATCTGTGACATGCGCTCACTTTGCTGGCCAAATTTTTCGGAACGCTGAATTGCTCGTTGTAGAGCGTCAGATCCTTCTGTCTCCAAATAGCGTTGGGCAGCTTTCAAGGATTCTCGAGCTCGTTCGACTGCGGCTTCGGCCACAGTTAAATTGCCAATGCCAGCTGCGGTGGCGCGTCGTGAACTCTGTGTCCGCATTTCGATTTCACCAATCATTAGCTGAACTTGCTGCAAAATCATAAAAAACAATCTAAGTTAGAAAAATCAAACAGCATCTTTATTACAAATTTAAGTTACCTTCAACCTATTCTTCAATTCTTCCAACTGGATGCTAATGCTTTTGTCCCCACCGCTCTGCAACTTGGCATCAACCCAAAGCTGATCTACGCGATCCTGTACTTCGGCCAATTTTCGATCGAAATCAAGATCTGCAATGATGGTGGGATTGGAAATGATACGTTCCAGAATGGTTGCCAAATTAGTCAACTTGGCTCGATGTTCATCGACGGCCTCTTGCACCAAATTGTAACACGGTGGACAATCTTTGCATCCCGCTTCACGGTCATGTTTGTTTTCTTTGCAACGATCACAGCGACGGCCCTCGACATTATCTCGGCATCGACATTGGCCGTCGGGATCGTCACACTGAAGCGATAGCGATCCAATGGTATCGCATTCGCAAGGTTTGCAGCCGTTGTAAGAGAAACCAAATTGATTTGGAGCGCAAGAGTCACATCGAAGACCAACTACACCAGGACGGCAAAAACACTGGCCACTGCGAACATTACATGTCCGATTGAGAGAACCGACAGGATCGCAGTTGCATGCTTGACATCCATTTCCGCTTTCCAAGTCGAAGAAGCCATCTTGGCATCGATCGCAATTGTTGCCGGCGACGTTTGGTTTACATTCGCATTGTCCGCTTACTTGGTCACACTGAAGAGTGCCAGAAGGCAACTGCAGAGTACCACGGCGGAAACACTGACAGGGCCGGCAATCGCCTTTGTTGAGGGCCAGAGCATCGCCAAAGAAACCGGCCAGACAAGAATCGCAACGATAGCCGGCCGTGTTGTAAATACACTTAAGGCATTCACCCGTGGTCCGGTTGCAATTGCCCACGGCGTTAGGATCGACGTTTCCATTACAATCGCAAGGCTGGCATGGCCGTCGTGTGCCGAAACGGCCCTCTGGATCTCCGAAATATCCGTCGCTGCACAGTTCACATCTAGGGCCGGCATAACCGACTGGACATTCGAGACAAACTACAGTCTCATCGGCCAGTTCGATACAAGCGCCACCGTTCGGACACGGACATGCCTGGCAATCGTTGGGCGATCCTTGTAGCGCATTGCCGTAAAAACCGCGGGCACAACGCTCGCAATTGTCACCGGCTGTGTTATGCTGGCAAATGCAGCGACCACTTTCCGCGTCACAAATGTCAGCATGTCCGTTACAGTTGCAGGGAACGCAGCGAGCAAATGGACCCCCATTGGCCGGTTCGTGTCGGAACCCTGGAGCGCAAGACTCGCAGAACTGCCCGACGTAACCTTCAGGGCAATTACAGCGTTCGATCCAGTTGGCAGGTGCACCGCTACCTCCACGACGAGCCGTTTCCAATTTGACATCGTCCAAGTAGCCCGAGCCACGGGGAGTGTAAGTACCACGAATTCTAATGGCCGTCAAGTTGGCCAAGACGCTGATAAAATCGCGAGACGAAAGACGTGGATTCCAGCCGTAATCCGGATGTTCGTGTAGTCTAAAGGAGTAGACTTGATTTTGGGTCGATGGCAATTGGTTACCTTGACCGAAGATGGGTTGCGAAATGGTCAGGCCAGATCCTTCAAGAACGACGTCATCGATGGAAGCACGAGCTCCAGCTTCGTTGGTTCGCAAGGTGAAGTGAAGTTGTTGATTATAACTCGTCCGCTGGTCATGCAGGTAACGTTCGGGAGCTGAAAAGACGACTGCATCACGGCCGGGTGCGCTGACTCCGATGTTGCCCAGTAACGAATTGTAAGCTAACGTGATTGGCCGATTTCCAGGTTGTTCTAAGGCCGTCCATTTTTCATCAGAACGGGCAAAAACACTCTCAGTCAGCCCGCGGGCGTAGCCAGTAGCCGATCTGCAAACAGATGAATGACCATAGCAGAAACACGGAGTGGCACCGAAAAGATTTTCAGCATCCAAATTGAAGTAGCCAGGTTTGGCACGATCACAGCGTTGGCCTTCCACGTTATCTTTGCACGAACAACTGCCCGTTTCGGAATCACAGCGCGGCTGGCCACCCAAACTGCCTGCCACGTTACAGCCACAAGGGCGGCACCCTTGAGGTCCAAAATCGTAGAAGTTTTCCTCGCATCGGTCACATTTGTCACCGGTCACGCCCGGCTTGCACGAACATTTGCCTTCGCGATTACACTGCAAGCTTCGTGAACCTTAATTAAGAACCAAACAAGAAACGAAAAGGCAATTAAGCTCAAGTTATTATCTATGGTCGGTTTCTTGAAATGATGAGGTCGGTCATGTTTTTAACTGGATTACAATGTGCTAATGAACTAAAGGTGTAAATGATTGATTACCTGTCTCATCACAGTTGCAGGGTACGCAATAATTATCTTCCCGTTGGTAAAACTGTTCCCGACAACGTTCACAGTTTGGTCCGTCGCGATTGGCCGTACAATCAAGACAATGGCCACCATGACCGGTGCTGTCGAAGAGTGCTTGGTCAAAGTAACATCGGCTGGAGAATCCATTACAATTGCAAGCTGAGTAACAGAAAAAAAATGAATAAAGGTTAATCATCGTTGTGCTGTTTCCTCCAAACCCGACAGTCAAGAGGTCAACACCTGGATGGTGTCATCGGCTAAACCAACCTTACAAAACGTACGAACTAGGGAACAAAACAAAAAACGGCTACGGAGTGAAGTATAGTACCGTAATTAGTAGAAACACACGCACCATTCCCATCAGAAATGGCGTGCTAAGGCGGGTCCCGCCCGTTTCAACGCACACCCTAACCGTATAAAATTCAAATGTTGGAAACATCCTCCAGCGTGAGCGCTATGGAGACAATACACCATTCGGAATCGGTAATGAGAGTAGGGTGTTGCTTGCCTCCGCCTTGCACGATTCTAAAGAAGAATATGTCCTGTTGTTCCATCGACGAGAAGGTTGGCATAATCAAATAAAGGCATACTTTTCACCTCTTTTAAAAACGGAAAAACAACTTAGAGACTCTTTGTTTGTTCCCATAGAAGAAGGTTTAAAACTTCAAAAATAAAATATATAAAAAACAAACAAAAATGCAGTTGGTCCCTCTTTGTCTTTGCCCATATTTCGGGGTTGTTTTTTTTTCTTTTTTGGTGAATTCCATTAGAAATTCTTTAAAGGGAAGATTGTCGTTTTGGAACTCAAAAGTTATTGAAGTTGCCCTTGGGCCTGTCCTCCCTTCAGAGTGCACAGCGTACAAGCGGCTGTAAAACACGAGCTTTTACGGCTGCCCTTTACTATACTGTGATTGGTTTTTTTCGCTGCAAACAGTTGGAAAAGATGCGCATGAAATCTTCACAGAAAGGGAGGCCTCTTTTCTTTTTGTTAGAAAAAAAAAAGGAAAACAAACGACTCCATTCACATAGCGAGCCAACTTATTTCGAGCCTTTTCCTAGAACATAGCCCCCCCCCCCCTGAAAACAAAAATCGTTGGATGAGAGCTTAACTACTAAAACTAACAAAAAAGTAGCTAGACAGCTATAGCTTTAAAAAAATGAACGACTGTGTAATAGCTTACAGGAACCGGTGAACCATGGCGTGTTGCCATCCCACGATGTCGCTGAAACTGTTTGCAATACTAAACTCACGAACAAGAAGACCACGGTCATTAAGCAAGAGTGCCGACCCATTTTATTCTTGTAGTTTTATTCCTATTGTTTTCTAACATGAGCCGCCAATTATTTTCACGTTAGAAATGGTTCACGGATCCATTCAAAATTAACGTTCACGGTCGAAGGAACAAAACAACAAGCAATGCGAATGTCTTTCGGAGGAAAGGTCACAAGTCCGCCCCGTACGGTGTCTCGTCCCCGACTGAAGCTACTACCTTACCGGCCGCTTCCACATATAACCATTGGATACCAGGTGAATAAAGCTCTTGTGCACACACATGGCTTTGTCGGGTATTTTAAACAAAAGCTCGAAATGTCGACACGAGTTTGAATAGAGTGAGAGAATACACAACAACAACAAAGCTGAAAAGGAATTGCGCGAGTGTGCGTTCAGATTGCAATGGCGTCATTCGAGTCGGTTCATTAAATGCGTTTGTTTCGCTTTGAGAAAAAAAAATGAAAGAAAAACGAAGAAAAGGTTAGAGAGCGAGAGAGGGGGGTTGTTGTTGACGAGGATTTCTTTTTTCCTTTTCTTTTTTAGAGGGGGGAAAGAGAGGAGGGCCGGATACCATTCATCACTTTCCCCAGGTGGTCTCAAGTCATTCAAACTTTGAAATCTGGAAAGCATTCCATCAGCGTCCTGATGAGTACCAAAGAGAGATGGATAATAAAAAAAAATCGAAAGATAGAAACTACCGTCGATCTAGTTGAGATAATTGGTCTGAATCAATCAAAATCAGAAGTCAAAACAAGGAGAAGGAATGCTTCTTGTTGGCGAGGACATTTAAATGTAACCTTATCGTTCGACCCTTTTCATTTCTACATACTCCATACGTCAAGGTAAGGGGGGATAGCCATTAAACAGTCGTGTAAAATATTCAAGAACAGAAACAAACCCCCACTTCGAAAGCCCCCCTCTTCTTCTACCTTATTCTTCTCAGCCGAAAGGACGGGGTGTGGACAAGGTCCGCCCAAGTGAAAGCACCGGGAAATTGCTACGTAATAGCTTTTCTTCAACGTCAGGTAAAAACTTGACCCCCACCACATAGTGGAAGATTCTCGCTCCGTCAAAGGCAGAATATTCAATTCACTTGACAGCTACCTTTCCTTTAAAAAAGAACTCTTAAACTAAAAGAAAAAGAAAACTAGATTTCTTTAGTCTAACCGCTGGATGGTCTCGTGACTCGGCTGATTGTGTTGGCGTCTTGATTATTGGACTGCGCACGACAAAACAAACGCAACCGCCCAAGCTTAGTCAACAACGGATGACCTAGCATTAAAAGAAACCTTCCTCAAATTGAACACGAGATCTCGGTGAATTGTTGATGGCTTCTTCAAGAAATTTTTGACGAAAAAAAGGCGGAACACAGTTTGCTTTAGTATTACCGCCAATTCACCCGAAGGAAAACATTGTCCAATCAATACACCCAAAAAAATTCGGCATCGGCGGAAAGATCCCGGACATCTAACACCTATACGACAAAATCAGCACTGGAAGGAGAAACGAAAACTGGATTTGACCGGATTACGTCGTCGGATTTGAAGACAATATCCAAATATAACTCTTAAATGGACGTTGAAGTGGTACCGAATCCTGTGATGAAAACCAACCGCAGTTGTTGTGTAGCATCACATATTGTAAACTTAATGAGGACCGTAAAA
Source organism: Daphnia sinensis (assembly GCA_013167095.2). Lineage (NCBI taxonomy): Eukaryota > Metazoa > Arthropoda > Branchiopoda > Diplostraca > Daphniidae > Daphnia > Daphnia sinensis. Next base: position 1,830,132 of record CM023188.1, on the reverse strand, counting down.
AGGATTTACAGAGTCGGTGTGCCTTTGGGGTACAAAGAATCAGACCGAAAGGGAATCAATAGTTTCAATAAAACGTTGACCCTTTTTGGGGGGTCAAATAAAACCAGCGGCACTGGCTACCTGGAAAATTTTCGGGAGCTTTCCTGATAAAGTCAGTGCTGCGCGGTGCGCGCAGTTGGGGTTGTCTACAAATATCAAGGAAACGGGTAACCCCAAAAAACAAAAAGTTTAAGATTAGAATATCCAACAAAAAAAAAGGGGGAATCGTATGAAACCGTCAGGGCGTTGGCAGCCGCTGAGGTAATCTTTCAACTTCTTGCCTCTTTTTCTCGTTTTTTCCTTTTTTCTTTACCGACTGTGATGAAGACGCCCTATAGAAGACAACGCCTTATGGATTAATGATGTGAAACTTAAGTTTTTTCTTTCCCGTCAAAAAATTATCGAGAACAATTTAAAAAATAAAATAAAAAATAAAGCGAAGGCTCTTATCGAGAGGCTTGGTTCGTCTTTACAATTCTGGGCATGGAGTTGTGCCCGTTAGAATCAGTTCCATCGAAAGGTGACGAAGACGTATCATCAGTCTGTTGATCACAGGCTTTGTCAGGTCAACCCTACCCCCTCCACATTCCCCTTCTTACCTTATTGAATGTATAATGAGAAGCTCTGTTTCTAAAGACGAGGGGTAGAGCGGTATGCTAAACGCAGAGACTGTTTCGACGACGCATAATGTGAGGAGAGATAAATGAACACGTTTTGACTTACGAAGGCATTCATTGGCATCGTCGGCAGTGGCGCGGGCCCACGGACGGTCATTATAGAACGGGAGGCATTCTTGGCAGTCTCGGCCGGCTGTGTTGTGTTCGCAACGGCAGACCAAGTTCGAATAGCTGCCATCTTCCGATGAACTCGACACACACTCGGAGGCGTGACCATTGCACTTGCATCTGTCGGCATAATAACAAAACGTATTAGAAAGATGAAGAATACCCATTACCAGCCTTCCAACTGCTTTTCTTTGTGCATAAACTGTTACCACATGCTCATTTTTCAAACTGTGAACAGAAAATTACGCTTTTCTTTCTGGACACGAAAATAAAGCACTTTTGGTAACAATGAGAAATCACAGTCATTTAAACTGTCAGCAATTATTCAACTTATGTTGTATGAATAGAAAAAGAAGTAATATTAGCACAGCTTACCTGCCACCAACGGCAAAGTCAGAAATGGCGTAAAAGTAAGACTTGAGTACTTTTGGGTCACCAAAGACTTCATCACCAAAAGTGTTCAAGCGATCTAAAGTAATTCGGATGTCCGTGGCGGTGACAAAGTCCTGTTATACATTTAACATGTTTGTGCCAACATTAAAACCAATTTTAATTTATGTTTTACGCCTTAAATACCTGAAGTTCTTTGCTTTCGTCAAAGTTATAGGCAGACGGTCTTCCTTCCAACGTCGAAAAGGCAACATTTCCTCCAGTAAGAGGAGAAATATCAGAGAATTCAGACGTGCAAAGAGCACGTTTTTCGTCATCTCTTCGAACGAAGTTGCTGTCAGGTAGTCCATATGTATCACGGCAAGTCGCACTGTAAACAATGAAAACATTTAAAAAAATGAAGCCATTAAAGCTAACAGCCATCTAGCGACCAACCTGTAAAACTGATAGGGTAACCAAGGTCCATCCTCCGACGTTCGCTTATAGAGGGCAAAACTCTCTGGGCGCGGAGATTGAAATTTGACGCGGATGTATGTAATGTCGAAAGCTTTCCCTGTTTAAATGAAAAAAGAAACGTAAAAATTAAGTTTGATTTAATTAAAATTATATCCAAAGTTTAAAAACGAAATGCGTAAGAGTTTAAGGCGAAACAAGATGACACCGGAAGTTCTACTCTTTATCAGTGAATGATTGTCGGGAAGTCTGAGCCAACTAATCACTCCCAGCTATTACCGCCCATCTAAAAAACTTTTTTGTCGTTTCCCTTTGCTCTCTGTGTCTCATTATCTCAAACAAACAGTCGATTATATACTCCGTAGAAAGCAACGTAGTTTCTTTTTTCTTTCGTTTGTCGCTGGTCCTCCTTTTCAATTTATATTTTTTTCCCCAACGAAACAGATCGACTGCTGTCAAAAGTTTCTCGCACTCGACCGACTTGCTGGTGCCTGGCCCGTCTATAACAAGCCAAAGGAGCTTGACCATCGATAGACGCAACGAGTAGATAAGACAAGGAAGGAAGAAAAAGTTTGAAGCTAAACATTTTTCTAATAGAAGAAGACTACGAAGGCCGTAGACTAAACTAATAAACAAATCTCCCCATATAGAGAGCTGGTGCTAAGGCGGCTCTCAGCGTCTGCTTTTCCCGCGGGCTCTGCATTTCTTTAAAGCGTTTTATTTTGTTATTTTTTCGCGTGCACACAACTCTTTACAAACATTTAGTCATGTCTAAACATACTGCGAAATAAACCCGTCAACTCAAACAGAAAATCTTTTCACTTGTGGCTAAAGAATATCGTTTGCCTTTTGGTTCTAATCACATCACTCGTTGCAGGTTTCCTGTCTAAAAAAAATGTTAAGAGCTGACATTTAATTCATGCGTCTAGCAGCTTTTATTTCCCAGTTATTTTATGGAAATAACCACAAAGAAAAATAAAACAACAAGAAAAAAAGATGAACAAGCGAAAGACATTCAGCTGACCACCCATAAGAACAAAAGAGATTATTATACGGTGCGACCTCCTTTTTGCAATTTTATGGGCTGTATAGTTATTTCTTTTCTTCAAAAAAAAAACGTGGATTTGTTAAAGTTGAAAAGAAAAAGAATTTCTGTGTTATACGATCGGGTTTGGTACATGTTGAACACACGGACAGACACCTGGTTGTCTAGAATTATAATGGTTATCTTCTTTCTTCCTTTTTTTTAAGGGTTAGGGAGGACGAGGATGAAAGAATATCTCAAGGGTTAAAGGTAATGTATATGGGGGCTAAACAAAGAAGAAAGGGACACACGCGAAGCCATGTAAACGAGTACCCGCGCATTCTTTAGCGTGCACGGTCGTGATTCGACACTAATCAAGCTCAGAGCGGCAACGGCAGCTCAAACAGCAACCCCCAAGAGTTACTTGTATATAATTAATAGTTTTTTTTCTTTTAACCATATTTTCCTATAAGCCTTTGTCACTTCTGCTGTTCACTGCTGGAAAAAGAATAGAAAAATGAATTTTGTAAAAAAATTTTCTTTACAAAATAAAAAAACGGACATGATGGCAGCTAGAAATTATTGCTCTCTCTCCTTGTTTCTGTTTCTCTCCTCCGAGCTACGAAGGACGAAAATTCCTTGCGTCAGTTGACAAGACGACGACCGCGGGAGTCTCGACACGAAGCCCCGTGCATACAAAGTGTGGGTTGGCACAAATTTGTGTGTCCTGTATCTTCAATTGTCCACGGACTTTCTCGCAGATTCTTGAACTCTGGACGGCCTGAACAAAAGTATTCAACTTTGTTCTGTGTGCTATACAATTGTGAATAAGGATAGCCATCATCCCCACCCACAGTGCCATGAAAATTGCTACTGTGTATGACGCGGAATATATTTAAATAAAATGTCTTCTTTAGAAAGCTTTCGAAATTTTCATGTTTAAAATTATGTAGGGGGGAAAGACAAGTGAGGAAGATCAGAGTCTATAGCGAAACTAGACTTGAGTGGAGCCACATGTGTTTCATCTCGTATTACTTTTGACCTGCTGCCTGCTGCATATCAACGGAGCCCTCCATTTCGCTCACAAGATCAATGCTAGAGGGTCGTTAAAAAATGTTCAACTGTTTTTCATTTTTACAGAATTCTCCTCCTTTAGAATGTTAAAGAAAAAAAAAGATCGAATTTTGTGCCGTTCTCATTTCAAGACTCGATGACTGCCAGATAAAGCCGGAAGGACTCAGGGAAGGGTAAAATAGAGCATCGCTGATAGCCCAGTACATCCAAGCTGTCTAGTTCGGTTTAACCATAGAGTTTGCTTTTCATATGCATGCAAATTTGACTCGGCGTGTTGGACTCTCTTGGAGGTCGCCAGTAATTTTATTTTTTTTTCATGTTGATTTTCTCATTTTGTTTAGTGCTATGAAGAAGTCGGCGGTCTTTTTCTAGCTCCTTACCAGGAGGCGCCAAAACGTCATTAGCGCACGAAACAGGCAAACACACGCACCACGGCGTAACGAGATAGAGTGACGGCAACTCATTACACATTAGCCCAGGCTAGCGCAGTCAGTATTTTGTAAGGTAGGGGGTCTTGGCGAATCAATTATGCCTCTAAAAAGAAATCTACTGAGATCAGCTTGAAATAACTTACGTAGATTGAGCGTCAAGTTGACTTGAGTTGGGTACTGGATGCCCTCCAGCATCGTGTCTGATTGCCACCACGTGATGTTGTCGTTGTTGTTAAAGTCAGTCAAATAATCAGCTGGATGGGCCAGGTGCGATACGCGGGCGTCGCAAATGTCGCATGATTTTTCAGGTCCTTTGGCTCCCGTTTGCGTGCAGAACTCGCTCGGTCCGTACAAGCCGCAAGTATTGGTCGCTTCGACTCGTCCGTTGAAAGCTGCGTTCACGAAATCCGGAATGCATCGCTACAAAAATGAAGACATAAATGAGTTGAAAGAATTTCACCTTTTCTCAGAGGAAAAACAAAAACATTTAAAAAGGAAAACGATATCGGGTGGAACTCATCATCATCGTTTGCAAGTCTGAACTGCAGTGATGTCCATGGATGGACATGCAATCACCCCTTGGCTAACTGAAGTCAATGGCCAGCAAACATTGTCCGATTAAAAAGAACAAATTTGAATTTGGCCACGATATTTTGTTCTTTCCCAGAAAGGTAAGCGAGCAGGCACGCGGGATGCCGCCGCAGCTTAACGTGAGGGGCCGTCTGGTTTGATGGCCCGCTTCATTTGCATACATCGCTAGTTATTGTTCGCCGAGTTCTCCATATGAAATGGTCCGTCTTGCGTAAATCCATCAAACTAAAACGTCCGATGGCCAATAAGACCCATTGCACCGGACACCTCCAATTTGTTGTTTTCGAATCGCCATTTAATCGGGAGAAGAGGAAAAATGCGCTGAGCCAAAACATCACTTTTGCATAAACGATTCATTTGGCAAAAAAAAAATTAAAAAGGATCGATTCAAACGTGAAATTGCGATGAGGGCTTCATTGAGTCGACTATTTGTATATCCTAGCGGTATGCCAGACTTTTATTTTTGATAAGCATTCAAGACTTCAAGTTTTTTTTCTGAATGCGTGACTGAAAAGTTGCTGGCGAACGTGACATGGAAAATCTTGCGCACGATCAAGAGAAGAGAGAAAAAAAAAGTAGGAAGGGGATGGGGAAATAATTTTTGGGAACAATCTCTTTCTTTTTGGAATGCATTACACATAGCGCGTTTCGTTACATTTGTTTGCTCTTATACGCGTGAAATACATAGATATCTGAAACAGAAACAAGTTTTCCTTTACGAATTGTTTTCTCTCTTTATTTACTTTGATTTATCGGGAACCACTTTCGTGATCGCTCACGCATAAAATAGTCGAAGAGAGAAAATCTCGTAAGACCGGTAATTTTTTTTTCTCTTTCGGATTCCGATCGAATCCATTTGGGAAAAGTTGATTTGAATTTTTCTGTGACTGCATTTTTTAAAAAATCTTTTTGCTTGGCATATTTTAAAAATTGAGCCTCGTTAATGCTGGTAGGTTTCGTTTATCATTTGCCAGAAGCAAGAGAAAAAAAAAATGTACTATTTCACACAAAAAAGCGAAGAAAAGAAGAAAGGGAAATGTAACAGAAAATATGAAATAGCTGTGGGAAAAAAAAGTGTTGCGAGTGAACCACCCAAGATGAACAGCTGAAAAGGAGTTAAAAGTAAAAAAAAAAACTAGAAAAAGGAAAAACGGATAATACTTCTTTTGGGCTATACATAGTATAATTTACCCTCTTCCGTTCGGATGGTGAGGGTCTGCGGGTAACTGGATCTCATCAAAACCAGACATGAGCTTTTCGTCTGCGTAACTCCGAATGACACTTGAATGTCTTCGCGTGTTATTTAGAGATTGCCGATGCATCAACACGAAAAACCCAGCCAGAGAGTTCACAGGTCAATTCTCAAGATATCCTAAATGTTCTTCTCTATGTTGAAAATATAAAAATGAACCTTAGAAGAATGTTTTCCTCTCTTTCCCTTGATCACACAAAGCAGAAGATGTTCGTGGTTCATGTCAAGGAATGACTATAAAATAACGGCTATAAGAATTGTATGGCTTTTTTTTTTCCTTTACCTCCCCTATTTTTATTATTATTATTATTTTTTCTTTTTTTCAGTCTTTAATGGTGGCGGAAGAACGGCTTTTCTTCGGGTTATTTATGTGGGAAATCGATTAGAATTTTTCACCGGCAAACGACAAGGACGACTGACACCCTCAGTGAGGACTTGGGAAGAAGACTAGCCAAAGAACGGAAAGAAAAAAAAAGCTGTCGACAAGATTTTTATAACAACAACAAAAACAGCGAGGGCGCAAGAAGAGCGACGAAGAAGAGGAATAGACATAAAAATAGGGTCCCCTGGCGCAATTGAAGACATCTGTGTAAATAACTCATCACAGATTGTATATAGCACTAACACACGGCCATGTAGGCTTAACAGTGCGACAGCGGCAGCGGTGGAGGGGGTTTGGTTTGTGTTTGCGTGTTGCCTTTGGTATAGAACGACGGGGGAGGCAAATTCATTTTCGGAGTAGTAACTGAGGGACACATACAACTTCCGACCTTTGAACTTGAAAAATGTTGGGGAAAAGGGACGGGGACTTCTTATAAATATAGCGTCTCTCGTGGGTTTTGCTCCAACCCTCAACATGTCGAAGGAGATAGAAGACACTATGCCGAAAAACGAGAGCTTTTTAAATGGTGCCATGTGTTTCCCACAGAGGATGGACTTGCTTGTGGGAGGTAATTTCGCATTTGGCGGACTTCTTCAGGAAAACGGAGATGCCCTCGACACACCAAGAGGGCGAGAAAAAAAGAGGGGAACAAGAAATAAGATAACCCTATAAGAGAAATACTTCAACAAAAAAACGTTTTGTCATTTAAAAAGTAGAAAAGAAACCATCCGTATATATACCCTAGGCGTGCGATAGTGCAAGTGCCACTCGACTAATGAAGACCCTCTTTTTTTTTTACTAACCCCCCCCCCCCTTTCCGACACCGAAAAAAATGGTTCTTGACAAACATCTTCAAGTCATTGGAAGAATAACAGTTGACAAATTGTAGGATTTTTTTTTCTTACCTGTGGATTCTGGTCCTCGTCGATGCACCGATTACCCGATTGTTGATTGGTGCCGTCATCGCTACCGATCAGCTGAGCCTGACCGGTCACAGCCGGGCTGATCACGAGGAGAAGTAACGAGGCCAGCAACAGAACGACACACATCCTTTACTCCGACACGATCGATGTGCGCGGAGAGAGGAGAGAACCAGAAGAGAGGAATGATCTTCCTCGCGAAAAAACAAAATTCGCACACTCCGGAAACCCTCAAGACGCAAGACGAAAAAACCAAAACACAGAACCCAAATTTGTTCCCCACTCTTTTGTGGACCTGTCGAAACGAGGAGTCGGAGTGCAACTGAACCGCCCTCTAGCCGGCCCAGTGAAAGACTTGGGAAGGGGCGACGAGCGATCCGCTTAACGTTGTCCCTTCGAGTCGACTGCGCTACCTCCCCCCTTCAGTCGAGTCACAAACCGCTGCTGTTCACGTATATTTCTGTGTTCCAAACCCGCGGGCCACCAACATCTGGATGGGGGGCTCCTCCCCCCGATTGGATTTGAAACTCTTCCATTTTATTTTTTTCTTCTTTCCCACACACATAAATGACTACTTCGTGCCATTTTTCCTCCGATATTGCGTAACAATTGTACTAATGTATTCGTCTCTACTGAAGAAGAAAAGGAAAAAGTCGTTTTTCACGATGTTTTCACAACGAGCTCACGCCATAAGTATAAAAACGTCCGTGTGAACACCTGGCAAATTCTCCTCTTTTTTTTTGTGTTGCGCATAACATTCGTGAGTGCATTTCTTTTTATGTCACGTGACATTATCATCTCCATCGGTGCATGAAAGCGCAAGACGCTAAAGTCTCATTCAACTGTCTCGACACTCGGAAGAAAAATCTCTCTTTGTTGACAATGGACTCGAATCGAAAGTAAACGTTAACAAATTTCAGCCGACTACTTTATAAATCGATTCGTTAAACTCTGTGTAGGGGGGAGGAAAATATATTTCTATCCTTTATATGGGATGATGCGGCAGGGGGCGGGATAGACAGAATAAAGACTTGCACGATTCACGGTAGTGAATTCCTTTGGTTGCAACATTCCTTCAGCAAAGCCTTCAGACGTACACACACATGACTGAATCATACATTTTTTTGAGACAGAGAGAAGAAAAATGTAAAAAAATAGGATGGATCCATTACACCTAGTATCTTGAGAAAAAAAGTAAGAAGAGAAGAGGAAACAGTGGCAATGTGTCCGAAAGCTGCGTTCATTCACGACAGAAAAATTTTAGGAAAAAGGAAACAAAAAACTTTAACATGCTTAGGAAAAACAAAATTCTACTTCTTCATTCACCGAGGACATCTACGTCATTGTCAGGACCAGTTTGCCACGAGATCCTCCTTCGTGACTGAGGACATGAGCATGGGCTTCTTGAACCGTCTCCATTGGGTATTCTTTGTCGATGAACGGCGTTAGGAAGCCCATTTCTACACCGGCCACCACCGATGCGGCAGTTTGACGCCACTCCTCCTGCACACGATTCAGACATTTACAAAAAAAAATTCTTTTAACTTTACATTTTTTCATATTTTGAAAGCCCCATCATTCATTCGCTTTATCCATACCGGAGTCGATCTGAAAAGGGCGCATCCGACGATAGAAGCCTCTTCTGTCATCAGGAAGCGAGGGCTGATTTCGACGTTGCCTCGATTGCCCACAATCTATATATTCCCCCCCATCGCCCAACCCGAAAAAAAAATGAAGAAATACCAAAACGAGATGTTAGATAAAATGTGTAAACAGAATTCCGCCCTATATGACGTACCACAACGCGAGCTCCGGGACCGATGACGGTCAAATCCGGACCGAGATTGATGTCTGATGCGTTTTCGATAATAACATCAAAGCCGTCACCGCCCACAGCTTCAGCAGCTTGTTCCAAATATCCCTTCTCCCTGTGAATAAACAAAAGATGATGATGAATTGGAAGTTGGTTCACAAAGGGTAGAAGGGTGAGCGACAGAGAGGAGAGGCGCGCATTCCGGAAATTGGGGAGTGAATCGGTATGTTCCGACAGGAGATGAGTTGATTCGAGTGTAGAGAAAGGGAGGAAAATGTTAAGTGGTGTCCATACCTATGATTGAATACCAGATGAGCTCCATTGTTTTTCACCAGTTCCATTCCCTGGGGTGATCCGGCTGTTCCGACGACGGTCATACCTGACAATATGGGACACAAAATGAGTAAACGTTAGAAAACATTAAAGTTTTTAAACTGTTAACGCAAGTCATTTTCCACGAAGAATGCATTAGTGAAAATGACGCCACTTTGTTTAGAAAAGCTTTTCTTGGGTAATGGTAGGTGGTCTTTTTCGAGCTAAGACAAGATACTTTATTGTCGCTCATTACCGTGTGCTTTGGCTATTTGACAGGCGGCCAATCCAACAGCTCCGCTAGCTCCATGTACCAACACACGGTCGCCGGCCTTGGCCTGCCCTCTGCAATGGAAAACAAAACGAGGAGTAGAAAAAATGAAGAATTTAACCATTAGTTTCGATGAAAATATGAAAGAAAAGGTGAAAGTAGACAGGCTTTTTTTACTTAATAAATATAGCGCGATAGGCCGTGAAGTAAGGTACACCTAAGGCGGCCCCTTGGGCGAAGGAGAGGCGGTCAGCCAGGTGGAACACTGAACGCGATTCACAAGCGACATACTCTGCGTAAGAGCCGCTGGCTCCGGAAAAGAAAACGCGATCACCGACCTATTCAACCAAAAACCAAGTTAATTTTAAAATTTTTTTGTAAAATAGGGAATAGAACACAAATTAAAAATAAGTGATTTAATAAAAATAGTGCATTAAGAACAGTCAGAAGTAAACCACAAATGAAGCTGTGGTTGGTTTAGTTTTCTTTTGTAGCTTCTGGTTTTTTCAAGAGTCCATTCCCTTGAACAGGGCACTGTTTGATTTAATAATCATCATGGTTACCAACCTTGAGATTGTCAACTTCTGAACCAATTTTTTCTATAGTCCCGGCACCATCACGGCCTGGAATGTAAGGCAAGGTTGGCAACTGAGCAAATAATCCCATCCTAATGTAGGTGTCAACTGGATTTACACCAGCTGAGCCAACCCGAATGAGTACCTTTATAAGAGAGATTTAGCATTATTTAAAATTATATGTATTATGCATTTGGTAAATGTGATTCAACCTGGCTCTCAGTATGAACAGGAATTGGAACATCAGTTTCAACTTTCAAGACCTCTGGGCCTCCAAATGCATGCACTCGTACAGCCTTCATTGCCAATCCCTAAAATAAATTGTAATCTTGATTATTTCGTCCGTTATAAAATGCAGAATTTAGTCAGGTAGCTAAGCCACTTTCTACATACTTCGTATTACCCTAACAAAACAAAAAAAATTTGAGTTCATTGACACACATAGGAAACGGTCGAAAGCCCAATATTTCTATTGCTTTCTGGTCATTTACAGTTTCGCCTTCAACGCTGGCTTTCTCTTCTAATGGAATACTTCTCGTCGGCTCCACGAACAAGGGTGCAAAGTCCTATCGCAAGTATAGTGTCTAATGTCTAATTTTATCGACACAGATAATAACAAAGCCAACAAGTGCTCATAACTTCAGACGACATAGAGGGAGTCAGAGCCTTCAAGTTCAAAACAATAAAAATTCGCAAACAGATAATCTTGATCAATTTGAATTAGCAAGTTCTATTTTAATTTTTGATTTGAATTATCGAAATCAAGTCTATGACTTGATTGCTAAAATACTTTTCTTCTTCTTTCTACTATTAGTTTAGTATAAATCGGTTTTTCTACGAATTTAGGGCGCGTACTAGTATGCTGGAAATCAGATTTTCACTCAAATATTTTCTTCTTGCTGTGCGTACCCTTATTCTAAAATATTAGTAGAAAAAAAGCTTAAGTTCTAGGAAAATACTAGAGCTATAAAAAAAAAGTCTATGGTATTCTAGTAAGATGTGAATAAAACAAGTCATACAAAAATTGGCTTACGGATTTTGCGGAGAATTACAGCGAACAGAAACTGGTGGACGTCGAACGAAAGACCTGTTAATTCCTCGGTGGCACGTTGCAGTGTGAATGTTGAAGAGCACAGAGGAAGAAGAAATAGGACATCGAGTTTCATAGCCTTTCTTTTTTCCCCTCACAGACGATGATGTGTTCCGCTCAATTCACGATTTCATGCCGGTTCTCATCGTGTTCTACTTTCTCTCCACAACCCCGCAACCGAGGAACAATTTGGATTAGTCTGACGAGAGAAGCATCAGTGCTTTAATATTATAGCTTCTGTTCTACCCATACATTTTCGTTTTCTTTTTCCTTTTGTCCTTATTACTAACGGAAAACGATGCCTAGTTAAGAAGATGTGCAAAGGGGAAATAATGACCATTTTCATCGAGATTGGAAGATTTGACCATCCACAAAGACCAAAAAACAAAATCGTTTTACACATCGCAACAACCTTTGAGAATAAATCAACAAATTGTTGATAATTCCGTATTTAAATTTATACAACAGCTTTCACGACGCACTTTTATGATTGATACTTGTCGTTGAAGTCGAAATTCGTTTTCGTCCTTGGTAACATTGGGTTCACTGTACGATAGCAGGGTGTTCCTAAACGGCGGAAGCGGAATGGCGGATTGGCGGAATCTAAATGGCGGAATATAAGGCGGAATGGGCATAAAAAATGGTAGCGGAATACGCCTAATTGGCGGAACGGCGGAATGGCCACATTAATTAATATTAGAACCTGAATGTAAGTAGGAACATATAATTTATTATAAAATGTGAGTTAATAGACATTAGTTTTCCTCCTTTTTCCTAAAAAACCTTGATTGAAAAACATTATTTCCTGATAAAACACGTCTGTGAGTAAATCAATTACGATCTTATACAATTTGAAACAAATCAGTGCACTTAGACTCATAGAGCAATGCGCGGTGCAATGCCACATTGAGATTTTATCGTTTGAAATTTCAAGTATAATAGTTTCGCACTCTGAATTACTTTATATTATGTATTTTATACAATAAGATATGGTAGGAAATGAAATGATAAGTAACATTCCGGCCTATTATTATTGAAAGGCTAAAATTTCAACACTGTTAATTTAATGGATTCGTTTCATTCTAACAATGTTTTAAATTTAATGTGTATTCCCATTTCAGCTGTGCTTACTGCTTAGGGAATGTATTTAAAGTCGTATTCAAAATTTCCTACCATAGTATTCCATTCATTTGTAGCTAAAGCTTAAGTAATTCCATATTTTACGGTTATTTTAATTATCCATTATACACTATCTACATAAATAACTAATATACAAGCATTTAATTATCCGTTCCGCAGATCTGTTCTGCCTACCCGTTTAACCAATCCATTCCGCCCTATAGACTGTGCGTAGGGCCGTAGGCAGGAAAAATACGGCCTAATTGGCGGAACGGGTCAACCGAAAAAATTGACATTCCGCCTTATATTCCGCCATTTAGATTCCGCCAATCCGCCATTCCGCTTCCGCCGTTTAGGAACACCCACGATAGCACACGAATAAAACCCGAAGGTTTTGCTCCTGTTACACTTTGGTTACGGAATAGAAAGTTACTAGGTCTTTCGTCACTAGACTCAGGAAGGACTACGCTGGTTTAGTTTTTGTGTATGTAGGGTAATAATCAATCACGGTCGAACAATTCGAACGCGTTGTTCACGTGAAAGGATAGAATAACTTTTCAAAGATTCTTCGAGCTCAGATGGTGGGTAAAATTCAACTGTGTGAAATAATAACCTAATAACGCGATAATATTTTGGAATAATGTAAAATCGCGTCAATACTAACGAATATATAATTTTCAAACCTTCACTCTTTTCTAAGTAACACAACGGGCAAAAATTTCGCGGTCAATGAAACCAGGAATCCGTCTGTCGTCTGCTGGAATGCCCAGCTGGAAGACTCAAGATTGCAAGATTTATATATTTTAGATTTTACCGATTTTACTCTCAAAAATGTTAAATGAGCTAAAATTATGTTATTATTGGCATGTTTTGCATTTTAAAGATACGTGAGGTTGGATAATAAGGTGGAACATAGTTAGAAAATTTATTTTTGGAAAAAAAAAAGCGGTTTTTATTCGGATCATCAGCAACGCTGGTAAAATTATTTTGTCTGTAGCTTTAAATTAAAATTTGTCCTGTGATTGTTTTTAATGAAATTTGAAATACATAAATTAAAATGTTATGAATAGCTATGTTTATTTAGGAATATTTTTTAAAAATCAGCTTTTAACTTTTGATGAAAAGTTTGGCATCACTGAGAGTTGACACTCAGTTCACAGCTGTTTTTACACGTCAGACTCGGGTGCGCGTTGCATTCGAGCTGTCAAAACTCAAAATGCTTACACGCCGGTTTGTCGTTCGATTATTCAGTGTTATACTGTTAGTAGGAATTTTTTTATCCCTTCCACAGTTTTGCCATACTCACTCTCACAATGACCATGGACATTCACACGATCATCATGGACACGCACATGGTCATCACGGACATTCGCACGATCACGTCGAGGAGCGACCGTCATTCAAATATTCAAGGGAAGCCAATATTCCAAAACCGCCTCCTCCACCAGCTAAAAAATTAGATGAGAAGGAACATCTTCATCACCATGGACACTCACATGATCATCATGGACATTCACATGATCATCATGGACATTCACATGATCATCATGGACATTCACATGATCATCATGGACATCCTCATGAGGATGACCACCCACATGAACAGACACAGCATGCTGAAGTTCCAAAAAGAACAACAATGGTCTTGTGGACAGAAGCTATTGGTTCAACTCTTCTCATTAGCGTAGCACCATTTATTGTGCTTTTTTTCATCCCTATTGACAGCAGCCCTGAACGCCAACCTCTGCTAAAAGTTTTGCTTAGCTTTGCCTCTGGTGGACTTCTCGGTGATGCATTCTTACATTTGATTCCACACGCCTTGATGGCTCATTCTGGAGATGCGGAACATCATTCTCACTCTCATGGACATTCTCATGGAGATGGTCATTCTCATGGGCATGATATGACTGTTGGCCTCTGGGTCTTGAGTGGTATCATTGCTTTCCTAGCTGTTGAGAAATTTGTTAGAATTGTCAAAGGTGGTCACGGTCACAGCCACAGTCATAGTCATGCTGAACCTAAGAAAGATACAAAGCCGAAATCCGAGACAAGCCCAAAAGAAGGAAAAACAAAGGAAAAGAAGGAGAAGGCTGCTAAGGAATCTACAAAACCTTCTGGTAATTGATTTCATCAATTTTTACTGTTGAGTGACATTTGACCCACTGTCTGTTTTTAGGAGATATCAAGGTAGCTGGATATCTAAACCTGGCAGCTGACTTTACCCACAACTTCACTGATGGCTTGGCTATTGGGGCTTCGTTTTTGGCTGGAAGGACTACAGGAATTGTAACCACAGTCACAGTTTTATTGCACGAAATCCCACACGAAATTGGAGATTTTGCCATTCTTATCCAATCAGGCTGTGATCGCAAAAAAGTAATTTTTATAAGAACTGCGTTTTATTACGTGAAGTTAATGGTTCTCTTTCTCTTATTCAACAGGCCATCTTCTTGCAGCTCATCACTGCGGTAGGAGCAGTTACAGGATGTGCTGTTTCGCTATTTGCAGAAGGAATCGGCGCTGCTGCCACTGCTTGGATCCTTCCGTTCACAGCTGGTGGATTCATTTACATTGCAACTGTATCAGTAATTCCTGAACTCTTGGAAAACAGCAAGTTCTCTCAGACTTTAATGGAAATCGCTGCCTTGCTTGCTGGTGTCTATATGATGGTTTTGATTGCCGAATACGAGTGAAACGTTATGGATGCAAGTTGTTTCCTTCTGGCAAGGCTAGAATGGTTTTAATTTTACTTCTACTAATCCGAATACCATTCTGGCCTACATTATGCCTTGCGCTTGTTCGTATGTGTTGCAAGATACTGAATAAAGGTATGAAATTGAAATAAAAATTAACACATTTAAACATTTTCTGTAATTCTTTGGGTAGCAAATGCATTTCTTTGGACTTTGTTCAATTATAACAAGCAGGTAACCAAATGTCATTCTTCATTATCGAAAACAGACAGTTAAAGGCCTACCTTTTAATATTTATTCAAAGACTCTTCATTGACTGAAACCATATCTAATCAGTGAATGATATTTGACTATAGAAACCATACGAAAAGAACAATGTTTGCCATTGTCTTTTTGCGAGGTTACTGATAACGGATTTGGTAATCTTCTTTGACTGGCGCCGACATATGTATGCAGTGTTTTCATTTCCGCGTTTCTTCAATCGGGTAATCGATCCATGCAAGCCAACTAAATTTTCGAAATTCAATTTCAAATAATAGAATAAAGCCCCCATTCATTTGCTTCATAAGCCATATGGGTGGCGCGCATTACAGTACGTAACCATAGTAACCGACAAATGCCAACTCAAAACAAGAAAGCAAACCAGCATGATAACGACACAGCAGCGTACATTCTTTCATTTCAAGCATACTTCAGTGTAAAAAATGACGTCAACTGCGACTTCAAATGGACACATCACATCAACTCCGCTGATAGCAACCAGCTTCTACTACTCCGTCCAGGGTCAAATTCGACATGGAGAATTCCCACTCAATTCCCAACTTTACGTCAAAACTTGTTATCACCACGGAGCTGACTGGATATTCTGTCACGTAAATATATACACTATAGAACTTTTGGAATTTATAACGGAATGACTCCGACTTACGACGTGTAGGGTATTGAAGAGGGGTTAAGTCAGCTAGCCACTCAAAAGCCATCCGGAAGCCGAGAATTGGTGTGGAATTTTCCTTTACAATCATCGTGGAAGAGCACGAATCCCTACGGATGGCCTAGGCTGGTTCTCAGTGTTTATGGTCCCGATGAGCTGGGCAACGCAGACGTCGCATACGGCTACGGTTCAACGATTTTGCCCATCTGTGCTGGACATTTCACGAGGACGTTGGCTATCTATCGCCCACAGTCACAGTCTCTTCTGCACAAATGGACCAGCTGGTTTACCGGACGTCGACCAGAATTGATTGATCCCAAAACCATAGCTCTCAACGAAGGTCGTGATGGTAAAGTTCCTCAAAGTGCTGTTGTTTTTTACTCACGTTATTTATAGATACTTTCTTTTTGCATTTCTAGTTCTCCGAATGGAAACGCTAGGTTACGTCACTGTTCAATTCCACACGACATTTAAAGATTTCCAAAGTCTCGGCTATGATTCATCACTCAGCCGGACTGACCAACTGGCCAACTTAAAATAAGCCCATCTTTTTCGTGTTTTTTGTTTTTGCAATTGCAATTGCAAAGATACACATTATACAAATTACATATTACATGTAAATCACGGCAACTCGCTGTTGAGGAAGGTTCGTTAAACCAACTTAATCGAAATCAGCGTTTAAATTTTGATCAAAAGAAACTATCAAATACATGCTATCGAGGTATGAAAGAGACTTTCAAATGGATGTATTTCTTTGTTTTTCAACTAAGTAGACGACACCATTCAAGGTGAGCAGCGGGGTATAAAGACATCAAAGAGCGAAATGATTCTCTTCCCAAACGAAACGAGATTTCCGCGTGGGTCATATTACATTACAAAAGATTCCAAATAAAAGAGAAAAATCATGGGTGAAACAGTACGCTACTTGAAAAAAGAAATGAATCCAAGAATTCGCAATCTCCATCTGTGACATGAGATGGAAGATTCTCCAAAGAATGCCAGCAGTTGTTCGCGTTATACATAATACAAAATGTAAGTTAATGACGGCATAGACGAAGAAAATGGAACAGGACATGTATGTAACAAACGATCAAAAATTTAGTCTTCTTACCCCTCAATAATGAATGGCTTTTCCAGAATTTTTATTTTGTGAGGGGAGGAAAAAAAATAAAACAAGAGATTCGCTTACCCCGAGCATTAAAAAAGATTATTTAACTCCTCTTCCACTTATTTTTTTCTTTGTTTTGAAAGGAGAGAAAAAGTATTGATTGAATCATATATATATAAAGGAGGAGGAGGAGATTTCATCAACAACAATAACAACGAAAACTCCTCAGTTGTCCATCAAAAGTACCGAACCACGAGAGAGCGAGAGAAATAGAGTCTTGGCTTTGGTCTCAAGAAAGAAGTTGAAACAATGGCTGAAACCAGAAAAAAAGAGGAAAAGTTCAACCAGAAAAAGAGAGAGATGGGAGAGAAGTACGTGTTTCGAATGCTCAAACACGCCTTTATATCCTGTTATACACATATAAAGTAGGAGCAAATGCACATGTCATCACACGTTTAAAGAGACAAATTGCCAAGAAAAATCACATGAAACAGGGGAGAGGAAGTTTTGAGGGTGAGGAGTGCATCCATGTGCAAGTTGCGACTTTTTTTGTGTCGAAGAGATGAGACGAGAGATGAAACTCTAAAACTCATGAATAATGTACAACACGTTCTCTCTTACACTCACTCACACACGCGATCGTTCCTCGGAGGATTGTATACACACATACTTAGACACTCGGTGCGCGCGCACCAGATGCAACGCAACAACGAACGCCAAAAGAAAAACCAAGAAGAAAACAATCAGTACTTCCGCTTCTCCTTTGTCATCAATCCGGCGACGAAGCAAGAAAAAAAAAACACAACAACTCGAAATGGAAGTGGAGAAACAGGGACGTCATTCCGGACGTTGATGGAATCGAGGAGAGATCATCAAAGCTTTTTCACTTATCGCTGCAATCAAAAAGACGAGAATCATTCAGAATCCATCAACTGGAGAAGGCGAGTAACAGCAGTTCTTGACAATACTCACGCTGGTCCTGGATAGTAATAGGGTGGAGGTCTCTCATAGTCGGCGGCGGATGGTGCGGACGGTGTTCCGCCAATACTCGGAGTTCCCGCGGACGGCGATGTTGCAGCAGCGGCATGCGTAGGAGACGCTACATAACGTGGGACGCTTCCATCACCCCAGGCTCTTGGAGCTGGATCTTGAAAGCGGCCAGGTGCCTTTCCATTGCGTTCCGATGGCGCCACGATGGCAGTTGAAGCTCCGCCGGCCACTCCACCGCTAGTCGAAACTGAAGTAGCAATCAAGCCACTACGATTGGCGCTGCCCGTTCTTGCTTGATGCTGCGAGATGCTGTAATCATCTTCGTAAGCACCTCCGTAAACGTGGCCATACGCGTGACCCGATCGATTGTTACCCGACGACGGCATTCCCCTACGATCGCGACTGTTTAAAAGGAAATCGAATTTTTGAAAAAAAAAAAATTAAACTGAATCCGTATTATTAAATAGAGTGTTTGGAATTAGATTGAGAGCAGGGGGAACATAAAAAGAGAGACTAGACTTTTATCTGATAGGAGGGAAAAGAAACAAGAAGGAAAGAAAGACATATATTCAGACACACACACACTTACACAGTACGAGCAGAAATGTTCTACTATTCAGCCTTTCAACATGCAGTAAAGTTAATTTAATCAAAAGGAAAAACAAAAAAAAAGAAATGAAGACAGCCATCAAGTCTTACTTGTTTAAGGCCAATGGAATGTTGTCCCGGTCGGCATAAGCATCATACAAGTACTCTCTGAAGAAATATATCGGAAGGAAAAGTGTTTTTGTGATTTCCGGAATGGTATATGTATAAATAAAATAAAAAAAGTAGCGAGAAAAAAAAAACCCAGGGAAGATAGAAAAAATAGAAACCATCGTTCTCTTTTTTCTTTTCAAAAGAGACAAGCAAAATAGCCAGACCACCACCATTGAAAAAGAAGAGAATA
The DNA here is from genome assembly GCA_013167095.2 of Daphnia sinensis. Taxonomy (NCBI): domain Eukaryota; kingdom Metazoa; phylum Arthropoda; class Branchiopoda; order Diplostraca; family Daphniidae; genus Daphnia; species Daphnia sinensis. The sequence continues at coordinate 1,810,940 of CM023188.1, read as the reverse complement.
AAATAATCGAAATTATTGCTCGCCATCACCATATTTTAAAAATAGGGGCGAAGAACGAATGAATCCCAAAAAGAAACTACTAACGACCCGACGAAAGAAAATCCAATAAAGAATAAATAAAAAAGAGAGATAAAAAAAATTTTTCGTGCTACAATATATAGAGCAGTTCTTTGGCACCAATTCAACCGAATGACGAAAGTATTTTCTTCAACAGCAATGTTTCTTTTATCTTTGATATGCATCGCCTAATAAAAAGATATCCAGCAGGAAATGGCCTCAAATAATCGTAAAATCATAAAAGAAGAGGAAGAATCTCCTTTCTTCTTTTTTTGGGAGGACGGAGGAGAGAGAGAGTGAGAGCCTTTACCATCGAAGCATTTTTTACCCATTAACACGCTCTTACCTCTCGACAATCGAGCCCGGATAAGGATCCGTCTTCCGGTAGAGAGAGGCCAGCACCATAGCCAAAACGACGCAGGGTAGAAACAAGAGGACGCACCATCCAACGCTGGCCCAGAATCCATTCTGAAAAGTCAACAACAAACAAATCGATCAACAATGATTCACTAAACTGGAGAATAAACTTTGCTCTTGAAATAATAATAATAAAACAAAAACTGAAAAGAAAATACAAGTCCAACATTTTTCTTTAGGGCCGTCTAGCCCATTCATCACTCTCGAAAGAGAGCGGAATAAAAGCACGCTACCGATTTTTGAAACCAAATCAGTAAGTGAAAAAATCAATAGGATTAAAAAGAAAAAAACCTTAAAGGAACAAAGCAATCATTTTTGTTTTAAAAGCAAAGTTAAATCCTAAAAAGAGGCGGGAAAGGCAACTTACAAAAGGCCAGAAGATATGTTGGCAAACCACGGCTGTTGTAGTATTATAGGCTTGAGAAAGCGGCCAACATTTACCGACTTTAAAGAGGACGTGGTCGGTAACGCGTTGGACATACTTGTCGATGAGCCGCTCGCACTCTTTGGCAAATTCAACAGCCAACTGTGAAATAAATCAATCAATAAATATCTCATGTTAAAAAAAAAATGATGCACCGGATCGATACATCAATTTGTCTCGGATCCATGAACTCTGGCGTTCGCACACACTCCAGGATTCTTTTTATCATTTTTATACCTTAGACAATTGCTCGGGTCCTTTATTCTCGAGGAAAGTCTGAGCGGATTCAGCTTGGCCAATTAGCATTTCAATAGCCTCCGACAAGCTAGATTGATTGAAGCGGACACGTTCTTCTAAATTGGCGGCCGCCTTGCGCAGTCGCTGGGCTGCCTCTTTCATTGGAATCAATTCAGACTTTTGTAGCCGCGACAGGAAGATGGCATTGTCCCATAGAGTATTGGCAGCCTAATAAAGTAATATGTTAGTACGTGTTCGTCGCTTGGGGAACGTTTTTTTTTACTTGACTGTGACTTACATTCGGTTCGAATTGCTGCACTTGAACGGCCGTGCTATTCAGAATGGCTGCCATTTCCTGGAGGTTGACCGATGTTATATTCTGTTCCAGCTGTAAAAACCGCAGACGACATTAAGATTCATTCACCGTCCCATCATTCAATGTCATTCTCAAACAACAAATCATACCAAAATGGAGTAGGCCGTAAAGTTAACTCGCATCAGGTCGGATGCGGCGAAATCTCGCAATTGTTGTTTGGCTTCGTTCGTTAACAAGTTCATCCCGGTAAAACGAATGTTGCTCGTTAGGCGACGGACTTCCGATTCTATATTTAAGCGACGGGAAGGATCGCCTAGCGACGACACATTCAGCACGCGTTCCAGCTTCAGCATTTGGTACAGCGTCCTATTCTGGTGGCAATCCCTAATGAGGATTTTTTAAAAAGGGTTGATTATCATTCGAAAAAGTGCGCTTAAAAAACCCGCACGCAATCCTTGTGGTGGTTAAACATACTTGACGATGTTGGAGACGGTGACGAGGTCGTCCTTGACTACACCGTGTGGGTTGAGTGCCGTGAGAGGTATGTTGCGGTCGATAAAATCGTAGAGCTCACGCTGTTGGGGCTCCTCTCCCGTCCCTAAACGGGTCAGTACATCGCACGATAGATTTTGGCTAAAGACACCAACCAGGAAGTGAACGACGGTCAGAACTAGGAGAACAAACGACGTCATAAACACCAATCCAACACCCCTATTGAAAAAAAACAAGAAAAGAGCAAGTTGTTAAATCGATGTCTTCTTCTTCTTTGCAAAGACAAATGATTTCAAGAACGTGCGTGTCGTAAAAAGTTTTCTGGTTCTTACGCCATGAGACAAGAAGCACCAGTGGCTCGGGTCCCGAAATCGTCATCGTAGCGGTCGACGGGCCGTTTGCCGCAGCAGCCGCAGAGTAATCCAAAAGCGAAGCAGAGCGTGATCAAAAGTACTAGACTCGCCATACCAATATCAATGTAGAACCTGTAAGAAATAAATCAATACAGCAAAAAGGAAAGAGTTACATCCAGTTTTTAATAGACACAGTGTTTCTTTTTTTATGGTTAAACACGAAGACATACAATGTGTCTAGCCTATGGGCCCTATACATCTTTTTACTATACCGATATTGACCGTAGTGGTCGATGTAACCCTGGAGGGTATTGATGGATTCTTGAACCGACTCGCTACGAGCCATTTCGACACCACGACCCATCAGGATGGAAATGTCCTCGGAATTCCGTTCCAAACTTTGTCCTGAAAGTGTACAGATATGGAGCATGATACGCATCGTTAGTTTGCGGTATAAAAAAGAACGAAGATGTGGTCGTCATTATCGCCTGTGCACTTGCGTCTTCACGGTCTAATGATTACAAGCCACCATCAACATGTTCTTTACAAATGTTTTTTTTTTTTTAAAGACTTTCTCTTCCATTTTTTTCACTAGTGTAGAAACGATGTTGAGATTTTTCGTGATAAACGAAAAAATTACCGGCTGATCGTAAGTGTTGCTTGAAAGAGGGTAGAGTACTTCCGACGGCTTTCTGGACATCGTTTGAGATTCTCTCCAGAGCGGAACGACCCCGCTTGACTTCACTCTCCACTCCGGTAGTGATCAATTGAGAAATGTTGCGCGCTATCCTCTGCACATCCGGCAACTATCAAACATTTGATAAAAATAAAATAAAAATGCTTCTTTGCCATTTCTAGATTTAAAAAGAAAATGCAGTTTAAAAGTCATGAAACATAAAAAAAGGAAAATAGGGTGCGCAAGAAAAACTAACATGCCGGAAGAGTGAGCCAGGAACACTAGCGCACAAAGTTTCGTGAGTGTCGGTGGTATTAAGAATAAGGACGTGCCGACTGCCAACCAAAACAACGGTGTCTTACCTTGGGCAAATAATTCTCGACAAACTTTTTAATTTGCGTGTCACGATGCGGCAGAGGAAAGTTAAGAAAACGATTCATCATTATTATTGAGACGTTAGGTACACAATAATCGTTACGAATCGCCGTGTTAGTTATAGGCATTAAAGTTAACGTTGAAAAAAGAAAGTAGGAACACACTCATACCTCTTGGAATTGAAGATCGACGGAGAGGGAATCGAGATCGTACTGTTGCCGGAAATTAGCACAAATGGGCTGGTTAGCGCATCGATCCAATAGCTGCTTCAATTGTCTTTTCACCTCCAACAAACCGTCCTACAAATAAAGTACACACACACGCACACAATTAGATTAGATACATGGCAATTGTGCTGGTTTCTTTTTCTTTGTCACACACGCAATAAAAGAATGCGGATAGAGTCGATACCTGAAGTTGATTAGCCTTGTCTTGGAGCAGGCCAGTGTCTTGCTCAATGTTTGCTAGATTCTGGCGGATCTCTGCCAAATTGGAAACGATGGCCGTCAAGTTGTCAACAGCAATGGCTCGTGACACGTGTTTCAGTTCGTTAGTCACCAGTCGCCCACTGTCTGTTACGTGAACAAGATATAAGGGCATATATAAGGGCCGAAAAATCCATGGCGATATATATATTTGTTTTGGTTTATGCTGCTACTCCAAACCAATAGATCAAGCGAAAAGGAAAATAAACGAACTTGACGATCAAATAAAACGACAAGTTTGTCTCGTAAAGAAAAGCGCATTTACACAGGACTCCGCACACAGCCACGTACAACAATAACACTGAGATAAATCCATGTCATCGCGTGCGTGAAATGATCTGTTGGAGCTTTTCTGTTCTCCTTTTTTATTTATTTATTTTACCCTTTTTTACTATATATATTACCGTCGAGTGCTTTGGCGATAGCAGCTTCCAGTTCACGATAGTTTGTCGTCAACAATGTCACGTACTCCTATAACAAATGCACACAAAAAAAAAGAGGTGGAAGAAGAAAAGTTGTAGACATGCCAAATTAATTCGAGATGATGATAAGAAACTGTACTTTTCGAGTGTGATTAAAGTAAGTGGCTGTATCTTCAGTCGTGTGACGAAGGGCAGTCGGCAGGGCGTTAACGCCGTCCTGTGTGTTGGCATTGGAAACGAAGGCGCAGATAACGCCGAAACTGTGCCGACAAAAAAACATTGAAAAAAAAGATGTACATATAATAAACGTCATCGATCGCTGTCGTACTCAACACAACTTGCTTCCTATTATACACGTCAGACTTGCAGCGAAAACAACTTACGCGACAAGTAGAAGTAAAAGACCAAGGAGCAGTCCCAACATGACTCGTTGGCACTTGTCACCCCGTTTCTCGAACGGCTCTTCTTTAGCACCGCAACGACCTATTATTTGCAAACAAAACACAAATATAGTCCAACACCATAATCTCGGGATTTTCTTCTATTCAAAAGCTCTGTGCGGTGGCTAGTGGGCGGAGGGATCAATGCTTGTTAAAGTCTCATACAAAGTAGTAGCTAGTATAAGGCCAGCTCCAGTCTTGTGTGTAGTACAATACACAGACCAGCAGCTTCGTCAGCCATTGGATTAAACCCCATAAGCCTAAGGGAGACCTCGGGAAGATGGATGGAAAGTCTCCGGGGATGCACTTGGAGTGTGTATGTGTGGCCGGATCAGCATTCCGGCAACGACATACGTATACGTAAAGCACACTTGATCTGATCGTTAGTGGCTGATAACGACCTCTTTTTCCTCCTACTACTTTCCTAACCATGCGATGCTGTTTTTTATTCAAAAAATGCTGGGCAACATTTGTCTTTATCGATCGAGAAAAAGATCGTTCTGCACGCCATTGAAGATAAGCAAAGCTATCACGGCGATCAACTTAATTTTGAAGTGGAACATCGACTGCGCAAGTTTCCATCTTTCCGTGAAATTGGTTCCGGAATGGATCGATAACTTCTCTCTAGTATCTCACGAGGTGTAGTAGTAGTAAGGTCGGTACTAGCTCTACAGTAAGAACTACTGGAAGAAAATATAATAAACGTATACCAGCGCAACGACAGCAGCAGACGAAGACGCCGGCGATGGGGATGATGGCGGCCAGCAACAGTCCGACCGCGGCCACGGCGATGACTCCCGCGTAATGTTTTAAAATGATTTGCCATTTGGTTTGCACTTGTTCCAGCATCACATCTGGTTCTGTGCTCAGTTGGATACCTTGAAAAGAAAAAGGACCATTCAGTTTTTTATGTTGAGCGTGATTGGGACATGATATCACGTTCAATGAAAGTGTGCAGATCACTCCCCAGATAACAAATACATCAAGGCCAATTTCTCGATTTCCATTCAAAGGGAGAAAAAGAGTATCAAAGTGGTAGGAGAAAAAACAGATGAATGGCGAAAAAGGACAAAGCAATGTTTCAAGGGCGTTAAATAAAAATGGTATCAATGACTTTCGAAGTCGATGACAAAAAACTTCCTGATCACGCGACATTCGTTCGTGTCAATCTGGTTCATCAGTTGAAAAAACGGAGGGGGAAAAGTTGTTACTTTTAAATAGTCCGCCATGTTGACAATCCACAACATTAAGTCTTTTTTCTCCGGATCGTTAAAAATCACGTCACGAAGCGGACCATTTTCGACCGTATTCACGCTACACAGAGTTTCTTTCAGGGCATATTTTACTTAAATCGTATGCATGACGAAACAAAAAGTATTGATTCGCCCATTTCTTTAGCAGCTTTGCACACAGGTGCAATCATCACCATGACGACGACTCACGCTCAGAGCTAGCGAGAGGTTCAACAACCCGCCCGTAGGCTATACCGCGATGAAGGTTAAATAAACGGAATGATGATTGGTGCGTGAACGAAAAAGAAAACAGAATCATTAAAATGTCCTTGATCTTGCCCGTAACGTCACTACCGGATGTTGATAACACAACATTTCTTTTCTTTTTCTCCGATGGAGGTGCAAGTTACCGGTAGAAGCCACTTCGAAATGGTGAAATCGAAAAAAAGAAGGTCAAGGGGTCGTCCAAACGGGATTTACATGCCCAAACATAGACAGAATTCCCGTTAAATTGCGTTAACTTTCCCGCCCGCTACGCAATTGAACCTGTGCGGATTGAATGGTCCGAATGCCACAATCGTCAAGATAAATGAGAGCAACGTCGTTTCACAACCGCCGTGATAAGAATGGACAATGATACGCTGTCTCACTACAAACCATTAACCTAATTCCTGCCCTTTTTAAAAGCCCAAACGACGCCGATTTCCTTTTCGTCATCATAGCGTCGAACGAATTGAGTTTGTTTTTTGTGTTAATAACGTTCCAGCGTAGCTTTCAAACAGGCCAGGTGTAACGATATACATCATACATAAACAATCGGCGTCAAGATTTCTAAGCTCAGCATTTCAGTAATAGTAGAACAGCCGTACCCCACGCGGACTAGCAACCCCACGACGTCCCAGATGGTTTCATACGTTTTAAAAAAAGTTTTTTCTCAAAAAAGGAAATAATAATAGACGCCATTGCAAACACGACAGATGTTTGCTTACCATTCAGCCTCGATAAAGTTGAGTTATTAAAGTTAGAAAAAGAAGAAAAGATCCCGGAGGGGAATCTTAAGGGAAATTACCGGGTGGGACTAGATGCCTGGGCATAACAAAGGCCATAAACATGTTGGTGTACGTATGGAGATGTTCCATTCCGCGACTTTGCATCTTGAAAGTAGATACGTAATCGCGGATGTATCCAGCCGCTTCTTCCGGTGAACTAACTGGTGTGTACGGGATGACGTCGGGTGGAAGGATGCTGCGCAACACCTGCTGCGTCGTCATGCCGGGCAGCGAGGCGAACGGCGTCGTTCGCCACCACGAACCATCCGATGGATCCGATCCATCCGTCCGACTCGACGGGTCCGACTGGCCGATGACAGAGCAGCCGTTCATTAAACAGAGCACCAGCAAACCAACCAGCAGCAGCCGTGGCATCTTCTTCATCAGTCCTATTTCTCTAAAATCAATAGAAAACAAACACATAAAAAATTGTGTAAAAGCAGAGAGAGAGAGAAAGTAAAGGGAGGCGTGTGTTTTGATCGATCGGATTTCATCACATTCCCTCCCGCTAGACGTGCAGTGTCCGAGTTGACATCGCAGGAAATCCAATCAATCCCGGACCGCCTCCCGCATCTTTTTCTCCAAGACTCATCTAGCTTATTAGGGTTTCCTCTTCTCCTTTTTCTTTTTTTTAGATTTTATTTTTTGCTTCTTTCTGCCTGTCTTTCCTCTCTTATGGCAATCAGGCTGATTCTTACTGACAAATCCTCCTTTGTTACGAATATAAAAACATTGATCCCGGGCCGCTGCAAGAGAGATGTAATCAATAACCAGACCGTCTACCGACCGCCCGACCAACAGTCACGCAATCTTACACTGTGTGTGTGTGTGTGTCTTTCCCATAAAACAAAAATTGTGAGGATGGTGGCTCTTATTCAAGTTTTGCTGGATACGATGAACTTTGTTGAACTTGCAAGATTTCCCTTTTTATTTTGACGAAGCAAAATCGATTCAAGTTTTGATTTGTCTGTTAGCAGACATACGCTCAAGTTGTTGCAGCTTTTATGGCCGTCCATGAAATGGTTGACAGTTTAGACTTTTAAATGAAGGGAAACGGAGCACTTTAAGAGACGACCGGATTTATTCATCTTGATGCCAAGATACTTTGGATAAAAGGTCGATATCCTTAAGTCAATTTCCGCCCGTAACCACAGACGATTGCGGTTCAAGGTCAAGAAATCGTTTCGCATCAACCGGCCATTCCCTTGTTTTTAAAGTTATCTTTATTTTAACTAGAATACACAAGAAATAATACTGATAACAGTTGGTCTGTGTGGTAAATTGGAGGGGGGGGGGAGTCAAAAACCCTCGGGTTGTAATTTCAGACAAGAAGGAAGAAAACCACCCCTTCTTTTTCTCACACTGAACCTCGAGGCAAGTGCTGGAGCCGGAACAAAAGAAACAACAAGAGGCCCTCAACATGTCTTTCGGCCATATAACGTTGATGCATCTTTCTTTAATTTTTTTGTGACTCACCTTGTAAGTTGAAATGATTTTTCTTCCAGAATCTCTGTTGTTGGCAATGGAACTTTGGCTTGATTGGCGGACGCCCACAATCACACCGACGCACACACAACGAACTTTAGTTTTAGTTTCAGAAAACCTTCGGTTTCTTTACCGAAAGCCGATGGGCAGCCGTAAGCAGAATAATAAGTTCGGCCCATCAGCCATCACGCCAACACAACACTGACTGAAGCTCACTGTCTTGCCAGCAGACCAAGCTTGGCAGAAGGGGAGATTTTAATGTGACTTTCTACGCCATGCGGGGCTCTTTCCTGCCATCTAGTGGTCGTTCAAATTGACTTTTCAGCTTTTGGGCTGAACACAGTAGAAAAGCGTTGTCACGCTTGAGATTTTTCTGACTACCTTCTTTGAGCCGTACATCCACGGGTGAGTTAACGCGTACATCAGTGTCATTGAACTCAAATAAATCAAGGGGTTAGAACGATGATACGTGCGATGGAACCTGGTCACGCCTTTTTTTCAATTTTAACTTAAAAGCATAAAAAAGAGGGGAAATGTAACTTTATTTAGTCACCGACACGACCCAGCAAATAGGACGCAGCAATTCAACTAGTAACCCACCAACTTCCTGACACATTCAAGGAAGTGTGGGATTTCTAGTTCGACACACACACATTTGGTTTCATATTTTTGGAAAATCTCAGCGTGGCCATGTAACACAAGTTCCGCCACTTCCTGGTCACCACTGGTCTTTGGCAGTAGAAACATGAAGAAACCATACACGTAATTGTTTGCCACAGGCCACAATCGACCTCCAACGGATGCATTTTTTTTTTATTTGTTGCTTACTCTTTCTCCTTATCATGGCTGAAACCTAATCCATAATACCTTGAGGGACAATTGGTCGGTCAGGGCAATTGTGGCGTGAAATCGGGCTTGGAAGCGCACGAGGAAATGACTCAGATTTGTTTTCATGTTGACTCGTCAGTTTTTTCCCCCCAGCCATCGGACTAATGAAAATTGTTTTAGATAAGAGCATGTGGTTAACCAACCAAAATTTTTGTTTGGAAATCCGGATTTCGATTTGTAATGCGATGAACGCTTTCACTTTTAATCAGATTCTGATGAAATGCGACTCCCGATAGTCAACTGTTTCATGTTACTGACGTAAGAGCAGACGACCTCTGCTTGCTTTGAAAAAATATTAAATATTACAAACTGTGTTATCGGAAATATAATTCATGACTCTCATACCTACTTCTGATTTGACGGCAAAGTATGTTAAGTGTATTTTCTTTAGGACGTTAAAATAAAATTTTTCTATATTTATAAGGGTAAGCTCCGTTTTGGGGCGTGAAGTAAAAGCATACGGTAAGCAGTTCCTGTTTGATGGCTCCGATGAAACTTGCTGGAATTCGGATCAGGTATTTTATTTAAACAACGTTTATATTAAATTATGTGCATTAAAACTTTCAAATTTTATAGGGAACCCCTCAATGGATTGCAGTGCAGTTTGTTAAAGACATGGCAGTAACTCGCTTTGAAATTCAATTTCAAGGAGGTTTTGCTGCAAAAAACATTTGTCTGCAAAGAACGAGCGTAGATGCTGGAGTTGCAAAGGTAGAAACAATCAAAACCTACTATCCGGATGACATAAATGCAATCCAAACGTTTCTTTTTCCTGATTCACCTTTAATGACAGACAATTTAAAATTTTTATTCCCTGAAAGCACAGATATGTTTGGCAGAATAATTGTATACAGGCTCAACTTGTATCAAGATTCATGATGCCTTAAGTAGAATTCTTCTAGGCCAAATAAAAAATTCTATTTTTCAAGCCAACATTTGATTTACATAGTTTTAGAAAGTCCAATCCTGTTCTCACAAGCTATAAACAGCTATCGAATGTATCAGAAACGTTAGACCTTGAGCGTAAATATCTCCACCCGACGAGTCCTAGACATAGGCCTGAAATAAGCTGAGAATTTACTGAGCTGAAGTCGACTTTTGTCTGCCGACATTTCCGTGAACTAATTATCCGTCATGGTCAACTTTAGGAACTTTAAACTGCATAGAGTGACTAAGAGTGCAGGTTAACGTGCGACGAATGTTAACATCCTTATTCGAACAAACTTATTTTTATTGTTTACCTGAATAATCTTTCTGTATACTGTGTGTGGCTTCGCGCTTGCCATATTGATTAGTTGAAAGTTAATCTCGCATTGATCGGCTATATAAAAGTATGTAGGATAGCAGCTAGCTTCCATCTGGCTGTACGAGGCTACTCGACGACCAACCAAAACTCTTGATTTATGGGCGCAAACGTATTGGAATTCTCGAAATGTGTATCGTATAAGGGCTGTACTTTGCAGTCATATATTATCAGTTGAATAAGAACATTTGTAAGGTCATGTTTAAGCCGATGAGTTTTGATTGTCGACACTGGGATAGCTAATATAGATAGGTTTAAATAATGTGTCAAAACCAATGTTGAGATGCTCTGTGTCTCCTTCTTCTCTTAAGTTGCCGCCAAACATCCCAGATTCGTATGTGGAAGGAGCTGTCAAAAACGGTTCAAACAAATATTAGTTTTAGCTCCGTTAATGTAGGAATGCTACGTGTATAAGCTTACGGAGATTTGGATATTGATTCAGCATGAAGGGAGGCAAAAAACCAATTGTGTTTGCCATGCTATTCGCACTGCTTCCGTCCATTATTGGTGGGGCACTAGCTTGCGGCTGGAATGTAGGGAAACTTTCCTTAAACGGAATTGTACCAATTGTAATTTCAATGGGGACCTTGAAATTGAACGACAGGGTTCCCGGATCGATGACAAACTAAAAATTAACTTTAAAAATTATAAGATCCAAAAGCTTGTACGAAAAATAACCGACAACCTCGAGAAAGTATCGAAGGTCAATAATGGAACAATGATGCAGATCGGATGGCGCTAGAGGTGGCACAATAATCGGAATATTATTCCAAAGTTCTAGATCCTCTCTGTCGGCCGATTGCTGGCTTCGCGTGATTTCTCGAATGACTCGTTCATCTTCCTTTTGTTTACCTTGGGCTTTAAATATTGTCCTCTGGAAAGAAAAAAGAAAGCGTTTTACTATTACAAAAAGAATGCGGACGGAATATATATGACTCTAGTTATCCTTGCCAACTTTCACATCCAACAAGAACTTCAATCGGGTTGGATAAATGGACGTAAGGCACGCTAATGAAACAAGGTTGTTTTCCCACGACTATTCAATTACGTAAATCTTTTTCTAACAAATATAGATGTACGTGGGAGTTGGTAGTGGCATTGATACCTCGACCAGCCGGACCGATGTTTGGAGCAACCTCGATCGACTTTTGTTGTCAACTCGTCCGCAAAAGAGAATTGTTTCCCCTGGAACATATCCAGATTTCGGGAGCCAAGCGATCGCCGTGATGGGTCCCGACTGACAGCACAGACAACAAACAGTCTTGGTCTCCTCATTCTTCACTGGAATCTGCCACGTAGCACACATCACAGACACACAAAGAAATAGATGAAATAGTTTACAGAAGTTGGGAGCCCCCACACGTTATAGTGCACGAAAAAAATAAAAGTCATGAAGACAACTACAAAAATAAAAGGCATAAAATGGAGAGTGAGCCCCTCTGGATGTGTTTTCCCACGGCGTTTTGATAACGGCAACGTCGTTATGTTTTACCCTTCCAGCCAGCAGGAAACTAGTGTTCTATTCATAGTATTTGGGTTTCGTGAAAGAGTTGTCCGACTCGCCAACCATAAAATTGTCTCATGCGATTCCACTGAACCCTCACCGAAGCCTGGAAGTTTTGGTTCAGGTCGACTATGGTGTTGACGGAGAATCCGCGCTTAAACACGGCGTCAAGCATCCAGCGCCGGCCCAAAACCGCTTTAATGTAATAACGTAAGGATCCGTGGGCTCCTTCAAAGGACGGGGGCAGTTGATGTGGGAGTGTGAACGAGAAGGCGTAGCGATAATCGTTCGGCTGGAACTCTGTGTCACTTCCTACGTGAAAGGTGTGAATAAGGATTGTATATACTTGTCCGTGGATTAGATTTTGTTGAGTGAATTCATTTCAGAACGGACCGACGTCAATACTGGGCATGAGTTTGATAAATTATGTCACACCCGAATATGCGCCAAAGCTTGGATGGATTTCAAATAACTATAAATATCTCAGCGATATCTTCCATCACGGATGATATTGCGAAGACCGCAGAGCGGGCGACAAGTTGCTATTTTTAAGGAAGGCAATGCGCTATGGTGTTGATTCTAAATTTACAAAACAAATAAACTTTCGACCTCATCTCATAATTACCTGCGAATAGAAGGATTTTGTGGTAAAAATAGTTTTCACTGGCTTGGTAGTGGACAGTCTCCGTTTCGCGCCCTGATGTTTCAGTCTCGGACCACTGCACTTGACTTTTGCCAACACATTCGACTGTAAGACCTAGCAAATAAAATTTCAAATAAAGGAGTTAACTTTTTATTTGTTGTTGTTGATGAGTTGCTTAATTTTTATTTATTCTCCAGACGAAGGCAAATTTACCTTTGAAACTCTCGGCTGCAGTAGTCTTAAACTGGATAAAGCCATTGACATTTTGGCCAGGAAGAAAGACGCCTTGGGGCTGCTCCAATTCGACGCTAAAACTTTCCATGGGGATGAAGAACGATGCAAATGTGTAAAAGGCACGAATCAGCTCCAACGGTGACGCCTGTTCGCGTGTTCACGCCTCGAATGCGCGACCGCGAATGAACCATTCAACCATCAAGCTGCTGGCGGGAAAATTCTATTTATAGAAGCATACATGACTTAATAAAATCAAAAGTAAATCGTGGCAACTCATCAGCATCCTACTGTGCCTTCTTCAGAATCTAACACAAAAGAAAATATTCGAATCAAAATGGTCGCGCCGCGGCATCAGCCACCTAGCGGCCAGATTAATTATTTTATTGTGAATAAAATGACAACAAACTATTGAAACAAAACGTCTGCAGTCACAACATAGATACGTCACCTAAAAATGTCTCATTCTCACCTGCAAATTGAGTTCCTTGAACGTCTTACTATTAATAGCCGACATGTCCTCAAGTACGAAAATACTGAATTGCAATCGAAAGCTAAAGCATGTGTCCCTCTTTCCGATTTGTTAGCTCGGGCTCAACAAAACTGTCCAAGCAACTCGAAATCCGATTCAAAAGTTCTTCGAGACGCCCTCCTGATAGAGTTGTTAACCTGGTTTAAAGAGAGTTTCTTTACTTGGTTTGATGCTGCCCATTGCAGCACCTGCAACAAGCCTATGCAGAGTGTTGGATCAGGAGTTCCCAGTGCAGATGATCTGCGCTATGGTGCACACCGAGTTGAAAATTTCAAGTGCAATGTGTGTAATGCTACAGATAGATTCCCAAGATACAATGACCCTGGTAATTACTAGTAAACTCCAACATGAAATCTGTCATAACAATGTTTTAACTCAATAGAAAAACTCCTACAAACGAGAAGAGGAAGATGTGGTGAATGGGCAAACTGCTTCACTCTCATTTGCAGGGCATTGAAGTATGACGCTAGATATGTCCTAGACTGGACAGACCATGTTTGGACAGAAGTATATTCTGAAAGACTTAAGAGATGGTATACAATCTTTTATTATATTAAAATCTTTTATATGATCTGTGTTCTTTTAGGCTACACTGTGATTCCTGTGAAGCAGCTTGTGATAAGCCCCTTCTTTATGATGTTGGCTGGGGAAAAAAGTTGAATTATGTGATTGCCTTTTCAAAAGATGAGGTACAAGATGTAACATGGCGCTATACCCGAAATCATGCAGAGGTGTGTTTCTTCATTTGGTACATTAGCGCTCGTGAATGCAACTAATTTTCTGTTATTGTCGTTAAGGTTATCAAACGAAGAAATTTGGTTTCAGAAGAGTGGCTTCTTCAGCAAACCAATAGACTTTCTAGGCAGCTTCAGTCATCGGTTAGTGATTCTCAAAGAGAACTACTGACCTTACGGCTTGTTGGAGAGTTGGCTGAATTTCTCCTACCTCGAGAAGTCAAAGAGGGTGAGGAGCAGGGTCGGACAAGTGGCGCTGTCAGCTGGAGACAAACTCGTGGTGAAATGGGAATGTTTCAACAAGAACACAAGCCGGTCATTTGGACTCCATCAGAAGCAGAAATGACTAATGGGGAATTTTGCTTGGAATACAGGTATGGATGAATTTGTTGGGCAACCAATGCATTTTGTTTTATGTAATAAACCAATCATCTAAATGCAGTGCCAGTCTAGACAAGTATGTGCGTCGCTCAGACGGAGACAGCGTAACGGATAAATGGTCAAATGGAGCTTATCAAGCGAAGTCCGTTTTTCGTAAAACTGAAAGTGATTGGAAAATGGCTTATTTAGCTCGCGCTGGTAAAATTCTTAATCCTCGATAAATTCTTCATGCACATAAACATTCCAATGCCTTGAAATCTACAGAGGGTAGCTCGGAAGCTTGTCTATCGTGGAAATTCGATTTATCTTCAACCAATTTGGTGATTCTTCAAGCGGCAGTCTCTTGCCCTGGAACAACCTTCGAAGACGGAGAAATCTGTTGGAAAATTTGTGGTTCGGATCATTGTCAATTACTGGAAAATGGTAAGTGACACTTGTATTCCTTCTCTTGGTCGCTACCTTTGCTACAAAGGAAAATTACTACGTGATAGGCTGTGTTGACTATGAAGTCGACTTGAGCGGCTCAAAATGGTGCGTATTGAGTGTCGAGATGAGCCGCGGTCGAGGAGCCAACGCCTGGCAACACACCCAAATAGCCCGTCAATCTACGACAGAGTTGAACCGCTTTCCACTGTCCCTCCGCATTTTCTTCGGATCACTAGATTGAAAGATAGCTCTGTCAACCCCCGAGGGTTTTTCGCAAGAAAAAAAAAGGGCTAATCTCTTTTCACCGATACATCTGTTTTGTTTTTGTTTTGTACTTCTTCCTGGGAAAAGCCATTAACCCACTTAGACGGTCCCACTAATTGGCGGGGAAGAAAACGCATGATGGTGTGATATGGAAGCATTGCCAAAAATGATTTTCGTCCTATAGATCACGTTTTAAGACATTGTGTATGTTCCTGATTGAAAATTCTGTTGTATTAACAAAGGAATTCAATACTTTATGTGTGTGTGCAGCATGTATGTAATTCCTTTAAAAAACCTTCGATAAAACATGACAGAAGGGAGTATAACCGTTACCATTTTCGTTGCGTTTAAAGGGAACTAGCACGCGCGCGGATCTATTCTGTCACACGCACACAAAAAGCTTTTGAAAGGTTTCTATTTGTTGTGCGTAGGGGAAGGAGGTGGGTTTGTTTTGAATCTTATCGGATACAATAAAGGTAGTACGTAGCATATCGCCAACGGTTTTTCATTCCCCTTCTCTTTAAACACATACACCTGGTGGCGGGGAATGATGAAAAATACCTCCCTTAGCGCGTTTCTTTTTATAGGCATTGCGTATTCTATCACATATGCTTTATCGACGTTGTTATTCTAATTTAATCCATACCATCGATGTTTTTTTATTCGTTTGGTTTTTCTTTTTCCCACACATCCGTTGACCCAAAATGTACGAAAAAGGTAAAGGTCCCCATGGCGCTAGAGAGATAATCAACTCACTGCCTCCTCCCTCTTCCAATCTGTTTCTCGTTAGTGACCCAAGTGCCATTCATTAGCATGAAATTAACTCGGTAGTGATGGCTAGACTCTATCGGTTTGGACCCTTTTTCAAAGCAAAACAAAGCCGCCCAGCATTTAAACGACGACTAAATGTTTGCGATTCTTTCTTCCGCTTTTCTTTTCTCGAGAAATTTGCTTTCAAAATTATAGGGAACGATGAACAGGCATGTACATATCGATGGCAGATGTGGTGTGGAGAGAGCAAAAAAAATAGGGAGGGGGGGATTCTAAAAGGACCCACACAAAAAAGGCCACCTGGTGTAGTAGTAGCGGGGATACAGAAGTACAACAAGAGGAGTAGGGGGGAGGACATTTAAACGGCAAACAATTCCGTCGCATTCAGTCATACCGTCACAGAGAACGTTAGGAGATGGAGTTCTGTTTCGTGTTCGTGTTGGTTTTAGTTTTGGGATGCAGCCACGTTTCTTCCGGCCGAACGGAATGGAAGCGTATCAACAAATTGGAGGAAACGGTCGGCAAATTGACCCGCGAAGTGAGAGATCTCAAAGAGGTTCGATGTCGTCAAGAGCGGACGAGCGAAATGAATCGCGCGTCGCAGGAAGAAGTCAAACTGGCTAAAGAAACTCTGAATGCATTGGAAGTTGAAAGTCGGGCTCTGTCTCAATTTGACGCGCAAATGAGGGGTCTCCAAACTTCCCTGGAACAGCTGAGTCTTCATAAGAATCATCAAGCGCAGACGATTGAATCATTCCGTCACGAATTGGACCTTCTCAAGTGAGTTGTTTGATTGATAGTTTATCTGGAATTGCTTAATTTACGAAAGAATTTGAAAACTTAGGAGCAAAGTCGAATCTCTGATTGGAACATCAGAAGGATCAGTGCGGACTGCCCGGGATACTTCATCCGAGAACGCCGTCAAAACTCTCCAGTGGCTATTGAAATCTGTTAGCAATCTAAAAACGGACGTCAATCAAATCAATCAGAATTTGAATATTTCGAAATCTATTCAGCTAGCTGACGAAGTCCAAAAACAGATTCGTTTTGTTCAAGTATTAACTTTAACATCATTATTCAAGAGTTCCATAATTCAATTCGTGCAATTCCAGGATGAGGTGCATCAGTTGCGCCATCAATGGACGGAGGAAAGCGTCGAACGGCAGAGGATGGCCGCTGATTTAATTCAATTGCGCAACGACTTAAGTGAAACAACTGAAAATCAAAAGCGTTGCATGAAGGATGTCGCTCGCGTCAGCTCAGAGGTAATGGATTGTATTCCTTCTGGAACATTGGAGAAAAGTCCAAAGGAAAACCTTTATGAACTAAACTGATGTTGACAGGTTCAATCGCTGAAAGAAGAATGGAACGCTTCGATCGAGCTGGGTGGAGCAAGTGCGTTTGACAGCCATCACAGCCGATCTGGTGGACGTTACAGTCACTGGAACCACAAAGTCAATGAACTGAAGAATGCCCTTCAATCCGTTCGTGATGCTCAACACAATCTCGAGCGAAAAATGGAGAGCAAAACAGCCGAGTCGTCACGCATGGAACCGATTGAACAACGGCTGGAAGGATTTGTCCAGCAATACAGCCGACTGGAGTCGAAAGTCGAAGCTAACGAGGCTGTCCTCGACTCGTTAGAAGCTCGTCATTACCGAATGCACGAACAGCTGGAAGTGTATGGAGAGCAAGACGATTTCCAAGCCAGAGAAATGCAAATAACAGTCGATCAGCTTCGTTACAACCTGACTGAAATCCAAGTCCAATACGACCGAGTACTTCAGCGCACGGTACGTATTTCTTTTTTAATGATTAACTATTGTTTGATTACGTGTCTTGTAACGCAAAGGAAATTTGATTTTTCAATTCAGGAAATCACTGAAGATAAATTGTCCCGCATTGCTGAGAGTGTCGCCATGATCGAAAGCGAATCGGAGAAGGATCGAATCACGATTTTAAGTCTGCAAAACAGAGCCATGAATCAGACACTGCAAAAGTGCAAGGATGAAACGAGAGAGCAGATCCAAGACATGAAATTACAAACTGCTCTCTATCAAATCGAAGCTCTCAAATTCGAAGTATAACATTTTCATGTTCTTTTCGTTTTTCACTTGTTAAACTCAATTTTTTTGAATTTCCCACTCTAGATGGAGGCCTTTAACAAAACTATAAACAGCTGGAACGGAGCTCTCGACGTAGGAAATGCCACTGTGATCGAAGAGATTTTGAAAATTGAATCATCTTCATCTGAAGAGTCGACCGGAAACTAAACTCAATCCTTTTATTCCCTTTCTAACTCACCAAAGTGTGCCATATGCGACTGATCCTGCTCTCTCAACAGGATTCAGTTACGCTCAGACGTTTCTACTCCTCTAAAATGCTGTTTACAATATGGAAATAAGATTTAGTACATGCATCAACATTTTCTCGTCAAATATAGTTCGTGATTCATGGAAAATTATCAAGTCGGAAAAATAAAAAAAAAATTTTTCATTTTGCTTTTCAACTTTGCTACGGTATGTAACGTTCTGTTGTTTTCCTTAGATTGCCGTCCGATTGGACGAGGCTCGTTTTGTGGTGGTGGTTGCGTGAGAAAAAAAAATAACCACATCGGTGCGTCTGGTTGGTGTTTCCTTATTGAATTTCCCTACAAGGACTTGGCCATCGGCTGATGGTAATATAAAAATTATCGAGTCGAGTCAGTTGGGCGCCATCACGTTTTCTCTGTTGGGGGAAATAAAAAGGAAGAATTCCGTGAGACTCCGCCTCTGCTGGTTAGCTATTGGATGTGCTGGATGCCATGGGATGTGACTTTGATCTGGGCTCGTTTCTCTGGAAACGCTGTCGTTAAATGTTTTAACTACTTTACGTCTAAATACTTTTCATTCACGGTTTGACAGGGATGACAAGGCTAAGGACAACAGCCGCAACCTTCGTATAATAATCCGAGTGTCTTTTTTTTTTCGTGAGTTGGTAAACAGGGTCCATCGCATAATTCAATGCGGATATTTCCAATCGTTAAAAAAACAACCGCTAGGCAAGTTTTCATGACATGATAATAAAAAAAAAAAAAAGTTTGAATGCACATTTTGAACACATCCAAATAAAGTCGGGAGGGCTGCATTCGTTAAATTCATCCATTCGAATCTATCCGGACCGGAATTTTTGAATGGTGTGCTTTTCTTTTGTGTGTGTCCGTCGGCTCCCAGCAAAGAACCTCCCGTCGTTTTTTTTACGTGTACTTTTTAGTGACCATTCTAAAAACTAAGGTGGAACCAGAATCAAGTATTCACGCAGTTAAACAGCTGTCACGCAAATCGCTACGCTCGGTGTGTAGCGACCTCCCTAAACCAATCAGTGTCGGCTATTTCTAAAGTGCGCGATTCGTTTGATTTAAACCTTGGTTACCTAATTCAAACGTTTTTCTTTTGTTCTTCGTAAGTATTCAATGAAATTCAGCCATGAAATGTTATTTTTTTTTTCTGGGGCTTTCCAAATTGGTTGGTTAAATGAAATACGCCCTCTGACGAATCGAAAAAATGATGTCAGTATTTATTGTCGGTTTTGTTTTCACGGTCGTTCATCTCCCACCTGCGCATTACCTTAGCCTTTTGTGTTTATAGTTTAGTGATAAAAACAAGAGATGGAGCTCAGCCTTCAAATGTTGGAGGGGAAAAATAATAAACCGAAAAAGTTGTTTTTGGAGAAAACAACTAAGAAAATCTTTGGCCTTTCTCTGAAACTAGAAACAATGAACAATAGAATCGCTCATCTTTTTTTCCCCTCCGTGCCCACCATTTTTCACCTTGATTTAATTGAGTTTTCAAATGTTGTTTCTCAAACACTGAGGGGGGGAGAGGCGCACTAGCGCAGCAAGTCATTAGAAATCAACTGAGAGGAGAAACATCTTGTGTCTGTACATCCTGCGCTCAACGACCTCCTCTCTTTGAAAAAAAAAAAACTTATCCTACAAATGGTTCGAATTTTCAATTACAATCAGCGGGTAAAGACCCGCACCGAGAAACATGTTGAACTCTTAAAGGGGGAAGAAAAAGAAATTAAGAACTCAACTAAGAAAAATTGTCTGCCCTGTAGATTTTGTGTCAAAAGAAAAAAGTCCGGCCTTTTATTCTTCTTTTTTTTCCATTAACAAAAGTTCAAGGGGATATCTATAATGAAGTCATCGTTTGTGAAAAAGGAAGGTAGTTTAAAAAAGGAGGGACGGATAGAAAAAAAAAAGAGCGCAAAAGAGAGCAAAAAAAAACCCGACTGACAACACACATAGTAACACATATATCTACGACCGGTAATTACTAAGCTCACCGCCATCGGTTAGACACAAAAGGTTTTTTCCCTTTTTTCGCCAGACAATTTAATAAAAAAGGAGTCTGTTTGATGTTTTCACAGTGAAGGCGGTCTTGAAAGTAAAATACACATATATATATTTTTTGAAAACTCTTAAATACTTTTTCATTGTTTGTTCTTTCTTTTCGGTCAAACACAACCACAGGAGGAGAGCCCATATAACCGGTGGCCGTGTGTGCTGTATGTTGTCCGAGCAATAACATAGCGGCAGAAGCGAAAGCGCATGTTTTTTTGTGGAAAATTCAGGTAATATTATCGGCGGGCGTGTTATAACAACAACAGTTTCAGTTGGAGAGAGAAGAAATGAATTGTTTTTTTTTTTTGCTGAGAAGCGCCTCAAGCTTGAAAGTCCCAAACGAAACGAAAATTGTGCGAAAGAAAAATGGAATGAGAAAGAGAGAGAGTAAGATGATGTTGAACTGAAAAAAAAAAGGGATTCGTGTACCTCCCGGCTAATTTATGAATATAAGAGGTGAGCGTGTGTCTAAGAGGGAATGAAGAGAGGTAAACAAAACAAAAAATATGTGTAATAATATTGTTTTGGCAGGCTATGATTAGTATCAATAATTTTCCACCGTCATTGTTTAGCTGCGATAAATTGACGCGGTTTTGCATGTCGGCAATCTCAACAGCAAGTTTCGGCCCAGCCCTTTCGGGATCAAGGAATATGTGTGTCTATGCTGTTACCGTGGCAACCGTCTATATACGCCCTACTGTCTATCTCTGCCACTCTCTCCATTTTTTTTCTTTTGTCTAGTTCCTTTGATTGGAAAACTAGCGCCCGTTATTAATGCAAATGAACTACCAGCTGCAATCTCATTAGCTTTTGTGACGATTAGACGTCTGCACGCTTAAAAGCAGAGAGAAAGCTCATCGAATTTTCCCTTTTTCTTTTTCTTTTTTGAAATTTTTTTGAATTAAATGGCCAAAAGCGGCAATTGCTAAAACACGCCTCCGTCCGTGTATTTGCTGATTAAGTGCTGGTGTCTTAACAACATCTAACCAGGTCACAGCCGAGTTAATTAGTTTTTTACTTATAAATGAGCTTTGCCGTCTGTAGCTCGCCAGTAATCATCTCTTTCTCCAAAGTTCCGGACCAGCATTGAATTATCTCATTTAAAAAAAAAATATTTTCCTTTCTTCCGCTGGGCCTTGTCGGTCTCTGTATCTCTGTTGTCTTAATTAGCTGTTGCCGTGACAACATGTGCTATATGCAGCAACAGCTAC
Source organism: Daphnia sinensis (assembly GCA_013167095.2). Taxonomy (NCBI): domain Eukaryota; kingdom Metazoa; phylum Arthropoda; class Branchiopoda; order Diplostraca; family Daphniidae; genus Daphnia; species Daphnia sinensis. The sequence continues at coordinate 1,789,208 of CM023188.1, read as the reverse complement.
CATAGGTAACGTCTTCATTTTCACTCGTTTTATTTTGTTTTTTTAATGAAAAAGGGGATAGCACCGGATGTTGTATGCCGACTGGATGTACTAAACGTCAGTCAGATTACGTTAGAATAAGAGGGGGGCTCTTATCCGATGCCGCCACCATGCACAGCTACTGAACCATTATTATACAAGTGAAAAAAAGAACAAAACGAAGTTGTTCTATATTTCTCTCTTATTTTTTTTTTGCGTTTCCCGCACTTTGCAGCAAAACGCACACTATAGAAAGATGATTATTTCTTAATGTTTCCATTTCCTCCTTCTTCACTTTGCCGCCGCTCTTCTTGACATTCAACAACAAAAAACAAGAACAGAAAATTATAAAAAAAGCCTTCTATTACTGTGTGTGTGTGTCTATGTATTTACCCTATATACCTGCCGGTGTGTGTGTGTGTGTGTGTAATAAATGAAAACCGTGAAAAATGGTGGGCCGTCCAAGCACAGCGCGGGAATTCCAATTGATGAGAAATAAGTTGTACGGCACCGACTCGTTTGAGGTCAACCGAAAAGAAAAAAAAATGTTTTGCTTCTTGAGAGCTACTAGACTGCATAACTCTATTAATTATCGCACCTGGTTGCTGCTGAGCGAAGGGCGTGTACAGCCTTGCGGTCGGAAAGTGGTGGTGGGGTGAAACGAGAAATTGGAAGAACCGACATGTTGCGGTACCCCGCGCTCTCATTTGTATACCACGAAAAAAAAAAATTGAGAGAATAATAGAGTCGTCATGCGGATAGAACAGAAAGAAGGGGGAAGAAATAATAATAATAGTAAATAAATAAATGTTTTTTTTTTTCTTTTGGTTACCTGCTGCGGCCACCGCGGACAAAACTGTTGCGTGGAAAACATTATGACCGGTAAACTCACTTCACTCTCAGGTATATAGATGTGAACTAACTTATTTTTTTTTTTCATGACCGTACACACATAGTGTGTGTAGTGGGTATGGATATAAAAAAATTGGATTATAACTTCATCTAGAAATGCGGAGAAACGATGGGAGCGGATAGAAGTAAACGGGTGCAAATGGGCGGAACACGTCAGCTGACTCGCGCTGGCCGCTGTTTATTGAGTTATTATTATACGGTTGGATGAAATTTGATGATCCAATTGGTAGAGTTCTTTTTCTTGAAGGGCTTATGTAATAACGACAGCAGGTGAATACGTATAAATCTTTAACCAGTCCAGTGTATAGCCATTTGGGATGTATATAGTGAGGAGGAAATATAAGGCCAGCAGGTGGGGACGTGGTCTGAAGCTGATTATCCGAGCTGATGGAGTGGAACATTCCGTGCTCTGATTTGCTACTTAATTACACGACAAGGACACACAATCATCTCACCATCCACCGATCATATCAACAGCCCTTCTGCGTTAGATGTAGGGCATCAAGTCTTGTATATATAAAAACCATAACACAAACTCATTAATCTGGAGAAAGAAACGTGGAACTTATTTACGTATAAATATGTGCCACTGGTATTCACACCCCGAGTTGCTGACAAGTAACACCAAACACCCAAAAAGTCTTCCATCATTCCGGCTCCGCCAGCCATCCTCCATATAATGTAAGGGGTGTGTTAGTGTATATGAATAATTCGAGCGTATCATCTAGGGGGTAATGTATTATAGAATCTAACCCCGTATAAACGCAAATGCCAGTGAACAAATGTTGTTGTCTTAATACGATGGACCTGAATTTCTATATAGCTGAGAGCTGTTTTTTTTTTCTTGATTGCACGAGCAGTTACGTGAAAGAATGCACAATCAGCTGTTATCACATAAATGGGGCATTAGTGTGTTTGTGTGCCAAAAGCATCAACACTCGGTGCTCGAACAATAGGGTCTTTTATAAAAGACTATGTCGTAACTTTGGTGTGTGAAGAAGAAGAAAAAACAAAAACCATTAGGAGGTAATAAGAAAATATATAGACACACAATTAAAAAATGGCTTTTTTTTGTGGTATAAAGAATATTATATACGAGCTTTCATTTCCTTTCGCCTTTATAGACGTTTTCTTTTTTTTTTAAGACATCTCTAATTTCGCCTTTTTTTTATTTTATTAGTTTTCATGTTGGTGTGGCTCACCACTTGGATTGGGAAAGACGGTGGCCAGGATACAATTAAATCATGTCTCATCGCTTGCAGTAAATAAGCATCAAGACAATGTTCGAATTTGATAAATTTATTATTGTTTAAAAGAACTAGTTGGACATCCGATGAAGTGGAATTATTCGTGTAATTACATTAGATTCGATCGGGAAAAGAGTGGCATGGGCAACATTCATTAATGATGCCAGGTGAAGTTAAGACCAAGCCGAGTGGAAATGAAAGTGTTGTGCACTTCTGCCGACATGTGAGAAAAGAAAACCCTTTGGCAGCCGGAAGTCGTAAAAAAACGTTGCACGAATAATCACGTTGGACCATTTTTTTGTTGTTGTTGTTGTATTATACCTTCACGAAAGGAAGGAAATAAATCAAGTAATGTATCGATTTGTTTCCCTAACCGTTTCCTGGATGAAATTTACTGTTTGACACTTAATCAAGTTTTGTTATCTAATTTTGTGTGTGTCTCTAAATCCGTTTTGAATATTTAATCCGCTTCAACACGTTTATCCTTGTCTGCCACCCTACTTATTTTTAATTTCATGTTTTTGGTACCTTTTTTTAAAAAATAGAATCTAACCTCTACGTACTGCTTTTTACCCGTTTTGTTGCCCCCTTTTTTTTGGCCGCGTGTCGAGCGCGTGATTAATGGATCCGGGACAATTGAGGGAAACAAAACAGATTGGCCTCTCACATCATCATCATCATCATAGATATATAGCCTTTTTTTTTCTCTCTCTCCAGAAGAATAGAGGGGAAAAAATAAAAGTTTGGAACCATCACGACCCAGGCGTTATGACTTTGAATTCTCTTCTTTTGTTTTGTCTTGTTCCCCCCCCCCCCCTCATAGTTTTTAAAAAACATTATTATTATTCCCTTTTCTTTTTACCTCTCATCATTGCAAGGGCCTTCTATACACAAGGTTTGATAATAGTATATAACCTATCGTGTCATCCCATTTCGTTTCAATTGCATCAGTTTGATTTATGGTAATAGAGTCATAACATTTTACCTTTTTTCTCTCTTTCTCTCTCTACCCATCACCTACGATGATTCCACACCTGTGCGCATTTTGGTTATTTTCATTTTCCCCGCCGTGTTTAGCTGCTGTTGCGTTTTGTCATTTCCATATTTTTCTCTTTCAACTGCGCAGTTTGCCCTTTTTTTTTTGGGAGGTTGAGACAAGACCCCAGGTGACAATTAGGGCCGTCGTTAATCTCCATAGAGCAAAAAGGTAAATTCCACATGACTGTCCCTTTTTTCTCCTTCTAATTTTCAAGGTCTCAGTTTGATCAATGCTGTCAAAACTATCCCACATCTTCCAGAGGTAAAGGTAAGCAAAAATAATAGCGCATATTTTTACCTGGTCCTGCCCTCCTCATTTGGAAAAAGGGCCTTGGAAATTTGCGCAACTCAATTGAAACGTTCTCCATTAATTTAAATGCATTTTTCTTCTTTATGAAATGATTTTTTTTCAAAATGCTTCAACCTGCCATCTCGACCGTTTTCTCATTTGTTGTGATTAACGGTTTCTGCGTGTGTCGCTATTGTTAACCTTAACGTCCAGGACGATGACTCTGTTTGGTACCTATTCACCTTCCAACTGGCCTCCGCCCCACATCGCTCACCTTAACAACAAAAAAATCCTCTATTGTGCGATAAAACTCAATTGTGTCTCGCTATAGCGATCGAAACGAAAAGAAAAATAATCTAAACATTCTTTTTGATGGTAACATTAGAACAAGAGAGTCGACTTGTATCAATGCGCGTTGTGTATTTCGGGACACGCGTGTGCCCTGCTGTTTGTTTCACGTTTCAAATGAAAGTCGCGTACGTCATCATCCGAGTTTTGCGGCTTTTTTCTGAAACACAAAGAATGTTGATTGATTCGACTTCTTTTTTTTGTGTTTTTTTTTTTCATCCCCGTTGTGTGTAAAGACGATGATGAAGGAATTCCCTCAAGTAAAAAGGAAAAAAAAATAATAATAAATAAAAAGGCCATGTTTTTTAGTCGATTGGTTTATTGTGTTGCGCGGGTTGCAGTTAAAAGTCGGCTGGAAGCCACACTTTATTTTCCGCTGCTTTGAAAGCAATTGGACAGTTGTATATTACAATTCGTCTTTAAGAAATGAGAAGGGGAGAAGAACAGGAGGAATTATAAAGAGGAGGAGGAGCCCGAGAGGAATATAGGAGGCGGGAAAATAGATTATCTTATTTAAATCGAAAACAACCTTCTGGTCTTTGGGATGACTGGGCTAAAGCTGCCCCCCCCCCCTCCTGGGCCGTGATAGATCAAGATATCCCCTACGTCTCGTTCTTTTTAAGAAACAAATTTTTAAAGAAAAAAGAAATTAAAATACGGGGAAAAATGAATTCTGTATGTATAGAGAGAGGGGAGACTGTTAGATGCATGAACAGTATCTAAAGGATATAACAACACGTTAAATGGACTATACGCATAACACGTATAGCAGTCTATTAAACAAGAAAGATCAGAGCGGTAGATAAGATTCCTTTGGCGCTGATCAACTTGGACCTGGTAGAATTTCTTTTTTTAATTCTGGATAAGCCGTTTTATGAGCGCCTTATAACCGCCTATATGAGCGATCATGTCACTTGGTCCACTCCCTCATGTAAATTACGTTTAGCTGCCGAAGCTACAAGGAAAATCGCGTTCCAAATTTAAGAACAATCTACAAAGAGATGCAGAAATATCTTCTTAAGCGCATCCTGCAACAACAAAAAGACATGCGACATAATTGAAGAAAGTCCCTACGTATATACAGTACGTGAAAATCAAAGCTGACAGAATAATCGATCGACACGTTCCGAAAAAAAATGTATTAAAAGATTCTTCATTTAAGTCCCTTTGTTATTTGATTTTTATAGGCAGACAGAGTCACGTGACTGCTGTCTGAACGACAAGGCCCTGAATAATCTTTGATGCTGAGTTTATTCCCTTTTCTTCTCGATGTCCAATGAGATTGTCAACTCGAATAAACACGCTAGACACACACATCAGAGGGGCAAAAAAGGGGTGGAAAAGGGTATGTACGTCATTTAATATGTCATCCGACACGATAGGGAAATCTCATCAGAAACACTCACGTCTTTAGGGGGATGACCGGACGTACAAGTACAAACAGTCCTCATTTATACGTCGTCGAGACAGAGTTATATCATATATGTTTGCCATGAACTCATTAACTACTAGCTATATTAAATAGACATCCTTACGATATATAGTCGTGGAACACGTAAAAACTGCCAGAAATTAAGATTAGTATTAATAGTGAGGTATTAGACGTTTTTATACGTACACAAATGAAAATGGGCAGATAACGAAAAATCGATCGATTTACAAAGGAGCCGTTTCCTATCGATAAAATAGAAAGGGGAGAGATGAAGAGTCCTTTTTTTCTGTTGTGGATAGGGGCATTACGCCAAAAAGTTATGTGCGCAGAATTAGCGACTGTGGTGTTTTTCGGATGATAGAAAATGGTATGGCTTCTATTACGTTGACATCTCTTAATCTATGTGTATATACAATATACACACACACAAACAACCAAAAGAGCGAAGAGAGACAATCAGTGGCAAAAGAGGGGCCATCAACAACTGGGGGATTTATACATCATGGCAGAGGGAAAGATGAGGGACTTGTAATCCGCGTGGAACTCAAAAGGACCGATGTTTTTTTCCACTGTATATTATATACCATAAGCTTTTATAGCGATCGTATATATACCCTCAGCACTATATCTACGAGCAATAACGAAAGAGGACGTATATATATACACACTGCTTCACTTATGGGGAACGCAAAGACCAGTAGAAAAAAAATCCAGGACAAAAACAACGATTTTTTATTCTTTTATATCTGGCGGTCATAGTGTATATGAGGGTGAAACAACAAACCACAAGAGATGAAGGATCAATAATATAAGAGTATACCCCTCCATTTTTTTTTTCTTTTCTATCTTCTCTATAAAAACCGTGTTTGTACGTGTGCCGTGCGTTGGGTGTCGTTACGGGTGCGGAAAATCCTCGGTGACAAATAGTCGAAAAAAAAAAATGGAAAAGAAGAGGATGCTTTCATATAAAGGGGGGGGGAGCAAAAAAGAAAAAAAGGGAAACGAGGATTTATATTACGTAGATATATTACACTTGCAACATCGCTAGGGAGTTGCTGTGGTCGATCGAAATGCTCTCTTGACCGTCTTCTTGTTTTAAGGGCTGAAAAAAATAAAAGACGATCGCGAGGCTGGGCTTGTTCCTGTCACATAACCACTGGGATGCTTTTTTAAAAAGAATCCCACAATAGAATTGCTCCTTGCGGTGAAAAAATATAATGTAACGTTCATCAAACGTTACATTAAATCTTCTTTTAGAGTCGGGCTAAATCCTCAACACTTGTGTATACGTGCGTTGTAACATCCGTTACGTGTAGTTGGGGGGAGGCTTGTTATACAATAAAAATGGGGCGAGGGGTGTTGAGACTGCGAAGCGGATGGAAATCTGATGATCCCATCGAAGATTGAATGAATTTTCTTCTGAGAGCGTCACGTCTCGTATAAATCACCTCGAAACGTCCTATCAATTTTTTTTTAAAGATAAGAGTATATCTATGTCGTCCTTTAGTTGTAAATAACATGTACACAGAAGAGGGTGATCGCTCTACAAACTATAGCGAATTTTCGGGATGTTGTTCTCTTGTCACGCAAACAATGATCGCGTTAACTGCTATAGAGGCTCTGCCGATATCTGGTTAATCATGAATCATACAATAAAGTTGACTGCTCCAAACTTTCTGAGCTTTCTAAATCAGACAAATAGCACGTAATCAATAGGTCAGGTTAGCAAAATTGTACACACGTGCTGTAGTGGGTCGTATCGAACAGTGTGCAGCCATCGTTCATCATCAGCTCTGCGTGCAAAATGACACGCTGTATAACGTATGTATAACTTTTTCGCGAAAGCTTTACGATCAAAGGTCAAGTTCTCCGTTCATTTATTATACTTTATTTAGACCCTAATCAAACCCGCAATCGTAAATAACCATTGTTTACATCATTACAATAAATATGGCAGGAGATGATGAAAGATGTACTCGCAATTCTCACGGCTCTGTACGAATTGAACGTCGTCCTTGCTGACGTTGTTCTGCGTGTTGTATTGATCACACTGTCACAGCACATCGTGAAAAGCCTGACTCCTCCCTCTGGTTGTTTCTACTCCTCCTACACTCCATCCTTGTGTATATATCCACACTGTCGTTCTTGCTTTCAGCTATTGTCACCTCCTTCCATTCTCTTTTCATGATGTATAATGTTATATACGAAAAACATATCAAAGAGGGTTGACAATGGCGCTTGATCACGCAGCTCGGCCACAAAAAGTTATGAGACGTTCTTGGCATCACACAGTATAGACTTTGCCCACTGATATTCTCTCTGTGTTACGTGTGTTGCTATACGCGTTTCTTATATATGTATACAATCAAAAGGGATTTTGTCGACGCGCTAGGGAATGATGGAAAAGGGATTGTATATTTGATTCCGTCCTGCTCTTTTATTCTAGTCTTTATATATCTGTCTCTTGCCTATTTGAAAGTGGTATAAAATAGAGTGGAAGACGAAAAGAAGGCGAAGAAACGATTGCAGCGAGCACGAGCCATCTCAATTGTTCCCCGGGTGCCTACTCGAGCCAATCCCATCCAATCATCACGTCACCAAAAACTAAGCCAGCGCACTATCAACACAACCCCCCCAAAAGCAAGCCAACATTACACAGCATAGAGATGGTGGGGGGGAGCCATTTTTATCAGGCTGTTTATTATTATTATATGGGATTGTGTGGATACGTCGCTAGCGACAAGTATAATACAAGTGTATTGTATAATAGGCTGCGGGACAAAAAGAAAACGATCGTGAACGAAAGGCCAAACGTCTTCTCGGTTTATGGAGGGTGGTTTTTTTTCTTTTGATGTCATCGATATAGACTTTTATGGTTAGCCTTTCTTTATATTCTTTTTGGGGTACTATACTTTGCGATTGATTTGGTTTGGGGCTATTGTTTAAGTGTGCTTTTAGCTAGGGGATGGATCGCAACTTGAAAAACAAAGTTATCTTTTACTTAACGTATAAGTACACAGTTAATTAAACTTTCGGTTTGCGTGGTATCTTATATTTTGCAGTGAAATTCAACCATAATGCTAGCTAAACTTGTTTTGTTCTTTTTTCTATTCCAATCTCAAAACAGAAAATCGAAATTCCCGAAAGTATCTCATCAGTTTTGGGAGGAGCTTTCCCGCACAGTCAAACGGGAATGGAGGGCTGGCCTTGTTATTCTGCCTCTCGGCAAACGTAATCAAAAAGAGGGAAAAAAACAAAACAATGGAGATACGTGCAATAAATTCTGGCCGTCCTGCGATTCAATCATACCACCTAGAACCTCTGCGTGTAAAAATATACCATATCCCATATTTTCAAACCTTATTTTTTCTGACCAGCAGCAGCAACCAGACGCCATAATGGTCTGGCCATATCTTCTCTGTCTTCCACCTGATAGACGAGATCGTCCATTTCAGCACAGGTAAAAAGAAAAAAATTAAATAGAAATCCAGTTGGATTTTTTCTTTTGGGTCTTTAAGTGCTGATTATTATTCATACACAGTCTATCTAAAAATAAAATCCGTTTGGTGGGAGAAAGATTGTAGCGGAAGTCAGGTATGGTCAGACACGGACCTTACAGGTACTGTACGCGTATTGTGTATACGCTGTGTGTGTATAATTATATACCACACACAACAAACAGTTGCAATGCACGTCGTTCCTCCCACGCAAGAGTTTGTTGGCTTTTATTTAAGTTTCTTTAGTTTTGTTGTCCCGAGTTTGTTGGCTCACGTTGTACGATGAGAAAAGAATAACAATCAGGTGATGTCCTGCTGCTCGGCTCCGTCAACACGAACGACTCCGCTCCATTTCCTTTCGGGTTTTGTTTTTCTTTTTTCCAGAGTCCTTCCACCAGATGGAAACTCGAGGGTTTGACGATAATTTCAATCTCACACGATCAGTCAAAATCCTTTATCGCTAATGATTTTATGACCTTAGGGGACAAGGTAAACCAAGTCCACTAGACGTGAATGTCTTCCTCACTTTCGACTTACATCCGGACTTGTTTGAGTATCCTCTGTCCAGGAAATATAAGAGGGGAAAGGGTGGAGGTAGTATGTGTGTATTCATAATAACTCATTTCCATCAACGATGCGCTGATATATATACGTGCATCACCTTCGGGGGAGGTATGTTCCCTTTGTGGAACAAAGTCCGTTTCACAATTTTTCCAGCGTGTTATTAAATTTAAAAAAATTTGATTCAATCCCAACCCTCCTCCTTCTTTTTTTAAAAGAACACCTACCCTGCAATCGAAAACTTTCTTATCCGCCTTATTTAAATTTTTTTACCCACCTCTTCGAGTTAATCATCGGTTCGTTATCGACTCGAACTTGTCCTAACTGCTTTTATTTTTTTCGTGTTTTGTATTATACCAATTTTCTCGGTTATCATTTAGAATTTTTTTTTTTCGCATGAAATTATATTGCGATGCCAAGGGGAGACACCCAAACGCTGTCGGCAAGATAGAGCCATCATGGAACGCGAAAGAAAAATAAAGATATATACTGTATATACTGTGCGTGTATAAGCGTACGTCATGATTGAATCGTGCTGAAATTGTGCGTGCCCGTCCGTGCTGTGCGTGCCGGGAGGAGCGGACGTAAATTTGTTTTGTTTTTTTTAACTTCATACGATGGCGCTGGAAGGGCATTCTGGATGCCATTTTTGGACGTCTACATTTACAAGGCGGAAAAGAGAATTGGATGCGATTTGGTTGCAATTATTAAATTTTCCATTTTTTTTTTCTATATTGTATAATAAGATCCCAATTTTTTGAATAAGAAAAAAAAACACAAGAAATGTTATTTCTTTAAAAGGAAACGCGCCGTTCGAAAATGCGTTTTAATGGTTTCTCGTTCCAGATAAATTGGATTGTACCTCCCAATTTTCGGTCGGGATTAGCTTTAATATATTCGCTAGAACTAATTTTGTTTCTTTTTTTCTCTCTCTCTGAAGAGGGAAAAGGGAGGGTTCCAAGAGTGTCACGGAATTAGTGAACCAAATGGAATGATGACACGTAAACTCGCGTGGAAGATAATATTTATTAAAATGAATTTTCCTTTCCGCTAGCTGAATTTCTTCATTTCTTTTTTTTTCCTAATTTTATTATAGTTTGCATACATAATTTAAATGCTGCCAGAGGTCAGACTTTGGCAAGCGGAAAATTCTTTCTCTTTTTTTTGGTTGTACAATTTTCGTTAAATATCAAATGGCTTTATATATGAAACGAATGGCGCACGCGAGCGTCTAAGCATAATTAGTCATCAATATTATACGTGTATGTAGAACGTATACGGGCTCGATTGTCCGTGCATCTAATTAACTCTTACGCATATTAAAGCGAACCACTGATACATTGTCCAATCTGTTTTTTTTTTATTTCACCTTTTGTTTCATTTTTGACTTAATATGGCGTCAAATGGAAAGTTTTCTTTCGCATTATTCTGTTCGCTTTTTTTTTCATTATATAGCCTTTTGAATTTTGATTGTTTTCCACCTTTTGTTTCGCACGGTCCAATTTTGGGGGTCTTACCAAAATGAAATGAACGAGATTGGGGAAAAACCAATTTGAAAGAATCAAAAAGAAAAAATGGATCGAATTTCACGAATCGAATACGGGACACGGATCACGTAATCCAGTTCAACTAAGCCAAACAATTTTCTTATAGGTCAAGCATGCTGCCCATCGACTCTTTCCCCCCTCTCTCTCTTTATGTTTAATTACAATCAACCATTATCGTTTGTTGTTTTTAGCCTTTTCAGTCTGGCTTAACAAACTGGCGTCCAGCACAGGATGCAAACAGTGAAAGGACGTTCCAGTTGGCTGCGTCCTAATAAGGCGACAACAGCATATACAGACCGGACGTCAAATCGAGGAGGGTTGAAGTGCCAAGAAACACGGCCCATTCCTTTTTCTTTTCTATCTCCTTCATGTCCAGCAAAGAATCATTGAAATTGGCGGGCCGGCAAATGGAAAAACTCACTCGTCCGTGCTATTTTTTTTTTTAGGAAGAGGACCTGAATGGTTTTTTAAAAACCAAAAAGAAATTTCAATGATAAAATAGATTACGATAAACATCATCTTATCACGTCCATCATATATACATGTTCCAGCCAAATATTGCGATGATGGCGATCGATGAATTTCAGTAGCTCCTAATGTTATTGTCACGCAGACAGATGGACTTGTACATTATAAGCAAGGCGGCCGGGCAAAAACAACGGTCCCTTCCCACCCATCTGTCTTGTGTGCATAACACCCCCTCCGCCCTTTTATTTTTTTGCTGATGGTGTATATGGATCTAGCGAATATTGTTGGGCTAACACACGCATCCCGAGAGAGAGAGAGACTCTCTGTCGCCCATTAAGTTATATACCAGACATCATAACATGCCACTTTCACACCTTTACAAAAGGGGTCCCCTCTTCTATACGTGTGTGTGTGTAAAAGGGGTTTCCATGTACATACAGGATATGTAATAAACTACTTAAAAGATATATAGACTAATATTCTGCGAATATATAAGTAAAACAGAGGTTTTTTTTTTTAATATTATAGGGAAAGAGTGTCGGCACATGGATTGTCCTAGTAACGTGAGAAATTTTGTTTTTTGGCAGTCAGGAAAAACAAGCAGAAATGCGTTTCTACCGTAAAAGCCAACACATATATCATGGCAAATTATATTTATCCTCGTCTGACAGTCTTTTCAGCTGTTCCCTCATTTTACATAAGTTCCGCGTTTACCGTTTTGGGCTATTCCCAACAATCCGCAACTCCTTGTTGCATAAGAAAGATGTCCCGTTATTCGCAACAATTCAATCAAACAATCTCGCAGTTGTAATCTCGTACAACCTTTAAGAAACCCTCCTATATCCTTAAGGTTAAAAAGCCTCAACACTTGGGGACGTGGATTGAAATGCGCACCGAGGCGACGGGCTTCGTTCAACGGAGCTTGAAATTAGACTTTCAGTTGGCACTCCTCTCGCCCCCTAGAATACAAGGAAGAGTGTGTAATCATTTACACCACAACAACAACAAAAAAATCAGGCGTGGTAAGTGTTAACAGTATGTAGCCCTTAGATATATATGTATACCGGTTTGCTTTTCGCATGTAAAGCTAAATTCATAATACGCTCGAGTTTATATACAATAAGCCAAATCAAATGGAATCCGACTATCTAACACAGAGATTTCTCGTATTGGTAAGAGGGGGAAAAAATGACGATTGTGTCCGCCACCTTTACAGTTGGGAGTATAGAAAAAAAAAAAGAAACATTCATCACGGATGACATGTTCATTTTTATGTAGGTAGCCGCATAGGGCGGTGAAACGTCCCCCCCTCGCCCCCTTCCGTTCACGTCACCAGGCAGAGCAATAGAACTAATAATATTCACATTCATATTACATAAATAGATATGTCATTTATCGTTATACAGCTATAACTTATCAGGAGACAGACACCTTAATAATCATTACAACCACTCACACAGCACACATGTACAACACAAATAAATAGTTTTTGTAGCACATTTTTATTGTCATTTGGACAAGTTTGGTAGAGGGGGGGGGGTCGATTTATGGCTGATAGATGGTCAAGCGGACCCCGTTAATAGAGAGCCGTTGGTCCAGCGACCTTCTATAACACGAGCTATTTTAATATAATAATAACACAAGTTTGCGGGCTGTATATAAATGGCTGTATATGCTAATGAAGTGGTTGGCTTTTAATTGTCGGCAATCTGTCGCTAGTTGACTCTGGTTTTCTGTGTGTGTGCTAACTAAAGATGGCTGCTAAAGTGAATGAACAGTGGGAGGAGACTATATATGAGTTAGTGTGCAACATATATAGCGAGAATAACGTAATCATATATCGTTGGGAAAACTTGCGACTGCGCACCAGATGGCCGGAATAACTCGACGCCTTCCGTTAGACACTTTGTCTTTCTTATTCCATAATTCACTCCTTGATATTCTTTTTCCTTATAGAAAATACAATTTTCTTCAGAGAATTAAATTAAGTTTTTTCCTCAAAATAGAAGGAAACGGTTGAAATAAGATGAGGATTGTACATGGGCGCGTGATTAGATTGATGCAACAGCAAGTGATAATTGGCCTCGTCCATGTTTAACAGTGAAAAACATTGCGGCACAACTTTGTCGATACGCCGTTCTGTCCCTATAAATCATAAACAGACCCTTTTCTTCTGGATGGATTATAGAGAGGCCAACAGAGAGGTCAATCGAATCAATCAAGAAAAATGATGAGAGGGGATTGCTGATTCTGCTGGCCCTTTTTTTTTTTATTACCAACCCAAAAGACCATAGGTGGATTGATGTAACCATTTAAGGACGTGCGGCTTAAAAGGTTAGCCGCAACTCTCTTTCATTCACACCAATATTCAATCGATCATTACACACACGTTATCCATCCTTACATCAAATTCCTCGTCATATATCTTTTGTTTTCATCTTCACTTATGAGAATGATATATAAAAAGCCATCCAAACAAATAAATCAGTTCTTATACATAACTTATGTTATTCGAATATTCTACTCTCTGACGAGAATAGCAACCCAAGTGCCATCCGTTCAATGGTGATCGAGTCCATATAAAAAACACGACCAATAAAAACTACCACATTTACACAACTGAGGTTTCCTTTTTAAAAAATAATATTATGTAGACATGTCGTCATCATGACGATCGTTATCGATCTCTCGAGACAAGAAAAATAACACACAACAGAGAGAACGTTATACTCTTTTCGGGGTGGGTTTATTTGACTATATACACACTGCTGCGATGTATATAGAAGTCACATACGGTTCATACATACGTATATGCACAGCCATATTCTTTTATACGATACAGAACCAGGATATATGTCGTCCTCAAACGATAAGGTTCAACTGCTTTTGACTTTGTATCCCTCTTCTTTTTTTTTGTGACACCCCTCGATGCCCTTTTCTGGAGGGACTATCCCTCCACGATTTTTTTTTTTTTGCGATTCTCATTGATCAATTTCTTTTTTTTTCTGGTAAAAGAAAAAAAAAATAGATAAATAAAAGAAATATTATTCACAAACCAGAGGAGACAATCGTCCCCTTCTACATCAGCATTTACAAATAAAAAAAAATGTGTTTGCATATAAGAGAGGAGTGTATATATAGAGGGGCTGAGTTTACATATAGTTTTCGTTTTTTTATAGACTAAGTTAGAGGGGGGAGGACTATGCAACAAATGGCCTTTTTTTGCGGGGGTGTTGATCGTTTTTTTTCCCCTTTTGGCAATACACAATAACAACGGACTTGTCTAGATATAGAATTGACGTATATATGTACCCAACATATACTTGCGCTGCTGGTTGTTTATAACAATGTAGTCAGTGCCATATACTTTTATTCATGAAAACTATACAAGAAACTTATTTTTTTTTCCCATTTTTTTTTGTAGAGCGCGCGTCCGTGACAATTATGCGCGCATCCCGGATTTCTATACATATGTGTGCATAGTTCGAGCCAGAAAAAAAAAAACGTCTCCTGCTGCTCTTCGTGTCGTAACTGTCTTTCTCTATATATGTATAAAATACATATAAACACACTAGGACTTCAGATGAATAATAAAACGGGCTAACCCAAAAATGGGGAGAGGGTTAGAAAAAGAAAATGTCTAAAATCGAAAAAAAAAAAAATATGAATGAATAATATATAAAAGATGTTTAAAAATTGTGAACAGATGAACCAATAGTGAGAGAAATGCGTTGGGTATATCGTATATGGGGGCCACATGGAAATTATAAAGTGTGTGGCAAATGAAAAGGACCTGATGTTTGCAGAGGGAGGGCAAATCGGGCAAGATTCAAATCGATTCGAATCGCCTGCATCTGAACATCACAGCAGGAGCGCATCGTCGAAACGTTGTGATGTCCTCGATTGTCTGTTGTTGGTAAATTTTTTTTTTTCTATATCGCCATATCGATTCGATTCGAATGCCAAATGTGAGGTACTCTCGGGAGCAAAGAGGGATTACATGCACATCTTTGCTACCAATTAAATTTTTATTTATTATGGACAGTGTTGTCAGGGAACTCTAATAACTTAAGCGTTTAAGTTAAATTTTTTTATGGAACATTTAAGATTTTTTTGTAAAAAGAATATAAGCCTGTGCTGCTTAAATGTTTGGGGAGGTTGTCCTGGAACGTGCCTTGTTTACATCATGTCGCTCTCGAGTTATATCTTTTATATATACACTCGACACAATCACGCCGTAATCTGCAATAGGTTTCCATTAAATTAGACTTTGTCTTCGTTGAGAATTCTACACGCCTGTATACTAGCGCGCTGGGCAAACTGAAAGCTTTTAACAACTCTCGACATACTTTTCCTATAACTCGTTTTTTTTTTGTTCATGAAAGTCACGACCCTCTTTAATTATCTGAAAATATATTACAGGTCGTCCCGGGCCGGTCGGCTATTTTTTTATGTTGTGGCTTTTTTTATTGTTATATCTTTCTTTTCCCGACCGACACCAAATGATGAGGCTGGACCAAGCACCTAAAACCCATCTTCAATTCCGACAACAACAGCAACAACCTCACATTAATAATAATAAGCGAAGACATTCTAAATAAGACGTTTTAAAGACATTGACTGTTATGTAAAATAAAAGGGGGGAACTGTTTAAGATAATTAAAGAAAAACAATGGGACGAAATGAAAATCAGGTTATTATATTTTCTATTTTTCTTTATCATATAGTATGTAAATAAGACCTTGTTATTAAGCAAGAGACAAAACATTTCAGTTTTTGATCACGTCCCTTTCATTCCGCTTTTCTCGTTAGCGAAAGGTATATAGTTGTTGATTGTATAAAGAGAAGAACTGCGTGTATAGGTATAGACGGTGTGTAACAATTGATTTCACGCCCTCTCAGACAAACCCTTGTCGCGGCTGGGCAATTCAACAAGACGGAGGCGGAGTATGTGTATCTTCTTTTTGCTGGCTTGTTATTGCTAAAGGCATCCGCATCATCAACAGGGCACGTTCCAAAAACAAGCGGTTGGAGCGTTAAATTCAGTTTTGTTCTTCACTTGGGAAACTTAAAAATTCTTTTATTTTCTTTCTTCCCTTTTCCACATTTTCAATGGCTAAAAAAAAATAAAAAGATTAATGGATACAGAAAAAGGCAAAAAGACCTGGAACGTTGTTATTATTCTATACATGTGGAAAAATCATTGCGGGCCCGCCCGTCATGCAGCAAAAAGAAAAAAGAAGTGCTGACAATGTACGTATATATACTCCCTGCTGGGCAACGTGTGTCTGTGTAGTTTACACACACACACCGGTCCCTGCAATTTACTGGATATATTCCAATGGATGACGGATGATTGCATACCCCAATAATGCCATCCATGCCTGACTATACGAAAGAGCTCTGTACATTTATTTCCGGCTTCTTCATGTGTCCTGACATTTCATTAGTCTGATGCAACTGCTTTGCAAGCTATAACACAGACACTGATGGTCAACTAGCGCTGGGTTATCTTATGGTCCGGTGCGTTCTTATTCGACCTATTCCGAGATTCAACTAAATGTCCTGTCCTTTCTTGTTATTTTTAGTCCACCTCACAATTGAGTTTCTATAAACGTATGCGCGTCCGTGAAAAGACACGAGTCAAATTTAGATGTATACGTTTGAAAAGCTGTTGCTATTTAGAAAATCCCTCCTTTTTTTTAAACTGCCGTAGCAACAGCAGCTCTTGTAGGATGGCCAGCGGCAGTGCTTCTTAAAAATAACGACTGAGTTAAAAAAAAAAAGAAAAATCAACGAAGAAAAATCGCAGGTAATCATATGATAGAGATCTTGTATTGAAAAAACGAGATAATATCCATTCGTCTTAAATAAAAATATAAGAAAAAAAAGGCCTGAAGCTATGCTGTGTGTAGAACGCGCACGCACGGTGTGTCTTGTGTGTGTGTGTGTCGTGTGGTTAAAGCGAAGGCTTCTCCATTCGTTAGATGACGTCAATTGATGTCTTCTTTTACCAACAGGTTTATCTCTTTTTTTTTTCGGCTTGTGTGTGTGTGTGTGTGTAAAAGATGTAGTATCTAAAAGAGGTAAATACAGAGGAGAGAGAGAGTTTATATTTAGTTATAAAGAATGAAAAAAAAAAAGAGGAGGAAAAGGTAGGAAAGGAGGAAGATCATGACTTGATTTGAATGTGTTGTAGAAAAAGAGAGGAGGCGGGCGGCGTCGTCTGCTAGCGGGGGTGTCGGTGTGTGTGTGTGTTGTAAACTCCCGCTGAGTTGATAGAGCCCCGACTCGACCGATAGGATTTTTTTCAAAAAAAGGGAAAGAGGAGGCGCGATCCAGCGTGTAACGAGGCTCCTCATCCACGTCTTATATTTTATGTACGCCGCATTAAATCACACGAACCCAACACCACCCCCTAAAGGGGGGGGGGGCCGTCTTCTCCATGGTAGATGGAAAGAGAATTCCTCGTTCAGTTTTTCTAACCTGACGTTAGAAAACAACAAGAAGAAATGAAAATGGAGGGGGGGAAAAGGCGTCAGCTCACCTGCTGTGATGAGTCCATCCTGCCGAGTTCCGTCTTTATTTATTTATTATTATTTTAATTTTTTTTTATTTTTTACTCTAGGAGAAATCTTTTTTTTTTTTTTTTATTTTTCTTGTGGGTGTATATATAAAATGAAAATGGTTAGACGTGCCAAATAGAAATGTTATAGTATATATCTACCTGGTGCCCTCTCCTCTCTCTCGATGTCTACGTGTGTGTAGTGGCCGGGGGTAGTAAAATGTAGCGCAGCAGCAGCAGGTGATCGCTTCATCTTTCATGTACACACATTCCTCTCTCTCTCTCTCTTGTGCTAGTGGACAAAAATGAAAAATAACACAACAACAATCTTGTTGGAAAACCTTTCTCGCGCTGGCCGCTTATTTTACGATTATTGTTTTTGATGATTATTAATAAATGTATAGCGGGATATGTGTTGCGCTTAATTTCCTTATTATTGCGTCATAACGGATGGCTTTTGTAAGGAAATGATTGTGAAGATATCAATTGATGCGAATCATTACGTCACTGGGTTTTTTTTGCAGTGGATTGTTCCAAAATGAATAGCCAACTGAATGTTGGTCCCTTATAAAAGAATGAAGGATAACGTTCCAATAATACTGAGCCTTTCTTAGATATAGCACGCGCTCCGATTGGATGAACTCGCAACGTTAACAAGCGGAGGAATGCGCCTGCGCCCAACTTCCATTCCGAGACACTGGGGCACGTTATCGATTCTTTTCTCTCTTTTTTCTTGTTCAACTTTGGATTTCCATTTCCCTTTTTTTAAAAGGAAATCGAAAAAAAAACGAATAATTGACGTGAAATATATACAACAAGGAGCGTAATTAGAATATAAACACACGTTATCTTTCTCTTCTCTTCTCTCAATCTCTCTCTCTCTCTTGGAGCGCACACATCTAGGGCTGGCGCGCTCTCGTAGGGGTTCCAGGAATTCGTGTCATCTCCCGGTGTATCTTCTTTTAACATCTTCATCCCCCCCCCCCCCTAACAGTTTTCTTCTTTTTCTTTTGTGTGAGACGATGTTTTTTCTTCTGTCCTTGTTCCTTTTTTCTCTCTTTCTCTCTCTCACACACACACACACAGACACACTGTGTGTGTGAGCATTTTCGCACCTGTAAGAGCCAAGTCTTTTAACGAGCTCAAGGTGCTAAAGCTCGCCACGGGAGGGGAGGACCTAGTGTGAGAGAGAGAACATCATCATCATGCATATTTCATGACGGTTCTCTTCTCTTCTTCACCATTCCTTTCTATTCGTATGTTTTTCCTTTTTCCAGTTTTTTCCATGGAACTGCAGCAGCGAAAGCGCATCACTTGTCCAGCGATTTCCATCGTGCCCCCCCTCCTATCCCAACTCTTGATTTAATTTCATCGCCAAGTCCAACGAAACGCATCAAAAACCAACCAAAGGCATTGAATACACGAAGAAAAGTGAATATACGTTGTACATCTGTTCGTATGGATTATTTCGTAAGTTACAGGTCACGAAGACATCGTTTTCTGCAATGTAGATATATCCATTTTTAAAGCACAAAGTCAGGATTGAATTCCTGAGTTTGGGAGGGGTATCATACAGAATCCAAAATATGTTGTTGTGTGAGGAGATTTAAAGAAATTTCAACCCAATATTCTTTTTAAAAAGAAAATTATAAAAGGGCTAGACGTCGTAAATTGTTGAAGTTATCCAGCCACAGGCACGCACAACATTCTTTTTTCCCTTCGCTATTGGTCACTTAACGACCGATTGTTGAATGAATGATCGAGAGGGGGTCCAACAACTCGCATACGGCACCGATCGCAGGGTGGAGTAGTATATCGGTGTAGGGGAGGGAAAAAAAACATGCAAAGGTGCTGTGTTGTTTTCGATCGGGCGGAGGGGTAGGAATAAATCTCGTCCATTTTTTTTAAACATCACACCTCGACTGCGGAATGTCTCACTCTACAACCCATATTACCACACATTGGATTGGTTATCAATCTGTGGTTTATAACATCCCCGACGGTGGAAAAAGAAAAAGAAATAAAACAAGAATCTCTGGGAACAAAATTATGCAGTCAGAGTTTGGGCTTTGCTGGGCGCCAAAATAATATCAGTTGAGGAAGATGAGTTACTTCTATATGATTTATCACCTGACACAGTTGAATTCTCCGTCTATTTCTCTCTTTCTCTCTTCTCTCACACACAACTCAAAACAAACGGCTTAGAAAATTTAGCTGCTATAATGAAAAACAGTTGTAACGAGAAAAATCAGTGATTATAATACGTATATACGACTCCCATCAACACACAGATATAAATGTTGGGACAATATGCGGTCAGTCACGGTTACTTGATTTCCTAACGGAGGCTCCCTAACAAGCTGAATCCAATCGGACTTCTGTTTTGAAATGACACACCCGAGTTGGTCCGTGAGAGGATTGGCCTTTTGTACGTTCGTAAAAACCTAACAGTCCCGTTAAAGCTTATTTGAAATGTGAGGTAAGTTCAAGAGCAAAAAGGGTGGAATATCTAAAGGAGTAATCAACTGACAGATTGTGTGTGTAATCGGTCGAGTATAACAGCAGTTAAAAAGGACACGCTGATTATTCGTAAAGGGGGGAGCGCCGACGAGTGTAAATGTGTCAATAATAATAAAAACTCATTGACTCGAATAAGTGAGCAAAAGACGCTGCGCACACAATCAGCTATAAACATTTATCAAAAACGTATTGCCGTGTGCAACGAGGGTGGCGAAACATGATCGGCCACCATCTGCTTCCTGGACCGCCAAAAAGATCCCCCTCTCTCTCATCAAACCACCCTCTCCTTTTTGTTAGTCTATCGACCTCTCCTCTGCTCGTATAGAAAAATGCAGAAAAAAATTGCAGAACCCAGTATGCGCTTGCCGACTTGTACATGCACCGACAAAACCCCCCCGTCGAGTGTAACAATGAACAAACCACATCAAGCGCGTCCTTTTGTGTGTCTCTCTATGTTAGTTGTGTACA
The DNA here is from genome assembly GCA_013167095.2 of Daphnia sinensis. Lineage (NCBI taxonomy): Eukaryota > Metazoa > Arthropoda > Branchiopoda > Diplostraca > Daphniidae > Daphnia > Daphnia sinensis. Next base: position 1,768,298 of record CM023188.1, on the reverse strand, counting down.
ATGTTATTATAAGAACAGGCAAGAGCCGGGCATCAGCCTTACGACTAGCAGCAAACAAATTTTTATTTATAACTTGATTCCTTAACTAGGATAACTATTACTCGCTATGTGGGCATCCCCATTCGAATGGATAGTCACTACCTTGTGGTTGTAATTCGACTGATTTCATTTTATTTTTTTTTTGTATAAAAATGTCTGATTGGACGGCACTGATTCGTTTCCAATAGAACCCGTCCTGTTAGAGTACAATCCAGACGCAGTTTGAATAAATACCACTGGCTCTTATTTTTTTTTTTTCAAAGCAATTTATTTTGAATATATGTATTTTTAAAAATGTTATATACGCATAGCAATAGACTAGCCAATCAGAGAATTCTGTTATCGCGCATGATTTTGCGTCTTTCTTATTATTTCCTCGTATATTTTCAAAATTTAATAGCGGCAATTAAATCAATCTTTTCTCAGGCTCTGATGAAATCTTTTTTCTCTCGATCCTCCAGCGCTCGTTTCATTCGGATTGAAAAAATATTCCCTTTTTTTTATTTTTCCTAGCATTGAATTTTTGTTTTATTGGTAATGGCACCGATCGTTGTTGTCTATAACTCAGCAACGGGTCTTGATATCTTCTTTCATGTGGTAGATATTTTTACAGATTTTCTTAGAGGGCTCCCAATGAAATATTCAAAAGCTTTTAATTTTTTTTTACTACAATCCCATTTAAAAAAAATAAATTTCAGTTGCATATTCCAAGACGCATGGATGTTGAATGCGATTAAAAAAATTGAATTCCTCTGCCCAAAATTCCAGACGTCCTTTGTTCCCTACGAAACAAATATATTTAAACAAAAAAATTAAACTGATTCTTTAATTTGAATAGTGGGGAAATAAAGACATTCAATTCGAATGCGAAAGAGAAATCGATATGTTTCTCTCGTTGGGCTACGATAAGAAACGCCAATGGTCTGAAAATCTTATACGACTAGATCACGAAACGAACGAGAGAAACATGTTAAGGAGGAAGGGCGCAATCAATTGGAGGGACTAGCGTAGGCGTTGCGAAGAAGTAAATGGAAAATATAGATTTACAACATTGCTTACAAACACACACACCAAGCGTATATCCTCTGCCTGTCGAATAGCCTGCAGTGCCTAAAGAACCCAGAGTGAGAGAGTTGTTGTCTGCTGTGTATGCATAATACACATAAATAATATCAACCAATAACCAAACGCCAACCTGCCATGTTTCCTCTCCCTTCCCATCCAAGATCCTACCTCTTATGTGTTTCTTCTCACACGAGGCCTTCCTCTCAGGATAAGAAAAAAGATAGACCGGTGGAATCCATTATACACAGGCTGCAACACCAAAAAAGGTTGTTATACAGCACACTTTAAATAATCAAATATCTCTCGTGTTGTGTGGGTTTGGTCCGTCCTTATACAGATGGAAGAGGAGGGCTTCCTGCCTGTCTAGAAAAATAAAAAAGGTTAAAGTTAAAGGGACCGCAGTCGAGAGTAATACCGGCCATCTATAAAGCCTAAGGCCTGCTGGAAAAAAAAAAGAGCGGACGAGGCCCATCATGTAACGAACGACCTGTCATTCCCGGCACGTCTTCATCGCACCTCCTCTCATATCTTCTTTTATTTTTCTCTCTCTCTCTTTCCCTTGTTTTGCGTGTGTGTCCTTCCTACACCGCGCTCTCGAAACTCATCAATACGCAAAACATTTTTTTATTTTCCCTTTATACGGGTCCGTCCGTGTACGACGTATAGCTCAAAGGTGTGTGTGTGTGTGTGCATGTCGTTCATTCAAAATATATCGCGCGTCTTGATTTAATGGATAATTGTCTCATCAACTGCGGATGATGAATCATTGACACTAGACCCTTGCGGCTCCAAACTCTTGACGGCGGTTTTTTTCTTCAACCGTTGGATATCATTTTCTTTTATCTCGATATACCCCCTCAAGACGATAATGCATTCCTTTTTTTTGTGTCTAACGTGTGTGTGTGTGTAAACTTGACTTGGAAGCCCCATCAGTTTTGGAAGAGGGGGAAAAATAAACCGGGGCCATTTCGGTTTGGGGTGGAAAGTTTTTGTTTTGTTTTCCATAGCCGCGCTTTAACTAGTTGAAAGGTGCCACGAAAAATTTACACCTAGGCCCGTACTGATTTTGATGGAACAAGATGCATGGTGATTGTTATTAGATGCGCGGCTCTTTTTCTCCAGGGTATAACAGCCACATTAGCATTGCATCGCATGTTTGCGTGTTTTTTTTGGTTCTTTTTTCCGCGTTTGCCGTGATCTTTAAAACAAACGCCAGCGGCTGAATGAAACACCTTCGGGCTCCTTCGTTTACGATGAATCACGGCAGCAGCAGCAGATAGCGCACAAGCCGACATCATCATCGTTACAAACGCAGCCGATAGAAAAAAAAAATTCCTACGTGTCCGCCGATTGACTGGCCCACGGCTTCCATTTCAAAGAGAAGCTCTCTGATGCAATTTATAGAAATAGATATAATAGGGGGGAAATGGACTTGAAATGTACGTCTGTGAATAGCAACAAATTACGAATAAATGAAAAAGAAAAAAAAATGTGTTTTCTTTATTATTTTTTTATTGCCGCTGTGATGAAGTACTCGGATGACTGCAACATGGAGACGCGTATACTACGGTATTTGGTATGTGTAATATGCCTCCCCCTCATTCCTTATAGACATTGTCCACTTCACTTTGCTGCGACCATGTATATACATTTTCTTTTTTCTCTCATCAGGAATGCCTCTTTTTGTGTGTGTGTGTGTACGTGAACAGTAAATCATGTAATGCGTGCTGGCCGCGGGAGTTTGTCAACCGCCACCTCACAGTGCCGTTCACCACGTTTCAACGTGAGATTTACGCGCGAGCGAACTGAGTTTTCAAAATCGGTCCCTGAGAAATTCTTTGAAAAAAAAATTCTCTTTAACACTTGCCAGCTGAAGAGCATCAGGATACGAGAGGGGGGGGGGGGGGGCCAGAGAATATATTTAAAGCAAGTTGTCGTTGTCGTCCCGTCATAATTCAAGTAGAAGAATAAGGAAATGAGAAAAGGAAAGTTTCGTTTTTTTTTTTAATCTTTTCTTTCTATGGATATAGCGCACACCAAGCGAATATAGCAGCCGAGATTGGAATCATCGTGAGTCGGTCGAGATGATCGTGACTAGTAACAAGATTTATGTGGTCATATTTATTTATATATAGACGGTATATAAATAGGTTAGATCTAATATACATTTACACCCAGTTTTTCTTTTCTCTCTTGAAAAAAAGAAAATAAAACAAGACTATTTTGAATTTCGCGCTGGATCTCGGGCTGTGTAAATCATTCACGTCGATACACGCGTGAAAAAGAAAAAAATTTGAAAATCAGAAAGGATATCACGAAACGAGGACGGAGATAGAAATCCACCTGGCCATTTTTCTTGTTTTGAGTATAGATCTACACACACGTTCTACGAAGAACATTTTTGCGCCCAGCGGTGAAGATAAAAAAAAAGAATTTTATTCGTGATGATTGAAATCAAATAAATAATACAGACAAGACAGCAATATAAAAAGAGAAAAACTATTGTTGTTGCCTTCTTTTTTCTTTTTTAAATATATATTCCCTTTCAGTATATAATAATAATACAGGACACACCTGTGTGTGTGTGTACTGACGTCTAGTGTGCAGCTATATACTCTGTGATTATATCGTCAGATGGACTACCTGCGCTCGGACACGAGATATATACGTACTCCTTATTTAATATTCCCCTTTTTTTTCCACGTTTTTGTTAAGTTGGATTGTTGTTTAATGAATTTTCCTCTCAATTGCCGACCGGTTTTTTTTTCCTTTTTCTCTTTCCCCCACTTATATTTTTGATTTGGCTTCTTTCCACCACTCGATGATGAAACAATGTTGTTTTTTTGTTGTTGAAAATTTAATAACACAGATGCCAAGCTGGAAGGAAATCAGCTGAAAGGAGCAAACCAACATATAAACGGGAGAACGGCGTGATTGAATTAACATAGCGCGCAGGCAATCGAGGGGCAATTGCATTTCTCTCTAGATATATGTTATAAGCACCACACACACAAAGGCACTTTGAAACAGATATAGCGGAATAATGTACAGTTGCACCTCACAGTGTGTTTACGTACACTGTACCACCGTGGGCAACAACACACTTTTTCTATATATTGAAAAAAATTGTAGTTGATTATATTCAAAAAATTCCAGCGCGGCTTGCGGGATAGAAAACATGTACGTAAACACAGAGGGGGAGAAAATATACATTTATTTCTTTTCCCTCGTTATTTTGTTGTTTCTCTCTTTTTTCCTCTACATATATATTCGCCGTGATGATGATAGGCATTAAAGAAATTTGAATAACGACTGATTGATATACCAAACGGGAAAGTAACCGGCAGCAGTTTGAATATCAAAACACAGTCAGCAGAAAAAGGGGCAAAGCAAAAAGGATTGCCGTGATTGATTTATTTTCTTTCTCTCTTTTGTTGTGTCTTGTCTTCGCCATCAGCGCTCTCCGTATATTTAGATATACATTTTATCTTCTTCTTCTTCTTCTTCTTCAACAATTATTTTCCCACTTTTCTATCATCTGCGCCTCCACGCTAACTTGTTAATATAATTTTGCGGGCAAGCGATTGTGACTGCTGAACGATGACCAGCTGACACGGTCCGATTTCTCTCACGATTTCGGACACCACTATAACCGCAACATCAACATAAATAATTTTTAAAAAATGCAGGAAAAGAAAAAAAAGAATAACAACACATTTTCATATGCCGAAATAAGGTTTTCCCCGCAGCAAATCGAGTAATGTTTTTTAATCGGTGGTGATTGGCTGCCGTGTTTGTTGGTCCCGGTTGGTTTTTTTTTTTTTTGCGGTCGAACGACAAACGGACGAGGCTGTGAGAGATTCTCAACCTCAAATGGAACTGTTTTCTTCGACGCCCATAGGTTCGGCAACCTCGTGATTGCAGTAAATCATTTTTTTATTAGGTGGGGGAATGTAAGAGGGAAAATAACTATAGATGTGCAAGTTACACATCATCCAGACAAAATGTCTTTCCAAAAATTGGAGGAGCAATCAGCACTTAAACGGACAGATGGGATTAAAATTTTCACACAAGAAAAATAAGAATCACTGAGATTGTTCACATCATTTTCCCAGGATAATTGTCCACCTTATTGCTGTTAAATCCCCCGCCCCCCCTCAAAGTTTAAAAACCGGATCGAAATGTCCGTACAAACAACAAATTCACAGCGCAAAGATTGCGCATTGAATAGCATCGGGCCAATCTCGATTTTGTCCTGTTCCGTCCCAATTGATGGATCGTCAGTACATATTTTATCCGTCCCAAAAGTTTCGGAGAAGGATAGAACGAATGTTGTTTTGCTGCTGCCGCGCTGTGTTTAGTCCATACACAGGTGCGCCATAAATCACTAGACAGCGTGTTACATACAGCAGCATCCACTCTCCCAATTCTCTGATTCTTGATTATTTTCATTTAAACTATTTTACCCTGTCTAACGCCAACTGCGCCCACACAGTTCTCCTCTCTTATTCTTTCTCGCGCTCGCGTAATAGTTCCATATGTGAGGGGAGAAAAAAAGAAAATTACAAAACTTGTTCCTGAGGGCGATTTTTGTGTGTGTGTCTCTTTTTAGTTCGGAGGAATGTTTTTTCTTATTTTTTTTAATCTTTTTGGTCTGTATAAATCCTATGCTTTTTTGACGGTGTATATCTTCTATGTAGAAATGTCACAACTTGTGGTGGCAAATAAATCACAAGCCAACAAACACACACAACACAATAAAGACAACACGCATGCCTTTCGAATGTTTTCCTTTTCCCAGCTTTTCTTTATTCCCTGTATAATAAATACGCAGTGAACTATAGGCTCTATTATAACACGATTTTTATCCTAGACGCATATATAGAGTTAATGCAGCATACAATTATGTTAATCCAATGGAGATTCTTTTCTCTGTCTCTCTCTTTATTCGGTGTTTTCTTTTCCCCTTTTCTTCATCCCCCCCCACCTCAGATAGGCCAGGTGATATAGTCTATACCCAATCCCTGGGAGTCTCACCTGAAAACGATGAATAATGTTTGCAGTCGTGTTTCTTATAAACTTTGATTGTAGGTTATACATTCTCGGAGGTTTAAAAAAAAAATGTGCCAACGAGCCCCCACCTTTGCTCCGGCGAATCTGAAGCCTTATAAACACGGAGGAACAGTTTGGGGGAAGGTCTTATAAGTGCGGTCACGAATTCATTTGAGTTAATGAGTGACACATCATTTTATATGTATACGTATAGCGTTTTCACCTTAATTGAGTCTCACCTTTTATTTCTCTCGAGTCACTTGGTGTTTATAAGACCTGCGTTTGATATGGGCCGTTATATGTACATTTCCCGCAACGTTTTCAGTTCCTTCGTCAAACGATCAATTTTATCGCGTTACTTTTTTTTGAATTCTCGCGTAAGTGTGAAAAATGGGCCATGCACGGGGAGAACAAGGTGATTGCACACACGTCTAGGTTATTTTACCGTTGGATAACGTACGGAAAGAAAAAAAGGAAAGCTCAGATTTCTGCGCGCAAACAGTATAATACAGAGGAAGTTGGTTTTAACTATAATAATAATAATAATATAGCCGAGAACAAAATGGCGCTTCTGAGTGCCAGGTGATTATTTTCATCAGTCAGTCACGCAAAGCTTTGCTTCCTTTCCTACGATATGGCGACTAACACGAGTGCTATGCACATATATACAAAACATGTATACATACACAGCAACGTCTATGTGATTAAGTAGGACGGGTTCGAGCGAAACGCGATGATTGCGATGATATGCAGGAGGCCACAGTAACGTCCGCGACCTGCGTCTATAGTTTTCTTTTTGCTTACTTTCATCATCCGCTGTTTTATATAAGAGGGGGGGGGGGGAATGGAGGAACTTTCACAATTAGAGTGAACGATGAAAAACAAAAGAAGATGATTATGCGAAAGACGGACAATATGAAACACGCGAAGAACTGTAAATGTAATTTTCCTCTTTCTTGCATATACGATGTCGAACAAACTTTCCTGGAGAAGGATGGTGCGTGTTCTTGCGATCGAATCGATTTGTGGGAAAATGGATGGCTCCCTTATCATTACATAGTTGTACCAAAAATATTCTTCTATATAATCCCGTAAATGCCCGACATCTGTGACGATCCACATTTCCCTATTGTTTTCGTTTTGTTCAATCTTATAAAATAGCATTTCCGCTCGATCGATAACACGATTCGAATCATGGGAGCTGGTGCAATAGAAAATTTAACTCGTTGCGTAACGACTGTCTATTCTTTTTTTTCCCATTTCCTTTTATTTTACATCGTTTTATTATTTGCTATATCATTCCTATATATATATTTTCCCTTGTCTATTGGTTATATTCTGAAATACATATATGCATAGAGCATACATTATTTCCTCTGGCGTTTGTTGTTTTTTTATCAGAAGAGACGCATGTATGTTTTTTGGTGTCATATTCTAACCGGATCGAAAAGACATAAGAACACACACGAACGCTATTTATACATGTATATCGGATCACTATATACAGTCATATCAAACCGGATGTTTAACAGCCGGCAACAATCGTCTCTCACCAATCGACTTTTTGAATATATCTTTCTCTCTCTCTCTCTCTCTCTCTCTTTTTCTTGTGTATAGCGTATCAATAATAACACTAGACATTTTCTATATCCTTCGTGTGTGTGTACGTGTGTTAGCTCTCTTCCAATTCTCCGTGTTTTTTTTTTTTGAAGTCTTTCCTTTTTCGGTTGATACGCGCACTCCCCCCTCGATTTTTCTTCGTGTTATATCCTCTTTTACTATAGCATGGAGGGGCTTTTCTGTGTGCCTATTTACATTTAAATGAGTCAACTATCGCGCCAACATCGCGCCCGTCGATCGGTTCCGACGCCGCCGCTGATACATCAAAGGACGTGCCGGAACGGAGGGAAAGAGGCAGTGCGGAGCTCTGCCCGCGTGATAATGTATATTATCCCCCTCTCTCTCTTCTTCTATTTATATATATACGTATACGCTCTATGTTTATATATTTATACATAATCATATAAATAATCAAAAATAAATGCATCATAATATTTTAATAAGAAAATAAGCAGCGTTCGCTATTTAGGGGAAGAAACAAAAACGTATAGGTCACACGGTTCCCTTTTTGTTCCAGACAACTGTGTTTACCCTGGGAAATTCTTTTCCCATTCCAGGACATTCTATCCTAGTCCTCATCATTATCACAATTTATTTCGTATCGAAAAATACATGACAAGCATCCCAAAGGGGAGAGTTTAAACAACGCTAAACGGACGGCGATGTAGGCTATAGTAACGCATGTATTTAATGGAACGCGAGGAATGCATGGGCTAATAATGAAGAAAAATATCAATGTAATATAATAATTGGATATCTATACATGTAAAAGCTATATTTATGTAATTGGCGGATGCTGCGGGGATGAGCATGTTAATGATACGAATCCTTTTGGCTATATAAGAATCACATATAATAAATAAAAACAGTTGCAAAATAAAAAACAGACGGCGATAGGGAGAAGAAAAAAACAAAGAAAACAGCATCCAATTATCCAGTTAATCCACGCCTGGGGTTCTGATAATGCAAATGAGTTGATTGATGATCACGCCGACTTGTAATACAAGGCGTAATCTGAGCGCACACACACGCGCCGCGGAACGTTATTGCATGAGAACGGAGAATCGACGTTCGATCTATGGAAAAAAAGGGGGGGGTTATTTTTCCGCTCTGTTCGTCGTCACATCCGAATCATATAGAGCCTCTTGCCTAATACATCCCTGGAAATTTTTTTAATGCTATATATGGTACTCCCCCCCCCCCCCTACAGAGCCGTGTTATATGGGGGCTGGTTAATTAGTTGTGCTTCATCTGACACGCTACTGATCCTTATGCCTCTGTGTGTGTAGACGTGCGCAGAGTTGGCTAATACACAGGGCGGAAGGGACACACACACACACACCCAAAAAAAAACGGACAGTGGGTGGTGTACATAAAGAGGGTTGGCCATCTTTTGCACCAGCGAATTATCCCATGACATTTGAGCTATACAACAACAACAACCGAGACACTATAGCTGTTTTCATAAGTGAGAGAAAAGAATAAAAGGGGCGAGTTTGTGTGTGGGAATAAAAGAGGATCCATCTTTGCCGTCATCCTGCGGTGTGTATAGGTAAATCCTTTTATCCGTGACATGATTTTCCCCCTCTCTCTTTGTCAGGATGGCCCGGCCAAGGGAAGGGGGGGGGGCGAGGTTGACGCCGGTCGGGAGCAGACGTCTCGGTGCGCGTGACACGTGCCGATATACAACAACAAACGCCTTCCAACTTTTTTTTTTTTTTTGTTCTTTGTATTTGCGGAAGAGCGACGAGTAAGGGTAGGTTATAATAAATAGGAGGACAAAAGGAAGAAGAATAGGAGATAATACTAACATATAGAAAGAGGGCGATGGCACGTGACCTATTGAAATAATACCACCATCAACAAATAGATGACCTGCTTATGTTGATGTAACGCGTCCTAATCTAATGCGCTTTTCTCTGCCCCCTGATGCTGAAAGGGTGTGTGTGTGTTGGCAAAACATAAATGTTCTTCCAAGAGAACAATCGTCTTCTTCACATTTTTTGGGAGGGGGGCAATTTGGGTACGTACAGCCTCTTACGTCTTAAATTGCGTATGAATACATAAACATCTAGGCCTAGAAAATCATGTTCCCGCGTGTTATGGCTGCGCTCGACTTGGCAAACGCCGCATATTCTGTAAAGCGTCTATCCGCCCGTCTTCTTTTATTTTAGTTTTGCGCAACCCGGTTCGTTAATTTTGCGTAACTCATAGAGAAAATGTATTTCACGTATATATACTCATCTTCAATTCCAGTTTGACGAATGGATGGGAAAGAATGTACATAACGTCTGTGAAACATCGCATTTCGTGCTGTCAAAATATTTGCACGCGGTATATATACCGCTATGGAACAAAACCAATTTGTATAAGTCCCCGCAAATGATTGCACGGCAATTGACTTTGCTCCCACACAGACGTGCGCGTAAAAATCATCGTCCGTTATATGTTATAGTTGCACACGACATTACACACAATATTGTATTATAGGTTGGGTTTGTATGTATACTATGGACAAATAACTCAAACCGAACCGTTCATGTATATGTACGTACCTGACTTTGTCGTACATAACAACGTACATCTTACTTATATATAAGGAATACCTCACAAACTCCATGGGGTATTTATTTTTTTTCTATAAATCCCTCCCTTCCATTCTTTTTATTCCTCCTCTTTTCCCATCGTCTATTGAAGAGAGAAAAAAAAAAGATGAGCAAATAAAATTCCCATTCCATTATAACGGCCTTAATAGCATAAAATTGACGATAACAGAGGGGAAGATATAACGCCGTCTACTATGTACTTTGGGACTGTGCTGTTTGCGGCCGAGCCAATCGTCCGTTCATGTTTACTTTTAACCAAAATCATAGGTCACACACGTCCTATCGGGTTATTTATTAACACAAACTATGGGAACTTGTATATACGGTTGGCTTGTTATTGTACCTATATAAAAGTCTAGACGCTTCGAGTTCTCCACAAATTTGATCAATGGGCTCGAATAATCATTCGGCCGTAACAAAGTAACACGTCCCGTCGAAAGAGAGTCCCAATTTTAAGTTTATTTTCATGAGCTATTTTTCGATGGTATCCAGGATATTGAACGACTTCCTATCAACGTTCAGTCGCCTATCACAATCTCCCCATCAACGTTAACTACGTCGATATTCTTTAACATAAAACCTTTCAATATTATTTCCAGACTTAATTCCAATGTTTTTCTCCATTAACAAATAATGCTCGCTTCAACGTGTTTTATTCTTTTATACGTAAGGGCCTAGGCGCAGCTGTGACAGGTGACGTCATGTCTACATTCTCAAGTGCTACGTACACGGTACACCTGTGCGCGTCCAGGTACATTGCACTTTCCTTTCTCTAGTTAAAAAGGAAAATGATGTCTCTATGCTTCCGGACTGCATGGACCTGTAATGGCCTTGTTCCTTGGCTTTGACACGGGATTGATCTTAGGCACCGCCAGGGGGTCTTGTATTAGCACTATATGTTCAAGGCAGAAGAGTTGCGTGACATCTTATATTCTTTTTTTAATTTGTTTTCAGAAGTGTGATACGCGCAGTAAGCAGTCCCCTGTAAAAATTATTCTACGTAATGATTGAATAAATCTAATGGTCGGATGATGTAGCGAAATGGAAAGGCTTTTTTAACTCAAGAGCCACACGTTAAACAGCAAAGCGCTCGCATATATAAACGAAACATGGAAAATGATCAAATGAGATATGAAGGGGGAAGCTGAAACTGATGGACGATCGCTACAGATACACACATAGAGACAAGGATAACTTGTGTTAGTATTTTTTTTTACTTTTCTGGCTACGTCCTTGTTGTTGTTATTTGTAGCTGTCGAATGATTCAATCTGGGCAGAACCCGCGCCCAATCGGGCCGTCTGGCCGCCGATTGGTCGGATGCAAATTGAAAAAGGAGGAGTCTCATAGCTGGATAGGTGGAGTTCCTCCGCCATCCAGCCGCCTCCCCCTCTCTCTCTCTGGTGCCTGTTAACTACACGACCACCAGCCACCATAGTTGTGTTATAAGGCACACACAAAAAAGGGAGGTAGAGAAAACGATGATGGAGAGTGCCGAGTCAGCCACCGCCTCTGCACTCATGCGTGCGACGTCCAGCCGGCTGCACGTCTGATCCATCCCATGCTCACCAAGTACAAACATAACACCAACCATCTTCCAACAACTCACAAGTTTTCTTTTACAACATACTTTTTCACTTCAAGTCTATAACTGTGTTTGTGCTGTTCTCAATCCAGACGTGAATTTGTGTTAGTGCGACATCAAAGTGTGTTCCAAAACATTGCAACCCTTGATTCGACAACATCAGTTCCAGTCACAAAGGAAAAAGTGAAGTGTTTTGCTAAGTGATTTGCATCCAAGTTAAATCCAAGTATTGAACAGTGTTCTAGTGAAACCAAGAGATCAAAAACAAATCGCAGTTTATTCGATAGTTGCCAACCGTTCAAACATTTCTTTTCGGAGAAATGATTGTTCAATCGGACAAGATGATGAGGGAACAATCAGCTAACAACAACAACAACAACAACAACAGTGGAAACAGTCGAGTAGCAGCATCACCCCCGGTTGCCGTACCGGCTCCCGATCATCAACAGAGCCCGTGTTTAACGACATCCAATGGGCTACTGTACCGACCATCGGCAGCGGCCGCAGCAGCCGCTGCCGCCTTATCCATGGCCGGAGCGTTCCCTTTCGGCCCGTTTGGAACTTTAAACGGCCTCAGCGGATTAGGCGGATTACGAATGCTGGCCAATCAGTCATCGATGTCCTTCCAGGCAGGAATGCTGGGCATCGGTCGGCCTAATTTGAGCTCATTATTGCCGTTCGGAATTCATCATCCGTCGGGAACGGGTGCAGTCAACTCTCGTCCGTCGGCGTACAACGTTTTCCCATACGCCAACCCGCCGCAATTTCAACAGCAGCAACAACAGCAGCAGCAACAACATCATCAACAACAGCAACAGCCGATGGTGTTACAGAAACAACAGCAACATCATCAGCAACAGCTTCCATCGCCGGCCTGCGGAAGCGCCGGAAGTGGCGGCACGGAGCGCGGTGGTGAACGAGGAAGTAACGGCCTACTGCCGCACACTCCACCCACTTCACCGAGCCTCGATGAAAACACCGACCTCAACAAAACAGGTCAGTGTAGCAGTGAAGGTGTTGTACGTGTACATATAGGCCTTTTTGGCTCGTGGCCTAAGTTGTTTAATGTTTATGAAACGTTCGGATAGGCGGCCGTTCAATTGTTTGGGAGTTCAATTATTCCGTCGTGCTGCCCAGTTGCATTCAATCAGGGATGTAGGAGTTTATATGCATGAATTATTGAATTTGAGACGATCCCTCTGCATAAGAATCTATATAGCTCCGTCACGATGCTTCCAGCTGCTGGAGAATGATCACGAAGTTCCAGAGTCATCGTCGTCATTGGAGTTTATTTATTTTAAGCGGCTTGAAATGAAAATGGAAAGGGGGGCAAATAGAATTCAAAGTAATAAGAATTCATTATTCGTTGGGGAAGGAAGAGTTGAAGGAGAAAAAATGCACGATTCTTATTGGCTTTGGAAAATGAGTTGGTTCGTGATTGCATCAGGATTGTTTCACGACTTTCAATTTATAGCTGACAGGAGAAAAATTTTGTTTTATGAATAGAGGAGCTGGAACAAAGCTAATCAATTTGTGAACGATCCGAGTAAAACATTTTTGAAACGTGAACGGCTTTGAGGTTCTAAAATCTCGAGAAGTAATTAAAAATGATTGAACCTAACAAAGAGACTGAAACGAACGTCCAACAGTGAAATCGTGAATTTGAATAATAACGTTGATTTCTGTTTGATACAGATCCCGATTTGGACGATCCAACGGGTAAACGCCGTCGCTCACGGACGAACTTCAGCACTTGGCAGTTGGAGGAGTTGGAACGAGCGTTCCAGGCCAGTCATTACCCCGACGTCTTCATGCGAGAGGCACTAGCCATGAGACTCGACCTCAAGGAATCTCGAGTTGCTGTAAGTTACATCCCTCATATTCTTATCAATTCAGGCCTAAACATGTCTCGTCACGATACCAAGAGATTTGGCACGTCCAGCTTTGTCAGTGGAACATCCTCAACGTAGGGACTAACGATGATTCTCTTTTCCAATGCAATATTAGGTATGGTTCCAAAACCGGCGAGCCAAATGGCGCAAGAAGGAGCACACGAAGAAAGGGCCAGGCCGGCCTGCTCACAACGCCCATCCGCAAACGTGTTCCGGTGAGCCGATACCGGCTGAGGAGCTGGAACGGAAAGAACGCGACCGTAAGGAGAAGAAGCTGCTCAAATCGTTGGAGAAGCAACAAAAGAAATTAGCACTGAAAGGCATTCACGTCGATATGGCCAGTCTGCGGGCCGAGTGGGAGACTCAACATCGTAACAAACTGTCGGGTCAATCCGCCGGCGGAAGCAAACACGGAAGCAAGTTCTATTTGGGTGGGGGCGGTGGTTCGGGCAGTGCAACTCACGACGCGTCCAGCTGCAATTTGATGGCCGGAATGGACGCCAGTAATTCGTCCGGCGATGATTCGTCCATGAGCTGCGACAGCGCCAACAATGTCGACGTGGACGTCGTCGGGGACGTCGACATCGCCAACGAGGATAACGCGCAGCATTTCAACCAATCGCTACTCAAGTTGAACATCTTTCAACAGCAGCAACACATCAAACAGTCCATGTCTTCTTCGTCGTCGGATGACAGGGTCATCAGGCATTTCCCAGTCGAGTTGCTGAACCCACCTATCGTTAACGCGGCAGCGTCCTCGTCCCCGCAAGCGTCAGCCAAACCAACTAGCAATCATTCCTTTAGTATCGAGAGTCTCTTGTCTTCGAACTGTCGCTAATTATTTCTGTGTGTGTGTATGTGTGTGTGTGCATTTATACGGCGCAATCTATACGTTAATTGTTTCTTCTATACCTTTTTTTTTGTTTTGTTCATGTTCATTGTTTTGCCCCCCTTTTTTCAACTCGTCAAATTGCATTCCACATGAAATAAATTATATATCAATGTCTCATACATATTATAAGGTGCAATAAGTTGTATATTTAAAAAGACCCAAAGTTTTTGAATGTTTGTCTATACACCTCACAAATAACTCCTTCCCCTTCCACCCTATACTTTCAGGTCCATCCACATCTCGTCCGTTAGCCCCCCCCCCTTTTTCTATTCATCTCGTTTTTTTTTTTTTTGATTTTTTAAAATATCCTCATACAAAAAAAAAACAACCAAACAATACACTCGCGTGCTGCCCGGACCAGTTTGAATATGCAAATTTTAAAATTCGTTTGAATTAGAAATCAATTCATCAGGGCCGTGGGGGGATCCAAAATTCAGTGGAGCGTTTCGTCCTGCGGCCAGTAATGAAAACAAAAAAATTTTTTAAAGACATACACACACGAAATAAGAGGTCTGTTTTGCTGCTGTTCACACTGTTGAAAAATAAAAAGGTGATACATTTACCGGCCCGAAAAAAAACAAAACAAAAAAAACAAACAGCAATTGTCCGTTTCCTGCCATTATGAAGCCCATGCATCATATTGAAAATGAAGCCAAACTTGAACTGAAATTTCGTGCGGGGGGAAACTGACGGCAGCCCGACATCAAGATTTCACACGTCACTTCCCAAACTTGTGCGTTCGTCGCTGTTGGATGATTGACTTGGATTTTTCCTTAGCGTTAAGCAGACCGTGCACTGTGTTGGGCTGCTTGTGTTTATACATTGAGACGACTATATAGCTCGGGTGTGTATATATAATTATAGACAAACAACAACAAAAAACAAAAAAAGCCCGGTGGAGAATAACTTTCCAACTCGACAACAGCAACAACAAATGAAGGAAAAGTTTTAGATAACGGAAATAAGAAATGAAGAAGAAGGATAGAAAAGAGAGAAAAAAAAAGGGTCAGCTGATTATTGAATAATTGCTATGCTGCCGTTGCCTACCTGAATGTGTGTATGTACAGGTACTCTGTGTAACCGTATATGAAGCACGTATGTGTGTTACACGGGTATACACATACCTGTCCGGATATACGAGAAATCATGGTAACGGGGCAGCCATCCGTCACCGGCTCGTTGTCGGGGATGACGTCCAAACTCACACAACCCATTATTAATCGTTTGGCTTGCTGATTCACATAATCACAGCTCTGTGGCTGCTCTTTTCTTCTTCAGTCCTTTTCCTATATCAACTTTCCCCAGCACTTTTTTTTGTTGTTTTCATTTCGTAACACGGCGCACACACAACACGGCCACTCACACAATCAATCCATCTTAAATGCGCATCCAGCAAGCAAACCGGCAGCCAGTGCTGCGCAGTCTGAAGCGTAGACATCGCACACTGTCTTACGTCTGTTATTATTGTGTGAAATTCGACATCTCTTTTCTTCGTCAGAAGCGCTTGTTTTGTTTCTCTAACACGACGAGCTGAGAAGCAAAAACAAAAATGGGACAATGTTGTTGAATAACACACGATGCTGGAATCAAACCATTGTCATAGATGTATAAAAATACGAAAGCTTTAGGCGCTGATGATTTCGGTTATATTTTTATCTTTTGATAAAAGAAATACATTCACAATAGGAGGAAGGCATCAAGTACGCGGTATTTAAACAATACTTTGCATAATAGATCCGTTATATTGGATTGCTATGCATCATTCTCGGAGTGCTCGTAATGATTTCATTTGAGTCAGCGCGGCAATCAAATGGAAAACAACAAGAAAAAAAAACTGGCTCGTAATGGCGATACATAATGGACTGCAGGCTGAGATAATCACGACAGATCATCTTTTTATAGTGCGTGAATGTTATTCTCTCGTCTGCGTGTAAGTCATTCTTGTCGCCGTTGTTATCACGCTTGTTATTGTTGGTCTCTTTTTTTATTATTATGTTTTGATGGTCTATACAAGAGCCGAATTCAAAAGCCGGGCTTAAAGGGTGGAGAGAAAAAAAAAGCCACCAGCTTTGATGGCTTCATTTTATTCGCCAGTGAACGAAGCAGCCCATTGATTGATTGTCGTCGTTGAAAAAAAGGGGGAACACACAATAAAAACAAGTGAAAAACTCCTTTAAGAAAAAAAAAATATATTATTTGGCTGCGCGGCGTGCCGTAGTCGGCCATTGTGTGGCCATTCACGCCGACAGGAGAAGGAGGGGACAACAAAAGGGATTGGAACTATAGAGCGGCGGATGGTGGACTCACGGGCCTTCAGCCATCCAGCAAAGCGGAGCACTCGATTTACGATAAAGACGGCGCCGACTTGATTCCTTTCTTTTCTGTCCTATGTAAAAAGTGTGTATGGTAGCCCTATTTATTACGAGTACCACCTTACCTCTTTTTTTCTCTCTCTCTCTCCTTGAAGGAAAAATGAAAGAATGAATTAATTTACCGGTTTACGGAATTAATTACAAAACAAAAAAAAAAAAAAGAACAAGAAGAAAAGACGAAGAGAAACATGGGCTATAATTACAATGTTGAGCCTCCATGAAACTTTACGCAGCTGGCGCACTTCGCCTCAACTGTTTTATGATCATCAAAATGTTTCTTTCTTTTTCCCATTCTCCTGTGCGTTTTTCTTTTTTACCTTTTTTAATTTTTTTTAATCAGCGGTTTTCATGCGAAACGATTTCTAACAACAACTTCATTAATTCCTTTAATGAGATACCCGAGCGGGCACCACACTGCAGATGACTTCATCTTCTTTCTCTTGTTCGTGGAACACTGCAGTATGAACTGCTATTATTATTAAATACGCTAGACGCACACACACGGACTCAAAGAGTTACCTTGCATTACATATTGCGTGTCCTATTCTCCTTGGCGTCCAGCAACTCGCACATGAAACATCATCGGTGAAAGCTCACAGCACAGTGTATAGGAAACGAAGCCAATCTTTATTTTTCTTAAAATATACTTAGCGTCTATTAATTCATGACACGAACTTTTGTTTTCTGAAAAGAGAACGGAGTGATCAGGGAAAAATGAAGTTCAATAAGGAAATACGTCGTGGTATTTAGTTCTACAGAGAATTAATAACCACGATATCAACCGGGATATTGAAAGCTTCACAAAATCATTTCTCAATCCTTCTTTATTCTAATAAAATGCAGAGTGATAAATCCAAACTGCTAATAAAAATAACACAGAGAGGAAAGGGTGCCTGGCTTTGAGGTAAAAGAAATGAGGAATACAAAAAAGGGCCATCTACATCTAGCGCAATAATAATGATAATAACAAAATAATTTCGACATCTTCCATTTTGGGAAAACAAGGTAATCATAAATCGTTTCAGTCTCAAACGTAATACAAACTTATACACATAAAGGATAGCACAGTGCACGCGCAGTTATACACGTAACCGTGAAATATTAAGGACTCGCAAGAGAGGACGAGATGGGCCACAACTCAAACGTTATTAACTCATTCACGAGCCTGTCCTACAGACACACATATACATACGTAGTCGTACAGTGGAATAGCTATTCATCAGAGATTATATAGCCAATCTTGTCCATTACGAGAAAATTGCCAGTGAATTGAAATTATACAGGGACATTTAGACGGATACAAAAGGCCATGCAGGGACGTTTGGATGTTTCTCTTTCATTCTTCTCTTTTGACTTGTCCGTTTCTATTTCGAATTAAAAAAGAAACTCAAAAGAGAAGCAAGAAAAAGAATATTAAATTTTTCTTTTCTATTTTCGACGCCGCCATTAATTATAATAAAACCGTTTCATTCTACCCCCTGGATCCTTTTTTTTTTCCTCCCTTTTTCAAGCACTGAGCTCAGCTTCTAGAGAACCCTGAAATGACATCTCGTACCACATTCCTCTCCGCTACCGACCGAGTAATACACACCATCGCGAAGAGAGAGGGAAAAAAAAGTATATGAACTGGGATGGAGCAAGAAAGAGCGTATCACAAGAATCGAACCCACAAGAACAAAAGAAAAAGGACGAACGTGAGTGGCTACCCGAAGAAATTCCATGGCGTCCTCATACGTCTATCGTTCATCGGTTAACCGGGTTTGCTGTTCTGCTATTCCTAATTTCAAAGTGTGGCCCGACATGAGAGAAAAATCAGGCGGAATGTATTGCGCACATTATATTGTGGGAACATTGAAATGTTGGGTACTGGCGGCGGCGACGTCGGCGTTTATTGTAGGCGGCAAACTCGTCACGCAGTTTAAACGCCTCGTATACTGTCTACATATTGTATGTAATAATAGCCACCGAAACGGATTTGGGGCTCGCGTCTCTTGTCTCTCCCTGTACGTTAGAAAACGATGATCCATCATCGGTCGGGATGACTGTGTATAGCGGCGGCGGCAGGCAACCAACTGCAGCGACTCCAATTGATTTGAGGCGGTGCTGTTGTTGGCCAAGAAGAACAAAAAAAAGGGGGGGACCCCCAATAAAAGAATATTTCAAAAATAAAAACGAGAAGATTGAAGAGGGAAGAAACAAAATATTTTTACAACAATTCAATCAAAGACTGATGGTCACAAAGTAAGAAATAAAAAAAAAAAGAGGCTGAGGTGAAAAAAGATTTACTAAGAAAAAATGTTTGGGAGACTCTCTTTCAAGTCGAGTAGTCGGGGGGCCCACACACAAAAAAAAAAGGATAAAAGGGAAAAAAGAACCTTGCGCTCTTTTCAATCAGGCAAACTCCTTTTGTGCGCTTTGTACTACGGGGGTCGTAACAGCAGACACAAAAGCTGTTGCCGCCCGCGTCAAAAGACTTGTCTTAACTACAAGGTAACAAGAAAGAATAACCCAAAAGAGATGACCCCTTCTGGCTCTCTCTCTATCTCGATGTTACATATATAGTTGAGTCTGTGTTACACACCGAGATCCTCCGCTGTGCGCTCCTCCTCTCTTCTTGGTAAAGGCAAAAAAAAAAAACAATTTCAAACTGATTCTCACCTTAAAAAGAAGAGAGGAAAACTTTCACATTTTCCAGTGGTACCTGTAAAGCCCCTTTAGCTTACAAACACACACCTGGGTTGTGAAACGGCCAACAACTCAATTAGCATTCCTGTCGAAATAAGTGTTGAACTGTTATTATGATTATTTTCCTTCTTTTTTTTTTTAATTTCATTTTTTTTTTCAGGTTTCGGGGGGTGTTTGAAGTTAGGTAAGAGAAGAAAGACCAATGGATGATTCAATCGTTGCCATACAGGTTTTATTTATGTTTATTTTTTGGGGGCTTTTAATAGTTTGAAAAAGAAAAAAAAAATTATTATTTTTTACATCCATGGCCCTTTTCTTCTCTTTTTTTTTTTAAATGATTATTTTGACTAGTTTGGGTTGAAAAGGGCAATGACATGGATATATAAAGCGAGGCGGCGGCATCGTGCGCACATCGCTCTTTAGCTCTAGCGTCTCTATACCTATAAGAGAGAAATATAGCGACGGGGCGAAAGAAAGAGAGAGAGAAAAGAGATTTAATTGAGTTGCTTCACGCCACGTCTTTTATGCACGCTCGTAATGTATTTAGATGTTCATATATATATACATGGGGATTTTGGAACGTCTTGAACGGATACTAAACACAGCTGAGCGAGCTACATTTAGATATAACGTGTGTGCGCGCGCTGGATTCCTTATTCCTTCCCCTTCAATCTCACTCACTCTCTCGTGTTTCTCTTTTAAATACTTTGGAGATGGATGAGACACGGCGACACGCCTACTCAACGCCACGGGAAAATTAGATAAGCTCTAAACCGCGCAGCAGCAGCAGCAGCAACATACAACAAAAACAGCGACGTGGTTCACTGTCTGCAAACGCAAACAACAAAAACAAAAAGGGCAACAAAAGAGGACACAACAAGTTGAGCCTGTAACCAGCTCCACATATTATTCGGACAGACAGAACAAAACACGTATTATATTAGCCCATCAGCGATTTGTTTTTTTTTTTGTTATTTGGTTTTATTGTTTTTGTTTTTTTTTGACGAGTTGCGGTCCTAATGTAACTGGTACGTTTTATCTGGCGTAAACGCTTACAGGCAATCAACGAAACGATGGCGATTGCAAAACAACTGGCGGTGTTCGTTTCGGCACGGCTTTCTTTTTCAATGCGCTTCGCATCGTTCGGCAAGGTCCAGCGATGATGAGGACGGGTCTTTCTGCCCGAAAGAGACACGCGAAATTTGTATTAATACTTCGGAATTTAATATGCGCAAAGGACGGAGACTAAGCAAATAGCTGGCGGACGAAGAGGGCTGGTTAAATGAGCGGATTTCTTTCCATCGATCATTTCATGCAAATGAATTTGTTGTCACGATAATTGTGTCGAAAGAGAAGCGGGACAGCAAAAAGAGCTAAATATTTTTAATTGACTTGAGGGGTAAGAATCGATCTATTTTGCTATAGGTTTGTCTCGTCCCATCGGCACAATCCCTGCTGCAGATGTTAACTAACAAACAAGCGTGATTTTTAAATTTTTTTATTTCTATACACACAGGTCTGTTAGTTATTTTATTTCATAGAAAACATTCTCAACGCCATCCTTTGCAAAGGCAACCAACTATACAAAGAACTTTCGGTTTACCTTTTACCGCCATCTACAGAAGGGCCATCGGCATCAACTACTCACGTTCACGAAATTCCCCATATCTATGTAGTAATTCGATTTAAAATGTTTGTTTACCGCGAATAAAGTTTTAGCTGTGGTCTCATTCTAATACTCTTTTCCACTAGAATACGTTAGATAATAGAACATGCAATCCTTACCCCCTACCCCTTCACGCTGAACAGGCGTCGACCAAAGAGAGTTTCGATTTTGATGTCGAAGGGCTCAGTGAGTCGTCGGAGCACAAAGTCGATTGCAAGTGAATTAACAAGTCAGACAGTATTGGACTTACCGGAAGCTATCAGAGAACTGTTTGCAATGCGGCAATGGAACTTGAACAGAAGACCAGCGGAGGTGTAGTAACTAACAATTCATAGTTTGCAACTGCATACGATGCGGCAATGCACACTACACCTCATTCACCGTCGCTCCACTCCATTCAATCCTGTAACACACATCACACGTACAGCAGTTTTATTGGCTAACTATCGAAAATGAAATATGTACGTAAAAATACCTGTTAACTTTGTTGCAAGTAAACGTATAGTAACGTAAAAGCTTTGTGGGGCTGTTAGCTTGTTTTTCTGAAATCTATGTGAACACTCGTTGGTTTGGAACACACCACTCGGTCCACACACAGTTCCACACCACAGTCGGTTGTATGGCGGAGTAAATAATTATAGCACCCTGCCTTGCGCTAAAACGTTCGAAGTTCGACTGCAAAAGAACTGCAGAAAACTGAAAATGACTCACTTTAACTCTGAGACAATGAAGTAAAAAGGGCAGTGGGGGGGGGGTGGAAAACGATTTGGTTTTGAATAATTTTCTTTTATCTTTTCAAAATTTTTCTTCCCCTGACTCCCGAAAACTTGTACGTCTGCAGGTAATAGGCTACCCAAGGACGTGGCGCAGTGGAGCAAATGGTGGGGTGGGTAATCATTTTCTCGTAGGATGGGCACAAAAATTGTCAAACAACATAGAACATACCATGCCAAAATGTTCCAACTGAACATCGAACATTCTTTATCTCAAATACGTGTTCCTTGGCAGACAGCAGACATTACAGGAGAACGTCACGAATAATAACCTGCCAGCAGACCCAATTTTTCATCTGACGCTACAGGTGTATGCAAATGCAAAAACGTAAAAAAAATGAATAACAATTCCCTCAACGTAAGGTTGAATTACATTCCATTTGCCAACTGTCACCAGGACAGCGCTTTCATTTGTAAATCGGATCGAACATCACCCAGTCCATTTTTTTCCACATCTCTTTGAAAACACAAATGAAAATGCAATATCGTTCAGAAAAAAACGTGTGTAATCATTTCCAATTCATATTTTTTCCCGCCATCATCCCTGCACATATGCAACAATAAAGTTATTACTCAACGGGTGTGGGTGTTCGATAATCGCAATGTCAATCCGTTTGCAATTTCCTAATAGAATTTGCTGACGAAAGGGTAGGCGGTCGGGTAGTAGGTAGAGTAAGCATAGCCAGAATAAGGCAGGTAAGGCAGAGCAGGGAAAGCTGGAGCAACTGGGACAACAGCGTTATCGGGCATGCCATTCTGGTTCAAATCAACGCTCTTGTACTTGAGGTCATCAAGGAACTGCTGGGTGGGTGCGGGAACAGCGATAACCTGACGCTTCTTGCGGGAGCTCTCGGTGGCAACGGGAGCGGCAGCAGCGGGAGCAGCAGCGGAATAGAAAGGATAAGAGTAGAAATATGGGGTGTGGTACGCCAATGGAGTAACAACATCATAGCTCTTCTCCTTCAGATCGAATTTGTTGGTATCAGCTGGGGTCTTGGCAGTCAAATCAGCCTCAGCAGTGACGGTCTTCACGGTGGTCTTAGCTACCAATGGAGCGGGAGCAGTCGGGTAGAAAGGGAAGTAAGGTGCGGTGTAGGGCAGAGCGGCCGGGTAGAAAGGAACCTGGCGTTTAGTGCGGCTGGCGGGCTCGCTGGCTTTCTTGGCCAGGGCCTCGTTCACCAACTTGGCGTGTTCGGCCTTAGCAGCAGCGACTTCGGGAGTATCTTCGGGAGCCACGGGCAGGTTGTTGGACAAGACGCGGAAGCCGAGGGCATCGGCAACGTAGTTGACGCGAACTTCCTTTCCTTGAGGTCCGAGGTAAGCGTAAGAGCCGACTTGGTTGCCGTACGCATCTCGGTAGTTGGACGCAGCCTGTCCAGGGTGAGCATAACCGTAAGCGGCCTGTCCGAAAGCATCCTGCGAGTGGTATTGGCTAGTGAAACCGGGGTAGGCGCCATAGTATCCAGGATAATACTGGGCAGAGGCACAAGCCAAGAAGACGCTAAGGATCTGTAAGCGTATACATGATTGTGTGTTGGAATGATTTATAATGTTAGAATAAACGTTGATTAAGATAATTGTGATTTACCAAGACGTTCATGTTGTTGCTCGTAGAGGACAGAACAGAAGACCAAGTGCCGAATGTAATTGGTGTCCTTCTTTTTATACTCGAATTTCTTGCGAAATTTGACCACGGGCGATAGACTACTCCCTTTAATGTGAACAAGTCTTTATGTTTGTCCTTATTTGTTTACTTCACGGTCAGCGTTCACTTGTATGTAAAAGAATTGAAATAACCTTGAAAGTTGGGGTGATGAGTTGGAATCATCTCCGCGTAAACACTGTTCCCGTTTCTGGTTTTCGCAGTGACCACACCCAAATGCCTTGTGTGTATTGATTAGTTACGTGTCCTGGCTTCCTTATTGATTCAAATCTTCACACGCTTTAGTTTCACGTGATCGTGCTCACGGACTTTGATTGCCAAGAAAGGCAAAAACAAAAATGGTGTTTTTTATTAAATAGTTAATAGAATGATATAAGCTGAACAAGTGAATGTTTCAGTGCAGTAAAAGACTCCACCCTAATACTGTTTTAGGATGTTTTAACGCTAACCCTCTCGTCCAAACAAACTGGAACTCCATAAGCAAAGGGCAGTTGTTTGGCAGGAAGCTAGAAATATGTTTCGACATATCCTCATTCGCCTTATAATTTACTGAGCTACTGTAATAAAAGTTGATGAAACACAATAGGGAGGGATATGTAGGGATCTGCGTTTTACAATAATCACCACAAGTTGTGCTGCCTCATACATATTGCTTGTTAACTTGTCGTACATAATGAGTTAGAGTTTTGATTTATGATTATGTTTAAATGCTGTCGTTATGCATTTTTATAATTATTGAAAACTCTTCATATGTATTTTGAAGACGAACACAATAGTGTGTACGGCAAAAACAGGTTTATGATTAAGAATAATGAGCTTTGTCGATACTTTATATTTAAGGTTTGGTTTCTACCCAATTCGCAGCTGTATTTTAAGTTTTTCAGTTGAAACAAGCTGTGTGGAATGAATTCATTCCTTTGTTATTTTTGTTTGAAATACCAATTTTATTTGAATATCAATGCAATAATTTGTTTTCGTGCTTGCAAAATGAATTCCATCGACAAAACACATCTAATTTTCACAGGAATCAGGGGAAGATCTTGTTGACGTTGTCCAGCACATCAATTCCATCTAGACATTTAATAAAAACCATAGAATCCGTTGACGAAAGGGTAGGCATGAGGGTAGGTGTAAGCGTAAGGAGTGGGATACGCCACAGGAGTGACAACATCGACGCTCTTCTCCTTCAAATCGAATTTGTTGGTACTAGCCGGAGTCTTGGCAGTCAAGTCAGCCTCGGCAGTGACAGTTTTCAATGTAGTCTTGGCTACCACTGGAACGGGTGCAACGTACGGGAGAGTGGCGGGGTAGAAACCAGTGCTGTAAGGCAGGACCTGACGCTTCTTGCGGGAGCTCTCAGCGGCAACGGGAGCGGCAGCAGCGGGGGCAGCAGCGGGGTAGAAAGGATAAGAGTAGAAATATGGGGTGTGGTAGGCCAGAGGAGTAACAACATCATAGCTCTTTTCCTTCAGATCGAATTTGTTGGTGTCAGCTGGAGTCTTGGCAGTCAAATCAGCTTCAGCAGTGACGGCCTTCACGGTGGTCTTAGCTACCAATGGAGCGGGGGCAGTCGGGTAGAAAGGGAAGTAAGGTGCGGTGTAGGGCAGAGCAGCCGGGTAGAAAGGAACCTGGCGCTTCTTACGGCTTCCGGCTGCGGCAGTTGATGCTTCCTTCTGGAGCCTGAAGAGCTCAGCTTTGGCAGCAGCTACTTCAGGGGTGTCCTGAACGGGTTCGGGAGACTTGAGCTCGACAACGGGAGCAACGGGAGCAACAGGCAAGTCGTTGGACAAGACGCGGAAGCCTCGGTGATCAGCTGTGTATGAAACGCTGACGTGCTTACCTTCCGGGTTGATGTAAGCGTAAGATCCTACTTGATTTCCGTAAGCGTCACGGTAATGGGCAGCAGACTGTCCGGGGTGGGCGAAACCATAAGAGGCCTGTCCGAGAACATCTTGGGCGTGGTATTGGCTAGTGAAAGCGGGATAGCCAAAGTAGCCAGTAGGGTAATACTGGGCAGAGGCACAGGCCAAGAAAACGCTAAGGATCTGGAACGATAATTTGATTTTTAAAAATTCAATTTGATGTCTATCCCATGTTTTTTTTTTAATGCTACAAGTAGTTAGTAAAGACAATGTGGCTTACCAAGACTTTCATTTTGACTGCTTGAATAGAACAGAAGCTGCAAATCAAGTGCCGAGTTTGATTCTCAATCGTCTTTTTATACGAAAGCACATGTAGCGTTATTTCTGGATTTTTCCAAAAGGACTAGGCGTGGTACACTTGGTTTTGTTTGACGAAGACGAACTTCGTTGTTTTGTTTTGTTGATTTCATGGTCAAAGTAACGTTCTTGGGTGGATCCGCATTAACCTTGAAGAAACCGGAGTATGTGTAGCTATCTCACTTTGTTTTTTTCTTTTGTTTTTTTGCTTTAATAATTCCCCGCTTTTACTTTCGTCTTTTCACGAGCCACACCCGTGTCTGTGCATGACACTTTTTTTTGCTTGTGTTGACATTTTATCAAATATTTATTTTTTATTCTTAAATCTTCTGCGATGGTAAAAACTCCCACAATTACAATAAGATTCTCAAACACGGACCTTAGAAATCATTTTCGATTTTACGGCGTTTAGATTTTCTTTTTAAATCGCTTAGCGGCGATGTCTTTTATTCAGTTGACTGTTAATTCAGTCCACCAGTTTAACGCGAGTTATGATATAGCTAACATCTATCAGGTATGTTGTGTGCCGTTGGAGGAGAGCACTTGCTGATGTGCGCGTAACAGAGTAATGAAGTCATAACCTGATGTTTCTTGTGGCAATTTGCAGCTATAATTTACCTAAGGCTATACCTGAGCGATAGCTAACTGGAGGTATTGACCGTCAGGTGAGCTTTGGCGATGAACGTCTTTGACGTGTACCTTCCAGTGGACTACCTGGCTGAAACCAAAAGAAACGCCCTATCTTGTTGGCAATGGCCTTTTCGTTTCAAGTGACATCAACGTCAGTGTATTGACTGAAACGCTTCTTCACATGTCCATAACTATATAGTGTCAAGCAATCCATGAATTTGCGTGTTACAGTAAATATTGACTCAATATGGCATTGCTTATCAACACAACACTCGAAAAAATTTCTTTCCTTGCGTGTAACATCGCAATAATTACTAGCAGTGCTAAGCGCGAGTGTTATTGTACTTTTAAGCAGGAATCCTTTGAAATAAATCAAATGGCTGTCGAAAACCAGACAAACTAGCTGAAAATCTAAAAGATTGATTGAAAAACGGATTATGAAAAACTCAATGTCATTTAGCCTAATCAGTTGCGAATCACCGTTTCCAAAAAGAGAGGTAGATAAACTCTTACTGGGTGTTTTATATGAAACCAAAGTGAATACCGTTGCACGACACTGCGTTTGGAACATACGTAAAGCTTCTGGCTATTTCTTGACAACGTTATTAACAGTGATCAACTTTTTTTAGGCACTTTCTGCCCATGTTTTATTGTATAGAAACAATGACCTTAGGAATACAGTTCGAAGAATCACGGGAGTCTTAACGAAAACTGGTTTGCAGAACAATGCCCATTGCTGTCGTTCTGAAAAAAAAAACAAAAATAATAGACCGGTTATATTTCACGGCAATTGCCCGTTCACTGTTATTTCTGAGTACGTTGATCTTTCTACGTGAAACTGTTAACGGTGGAAGCAAAACTGCCACTCGTCTTATATTCGCTCATCAGCACCATATCATTTATCGCCTCTCATCTGCCATAAAAAGATTCAATGTCTTTGATTTTGTGTAATGTTAACAATTGTATGGATGCTCATTCTTGTTGCCATGTACAAGCACAGTTCAACAAGCTACCACCAAACTTTCTTCCTTGAAATAAACAAAATTGAAACAATGTACACTAAATGGTAGAACTGCAAGGTGATCAACACACGTCAAATGTTCGGTTGATAATCATATTCGGGTATAGGTTTTTGTACGTTCTAAGTGTCCAGATCAAGTGCTGTGTTACAAAACTATTCAACCATAGAATCCGTTAACGAAAGGATAGGGATGAGGGTAGAATGCTGAGTAAGCAAGGGGAGCAGTGTAAACAGCTTTATCGGGTTGACCATCCTTGTTCAAATCAACACTGTTGTAGGCAAAATCCCTGAAGAACTGGCTGGTGGGGACGACAGCGACCTGGCGCTTCTTGCGTGAGCTCTCAACGGCGACGGGAGCGGCGGCAGCAGGTGCGGGTGCAGCAGCGACAAAGGGGTAAGCGTAAGGAAGGTGGTAAGCCAGAGGAGTAACAACATCGTAGCTCTTCTCCTTCAAATCAAACTTGGTGGTGGCAGCGGGAGTCTTGGCGGACGGGTCAGCTTCGGCAGTGACGGCCTTCACGGTGGTCTTAGCCACGAACGGAACGGGAGCAACTACGGATGGGGCGACGTACTTGAGTGTAGGAAAAGCAGCAGCGGCGTAGTGGAAAGTTGGGTAAACGGGGACAACAGCCTTGTCGGGTTGGCCGTCCTGGTTCAAATCGACGCTGCTGTATTTAAGGTCATCGATGAACTGCTGGTTGGGGGCGACAACAGCGACCACCTGGCGCTTCTTGCGGGAGCTCTCAACGGCGACTGGGGCAGCGGCCGGGGCAGCAACAGGAGCGAAGTGATAGTTGTAAGCGTAGGGCAGGGGGTAGGCCAGAGGAGTAACAACGTCGAAGCTCTTTTCCTTCAAGTCGAATTTGGTGGTTGAAGCGGGGGTCTTGGCGGACGGATCAGCCTCAGCGGCTACGGTCTTGAAGGTGGTCTTGGCTACCACGGGAACGGGAGCAACGTACCTAACAGCGGGAAGGGCGGCAGGGTAAACGGCTGGAGCGTAGGGAAGAGCTGCGGGGAAGAAAGGAATTTGACGCTTCCTGCGCACGCTCTCAACAACGACGGGGATTTCAGCGGCAGTGGGGTTTCCTTCTTCATCGACGGCGTCGGCGGCAGCGGCGGCCTCCTTGTACAGTTTGGAGAACTCGGTCTTGGCCGCAACGACTTCAGGGGTGTCCTGGACGGGCTCGGGAGCTTTCCATTCAACTTCGGCAGCGGGAGCAGCAGCTACTTTCTCTTCGACAACAACTGGGGCATCTTCAACTGGTGCAACTGGGGCGACCGGGGCTTCAACAACGGGAGCGGCTTCGGCAACTGGGGCGTCAGCAACGGGAGCGGCTTCGGCAGCTGGGGCGGCTGCTGCGGCAGCTTCAGCTTCTTTGTACAGCTTGAAGAACTCGGCCTTTGCGGCAACTACTTCGGGTGTGTCCTGTACGGGCTCGGGTGCCTTACCGTCAAAAACGGGAGCTTTGCCTTCGAAAACGGGAGCTTTGCCTTCAAAAATGGGCGCTTTGCCTTCGTCAACTGGAGATTGAGGCAGATCGTTGGACAGGACGCGGAAGCCCTGGCTATCAGCGACGTAGCTGACACGGACTTCCTTTCCGTTGGGGTTGATGTAAGCGTAAGAGCCGACTTGGTTACCGAAAGCGTCGCGGTAGTTTGTGGCTGCCTGTCCGGGGTAAGCATAGCCAAATGAAGCTTGACCTAGCACATCCTGAGCGTGAAATTGGCTTGCAGTTGGAATGGGAACGCCGTAATAGCCGTACGGCAAATACTGGGCAGAGGCGCAAGCCAAGAACAGGGCGAGAATCTGAAGAGATTGAGAAAATATTTGAAATGATTCTTGTTTCTTGGTTCTTAAAAAAAATAAATAGGAGAAATAGCTTACCAAAACTTTCATGTTTGCTACTCGTAATTGAACAGGAGCTGCAGAACTAGTGCCGACTAGAGTCGCACGCTTGCCTTATATACTTGCCATCTCTGGGCACGCTCCATGATTGTATAGCATTGGCGGTCTTATTTCGTCTTCCAATTTCCCGGACTAGCAGATTTCACGGCCAAAGATTGAACATGGCCAAAAAGTATGGGAAACAACCTTGGCAAGGTTTCTTACCCGCGATGCGCGTGTTAAGACGGCCCATTCGCATCCTGACTAGTTGCTCCCTTGCTCCGGGCGAGAAGCCTGCAACTCGGATGGCCCAAAACGGACACACCCCTCCCGCATCCAGCATTTATCTTTCATTTGCCATTATTACACACGAATTTAAGAATTACTTTTATTTATTTCGAAATAAATCTCTCTGCTCGCAGACTAACTAACTACGGGAAAAGCCATGATGCATATCCAAGTATTTACATACATTGTTATTTATCAATCCGCTTGTGGGGAATTGGCTAGCAAGATGAATTATCCGTCCATAACATTCACTTTCGGACGGTTATCTTGCGCCAAAATGCCGAGAAGAAAAAAAAAACAAAAGAAGAAGCGAAGGTCGTTTGACGGACTTTCCGAAACTCGACTACGGAGTCTTCCTTCTAGTTTGTGAGGACGCCATCGAAAAGGCAATGAACGACTCCACCCAGATACAAGCCCGCTAGATCCTTTTACTCATCGTCTCATGCCTCCAACTATGAATGCAGGTGAGTATATAGATGACACTTTCAAGGTTATGCCGATCAAAATCAATTCGTCGACTGTTCTAGAACTGTTCCTCCTATGTTTCGCGACTGGAATGCTAATGTCATCATTCTTTTCCTTTTCGGAGACGATGGAAAAGTGATAAAGAGCTTCTCCTTTTACGACAATAGCCGTGCATACATCAAGCCAAGATTCATGCTATCTGAAAACAAACTAACAACGTACTGTATAGCGTTTCGGGTTCAATCGCAATCTAACTGAAGAGCGTGAGCGTGAAAGCGTTTTAATCGAAAGTTGTTTTCCATTCGTTTGCCTTTCTGAATACATTTCCTCTTGCCGAATCCCAAATGAGAAGGATGGGATGATGAGAATCAAGTTTCTCGTCGAGGGATGTGATGGGTAAGATTTCGTTTGATAGAATTGAAATAACATGTGAAAACAATTAGCGAAAACGTGTTTCTTCCTGCTATTTATCTCAATTCCGCACCAATGGCGCAATGCACGAGAGCCTTTGTCTTGTTTGGCTCCACCAACTTGCCGGCCTTGAGACTGAACAAGTTATCTTGACGCCAGCATCGTATCTTCCTTGTGGCGCTTAAAGGAAGAAGAACTTTTTGGTCAACAGTAAAAGTGAAAATCATTTCAAGTCTAGAAGACTGGCCAGTTGTGGTAAGACCACACCCTTGACGTGGCAATGTTTCCGGCATTCAAATTACAATCGCCAAAATTTACGAGATCCTAGTTAAACAATACGCAATATCGCCAAACTATCGCAGACGCGATGGTCCTTGACAAAAAGAACTATGAGACTGGCATTATCTGAAAACAGTGCATTGTTAAAGGCTAAATTACAGCATAAATAAAGCGCGAGACCTTCTTTAGTGAGCTATACCCCAGTGATCCCGCACGTTTCAGA
Source organism: Daphnia sinensis (assembly GCA_013167095.2). Lineage (NCBI taxonomy): Eukaryota > Metazoa > Arthropoda > Branchiopoda > Diplostraca > Daphniidae > Daphnia > Daphnia sinensis. The sequence goes on along the minus strand of CM023188.1, from coordinate 1,736,969 downwards.
TAAGGAAACCGAAATTTGCATCCGAATATGGAAGAATTCGGAGCACTTTCAATTTTTTTTTAACGTTATCGCATAAACGAGTCTCGTAATCTAAACCCTAATATGCCTAGTTTAATGCTCTTGCAACACTCGGCCAGTGATGGAGGCAGAGTAAGATTTAGGAAGTAAAGGGTAGGGGTTATGACTGTTGCCTTGAAAATGGATCGCCTTGAAAGTAAGTTGCTTACTTAACCTCCTTAATTCTACCTGCCCTAGGTGTTATTTTTTCCTAAGGGGCAGTAGAAAGGCCTAGAAAGCAATTAGCAGAGAATTGCGATGCTATGCCGCTAGGCTTACGGCGTATATAAGCTGGCCATTTTCCCTCACTACCCATATTCATTTTTCACCTTTGCTCTAGATAACATCCCATTTCAAGATGACTGGCCGTGGCAAAGGAGGCAAAGGACTCGGCAAAGGAGGCGCTAAGCGACATCGTAAAGTTCTGCGGGACAACATTCAAGGTATCACTAAGCCGGCCATCCGTCGTCTTGCCCGTCGTGGTGGAGTGAAGCGTATCTCTGGCTTGATTTACGAGGAGACTCGAGGCGTCCTGAAAGTGTTCCTTGAAAATGTCATCCGAGATGCTGTCACCTACACCGAGCACGCCAAGAGAAAGACGGTGACAGCCATGGACGTCGTCTACGCCCTCAAACGCCAGGGCCGAACTCTTTACGGTTTCGGTGGCTGATCATCTTGCAGATATTTTATACTCAACTTCATTGTAACTTTTTAATTTTCTGGACTTGACAACGGTTCTTATCAGAGCCACAAAATGATTTGAACGGAAAGATCGATTTACCGCCGGTATTGCCCTATGTTTCTTTTTATGTTCATGTTTTTTTCTCTATCTGCGCGTCTGCGGATTAATTTTATCGCCTAGTCAAACTTGTTATCGTTAAACAAAGAAAGTTCTTTTATTATCTTAATGGCCAAGCATGTGAACCTTTTGGGAGCATTCCGGTGTTTAACGGCGAGTGTTCAAGAATGCGCGCAATTGGCATTGCCGTTCGAATCCTAGTAGTTTTGCTGTTATGGGATTGTGAGGCGTCAACCGTGGACAAGGCCAACCTTTCTCAAACAAGTTTGAACGTTACGGAAACAACAAGCTGTAAGCATTCAAGGATTTAGCTCTTCTACTTCTTTGTTTCATAACTGTGTTTTAATTTTGCAATAGTTTGCGGTGGTTTTGTCACCCATTCATTCGGTAACATCACGTCTCCGAAGTACCCGTCCAACTACGATGACATGCTTAATTGCAAGTGGCATTTTCTTGTCCAATCTTCCCATAGGATCCTCTTCCAATTCTACAAATTGTTCAGTACGGAGCATGGATATGATCGTGTGTCTGTATGAAGAGATTTTATTAAGTTATCACAGTTGAATGTCGTCGGCCTAAGTGTTGATATATCTTTAGATTTATGATGGAATCTCTAATTCAGCTCGGTTGATTGTCGAACTTTCTGGGAATGATAGTTTGAGCCAGATTTTCACGACTACCTCCAATACAGCAACTGTTCGCTTCACTACCGATAATAGCTTAAACTTTCCTGGGTTTGCACTCTACTACTCTACGGATCCTATTCCAGCGTGTGGAGGTGTACTATACACGGATGGTACTATTGAGACTCCAGATTTCCCGGCTCACTATCCATCATCAGCTAAATGTCGATGGGTTATTACTGCTGATATTGACAAGCGGATTGAAATTACCTTCGAATCTTTCCAGACTGAACCTGGAAGAGACTTTTTGACGGTTGGATTAGATCAAACTAAATTGGAAAACAAAATATTAAATACCTATTCGTTTTTTTCTTCCAGATAATGGATCCTCTAACAGATTTACCGTTGTTGATTCACTCCGGTTTTAGTTTGCCGGAAACGTTGATTTCTCCTTCCAATCAACTTATTTTGATATTTCAATCAGATCATGTCATTAATCAACCTGGGTTTGAACTGAGTTACAAAATAATATAAATGTTTTCACTCTTCATTTGTCAAATTATTTTTCAGAAATATATGTTTAATAACTAGGAAATTTTTATTAAATTATTCGTGTTTTTCAAAATTTTTATTGGCTTTGACTACAAAACATACTCAAATTAAACAATCTCACAAATGCCTCCAGCAGCTGCAATGGTAGCTGAAAGCTTTTCTGCCTCTTCTTTTGGAATATCGGCTCGCACCACTGCAGGTAGAGTTTCCACAAATTTTTTGGCCTATTCAAGAAGGGAATTAGTTTATCTTACTAGTAATTTTAAAATAAAATCTGTTACTGTACTTGCACAAGGTTCATTCCTTCTACAATATTCTTGACTTCCTTAATCAAGGCAATTTTCTTAGCTTCATCAAACTTTGTAAGCTTGACTGTAAAAATTGTTTGAACTTTGGCCTTGGGTGCTTCTTCTTCCTCCTATAAAGAAAACAAACATGAGTTTAGCTTATGACTAATTTGAAAAAATGCTACCTCTTTTGGTTGCGCTGGGGCAGCTGCAGGACCAGCACCATATGCCATAACTGGAGCATCTGGGATTTTTAGAGTTGTTTTTAAGGCTTGATTTAGTTCTGCAACCTCGATGAGAGTTAACTGCGAAATATCACTAACGATCCTTTGTATTTTTTCGGCTGACGCCGCTTGAGTTAACGTACGGCACCGAATGCTGCTGGACACTACGGCCTTTGATCTATTTTTTCATTGTTATTTCAGTGAATTAGATTATAAACAGAAAATTTATGCATACCTTGCAATAGACCGTAAATAAAACATTTTTGTAGAGATCATTTTTGTTAGTCACTTCGATGAGTGTCACGTTTTGCGGTCAAAGAGGTGGCAGACGAAAAAAATCAATGCATCCTTGAATGTAGTTAACGTAGTTGATAAAACATTAGGTCATAACTAAAGTTTTAACATTCAAAAACAACACATTTCTGAGCCTATCTTCGAATAATAAGAAATATTTTTTCATTTGATTTATTTTTCTCTTCTTTATTCTTTTTTTATAGATGAAAATATTTTTAAATTTTTAAAATGAGAAAATGACCCCCAGATGGCACTGAATGATCGAATTTCGTTAAAAAATATAGGAAAGAAAATAAAACACTGTCGCAACAAGGAGGCGAAATCAGTGACGGATAAAATTCAATATTCAAGATTCTCTTACTTCCTGTCGAATAAAAAAATGAATAGTTGTTCATATTATTTTATTTTGTTTTACTTCTTTTCATCCCCCTTGGTCTCAGATGCCTATGGTAAAACAATATCAGTCAAAACTTTTCTCTAACTAGAGAACTTTTTTTATATGTTTGTTATTTACAGGTTACAGGTTAAGAGTAGATTTAATTAACAATGGCCCAGCTGTTCTGGATGCTAACATAACCTTCACAGTAAAGTTGTCCAACCCTTCTGGGGTTGTTCCATCTGGTCCTTTCTATTGTACATTTTATGATGAACTCGGAAACTCATTTACTGTAAGTCAATTTGTAAAAACAGCATTAATGGATTGGCACACTAATAATTGATCTAAACACAGACAGAAACCTTGAATGCTGTAATATTCAACTATACAGTCAGCTACCCAAGTTCGAATTTCAAAAAAGGATATTACAGAATGGATGTCACTGTTTATAAAACAGAGTTTATATTTCCTATGCCTCAAGGATCAGCTACTACCAAATTTGAGCTTACTGGTATTGATATTTAGTGAAATTTCAGACACTTGTAATAAATATAAATTTATCCTGCAGAAACATTGAATGGGCATATAGCTGCCATCCAGAAAAACTCTTCTCAGCATGTGTCACCCCACTTTGTTTCAACAGGAGAAGAAACACAACTTGTGGTTAAATTTCATGACCCTGAAGATTTCCTCAGTCAAGCCCAAGATCTAGTATTTTACTGGTTTGTGAATGATGTCAATTATGGTACTACAAAAACACCAGTTTTAAAGTTCAACTTCACAGAAGTTAAAAATCACACTGTTATGGTTGATGTGTATGCCACATTTGCTGTCCCAACAACAACTAGTATGTCTGCACATATTACTTTTTAAAAGAGTTAGTGAATCTAAAGCACATTTATTCCTTTAGGCACAACAACAACTACTACCACTACGACGACAACAACAACCACAACAACAACGACGACGACGACGACGACGACTCCACCACCAACTACAACATCGACATCGGTTCCAACTACGTTGCCTACGGAAGTGACAGGAAATTCATTGTTGACAACTCCGTCAAGAAACGTTTCCGGCGCTCGGAGCAAACGTAGATCTAGCTATATTCACTATGAGCGTTTCATCGGCTACAAAGTGGCTCTATTTACTTTGGAACTGCAAGCTCGAGGTAAGTCACGTTTGACGTTTGTTGTAAAGCCATAAGGTTGACAGTCTCGTCTCCTCCAAAATTGCAGATCCTGTCAGCAATGTCTCGATTCACGGAAACAACTGGCTGAAACACGGTGACATCATGAACATGAACATAACGTGCAATGGATCAGCTCCCTTTTACTACTGTTGGGCGTTTGACGGATTTATGAACGAAACAAGTAATAAAATAGGGCGATGTTATCTCAGAGAAATTATGTCTAATAAAACTGTGTTTTTTTAGCTAATGCCAGCTGTGAACTGCCAATCAAAACCAACAACTGCGAAGTGCAATTGTTGCACTACTTTAGCAGTCCTGGCCAATACATCCTTCCCGTCGTTTTGTACAATCAAGTCTTTTACCAAGTGATTCCGCTCAAAGTCAACATTTATGAAGGTACATTTTCCCTATCGACTTAACAATAATTGAATAACTGATCAGTATCATCGGACGTCCGTTTTTAGCTGACCGTAAAGCGCAACTCTCACTAGTGGTTGTTCCAATCGCATCGGCCTGTGTCGCCATCGTTAGCATTGCGTTTGGTATTGGACTTTACTTTTACACCCGCCGCAAGTACGTCTTCCTCATTTCACTATTCTTCATTCAAACCACATTTGGTTCATTTCATAATTGATTTCTAGCTTGAGGATAGAAGTGGCCGATTTTGATTTCGAAGAGGAAGACGTTGGAAATCCCGAATCGTTTTCCGGCCGACTCCGATCTTCCATACTTCAGTACTGGTCAAGTCTGAAGGGCCAAACTCCCGCTGCCAACACGAGTTACCAGAACATAACCTTCGATTAAGTTCGCAAGTCGCCTTTTTTCTTTATTTTCTTTTTTTCTTTAAAAATAAGCGAACGTCAATTTCTCTCTTCCGCCTCTATTGTCGACTTTAATCTCGTCATTCCCTTCGTTCGTTTCCGCCGCGCCATTTTTTTATGTTGTTGTTGCCAATTATTTTCGCCATCGCAGCGTTGCAGTAGATCTTTTTTGAGTTTCTCGTCATTTCGCCTGGCTCCGGCGCAATCCAAAAAACATCAACTACACCTTTCTTATATTATTATTATTATTATTAAAAGCCTGTGATAATGGCATCAGAATGTAATGGGTCCCCCCCCCCCCCTCCACAACCCTCGTCATATAAAAAAGGAAGGAATCTAAAAATCCCACGAAAAATAAAACGTAAAATGCAAATTTACATTTTCTCTTCGTTCAATAACAAACGATTGCGTATTCCATAGATGGCGTTTGCCACTCCCGAACGTGAAAATGTAATCCAAACAACAAAAAAATCGCATCCGTGACTGTGTTCGCCGTGATTTATGATCAGTCCGTCAGAAATGCCTGATTAGAAAAAAAAAAGAGGATTAGGGAGTGGAGGTAGCATAAAGGACCATGAGGAACTAAACCTGGCGGGCATGTTGCAGCGCAAATGACAAATGACGGTAAGATACAGGTCACCATTTGTCGGTCCCGCTAAGAAGGGACAACGAGTTCGTTTTCTTCTTCGTCTTGTTCGCTTCTTTGTTGTCGAATTCTCACGACGAGGGTACGTTTACTGTTATGCAAAATGAAAAAAAAAAGAGAGAGATGGGAAGGAAGAACCGAAAGATCGAAAGCCCATCCATTCATGTCTCTGATGTCATCCTTTCAAGTCACATCCATCAGCGAGAAAATTCCCCTGGAACCTTCATTTTCTTCTCCTCTTATTTCCTCCCCCCCACCCAGCCTCACCAGATGATGCACACAAAACACACATCCTACGTGTGAGAAATAAAAAATCTAAATTTTTCGTACAAAAAAAGAAAAAGATTGTTGTATTGTGTTGGACGATCAACCGCGCGCTATTCTTTTTTTTTACCAAAATTTATTGCGTTGCGGCGTGCGTCGGCCGCGCGCACGGACCAAAATATATACCTGTGCCGATCGCAGCGTGCCTTTTTAACATCAGCAGCAACCCCACAGTCACGACCTTGCGGGAGTCGAGCGGCAAAAAAAAAATAACGTCTACGTGCAATCTAATCATCGCCATCAAATGATTCGTGAACTCCACCTGGAAATTAGTATTTTTTTTTTCTTTCTTTTAAACGGCCAAAAAATGCAAATGTTTGTCGAATATTTTAACAATAAAAAGAAGAAAAAAAAAAGTCGGGCTTATAAACTGCTGTTGGAAACACGATTCGACCAATAGCCAGTCAGGACATATATATATATACACTGACGTGCATATGAAATCTAATGGTAATAATAATTACATGGGTATCTTTTTCTATATTCGCCTTCTGGGTTTCTTTGTCTGATACTTATGGCCCTCCTCTTCTTGCCCAATCGTCATTATATTTCTCCTCTTCCAACAACGAGAGTCGATTCGTCTATATATTGCGCATCGTCGATATTGAATTACACATTCAAAGTGCGCTTGCATGCGTCGTGCAGGTCATCATCATCATCATCGCATCAGTAGCAACAGCCCAGCCCAGCTCACGCATACATTATACACACACTCTGACTGCATTCCTCTTCTATTCTAGAAGCTTTATACGTGCGCAATCGAATTTCTCCAACAGGTCTACATATATTGTATTTCATATCCTTTATTCCTTCATTTTATTCGTTCATCTCTTTTTTGAGTTCAGCATTTCTATACTGATCTATGGCGAAAACGACTCACGCGGGATCCTTAATTTTCTGTTTCACGGCGTTTCTCTTTTATGTCTGTACGTGAAAAATCCACAGACGTTACACACACACAGAGATAGTACTACACGATAAGACACACCAACAACAATAATAAACCCGTTCTGCGTTAAGAAGCCAGAACGAAGCGTTGCGCAAGACTTCTCCGCGAGGAGGCCAAGTCAACAACGCGTGAGAAAGAATGATGGATTGATGAAAAATCTCGCGCGTCGTGTTATCTATACAAAATGGTTCCCTGCCGTTTTTTCTATTCGATGCCCCCACACATCAGCCGCGTTTATTTTTTCTCATTTCGTTGCGTCTGTTTTGTTTGTTGGTTTTGAGGGCATCACGTTCCGGCTACGTTTTACACGGTCGTGTCTCATTATGGCAAAAGCTTCAACCACTGGTCTCATTTTTATTTTAAAAACTTATATATCCTTGTCCGCTAGCGTGAAAACTATTTACACACACAACGTCGTAACATGTCGTGTTCACACCCGGAAAAATTTCATCATCAACAGTGTCTACCATCACCAACGAGACTATGTGTCTCCTCTTTTGTCAACAATCACAACTTGACGAGTGAATGAAATCCAAGGGAAAAATGGAAAGATATTAAAATTTTCGTTTCTCAAAGGGCAGGGTGGTAAATTGCCCTTCTTTCTAGGGTGTTGGTTTATGGTTTATGATATTTGCTGCACTGGATTTGTTGATGGTGCATACATCTACAACTTTCCTTTTTGAAGATGACTTCGTTTTTGGGATTGCAGCCAAGGGATACTTCCCACGCTGTTTTTTTCAAAATGTGCGCGCATCACAAACACTCAGAGCAGAGCAGCACTTTTGGTCCACCGCTGGGCGTCCTTCCATATAACAATTTTTTTGGCTGGGCTTTGCGATAAGACAAAAGCTTCCCGTCGTGTCTGTCTTTCAGGAAAAAACAAAAAAGAATTAAAACACACACTCAAGAGAATCTCCGGAACCAAAGAAAGAAATATTTTTTTTTAAAGGAATAAACCGGTCGTTCATCCATCACACGGATCACCTCCCCCTCCTCTCCTCCATGGCTTGCAAATAATAACACAACAGGCTCGAGAAAATTCCCCCCTTTTTTGAATGTAGGAAAAAAGCGTGAAATTGAAATCGTATATAGACAAACTGCATTCCGGCCGTGATGTTGCGGATGAAAGATGCAACGTGAACGATGATGTGATGCATTGCAGTAATCCCGATAAATAATCCCGAAAAAAAAAAGAAGTATCACGACACACTGGTAATAGCTAGTGCAATATGATTGTAGACGTACGTTGGCTCGTAAAAGGGAATTTGTCCGGCTAATTTTCTCATAGATTTTTAAGCGTGACTTATCCTCGTGTTTTTACAACTGAAATAAAAAACACAAATTCCCAGCCATTTTCCTTTTTTTTTCTGACGACTCTTCTCGCATTTTTTTTTCTTCTTGATATTACAACTACAACCGTCTCTTTCTAACTCTCCTCCTTGTTGTTGTTGTCCTTGTTAGGCGACACCTCCATTGGCCGTTCTGCGAACTACATCCATCTCGTTTCAACAGTTGATGAAGAAAGATGACTCTCTCTCTCTCTTGTTGTAAAATTGTGTGCGTCTATACCCGTCATCTTCTCCTCAAATGGCGGATGGCTTGTTAACGAGCTCGCAGAGCCACACAGACACACATAAGGCAACCATTGTTTGTTGTGAATTTCGCTGTAGGTCCCGGCCGCCATCGTCGAGTCACCCCCGCAAACCGCGGCCTAACCCGACCTATGTGAGGGGAGGGTATGCAAGGTTGGCATAACACGCAGTCGCGTTCATTCAAACGTATAGCAGACGAGAGAGAAAAAAAGAAAATTAAAGGAGGGAGAAAATGATGTTGTTACGAGGCATCGTCTTACTGGCACGTTGTGAGGTTTTCGAGACTGTGCGTGTGGCGTCGGTTATTACGACAGGGGGGCTCACCCCACCCGTACATATCTTTTAACCTTCTCCGGTGGGTTGCACACATGATTGGGCAGGCTCTCATTTTTTTTTTTTTCGCCAAATTGGCAAGACACGCAACTTTTATTTGCTGGGTAACTGGGCATCAGTTGACCCTGCGACCTCTCTACCATATGCGCAACCATCGTAAAAAAAAAATAAAGGAACATAAGACAATTTATGATTCAGAAAATAGTTCCCTCGCCCATCTGGATATTTTCAACGTATGAATATTAAAAAAAAAAGAAATGATGGCCGCTCTCCATCTTGTTCTCTTATACAGCGGTGGTGCACGATTTGGAATAATCCATTATTACCGCATCGCACGCCGTGTGCGGCTCTTTCTTTTAAGTTTCTTTTTCTTTATAATTTTCTTCACAATAACTCGCCAAGATTTTTGTTCTTATCTTAAAGAAGAAGAAAAAAAATAGATGTTTGTTTGCTGTCTCCATCTCCGTGTGTGGGAGGAGAGGGGGGGGCAGCAGCGATGTGCTATAGCCTCTCATCTGTTTGGCCTGGTTATTTATGACTTGTATAAGACGCATCGTATCATAAAAGTCGATCCTCTTTTTGTTTTTAGCGTTGGCATGATGAATCGTAATGATACAGCCCGCCAATGATGATATTCTATGTGAATACACACACACACACAAGCCATACTTTTGTTTATACCCTATAGAATTTCTTTGCAGGAGAAATTGTATACTCTGGTCAGGTATGACGAAGGTAACAGCTCTTAGAAAGAGAAGGATAGCAGACTCTATTATGCGCATGGAGTCAAGAAAGCAATAAGAGGAGTGACAGTTTTGAAATGGAAAACCAAAGTCCAAAAGTGAAACTCGATCGGCAACAGGTGCGCAACGTCCCCGTATATTATACACAATTTCTTTTTGTTTTTGTTTTACATATCGTATAGTATTTTAAAATAAAAAGTTGCCGCTTATACGCGTGTTTCATTGGTTCGGCGCAACGATGGAATGACGTAGGAATTTTTTTCCTTCATTAAAAAAAAAAAAACAAAAGCCTCCCCCTCCTCTCTACCCACGTCTTCAGCAATATACAACAGCGGTGATGCAGAATTGATGCGTCATGTGGTTATAGAAGCGCGGGCTGCGTGTTCTTTTCCGCGGACTCCGAGAGTCATCGACGAGCGGCGGGACTGCGGTGGAGGGGCATCAGCCGAAATAACGAAAAAGAAACGTATAAGAAAGAAACTATTATATATATTATAAGAAAGCGAATGAAAAGCGGGTCGAAGAAAAGAAAAGAACTAACGAAAAAAAAAAAGAAATGAATTTATTATACACTCGTTGAGAGAAGAGAGAGAAAGAGGAGAGATATATAGTGGAAAGGATAGAGCCGGGCTTTTCTTAGATGCCGGGGCAATAAGTGAGTTGCGCATTTTATTATTCTATACGTAGTATATAGCGAGTGGGAAAAAAAAGGCATTTAAAAGAAGAAAAGAAAATGGACGAATGGAGAGAGCGACGGACGAGGTGATTGCCGAATAGCAACAAGGCAGGGTGGAAAGCAAAAGAATCAAAAAAAAAAAACCTGATGCATACGTAATGAGGCGGGAAGTCCTTTGACTGCGTCTCGTGTATATCCGTTATTTTATATCTATTTTTCTTTTTTTTTTTGGAAAAACTGTTTTTGTTTCGTTTCTTAAAAGGTTAGACAATTTTTTCTGTTGTTCAATTTTCTATTTATTTTTGTTTATTTATTTTTTTATGTATCCCAAATTTTCCTGCTGGTTAGCGCAGATTGAAGGTTCCAGTTTTTTTTTGTGCTGTTGTTAGTGTTTCACATCAAACACGCCCTGAAATACAAACGAAAACAACACGGCATATGCTATAACAAGCGTTTGGACGTGACTGATGATCAACTGATTGCTATTCATTGAAGCACAGGTCAAGAATCATTATTATTGTAAATAAAAACAAAAGAAAAAACCTATCGCATAATATATGCGCATTTCAATCTCTTTTCGCTCTTTGACATTTTGCCTTTTCTAGAGCTACATGTAAAATACAAACAAGAAAATAAATCATGCACTTCCAACATCACAAAAGGGTTTTCGTTTCTCTATACAACTGGATGCTGCCTTTTTGCTGCCGTAGTAGATCCAGCTACCGGATTTTATTTATTTTTTATTATTAGCCGTGCTGCTGTATGTATAAAATATAATATTCAGACAAACCCAACCGGTCGGCGTGCCTCTCACGTATTTTTTCTCGGCTATTTGAAACTACTGTTTTTTTTTTTGTTGGTACTTTTCGTGCGGAGCCACCGAGTTGATCGGGCTCCATCCATCCTCATAGACCGCCCGATGGGTATAGACATTGACGTATACTGTATATACGTTATATTACACAACGTCGATTCCGGTAGTGAACCAACAGCTTTAGAAAAAAAGAAATCACCATAGATGCTAGAGCGATATGTTTATGGTAGAAAGAGACACAGAAATAAAAGATGTGTAACGTTAAATTTTTAAAATGTTTTACTGATTTAAATACTTGGGGGAGAAATGATTCGTTATTTGTTCCTGTATAGGAATTCGTTTTCATTTTTTTTCAGGTGAAATTTTACAAGTGATGATACAGTTTTTTTATTAGAAACTATGTACGGCTTTTTAACTCGACGATTGTGTTATGGAATGTGTTTGTGAGTTGCAATGGTATGTAATGCATTCAAAGAGAAAGGGTACATACTCTTTGTGGGGGGGGGGGGGGAGGGGGGTGGAACCGAGCGATTCACGGTGTTTCACGGGTGGCCAGATCGACAGCTAACATCACACAACGACGTTAACTCGATAAAGATCTGAGCTAATTCACCGATGATGCCATCGAGAATTTCAAAACTATTTCTTAATGTTTTTTTCTTCATTATTTATGAGCAGTGCTTCTGGGTGTTCGTGAGTGGCCTCAGTATTTGGTAATTCGAGAACCCGTTCGACGTAGATGTTGATGGTTATATGATTCAATTGAGATTCCTTTTCTTCATCCACTGGCTGATGTGTAACGCAGGAATGTTTTTTTTTTCTTCTGCGAAACCGGAAACATTCCACGACGGAGGGAAAATAAAAATGTTTTAACAAAAAAAAAAAGAAAGAAATCTCTGAATATGCAAGAGGAATGATTTTTCATAGTTTCATTAGCCATTCAAATCGATGCATCATCGTATCGTTTCCCCATCGATCCTTTCCGTCCCCTTTTAGTTTCCTATCCATTTTTGAATACATGAATTGTTCTGTATACATGTGCCTGGGCCTTTTAAATATTCATTTCTCTTTATATACCCATAGGCCTGATGTTCTCTGTGTCTTCCCCTCATCATGTAGCCGGATACATTTTAACATATATCAAGAATGTGCTGTGTAGTCTACATGGTTAATGCATTCTTGTTTTTATATGTATATCCAAACCTTCATCGCACATTTTTTTATGCTTTCCCGCAACAGCTGCAAGTCGCCGTGTGCCGTCATCTTTTATTTCCAACATGCAGCCAAAGAAAATGATAAAAACTTCTGTCGATGATTTTCTTAAATTTTTAGATTCTCCCCCCTTTTTTTTGTAATAACAAATTTCATTCCCTATTCTCGCATTAAGTCGTGAAGCTGATGCCGGACTTTTTCTTTTTGATTTGAAAATGGTCAAAGACGAAAAAAATTGTCTATTTGGTTATTCGTGAACGCGTGGCAGTAAGTTGGATCACGTGATTCGTCTCTCAAATGAGGTGCGCATTAATAAATAGAACGAGCCGGTATAAGAGTGTCCTAGGGCTACGTGTCCATAATGATGATTTGATGTGCTTCTTCTATTCATATTCACGCTGCGAGTTATTTTCCTTTTTTTCCTTATTAGTTTCCTTATTATTACATTATCCTATAACGCTAATTGGCAATTGAAAGGTGAAGCTTTATCACCGAGATGGCTGTGAGATGATTGACATGCATATCCGGATGCAACCGAAAAATATTGAACGCGCGTATACGGGATGCGCCATATCCAATCGACGCACGCCGAAGGCCACGGCGTTTTACGTTATTTTTTTATTCCTTCTTTTTTAATTAAAATTTTATTTTATTCGTTTTTTTTTAGTTTGTTCTTATCCAATCTCGAATATACCCGACCGGTTGGCCGGAGCCAGCATCTGTTATAATTTATTCCGTTAGTGACTCGGACATTTCATTTATTATATATTTTTTTTTGTAATTCGATCGTGTGTCTTATTTATTCTCTTGTTCTTTGTCTTGTTCTTCCCTTTTTTTTCGTTTTTCCTAATCATTAATTTCGTGACGGCAACGACGAGGACTTGGAATAGAACGTGGCAAAAACTCGAATTTCTCGTCCCAGTTTTCTACTGAATTATTTCGTTCTTCATTTAACAATAAATTCTGTTCAAAAAAGAAAAAAAAGATTAATGACCTTTGCAGTAATTTGGCGCGTAGATCAGGAAATCATGAAAAGCTAATCAACCGGTCAAAAACTTTAGTCGATAAAAAAAAATGGTAAGACGGAATGATGAATTCATCGTAAAGTCAATCAAAAATGCCACTATACACGAGTCGTTTTTCAACTTAAAAAAAACGGGTGATCTTATTATGAAATTCTGGGAATAGGGCAGAAGCAAGTCCCGAACGAGTGATGACGGCGACGACTCCCGTTGACGATAGGACAGCGACTACCGTGTCTTTCACGAAAATAAAAAAACTCATCCTACCAGGTACTACAAAAAGGTATTTTCTTTTTTAAATTAAATTTCGTATATGTGTATATCAAAGTCCACAACCGAAATAAAATGCTTTGATAATGAAATAGAAACGAAGCAGACTTCATTAATTTTCATTTTCTTTGAAAAACAATTGAAAAAAAGGGTTCATGTCATTTGAGTTTCTCTTTTTCCAACGAACTATTTTCAGAGATAAAACAGTTTTATTTTTTGTACTTGTTTCCAGTCCAATTTATATTGACCTTCTTCGAATAAAGGTGTGTATAAAAGAGGGGGGTCACTGATAGACAGAGGTGAGAGATGCCCAGTGGTTTTTGTGGTTCTCGTTGTCCATATATTTCCCTCAACACAAACACGGCCAAAGAAGTAAAAAAAATCTTGCAAAGCCATCGTACGTTTTTTTTATCATTTCATCGGCCACTTTTCTTGTGGAACCCCAACCACTCCGAGCCCCCCCCCCCCCCCCTCTCTGTATTTTATTTTATTTTTTTAGACATTTTCTTTTGTTATCAGCTCTAACCAAAGCACTATATAACTCCCCCCCCCCCCCATCTATTTCATATGGAAAGAAGAAGAAGAACTTTTTGTGTTGATCTTCTTCTTTTTGAGAGTGGGGGAGGAGAACCAATTGGTCCCCCCCTTGTTATGTACCCATCTTCTTCTTCTTGGTCGACCACAATATTTGTGGGCCATGTAGCAAAAAAGCCCCAGAAAAAAAAAAATCTCCGCCTCTTTTATTTTTCTCTCTGGAAATCTTTTCTAACAACCCCTCTGGGCGTCTATACCTCTAGGTAAAAGAGAGTGCATTACTATAGGTAAAAGAAATATATTTATACTTTAAACATATCCACAGCTAAAAATGTAGACTCCAAAGAGAGGGTTAGATTTTCTTTTTTTTTTCCAAGTTAAAATTTACATAATTTATTTTGAATTTTTGGAGGCAGAAAAGGAAAAGAAAAAGAAAACAACTGTGTTATTACAAGGAAACGGTGTATAGCTTTTGGTTCTCGTTCGTGTTCGGAAGGCTATCGACGTTGTAGATCAAAGAGAAATGGTCAGCGCGAACAACTACTCTCTGTCAGGCCAGCGCATCAGCATGGACGCCATAAAACGCACTCAAAAAAGGGCAACGGACTTACGGAGACTCAACAGTTAAACATATTGCCTTGTCTATTTTCTTGTGTTCAGTATCTGAGAAAATCAAGGCAAAGCCATCAAAAGGCAGAAGAAGAAGAAAAAAAATATAGTAGTTAGTTTTGCCATGCCATATCTAAAGCTTTACCACTACTCGTTTGCATTCCCGCTATATAAGCTGGCTATGTTATGTTTGTGTTTGCCTTTTGCGTAGATATTTATACGACCCCTTTTTTTTTCAGATAAGCCATTTATGCATTTCTCACGTTGGGAAATGGAGAAAGACAACGTAAAAAAAAAAACTTGGCACACCAAGATTTTTCTTTTTAAATCAAAATGGAAAAGGTTTAGTGGGATTTCAAAAGTCCAGCTCACTTAGTAAATTGTCATTTTCCGGTCCGCTTTTTTTTTCCTGGTTGGACTCGTAACGTTGGACAGTTAAACATGTATATGTAGGCCATCGACATTTTGTGTCTATTCATTAAGATCTCCCCCCCGAAAGAAAAAAAAAACGAGATTTGAAAAATGGTTTGGGGGAGGCGGATGGCCCCGTTACATCGATGACGTGACTTTACCCACTTTTCGCCAAGCCATTAGTTTAAAAAATTGGAAACAAGGAAAAATAAAATGAAGGCGGACATTTTGCAATAACAGGTCCCTAATGTTTTGAAAAATATTTTTCTTTTTGACTATGGGCGCGGTGAAATCAATTGAAGGAGGACGACTGTGTTCCTAGCCAATTGGGGATAACTCGGTAAAAAAAAAATCCATTTCTTTCTCATTAAATATTTTTTATTTTTTCAATGTACACAAAGAGTCCGTCTCGACAAGAAAGATGTGGGTAGAGACGTATATACGCGTCAACCCGGTGTGTGTGTGTCTCACCCATTAAAAAGCAATCGGAGACACACACACACCGGGCATGAACATATCCTTTCTCCAGAGAGCTGTTTGCCTTTTTTCTCGCCCGTCATCTCAAAACGAGACACTGAAAGATGACAACATATATATATATTTTTTGTCTTTATTATTATGCCGCTCTCGCATTCAAATGTCTATCCCAGTTTTTGGGGTTGGCTTCTCATCGTCATATCACCCAGATGCGAGGATGTCTTGCGGCTCCCTTTCTTTTTTTGCGGCTATTTGAAAAAAAAGCCGCTTGTTTGATGATGATGCAAAAAAAAATACGTACAGCCTATGATAATAGAAATATTAGTTAGGTTAATGACTCTATGTTTAGATCAAGTGAAATTGGATTTTGGGTGACGTTTTGTTGAATGAATTCCAGAAGCAGTCGGCTTGGTGCGCTGTCGCCTTCAGGTGAAATGTGCTGCTTCGTTTCATAAAGAAATTGGCGTGTTAGACATCAAATGAAAGCAAAAAAAAAAGAGGGAGACAGATATAAAAGAAACAAAAAAATGAAAATGGCGCCAGCTGCTGTTTGGCTTTAGAGGGATTTCTTTTTATTTTTTTATTTTTATCAAGTCTTAACATCAACGTCTTTTGCAGTTTGGATTGTGTGAATGCCAGACGCCACCGGAGGGGTCGTATATTCAAAACGTCGTTCTTTTTATATTGGACACTCACGCGGTTGAAAAAAAGGAAAATTCATGGAGAGAAAGAGTTAAAAAATAAAAAATCTTGGCCAGTGGCAAAAGCTTTTGGCTTATTCCCCGTTCCCGACAGGTGTGAGAACGCACGCGTGACACTTTATGCTCCATCATCGTCCATCATCAACAATGGGCTACCACGTACATTTACGTGTTAGGGGCAATAGTCAGCGTGTACATATATATATATGCGTTATACACCGTGTGGTAATAATAATAATAATAATCACACCGAGTGCGGAGAGAGAATATCCCGATAGATGACCGATGCGCGCGGGAAACAGGTGAGGGTTAAATTGCCTCATCACGAGAGAGTTCCAAAACAAGGAGAAAAATAAAAATGAGATGCAGATGATGCCACAACGTCAAACGATTTCGATAGGTCTGTGACGAAGCCCTTTTTTTTTCGGATAGGCTATACCTGAATTTAAATTTCTTATATGAGATCATCATAAAATTTTAGTTCTTATTGTATTGTGAATTAAAAATGGAAGGAAGAGTGGGGGACGGGTAACATTTGGTGTCGATTCTTTCTGATTGTTAAGAGTATTAAAAAATATAGGGACATCGTTACGATTTGTGGTCCAAAATTAGGCCACACAGCAGAAGATCGTCAAAGATAACTGTTTTTCTTTTAATGTCTTTCGAGGAATTGTAATAACAATACGAATGAAAAATTTAACAAATTTTTAATGGTATGTTTTAAAAGAGAAAAAAAATTTTGGGCCAAGCAAAAAAGGAGGAGATCGTAATAATAAAAGAGATCCAATTTAGGATTGCCAGTTGGGGTCCCAGAACTTTTTGTTTTATTACAACTGCAACTCAGCAAACTGTTACGTATTAACCATAAAAAGAATAAGTTCTTTCTTTTTTTTTTGAAACTTTAAAAGATCTAACGATAGCTAACAACAATAAAGGGGGGAAACCCAAAACTCAACTTTAAAAAATAGAATCGAAAGAAAATGACGGTCGTGATTCTTTGGTCCCTTTGCCGTGAGGGCAGACAAAAAAAAATCTGCATTTATAACACACAAAAATAATAGAGCATTCAATCGGCGTTTTTACCTATGCGCACAATCAAGAAAACAAAATTTCTAAAAAAAGGGCTTCGTCATGGCTGATAATCGATATAACGTTAAACAACCGGAGCTTGCTGTGTAATTTCACGAAAAAAAAAAGCCAATCAAACTATGACGATGACTCATAAATGTGTAATTATTCTGTGGAGTTCTGGGTGTGTATGCAGAACACACGCTTGCTCTTAAAAGAATATTTTAAAAACAAGAACTTGTGTTATTGATTGATTGGCTTTGTATTCTTCATATACATTAGTCTTTTATCAGATGAGGCGGCCAGTCTGTATAGACAAATCAAGGTGCCCTTTCCAAAGGAGTTTGAGGCATTGACGATGTGGAAGAAACCTTTCATTACGAGGCTAAAATCTGTAATGGATAAAAAATCAAGCCGTACTGAACAAAAAACTCATTCTCTTTTTTCCACTGGAACAAAGATGAAAGAATAACGCCGACAATCAGACACTCGTAAAAATTCTTTTGTTTTCACCCTCTCTCTCTTTCTCCGACACCCCACCTTTTGGCGGGCACAGGTATATTTACAATAAATATACACAACGACTAACGTGCAAGTGAGCGTATCGCTGATCTTTTTTCCTTGAAAATGTTTCGTAGGAGGGTAAGGGGGAGAAACTCCACCCCTGCGTTAGATATAGAATTTACCTTATTTTTTTTCATCTTTTAAATTTTTACTAACTAACCAAACGTCCGCCGGCTCTGTGTGCCCCAACAGTACCTGTTGGATTGTGTGTGTGTGTGTGTATACTTGGACGCACGTACCCTATACCTGTGGTCTCCGGCCTTGTAATTATCTCTATCGGGTCTCCCGCAGCGAAGCTCGCGAGGTAGGAAAAAGAAAAGTTTATTTCTTTTTTAAAGAGAAGCCGAATATATTATATTTTTTAAGAAATAGGAGAAAGGGGAAATTTAAAATGCTCTGCTTGTTCCCTATTTTCTTTTGCTGTGTATCTATTTTTTTGGAGAGATGATGATAATTTTTCCACAACAGAAATATGCCAGAGCCCCCCCTTCTTTTTTTTTTGTTTCGACTAGTTTTACAATGGCCATAAAAAATGAAAACATTTTTAAATCAAGGAAAAAGGGGGAATTGAAAATCAAATTTAGTTGAGAAAACGATCGAACCTTTTGCGATGATAATGAGAAAAGTCCCGAGACCGCTATCACTGGATATCAGGCAATTTCTTTTAATTGTGAAACGCAATAAAACAAAATTTGCATATCAGGATATAAGACTTTGAATTAGCTGAAGGCTCTCTGATGTAGCGACATTAAAAGAATAACCGCGGCTATATCGTGATATTCAAGCGCGTGCATAGGAAACAAAAGACCCGGCCACAAAGTGCCCGGTTATCTGAGAATATTACATAAAAGTTAACTAGTTACTGTAAAATAGAAAAAGGGGGGATGCGAGACAGGGGCGGAATTTATTCACCAACTCAGACAGAAATGGTTTCCATGTCTTTTTTTTCTTCCCCTCTCCCCTTTTTTTTCCACTAAGGATACACAACGTCTGTCTCGAATTTTTCTCTCTCTCTACATCATTGACTTTAATATCTCTAACGCGTATATTCCATGCGCATGCGCTTTTCCTAAATGACAAAGAAAAAAAAATGTAAAAGCTGAACGTCTTGAAATTTCGTGAAATCTTTGACGTTATTCATCGAGCCGCAACGACTAATTCGCATCTGGATTGTCGGCTTCCTTTATTGCAACATATCATCGCTTATCCCGAGATAACATCTCGTTTTTGTGAGCTTCCGGTTTCCTTTTTCTATAGATATTTCTAAATACGGTTACACACACACAAAAGCCTCCATTTTCATGGAGTTGTTTTGAATTTCTCTCGACCATCTCTTTTTTATTCGACAATAGTGCGGGGGAGTTTTTGATGCAAGAAGAGGTTGGATGACAGCACGACAAGGACACACTAAGAGTAAGGGGGATATACCAAGAATTACATCCGAATTCATCCAGGTGGAAAGCTGACGGCTAAATTGAAAGGACATCAACGTTCGGGGCGGCATCACATCGCTGCAAAAAAGATATGTTTTATTAATTCATAAGATGGGGGAGGATGGCATAGGTAAGTTAATCGGTGAGATGAATCAAATCAAAACGTACACAGCTCAAAAAGAATGCACGAGTGTGTGTAAGGGATGTGGGGGAGGCATGAAAAGGGAGACCGCGCTGTTTACAACCCCGCGTCGGCTCGTGTTAAGAGGCTCTCTCACAAGTCCTCGTCTACATCGACAAAGAGAGAGGACTGTACGTAGTTGTTGATGGGTGGCCCAACCCCAGGTGTCAAACCCCAAGTTCACAGTACAAGAGTATATACGACCTCTTTGGGGTATTGCTTATCTTTCCCTTTTTAAGTTTTGTGTGTGTGTGTGTTAGCCTCCCAACAGACTAGTAAATGTAGATGGCACGGCTGTCGACAGTCTATACCTGTAAGGATACTGTATAAATTCTTGTGCGAAGAGGAATAATTTCAAGAGGGCCCTCCACTGTTAAAACAAGAAAAAGAAAAAAAGAGGCATCGTAAATTTGTTTGATACAAGTCTCGGATTGCAGCGAGAGATATATAAGAACACAGCACCCTTTCGTTCAAAGCAGTTCTCTCGTTTCTCTTCATCGGCCGTGTAATCATCTCGGGTCCCTTATGGCTCTCGCATGGAACATTTCATTTCGTGACTGAAAGATATTGCTGGCCAACTTCTTTTCTCTTTCATCCCATTCGGCTTTTTTTTATGTTAACTCTCCGTGAAATTGGAAAGATCCAAAATGGAAGATAAAGACAATGAAAACAGGAAAAGAATTCTTTTGTGTTAAGTTTTTTTGGCTTGTATTCCACACACACACACAACGTGCATTTATAGAAAATCCGAGCTGTAGATGTTGGGTGACATTAATGTTTGGTGTGGCCAATTTGCTGTGCGAAAAAGAAAATGTTTTCTTTATTTCTTTAAGGAATAATGAAAACAATACTGAAAAAATCCTGATGGACGTTTGTCAGGAGGAACGAACGACGCCCTTCAACCTGTCAAGATCCTAGTCAGAGATGGGGTCAAAAGTAGAAACAAAGTAAACCACAAAGGTGGTTTTTTTGGAACCACCATTCAATCATCCACCACGAAAAAGGCAAAACACCCCACCAAATCATTTGGAAAAAAGGGAGAAACAATATACCGTAGTACCTATAGAGGTTATATACAGTACACACAGTTTATAAAAATATATATATATATTAAAGGTCAAGCTGAGATGACCTTTTTTTTTTATATTTTCTGTCTTTCTTTTCTACCTGGACAACAGCCCACCTGTTGGCAAGAGGCGTTTTCCCGTGTCTTTTCTCTTTTCTCTCATTCTCTCTTTCTTTATTCATTTCTCTTTAGTCTTCCATCTTTTGTTTTCTTTTGCCTCCGCCTTCTTCTTTTTTGTGTGTGTTAGCGTCTAGAATTATCATCCCTCTCCTTTTTTTTTTAAATTCTCCGTTAGGGAACGTGCCCCACAACAAGGTAAAAAAAAAAGAGAGGCAAAAACAGCGGGCGGTCCTTATATGGGAAGGACGTTGCCATGGTAACACTGACAAATCTTTCGATATTATTCACGCATTTCTTCTTGCTTTCATACCAACAAAAAAAAAGAACGAAGGGGGAGAGGGAAAGGTTCCCGAAACTCATTTGCAAGTCAAATGTATAATATCTAATCCCTCCAAAAAAAATGTTCGAAAAAGCTCAAGGGGAAATTCGAGCTGTGCTTGCCTAGAATTTGTTTTCTTCGAGTCTTGGTGTTCAGCTTTCCTTCGTGTGGCCCCAATACTTGTGTATATTTTTTCTTTTGGGTTATTCCCTTTTTCGAAGCGATCGACACGACTTCACTCTGTCCCGACTTGTAGTGTATTAATGTATTTGACCGCAAGCCAAAGTGATCGATGCCGCTCCATCTTTAGAATTGGAAAACCTTGAAATGTTAAGGACAGTTGGAAAGTCTTAGGATAAAACGTCATTTTTTACGTAATATAAACACTGGGACAAACAAAAAATGAAGGATAAACATTTCGAGTTTGAAACTCAATGAGCACACCTGCAGGGCAAACAGCTGAGAGACTTTGTTTCTTCCTCTTCTCTGGGGTTTTCTCTTCGAAATCCGAGTGAAGCCATTAAGAAATCCCGGATCATAAGCCCCACCCTATGTAGGAATGGCTTTACGGGACAGTTTGACCATCGCACCTGCGATACAAGTCGAAGAATAAAAAGAAAAGAAAAGGTGATGGCTGCTGAAGGGGATATGTGGACAAGTATATAAGAAAAGAGAAAAAAAACCATTAGCAATTCAAGGTTGGATCCATCATGATGATGGAATCAGCAGCCACCTGTGTATGCACATCATCATGGCACATCCGTATAGTCTCCTGCACACACACACACACACACGAAATATTTAGCAAGTTAAATGCCATGGACATCAATCCTCTTCAGAGCCATTTTCTTTCTAAGGGATTTGACGTGCAGAAAAGGCTTTTGATAATCCAAGCCAACAGAATCATCAGCTCTCAAATTTCGGAGAAAATATAAATATAGCCAATAAATGTGCGGTAGCCATTTTTTTTTTCTTGTTCATCCTCATTTGTTTTATTTCTAGAAATTTGGGCAGGTAATTTTTTTTTTTTTTAAAGGAAACTCGTTTTCATTAATGAAAACTGCCTTGGATGGACATACCGTGTATACCGTAGAAACAGATGTTTTTCTTGATTGACATGACGAATGATTCCGTCCGTTGTAATAAGTCCCTTTGCATCAATCCGGTTTAAATGTATACTTAATTTATAGTATAGGCTATAACACGACGCAGGGAACATCGTTTTCTATCTTAGAAAAGTAAAACTTAAATAACAAACCGGAATCAAGCGGTAGCAGCCTATATGGTCTTCGTATAAGAAACGAGGTTGGTATAGAACGGAAGGACCGTAACGTATAATCCGGCTAATAAGAACACTCTAATTAGAATGTTATGGGAATTAAAAAAAAAAAAGGTTTTTCTTGGAATTCAAGAAAATAAATTAACGAACCACTCTTCTTTTTTTTCTGTCTCTTTGAATTAAAAGTAAAAAAAAGCAAATATAAATTTACGAGTAAAAAATAAAAATGCTTTCGGCATTGCATGACATATGACAAGATGCTATCGCTGCAGAGAGACGAGTCAAAATCCCAACTTCAAATTTATAAAGAAATGATTGCATTATGTAGACGAGTTGTGCGCTGTGCGTGGCTCTTGCGCTAGTTAATATTGTGACAGTTCTCGCTTATAAAAAGGCCCTTCAGCGTAATAGAAAAAAAATGAAATATATTTAAAGGAAATTAAACAAAAAAATCCGGAATATTTCCTTGTGTTTTTTTTTAAATCAACAGCGACGTCCAGCAGTGTTGCCAAATGCGCAACGTGTTTTTCCTCTCTTATCTTTCTCCCAATCAATTCGTGTAACAAACCGCACCACTCTCTCATTCTTTTTGGAAAATGCTGGCCGACGTTTACAACTGTTAAATAATGAAATTAATTTGATGAATTAAATTCCTCCTTCCCCCGCAACGAAATTCCATCTGGAACTCCATTTTTTGTTTTGATATATCTTTTAGGTGCGTTTAACAACGTTTCGTATTTGTGTGTTCACCTACCCCCCATAAGGTGGTAACATCTAAGTTGAACCATTTACATGCCCCGAATACCCTAAGAACAGATTTTTTAAAAATCCAAAATCTGTCGAAGATGTGGACCTTGGAATGTTCCAGGAATTCTTTTTTTTGGCTTCTGATCGAATGAAAAGAAGGGGGGAGTGATTTACATACCATACCATCATCATGTTTGATAATAATAAAGAATTCCCTTCATTTTTTTTTTCTCTTATTAAACAAAAAATAAAAACTGGTGCACACGCGCGCTCATCGTCAACAAGTCGAAGGAATCTTGACAATCGTTGCTGCCCCTTTCCTTGATGTGCGATGGCATCTCTCTCTTTTATACCTGTATATTCTAATCGCCCCGTAGCGCAAAAAGCTGAAAGCAGATGAATATAAGATCCCGTGATTCGATATCTGTAAAAAAAAAATGTGTTGGACGAGGAGCGAAGCCTTAATCACCACATCTATTTTTTTATAGCGCTTTTTTTTAATAGAAATCCAACAAAAAAAAAATATATAAAAAATAAAATTCCAATCAGAAAGTAATTCTTTCCAATTCGGCCGTCAGCGACGACCATCAAGCCAAAAGGGATGTGTTGTTGTTTCTTCCAACATCAAGCGCCATCATGACATCGACTTTTTTTCTTCTTCTTCTTCTTATGGAGATTGGAGGGTTAGAAAAAGAAAATAACATTTTTGATCATCGTAAAAAAAAAAGAAAAAAGGGAAGGACGTTATATAGTTAAGAAGAAGTCGAGGAATATATTATTCCCTTCCTTCCCTATGGCTACTTGCATTCATCACGTCTCTCTCTCTCTACATCCTTGTGTGTGTGTATCTCCTTTAAAAATAAACATATATTTTTTTTCTTGTGTTTAAAAAAAATGGCCCGTGTTATTTTCTTTTTCTCTCTCTCCCCCCTTTTTTTCTTGACCGTTTGCCTCTTCCCTGCATCCTCTACATGGAAATGTTTCTTCTTATCTTTTTTTTTTCGAAGCCAGCACCAAAAGCTTTCCAAGAGGAAAGAACAAGCTCCAGGCTTTTAACATACAAACCTCGCGCGCCCTATCTCTGATTGGGGGGGACCCCGCCTCCAAAAAGCCCTCTGGCGATGACCATCCATGATGCTGGCGCCATCTTTCACATGTTCAATCCCTTTTTGCCTGGAAGAGAGAGTAGGAGAGTGTAGGACTTGGTGGACCTGGTCAGTTGGGCAGTTGACTCTCTCCCTGTTCGGATGGTTCACGTCTCTCCGGTGTTTTACGCACATCTTTTTTTTGTGTGTGTGTGTGATTGGTAAGACGTGTGTGTGTGTGTGATCTGCTAGACATCTTATCCTAAAAGAACCCTCGCCACATTTGGATTATTACACACAACTATGTGCGCATCAGTGTCTGTGAGATCGGATCCTTCCGGCTATCTGAAGGCCGTGTGAATTTGCTCTTTCAAAATAAAACATAAGACTTAATCCTTACGACGTTGAAACAAAAAAACAAGGGGGAAATGTCGAATGCTGTGACGTTGTTGTGTAGGCGGCAAACGAGTGCCGACGATGATCAGCGTGAGAAAAGGTCATCACCTCGTTTCTCGCGAAGGATTAGCGTCAAACGTTTACGCGTTTTGACGGCCTGTTGTATCCTCGCCTTACTTGTGTGCCCCTTGCGAGCCGCAGCCGATGGATGTGACTGGATTGGCAGGTTTGTTTTTCTTGTTGATTTCTTTTAATTGACGTTCTTTTTTTTTTCGCAATCGCCCTCGATTTAAAAAAATGCCACTTTTCTTTTGTTCTCGTCGACCGGTTTTCTTCTCACCATCTTTGTTTTGTTTTTTTTGGGATTCCTCCCTTTTTTGTGTGTACGCATGTAATTAGAAAAGGTTGCAAGCTTTGGACAATATGTAAATGTCTCAAACACGTGTCCAACTCAGTTCTCCAGTCATTAATCCTCCTGTTTTAGTAAAAGGACCTTTTTTTTCTTTTAATGGTCCCTTTTTCTGTTTTTTTGGGCGTGTTCGCAGAGGTCACATCTTAGTCTGAGAGTCAAATTTCTTTTTTTTTTAAACTAGAGCCCTTTATCCTTAAAAAAAGTAGGTTGAACATTTTTTAAAAAAGACGTTGTCCCCCTAAAAGACAAACAAAAACAGACAATCTCGCAGAGCTAGTAACTTGATCGATGGCAAATGTTTTGATCGCCATCGTATTTCGAAACTTTTGATTGCGTACGATAGGCCTAAAATGGGTGGAGTAGAAATGCATAGCCCGCCATTTTCGATTTTTCAAATCCGCACGCCAATTACAATGGCACCTGATTTCTGAAAAAAACTGATACATGGGCGTTATAAAAGAAAATAATATTTTAGAAATAATAACATACACACCTCGCCTTTTTTTCTATTGTCTGATGGTCGATGTGAGATAGGGGGGGAGGTTTCGTGTTTTTTCTCTTCCGTGCGGATTAGACTCCGCCTCGGGTTTTTTTTAACGGTCCCCCCCTTTTTCCCTTTTCTTATAACAATTTTTTGAAAAATAAAAGTAGAGGGTTTGGGCCTCTTTTTTTTTCGGTTGATGAATAACTCGATCATATTTCACTAGGTAGGTGGAATTTCCAGGTTGTTTTTTGGTTACCTCCCCTCTTCAACTTTCGCCCCCTCTGTCTGGCCCCCCCCCTCCTTCATTGAAAATGCGTATAGAAGCAATAACTAACTCACCTGTTTTTAAAGAGTTTCAACCTCCCCCCTCACCTTAGATTTTCTCTTTCTAAATTAAAAAAGCAAGGGGCTTCTCCTAAACCGGATAGTGATTTATTTAAGAGAAAAATTCGATCCGTCGTGTCCGTCATCTTCTTCCGGCTCTAACAGAATTTTGATTAGCTCTTTTTTTTTGTCTTAAAGACGGAACGTTCGATCATTTCCGGCTAAGTACATACACCTTAAGGGGGGGGGGGGGATATAAGTTAGAAAAATAACAAAATTCTTTACGTCTTGCGATGATGACGAGTCAGGTTTTAACACACAATAACGTCCACAGAAAAACCTTTATGGAAAGATGATTTGAAGGCACACACGCGTGTTAGTGAAGGGAGTCGCCCTTGTTTGTCATCTTTTAACCCCATGCAGGATTTTTTTTTGTGTGACTTATTTTCTTCTTCCATTCTTTCACCTCGCGCTCATCTTTTATGTTTGTTCGAGTGTGTGGTCATCCTCCCCTTTTTTCCTACCCCCAAAAGAAGTGGGCAACATGCGAGGGTTAGCATTTTTTCTCTCTTTTACCTAGTGATTGTTAACAAACAAAAAGAAGAAGATGATGTCTTCACCTTTTTCGCTTTGTGTAAATGTTATAGTGAGGGCTTAGCACAGACTTGGCGGAAGGCACGTGTGCCCCCCTATGTTCCCCATTTTGAAATCATATTTTTTTTTTCACACAAACTCATCTTTCTCTCGATAAGAACATATTCGTCTAGTCACGTCCGGTCTCCATTTGTTTTCCAAATTCAAAAAAAAAAGGGCGTGTGTGGGAAGAATAGCGAAATTGAGAAATGATTGCATAATTGACATGTGAACGATTGCGCACTATACGAAAAATCAATTGTGAAAAATGCACTGCAATGATTTTCTAAAATAATAAATTTCTTTTCTATTTTTTTTAAAATATAAACAGCGGTTTGGAGAGTGCATCGAGCGATGATCAGACACAACAACAGCCGCAATCACATCGCGGAGTGAAGCCCGTCTACCTGCGATGTAGTCAAGGTTCCGTCTCTTGGCTCTATCCCCGTGGTGCCTTGCGGGTGGTGCTCCGCTACGGAACAGCTGGCAAGGAATTCCAGGTACTACATAACAACAAGAAAAGATCTCTCTCTCCTCTTTTACGCACACGTAGCATCTTATAGTTTTTTTTTTAAATACACACACACATACACACACCAGTTGGTTCTCGCCACACGTGAAAAGACCAGCGGGCAAAGCGATAGACCTTCTTTTTTTCTTTGTTTTTTTTTCCCTTAACATTCTCATTAAAGGAATTTTGAATATATTTCAGAAGAAAAAAAAAATTAAATTCTTTGCTGTTTTTTCTAGTCACCGATCTCCAAAAAAAGAAAACAACAACATGTTTTCGTTTGAAATATAAAGAACTTTAGATCTTTTCTCTCTTTTTCTTCGTTGTCTGGAACACGCCAAACTACATGGCAGACAAGACATTTTTCTAATTTCTTTCTTTCTTTCCAATCCTACATACGTACGTGTCTTGTTTTTTTTTCTCGTTCTTGTAATGGCGCCGTTTTTCAATCAATCTTGATTTCGATCTAACAGTTAAAACTCGCCGAGAGTTAAGATCAAGATTTTGTCCTTCTTACCTTTAAAAGGGCATACGCATTTCTCGTTTTCCTTTAATTTAAAATAATAATTTATTTCTCTGTTTTAATTCAAAGGGATGCCTGAAATTATCGGCCGATTTCGGTGGCGCCAACATTTACGTGGAACAACACCGGACGCTGAAACTGTTGCACAGCGCGTCGTCGTCGGCGATATTGCGGCCGGATGGCAAACGCCACTGTTTCGACAGCCACCAGGGTCAGGTGGCGCTGTTTCTCGAGTCGGATTCACCCGCAGTCGGTGGCTCGGATCCCCTGCGAAGGGAAACGGCCGCCTTCGATTACGATCTCCAACTGATCGACGACGAAAACGATCAGTCACGCGATCCATGGCAAGGTACGGTAGTCTTTCTTTCTGTTTCATCATTTGAACACCCAAACGACAGAGTGACGATCAATGACTTGGGAAATTGCATTTTTGCGTGTCACGTTATCGTCACGTGATTGTCCCTATTGTTCCAGTCTCGCACGTTATTAACGAAAATGCAATTCTATTTTTGCAGAATGTCGACCTTGCAGCGTCAAAGAGTCTTTGGAAATGTTTTGCAGCAGCGATTTTGTGGCTAGAGGATTCATCTCGTCCGTGTACAACGACGCACAATTAGAGCGGACGCTGCTGAAAGTGCGGGCCACGCGCGTCATCCGGCAAGCCTCGTCCGTCTTTCAGTCCGTCAATCGCAAATCGGCAGCGCCGAAGCGCAAACGGCGGAGTGTGTTGACGCCCAAACGCCTCATTCCCATTCCGTCTAAATGGAAGGGAATGGACGGCGTCGAAGAGGATTTAACGGACGGCCAGATGGACAACAGTTTGCTGGAGGACGAGCACACTGGAACGCTGCACGTGCCGTTGACGTGTCAGGTGAAACACGGAAGTGGCGAGTTCGTTTTCATGGGCCGGAAGCGATTGGGTGACGCTGTTCTTTGGTGCGCCCCGCGATTGGAAGAATGGCAACAGTGGGTCCATCAGGCTCAGACGGACGGATCTGCCCAGTGCCGCTTAGAGGCGTGAAAAAACAAACAAACAATGGTTATCTCATTTCTTTCGACTTTCTCCCGCTGTGACATTTGATGTCTGATGTGATGTGCCATTTGTTTTCATTTCGATTTTATCATCGTGTGTGTGTCTTTTTTTTATTGGTCGAACCGTCGTGCTGCCAATCAAAACGCTTTGATTGGCAGGTCGGCGTGCAGACCCCCCCTCGATTCTACGTCAATTTTATCATATGTAAATGAAGAAAACAGATTATGTGTACATTTCTTTTTTATAAAACAGAGCGTCTCAATTTGTAATGTTTGTTTCAAATGTGTGTCGAGTCTGCGAAAGGCGGACGCCAATTCGGAATTTGGGAAAACTTAAAATCTTTTTAACATGGAAAAACAAACAAGAAATTTTACTGATTATGTGCCTTTCTCTTGATTGTGTGGATGATGAAAGCCTTGACGCACACCTGTGGATATCAATTTGTACAGACTTGCGCGTTGACCTTTAATCGTTTTGTGCCTGTGTGTTTTCCATGCACGCATGTTTTTTTTTTTATTCTTCTCGTCTGTATTTTATGGCAGTCAACTGTGATACGAATTTCTACGTGCATCAAAGAAATACATGAAAACAAAATTTTTGTATGAATCTATTTTATTTTTTAAATGTTTTATTAATCGATACCGGATATTATTTTGTTACACACGATTGAATTCAAAGAAGAAAATATGTTTTTTTTTTGGCCTCAGGACGATAATCGTTTTAGAAAGGAAACGTCATAAATTAAAGTCGACAACGTTGGAAGAGCCAGTCGAAAAAACGATTGTTATCAAAGACGTTGTGTGACCCAGTCTCATCAAAATCGGTGGTGTAAAAAAAAAACAAGAAATGTGCTAGGAAAATATCAAACAGTTTTGATTGAAATGTTGTTGTTTTACTTTGTGAATTACGTTTCATTTCGGACTAACGCGTTAGTGGACTATCGAGACACATTGGACATTGATTAGAAAGGTAATGTGCATTTTTAATTTATATAGAAAAATAAGAACTGCCATGAAAGACAAGTAGCCGATCTGATTTCGAACCCTGAATTTTGCATAAACCGTGTCTACGTTATAAAAATTGGCCGAAAGCCATGCAAACAAAGGTAGCCCTGAACAACTGAAAAAAAAAAGCCGACAGACATCTTTTTTGTTTCTCCACATCTTCCGAACTTTTGGTATATAGAAACACGTTTTGAGGGTAGGGGGAAGGATGGGTTTAGGACAATTAAAAGAAAGCCGCGATTTTGTTCGGTGGCGGCATTTCGGGTGTGATGTTGTTGCCCACTGGATATATTCCTTGCAAACCATTCGATACACAAATAGATCCCTTTTATACAGCCGTCGCGGGGGCTTCCTTTTTTTTCCACTCGGACACACTTGAATGTCTACACGCATATTGTGTGTGTACAACTGTGCGTCCACAAAGTTTTTTTTTTTTTTGCCCTCTGTCTCTCATAATAACACGGTCCTGTTAGAAAACTGTGAAGAGTCGCCATGGGGATAAGGGAAAACGAGAGGGCCCAATTAAGTTGTAAAGGAATATATACACTATATACGCTATAATATTAGAACTGTGTCCAGGGTCCTGTGCGAACGACCCTGTGAAATTGTAGACAACGCGGACTCAAGGGCCCGGCTCGTATTTATTGAACTGGGATTCGAAACGGCTTCTTTATTTTTTATTTTCGCTTGTGTGATGTGGGGACATCACATTGACTAGATCAACGTCGTCTTCGTCAACAAGCATATCGATGTTCGACTGGCGTGTCTTCCACGTCTATTTCTCTTTCCCATGAAATCGTTGGCCACTTTTGATTTTAATTTTGTTATTGTCCGTGCGTGGGAAGACTTGTTTATCCCATTGAACGCAAAGATTGCGGTTGGACTTAAGTTTCAACCTGTCGTGTTTTATGCTTTCATCCGCAGGGCTAAATTAAAGCTAAATGAAAAGTGTATATATTTAGCCGTTGAGATTTTGACCTTTTCGTTTTTCCTCTCCGCTGGATATTGTTGGCACACGTGTGTCGTCACCTGCGGCCAATTTTTTTTCTTTTTTAATTTCTATTTTCTTCCATTCTCCTCTTTACCTTTTTTTCTTACCTTAGTTTTAAGAAAGAAAAAACGACATAAAAGGGAAAAGATACACACAAAAAGGGCACCGGGCAGACCCCGGCAGACAACATTTTGCCGCCGCCATCAGATTGGCCTCCAGGGTCCGTGCACGAGCCACACATCTTGGATTGAAATCATATTTTTCTTTCTTTTTTTTTTCTTAAGTTATGAAGGGGAAAAGCTTCGAACTTCGGAGCTCTTAACAGCGAAAGCCATCCGGTTCTTTATATATATATATTTTTTCTTGTACTACCTGTACGAGTTTTCTAGACGTCAGTGGAGCCTTTTGCTATCATCATCAGTTTTCAAAGAAAAGAAAATGATTTTTTCTTATTTCTTTTTTGAATCGTTATCTTGTGTGACCTCCTATTTATTTTTCGTCAGTTTGTTTTTCTTACCTGGCTCTGCGTAGGCATTCTTTGTGTGTGTATGTGTGTTGCCCCATTCTTTCGGTAGTTGTCTAAGCAATATAGCGTATTACAATACGAGTTCTCCCTTTTTTTTTGAATTATTATTCAAATATATACGAGCGCGGGGAGACTATGCGCTAACGCAAGAAAAGTCAAGAGGAAAAGACGAGGAGCTTCTTGAAGACGAGGTAAATAAAAAGATAGGTTAGACGCGTGCTTACACACACACACACACACACAGAGCAGAAGAGCGTCTTTTGCGCCGTGTGGCTCTCTGATTATGCGAGGGCGCACCTGATATTTTAAATATTCCGCTGCTATGCAAGTGGCGGCCGCGTTTAATATGCATGTGTGTGTTTGACCTTGCGGGCAAACGCCTCCTCCTTCTTCCTCTCTCTCATCATTACACACACAGAAGAGGGAGAGACACGAACGAGGCTTTTATAACAAAGCAGCAGGAACGATCATCGTACTACCCACACACTGCGTGCCCAGATCAAATACGTGAAGTATAAAACAAAAAAAAACCGTGAACGTTAAGCAAAAAATATTACCTAGTCGTGCAGCGCAACGCTATTATACGAAAGGTATTTTTGAATGTTTGTGTAATAAGATCCGCTTTATTGCTCTCCACCCTCGATTGACCTGCGAATTGCATCCGATATCCTTTTGGGCATCGTGGGGCGCAAAGTCCGCTGATTTTTCGTGTAGGATGCGGCAGCAAAGTTCATATCCGCAATGCGAATCGGCGGAAATGGCGTCAGTGGTACGCAGAAAAAAGTGGCAATGAACGCGAGGCTTTATGTAAAACAGACGTGAAATTCTCTTTAAAAAGAATTTTTTATGGGCGGAAGAATGTTACTTGTTCCTGACACGGCGGGAGCAGGTTATCTCTAGATATGTGTTGGTCTAATTATTGTATATGCAAGCTGCATATATAGCTATAGGCCTTGTGCTTATGCAACAGAGGGCAGGATCCAATTACCATGCGGGTGTGCACGTATATTCTAATAAGCCTTCACATTTCTTTTTTTTTTGCTTTTACTTTTTTTTTTCATTTTAAACTAGGCTCTCCGCCATCATATCATAACAAAAGACTAACACACGCACTAGTTGGGGCCGAGTAATTGGAGCTTTGCTCGTGCCCTCCAAGCTTATATAGACACACAATACCTTGACGGTAGAAACGATAAGAAAAAGAAAAATAGTTCCAAGTTTTCTCTTTCTTTCGTACATCTTGTATTTCGAAATATAATTGCCTTGCGTTGTGTTCTTTTTTTTTTCGCTTACAACCCACATGATGGCGCATAATAGGAAGAGAGCACCTTCTTTTTTTGAAGAATTGTGCACTTGCTCTGATTTTCTGCTGGCGGGGTTCGATTTATAAAAGAACATTGTTGTGTAACATGGGCAAGCTGCTGAGCAATTCATCTCTCGATTAATTTAGTATTGCAGCTGTAGATGGAATATCTGTACACAAACGCAAGACAATAAAAGGCGAGCCGGAGAAGGCCAGCAAAGAGGCAGGAAAAATGATGACGGGAGGGAGCGGTCATCATCTCATCCTCGGCGTTCCAACCTACGCACACGGTAGCAATTTAAATCCAATTGCGGCAAATCAGTCGGGACTGGACGATGGGGCCAGCACGAGAAAATAACCACAGATAGATATAAAAACCCACACGATCACTTGTTGATCTCTTTGCCTCCTTTTTTTACATGTTATTCACGACCGAGGTAAAAACATTACAGCTTACGGCCATCCGTGTTCCAGTCATCATCATCGTTTTCCAGTTCATTCTTTGAATTCTTTCAAACTCGAAACGGACGTGAGTAATATTTCGAAATGGTTGGATGGTTCGTTGGTTTCTAACCCGCCCCGTTCTATTTTTTTCGTTCTGATGTTTTCAAAAATTCCTTTCGAATGTTCGTATTGATTGACGACTGTTGCCTCTAATTTGCCTCGCATTTTGGAAGTGGCTTTTTTTTATTTTTTCCCACTCGCTGGCTCGTTCTATTTTTTTTTTATTCTTTCCCAAACAAATCTTGTTTGATTTGTGGGCTTATTCATATTAAGGGGCTATTCATAAAAGAAAAAGAAAACAGTTTTGTTTGTGACTTGTTCGCCTCAAGTGGACGCGGGATTGAAAACAGATTGTGATTTCGACAGACAGGGCGAAGAGTCATGGTCCATGTGTTTTGTGTGTGTGTGTGTGTGCGGACACTTGGCTGCTGATAAGGTGTGTCGAACTTGGGAGGACGACTGTGAATATTGTGTAGACCCAGTGAAGACAGAGTGTGAAAGCTATCGACACGCTCCAGCGCTATACAACTTGACTTTCTGTTGCTGCTGTCTCTTCCCTCGTCCCTTGTCTCGATAAAAATGCTTCAAAAGATAACACAAAATGCCAAAGTCCCCCCCCCTTGAAATATTCAACACAACACCACCACTATAATGTAGGAAATATGCTGAGAGTTGTTCACAGCGCACCCTCATTCTTCCTTGTCTATACGATTGTGGACTGCCCTTTTTTAAAAAAAGAGCATCGATGTACATTATAATGCATTGGCTTTTTATTATATCGACCAAATCGACCGCGATAATGGACATAGTGCGAATGATTTGTGCGAAATGGAAAGGTATAAGCGCTGATGTGTATAACGAAAGGGCGACCTTATTTTATTAACAATTGAAGAAAAAAAAGAAAAAAAAACTGGTCAATGTGAAATGTCCTTATAAAATTAAAAGAATAATTTATTCTAATCAGTTCTATATTGGGGGCGATATAAAATGCAGATGTCTGGTTATGATAAATAGATTTACTCCACCTTTTGTCGGAACATGGAAGAGAGTGTCTCTTCCAAGAAAATGTCATTTTATAATTCTCATCTCGAAGAAGAAAGCTGGTTATCTTATTAGACACGATGCTCTAAAAACAAAAACCAACCGTCTTATCAAAATTTCAAACCGGGCTAATAAAAATCCATCAACAGACTGAACGCGCGCGATGGATGTCTTCCCCATTGTCCTGTGCATCGTCGAGAGATAGAGTCCTCGAAGCGCTTGTCGTCTGGCGTCGTTATGTTATGGAACACCGCCACATTTGTCTCTTCTTTATTATTTTTTGTCTCTCGTTCTTGTGTTGAAGAAGAAGAAGAAGAAAAAAAAAATATGTGTGTATATAGATGAGGAGGGAACCTTTTGGCTGCTGATGTTCCAGACGTTGAGGGATATAGATGAGAGATCGAGTCTCCCCCCCTTCAGCTAGAAAAAAAAAATAACCCCCCTCTCCTAAAAAAATCTCGAAAGGGCTTGTCAGATTTCAAACCTAAGCGAAGTCAGTCAAGTGTACGAGGGGAGGTTATATAGCCTATGCGAAGGCCAGCAGGGACAACATAGCTTGAGAATAAGAAAATCACCATTTTCTTTTTTGCCTCGACGGTAGTAGTAGGAGTTCCAGCGTACAGATCCAGTGTCAACAATTTAAAAAAGAAGAAAAAAAAAATAGGGAACAAAAAAAAATGGGTATATGTACAACTGTAACCTCCGAGGCCGGCAACCAAACAACAAGAGAGCCGCCAGAAAAGATGGCCTGGCCCCTATGTACATTTTCCCCTCTTAGAGCTGCTCGTGCTTGAATCACGCGATCAACGATTCAGAAAAAGATAATGAAATCTCTTTTCTTTTTCCTTTTGCTTTTTTACCATCACTATATTACCCCTAGCAAGATTCCTTTGAAGATTTTCTCTTCTTTTTTCTTGGTTGGGCTATTTGACTATCAAATAGCTGAGGTAATGATTGACAGCTACTTCATGATGAGCGGGTTTGATATTTTCTCTCGTTGTGTTAGGTGCATGTAAGCTGAGGATGGATTTGAATATTGCTAGACTGCGGCCTTCCATCAAAATCGAAGTAGATGTTCGAGAATCTAAAGACATCATTATGCGAGGCAATAAACTTGTATGGTACACAATAGCGATCACGAGGGACCCTGTGTTAAACTGTGTTCTTTCTTGTGTGTGTGTTGACACGTGTGCTAGCGCTGGCACGGCCAGCAGGAATGAGACGACTCTGTTTCTGTTGTGATGTTCCCCATCAGCGGATCCGATGACCCCAAACAATCTTCAAAATGAAAATGTGTTTTTCTCAGCCCGTCTGACTGGTATATGTTCACTGCTAACATCTCTCGTTCCAGCGGTACTCGAGAAACGAGAGAAAACCTTAAGCAAATATTTGTTTTTTTATCCGGACCCTCATCGTTCTTTTTTCAGCCTTCTAACTAAGAAAAAAAAAAGGGAGAAAAATATACACAGATATGGCTATGTCATATCTTTGAAATAGTGTGTACATAATATTAGTGCCATAGCCATACCGGTACGTTGTCGTGCTGTGGGCAAACATATATAATTATATATGTGTACGTATATGTATATGTCTTTTTATTTCTCGTACCAACTTGTTAGTGCAATGCCGTGAAGTCCCCGATCAACCTCATATAACGTCCCATTTAGCTCTGCTTCGTGAACCGGATTATTTATTTATCCATTTATTTATTTAATTTAGAGACAGAGAAAACAAAACACAGTGAGTTGCCTTGTCTTCTAGTTTGTTATTTTCCGCAAGTGATTCTGTCTAAAAAAAAGTTGATACTAAAAATGGTTTAGGGGAAAAATCTTCAAGACGCAACATACTGGCGCGCCATGACATTTGAAATAGCTACTGTCGCACCAAAACATGCCGAATTACAAAGAGAGATGGCGTTTGGATCGCGAAAGGTAGTAGAAATCAGGCCGCGAAATTATTGTTTAAGCCGCGGCGTTCGTCGCCTAGCAACGGACTGGTTGACGCCATTATTTCAAGCATGGTCGTTGGCTTGGGGAAAACAAACGTCACCGTTGTTCCTTGTTCATTCGCTCTGATTGGGAATTTTAGCTGCTAGCATGGACATGGAACAGTTCACTCAAAACGACAAAAACTATTAAGTATGTATAAATATCTTTATAACTAGTAAATATCTTCATTATATTTTATCTTAACTAAAATGGATTTGAAAACAAGTGTTTAATAGTAGTGATCAGATCCGAAATAGTAACACAGGAGGAATCACACATTACAGCCTTTTATTATGTCATGCCTCTGCAAGTGGCATCACACAAATTCTACCAATTGTTCCTAACACACAACATGAATGTATTACACTTCAGACTTTAAATAATTTAAACCACATTGCACATGGAACAGTCATGAGCATATCTAAACGGGAATTGTCTTATCGGCACAGCTCGCTTGAACTTGTTGTGATTGTTGAAGGTATTCTCCTCTAGAAGTTGCTTTGGTATTATTGTATTGCTGAATGTTGTTGGAATTTTCTATTTATGAAAAGTAGAAATAACTATTCTTATCACATAGCTTAAATAGATTTTAGTAATTTAGAAGCACTTATCTAAACCAGCCTGTGTTGTGTGTTCCCAGTTGAATTGTGTTAATGTTTAGTGGCATGTAATGTTGTAGAATAATGCACATTTCTTTTTCATAGGTGCTAACTGCTAACTGAATAACATTATTTTGTTGACCAACACAGCCAGCATGTTGTGACTCATTCCCTTGTAACCTTAGAGAGGTAAGATAACAAATTGTGTGGCCAAACAAATGTTTTTGTTGGAACATTATTTTACAAATCCAATAGTTTTTTTAAACTTATCTAATGTATTGTATTGCATATATTACAGATTTCTCATTGGAGGCAGTTGGTAACCTACATTCCCTTGCTGGACACAGTGTGCTAAAGAGAGATGAAGAACTGCTGGAAATGTAGCAGCTCTGATTGAGCAAACTAATAGTAAATACTGTAATAGAATTAATGTGGTGGAAATAATTATCACATTTTAGAGCAGCATTAGCCTTTGCTACATCTCCACCTCATGTAAATGGAATATCCCTGGAACTTCTTGTTGAGTATGTCAAATCATATATATTACTGTTAGGTGAACTTACCGTCTTTCTTAGACAACATTAGATTTCAATAGTTCCTTTTTTTTTGTCTTTCTTTATTAACACCAGGAAATGAAGCCCTTGTGCATATTGCATCAACCATGGGCAGAATGTTACCACCTAAAGCCCAATGTTACAACCCACTGTGGTGATTGTTCATTCATGTGGAAGTATGTGTTTTTGTACAGTCTATCAACAGACATAGCATGTTCAGGTAATAGTTGTGAAAACGATTCGAATACAGTTCAGTTCGAAGCTCCAGTCAGGTTTAAAAATAAGCCCAACTTTTAAGTCCGATTTTTTGCACAAAGAACGTTTGCAGGAAAAGTCGTGCTTAATTTGTCGGGCTTATTTTTCAAACTTAAAATTGATAAGTTAAATATTTGACTCGTGGCTTAACGGTATAGCACCGGCGCGCTACGCCGAAGATATTGGGTTCGATTCCCGAAAGAGTCAAGTTGCGTACCAGTGTTATAGAATATTCCACCGGGAAAAAAAATGTTAACAGAATTTCAATAAATTTGGAAGTAATTCTGTTTAAAACTCTAAAAGTAAAGTCGTACACTACACTTGTGATATTGGGTATATTGATGCGGATAAAGTATGATTAGTAGACAGACTATCTTGATTGTTTTAACTCAATTTATTGATTGTTAATTAATGAAAAAAAATACCTTCTATTAATTTACTGCTTTCTTCCCTATTAAATATGTACTGTACACTGATGTAATCCATCGTAGAGACACAGTTGCTTAATTGGGAATCGAACCCAGGGTAACCAGTATTCCAGTCTCATGCTCTACCAATGAGCTATGACAAGTTATATGATGGAAATTAAGTCTTCAACACATTACTGTAACTCTGAACGATCCTACAATAGATTACCAAATATCATTGGGGGGGATATAGGGGGGGTTGCCAGGAATGTATCGCACTCGCCTAGCAACTCGAAGGTTCCTGGTTCGATTCCCAGCCACGGAGGTTCCCGAGGTCCTGGGCATACAACCTTCCCAGGTGTTCACCTTCCACGTCTGCCAGTCGAGTCGAGAAACTTACCCGTTACGAAGTAACGGGACAGATATTTTAGCAATGCGTAATATAGTATCCAATAACAAATTTAAATAAACTGTTGATTTCATTTAATTGTCATAAGCTCTATATTTCAGCATATTCAAATGGAATTTTAACCGCAAATTGATTTACAAGATTTAGATATTACTCAATAAGTTATACATGAGCGCAACATTTCACATTTATTCAACACAGACTGTTGACATTTATAGTATTTCAGTTGACTCTTTAAGGGTTTGAACCTTTAACTTACAGCGTGCTATGCCGATGCTCTACCATTGAGCTATGAGTCTTATGAAGACACCTTCTATTTTCTCATATCAATCGAGTTCAACAAATTTGGACTTAGAACAATTTCTTCAACATGATTTAAGATAGATTGAAATCACAAACATATCCACAATAATGATCGATATTGGAAACGAACTGCAGTTAAACGAACTGCAGTTAAACGAACTGCAGTTAAACGAACTGCAGTTAAACGAACTGCAGTTAAACGAACTGTAGTTCATTTAATGTTATCGAGACGGGATTCGAAACTGAGACAATTAGAACAGTACGCCAGCGCTCTACCACAGAGCTACGTTCCTTGTTACAATATCTTCCAGGTGACCCACCAGCTTTACGGGCCCACAATATTTGCCATTACAATATTATCTTTTCATATTTTCTAGTAATAGTGAAAACGTAATCGAAACTCATGGCTCAACGGTTGAATATCGGCGTTGAACGCCGAAAATTTGGGGATCGATACCCAATAGAGTTAATAAAATCAAATATAATTTCTCTTAACATCCGAATCACGATAAATACAAGTGTTGTATACCATTAAAAATCTTACTGCAAGATATTACAATTCTCGTGACGCATGACATTCCTATATGTATAACAACAAGTTACCAACTTCAGAATTGGGATCAACTGAATTCCGGAACTCTCAGCAGCCTTAAAAGTTCAATTAAAGTAATTCCATGTTTCAATTTATGAAAAATAGGTTTGAATGAAAACAAATACTTTTAACTGAATCATGCCATAATACCCGCTTCGTCCAGCCCAAAAGGAGTACAGCACCAACGACGATAGAAAAGAAGAAAATTTTCTTTATGATCTACATAGAGTTTCATCCACGAGAAACCAAACCAAGTACAATCATGTCTTTGGGGTCGCTCGCCTCTCTGCTTTCTTGGACTTGGTGGCTTAGTACAGATACCAAGGGGAAAAGATGACTAATCTGACATCACTCGTGCCTTCCCATCTCCGATTTCGTGCAAGCCATCTGAACGAAATCGGAGAGATTCTGCTCGTTAATAGCTAGCAACTTGATATTTAGGATTTCAGATGATCAAAAACGCAGTCGCCAGTAATGGTCTGGTTATCAGAGACTCAACGTTGAGAAATTCAGATGACCGCCATTAAATAAGGTTAGAGTGACGTCCTTCTCAAAAGCGATAGGATAGAGTGGTTTCTTTGTTCCAGAGATTGTTCTGGGATCTGTCATATTCACCACTTGACTTAAATATTCTTCAACGTTTAGCTGTTGATAGTATCCGTTTCAAACAAGTCCTGTGTTGTGTAGGTTGGACAAGACAGACAGGTGACAAAAAGTGATTTTTTAGAATTAAATAAGAAGTAATACCCTAAATGTTACGTGACCGTGAATCGTAATCTCTGGCCATAGTACGAAATCCAGAGTTTTCCTTCTTAAACCTTTGGAAACAATATCGTTGACATCACGGCCGTCCAGTGAATTTTCGATGATCAAATCATCCACTTATAAACGCCGTTTGAAATGTACATGTGCATTAATGGTTGCGTCCTCATCTATCGTAGCTGCAGCTGCAACAAAATCATCCAACATAATCCAGACACCGTAATCAGCGTGACGATGTCACCCGCTGAACTGATGACGTCGCCATCAACGGTGACGTTGGATGTGAAGAGTGTGCCTGTAGAAAAAATAGCAATGAAATCATTGAAAATTTCAAAATGCATGGTCAATATTGCCTGTTACCGTTTGGGATCTGTTGAGGAAAGCTATATCTTTCGGTATGAACAGAATATTTGATGTCTCCTCTACAGCCAGGTTTCCGTGAATGGTTAGCTGCTTAAAGATATAGAATAAAGGCCGTTGTTAAAACCCAAAGAACGTTAAACATTAACCTTTGTGCCAGAGACATGGAAATCTCCTTCCTTCTTGGCAACGTCTTAGTCCAAAGACTTGAGTTTTACGCCGTTGATATCGGTCAGGTCGTGAATCACCATATCCCCGTGTACGGTAACATCGCCGGCGAACTGCACTTCAACGTTGAACGTCTGGTTGGTTCTCGTCAAGAAGAAATCACGATCGAGCAAGCGTCCCATGAAGGTCCTACTAGTAATATTTTCT
The DNA here is from genome assembly GCA_013167095.2 of Daphnia sinensis. Classification (NCBI taxonomy): domain Eukaryota; kingdom Metazoa; phylum Arthropoda; class Branchiopoda; order Diplostraca; family Daphniidae; genus Daphnia; species Daphnia sinensis. The sequence goes on along the minus strand of CM023188.1, from coordinate 1,696,277 downwards.
TTCATTTCAACTTCAAAGGGCATTCGCACTTTAACAGGGATAGATTGGTCTGTTGGTTTTGTCCAATAGTTTTCGGGGAATTAGGAAGATCAATCGTATTGATCTTCTGGACATGAGCAGCGTGCGCGGTTAATCACCGTTTGAGTGAATGTTCGAGTCTATCCGCAAAGATGGTGGATCCAACAACGTGATGATATCCACGCTGTTAAAACTTCCGTTTTCCATGACCAAATTAATGATGACCAAGTCGTCTGAGATCCGTATCCGACCCAGCACAATGTGTGTATCACCTTCATCAATGTGCAGGAAGTAATCCACATTTCGTCCTATTATATCTGGACAGTCAATGTATCCTTGGAAATCTAGAACGTCGATATGGTTTGCTGGCCCGAGGTGTCCAATAAATTTTTGATAAGGAGATCAGTTAGAGTATCCACTTCAGCATCGTCAACAAGCTAAGGACCAGTGAAATCGAAAAATCCTATAACAACAGATGTTACCAGACTGCACTAATTACAATTTATGATTGACATTACACCTTTAACGATCTGGTGGGCATTCTTGTCAAAGGTACTCCGGGGATCATGGATACGTTTATTGCGTTAATCCAATCACTGCGGAAGCTTTCAACTACCTGTACAGGACCGACGATCCGCATCGATCCGGTAAAATGCTGCTCTTTCTCGCTTTTCTGTAGAACCAATTTTTCCTACCATGCCCTAAACTCACGTTGCAATAAGTTGTTAGTTAAAACAAAGAAAATTAAATACAAATGTTATGTTAGCAAACCTCAATCAACCTCATAGACGGTGTTGGTTGTAAAATTGTTTTTAACTTCGATAGCGGAAAATGATTTCGTCCCTTGAATGACGAGGCGTGAGGCATTCTTTCGCAATGTGTCCTCCACAACTACATCGTTGATGGAGTTATTGCCAACGTCGGTGTACCTCGAACATCCAAACTATCCAAATCAGAACCTCCATTGATTTCCCATCCGGATTTCAGTAGAAAGCGAAGGGCGCAGATGATCTTCCTATGGTGAACAAACCGAAACATTTTCGATTTTAAGATCTCCGATCCACACATGACGAGGAACAGTATCTTCTGATTATTATCCGAGATTTTTACTACAGGCAGACTATTTGCGGTTCACAGCAACCGTAAAATTTACTTAGCCGGGCATTGTTTTTTTTCTACATTCCAGGCAATCATCGATTAGAAACCAAGTAGAGGTAACAGGTGTACTGGTGGTCTTTAAGATGTTAATGGTTTCCTTTATCCTGATGAGAAACAAAGTCATTCATCTAAGTATCAATATTGAAGAAAATTTTTTTCATACATAGGAGTTCCCTGTATGATGCTTATTGGTTGCATACCTTGAATAAATTTTTATTCATTTATCTGAATGGTGCACTCCAAATAGGTTTCTGCAGTAAAGCGTGGCCAACCTTCTATGTTGTGACTTCATTTTTTAAAATGTTTGAAAACAAATGATGGTTTGCCATGATCACTCACGGCAAACACAAAAATTACTTTTTGCACACTTCTCAGATTTGCTTCCTTAGCCAGATAATGAATCTTTGCTTCATTAGTTTTACGTGGTAACTTTGCCATCTTGTCACTGAGATGAAAAGAAAGGCATGTTTTGCAGTTGTTTACAGCACAGTTATTTTACTGCCTTGGTTGGTGTAACCAACATGATAAATCATAAGTTCCTATCTATAATTAATTGGCTAGAAAAAGCAAAAATAATAAATATGAATACTGAATCAGCAGTTGATTGATATTTATGAAATGTTACTGTACCATTTGCCTGACAAGCACTATTTGTAACTTCCATGTCATGTTAATTCACATTAGACCACACTCTCATCATTAGGAAAAGGATCATGGTTTTTTAAGTTGATAAGAAAGCAAAACCTAGGGAAAAAAAACATGTGATATTATTTCAAATAATGGGGATCTGTAATTCTATCCATACCTTTTTCTGGAAAGCTGCATCCACAAAGTTTGAAAATCATCGCACTGTCTAAAAATACTCTTTCTTCTCCCACAACAAGTCAATTTTGAAAACAGTATGTTGCATTGTTTGAATACGTCAATATAAAAAAGTTTACATGTAAGTATTTTCTCACGCAATATTCACAAACAACAACAGACTTCCACTTTATATATGAAATTTCCCAAGCAAATTTTTGTTTAAGCTATCATGAGAATTTTTTGACAAACCATGTTACTCACATACTTCGACGATTTCATCACTGTGACTAAAACATTTTGCCCTGTAACTTGTTACGTTGTGCTTAAAGTTCCGCTGTTAATTTGTTAGTTGTTGATCTGATAAAAACTAGATAGTTGAATCACTCCTTCATGGTTGAACTTGAATTGAAACAAATGCTAGCAGACGAAATTTAAGCAGACGACATTGCCTACAGACTGTAGAGAGCACACACCAACGTTCGAAGGTCGAGGTCTGTAGGGGTGGTAGCGACTCTGGTGGTAGGTAGGAGTCAGCCCCGATTACCCATGGGCCGGCCCTGCCTACCCGAAGCAAAAAAAGTAGTAAAAAGGTTTTTGCGGGTTTCGAATTGGGTCATGGCTCGATGATAAGCTGCCTGCATCCATGAACCTAGGGGCCACGGGGAGTCTTACGAACAACCTACGAGCTACCAATTCTCTGCCAAGTTACGGGTTCGATCTTTATGTGTAGTGAACGGTACTACTAGATCGAGCATCATCTGTAAGGTGTCTAGTTGTTGTGCTGGTGTCATACGTGTAGTTTTGTTATTGTAGTGTGGTAGTGTCGTGTAATTATAGATGGCCTTTTTTATAGGCGGCTTCTTTGAAGCATATCTTGCGCTGGAACAGTTGAAGCATATCTTGAGCGTTGAGTTGATGATGCGATGAATCTTGAGTGATGACACATACATACATGCATATGGAACACTGAGGGCGGGAGGGAGGACGGGAGGGAGGACGGGAGGGAGGGCGGGAGGGAGAGCGGGAGGACGGGAAACTTGGAGGTGGCGGGAATCGAACCTGGGGAAACTAGCATACAAGGGAGTGGCGATAACCACTGTGCCAGGACCGCACATCCCAACCAAAACTTTCTTCGGTGATCATCTGGTTAAATACCCTACGTATAGCTTCTGTAAAAATAATAGCATGGCGCCGTGGTAAAATGCGTGACTAACATGCCATTCAACGAAGGTTCGAATCTTGCTGACGGGAAACGTTTTTGAAGTGTTTTTTAATCTAGATTATTTTACATTACTTAAACGACAGGAATTTAATTTTTCGAAGGGAACACAAATAGGACAAAAGAGCAATTACAACTTCCTCCACAACGGTAGTTAACAACAAAGGCTCATTTGTTTTGAAATTGAGGCTTACGCTTCTCACTGAAATTTTCCAAATCCTCTTTCGTGCCATAAAGCCGCAAATTGCACAAACACGACTATTTTTAAATTTTTTACCCTTTGTAAGCTTCGATGATATAAAAACTAATGATATAAACTCAACTATTGACCACTTTGACCTGACGTTGCAGAAATTCCTACCCAAACGGATTACAGGAAACTTAGGTAACTTATTCTCGCGAATACTTTGAATTAATTTTTGCATTTCACTTTCTACAACGCTTTGTAGAAAAACGGGGAAAAAAACAGAAACGGTGCACACAGACGTAGGAACACACGAGGCTAGGGGGAATCGTGACTACCAACTACGAAAATTTTACCAAGAAGTTTTGCCTTCTTTAGAGACATCATTTGTTAGTTGATTTACATGCTGATGGTCAAACCTGAAGTGATGCATGCTTCCCTTTAGACAATTTTCAAGGTATGGCATCACACATCTTTTTATGAAATTTTTAGTACTAATACCTTAAGAATTTTACATGGGTACGTGTTAACTACGTGTTTTGAAAATCTAAAAAGTCACGGAATTGGCAGAGCAATTTAATAATGGAGTAAATTTTAGCTACCATTTTTCGATTGAAGACGGGGGAAATATAACGGCTGATATTGCATGCTGTGATGATAACTTCTCTCGTAGATGTCTCGATAATATGGTAGTCCCCAGAGCTTCTTCATGAAGTACTGGGGTAGTATACAGTAGTTTCCAAATATCAGATCCAATCTCGGATCCGACAGCCGACCGTGTCTGGCACTCAGACAGGACAATATTTCAAACCGGAATGTACTGGCACCACCATCTCTGGAACGTAACATGCGGTAGACAACCGCATACCGAGAACTCCTGGGATACTTCATGGCTTCATGAAATGCTATCGTATGATGGTATGAATTCTAACAAGGAAAATATAAAATGAAACACACATAATCAAAAATTCGTAAAATATTTAATAAACGATTATGTAGCTAATTGTTAAATGCAACTTGTGCAAATAGCAATACCCTTAAGCATACGGAATTCGGTGTACAAACTTGTTCTCTGTGGTATTCCATGTCCTCTGTGGTATTCTCTCTGGTATTCCACCTTATGTAGTATTCCAGAGCTGGAGCAGAGTAGTACAAAGCAGTAGTGTGGTACTAGGCAGCATTTGTGGTGTAGTATAAGATGTGGTATACGTAATGGTATAGTAAAATGAAGCCTGCAAAGTAGCCTGTTGCCGAATGGCATCTCAGAACTTCGCTCCGCTTTCACCTCGCCGGTTGTTCCGTCCAAGCCTCGCCCGCCGCTTCATGGTTGCCCAGTCCTAAGTAGTAATTTAGATTTTCAAAATACCTAGTTCATCTTGCTCTTTGTCTTTGATGCTTACCATTACTAAAGCAGACTTTAGCTGGTGTTGGAACCTATTGCTTCGGAAGCTGCTACCAATCCTACATAGACAACCAAATGGGGGTTTCGTGATCGTCACGATGAAATCGGAGATTGAAATGTCGGACTGTTACCTGAAAGACATTTTGTCCACCGATAGAAATTATAACAAATGTCAGGCTTCATATAGATCAGAAAAAAATTTGTAACATGCAAATAAATCAATCTGATATGTTTTCCCTTAAAACTTACAGAAAAATAAGATCTTTCACAAATAGCACATTGAGATTTGATAGAATTACCGTTCTTGGAACGCAAGAGTTCACGAACTTATTGTACAAGGATATTACTCGTACCGACTCCAAAGCAACGCCTGAGCAATCACGCAGCAAAAATAGAGGCGCAGAAGCATTATCTTGTTCAATCTACCTATAAATAGAAGAAAAAATAAGTTATCGGTAGGCAAAGTCCTCATTTTCACCTAATCAGCGAAAAAAATTCGTGGCTACATAGAAATAGACGAGTTTAAAACAGATGAACGGTTTGCATGACGCATTCTACCAAAAAATAATAAATATTATATAAAAAGGATGAAAGATAAGCATTACCTATTTTCAAGGTTGTATGAAAAGCTGAGTTGTAACATTGGCCTGTAGGTGGTAAGATTCTGCCTTTGGTTGACATAATATGCACAAGGGCTCCATTTCCTGGTGTTAACAAAAAAAGATGAAAAAAAGGACTATTTGAATATAATATTGTATAAGAAAGATGGTTAGTTCTCTCTTTAGCACACTGCATCCAGTAAGGGAATGTAGGGTACCAACTACCAAGGTATGTACCAACTGCATCCAATGAGAACTCTGTAACATACACAAACACAATGCAATACTTCAGATAATGTTAAAAAATATATATTAATTTGTAAAATATGTTCCAATAAAAATACTTGTTTGGCCACAAAACTCTTACCTTACCATCTTACCTATCTAAAGTTACAAGGGAATGAGTCACAACATGTCTATGTTGGTTAACAAAATGACGTAATTCAGTTAGCACCTATGAAAAAGAAAGGGGCATTATTTTACAACACTATATGATACTACACATTAACACAATTCAATTGGAAACACATAACAACACATGCCTGGTTTAGATAAGTACTACTAAATTCTAAAAATTTATTTAAGCTACGTCAGAAGGATGGTATTTCCAAAAAGAAAATGCTTTCAACATTCAGCAATTCACAATTAATACCAAAGCAACTTCTAGGGGAGAATACCTTCAACAATGACAACTTCAATTCCATCAATTGTCCGTGAAGTAGTTTATTTCAACGTCGATTCTCTGTCGATAAATCTATTCTCACTGCACGACGACCTACACCAAGGCCTAGCCTACACAACGCGTGTGCAACCTACAACTACAACTGCTACAACAGTCCCTCGCTAAAAGTCGGTATACTTCATGCTAATTTGTATTTTGTAGAATCCCTTGGGGAAACATCAGAGTCATCTGGTGAGCAAATTTTAAATGGTTGCCAAGCGATAGATGCGGTAAGTCTAAAAACTGTCAGCTACCTGCGTTAGCAAGGTACCCGAAGGGCTATTTTCGGTTTTTTTGTAATCTTTATTTCTATCGGCTTTTAAATGCTAGAATTAGAGCTGTTGTGTTATTTGCTAAAAAAATAGTTAGAAAAATATTTTGTTAAAGAAATAGTTAGAAAAATAGTTGAAGTTGTTTGTAGTGTTTTTTTTGAAATATGGCAGTTTTATTCGAATGCAGACGATAGAGTGTGACAGACCAGTGTGCAGTCTTTTAGGAAAGGGATGTTAATGTTGGTTTGAAGTTATGTGAGCTCTTTGTTTGAAGAAGGAGAGTGAAGTTTCAATTTAAGTCTATTTATAAGTGAAGAAAGGTTTGTATTGAATTTCTGGTAATTTAGTGTGCGTATTTTTATTTCTTTATTTATGTGACTGTCTTCTTAGGTAATTTTTTTTTGTTTCCATTCATTTCAATAGATCAACAACCATTAGTTGCAGTACGTACATATATTCCATCTCAGAAAAAACATATTTCACCAATACATAATATCCCACTTAGGTGAGAATTCATATGGCGCTAAGAAAAAAAACAATTACACTTAATCACTCTGTAGTGATCCTATACTATTCATCATTCCGAATTAAAATGGCTATTTGACTCTCTTTCAATAATACACCCCCTATCCTTCACGTGAAAACCTATTATTTTTTATTTTCGCTTTACTAAATCATCTAGTGGGGCAATCGTGAACTAAACCCAATCATCTAGTGGGGCAATCGTGAACTAAACCCAATCATCTAGTGGGGCAATCGTGAACTAAACCCATCCACACCAGAAAAAAAAACCATACCAGCAAAAAAAAAACGTGGTTAGAAACCCTTCGGGTAACAACAACAACAAAAACAAAGTAGGAAAAAGGACAGAAAAATGGACTTTGATGATGACTCGTTAGATGATCTGTTACGAGACACGTCAGCCAATAAATTTAAGAAACCTGTCGTCAATGTTGTCACTGATGAATTGTTTCCCTCTCCGAATATCCAGTCATCGAGGAAGGAAAAGAAATCTGCGTTGTTAGCTGAACTCTTCGGTCCAAGTTCTACAAGTTTTGGTGCAATAGAATCTAGTTTGGAGGATCATGAAAAAGACACAGAGAAATCCACACCAGTCAGTAGTTTGCTGGTAAATTCTACAGTTCAAGGAAAGCAAAATGAAGAATTCAGCTTTGGCAGTTATGTTCCAAGTGGTGTGGCTAAGCTTACTGAATCAAAGAGAAGACCAAGCTCTTCTGATTCCCCTAGTAAACAAAAACAAACTGAATTCTTAAAACCAACAAATTCAAGCCTAGCACAAAGCTCTGTAATGTTAGAAAAATTTGTGTCTGGAGGATTGTTGAAAGAATCCTTAAACATTCCTCCCCCGGAAAAAGAACCAGTCACTTCCACAATACAGTTAAAATTTCCAGTGCAAGTTCCAGAATCAAAAGATGGTGCAGAAAGCAGTTCAAAATACCACAGTGAGCTTCCAACTCCAACTATCTCACCAGCATTATTTCCTAAACCCATTTCCAAAGGAACAAATGTTATTACTCAGCAGATCCCAAATGAGCAGGCTCGAATAACAAGTGACGTCATCCCCTTCACATTCCCATCACCAAAGAGCAAACCAGTTTCAGAAGAAATATTGGATGAAAAAAATTTGACAATCATTAAAGATGTACTCGACAACTTCTCCAACAACTTCTGTAAAAGATTAGAAGCTTTCATTGGGAAAAATGATAACTTTAGCGATATCACGAATTGCCTTGTTGAACTGCACAAGTGCATTAATACAGCAACACATAACTGGTCGAGTTCTGCAAACAAGGTTCCTGACCGGGCATTCGAGGAACTTGAAAGAAGGATGTTAACCTTAGAGAATAAAATCGAACTGACCTGCCAAGAAAATTCAAATCTTCGTGTGCGACTTGAATTTCTAGAAAACCAGCTGCGAGAGAATCGCAACGAATCCTCAAGAATCAAAACTGATACAGAGGCGGTTGTGGAAAATCATTTCAAGTGGACGAGAGAGACAGTAGATAATCTCGATAAAAAAATCTCGACTTATTCGTCTCAGTGCACGCATAGTGCAGATGATGAAAGAAGCAGCCGAGAACTCATATTACAACAAATGCAGGAAAAACTGTTGGATTTTGAAAACAAACTAGTCAAGAGTTCCATCGCTTCGGGACATCAACAGGAAGAAACGCTTCAACTACTTAAAGCTGAGTGTAAGTGGCTCGAGCGGCAAAAAAAGAAGCTAAACAGCGATAGGAAGGAACTGCGAATTTTCCAGAAGAAAATTCAAGAAAAGCAGCGAATCTTAGATGAATTTTCAGCGGTATGAAAATAATTGTTCATTGCAATAAAGCAATTTTCAAAATTAGTTTTGAATTCTAAGGAACTGTCAAAAACTTCCCATCGTTTGCAGTCCCAATGTTTGGCTGTTGATGCGCGGGCTAAAAAAATCGAAAAATTATGGACTTCACTCCGAGAGAATCCAGAAAAACTTAGTGAGGTAAATAAAGTGCGAAAGTTATTAATTTGCAGATCTCAATAACGCTCATAAATTTTGGTTTCGCTGATTCCAGAAGGATGTGAGCAAACATAGTTTCAAGGGTTCCGACATTCAGATGGAAGATTTCGGACTGGCCCTTTGGAAACTTCACGTCAAAGGTGACGAGCAAAAGCTCACTGAACAGCACAATTTTCTAGAAATGTTGAACAGAACAGTGATTTGATATCCTAATTTATATTCTAAAACTAAATACGGTGGGTTTATTTTAAAAAGTATTTCCATTTACCCGTAAAATGAATAAAGACGAACGGTCACTTCTAGATGTAGTATGTGAAAAATTTATTATCCAGATCATTATGAAATTCAAAAAGCGTCGTCAGTGTTAAGCTGCACAATCGAGATTCAATAGAGAATACTTAATTTGTGAAACGTTATTTGATTTGAAATATTAAATATCCTATAAAATATTTACCTCCACCAAAAGTTACGGAGATTCAAGACTAGACTACGTAGATTATAAGGCACTGTTTAACATGGAGAGCTATATGGCGTATTGCTATACATAACCGGGTTTGTATAACATTTTATGCTTTACTTGGCATTATTATTAAATTAGGATTGCCACTTAAAGTGGGAAAAGTCATGATTAAGGCGTTTGGAAGGCGATTTGCGGATAAGGGACGGATTACATATGCGAAGTGAGACGTTTCATTTCAGCAGGTGAATTTATGTTCATCTGATCATTTTCACGCAATTGCTGGAAGAAGCTGAACACGACCAGCCAGAAGTAGATCATAACCACTAAAAGCGACGGAGAAAAATTAATTCACATTAGTATTTCTTTATCTAGGACTCAAAGACGAAAATGAATTATAATGCAAAAAAAACTCACGTAGTTCAAGCACACCGATGATTAAAAAGGTAATGCCATAGGACACTGGTAGAATGACGACACAGGTGATAATACAGACGACAGTGCCTACCATGACCATTACAGCAAAAATGAGCCACGGTAGGAGGAAGTTACGGCGCTTTTTCACGGCTCCCCAAACTAATAGTCCAGCCAATATACCACCAAGAATTTCTCCCAGTAGGGCAAGAACAAACACATAAGTGCTATATGCTGTTAAAGAAACATCATTAATGAGATTTTATACAACCACTGAATTTAATATTATAATGTTGAATCATACCATGGACTAAGAATTCATGAAGTTCTTCTTTTTTTTTATCTTGATCTTCTTTGGGGAGATGTCTAGTTCCAGTAGCCCTGGGAAAATCAATGATCTTCTCCATAAACTTTATGACAAATGTTGCTATTTCATCAACAAAGATCAATGCCAAAATCAGAAAAATGATGGCTGTGATGGCCCCAGTCTGGAAAACATCAAAAGAAGGTGTGTTGCATTAGATGAATCATTCATTAAAAAAAGTATGTGAACTAACAAATCCCATGACTCCAAGGGTAACTGTTCCTCTTCGCAGAGGAAAACAACAACAGCATCTCCTCAGAATGGCCATATCTAACAAAAGGGAAAAGAAAACAACGTTTTAGTTGAACATTTTAGGCGCATTCATTGTACAGTGAGGTAGTAGTTTATTTATAGAATCTCAATATAGGCATGAGAACAGGGAGTGGCTGATCATTCCAAGATCAATTTTAATAGGTAAATGGTAAGCCAATAACATTCAATTTGCTTATTATAAAGCATCATTACCAAACAATAACAAAGCATTTCTTTTACCTGTTAAACGTAGTTTTGTTCACAGCTGCCGTTCAACAGACACATCAACCACAAATAATTTTAAAAGACGTAAGACACACTATGGTGGTACCGTGGGATACAATACCATCGACGGGCCCGACTCCTTTAACTGCCATCTTGTGGGCTTCATCGGATGCTACCGCACGTCACATTTAACAGACGAAATTTTTTCAAAATTTGTTTTGGTTTGAGGGTTTGAGTTTGACACTCTTGACATTAAATTCACTTCTTATTCTTTCACAATATAAGACAACGACGTCACAAATAAAATATGAAAAAATCAACCCTCTGTGTGGGGCTCGTCTGTGTTGACCTTGTTGCTGAAACTGAAGGGTTTCCAATAGAGGACACTGATCAAAGGTAAATAGAAAAATAATCCATAAGTTTGATCTCACCTGTTGGCTACTTACTCCATCTTTATCTAAAAAAGAATTCCAGACCTCTCGTACAGGAGAGGGGGAAATGCCTCCAACTCAAGTACTGTTTTGGCTGAGTTGGGAATGCAATCAGAGTTTTTGGGAATGCTTACTAATTCGGTACAACTTGATTTCATCCGTGAAGATTTTTCTAAGCATTCTGTTACAATTGAACATTGCCCTATTTTTCCTGATTGTGAGTTCCCAACATCTGTTGTAATTATTAATACCATTAATGGTACACGGACCATTTTACACCATCCAAAGAATTTACCAGAGTTGGATATCCAACATTTCAACAATCTTGATTTAACTAACTATTCATGGGTTCACTTTGAGGTAAAGTGCATAATTATAAAATTTCATAGCCTACAAATTTTTTTATTTACTATTTATATTAGTTATTTTATTATTATTATTTTTTAAAATCCAAACAGGGGAGGAGTAGCAATATCGACAACATCAAACAAATGATAAGAACCGTGCGAGAACGTTTAGAAAATCTAAAAATATCTGTCGAAATTGAAAAAGCACGTCCTGCTCTAGGTGAGCTCCTCCCACTGGCAGATGTGGTTTTCGTATCGAAAGATTATGCCTGCTTCTCTGGCTTCCGGACAATGGAAAAAGCAGTCAAAGGATTTCTGGACGTGACAAAACCAGGGTACATTTTGTTCTGCACATAATTTGCCTTAAATCGTTTGGTAGACCCTGAATTATCAGATCCGTTAATTCATTTAATTTTGTAGAACGATTGTCGTTTGTGCTTGGGGATCAGAAGGAGCGGCTGCTGGACAGAATGGTACGGTTGTTTCCCAAAATGCGTGTCCACCGGTTCAAATTGTTGACACTCTCGGAGCTGGCGATACATTTAACGCGGCATTCATCTATAGCCAAGTTAACCTGTGGGATTGGAAGAAGGGGCTCGAGTTCGCATGCCAGGTTGCCGGCAGCAAAATTGGTCAAAAAGGATTTCTAGGAATTGGACGGTTTAAGCACCCGGTAGAAGCGTTACTTAAATCTCAACAACAAAGCAGGTGAAAATATGCCCTACTATAATAATCTGTTAAAATTTATGTAAGAAGCAGAGTCAATAAGTTACAATCTCGGTCACTGATCGAATCTGATATTCGTCACATTAGTATGCACACATTAATTGCGTTGACGAAAGGGGCGATATTGTTCATTCACGCTGTAGTCCTGTGGTGCCCGTCGACAATCGTAATTGCGCCTTAATAAAATATATATATATTTCTTGTTAATTTTTAATTCCTATGATCCTTAAAAGCATTTGTGGCTGTAAATATCAAAAACGAAACTAACGATGTATACCTATGATCGCACGTCAAATGCAACTGGTTAAAGATCGTACGTTCCCCACAATGGTAGTAGTACTGGCGTCCACGGGGTGTGCTTTAATTTTTAGATTATTATCATTTGTAATTTTTTTGCATAACTGTGCGTTGAATTGAAAATACCTTACCAAGTATAGTAGTTCTGGAGAAAAAAAAATAGGTTAGATATGAGAATGCAATTTTCTTTTCCAAAACTTTTGGTGTTAAGCCGTTTTTTTTTTTTTATGTTTTACCCGACAGTTGGTGAAAACGTCGGCGTAGTATCCGGGTACCCTGCCGACGCAAGAGAATGGAGGCCTCCGTAGTGGTTCTTCTGGTTGGTTATGGGTAGCCAAGACGCTCCCAACGATTCCACCAGCTAATTGCAGGACCGGCCCAATCGGGATTCCAAGAACTTGTAAGGTCCCCTGAGGTGGAATAGGCGCTTGTGTAGTAGTTGTTTGTGGAGGTCGATGATGTGGTCTTGACACGTCCTGTTGTGGATCGTCTGTAGCGCCGCATATGATAAAACCTAGGTAGGAAAGTTTGTTTGGCGAAAAAACAGCAATTTGTTATCAGTTATAAAGTTTTCTTTGCACTCTAAAGCAACTAAAGCTACCAATAATGCACACGAAACAAGTGAACGCTCTTCTTTGGTACATCTTATTGCCTGTTGTGGTGTCTAGTGACTCTCAGTTTAAAGGCAAATCAGTCCGCTATTTATATGATATTTAAGTTCCCATGCGCAGATTATTCACTTTCGATTTTTGGATTCAAATTGCCAGTCAATGCCGTTTGTCACACAAATGTTTTCATATTCAATTTAAACATATGTGCCTTTTTCATAGCAGGCAACAATGAAATCTTCGTTTCCGTTTCAATTTTAAAAAATCAAGAATTCAATGCAGGCCAAAAAGCGATAGTTTCTTTCTGAAGAAAGCCGCATTCTCTGGCGATTTCTCTTCGATTACGAGTAAGAAAGTAGACAGCCACTGTTACAATGTAGAACAAATTGTCAGTGTAAACACGTAGAAGAATAAGCTGATATAGAACGCAAGTCTGATCGCCTCACGTCGTACTTTGGATCACACACAGTCAGCTCTACTATCGCCAGACCCCAGTCCCAAAATGTTTGTAAAATGGATTAGGTAACTGTCTCTTTGAAGCGTTTCGTTCGCTCCGGTTTATTTTCTATCAATCGGAATTTCAATTAGGCTATGAATTGGATGATGTCTGATGTGTAATCGACGCAATTATCCATTCGTGTAACGTACTTCCACTTCTTCCGAAACAATTCCTATTTCTAATGCTATCTTAATCTCGATTTTCAGGTATTATTGCTACTAGATCACGTTCACGCTTGCGCTGCTCAGCCGTTCTCCGCCGGCATATCTAGAAGACGAGGATAAACTTTTTCTTTTGAGTTTAGTCTGGAAAGGAGTCGCCGTCAGCCGCACGTTTACAACTTCGGAGAGCGTATTCCTTCACCATTTTCCTCAAGTGATCATCGTTTCCGCACCATGTCTTACCACGACGAATCGGACGAGTAAGTTGTTATCAATTTCTATTTTTAAAAATTATCGTAGTTTTTCACAATACCCTTTACCGTTAGCTCAAGGTTTGCGTCCGTCAAAGTGATGGGAAAGTTCTCTCAGGCTTTTGTGCATGAAACAATATTCGATACTGGAACTGGGCCAGAAGAAATAGGGTTTTCCCATTGTTTTGGCGTTTTTCCTTTAGCTTTTTTGTCCTTTTTCATCATTGCCTCGGTAGTTGCATGTTTCAATTTCAGTTGGGTTTCGGGTTCACGTGCTGCTGGCCTGTCTGTGAGGACTTAGAGCAATATTGATTTCCAATAGGAATCCGGCGTTGCCGTACACTGTACATATGGTGCAGGAAAGCCGTTTTTTTATCCGTGTTTTCTCCGTATAGCTACTTGTCACCTTTCGATGAGTTTTTTCAGATCCATACGAGATGAAAAACTCACTTTCCAGATCACCAAACTTATGTCCCTTGTATGTTATACGGCCTCCGATCGCTTTTTCCTTACTATCCGCAGCGCAGGAAACCAAATGAAGGTTTTTTGGTGGATAGACTTCGTCAACCATGGCCAATAAGGTCTTTGAACAAGAGCACCATTTAGGTATCCTTTCGTCCGCATCTATGCATCGTCAAACAGACGAACTGTGCCACGAGAAAGTCGACGCGGTCTGACGGTGACGGCTAATCTGCCCACCCGTCATGTCGAGAGTGTTCCGTTTCACTTTTTCATTTATTCTCGTTGTACTATTTTATTCCAACGATCAATAGGACGTTTCGGTTAATGGTTCTTCCCGGGAGATGGCATTGGAGCAATCCGACGCAATGAACGTTAAGGAAACTTGATAATGGTGTTCGTAAAAAAGCTTAAAAGAAAGAAGTAAGCAGGACCCAAAAGCCATTTATAAGTTCGCAAAAAGGCATATCTCATTTTAACTCTTGTATTAACGTACCTTGAGGAATAGGCCAACTTTTGCCATCTTCCAAAAGAGCACAGGAAACGTACCATACCAACTTTTTTTTTTTTTAGAATGAGTTCTCAAATAGCAAAAGTCTCAAATCCGACAGATCACGACCGTTTGTGCACGGGCGAAAGTCCAGTTCGAGAATCAGTCAAGATAAATGATAGAGTAAATTTTTTTCTCTTTTTATGATTGTCAAACCTTATTGCGAGATACATTCTTTGCTGCTATTGCGCAAACTGACAATTACAGCTGCCGATGTATTAAAGTTCGTTTTGAGACTCAATAGGGGCGATAAGCATCCCGCAAAGATTGCAAATGTTTAAAAAAAGGAAAACTGTTTCTGATGCAAGACTTGGATATCCTGGTGCGATCAAAAACAAAATAGATGTATTCTTCGTAACGGATATCAATAGAAAGAGCGATTGATATACCTCTTCAGTCTTTGCGAGAAAGAGAAGAAAGATTTTCCGCTACACTTATCAATTACTTCTCATCTGCCTAAAGTAGGTCCTTGTACTTTGAGTGGGTCATCCAAAAAAAAAAGAAGTTTTATTTCTCTGGCGAATTTTCGCAGTACAGACACATTGTCGTATACAGACAAAAGACAAGAGACGCACTCGTGATTGTAATCGCACATTTTTTCCGGCTTATTTGAGATTTGAAACTAGTTGAACGCGGAAATCCTTCCGTGTTTTTGGTGCGGAATTCCGGTTTGTCGCAGATTGCTCCGTCCCTGTGGTCGCAATCCGTTTATAGCACCTGTGAGCTTTACACGTCATACGCATTGCGTCAGTACCATTTGGTTTGGAAATTACGTTTCTTTTATTTATTTTTTTCTCTTAGAAAGTTCAGAGTTGCAATCACGGTATAGTAAAAATACTTAAAAATCCTGGGTGTCGTAATGGGTAAACAATTTTTTTTCTCTAACCAAATCTTGAGTTGCGTTCAAAGTAAAGCTAGTCATGCAATCAAGCAGCAGGGAAAATCCCGCCGACGCGGCGTGAAAAAAACCACTATTTCTAAGGCACCTTCGTAGTGAAATACAAGAACGTTGTAAAATGTAATTACAATTTGTGCTTAGTTCATTTAAAGAAAAGTCACATTTTTTCCGCAAGGTAGCCCAATTTTCTTTTCTTAAACAGAAAGACCTTCGACAAAAAACTTGTGTTTATCTTTTTGTTTTTCCTTGATCACGGGTTTATTTGGCATTCGATAGAACTCGGGACTGAAAACGGAACACGTGGCAACCTCCTAAGGGAAAGGCGTTGTACTCGTCTTACAACTTCCACAGGCTAAGATAACAATTAAATTTTTTGAATAATTAATAAAACCGAAGCTGTGAAACCACAATTGTGGCTTTTTTCCCTCCTTTTGCCAAGCATCGAAAGCGTTCGCCCGTTTTCGCCAAAATAATGGATGATGACAGATTAGGCAACGATTGCGGCGTTTTAAATGAACGGGCCCTTCACTGTTGAGGTCGGAATAAAAGAAAACTTTGTAGAAAATCGAGCCCCCTTTCTGCGCCAATGAGAATCGGCCCTACCCACGGCTGACGTCATTCGTGAATGGCCGCGATAACAGAACCAGTTGAAAAACCGCAGAAAAACAAACAAAATACACAATGCAGAATGCTCTGCGTTATAGCGGTACATTTTTCGAATGACAATCGAAGGACCTTGATTCTCCTTGAATTTTCTTTGAATTTGCCTTGAGAACCGAGCCATAGTCGTCAATTGGTAACCAAACGGGTCGTCACTTTACGCCTCGCCCTTACACCGGACGGACAGATCGTTTCGCATTCCGCGATCGAGTTCTAGAATTCTACCGCGTGATAGCATTTCAGTCAGCGAACCCTTTTTAATTGAATACTGCGCGCGCTCCACCTCTCAGTCTGTTCGAGGCAGCAGCCAGCACCGATCGATCCTCAATCAAGTACCGTAGTAATTATTTGGCAATCGAAATGCCTTGCAATTCGGAAGATTTTCCTGTACCGTGCGATCGTTGTCAAGACGAAAGAACAGAAGGCGAAGCGCTGGAAGATGGAAAGGTCACGATCGAAGTGAAAAGTTGCTGCTATGTTAGGTTAATTTTTTATTTCACGTCCAAGTTTAAGCTCTGTTTGTTCCAGATGAAAGTGGATTTTCTGATTTAGCAAACATCAAAGCTAAACTTTGTTTTGAATTATTTTCGTTAAGGTATCCGGATGGGGCGGTTCGCCTTCGCAATCCCAACATTGAACTGATGGATCAGGACATTCTGTATCACTTGGCGCTGGGAAGCGGAAGCGTAAGTATTTAAGTTGCAGATTAAGGCAAAGACATTCCAAACTTTAATTCTTTATTGTTGATCATTGCAGCATGACCTTCACCAAATGTTTGGCGACGTTAAGGTAAGTCCTCTTTTTCAAGTCTTCCTCATCTTTTACACTTTAATCCTGTAGCAATGTTGTTGTCAGGGCAAAGATGCCCTAGAAAGTTCGAGAATTCCGGGGAGGAATCCCTACCGAGGCTTTAATCTTTCCTCCTTTTTTTTCAACGTTTGTTTCAGTTCGTTTGCATGGGAGGCACACCGAAACGCATGGAGCAATTTGCCAACTTTATTATGGATGAGATTGGCTACAAATTGCCAGCTGGAACAACTCTGCTGGACATCTCTCAATACTCATATCGATACTCTATGTACAAAGTCGGCCCGGTCCTTTCAATTAGCGTAAGACAATCTAATCAATTTCGGGCCATCCTTTTCCCTAGATTAATTATTCCTTGCTCCTTTTACATTCAATAGCACGGAATGGGTATTCCATCAGTTGGAATTCTTCTTCACGAAGTAATTAAGTTGATGTATCACGCTCGTGTCAGGGATCCCGTCTTTTTCCGTTTGGGAACATGCGGAGGCATCGGGCTAGATGGTGGGCATTTGGTTATCACGGACGAAGCCGTCGACGGCATGATGAGACCATACCTTGAATTGGTAAATTACAGTCAGTATTTACTCAAACTGGAGTTGAAAACTAATTTGCCTATTCTTAACTACAGCCAGTTTTGGGGAAATTGGTTCAAAGACCATCCAAGCTTGACGTGGAGCTGGCCAAAGAATTGCAATCGCTTTCAACTCAAGACGATCCTTTTGAAACTCATGTCGGCCGAACTATGTGCACTTATGATTTCTATGAAGGTACGTATGATAGCCCAATCCTAGAGCTGATTTCACAAGGCTAAATTGAGCGGTCATTAAACATGAATTCAACTTTGCAGGACAGGGACGTTTAGACGGAGCGTTCTGTGACTACACTGAAAAGGAAAAATTGGAATTCTTACACAAGATCCATGAAAATAATATTCTCAACATGGAAATGGAATCCTTGGCCTTTGCTGCGCTCACCCACCATGCCGGTATTCGTGCTGCTGTCATCTGTGTCACACTGCTCAATCGCCTTAACGGTGACCAGGTAAGATCACGTGTTAACGACGCTTGTTTCCGAAGAGTCCTTATAATTTCTTATTGTGATCAGGTGGCTTCGAGCAAAGAAGTGCTGAACGAATGGCAAAATAGACCGCAGGCCATAGTGGCACGTTACATTAAAAAGCACATGGGCATGACAGGCCCGGCTCCACGTCCTCCTCCACCCGGACCGAAGACGGTTGTCAACTCGAAAAAACTGAAGTTTGTTCGCGAAGAGTCTCAAAGCTACGAATAAGCTCAGATGCACAGGGTTCCAAAAGGAAACGGACTTGGCAGTATACCCGGAAAGGAATCAAGGAAAATTCGATGAACTATTATGACAGAATCAAGAATCCAATCAGTATTTTATTCGCATTTGATTGTACGGGAAATGCTAAAACGGTCGCGTTTATCTTGTTTCGCTGCGAGATCAACACTTGCATAACGTAGTTAATCGGTTTATCGTTAGAGAGCGTGTTATTTAGTATCTCTTGTACTCAAAAAAGTTTTCAAGTGTGTTTCTTTTGTACACAACGAAAGCTCTTTCCCCTATTCTGAATGTCGTAGTCCTCGAGTCCTGTAAAAATGTGGCCCTTCTTAATTGGAATGGGATTCCTGTTAATTAATTTTTTTTTGCGCACTCGGCATTACCGCGTTTAGTTCTTGTTTAAAAGGCGAAATTATCTGAGCAATGTTTGTTCCATACAATAACATTCCAAACTTTGCGGAACAAGCGGTCTTCTTCACTTTTGTCTAAAAGCAAATCAAAAGAGGATCACCACATTCCGTTAACGTTGAACTGTTCTATTTGATTGCAACTGCTCTTTGGCTATTGAAGTTGTAGAGCGTCGCTCGTTTTCTCATTGGTATCTTTTACAGCATCTTCATGTATTCCATGGTGTTTCCTATCAATTACAAAAGAACAAAAAAAAACAATTTAGAGGCAGCCTATGATGTATAGCATACGTCCGTTTCGTCGTGCATCCGATTTCCCATCAAAACGTATAGCGAAAGAGTTTTTTATTATCGTCTGGATGTTCAATGTGTACGCATATGTCTGTGTATGGGTGGGTGTGGGTTTAGAGATGTTATCTCTTCTCCTTTTTTCCTGCATTGTTAACGTCTCTGACAAAACGCATCCGTTACATCAGTCGTGTTGACTCAACTTCTTTTCCCTTTTCACCAACTAATGTGGTGAAATGGTTTTTAAAAAAATTAAGCCACAAAAAGGAAGGAACTAAAGAGAAACAACAATGGGAAATGCGAACATTTTTTAAACTTTTCTTAACTTAATATTCTTTGCGCGCTTGACGTTGCACGATGTTTCTCAATGGATGTCGCATAAAAAAACACAATAAATAGACGGGCCGCATTCAAATCTATATCGTGACCCACTTTTTTTAAAATTTTTTATTTATTTATTCCCCGAGGTGAGATGATGATATCTCCTGTGTCGAGAGTTTCTCTCTCTTTCTCCCTTAAATTCTGTACATCATTCACCGCATTTTGTGTCGTCCCGTCAGCTCTGCTCGGCAGTATATACACAACACACCCACTCCCACGTACTTCCAACGCAGCTTGCGCATTGCTATAGCTATGTACAATAATATTCTGCGTGTGTATAAATGCTTGTATTACTTTGACCGGTCGTGACAGTACACCATCGATCAAACAAGAAGCCGAGAAAACGAAGATCTTGAGCGCAGGAATGTACATCGAAGCATTTTTTGCGGTATTGTGATGTTTATTCTTCTTTCGTTTTTTGCGAAAAGAAAACAGAGAACAAAAGGAGCCAGGCTTTCAATTTTAAATGTTTGTGTGTATTCGAAAAAATTGGGTAATGAGGTGGCTACATATAAATTCTTGTTTTTATTGGCTGCCTCGGTATTTTTCTTAAATGGTTTTTGTATTTTGTTTTATTGTTTTTGTATTGTCGTTTAAGACTTGCTAGAGGTTAGTTGCGCCTGCGCAAGGCAACAATTTAAACGAATTTGATATGAAGGAAGACGAGGAGTAATGAAAAAAAAAAGGTGAAGAATTGGAGAGACGTGTGAGATGATAGTAGTTGCAGGATGCTGCGGATTGCGGATTAGAGGAATATGGCATCCACAGACCCCATCATCGAATGTTCGGATTTACTTTCTTCTTCTGTTTTTGATTGGAGGGCATATGCTCCGGTCGTGTTATCAAAGACGCGGGATGGTACAAACATATCGATTGTCTTCTGTTTCTCCCTCCTATCGAATAAACAGCTCCAAGAAGAATAAGTGGGACAAAAGAGAGACACATGTGCCATTACAGTCGCCATCAGCAGATTGCAATTCCCTCTCCCTCTGTGTGACGGATATGTACAAAAGCGCATTCTTTTTTAAATGATGAATAATAAGGGGGAGGGACCGGCTCACACGCAACGCAAAAAAAAGGGGAAGAAAAAAAAAGACATGAAAAGGAAATTCAGAAGTGAAAAGACGTAGAAAAGTGTGTAAAAAAAACACGGCGAAACATGGAAGAAAATCCAAAAGATTAGCCCAGTTTCTTTTCATCGAATCGGCCAAACAGTTTTCTAAGCTGTGGCGATTTTGGGTGGATCCGTGACGTAGGTCAGCTCGTTCAGGTAGAACCTGCAATTGAAATTCACGTCGAATATTAAATGACAATAAAACAACAGCAGGTGCGACCACATAGATTCGTGTAACACTTACCACTTGTTGGCTTCTTTGCAGTCAAAGTTGTGAATCCAATCGCAGATGCGGTATTGCTGGTTGAAAGCAGTTCCCGATCCGCACATGTAAGGAATACGGCGACCGTCTTCGTCGCACATATGGAACAACATGCACTCGAATTCTTGATCGGCGTAAAATCCAAGCGGACGGTCAGTGCAGTCGAAGGTGAGAGTCACGTTAGGGAACTCCTCCCAGCGTTTAGCCTGTAAAACAAGTTGCACGATGATCACTACGGCTTTCCTTCATTGTTCGCTTACAGCAACAACAAACAAAGGCGTGAAGAGTCGAGAAAAAATGAATAAAGAACTATAAACACTTACTCGGTGCAAGGCCGGCAGCGAGTAAACCAAAGTGATGGCTGATGTGCAAATGGTACCGGGTGATTTACAGTTAGGCCAACGAACAAGGACATGGATTGCGAACCAAAAAGACAATCGGTTATTGATCTAGACGTGAGCACTGACTGATTCTAGATCGGGTCGGAATAACTTACCGAATACCACGCAGAGGAGGATTGCTACTTGACGCATCATTTTTTAATGGATGTTGACTTTTGAATTTCTCGCTCCAAACTGTTGGAATAATTGGCAAAGGTCCAAAGGAATTTCACCGTTAGTTTTTTGTAACATCACACTGCGGGTCGTTTTTTTTTTTTAAGTATTTAGAAAAACAAAATGTGTGCGCGTTGTATAGTTGTCAAAAAAATATTTAGATCAGCTATTCCCGGAGCTAGCGTTTCAAATAGAGTTAAAACAAATCCAGTTGCATAGGAACGGAGAGGAGAGGCTAGATACAAACATCTCTTTGTATCCGTTTCTCTCTTCCGTGCGCTACTTCAATTTCGGTAGAGAGCTGTGATGCCTTTTGTGAACCTTGTTAATGCGCGGACCCCGGAGGTGCGATGAAAGTGGGTTGCATCGTCGCCCAATGTTGCGAAACCCCAAAAAACAAATCTTTGTCTCGATCCTATATCCAACCCAATCAGCAAACGTGAAATCTTTGTCTTCCTGTGACACACAACTGAATTGAAATCCCCTTGCCCTTAGTACTGTATCTAAGGTAAAACTAGATTTGCTGAATGTTACATGTTATACACACAGGGTAAACAGCCGAATCGAAATACAAGAGCATAACACACCTGGAAGCCAATAACAACAGCCCCCCTCGTTCCTTAAATAAATAAATAAATAGATAAACAAAGCGAAGGAGGAAGTATATGAATAGGTGAATCTCGTTTCTCTTTCTCCCGTGTATGTGTGTGCGCACGCTCTCTCACTTTCGGTGCTCCTTGCCAAACGGGTCAACCGCTCTCACCCGGAGCGAGACGGGCCACGCTCACTCTCTCCTCTCTCTCTCTCTTTCCTTTGCGAACTCTCCCCCCTCCTTCTCTATCTGCAATTGGATAGACTTTTTTTTTAAGCTAAGCAAAAAACTGTTTTGTTTTTCTTCATCAATTTCTTTTCTTCCACGGTGGCGCGTTAGTTGTTAAAAATACGAAAGACCGGCCAAACGCAGACAGACAGGACAGACAGGGCCGCTAGCGGGTCTTCCCTTTTTGATTTATTCTTTACGTAAGCGATTGTTCTCTATTTTGTCGCACTAACAAGTCGATTCGAAAATGGCAAAATGGGTTTCGTTTTACTTTTTTGTTTTGGTTTTCCTACAAGGAGTGGTCGGATGTTTGTTTTCGTTTGGGTCAATGACAAACACAATTCGCGCTTTGAGATTGCGGAAGTTGTTTTAGAGAAATCTAGTCCAATAGCCATTCGATTTTTCGTGTTTGTGTTCCCAAATCGAATCGTCCCGATGATAAAAGAAAAGAAAAAAAAAACTTTCGGCATTTATACAGGTTACCTTGCCAACTCTCTTAGTCTTAATGGATTGGGTAATCAAGTGGTCTGATTAAATAGAAATGTAATAAGGACGAGTTTAAGAAAAAAGACGACTTACTTCAATGACAGACGTCAAAATGAACGGTGACAAAAATTTTTCTTGTTCGGGAGAGATTCGTGAGTGCGGCTAAAAAGGCAACGGATGGATGGACGGGAGGATAGACGGTGGAGTCGGGTATCCAACGCAGCAAAGGACTTGAATGAGCGAATAGGTAAAATTTCTTGACGAAGACGCTGTGAAGCTGGAGCTCAGTGTTTTCGGGAGGGTGTTGTCGGCGTGAAAGATGCGATGTGAAAGTTCAAGTTGAACGGCAGAGTCAGCGGCTTTTATAGGATCCCTTCACGCAAGGCAGCCGCACCAGAAGCCAATGGATAGCGATGGAGCGGGAGAGAGAGAGAGGGCGCAGGAGAGAGTAAGAAAAAGAGAGGGTGCTGCTGCTGCAAAAGAGGAAGAAAGAGGTGGAGTTTGGAAAAGAGGAGAAGACGAAGGAAGGAGGTGAGATTTTTGGCCGCATGCGCGAACGCTCGCGCCGGGCTTGTTTTTTTTTTTTTCTCCTATTCTCAGGCCACAGAGTTGAGTCAGTATAGAAGGAGGCACAATAGCTCATCTGGGTTGCGCTCCAGTGTTCGGTTGTTTTGTTGTTCCTTCTTTCAGCTGCAGCATGTATGTTCTTTTGCCTGCCTCTTACCCTCCTCTCTCTTTTTCCACCTCATCACCTTCTTTTTTTCTATTTTTTTATTTTTCGTCTTTGATTTTTTTTGAATTTCACGAGGAGGGTTATTTTATTTTCTATACCGGTCACCTCCCACCCGGAATGGAAACAAGCCAGCAACTTCAACTCGCTTCACTCCTTTTTTTTCTTTCTATACTCTTTGGCCCACTGGATCTAGCTGCTGCGGACGCTACTACAATATTTGGTGCCGTGACGGGGGTCACGTGATCACTTATCCGAAACCGCATCTTCAACTCTAAATCACGACACATGGGCTCATCGATCGTGTGAAGGAAAAAAAAAGGAATAAAATTCCTAGCCCATGCCAACCATATTTTCCCTCCACCTACCCCCTCTGTCCTCTGCTGACATTGTTGGCAATTGCGATCTGCAGAATATCAGAATTTCCCATTTGGGACTGATATTTAGCTCACGCGCAGCACCTGCGTTCATCTCCGTTTTTCTTCCTGGCCGTGTGTGACTGAGAAACGTCCCGACTGTACGTTTGACCTGGCAGATCGATCCATCTCTTTCTTTATGCTGATCTCTAGCCGGGCGTCATCGATACCGATCTTATTGCTCGTCATTCACAGGTGTTTGATGCAGCAGGTCGCAACAAAACCGCGAATGCATCATCCGAATTCCTCGCATATCCATCACGAATTTCCAATTCTAAATTCTTTTCGAATTTTTACACAAACCCATTCGCCGTTTTTTTTTGTGTGTGCGTTGTTGTTTGGTTTGTATCTCCTCCGTCTTCGTATAGTGTCCCACTTCTAGCGCATATTGTCAATCATTGAATTTATTTTTTCTCCTTTGGCATTTCCTTTAGAACATTCCTTCTCGCTCTCCGTGACTCCCTCATGCCGTCCGACCTGTACGCTTTGGGTGACCTATTGCGTTCGATTCCCGCTGTCAATGTTTCACTTTAGAAAAAAAAAAGCGCCAGGTCGTCCATTCGTCAGATACGTGAATGCATAAAGGACAGGAAGGTGACTATGGTTGTCAATTCCGCGAAAGCGGCTTGGGATTCGATGCTATAGCGTCACACGATTCACACATATATATATTATTGCGTATGTATGCGTTTCTTTTTTTTCTTTTCATTTCTTTTCGTCTTCAAATCAAATAGCCAAGAAAAAAAAAAGAGTTGCCAAGTTTTCGTTTCAAAAGATTATTTTATAATAAAAAGATTTCGGCTTTTTTGCCAAGTGACATTCGACGATGTTTTCTCTGACTTTTTGCCACGAGTTTGCCAGGTAAAAAGAAACGAAAGAAAAGGAAGAAAAGGAAGAAAAAGAATAAATAACGACGAGAAAGTTTAAGGCTATTTAACGCATCGCATATAGTTGCTGGGGCTGATGGCTTTCTTGGTATACCATCACTACGGTCTGGGCGGATGGTTTTGATTCGATGCTGTTGAAGGACGAAAGGAGTTTATGTTTCGCTTCACTTATGTGTACGTGTGCGTTTGTGTGTGGCACACACTAACAATGGCTGAACCTACTTTGATATTTTGGCTCTCACTTTAGTTCACCGAGAATCTGAAAAATTCCTTGCTATGCAAACTGGTCAACCCGGTCGTTTCATAACGCGGCAATCGCAACGGCAGCTTATTCGAAATTCAGGAGAAATTTTTTCCCATTTTTATTTTCGTTTTTCATTTTATTATAGCACTGATTTCGATTCAAACTCAGATCGGAACATTTTTCTTTCGTTTTCTTTTGTTTTGTTTTTACTCTCGCCATCCACCAGGAGGCCGGGAGGATGGAGAAAGAGAGAGAGAGAAACCTGTATTGTCATTGCCACCGGTTTTCCGTGTTCGTGTTGACGAACATTGAGCAACGGTGGGCATTGTCGTTAAACGTGATATGGCCGGAATATATCAAATTGTGCCCCACTGTATTTTATTTCTCCTCTCTCTCTCTCTCTTGCTCGTTTAAATGAGTTCAGTACAAACAGAACACACTGGTGATTGGTTTCTTTTGACTTCTTCTACATACACTGCAAATATAGTTGTGAAACGTGTTGAGGGGCAGAGAGGAAGAGCAACAAGAACGAGATTAGAAAGCTCATCATCTCGTTACGGTTAAGAACGAAGGGAGTAAACGGTTTCCCGGATGTGCGGATCCCCTTTATTTTCACTCAGTTGTTTCTCTCTCTAATTTTTCAGTCAGGAAGACAACAATGTGAACGCTTGTGACAGACGACCGTCCCGCAACGTCGACAAGTGAATCAAGAGATGCGTGTTGGTCTACAATTATGCACATCCCTTCTTACCAGACTCATCATTCGCTAACTCTCTAATAACGTTCTGCATATCTCTTGCTTCGTCGCCCTTTTTTAAATCGTGCTAAGCGAAGGCGGGATTATTTTTTAAAAATAAAATCCTGTTCTTCCTTTTACCTCCACGCACTTTCTTGTTCTGGGTCGTTACACCTAATCAAAGATAATCGCGTGTTCATTAGAAATGTTCGTCCAACAAAATGCAGATCCACATAATTTTTCCCGTAACCTCCCGTCGAGTTCCTCCTGTGCTCGAAACAGGCAGCCAGTAAAGATGGAGGTGCTAATCAGCTGTGCGTTTAATCGACACGATATACGTGAAAAGCTATACACTCGTTACAAACACATTTGTTAGGCATATTTTTTTTTTCCTCTGCTGCGTTTGCCCACATGAGCACGGGACGACAAGAGAGAAAGGGGAAGAACAAACAACCGAGTGGTACACAAT
This sequence comes from Daphnia sinensis, assembly GCA_013167095.2. Classification (NCBI taxonomy): domain Eukaryota; kingdom Metazoa; phylum Arthropoda; class Branchiopoda; order Diplostraca; family Daphniidae; genus Daphnia; species Daphnia sinensis. Next base: position 1,669,877 of record CM023188.1, on the reverse strand, counting down.
AAAATTACAACCTTGCCTTCGGGATTTTGTGTCGTGAAAAGGTGGAAATCAAATGGGGAAAAACAAATTTCACCCGAAAGGGTTGAAAAGGGAAGGGGCTAGAGATAGGAGGAAGGACCATGACCAAGTTCTCTCGTTTGCTAGAAGAGTGTGGGCACTCTCAGTACCTGTAGAACCAGATGAATGAAAGTAAAAGGGAAAATGTTGTGGATTTCACCTGGTCGTAAAGAAATCATAAATGTAAATAATCATCAGAACAGAAGAACCCAGCGGAGCGGAGGGGCTCCTGACGACCAGACATCAAGGCCCTCGAGGAATTAAAAAGAAGAGATTTTTTCCTTTAATATTTTTTTTTTCTTTTTTGATTGGGGCAGGAAATGGTGGATGCTATAGAGAGACACACGTATAAGGAACGACAGACTCGTATATCGAAGATAGGAGGAGGAGAGACGTAAAATAAAATAAAAAAGTCAGGGAGGGGTCAAAACCTTTCGAAAATGAAGTTGCTCACAGAAAGGAATAGCTGCGGCCAAAAAAAAACGAGAAAGAGAGATACGAAAAAAAAAAACTAAAAGACGGGGAGAGAAAAAAAGAAATAGATGTACATAATATACCAGCAGGTTCTGGTATGATGCAGCTTTCTCCTGGGTCCCTGGCCCTTGCCTGACGCTTACAGCCAGTCAGTGTGTCAAGACAGGGGTGCTTATTGCGTGCGTGTCTTTTGTAGGTACTACGCACGCGTGTCTTTTTTTTTTCTCTCCAGCGTGCGAATTGAAGCCAATCATAAGAAAACTCGTAGAAGAATTAGCGTAAAACGAACGGCCAATTTTCCTTGATTTTTTTTTTCACGTAACATTTATTAGTCATGATGCTCTAGTAATCTATCTAACATTTTGTCCACACTCACATGACTGGCTGGTACACCAGGATATGGCACCATTTAGCTCCGAAAAGAACAGCCGGGGTTCCTCAGTTCTACGTTGTATCTATACGCACACGTGATGCTGGACCTGTTCGTTTTTTTTTTTTATTATGTACGTCGAGAGGCAAAAGTCCTCTTTCTTGATGAGGAGAAAGAAACATTTCCAACCGCAGAATAAGAAAAAAAAAATAAATACCTTGCGGGAATAGTGGGCAGGAATGTTTGTTTGTTGGCACCGGAATCGAGAAAAACGGTCTCCATCGGACCCAAATTCAAATGATTACACAATCGTATACCTGCGTCTCGAACGCGGTATTGTGGGTGTGGGAGAGAAGAAGAAGGAGAAGAATAAAGGTACACAATTTTTTTTTTTCTCTCTCTTTCTCTATGACTGCAACATGGACTTCACATTCAGCTGCTGATGATGATGCTGCTGCTGCTGGTCGTCGCTGTTGTTACGATGACGAGGCTTTCTCCTGCTCGCTCTGCACGGAGCGCGCTTCCCACTTCTTCATTTGAATAATCTGATATTTATCGGACGGCAGCGGGATACGTATATATATATAGGAGGGGTCCCCCTTCCTTTTCAAAGCACATCCGCAATCGTATTCAAATGCGTGCTGCTTGGGATACGTTTATACGCCGCGTATCAATGCGTAGAGTTTCTCTATATACATTGTACAGGCGCCTCTATTGCCAATCGATAGCCGATGGTTTGATGGGGTTACAAAGTAAGCGGACAACACAAACATCCCCCCCGACCAAAGCACAAATGAAGAGGGAAAATTAAAAGAAAGGGAGAGAGAACTGTGTTGGGGGTAGTAGACGTATACATGTTTTATCAACAGCATCGTCAGCCATACTTGGACGATGAAGTTTCACTATTGATGATCCTGCTGTATAGCTCCTAATCAAAGCTAATAATCGCACATTTGCGTGTGCGCGCACTATAGCGGAGCGATCCAGCCAACTCAGAATCGATCCAGCAAAGCAGAAACAGGGTGAGAGGGAAGATGAAATCGGTGCTTTAAAAAATATGGTAATGCAACGGCGAATCAGATCGTAGACGCAACAGGTGAATATAATGAGATGCAGGGTATGCAGCTACCGACGTGAGCGCAGGTGATTCGTGAACTGTCATCTCGATTTCGCCATTTATCAACGAAGATATATCCATGAAATTTGGTTGTTTTGCTTCTTGTTGCAGAAACGAAAAGCGGCGGGCCCGACACGACAGTCCCCACACCACCAGTTTTGTTTCTGTTTGGCAGGGCAGAGGAAACGTCTGCAATCCTCCCAAAAGAGTAATAACCATAACAAAAACGACGAATAGAAATATAGAATAATCAGAGAGAGAGAGAGACGTGGACATTTTGGGCACACGTATAGAAGATGGTGACACGAAAGAAATTGAGAGAGAGAGAGAGAGAGAGAGGTTAGGGTTAAAAAAAAATATGTTTTTTAAAGGAGAAGACTCACGAAATGACTGTGAGGATGGAATTCTCGCAGGGCGCGGGAATACATCAAAATGATGAATAAAAGGAAAGGCTGCTGCAGACATGACAAGAGGTGGAGGTGGCGCTGCAGGCGAACGCCGTACAGCAGGGAACCTAACCGGAAAAAAAAAGACGAAGGAAACTTTCTCCAACGTGTAGGAAACCGATGCGAACGCGGGTAAGACTTATTGGAGGGGAATAGAAAAGATAAGAACCCCGAGTCGAAGCCGAGAGAGAGAGAGAGAGAGGTCGTCAGTGGCGGGTCGTCGAGGTCGGCAGCATTCCTCTCCATTAGCGATATACCCTTCTCATCGGAAAGAAAAAGTCGTCTTTCGTCTCTTCTTCCTTCATATCTTTCTTTTCTCTCTTTCCTCACGGCTCTATTCTTATTGCTTAAGCAGCAAAAGAAAACATAACAAAAAAAAAACATTTCGTTTTGGAACTGATGCCAAAATAGAAATGAACCGTTGCCTATTGTTTGGCCGATTCATCTTTATCGGACCGACATGTCGACTTGACAAGTCGACACGCCCCTCTCTTTTTCTCTGATGTGAACGTCTATACGCTTGAAATAATAACCCAAGATTTGTTTTCTTCTTCCATCTTCTCTTGTTGGACGGGGGGATGTTTGTTGTAAACAGCCGTAATAACTGATTTTCAGCCGCGACCGTGAACGACGCGATTTCTATTTGACAGGTCAGCAGAAAGATCACGAGGTTTTTCCCGCTGCTGTCGATTCCCTAGAAAGAATCATTAATTGCATTGCTCACGTTATTAGCCTGATGCGCAAAGCACCACACAGTGGAAGTGGTTAGATTATCTATTTATTGTGATTGTTTTTCCGCTTTTTTTTTCTTTAGTTTTTTTTTATATTTTTCATTCTGTAGAGCTATAGAGATGTGAAAGTTTCTTCTCCGAGGCGCATTCCGTTCGCCCAAGCCAGTTGCACAAACGAGAAAGAAGTTGGGATTTTCCGTTTTGTTGCTGGCGCGCGTGAATGTGTTATGTTGTCCTCACTCGGCGCGATAATCGATTGGCCTATCCTATATGTATATACTACTATTATAATACATTTTTTTTGTGTGTGTACATCTTCGTGTGTTACAAAAGTGCGGCCCGTTGATAGAGGAAGGCAAGAATGCCGACGACGACGTGTTATAAGGCCAGCTTCAACGCCGTCAAAGGCGCCAAGTTCCCCTCCATCGCGGGCGATATCGATCAACATTTTTGCCGGCTTTCGTATATTTAAAGATGAAAAGAAAGAAAAAAAAAAGGCATTGAAAATTGGGCCGATTTCCGATTTGTCGTTATCGCTAACACGATTCTACACGCAGCTTTCGGCTATACAAAATAAAAACAACTCGTTTGGGAAAAGTTGCCGAGTGAAAGTGAATTTTTTTTTTGTGCTGTTGCGCAGCAGATCCAACCGTTTGATACAGTCTGTACGTATATAACGTTATAAATCACACGAGATTGTAACGTTTCTTTTTTAAAAACAAACTTGTTTCTTAATAGAGGTATTTAATTTCTAACTATTTAAGAGATTTCCTGGGCAGTGCTGTTTTGTTTCACGATATTTAGCCAGGTTGGCATTGTTGCATTCCATGTCGTGACGTAAGTCACCTTAACGGATGACAATGAAGGATTGCGGGATAATAATGTTGCGCGATAGTCCTATGCATTATACATAATGTATCATATAACTGTGCGCATAACGTCAAGCGAGCTACCGGGCGGGTTAGATCGAGTACATGATTTACGCTTTAGTGCTGCTCACATAGACGCCATACATGTCCACGCGACAATAGATATGGCATACTACGTTTTACACGGAATGTTTGTACTATGAAAAAATGCTAGATATATGTTTTGGATGGGCATAGCCCAGCCTTCGTTTTAGTGTGTCAGTGGAGCTGCCCCATAGGAAATTCTTATTCTTATTTATTTATTATTCTTATTACGGAAAAGAAATTCAAATTCGATACGATAATATCCGCAGCGGACGTCTATAGATAAAATGCGCTTTAAAAAAACGGTAAAAATAAAAAAAATTGAAGCGAAAAAACAGGGAGTGGTACGTTGGTTGTAACCGTTTCACCTGTGTGATCCAGTTTTTTTTTTACAGACGTTGGAGAAAAAGCATTTAAACGGTGATCGGTACTTGTCGATGAATCTCCTCGGGAGTCAAGGAGGAGAGAAAAGAAATAGATAAATGCTGCTACGATGAGCCAGCACAAAGTTTATGGCTTACGCACAGACCACAAAACATGGGCGAAAAACAGCAGCATTTTCTAGTTTAGCTTTTTGATAAATCAAAAGGGCCAACGAGTTGCAGAAGCTGCTGGCGCACGTCGCACCATCAATTCGCACGCGGGGCGAATAGCTGTTGGGTGGCAGTTCTTGTTTGTGGGTTCACGCTGTGGCTGCGACATAAAACAAGCAAAAGTCAGCGCACACATCCGCTTGTCCTGGTTGTGTATATGCATATCTAATAAATACAACTGGCAGCGCGTCTAGATGCGAGACTCGAACGTTCGTGCTGGAAATTTAGTGAATATCGTGAGCAGGCTGACGCAGGGACGGCCTTGGACAAGGACTTGTCCTATTTTCTCTTTCCCTCATTTCTCTCTCGCTTCATCTTTTCTCTCGTTTAGTCCTCTTCCGAGCTGCGGCTCCGTCTTCTTCCTACTTTTCCACTCAGACTCTGCTTTAGTATAAGAGCAGCACAAAAATCACAGCCAACTGAAAGCAGCCCCAGCACTCTCCCGCAGCTTTGTTTGCCAGCCAAAAGAAAAGAAGATAAAGAAGAAGCCAAAAAAAAAAATGAATGTAGAACGCCATTTTTTGAAAGTCTTCACTTTCGTTTATGATCCAGCAGCAAAATTCGGCTGATGTGTATATACGAGAACGCAAGTGGCGCACGCACAGTTTTGCTTCGTCTAACAACAGTCGTTTTATTCTTAAAAAGATTTTTTTTTTGGGGTTTTTAACAGGTTCACCTGGGAGGTTTGCTCCCAATTTTTTATTCTCTCTTGTTCATCGTCTTCCCCATTAGCTCATTACCCTTATAGAGCACATGGGTAGTTGGCTTGATTATATGGTGCCTAGAGGCCAGTTGGCTGTCGGAAAATCAGCCTAGATATCTACTGAACTAACACAAGCATAGCCTACTGTAAAAATTTGTGATTGTTCCAACAGCCAAAACGGGAAAAGCTGTGTAACGGTTCAGTCGCTTCTATTGCTGATGATGTTATCCTTTTTGCTCGATACGATGAAAAATGAGTCCGACGTTTATATTTTTTTGGCTATTATTTTTTTTTCTTTCTTATATGTGTGTGTGTGCAAACGGAAAACAGCTACAAGTGAAAACAATGATGAGATTTGACGGGTGATATGAACGTGATAAGGACCTTGTTGTTGCTGGGCTAACAGAGAAAAGAAGAAAAACCAGGGGGTGCAGTTTTTTTTTTTCTATTGTATAATTTCTTGTTCATTTTTTTTTCAGCTGCGTGCTGCTGTGCGTGAATAATGCTCGTGATATGCATGTTCATTCCCGAAATAAACAGGGCGCCCAGATATGTGCGACCAGCTACCGACATCCGGAAAACGACTGGCCTGTGAGGATGGTAAATAATGATATGTATTTTTTGGTCGTTTTATTAATATCGTTTGTTCTTATGAAAGTAGACAGGTGAAGAAATAAGAGAAAATTTTGACGGCGACACAATGAAAAAGTCTCGGAAATCAATCTAGCGCGATTTTCACCGACGACGGCAAAAACGACTAGAAAACTCTTGCGCAATGTGAGCAGCTTTCAAACTTTGCACGACATTGTCCCGAAAAAGAAACGACTTGCCATTTTACCTTTCCACCCACTATGTGCAAAGAAGACATTCCTCACCTTCTTCTTTGATAGATTCCACAAGCTATTTTTACAATCTCATGCATCTCTGCGCATTATCATTGCAATCGTGAACGATAACTCAAAGTCTTTTCTAAAACCCCAATCTAATGTTTGAAATTAATATTTTTAAAATTATTTCTTCGGGAACATTTGAAATGGTCAATTTAAATAATATTTGTTGGATACATGAACGTTATCAAATGTCCCAACCCCCCAAAGGGGAATAATAGAAAAAAAATGAAATACTTTAAATGAAATTGCTGACATGGAATTTCACTTTCACTTCAATCACATGAGGCCACTCTATATCAACTCGTCCCGGTCACCATCACCACCTCTCTCCTACCTCTTTCCCTGCGTCTCTTTCTCTCGTTCGTTTCTCCTTCTTTTCACCTTCTTCCTTCATTTTTAAAAAAAATTTATTCCTTTTTTCTTAAACATTCCCTTTTATATTTTCATGTCTCGTTTATGGGTTATTTTCTACCCTTTTTACTTTCGTCTTGTCCTTCCTGTTTTGTATTCAACCGCAACTGGACCGACTGGTATGACATCAGAATAAAAGAACGGGTCCCTTATACGTGTAGAACATGTTGACGCACGTCCGAAGTTGCCCCAACAACAAGCCGTTGCGGGAAAGTTGTGCAAAATTTAGAAGAAAAAAAGAAGCTGTTTCATCAATCAATCAGATTTCGTACATGTCACTGAACAAAAACGGCTGACTTGCAAATCCAACCACTATAACACAAACGACAGTGGGAAAAAATGAAAAATAGCTTGATTTCACGACTCGCCCCATCGCACGTGAATTTTATTCGTGATAATTGAAACAAGAGATCACACCCTACTCCAGGACACGGTATATGCAACAGAGCGGCAAAATATATTGAATACAAATGCACCGCATGCTGAGCTCGTGACGTACACGACTGACATTCATCGTCGCAATATACCAAATAGAATAAAAAAACAAAAGAACTACGACCACCGATGCCGCCAATGAACGCTGTACTATGGGTCCCAACTGTTGATGATCGTGATGACTCTATCGTGATGTGCCATCGTGATATCTGTCCGATCGTTTCGTTATATGTGCATAATAGTAAAAAGAAAATAGAAAGACACTTTCTTCTCTCTATGTATGTTTGTCTCTCTCTCTTTGGGTGGAGTGTGTGTATAAAATACGATTAAGTGCGTACGCATTTGCCAGTTTTGACTGCGTGATGATGTCGAGCCGGCGTGATGTTAGCACAAAGCGAAAAACGAATAAAAACGGGACTTTAATATATTTGACAAACGAAACAATAACCTCAATTATGGCGTCCATATTTTATCAGACTGTTGGTTATGGTTCGCCATTTAAGAAACATAAATACATAATTTATTTACATGTAAGACATTGCTTATTGAAAAGAATCGCTTCGCTGTGTCCTCGCTCTCAAACGTCCCGCTCGTGCGTGCAAAATATTCGGAGAAAATCTGGCATGGAGGGAGAGAGAGAGAGCTGTGACGAAACGAAAGGGTATGTTCAGCAGACCACCACTTTCATGGAATCAACAGATCGACCCCAAAGTATAGTGACGGCATACCACGTTTTTTTTTTATTATGCAAAAAGACCCTCACGCTCCACCGCATCGGGACAACTATGGTTGACAATGTGATAACGCGATGAGCGCATCTAGCAAAAGCAATTTCTGGCCATTTTCTTATAGCAAATCCGCTTTAACGCTTTCCTTCTTTATATTGATACATTTTTTGTATTGTCGATTAATTCTTTTTCTTAATTTTATTTAGATAATATTTCGTTTCTTTCTGACAGTGCCCAAACTCGTCCCTAATTTTCAAATCCTGGCGAAGAAGAAATGAATACACCTCAAATGAAGGATATGGCACGAACGGATATTGTTTTTCAACCTGAGATCGGAAATAGCACAATAATCGGCAGCTGGAAGTCAAGGTCGGTTGCTGATGGCCAAAAATATAGGGTCAGAAAGTTTTCTACGCGACCCTCACGAACGACAGGTAATGCATAGCTAGCACGTTATACGGTGACAAGCAAAAAGAGAAAGATCGTGTGTTTACCAATGGTACACAATTGTCGTACAACATCCATAAGGATCAAAGACATCGTAGCCATAAACGTTGGCGGCTCAGGGTTCGAAATGAAGCCTTTGCCTTATTTGCCTATATCCGAAAACAAAGCAAAAGTGTGTCGTTATGCACTTCTTCTTCTGGTTTCTTTTTTTTTCTTTTTTTATGATTTTATTATCACCTGACTGTTGATGGCATTTCATGAGTTTTCACTCTCTCTCTCTCTCGTTTTGTGTTCGTCATTCCGTATTGTCATCGTCCATAAAGAGCGAATTGCGCACGCGCATCTTGTAGTGGCAGGACCTTCCAAACAGAGACGGTTAGAACCATGTCGGAGGGACACAGACACAATGCGTGGGACGGAAAGCAAAGCAAAAAAAAAAAAAAAATGACATAAAATAAGTGTGCAACATTGAGTTGGATGGCTCTTTCAGGTCGTGTTGTATACGTAGGGCGTTTTATGACGCGGCTCTTGCGCCCAAGGCTTCGTTTAGGCTGTGTTGGACGTTGGCACAGAGTCATCAGCCAGAAAAGACGGGCGCCGTCCGTCCGAGTCTTCTGCAATAAAAGTATTATAAGACGAGAAGTTAGATGTAGAGGGGAAAAGAGAGAAAAAGAAGACACGGCTAGGGGTAGACGCGACGACGGCCGTGAAGTGAAAGTTTCCCCAAGATCCTCGTGATGGAGTCGTCGCCGTTGTTAACTTGTACAGATTATAAAGCTCATAGTGTTTCCTCATCATCAGATATATAGCAGGTGGCAACACACACAAGCATCACTAACGTCTTTCACTCTTGGCTTTCGTGCACTTTGCCAATACATTCAAACTGCACAAAAAGAAACTTTTCTTCAACGTGACGGTCAGGTTTTGACAGAAATCAAAGATAACTATTTTTTTTAAAAGCTCCTTTTGACTTTTTTTTTTGGGGGGGGGGGGGGGGGTGAGTCCACGTACACACAGCAATGACCAAGTGCCATCCACTGGTATACAACAGAAGAAAGAAGAAGCTTGCGCCATTTCGTGCGGGACGATGAACAAGACCGTCTTTTCTACGCATTTGGCAGTTTAGAGGCAGCCATCAACGAATCGTGCCGACATTGCACGGCAATAAATAATGCATAAAAAAATGTAGTTGAAGAAATTTTTTGAACAAGAGGGATATTTCCACTAACTCGAGCTCACGCAATAACCAAACGACAATTTACCACCTCCGGCCTCGTTTGTGACTGGTTTCGGGGCTTTCAGATTCAAATTCTTCTATTTTCATTGGTGTGTGTGTGTGTGTGTGTCCACCCAACGAAGAGAGAGGGACATGAAAAGACAGAAAAGAGCGATACACACACAACAGGAAAAAAAGTATATATATAAGAGGAAAAAGAAATCTTTCCTTCTTCAGTTCTCTCTCTCTCTACTCCCTCCAGTTCAAAAGACTAACTTTTACTTTCGCTCTCTAACGTCTTTGATATATAGCCTGAAACGTATTGATGTTGTATATTAAAAGTAAGAATAGGACACACAAAAAAAAAGAACTTGACTGGACGTCATCCAGCGAAAAGGATTTTCCCTCAACACGTAAGATCTCAACTGATGGCTTTAGCGTTGATGTATAAATGGAAAGCAACAGCAAACCGATAGAGTCCGCGAGTTACAAGATGAGGACTCTGGAACGTCAGATTTTTAGCCTAGAGAGAGATCTGTCTCTTTGGGTATAACCTTTCACAGTCACCATCAGAAGACAACAAAAACCATGTTTAAAAGATAAACAAACAAAAATATGATGAAACAGAGAGGTGACTTTTCTTTTTCAGAAAGGCTCAAATTCGTCACGTGTTATATTCTCTCTCTTTCTAAAAAAGGGAGCACTGGTGTTGGAAAAAGTTAAATATTTGCGCAAAGAGCTAAGCTGTTTGGACGGAGAAACAAGTTTTCGGCGGTCTCTAAAATTCTTCAGATATTTGAGCACGTGTAAAATACCAACCGTGCAACTGCAAATGTCCCCCATGGGCTCGGCGAAATCTATATAATAATAGGGATGCATTTCTCCGGTATATACAGTTTTTACCTGAATCACACGCTATTGCAAAACGGGCAAGTGTTAAGCGATTGTTATATTTTTTCCCCAATTTTCTGTCTAAAATTATAGATGGCTAATATTCATCTTTCTTTTAACTTATTCACTAACACTGTGATTAGTTTTCCATGGCTCGCGGCTCATCATGTAGATAGATCCGATTTTTCGACACCGTGTCCAGCAGGCCAACGTGCGTGTTTCGATTATAAGAGAGAGAGAAAAAAAAAGAAACAATGATTCCAGTGAAAAGAAGAAGGGCGAAACTGAATTCTCCCCTTGACTGGTCCGTTTTGTGTGTATCGTTATAGACGCCATTGTTCCCGGCAGCTAGCGACGCCGGTTTGGCTGCGCACGAACGAAGAGATAGCAGAGAAAGTGACAGTTTCATCAGTTAATCTCTTGATGATTGGAATCTTTTTCTTCCCCTTTAGTTCGTAGTATTAATTATAATAATAATAATGTTATTTTTTTGCATTATATTGCCCGATCTCTTTTGCTGTTTTTTTTTTCTTTCGCGTAACACTTTGCCGTTTTCCTATTCGATTATTACATTTCCTTGAAATGCATATCCAAATAGGTGCGTGTTGTGTCAGTGCCGCGGGACTGCATAAATAAAATATCATTTATGTAACCCAACAAGAGATGTCTTCCAGTCAGGTGTCCGTGATGTCGTGGAATTTCTTGTCTCTCTCTCTCTTTATCTTCGATTCGGGCCTGTTACTCATGTTTATACATCATGATACTGATACTGCCACTCCCAGTCCCTTATTTTTCTTAAGGGGAATGATATTCTGTCGTTCGTGTTAAGATCCAGACCGAGGTTTTACTATAGCATACGAAATGTTCCACACACACACACACAAAGAGATAACAGAAATCGGAATAATTATTTTGCATATATAGAGTCATCGATGACATATGCTTAGAAACAAAAGAATAAAAGTTATCAATAATTTATTTATTTTTGATCCCGGAAACTGGAATCAAAGTAGGCGTGAATGATGAATCGATGTTGAAGACAAACATGTTTAGTTGTTCTTTTGAATTTCGAAATATCATCACCTGGTTCGTCGGGAAGAAAAACAAAACACAGGCGGCACAAATACGCGGAACAAAAATGTTTCATTCACGCTTGATTTAGTATCTGAATAATTAAATCCTGCACGTATCGAATAACGCAACGCATGTACGCCGTGTTTGGTTCAATATTGAATAAAAAGAAGAAAAAAAAATGTAAACTTTCTCCGATAATGATGGGCCCACTGCTGTGCGCATATAGACGTCTGACTGCTTTTGATAAACGGTTCCGTCTGTTTGCGACTCGGTTTCTGCTTGAATTCCATTCCGGATGAACTAAATTCCGTGCTATAACGTATATAACCGTAAATACATAATATTGAAAATGTGGTGGCAAGGTTTTTTTTTTTTGAGGTCGATTAATCAGTTGACATGGGGATTGAAATGTTGAAACGTTTACATCAGCGGAACAAACACGAAGAAATAAAAATGGCAATGAAACTCGTGAGGTAAGAGAAGCAAAAAATTCGGGATGCTAACGACGGCGTGAATATAAAAAAAAATAACGAACGTCTGCCTTGAAAAAGAAGAAAGAGACGCAAGATAATAATGAGACAATTGAGGGGAAAGGATCGTGACGATCAATTTGGCACTCACGTATATACATTATACTATAACGTCCGGATCAATCCAGTATGGCGCCTCATCGTCCAGCAACGGACAAGGGCGTACAACGGGAGGTGGTGCTCAACAAACTTTCTCGACTATACACAGCGCCATCATGTCGCCCTCCGTTTTCACTTTTACTTCTCCCTTTAAACAAAAAAAAAAACAGAAAATCAAAAACCAGAAGGAAAGAAGGAAGTTCGAAAGATAAACATTTTTTCTTTAAACAAAAGCTAAACGATGACAAACACCAAAACATCCGTTGAATCTTTGATATTATCGCGATGTATGTATCCGTGTTTTTTATTTCTTTCATATCATTGACACACAAAACAAGAAAATTACGATGGAATCCGTGATTGGAAAAATGCATAAACTTTTCTTCTTGTTCGCTTTGGTAGACTGGCGTGTTTTTTGGCTGGGATCCAGTTATGTATTTTTCTTTTTATCCCTCGAAGGCAGCCTCTAATTAACAACCATTGATCTTCCAACTTCTACGTGGTTGCTGCCTGTCACCAGCATAAGCGATGAAATTAATAATTGAAAATAAAAAAAATTGTTTTTGGTGGTCCGCAATCTCTCATTTTGTCGGCTCAACTTTCAGTCGGGGAAGTACGGGGAAAAACGAAAATAGCTCTCTCTCTCTCTCTCTCTCTCTCCAATGGTTGTTTAATACTCTTTTCCAGCATCAATTGCTACAATTAGTAAGAGACGATCGTCACCATTTTTGCGCGAATCGTGAAAACACACATAATATCCCTTTAACGATGGGAACTGTTTGCCTCCATTGGCTAATCTCCAATCGAATGAGATGGAGAAACACAAAGAAAAGGAGGGTGAAAGTTTGCTGGGGTTGTACTACCGTGTGTGTGTGTGAATTCATTAAAACAAGGAGGAGCTTCCAGAAAGATGTCGAGTGAAGTGAAGTTGTAAGAAACTTACCGACCATGTCGGGAGATGGAGGTTGCGTGCATTTTCGTTCGTTGATTGGGTTATATTCCGGCCGAAGGAAATAATATAAAGAAGATCCAAAAAATTGGAAATTGAAGATTGTCGTATCATCGTTGGTTGCTTGTGTAAGCTAAAGCTTTCTCGGTCTTTTCATCGAAATGATCTCACTCACGCTGACTCGTCAATAGTCTACATTTTAGCGGTCATCGGGCTGCGGGATTGAGGAAGTCGAGCTTTGTCGTTTATGGCGTAGATCAACAATCCTCAGGTTGTTTATTCAATTCGCAGAATAGCAATATAAAAATAGTTTTTATCTACTATGTGGATCGATGAAAGTATTGTCCGCAATTCGAAGAATTTGCTTTTCACACAACCGAACGCGGAAATGAGTTTTGCATGCAATCAGGTCCTTTTTTAAATTCCTAGTTTATTTTCCTAAAATACAGGCATTTTAACAAAGAAAATTGGAAAAGGAAATAATAGAAGGGAGACATATCAGCAAACCAAGAGGTTTTTCATTGTACATATCGCATTCATGAATCAGAAGTATCAGGGTGTCCTTTTGGATGATTGAGGAATCACACGTTCGTTTATTAACACTGTTCACCTTAACCTGTGTTTTTTTATCGACATGGCATGATGTAATAATATAAGAAATGGATGATTTATAATTATATTTTAATTGTATTCGTGCATTTATTTAAACATTTGCGCTTTCGTGTTGATGCGTGTTCTCAATGTGGCATTCACGTGAGGGGCAATGAGGCACGTGATTCCCCGATTTTTGAACCAAATTTTCCTCATCATTTTTTTTTATTTACTTTACTTTACGTTAATTTTTACCTTTTGTGGCGAATGTTGGACTCAGATTTAAAGGGAAAGGGCCAAATTCTGCGTGAAAATTAAGCGCGTTGTGGGAAAACACGAGAAAATAAGTGAATCAGAGACCACTGGCTCTCGCCGTGGTCCTCATCGAAGTTTGTTGACTCTTCCAGCATGATGCGGGATGTTTCAGGCGCAATCAAATCTCTTCCTTGCCGCGAATTTTCCTCCGTTCCAATCACATCTGTCTGCGCATCCAATTCCACTTCAGATACCGGTTGTGGACCCTTTTGTACAGAAAGAATCTAATGTAAAATTAATCTGCATACACCCGTACATCAAACGCAAACACTTTTCTAATTTCATACTCGTCTTTGAGCGCCTCTCCTTACTGCCGGAGCAACTGTAACGATTGCCTCCTCTTCCACCACTGGAGAAGCTTGCGGTCTGGAACGCAGTCTCGATCGAAGTGCCGCCCGTGTGGTAGGGGCTTCTTCCGGCTCAGGAGAAGCAACTTCGACTACGACAGGCGCTTCAGTGGCAACAGCCTCTTCTTCAACAACAACGACAGGCGCCTCCGTAGTGGGACGAGGACGGGCCGTGTTCAAAGGTCTCGACGGCCTGGCTCTGGTTGTCCGTCTAGTTGGTGCAGGTGTTGTTGTGGTTGTTGTTGTGGTCTTAACAGTTGTTGCCTATCAAAGACATTGAAGCCATTAAAACATGGGTGGTCATCGATATCTTGTTTTGACTTACTTGAGTAACTGCTGGCGCTTCATCAACGACTTCGTCCACTATTTCATCGTATTCGTTAAAGATTTCCTGAGGTGGTGCGGTGGTTGTTGAACTCCTCCGCTTCAAAATGTTGACAACGGCTGTCCGGCGATTGAATAAAGAAGGATTGGGTTTCGAAGGCAATTGAATCGGTTCTTCTTCGACGGCTGGCGCTGATGTTGTCGTCGTTGTCGATGCTACGGTCGTTGTGCTGGATTGCGCCAGTCTTGATCCACTGCCTCTCAATGATCCAATCGGTCTTCTGGGACGTGGGGCAGGAGTGGTAACTGGTTCGATGACTTCCTCTTCAAGGAACACCTCGTCATCGACAAACTCATCGACCAAAGGAGCAGATGTGGTCGTCGTAGATGTCGTTGACATCTTGGGACGTCTGACGCGTCTCTTTGTCGTCGGTCTTTGAGTTGTTGTTGTTGTTGTGGTAGTGATCACTTCCGCTCCCAATTCACCATCGACGTAGTCGACGTACTCGTATTCATCTTCGGCAGGCAGGGCGGTCGTCGTCGATGGAGTGGTCGTTTTCACCGGTTGTTGTTTCTTGCCTTCGCTGTTTGGAACGGGCGGGCGGATCCTCGGTGGGGGTCGGTTATTATTGAAAATGTTGAGCTTATTGCCTTGTCCTGAATTTGGCTTGTTTTGTTGTTGCTGATGTTGTCTTCCACCACCCGTTTTGGCCGGTTTGACTGGTGCATCGACTTCTTGCTGAAAGGAGGAAAGAGAATTCAAGTAGAAGATAATTGGATTCGTTTAATTCTGAGAGTTTGAAGATGAGTCTCTTTATGTCCTATAAAACTTTCAAGTCGCTCAAACCGGAATGATGAGTTTCCCATCGAAATAAAACTTTGCAATAAATAGATAAAAAAATAGAAATGTGTTGTTCTGGTTTGACTTTAGCCAGTCTTTTACGTATCCTGTAAAAAAAACTTGTGTTACACTGACCCGAATTATGCCTCCCTACTTACCAATCATAGAATCTCTTATTACCCTATTCCACTGGTTATTCAACTGTCAGCTATTCAGGTGACAATGGAAATTTGTTCATTCAAGAATGTTCCTTGTCCGTGTGCTTTTTTTTCCTCACCTCAATTGGGGCTTTTGATGGTTTGGCTTTCGCCGTTCCGTTTCCGGCCGGATCTTCTTCCTCGTTGGCCGGAGCGTCGTAGTACTCCTGATAGTCGTAGTCGTAATAATCGTCGTAGTAAACAGGGCGACGTTTGCCTTGCGGACGTCGGAAACGTCCACCTTGAGGACGGCCTGGTGGTGGTACCTCACGGCCTGACTCATCAACGAAACGGGTTCGTACCACGACAACCTGAGGTGCCGGCGTCGGTGCGGGCGTCGTAGACGCTTCTTTGTAAAGGGCTTCGTTCCTTCACGATGGAGGTCATCGAAAAGAGAAATTGAGGTTGTAAATAAAATATGAGCAAGTGTCACATAAATAACAGACCTGTCGTAGAACAAAGGCGAATTATCGCAATCCACTTCGTTGGCAAACTGGCAATTAAAAATCTTTTGGTCGAAAGCCGTGAAGTTTGCGCACATGAAGTCGTAGCGTTGGCCAAACAAACATTGATGGTAAACCTGTGATTACAATTGATGGGGAAAAGGAATTAAATATTGTTTGAAATGAAGATCGATTTGTTGTGAATTACTTGACATTTGTGGAGGACGCTAGCGTAGAAGCCATCAAGGCGATTGTCACATTCGAAATTCATCTCGTCACGACCGGGCATTTTGTAGTAGAACGGATAATTGCTGAGATTGTAACCGTTCAGTGCAGGCGGAAGGTTCGGATCCCAAATGTAGTCGATCTGCGGGATGCCCGTTAATGGCGGCCTGGTGGATCCTTCTACTGCGTTGGCTGGAACATCTTCGGCCACATCAGATTTCACCTCTTCGAGTTTCACCTCTTGGCACGAGACCATCAACGCCAGACCTAAAACTTTTTTTTTGTAAAAGAAAACGAAGAGGGGAAAGAAAGAAAAATGAGGTTACACGTTTCTGTTTTTGCTGTTGTTTGACGGAGACTGTGGGCAGAGATTGGCCGCAGTTTGGGTTTGTTTCGCCTTTCGCGAAAGTGTTCCACTAAAAGTCGGTGTAATCAGGCCCATCAGCTATATAATAATACTCGTCTGCCATGTATATGTGTGTCTGATGGAAAGTCGATCTTTTATTTTCATTTCTATTTTCTATCCCTGACGTCAATTTCATGTACTGGTGAATTTTATTTTTTTTTTGCAACAAGTTCCAAAACCATGTAAGACCTAAATATAGGTCAGTGTGATTGCCATTTCTAATCCGTGTTTGTGGCCCTTTTTCTTCTCCTCCCGCTCATCCCCTCTCGATTCTTGGATCACGAATTTTTGTTGTTGTTGTTTTTCGGGTTCTTTGCTTGTAGTTTTTGTGTACAACCTGCTAGGGTTCACGACCGAGAGCTGTATCCACCAGCATATAGAGTCGTTTAAAATGTTTCCCTGTCTCTCTGACCTGCTGACTCATGAGTCCGTGGCGAACGATGAAAAGGCTATGCTAATATTATGCGCTCATGCTAAAAATGGCATGTATAGAACACACAGCGGGGAAGGCAAAACACGGATCGAGAATAAAGGTGATGGCTCAGCTACACAAAGAGCTAAATTTGATGATAAAATTAACGTTTAGTACCCCGAGCTGTGATCCTCAATAATAAAGACAAAGAAGACATAGTTTTTGGCGATTGTGACAAGACTTGCAGAAGGGCGAGCTAATCGAGGTCATTTCGTTCCAGGGCTGTGAGTGGGATTTCCAATTTCAACAGCAAAATGAAGCCCGAGTCCGTTGAGAAAAACTACGTGCTTCTATGTCAGTGACTTTCACTAGTGGACTGGGACGGAAAAAAAAACGAGTCTTTTCGGGTCTCGCGAGCGATTTCACGTTTGTGCTTCTCTCGTCGTTCTCAGCTAACACACAGGTAGACACACCGAGAGAAGGGATTTCTTTATTTAACAAAAAAAAGTGGATTTTTTAAAGAAGAGAGAGGGCTGCTTTTATGGATGCAGCTCGGGTATCCAAAAGACTAAATAAAGCTGCGTGTGTGTGTTTACTGTGAAGCGGGTGAATTCGTAACATTAATCCAATAAAATTCTTTCTCTTCTTTCTGCTCGAACGGAATCTGCTTTCGAGAGAGAAAGTCGTCTCATTTTTTTTTTAAATTCTATTTCATAGAAGGGTAGGGGAGGATTTGCGCTTGATCGGTGGGAAAGGCCGTAATGTTCGAGTCGTGGTTGTTTGCGTTGTTTTCGAGGGAAAGCCCGACAAATAAAAAGTGAAAGAAAGTGCTAATGATTTTTAAATGCACTCACCCATCATAATGGCCGACGTGAAAGAGAAGGTGAACGCCATTTTTCCTTATGTGTTCTCGGACTCCACGACACACACCTGTTGTTTCTGTTTAGCGACAGCCAATGACCAGCCACACAATTGTTCTTTCTCTGTAAAGGATCAGGCCAGGACTATCTAGATCGGGTTGATCACGCCCGCACGGCTGCAGCAATCCAACAGGGCACCACCAACAAGGACCTGTTGGTTAGAGAGATGGTAGACGCACACGCACACAGTTAGGGGGAAAAAAAAAGAAAGAGAGAAACATATAACACTTGGGTATAATAAATACAAAAAAAACACACACACACAATGGGGAAAGTGGTTGCCCGGTAAGGTACGCCTCACTCAGAAAGAACACACTGGAACTAAGAAACGACAAGCCACTGGAACCAGACAACGGACAATGCTAGGACCAAATAAGCCGATGAGAAACCTCAGCAATGCCTTAAATCAACTACTGTGCAGTGGTAGACGAGGGATTGCGGAAGGGCAAAGAAAAAGAGAGAGATGGATTGAAAGTTAAAACAACTGCAGTGCCAACCCTCGCACCTTTCTATTGATTGGATTGTGTCTCACGAGTTTGGGTATGACCCACTTTTCACGATGATGGCGACGGCGTACGATCGACAGCCCTTCGTAATTGGGATGGTCGTCTATCTTTTGGCAATTCGCCCAAAGAAAAACCCCCAAACCCGGATGGGTCGATGGATTATTTTGGGTTGGAGAACGAAACACGTTGGACAACCGCAACCAGTTGAAAACGGACAAGTTTTTACGGTTGATTTAAAGGTAAATAGAGAGCCACAACAGAACTAGGTAAAAATCCTTAGTAAAATTGAAATAAAAAGCACACAAACGAAATGACGAGATGTGGACTTGTTGGCGCGGATGGACTTACTAGACTAGTCGGCCGCCCTCCTACCATAAATTGTCCGAGAGAAAGTGAAACGGGTTCTCTCTCGTCGCTCTATTCGGGTCTGACTGCGACTGTGTGTTTGCGTTTCTATCTCTTTTATCTTTCCTATACCATTATGTTCGTCTTCTCACAGATTCCGGCCTCGAAAAAAACTAGAGCCCCACTTGAGAAGGGGGGGGGGGGGAATACAAAAGGCTACACCTTCGCTATGGGCGAAACTAACGACAAGGTTACCCATTTTGATTTTCCTTTTTCGTCCTCTTACTCTTTTGTTTCTTTCTCTCTTTCACAATTTCTTTTTTTGCCTTGCCTTTTGATCGATCGATTTCTTCGAATTTCTTTATTTCCCTTCAAAGAAAAAAAAATAAATGCATAAATTACTGTTTTAATTCGATGTACCCCCATTCGACAAATTGATCTTTGTATCTCTTTCCACCTCCTCATCATGCCCTTTTGTATGAAGAAATTGAAAAATGTTGATGTTGAACGATTTTCCTTTCAAGCAGAGAGCCTCGAACGGCTGCTGGGACTTTGGGTTGTGTGCGCGCCCTGCTGCGTTGGCCTACAGCTAGCAGGAATGAAATTCATCGACACACTTTTTATGATTGTTGTATACTTTTCCCACGTCTCTCTCTCTCTCTCTTTCTAGAAAGATGGTCATCACTAAGTCGGTTCGGCTAAATACAAAAGAAGTCGACGAAAAACTAGGTTCTGCTGCCTGATGATCGACTATACCCATCTGGCCTGCCGACAGCCTCTATCCTCATCTTTAAAACGGTCGATCATCTTATTCATTCATTCATTCCTTGTATGTGTGTGTGTGTGCAATGCAAGATTTTACGTATTTTTAGTTGAAGAAAGCGCTACGCCCAAGATATTCATCGCCGGTCGGCCTCCGATTGTACACGCGTGCGTGCAGCACCGTCCGTAATGGCTATAAGAACTTCACGAATGGGTGAAATGGAAGAGAAATCCTATCCAATCATCCTGTCGGTATACAACTTCTGTTCCAACCGTGTTATTCGTCCCTAACCATACTACCCTCGGTATGAACGCAAAATACATATACACACACGCTCTCTCTCTTCAACAGTCTCCCCCGGAAAAGAAAGAAAATGCTGTTCATCTTTTGATATCTAAAGATTTCCCATTTTCAATGAGAAAAATAAAAAGCAGGAAATACCTTGGGTTTTTTCAAAAGGTCTGATTGGGTTGAATATACTAAAAGGAGGAAGAAAAGCGTGGAGGCAAACACATTTTACAAGGACGGTTTAGTCGTCTAATAAGGCGCGTCTGAATATCCGAAATTCCGGAGCACGATGCTGTATGGACTGGTGATTGGGTGGGGTCGGGTGGAGTAAAGATGACCTCGAGTGTTTTCCCGTTTAAAGAGTAATCACTATCCCGAAAACATGCGTCACGAAAATAGAAAGGTTGTAGAGTCGCTACGTTATCTGGACATTGATGGACAGCATTTGACTTTCGCGAAGGCGTCACAAGGCCACACAACTAAACAATGACGCACATTGCATTAGCTAACCAAACGTAATAGTCGAAAGTGCATACCAATTTGTTCATTCAAACAATCGCAATCAATTCCAAAGTTGGTAAATGCTAAATATCATGCGAAACGAGCAAAATCAAATGGGACTTACCTTGCTACAGCGACGTATGCAGTCAACAAGACGGAAGCAAATCCAACTGGGTGTAGTAATCGATCTGATTAAAACAGATGAAAAAACAAATGAGTTCGATGTCGCCATCAATAGAAACATTTTGAATAAAAAAACCAACCAACGGAGAATAAAACAATGTACTAAGAGGGTAGTATTGTTTTGGACTGCCGGCCGCTACGGCTGACCGATGACTTGTGAGCCTGTCTGGTCAGTAACGCGGGATCAAGTGGCGAGCTGGTGACTGGGGCATCAGGTGGGTAAAGATTCAGAATAGAAAAAAAGAACCCAAAATCCTAGAATTACTTGATTCCCTTTCTCTCTGACTTGCAGCTATCCCAACTGTTGTCAGACAGACAAGAACAAGCAACCAGCAGGTCAGATAATGCAATAGGACAGGACGACTACAGTCACCGCCACACCACCGGCGAGTAGCAACAACAAAACAAAATAGAAGGGAGTCCCTGTTTGTTTTTTTAGGTTTTCTTTTCCCTCTAAAGTAGCGAGAGGTGAATGGAGAGCGGCCCTAGTACGGCCGGCGGACGGTGCTGTTTGAAGCTACTAGGTTTGTTTTTTTTTCTTCTTCTTCTCTCTTTCTTTTGCTGTATAAAGAAGAGGACAAAAGAAGAAGAAGAAGAAAAGGTGGTAAGTGGATGGATGGAGAAGGGGAGGGAATCCGAACGCAAGCAAGAGATCCCAGCCAATAACCGAACGGTGCCAAAGTGAAAGGCAACTCCGGCATGGCCACCTTCGACGAAGAAGGGGGGAAACTCGGGGGAAAAGGACAGCAAAGTAAAAAATAAAAAAAAGAAGAACGAGAAGAAGAAAACGAAGTGAAAAAAAAGAAAAGGAAAACATAGCGGAGAAATAGGAGACGAAAGAGAAGGCGGAATCTCTCTCCGAAATCGAGTTCTATTACGTGACTTGCTCACGCACGTATTTACTCATTATAATGGAACACTAGTTTCGGCAGAAGACACGTACAGAAGAAGAGCGTCTAGACCTGCAAAGAGAAACGGAACGAAGATCCACACACAAAAAACCGGGTATAAGTAGAATAATTGGTGAAAGAAGAGTTACTAGTTAAATGTTTTGTACAAGAGGGAGAGAGAGATGATTATTCTAAAAACAACTAGAATGACGAGCTTCGTGGGAAAACAGGTCACACAATTACGCTAGTTTAAAGGGGGAAAGGGCACACAAACAAGAAAAAAGACAACCCCACCCAGTCAAAATGCGCCTTGTACGTCAGCAGGTGCCGATTTGCCACAGTGATACGTACGCTATCGTTTAGCATATCGTTATGAATCAGACGGGGCGGCACGTTATTTCGTGCAACCAGCGCTTGACCGGTTTACTGGGCCTTTCTTTGTGGCTGGTTGCGTAAAGGATTTGATCGACCTTCACAGTTTGAAGCAGCACTCTGGCAGAACAATTCATTTGATTCTTGTTTACCAGCATTCCTATTCAGCTATTCAGTTTGATTGATCAGCATGCAACCATATTTCTCTTTTTATTTTTTTTTTACTACCATTTTTTGTTTTTATTCAATTGCCGCTTGTGATAACCACAAGGCAAATTGAGGTAAAAAAATGTAGAAATCGAACAATTATCTCAAGGTCTTAATAATTTTTTGAATTGAATAAAAAAAGGGGTTTTGTTTTTTATAAATAAAGGCCAGCAATTATTTGGTGTATTTTGTCATAGTCACGACGAGAAAATAAAAATAGAGGAAATGAAATAGATGAGATTTGAGATTTAAAGAGTTCGATCGTTTTTTTTACACGACGCAGGAAGGTATTGGAACTAGGCCGATGCGTTCGCTACCGACGGGGACGTTTGAACGCCGTTGGATACCAACTGTGGCCAGGCTGAGAGCGGGAGCAAATTTGCGGGAGCGCCATTACCTCCTAAAAAATACACGGGCCGCCTGTTGTTGCCCATCATCGGATTAGCAAGCGGAGTCAAGATGGTAGACCCCGGTTTAACTTTTTGTTTCGCATTGGTCGATGCCTGAGCTGTGGCCGGGACTCGATTTTGGTACATCATCTGGAACTGTTGCTGTTGGAAGGCAGGATTGCGCACTATTTGCTGGACCATGGCCGGATTTTGCATCATAGGTTGATGTTGCTGCATGTTAGGCACTGCCATCGGGGCGAAATTCTGAACCTGGACTTGTTGGCGTGGCCAATTGCTAGCGGCTGTTTGCACCTGATTAGTTGGTGGCTGGATTGCAGTGGCACCGCTGACCGCCATCTGCTGCTGTTGTGGCTGATTAAATACCGCGGCCGGCGGGATAGCTGATGGTGCTTGCTGCTGGCCTGATCCTGTAAGGCTCGGCTGCCACTGTTCATTAAAAGGTGCGGGAGTGATGGCGGATTGAGTGGTGACGGCCTGTTGCACCTGAGTAGCGGCCGGACTAGGTTTTTGTTGGATCGTAGAAGAGCTGGGATTGGCCGTCGTTTGAATGACAACAGCCGAAGGCTTTGTTTGTGTGTCCGTCTTTTGCGATGGTTCAATCTCGTTTAACCCGGCCGGTTTTTTTACGCCTTTTTCAGCGGAAGCCACAGGGGTAGTAAGAACAGGAGCCGATGTTTGCTCTTTTTGGACTCGAGGAAGGATCGTTGTCGTCTCTATGATCATTGCGGGAGTCGTGTTAATAGCTGTGGTAGGTTTCCTAGTAGTTGTCGTTGTCACGGTCGGGATGAACTTGGCTGTGGCCACGCCTGCAGTTGCGGGCGCATTGTTTACGATGGAAGGCTTCGTAGTAGTCTTGGTCGACGTCGATGGCGGTAGAGTCGAAGTCGATGGCGTGTTGACTAAGAAGCTCTTGGTAGATGCCGCCACGGTCGGCATTGCTGTGCTCAAGCGGAGGAAGTCGGTCATCATATCGGGATAGTCGCTGTCGGCAAATTCGTTCGATTGTTCCAGTTCTTCCACTTTCACAGAAGGACGCGGGGCACCTGTGGTAGCAGTGTTGCCACTGTCAGGCACCGGATGGCACCAGAATGCAGCGACGCACACGGCTAATGTTAGCCAACATTTGGCCATCTGGCATGAAAGAAAACATAAACAGACATTCACATAACCGCACTTTCCATAGAGATGACAAGCGCGTTAATACTGCGGTAAAGAATACACAAATCGACAGCATATGTCGGACGACTGACCACAATTAAAATCCTCCCCCCCCCCCCAAAATAATGATAATAATAATAAAAACTTACCAGACGGGAACTGCCGAGCGGTGACATGTTGATAGAACCTGTGTGAGATCGTCAGTTGGAATGATTCATCACATGATCTGGTGCTGTGTCTTAAATACAAAAAAGATCCTAGACCTACCTATCCTCATCAATTAAGCAAGGCCAATGGAAAAACGTTTTGAACGAGAAGACCTTCTAACTCCGGGTCAAAGCAGTTCGTTGACGCAATGTCCCATGGGTAGTTTTGGTAACCCTTGCAAGCGATGATGAGGGCCGTGTTTAATCCCGTAATTGACAGGTGCACTTACAGTCGCTTTATTCATATTAAACAGCAATTGTTTGCAGTCCTTTCAGTTCGTGGTACGATGGTTGTTTTCCCCTCGCTCGTAATCGGATTATGGTGGCGTAATAACCAACCAAGGATGAAGTAATAGTTAATAGTACTGTAGAAGTGGGACGTACCCGATAATACTCGATCAGTCCTTTCCTTATTCATTAGCAAGTTATTAAATGGCCAATCATCGGATCCAATAGTGCAGGAAATGGGACAGTGTTTTCACCATTAAACAATAGGGAAGAGAATGCTCTTTAAACAAAATTACATTTACGATTTAGTATTTATTTCTTTTCTTTTTAATATTCGCTTGAAGTCCATTATTGGTGTGTCCCTTACTTCACCCCAACATCTGCGATTCGGTAATGTTCCGCGAAATTGCCAACAGTTCTAGGCAATCAAAGTGCTAATGAAACATGTATATGCAACTTCCGCAGGGGATTTCCCTGTATCTCTTTGCATTAGTGGATGCACCTCATCCATTCTAATCGTTTGCATATTCCAAAGTAAGTGCAGTATTTGCAGCCCTCTGGCTTGAAGCCACCACCCACCGTGTGTTCGTAGTTGTTCAGCTGAACGATGATGAAGTAACAGGCCAACATCGCTCACTTATCAAAAGGAATAAGAAAGAGTGGACGTCTTGAACAATCATGGAGAAAAAAGAAAACGATCAATTCATTACCAACCTACCCTTTTTTCTACATTCCATGAGCTGCGCAATTTAGCCGAGATGCCCAACTTGAATGAACGAGTCGGAAAATAACTGAGCACTCCTACACACTGTATCGTGAGCAGTTGTTTCACGCTCGAGTGATGCGCATTTAGAATAGAAACACGATAAAACTATATATGTATATAATTTTTCTATCTCTTCTCTTAGTATGTTGTACCTAAGTAGTTGGTGTCATTGAATTAATTCACCTTTTTATTGTTCGTTTTATTGGACCTATATAACTCTACAGGTTCGAGCTCTCTTTTTCTTTTATTGCCTTCCTGCACGATGCAGTTTCAGGACGTTGTGTAACAAGGCAGAGTATTTATATTGGCTCGTCCTTTCTCTCTTGTCTCTTGTCTCTTTTAGCAGCTATTGTTTGGCCTCGCTCAATGCCCAAAAAAACATTTAGAAGATAGGGTATTCACAAACCACGTAAGCCAGCCGATCGTTTTCTGATCGGATAAGAAAGGACGAGGGACAACAGATGAAGCAAAATCCTGCATCGTTTAAATTTGAGCATAGAATTCAATCTGTTCAAACTCGTTTGTCTTTGTATAAATAGTCGGCCTAAGTACTTGTCTGTTTGCTCGAAAAGAAATGCAACTCACGTCTGTAATTGAGATGTTTCTCCAGCTAACAGTATAATGAGATTTTCAGTATTTGCCTATATCAAATCCATTCACTCCACTTGGTGCTTGATCATGTGGGACGTCCTTTTTTGCTGCCCGTTTTTTTGAATGAACGCCAGAACATTATTGGAAAAAAAAAGCAAAACATGAACGCTAATTTCGTTCTTTGCTATCGATTTGCGGTTCGTCAAATGAGGGCAAGACGGAGAGAGAAAGAAAGTAGAGGGAGAAATGTTGGTTGATGGCATCCAGTTTGGGATGCGGTGCCAAGAAAGCTATCGGCAGGCGATAATTTTCACTGCGTGATTTATTCCGACTGTCATCGTAGAATTGTCAATTCTTTTTTCGGATGAGATCCTTTTGCTTCTTTTCTCTTAGCATGTGTATTTTTTTTTTGTGGTCTGTGTCTACGTTTGTCGGTCGGCCAACTGCGGATAAGAAAATGGTAATATCAAAAACACCTGTCGAAAAAGAAAAAAGAAGGAAGTCGAACGAAGCAAGGAGAGAGAAAGGTGAGAAGCCTCAGGGCTATCTGCCTACTCCAGAGGCGGAGGTAAAAAAAAAAGAGAAAACGAAAGACCGAACCGATATTCAAACCTGGACGTGGAAGAGAAAATATGTTTTGATGAAGAGAAAAAAGAAGAGAAAGGCCGAAAAGGGAAGAAGAAGAAGAAGAAGAGGAAGAAGAGGGTAAAGAAAGAATTCATATGCCCCCTTTTTCTCTGTCTTTCTCTCTCTTCCCGTCTGTTTCGGGCACAGGTATTTGCTTTTCTCTCTTTCTTATTTCGTTTGTATACGTGTAGCGCTCACACAAGGCGCCACGACGACCTGCAGCAAAACGTACGGTACATTGGGCGTGTGGGGTGATGGGACCGCACCAGGCCTCCTTTCATGGTAGCCGAAGAGCGCATTAAGCGCGCGCGCTTATAGTTTTTTGGGTTCTTGAACGATACGAGTGTGCCAACTTTCTTTCTTTCATTTGTTCTCTTGCCTACTCGCTATCTTTAGTATGGTTCTTAATTTTTGTTTTCTCCCCCCCACCTTCTTTACCTCTGGCTAAAATTGGCCATCCAACGTCCTCCTTTTTTTTTTCTTTTTGAATTCTTCTTCGCTGTGTTTTCTTATTCCCTCTCTTACTTCTTCCAGGTTCGGTTTTTTTTTCGTTCTTCTTATATAATTTTCAGTCGATTCTTTTTTTCGTAGCAACGGGTTGGCGTGAGTCGTCTGAACACTAGACTAAGGCAGTTAAGAGCCAGCCCGGGCCGTCGACGGTCACGGTTCATTGTCGATTGTTGTGCTGTCCGAATCGGTGGAAGAAAAAAAAAATCGCTTGGACAAACGAAATTAAGAGCGTGAAAGATAAAGTTTGAGGTTATGAAAGTCAAAGTGAATTCAAACACGTTCATCAATCAAGATTCTTATCATCCCTTGTGTTAACAGACAATTACGTAAACAGGGCGGACGCAAATTGGAGTGTTTCAAAAGAGAACAGGTTTTTCTTGATAGTCTGCATTTCATTTGCGTGTTGGACCGATTGGCAACACGCTAAGTGGGAGGGAGTGAAAAATTGAAAAACAAAACCACAATCACGGAGGAAAAAGTCTGTCGGCGGGATACTGGAACACAAATGAACAAGCCATCCGTTCCTAATGTGGCCAAAGTGTCAGCCAAACATTCAGGCCGAGAAAACCGTGATCGATTCTCTTTCGTCCAATAGACCTTCTCCATCTTTCGACCGAGAAAACTAAAACTCAAAAACACACACAAGAAATTAAAAAAAAAAACCACCCACTCACACAGGCCTGCCCCTCCCTACTTTCTTCCTCCTACCTTGCCCACTCCCTCCTTACTGGAAAGAGAGGAACTGGGACAAGAGCCGTGCGCCGTGCATTTCAGACGACCGAGCGCCGCTGACCGAATAGCGCGCACAGCATACCACAGTCACGCCCGCTGCTACCGCACTCGTTCATTCACCATTCGTCTACTACACTTGATCCATGGCCACAGGATCTCTCGGCGGTGTAGGATAAAACTTTCCCTCTTTTCTCCTACATTGAAAAATCGAAGACAAGGCGTATAGGAATCCGAGTGAAAACAGACTGCCATTAAAGAAAAAAAGGTATACCGAAAATTGTGGAACAGTTTTGAAAAACGAGAAAGAAAGAAAAAAAGGGCGAAGAAGGAAAGAAGAAACAGAGGAACTTTGGGGTTTTGGTCTGGTTGGAATCGCACCTCCCCCCTATACTTACCTACCTACCTACCTACCAATTTTGTAGTTTTTCTTTCATTCTATCATTCTTTATAGTTTCTCCTTCTTTCTCCCTTTTTCTGCCTTCCTCTAAGGAAAAAAAAAATGAAAGAAAACGAAGCTTCCAAATAACCTGCCCAGGTGCCCAGTATCCACGACTATCCCTCCCCATCTCTCCTATCTGTGAACTGCGTCTCCTTTTCTCTCTTTCATTCTTTCTCTTTCTTTCTTCGACGTCACAGATGGTATTAATCGTCTTTCCAAAGCTAAGTTTATTTCTCTCCGCAGAAAAGACTCGCAGTGCAAACGCAGCTCTCAGTGGTGGACCAGACGCACTCACAGACTCAACACGCCTTCGCGACATTCCAGTCAGCAGAGTTTTACGACGAGGACCGGTCGCAACCAGTAAAAGAAGAAGCGAAAGATAGGAAAAGGGCCTGCAACATCGTTTAGTGTCGTCCAGCCGATTCCTAATACGTCGTTGTTGGCGTGCGGCTATTTTTTTTTTTTGTCTTTCCCGTCCGCTGTGGTCCGTTCCCGCGCGTACATGCGCTTGAGTGCAGTGTCAGTTTCGTGAGTGCCCCAACTGGTTGGTGAATCCCCGTGCCAGACACCAACTTTTTTTTTTCTTCATAGTTAAACGATCTCACGATCGCTCACGGTCATCGCGGAAGGTGGCTCGCGGTTTACTGAAACGAGATAACATTTGATTGGCTGCCAGAAATACAACCTCAACCTTTATAAGGTATGTTTTAGTAAATTTGCATTTGCAAAAATAATCTTGGAATTTGCCGATGAGTGCGTAGAACAAGACAAAAAAACGCCCACCAAGGGACTTTTTTTTTGTGTTGTTCTATCCTTCCTGTCCTTGTGTGTATATATTTTTGTATCTTCTTTCTTTCGTTTTTGACTATAGAAAGAAAAAGATACAAGTCATAAAAGTTCAGGTTGGTGGCGGGACGGAAATAGTTTGGGGGGACAATTTTCGAACTGAAAAAAAAAAAGAATACACCCTCTACGGGTTGCCCTAAATTTGCATCTTTAAGATTCACTCCTTTCCTCTTTTGAAATCACATGCTGCACCCTACCTTTTCGCATTGGCATTCCACGTTTGTTCGGTTCGTTTCTATCCTTTCCCCCCACCAATTCGTCTTTTTGCTTGTCTCCCCCCTGCCATTTCCTTGCCAGTCGTCCTTGTCTGATTTTCCCGACCTTTTTTTGCTTTTTGCGCTTGGGCCCGTGACAGGAGATAGAATAATTTTTAGCTTCTCATCCAGACAGGGCTTGTATGGTAAAGAACTTGAATCGTGATTTCCCAATCTTTACAGCCGTCAATTCCAGCATGGCTTGATGCATTAGTGAAATTTGCTTATTCAACACGATCATATTCGATCTATTTACCTTGTCCTTGTTCAATGTTAAGTTTCTTTTCAAATAATTTTTTGTTTTTTGTTTTCTTTTTGCTATTGAACGTTGTTTGTGTCAAGGTTTAACAGAAAGGTCGGCTGTGTCGAGTGTTCCAGTCAGCCTCCGCAATTTTCATTAGACCGCCATCATGGAGACGGAATTATCCAACCTGGTAGAGTTCTACCGTGACAGAAGCGTGTTCGTCACAGGTGGAACAGGATTCTTGGGCAAGGTGTTGGTGGAGAAACTACTACGCTCCTGTCCGGATATCAAGGCCATCTATTTGCTCATTCGACCCAAAAAAGGCCAGGATGTCCGCAGCCGGATTGAAGAATTCAACCAACACATCGTAAGATAACTTGATTCATACATTTCTTTAAAGAGAAAGCATTTGGTCGAAATGAAACGATTACGTCGGATGTTTGCTACATCCCGATGGAGCTATTGGAACTAGACTCTTGTTTGCAGACACAGACGGATCTAATCACGCAATATCCGCTTTTGCTGTGGGGTGCCGAGCAATAATGGGCCAACCAATTTCGATAGAGGTGGGGGAACGTCTATGGGAAGCTCAAAGAGAAAGTTTGTTTGAAGGGTATGTTAAAAAAAAAAAAGTAAAAGACGGACGTGGGATGGTGCAACAACAGCACACAACATTAACTGGTTGTCTGGGTTTCGGTGCGCGTGTACTCGTTTTCTTTGCTCGCTGGTGGCTTATTGAGCAAGTCAGTCACGTTGCAGCTATGGATCTCATCCATTGGCTATTTTGTTCCGTTCCATGGAGTTTGCGTCACACCCAACAAACGCTTTTCTTTTCTGTCTGATGAAGAAACCGTGCTCGCATTGCTGCAACACATTCGTTTGCCTAGCAGCACCGTCGCCATGTTGGCCAGTTGCTGCTTTGAATCGAAGCAAGCGCTCGAGACGCGTTGCCCGATGGCGAGAGCTCGAAACGCTGGACGAAACATATGAGGAGAGGGGGAGACACACATGCGTGCGCAAGACATGAGCTTATTCGAGATTGCCTCAAGTTTCAACTGCTCAACCGTGGAGCCCCCATTCCGAACGAATGGCGTCATTCGTGCCGGGTTGCGCCGCGAATGCGTCCGGTCATGGCCGAGCGCAAAGATGGAATTATGGTGTTGTCGATCCCGGTGGCTATATACGTTGCGCGCCTCGAGCTTACGCCGGAGAGAGAGAGAGAAAGAGAGAGATAGAAGTGACCCACTGCACCAGCGAGAATGCAAGAGGAAGCTTATAGCCGTGAGAGAAAGGTTATCGGTGGGCGGCGGAGAAAAGGCCAGGACACCAAGAATCAAAAGTCACGATGACTCGTCGGAAATTATGCGCACTAAATCACGTGTATGTTAAAATTCACGCACTTGGGGAGAGGACAAAATTCATTTTTACGATGGCTTTATTCGATTGATTTGACGTTGTCGCTGCTAACCAACTAAGCGAAAGCAAAATTTTGAAAACTAACTTAATAAAAATGTACTGTAATTCAATCAATTGACAAATAGGTTTTTGAGAATTTACGGCGTGATCGGCCACAAGTCATGGACAAAGTGATTCCCGTAGCTGGCGATGTGACGCTGCCGGATTTTGGTATTTCGCCCGAAGATTTGAAACTTCTCTGCGACTCTGTTTCCATCGTCTTCAACTCAGCGGCCACTGTCCGCTTTGACGAAGATTTGAGGACAGCCGTCGAGCTCAATGTTAAAGGACCACAAAGACTCATGAACATTTGCCATCAAATGAAGCGTTTAGAGGTATTATTACAAACAATTTGTTTTTCGTTACTCACGCTAACCAACGTTTGTCTCTTCATTGTCATGTAACAGGCTCTCGTTCACGTCTCAACGGCCTATAACAACCTGGACAAAGAAAGTATTGAGGAAGTTATTTACCCGACGCCCATTACGCCTCGCAAGCTGCTCGAAATCGTCGATTGTCTGGACGAGGACATGCTGACGAGCATCACCAGCAAGTAAGAAAAGAATTACTAACTCACAGACGCCTCAGTTATAACGCGCATGAGAAATGACTAGAGGCTCTCTACGTGGTTTTGATCGCCCTTCTTGTGGCTTATACCATCACATATCCATCATAAGACAAACGAGTCTCAAATTGTTTAAATGTTCGGGTTTCTTTTTTTTACTGGACAGACGTACGGCAGCTGGTGCTTTCGCCATCTCTCTAAGTAGATAGTAGCATACCGTAGTTAACTAGTATTAAGAAGTACTATAGCAGTTGCGACCTAATTGTTGCGTTTTGAGACCGAGCAAGACAAAAAGGAAAGAGCAAAACGCGGTTTTTGACTTTAAAATTTCTTTTCTCTTCCCTGCCTAACACACGCGTATGCGCTAGCGTCAGCTGGTGAAATCAACTGGTAATCGTGCAAGTCGCTTATTCACGCATATGGCCGACTGTTAACATGATATTTTATGGAAACTTAACAGTGTGTTTCTTTTCCTGTCTGTGCAGACTTGTAGGTAAATGTCCCAATACATACGCTTATACCAAAGCCATCGCCGAACAGTTGCTGCGTGAAGAACATGGTGACATTCCGCTGGCCATCGTCAGACCCTCAACGGTCACAGCTGCCCTGTTTGAGCCCATGCCTGGCTGGATCGATAACATAAATGGACCAACTGGTTCGATATTCTTTTCTTTACAATTAAAATTTTTATTTCATTTTAATTGATTTTTTTAATGTTGTCAGGTATCATCGCGGGCGTAGGGAAAGGTTTCCTTCGAGTGGTACGATCCTCGCCGGACTTGGTTGGCGATATGATTCCGGTGGAATTTCCCATCCATTTGATGCTAGCCGTTGCTTGGTATACGGCTACTCACAAGTAAGTTGGACATGTCATTTTTTCTCAAATTTACCTTTGATTTAACAGTTGTCTTTTCTATTAGATCCAATGAAGTAAAAGTGTACAATTGCTCAACTGGCGATCAAAATCCGCTTAGCTGGGGTGAATTCCGTACCATCGCGTTCGACGCGTGGATGGAAAAACCTGGCGGAGATATCTTGTGGTACCCCAGCATCAGTTTTATCAGTAGCGAGTGGAATTACACCATCGCCGCTTACATCTTTCACTACATTCCGGCTTACATAATCGATTTCCTCGCTCGATTGCTTGGCAAACAGCCTAAACTGGTAAGAAAAACAATCAAATCGAAATTTGTGGCTAACATTCGTGATCAAATTTGATTTCACCTTGTTCTTTAGGTTCGATTCTACAACAAAGCCGATAGGGCTATGGCGTGTCTCAATTTTTACACGATTCGACAGTGGCGGTTCATCAGCGATAATGCTATCCGCCTGCTGGACAAAATGTCGGCTCAGGATCGTGAGATTTTCTACTTTGACGTGCGTCAAATTAACTGGCGGCAGTACATCACCAACTACGTGGCGGGTACAAAAAAATACATTTTGAAGGATAACACACCGGTAGAAGAAGCCAAAATCATCATCAAAAGGTTTTCAATTTCATTTTACTTTGATTTCCTGACGCTGTTTATTTATTGATTCTTATTTACACATTCGATAAAAAGGTTTTATTGGCTACAAAAGGCTACTCAAGCGATCCTTCTGCTCGTCGTGTTCTTTGTCGGCTTGCGCTTGTTCACTTGGATATTTGGCGGCGCACTGCAGGCCACGTAGCCGCTCATTGATATCATTAATCGCTTTTTGTTTGCAGCCACCGCAATCGCGGTGGATAACCATCCAATTATCATTTATATCAACGTTTTTTTTTTCTCTCTCGTCATTATAACCCTCTTTACACACAGTATAGAAAAGTAGTATCTCTTCCAACACCCATGAAGTACAGAAGGATGATGAAAAAAATTTCAGAAAATTCTCAACAAAAAAATAAGGAAGTGTTTAAAGGAATGAGTAGTTTTGCACTATATGCAAATAATAGTTTAATTACAGAGCAATGGAAACCAATACGTGCAAGGATATGTGATGACATTGTATGTATGTGCTTCTTTTTTTTCATGAATGGTTTGTTTTTAATTCCCTCAGTTTTGCCTTATATGGACGGGAAAGAAAAACAAGATAAACAACACAAAACAAAACATTGTCAAAGCCGAACGAGTTCTATATTTTGATTTTGTTTTCTTTTTGAATTTCGGGCGGTTCTTTTATGATGTCAATGGTCGTCTGACTGCTAAGCGGTTAATTCTCCCATGTTCCCCATGCGCAATTTTCCCATGATTACACCCTCCACCTTTATTCCTCCTGCAGTTGCCCGTGTTCTTAAGCTGGTGGCTGCATGCAACAGAAAAACATTAAAATATCCATATTATTTAGAAATATACATCACATCTGCTCATTCCACAATAAACGACAATGTTGTTGTCTAGTACTGTACTCAAAACACTTGTCCTACCTGCATTTTTATTTCGGCTTTTTTTTTGGATTGTGTGTATCAAATGCATCGTAGCAAAGCGGAAGCCAAGATTTTTCACGCGGGACTATCCAACAGGTGGCGGTAGAGGTTGCCGAATAATTCCATATCAGCCAACGATGACGATGACTTGCTAAATAGTATTAGATTTAGGGCAACCGATAGCTGATAACACGTTTCTCTCAAAAAGAGCAATTGATGACCTTCGTTTTCTTGTTAATTGCAAGACCTTGGCCTCACCGTTAACTATGGTCCTGCTATACAGGATATTAGGTGCAGGTGGTATCCACTGTGATAATCTCACAACCATCTCTTAATACGAAGCGATGACATAGCAAAACGTGGCAAAATACCCTTGGATTTATCGCCATTATGGACGCAAAATACTAGTAATAGCCATAGTCATCATTACCAAGGTTCCTTACTTCCAGAAGGTGACCGTCAAACATTTCTTCATCTTTCCTTTGAAATTTTTCTTTGGACCTCGCCAACGCCAAATCGCACACGGTCAAGTCAAGAAACCGCTAAAAATACGTCGTAGAAATTTGTATGCGTGAAACGAACATCTTTCGTTTCACGATAGGAAGACGTAACAAATGACGGAGGCTACAGAGTTTTTCCCCCAATCTGTTGCAATAATCTTCAGTTGGGAAAATACAGCGAATTGTGGAAGGTCGTCCTGAATTTGCACAATTCAATAAAGGAGTATTACAAAAAAATTCGGGGAAGTCCGGAGAAAAAGCTTACTAAGCCAACTATGATTCACCAAATATGTTACTTCTGAGATTTGCACGCGGTAAATCGGTATCTAGGGTGGCGTGAAGCGATCACACCTGTTGAAAGTCAACCACACGGTCACGCTGATCGATAACTGACTCAAACCGCATCGATCACGCACGATCAATGATTCAATTTTTCTTTCCCATAGACAATCATAATCGAAACCAATGAGCGAGGCGAACTAGAAAAAAGGAGGAAAAAGATGTGCAAGTACGTCATGAATGGTGAAATGTGCGCATACAAATTAACGAAATAGGAAAGAAGTTTCGCTAGTATAACTCGTAGTAGCTGGTTGTAAACCACATTTTTCCGCTGGGCGAGCCGTGTCGGAGACAAACCGCAACCAGCTGGCTATATTGCGCTTCGTATACCTTCTTCTTTAACTCTAAGCATGGTGAAAGAAACAAAAGACTAATGTTAAACGATAAAGCTAAAAAATGTCAAAACACACTAATATTCATAAGTATATACGGCGAAAGTCTGAGAGATAATCACAAGCGTTTCCATTCTTCATTTTCTTCTTGCCTTTTTTCCCCTTTTAAACGGCTTACTTTCGCTTTGCTTAGTTCACATGTTCTACTCTTTGCGTGTAGTTTTCCGATGCGTACTAACTAACCGCATAGCTAGTACGCACCGATGAGAGCTGAGCCTATTTTGGACTTGAACGCCAAAACTAATAGGCCCATTCTTTTCTCTTTCTAATCTCTCCCTTATTGCGAAGCAGCAGCAAAGGAAAGTGAATTAGAGAAAAGGGAAAAGCGATGGTATGGGATTGAGGTCATGGCGCACTATCGTGCTAACCCACTTGCAATATGGTGCGGAACCACCTCCGGTGGCACAGACACACCTACCCATCATCGCTGGGTATGCATACACAAATTGTAATAAAATTAACAGTATAGACAAGACGTCTATTCTGGTCTGATGAATTAGCAGCGGGAAGTCGAAACCGAGACACTCCTCTTGCGTTTCACGTCTCGTTCCGCAAAAAAAAAAGAAAGAAAGGAAAACAAACATAGAAACGTAACTGGTTTGTGAAACTGGAGCGACAGGAAACGGATAGAAAAAACACCTGTGGTAAAGTATTGATATTTTAGTTCGTGTCAGTGCGGAACTATCTAGACTATTCATCGATATATGGCTGTCACCGCACATCTACGGTTATATTTGTGTTGTAATGTTCTCTGTAGGTCCAATGTCACGAACAATTGGATCGTTGCGTCATTTCAACAGTTGTTGCGATTTTTATTGCGTGAGTCACTTTCGTACTCAAGTTCATTCGACCAAACTAACGAAATAAAAAGAATGAAATCTCACTGTGGCGAAAAATAAAAAACAAACATAAAATGGGCAACGCGATGGTGGTGACGAAATATCTATGACGTCGTTGAGTTGCCCACGATGAAACTTATTGGCTTTTCTTTAGACCCAATTGCGTACCTTAATTTTACTGTCGAGTTGGCAATTTGTGACGTCACGAGAACTATCGCCAAAGGTGTCATCAGGGGTAATGAACCGAGAATGTTGGTCAGTAAAATTCCTATCGAGGGTGACATCGGTCACCAAACATGTGCTTTTTCTGCCACGTCATCGTCAGCCAATAGACTTTTTTTTTATCGTGAAATTACGTATAAGGAAGTTTCTACGTTTGTTCCGAGCCATGGAGAAGAACACCGAGTTTCCGTTACGTCCAAATGATCTGGCATGTGACGTCATTTTGGCCAACGACGACGGTCTACTGGCAGACGAGGACACGCTGTCACTGTCACAGTTTGCTGTGAGTCGTGAAATCGGCAAAGGGCAATTCAGCCAGGTAACTCAATTCACCACTTGTCCACCTAGGCATTAATGAATTGCTGCGTGGAATGACAATACAGTGCTACATTTAAGAGATGAAATCTAATCACTTCTTGATCACTCAAGTATTTATTGGTTTAACGTTGTTCTCTTGTTTG
The DNA here is from genome assembly GCA_013167095.2 of Daphnia sinensis. Classification (NCBI taxonomy): domain Eukaryota; kingdom Metazoa; phylum Arthropoda; class Branchiopoda; order Diplostraca; family Daphniidae; genus Daphnia; species Daphnia sinensis. Next base: position 1,633,499 of record CM023188.1, on the reverse strand, counting down.
CATTGGTAATTTGAACGTTATTCGTGTCAATGGAAAGGTGTATTCAGCCACATTCCGACCCTGTCCTCAACGCCAAGTTGCAATCAAACGTGTCGAGCTGCTGGAAATGGTCGACTCCAAAGCACGGGCAGACTGCGTCAAAGAGGTTCAACTGCTTAAGGTAAGAAAAACATTTTTAGCTTTGAAGCCTCGCCTGGTCGCATATGCCTGCCGTGCAATCAGAGAACACCCATGTACCATCCATAATAGGCTACAATGTTTGGCCTAACGGGATATTGACACACAGTCGCAAGTCTGAAGACTCCAGCGGCGGGCAAAAATCTTAGCTGAGATAAGGTTTATCTTTTTTATGGAAGGGAGTTGCATAAGGTCCAACTGGGTTTTTTTTGTTGCCCACCTGACTCTTTCACGGCTTTTATAGACAGTTTAGACTACAATTTATATTTGAATTTGTGTTTGTTACTAATTTATTCTGCATCCGGTTTGAAAACGCAAACAAACAAGATGACATAGCAACTGAGTAAAGTGAAAAAATGTGGTTGATTGCACAACGTAAATGTTTTACGTAATTAAGCAGGATAATAGCTTAAGGGAAAAAGATAACTGTTGGGGAAGCACAAGGGATAGGTCTAGTAGAAAATGTGGGGTGGTAACGCGTGTTTTGCATTTCACGCACTGATTCGGATGACAACTAGACTTTGTTTCTTCTTATTTTCTACTTCCCAGTCTACCTTTCTCTGCGTCGAAAATTCCTAAAACAACTTTCGGTTTGTGTGTCGTATAGCAACTGAAACATCCGAATGTGGTGCGCTATTTGGGTTCGTTCGAAGAAAAGCAATCCGGCCAGCTGCTGATCGTGCTCGAGCTAGCAGCTGCGGGAGATTTGGCCAAATTTCTCTTCAGGTTCGTCTGTGACGTCTTTCTATGTAGCTTTTTACCCCATTAGACATAAGATATACCTATTATTATTATTAAACGGTGTTAATCTTTGATCTCTCTTTATGGGATCTGATTCTTGTGTGAAGGGAGTTTCAAATTGGAACAAGGGCATCGATAGCTGTGCGGTGCCTTTTTCGTTGTTGCTGTTTTCGCTTTGTCATATTTTTTTTTCTCTACTTTTCTTTTTCTTACATGTCGCCTTTGGCTTTTTCTTGCCCGTCCGGCGCGATTTGTAATCAGCAGCTGTCAACGTAATTCCAGACTTATGACAGAACAAGCCATTTGGCGATTTTTCGTTCAAATCGCTTCGGCCCTCTCACACATCCACGAAAAACGAATCGTTCACAGAGGTAAGACGCCCCGATATTTATTTAGCGGTACATTAACATATTATGCTTTAAAATGATGCATGTCCCTTTTACACGTTACGCAAGGCCATACATTGAACCATGCACCAGTTACAACGTGTGCATACCGGTTTGTGGTTCTTAACACGTTTTTACCTGTACAAGGGAGCAATGTTCTCTATACGTGCGTTTAACGATTTGCTCTTGTACAGGAAATGCTTCATGTATTTGTTTTTCGCACACGTATTAAATTTCGTGTTGCGATATCGCTTTTAGACATCAAACCGGCCAATGTATTCTTAACTTCGGATTTGACCGTGAAACTGGGAGACTTGGGTCTTGGGCGCTTCTTCAGCAGGTATGATTATATATTACGTAAATATGGAGATCCGGTGGGGGTTTTTCCCCTTTGTTAAAACTATAAGAATAACATTACCGCCTTTCCTGCAGAATGGCAATTATAGATGATTTTGTTTTTGTTTTTGGTATTGCCCTTTCCCCCCGTACCACAACAACATTATTCATGGCGTTCCTCAGCAAAACATTTGCAGCGCATTCGCTCGTCGGAACTCCATATTACATGAGGTAAACTTAACATTCTTTATTTGCAAATTCTTGGCTTTTTTTTTTGCTACATATCTTCTTTTTATCTTTGCTTGCCTTGCACCTGAACCAGCCCTGAGCGGCTGAATCAATGCGGCTATGATTTTTCATCAGACATTTGGTCACTTGGGTGTCTTCTTTATGAGGTTGTATAATTTTATGATATAGCCTAACTGCCTTATATATTTAAGTGATTGAATGCGCATTTTATTTTCTAAAGTAATAGAGAAATTGCATGGGGATAATATAAAATGCCTTACTAGATTAATAGTTATAGATGGATATACTGTTGTATCAGTTCTGCCATTGTTTAGTTCTAGCTAGTCACTGAAGCTGAGAACATCTGAGGTTACGGCAGCTACCTGTCCTCGTGCTCGTACAAGGTTTTCATTGTATTTTTTAGAAAATATTGCGCACCGTCATCTTGTACCTTTAACTATAAAAAATTGGGCATGTCAATGTCGTTACTGGCCATTTCAATTCCCTTAGATGGCAGCGCTCCAACCGCCTTTCAATTGTTTCAAGTCCAACTGGAACGCACTACGCCAAAACATCGAACGATGTGAATACCCACCATTGCCGTCCGATCGCTACAGCGATGACGTAACACCTTCGTCACTTTTCTTTTTCTTTTCCATCCTGGTATGTTGAAATAATTTCTCACCATTTCAGATGCGACATTTGATAGGATCCTGTTTGCAACGCGCTCCCACCGAACGTCCAGACGCCCTAAAAGTGTTTTGCATTGCCAAAACACTTCATCTGCAATCGTCAATGGATAAAATTCCGGTAGCTGATCCATCATCCGGTCGCCATAGTTAGTGAACGAAGAAGAACATGATTCTGGTATTTTCCAAAATTTTTACTTTTAGTCGTAAACTATTTCTTGTGAGAGATATGGCTTTGAATTTGAAATAGTCCATCACAATGTTGAACAACATCCGTCTCCAGACAACAACAGACGGTAAGCCAATGCTTTCTTGATGTGGTCACTGAAAATGAGGTGAAAGCTCGAGCGGATTAGTTTCTCCATGTCTTGTTCCTAATATTTATCCACAGTGAGTAGTTCCGTACCGCACGATTTCCTGATTTACGATCTCTGTCGCTCTCCTTTCCGTATTGCTAGTATTTTTTTTCAAATTTTTTTATTATTACTTCTCCGCGTTCCACACTCGTGTTATGTCATTTGACGGAAAGGCAGATGTGCTATGGCGTTCAGCTTGTTTACATTTGTGCTGTATATTATTATATGAGTTCTTCAATCTTGCACGGACTCCATCAAACGCAATGGGCATTCAGATGGAAATAGAGAAAAGGGAGGATGTTCTAATGCACTGAGCATTAATGACGTATCCGGCTGGTGTCTTGCACTGAGGTAATAGTATATGGACTCTGGTAAACGGGAAACGGCCGCCTCACTCAGCCTGGCCGTGATCCCTCCTTTTTACTCACTCAACTTATATCCAGAAAGACACGCATGCGCGAGAAAACCAACGTCTGCGGTGTATTGATGAGGGTTTTGATGGTGGTGGGCGGCCCAGAAGAATCACCAATTTCTCCAGGTGTATGCCTTAACTTTTATGTTGTTTTTCGGTTAACTTTTTAATTTTATTTATAACTTTTTGTTCACCATCTTTTTTCCCTTCTCATTCCTTCTTAATGCCGTCTAAGGTAAGCTCCCCTTGTTTTCCACCAAAAGATAGGACTCAACAAGAAAAAGCCATACGGGAAAAAATAATACTTTCCTCCCTGAGGCCGTGTTGGCCGTTGCGGTGAAATTCCAGAAGAACAAGAACAAGAAAAAAAAAAAGAAGAATACATAAGAGAAGAGGAGGAAGAAGAGATGGAACAACACCGAGGGGCGGCTCCGGCATTTCGAAGGGACCTTTCCCTTATTTCGATTTTCTCGCATAGGTGTATATGTGCATTGTATACTACCATATGTATGCATACGTATATACCAAAGTTATCTTTTTTTTTTCTTTAGGATTTTCGAGTGACCCCCAGGTTTTCCATTTTTCACTCCCCCTGCTGCTGAGCTGCCTCATAGCGATTCTCTTTCTCTCTCTCTTTCGTTCCTTTACGGTTTTGTGGTGCTCACCAGAGGATCAGCCTACTCGGTTGGGGCGTGTGTGTGTGTGTCTTGAATGGGCGAAAGAGAGACGATGTACCAGGGCAACGTTATAAGTAGGTGGGGACACGCTGGTTACTATCCCAGACAAGACGGGTACTCTCTGTAGGTCGCATGCACGCTCCCTAGACTCTCCCGAAAGAAGACTACCTAACCTTCTGCGTATTCGTCGACATTCAGTTTCAATTCAAATTCATTCGGCATTAGTTTCTTCGGTGGACAAGTGGTGATTTTCACGTTTTTAAACCGTGGGTTGATGGCACTATCTTTACATATTGGTCGTGATGTGAAGTGTTTTGCTTGATTTTCGTAAACTAAACGATATTTACAGTCTGCGAAGCTCAAGACTGCCAAGCGTTGTGCGTTCAAGTGTTTATCCGTTACGTAAAGTTACTCACCTTCCTTTATCTCAACACTCGTTTCTTTTTACGTCATCATCTTGAAACGCGGGCAGCAGTCTGCAAAAAAAAAACGATATTTAACATGGAAGAATCAAGTATCGCCGAGTTTTACAAAGGTCGATCGGTGTTTATCACCGGTGCGACAGGTTTCATGGGCAAAGTGTTGGTAGAAAAGCTGCTCCGCTCGTGTCCCGGAGTCGACAAACTCTACTTGTTGATGAGGCCATCCAAGGGCAAGGACGTCAGTACTCGCCTACGCGAATTCACTGAAAATCAGGTACGTTTATAACTAACACAGAGAAAATTGATTGTAGAAAGCAATTTTCACTTTTTACTCTCTCTGCTGGCACGTGAATTTCGTGTGCACGCCGTTCGTTACACTTCTTAATCTTTTTTCTTTCTACTCTACCCCATTGTCCCTCTTCCCCTATTGTATAGGTGTTTGAAAACCTGCGCAACGAACATCCGGAACAATTAGAGAAAATTGCTGCCGTGGCGGGTGATGTAACATTTCCCGGATTCGGCCTCTCGTCCGAAGATATGCAGCTTATCATCGATAATGTGTCGATCGTTTTCAACTCAGCCGCCACTGTGAAATTCGACGAAGAACTCAAAACGGCTGTTCAACTCAACGTCAAAGGTCCAAGAGAATTACTGGCCATTTGCCGCAAAATGAAAAAACTACAGGTATGAACATCTTCTGACAGTTTTATTGGATGCATGAGCTTTTAGACACCTGTTGAGTAACAATGATTTATCTCTAACTGTTTTTTTTTTGGCTCTATCCGCAGGCGGTCGTTCACGTTTCAACGGCGTTCAACAATCTGGACCGTGAAGAGCTGGACGAAGTGATTTATCCTGCCCCCATCGACCCCATCAAACTGATTGAATTGATTGACTGCCTTGACGATGGGCTCGTCCGTGCCATAACTAAAGAGTATGATACGTTACATAAAACTATAGGATGTTTATATAAGTCTAGAAAAGTCGTATAGAAGTCGATAGAGCGTATCGAAACGATTGCACGTCGCTTGTGAAAGCGATGATGTTATAAATAAATGAGAAAACAGAGAAGAATAACCGGTTTGATTCGTTGCTGATTTAGGTTGGTCGGCCAGTGTCCCAACACTTACACTTACACGAAAGCGCTGGCCGAACAGCTCTTGGAGAGAGAATGTGGTGACATTCCACTAGCGATCGTTCGACCATCAATCGTCACAGCAGCCGAGCATGAACCCCTTCCGGGTTGGGTCGACAATTTGAACGGACCGACAGGTAAGGTTCGTTTTTGTTTTTCTTCGGAGTTCAGTGTCCCTCAACCCCCCAGTCCCTCGTTGTTGATGTTGTGCAGCCCTATCCCATCTCTCTTCTCGAAATACCTTCCGCTTCTCTTTTCTTTTTTTTCTTTTCTTTTGTCTCCTCATTTTCATTCTTTCCCACACCACCGTTTCACCACACGAGAGGGTAGGGAAACCCGGTAGTGGAGAGTTTATCGGTGAAGACAATCTCACAAAAAAGCCCCAGGTCCGGGATGCCAATCAATTCCGAAGGGCGGTTATGGCAACCAACAGGCCAGCTTTTCCCTTCTTGTTGTTCTGTCCGTCAGCTAACGGATTGCTGGATCCTTTTTCGATCCATTTGGTTTCTTGTAAAAAAACAAAATATTTCTACAAAAAATTGTTCACCGTGAGTCCCATCGCCGTAACCAGCAAACTTCACGGAAGCGGACCGCCGTAGAGCTGAAATCGATAACGGTATGAAGGCCGCCCATCTCGCTTTCCACCGATCAGGCAAAGAGGCCGCATTAGCCCTAAAGGGTCCTCCATTTTCCCCTTTATTTCTTCTTTAATTTTATTTTACCATGTTACGTTGGTTTTTAATTTCGAACCACCTCCGTTCTTCTGGCATGCAAATGTGCGCATTTTATTTTGGGATTCGCTGTCGAAACTTTCTAGTCTGCAGGGCTAAATTAAGTAATAGTTAACGAATACCGCTGTGCGGGTGCGCATTTGTTTTTAGGGACAACATGCAAGCGGCCTTGTATGATTTTTAGCGTCATTTTTGCGTTAAACACGGGGATTCATAAAGTACAGTTACAGAAGAGAAATTTGCCGCATGTGCCGCTGTCCGTTTTCATGTATTAAACCCGAGTGATTCAAAAATGATTTACATGATGGGACGGACTGGGCTATGGCCCTAGCAACACATTGATGATAGCCGTTACCGACATAAAGAGAGACAAACGACTGGGTAGATAATTTAGAAACTGAAAGTTGAGAGAAAAAAAAGGATAAAGTCTTAAGTTGCCAAACTTTCACTCGTTGCTGTAAATTTGGCACTCATCACTTGAATGTCCTTCGAAATTACATAGGAAACAAAACACTAATTACAGGTCCATTCAACTGCTGCTCGTCTTTCGCGTAGACTACGGAAGATGTTTTCTTTTTGTTTTGTTTACTGTTTAAAGTAGCATTAATTGGAATTGGATCCGAACACGCACGTTTTACACGTTCGTACAGTTCCGAGTATATTTTTAACTTTCTCCTTTTAAATTTTGTTTTTTCCTTCAAGTTTTGCGTCAAATGTTTTAAATAACTTTCGCTTGGGGTTTTTTATAGCCCATTAATCGAACCATATTTTGCAATGCTCATGAGTCGACCTTCTATTTCTCCGATAGGATTCGTCTCCGGAGTCGGCAAAGGTTTCATCCGCACTTTCAAAATCAACTCACAACTGGTTGGGGACATCGTTCCTGTCGACTACCCTATCAATCTGATGATTGCTGTCGGTTGGCACACCGCCATTCAAAAGTGAGAACCAGTCTCAATGCAATGTTTCCTTTCGCTAATCAAATTCCAGTATTAAACCTTATTTCTTGTTTTCGTTCCTTTTTGCCCATACATAGTAGGCGTTTGGATAAGACCAGTGGAATTCCCAAGAAGATCGAAGTCTATAATTGCTCGACTGGACAGAAGAACCCTCTAACGTGGGAAATGTTTCGAGAGATCGGCTTCAAGTATTGGCTCAAGTATCCAACTGTAGAAATGATGTGGTACCCCAATTGCAGTTTCACCAAGAACTCAACAGTGCACAAAATCGACCAAGCCATTTCCCATTATCTACCCGCCTACGCACTGGATTTAGTTGCCCGTCTAACCGGCAAACGTGTCAAATGGGTACGTGACCTGCTTACATTTATTTACATTACGTAGAGTCCCTCCGTGTGTGTGGGTTTCAATTTGCCGTTACGGGACTTTGACGTTTTATTTGTTTTTGCTTGGAACCTTTTTAACGGTTTAGGTGCGTTTATACGATCGCGCACATCATGCCATCTCCTGCTTGGATTTCTTTATGACTCACCAATGGCGATTTGTCAGCGAAAATCCAATTCGTCTCCTCGACTTCCTATCGGAAGCTGATAGACGCACCTTTTACTTTGACGTCCGCCAAATCGACTGGAATACTTACATCGGAACGTACGTGGCTGGTGCCCGCCGCTACATTTTGAAAGACGACCCCAGCACACTACCAGCTGCAAGGAGAAACCTCAAAAAGTAACGTTGCTTTTCAAGTTCAAGTTTGTTTCATATCCGTTAGAAAAAGAAAAAAAAAACAAGTAACAGTTCTATAGTACCCAAACGGGTTTCGCCCGTCATTCAACCGTTTCATTCATTCATTTTCCCGTTTTCGTATTGCAATAGGCTTTACGCGGCAAAAATGCTGCTCCGTCTGACACTGCTGGCCGTCTTCTTTTTAGTCTTGTCGTACCTGTGGCAGCAACTATCTTCGTGGGGAAGCACCACTCCTGGCGAATATATGGCCAGCGATAACATCACTTTTCTCCATCTGCAGAGCGAAGTGGAGAAGGAAACGAGCAATCAAGGCATCAATCCTTATCTAACGAGCGGCATCAAGTCCTAGTTGCCATCTTCTTTCTTCTTCACGTATGTTTTTCCTCTTTTTTGTATTTTTTGTTTGTCAATTTTTCTGTTTTTGTTTGGCAAACATTTTGAGACTTAATTTCGTACCATTTTGACGTGTTTTCCATCACACGGAATCTCGACAAAGGAGTATATCATTGTTACATAACTTTATATCTTGGAGACAGCCATAACGGCAGGTCTAGTAAAACCGAATACGGACCCAGAGAACTGGACGTTGAGCAGATTTTTATTTTTGATTTCCACGAACCATCTATGTAGCTGCAACCACATGCACAGTTTCTCTTCAAAGACTGTGTGACTCTTTGTGCAAAACCAAATTCATCGATGGTCATAAAAAAGGGCTTTTTTTTTAAAGATATCCTTGGCTATAGCTGATATGACAACTCGCTGTATTATTATTGAATAATCTTTACTATCCATGTAGACTCGCTGATTGTTTTTCGTTTTTCTCTCCTTTTTTTCTGTAAGAAAACATCCTACAATACAATAATTTTTTAAAAACTAATACAATACAATACCCATTTCTTTTGTTAACAATTACCACTAATAAGAACAACATGTTGTTGATAGCAGACGCAAAGACTGTGAATAATGCATTTCACTTTAACATGCGCAATGTGTCCTCGCCGTAGGATATACGTCAGAGTCTGGCGAGCCCTGCCGCTCTTCGTCGGATCGCGTCCGTCTCGAAATTTTGGGTTCACTTTTCCTTTTAGACGTCCAACAGTTTCGAGAACGAAGGACAACAACAACAGAATACGGTGAGTATCAAAGTTTTGCGATCACTTTCTCCCAGCCGTTTACAAAACAGAGACCTTCTTCTTGGAGCTTTTGGCATAGTTCGTGAAGCGAATTTCTAATGAGTTGGGCTCAATCGAATCGACAGAAAGAGAGAGCCCTTTCGCATTGGTTTTGTGCCAGACTTAATGTTGGTATTCAGGTGGCTAGTGAGTTGGCACACAAACAAAAAAAAGGTTCACTATAAAAACCTAAATAGAAAACAGAAGAGTAGCATTGGTGAAGGAGTTTGGTTCATCACACCTTTCCCATTTCGGGTGTGTTTGTCCGGACGTCTCGAATGCCACACGACCCACTGACCTCCGTTTTCTTGAAGAGAAAAGTCCCACACACGAATACCGTTACATTCCTCGGATGACGACAGCCCTAGCGGCTCTTCAACTTGGAATAGTAGTCTAACTTCAAAGAACAAAATTTGAATGTTGACTATTTTAAAAAATGAATAAGGTTGTTATAAACCTTATGTTCCACACCAGTTGGACCGGTTTTTTTTTCCTTTAACGCAATCGTTTTTTGAATTCAAAAACTATTATTAGGCTGCTTTCTCAAATTGTTTTCTGTCAAAGATTTTGACATGGCAGTCCACAACTTCCCAACTTTGCTCTTCACATCTTTCACGCTGTCATTTGTCGATACGATAACTCAGCGAAATAGAAATCGCTTGTTTTTAATTTTTCATTCCGCACACAAGAGAAGCAAACCACGGGATCTCTACCATTGCCCTAAATGGAAAAGGCATCATCAATTATGGATCAGCACGCTTGGCCTGTGAACGAAAATGGCTAGACAAAGTAAGAAGAAAAGGAGATGATTAATACGGCCGCGCCCGAGTTCAAATGAATTTACCCGAACGCTGACGACTGTGATTCACGCTAGAGCATATTAATGCGATTGTCTTCCCATTTACAAACCGAGCCTCTTCTACCGTTAGTTTAACACGCGGGATGTGTGTAAAAGTGTACAAAAGATGACGAGCATGTCAACAGCCGAATTGGTGTAAATTGGGGTTAGACAAACCTTGAAAGGAAAAAACCAACACGGATTGATTAACTGGAGGAAACTGAGAGAAAAGAAAAGCGGGCTGCAAATGTTGTACCACATACAGGTTTAGCTGTAATTAAGTTTTAAAATAGATATAAAATGTCGGGCTTATACTTAAGCGCTTATTGGTACTATCACTTTGAATAACTGAAAAACGATAAGTTCCACGTAAAAGCACATTCGATTTTTGTGATTCTCGATGAACTTATAATCGAAACCATGTCTTTTAATATCCATATCTTTGCGTTGGAAAAGACATGAATAAATCGGACTTATTTTGTCGTGCTTATTTTAAGCACCATTTAATTTTAAATCGAAATCATGCTTAACATGCTATGTTTAGATTTTGGCAGAAATAAACTAGCCCGATTATAAGCCCGACCTTTAGGTCCGACTTTTTGAACAAAAAGCTGAGCTGGGCTAACCTGCTATAACCAAAATTAAAGGCTGATTTCCAATAAAATATTAGTTTTACGACAATTAAGGTACTATTTTATATGATGTTAGTTTTCCAGCTAGCAAGCGGTATGCGGGGAATTTATATGCCTGAGTCTTATACAGCCAACATCTCAAAATCTAACGCTGTAGCGGAATATCGAGCCGAAGGCACTTTACGGTGCACTGCGTCGAAGCGCAGAACTACAATAAATTAGTTGGAATAGGTCAAAGTGAAAGTTGAAGGACACACTCTCTCCTGTTCACTTTTTCAACGGCGCAGAAAGAGCATCAAAATAGCAGCGTTTTCGTTTTCCTTTTCCGCGATTCGGGTTAATGGAATTGGCCTACATATTCTTTTATGTGCGAAGAAGCTGAGGTTTCTGGCGCCATGTTTCAACTTTCCATCCGGTTCTCCGCCTACTACATGGTTGCTTTTCCTCATTTCACTGAAGGCTACAGTTACTATGTCTTTCTATTTGGTTGTTCCATGGCCCAAACATAAGCATTAGTCCTAGATAGCTTGCCCATCAAAATGTAGCCCCACTTCAGTGAGGGACTGCCAAACCCAAAGGAAAGGCGGATCTTCAGATTCGGACCGACGCTGCAATCTCAAACCGGAATTCTTATAGGATGATGACATGAATAACTAAAGGGAAGCCTTTGCGTGTGCCTTGCTGACGACTGTAACCTAGTCGAAGCTGGCCATGACGAAAAAAATCACGGCCAGGAGAAGCGCTTTTGCTTACCTGATGGCATAAAGTTATTATCTACGCACGAGGTTTGCTAGAAAGTTTCACGAGCCATTTCATCTCCTCGACGTAGTGGAGTCAAGGACAATCTTTGCGCACGATGTACATTCTCGTAATGAATGGAACGTAATTACGTACAGCATGACCAGCGACGTTTTCCCTTTTCATCTTCAATCACTTTCTTCTCCTTTCATTTTAATTAATTTGTTCTTTTAATGATAGAAACAAGGTCGAAAAAAGACAAGGTAACAAAAGGATTCATATATGGTGATGCGGGACGAATGACTGGCGTTTATTCAACAGGAAAATCCAGTTGAGGAAACGGTTGATTCAAAATGAACAGGATAACGACATGGAATTCTTCTTGCATTCCGAGATTCTTTTGCCTCTCAAAATATCCATTTAAACAAATGTTGATCCGATAAACTAGAATGTCTTTTAGCTCTCCACATTGCTGTGGCAGCTGCATTTGGGGATGTAATCTTTCTCATATTTCTTTTCGCCGATGAATTCACCCAGCCGAAGAATAGCTTCACTCTTCGGGTCAACATAGATGTCTTGATCCCGTGCAAATCTGTCGAGAGGAACTGGAAACGGATATCACCAAATTATAGATCATAATGCATTGGAATAAACGCATCAGATGGAATTAGTCCAATAATAACTTACCGATTTCAAGGGTGGTACGTGGAGCAAACAGTCCAGCTTTGCCTGTCTTCTTGATGCTATAGAATTCCACGCATCCAATTTTTTCCAATAGCTAATAATCCAAAGTGAATTCCAGGATAATATGAAAATATATCAAATGCTGTATGTGGTACTATACCTCCAACAGTTCCCTAGTCTGAAACGGCTGAAGTGCTGGATGAAAGCGCTCCGCCAACTGGCACATGTTGGATCCGGGTTTTAAAAGCACGTGAGAAAGTATACCTAACAACGGACAACATACAATTAAAACATAAAAAGAGCTACAAAATAAATAGAACAAAATAATAAACCTCCAAGCAAGCGATCTAGAACACGTCGATTGAGGCCTCCGTCAATTTTGACCCACGGTTTGACCATCACTAAAAGGTCGACGCGATCACTGTTTAAGTGGACATGCGGATAAACATTTACAACGAACAATAAACTTGTAAAAGGGAATCAAGTATTAAAACTAAAATAACTTACTTTGATCCTAGGCTATCAACCGTGCGTGATTTTTTTGAAGAATGATGATAAGTCGGAAGCGTTCGCTTTCGACGACCAAGGACTACCTCATTCGCAGATTCTGAGACGGTGCCAGATGGAATAACCGATGCTGTTTCTTCATTTCGACTTTCTCCTGGTTGGCAAGTTTCCATTTCCTCTTCCATCTGGCTTTGCTGTTGGGACTCTGCTGCATTTTCTTTAGTTTCAGCTGGCACCAAACTCGATTCTTGTATGCTGATTTCTTCCGATGCTGACATTTTTGCTTCTTCCGTTTGAGCCGTTGGTTCAGATTTATCTTCAGTTTCCTTGGCTACCATGTGGGCGCTGTTAAATGGCTCCAGTTTTTCTTTTCCACTTCTCAGCAACCGAAATGATTTAATAACCCATGGATCGATGTGCTGAATTGCAACAAAGCGCTGGGCTACCACGCCGACTTTTTGTATGACCCGACTCTCTACCATGAACGAGATATGTTGGTCCAACGTGCATGATGGATCGCTAAGGCTGCCAACTGCATGTGGCAGTTCTGAAACCACGATGCCCATTTCTTTCTTACTCGTAATCAACTGCAATACTCTGATGCCATCTTCTTTTGCAGATTGGTTGAAGTTCTGTTGATCATACAGATCCAAGAAAGATTGCTCCGAAACAGTATTGGCGAATGGAACGGTGGTAGGAATAGAATCAATAATCTCTTGCTTCTTTTTAGGACTTATAAACAGCCATCCCTCAGACGCAGATTCAGGTAAAATCACGTCGACAAATACTTTGCAAGAGTTAATGACGAAATGTTCTTGCTGAATGTGCGGCGCCTGCTGGCCAGGTAACTGAGAATCCTGCGTCATATCTTCGCGTAGCATGTGAAGACCAATTCGCGATGCGGTTCGCATTATCAGTTGATTTTGGGTTCTGTCCATGCTTAAGGTAGATCCGCTCTCACTGCTTCCTCTAGTACCAGCTGGAGCTTGGGTAGACTCTTCATTGTCCATAATCGCCGTCGTAATCATTAGTTTTGGGATTGCGGAAACTGCATTGGATGCGGCGGCCGAGGTCATGCCTAATCGACGTCGTTGTATTTGTGCTCGATCTTCTTTACTTGCGTTTTGCGCCGCAGCGTCGACATCTTTGACCCAGTTGTTGTAACGTTTAATCAGATTATCGAATTCTTCAGGATGGTCCTATGGAAAAATTTGTTTTTTAAAACTAGATTTATCTTGTTTGATTAAGAGAATATCAGTTACCTTTAGTTTGGGATCAAAAATAATGATTTGTTCTGGAATGACAAAGCGAAATCGAGCCATACCCATAGAAAAAAGTGAGACTACCATGGCAGCATTTCCTCCCTCGTGAATGCGGCTGACTTCAACTCCGGGCCAGTCTTCTATGTAAGCCGAACATAACATAATATTATTCAGTAATTGAATGTCGTATTTCCATTTTGTAAGTGTTACTTTGGTTGTCAAGAGGAATTTTTTCCTTTTCGGCTATAATGGAACGTAGACGCTGGTAGGAACGATGGAACACTGGATACTGGTATCGCGAGAGGAAAAGATGAATGTATGTAATTGATAACTTGTATGGAACTGCACTCAGTGGCATCTCAGAAAACTTCTTATTCCTGAAAAAATACGAAGATTCACATCGCGTACTTTAAACACTATTGCGATATTGTTCTCACCTGACTAGAGAGCGTTTTCGCTGTGCGATCATCATATCATTTTTCATTTTGGCAAGAGTTGAGCGGACCAGATTATCAGGATATTGTTGATAAATGTTGAAAAGGTGAAAGCCCCAAGCCGTTTTGTCTTCCGTAGTGCACATTGAACTGTGAATAACGTTGTAGACCACATTGCAATTTACGTCCACCACGTTGTTTACTTCCAAAATAGGTCGACGGTGACGCAGATTCGCCAGAGAGTACGTCAATTCATACTGCTGGTGGAATTCTTCTATAGTATCAGGTATTTTTAGGCCAGGTGCAGTACTGGCATTTCCTCCTTGTGAATAGCGGGGTTTCAAGTACTCTAGCAGCTTTCGAAATCTATATCAAAATTGAGTATCGAACATGTAAAATGGTTGTCTTGAACTCGTATCTTACGTAACTATGTACCTTGTAACAATCAGCTCCTCTGTCTTTTCAACCCCATGTTTTCGATCCTCTTTAGTTATTGGTCCTCCGCCCGATACCGCCTCAATTTCAGGATCCTGCTCAAGTTCTTGGTAAGCGTTTACGACTTGGTACTCTGTGGTGGGGTTTCGCATCATGTAAGCTACTCGACGTTGACACGCCCGTGAGGTTTTATTCCGTGATTCCGGGAAAGTTTCATGGAGACAATCACGTACAACAATGAAGGGTACGCTATGACGTAAACTACCGTGGATGTATGTACCAGCAACCTACAAAAGTGTTGAAAGAATTAATTCGGTGTGTTTCGGTATGATTGCTTGTCCCTCAGTACAGTAGTTGCTAAAAGCAGTTAAACAGCTAATATGCGTTTATCTACGTACTTTACACATGAGAAGGAAGCTGTCCTCCATAGCTGACCACGTTACTCGTAATCGACGCATCAGAAGCAACGCTTGTCTGTCCTTTTCGTCATAGTAAGGCCGTCGTGGACCCTTTTGCTTACGAGGTTTGACCACTCTGGTCTTTGACGCAGGTTTGGTGGAGACTGAAAATGAAAAATAACACATAATGAACAATCCTGAATGCCGTAAGTAATAAACGAATACCTCTTGACTTTTTGGGGCCGACTTTTGACCATCGGACAGTCGGAGAAGATTTTTTGCTATCATGTCGCTTTCTTTTTTGGCCTCTAGTAGGATTTGCGTTGTCCACCAATGTCACGGGAATTGTTATATTTGTTCCATCTTGTGTGGTGCACTGAGTAAATCGAATAGCATGGTCCCTTAAACTAGCAAGGCGTCCTGGAGCTGTGGCTAGGTTGGAAGTTTTCGTTTGCGGTGATTTATCTGATTTGCCTCCAGTTCCTGTTTTCTTGACATGCATTTCCAACCTGTTGATCATTGTTGTCGCCTTGTTGTATGTCCAGTTTCTCTGAAAAAAACGCATAACGAGTTTTTAACAAAACAATTTTCCTACTTCTGAATGCATTATGTTTTGTACTTTCAAGTGTGCAAAAAAGGCGGAATCAAACCCTGCAGCACCCAGATGATCGCCAGGGACTTCTCCTGTATCTAAAAGCGGCGCTTCGTGTGGTTCACGCATTCGCATTGCTTCAATCATAGCGGGTTTCTTCCTCAACATTTCCAGTGTTATGCTTTGACCAGCTACCGTGCTGACACTGCCTAACAAAGTGTTGGAACAAATGGTCCAAACTTCGTACCTGTTGTGCGATAGAGGCAAAGTAGTATCAATCATTAGAAGGATAAAACGGACTAGGTTGTGGTAAAGAAATTTGAACATATCAGTTATGACAAGAGTGTTATTTTTCTTATTATTAGTAGTTAAATTTAGTGTGTTACCAGTATTTTTCCACGTCTTCCATAGATTCAAAAAAAAAACTTTTCTTTTCATATTCCATGTCACGTGTAATATGATGATATCCAGGATTAGAGGTAGTTGTATCCATTAAAGTTGTTTTCCGGTTCAAATAAATGAAGACTTGATCTTTCTCCTTTTTGATCCAAAACAAACAAATGCTATTAGTATTAGTATATCAAGAAAGAATTAAATAAACAAATTGCTGTATACGTTACCTTAAGGCTATGAGGACCAAATTGCGCAAGTCCGAGATAAACCATGTTTGTGATGATTTCGTGAACACTAAAAATATACTTCCGAGCATAAATAAGACCTTGCCGTATATCCATTGGAAGGTGTTTAAGTAAGACGTATTGTTTGATTGGATGTTTAAGATAGGTTTCGAGCCCTTCAATTTGATACGTGATGTTAACCACTTTTAGGAAAATTGAAAGAGGTAATCGTAGAAGTATGTCGCAAAGAAAAGACCATCCGGTAGGCCATCCACTGTGCACTGGCAGAGGTTCGATAAAGGTCTGCCATCCTAATTTAGTCTTTAAAAACGACACAGAAAAATTGTGTTACTATGCAACACCGGAATACATAACATAGATATCGATTAACGTTACCTTGTAAATATCTGGAAGATTTTCAAATGCTTCATCGTCTACGCCTTCAAGAATGGGGTTTTCATTTCTGAGTGCTTCCCTCGCCTGGGCTTGATCAGTGAACAATTCACCATCATATCCATACACGAGATAAAACATGAGGGTATGGATTTCTTTTACGCGGATGCACTTAGGCTCAGTGCCGTACACACGTCCACTGTTGGTACCATGAACAACTTTGAAAGGAAAACTAAAAAAACACATTAAACATAAAATGAAGATGGGAGATTACTGCAGTCTACTACCTTTTTGTTCCTTGGCCTTGGCCTTTAAGCAATTGTTCTTTGACCTGTTTGACACTGTCACACAGAGATGGATCCAACTGAACTGACGTATCATTAAATTCCAGTTTCTCAGCCTTCGGTTGGGGCTTTTCAGGTTTCGCAGTTGTCGAACGACTATATTTATGTTTGGATAAACAAAAAAGTTTCATCTTGGCTTGGTCGATTGCCGAACGAATAACACTGTTATTCTGATCAACACCAGGTTGGCAGATGAAATTGAGAGCGCGCTCACGATCACCACACCTTCAATGTTTAAAAAATCAAAAATTGTAAACGAAGAAAAAAGAAACAAAATTATTATACCGAAGGACTATTCGCATATTCTTTAGCTGCCCTTCATTTGACAAGCGTGCTAGCAATCGTTTCAGAGATCGCCTATCCATTCGAGCATCAACACCTTCTTTAGCTTCTTCAGCTGTAACTAGCTGTAAATGAATATTTAGATTTCTGTTAAAAACAAAGGAAAAATTTCGAAAATGCAGCATACTCTAAGTAGAACGCCAATCTCTTCTATCACCAAATGCTGGCGAATGGCTTCCAGAATAATATTAACTCGTCTTAGGCTGCGATGTGTTAAATCGGAAATTGTTTCGCCTTCAGCTAAAATTCCTCGTGGGACGTTAGGTCGAAAAAGTCCATCATCCTCCGCGACCTCTTCTTCCCTCAAAGTCACATCTTTCTGCATTTAAAAAATAGAAAATTTTTATACGTAGATATAGTAGTAGGTAAGCAATACATATTACAAATTGATGCCTATCATTCGAATCCTTCGACTTAAATATTTGTCTTACCTCCAATTGTACATTTGTAGACGATGGAGTGGTAGTTGTCGTTTGATTGAAATCGGTAATAGATTCATTGCCGACTTGCATTAGTCCTTTAATTTTTTGCTGCTCTTGTTCGAACTGCGCTCTGATAGCATTGGCACCAAAATGGTTTTTCGAAACATACCTATAAATTAAACAGAAATTAAACGAGACTCTACAATAGGCAGACGGTTTCTTCGTCTTACAAAAAAACACGATTTTTCTTCACTTCCTTTACAACACAGTGTACCATCAGAAGGCGAGACAGTACACGGATAGTTGAACGTGCATCAAGCTGACTGAGGCCAAGTTGCTCAGCTAAAGCTCCTTGTGTCAATCCTTCGGATCCTGCTGCTTCCACGAGCGCATTGGCTTGTTGTACAATCGAATGATGGTGTCGCTGTATGACAGCATTCGACAAAATACCAGACGACGTGCTTTCTTCTTCACCTTCGCTGTAAAGAGACCCGTCATCTGGAGGAGCTTCATCCCCTTGAAATAGAGCCTCAGGATCGACGTTTGGATCGATTAGCCGGACAACTTTTACTTGTTTTTCATTGTCACAATTCCGCATTTTCCAATCTTTGGACAGTAATTCTATTGGTATTACAACGTGCTATTGATTATATTACAATTAATACCCTTTATCGTAGCGTCCGGGAAATAAGATCGATAAGGTACCTTAGGAATGCGTAAGCGATAAAGATGTTAAATGAATTCGTTGTTAACTAGAGAAGATAACTTACTGATTCCACAACTGCATATTGTCGCATTTCACTCGCCGCAAGAATTTTTTTAAGCTGAAGAGAAGTGTTCAGCTTGGCTCTTATCGTTGGATAATCAAGCATATAATGCGGTGGAGAATCCTATACAATGCACATGTCACAGATTTTATAGTTGCATATTGCAGCACTTTGACGATTACCTTTAGAATCTGTATAAGACGCTTGATCAAATAAAGCAATTTGGGTAGCCTTAGACTGTAGAATCGTGATAAATGGAGAAGTGTTCCAAGTACATTTCGATTGCTGACTCTCATTGAAATAGGCTAGGAAAGATATTTTAAGAATACAAAATTGAATGACAATTAGCAGTTCAGCATACCTGTTTTATAATTAGGCCATCTGCTAACAATCTCTTTCTGAAGTAAAAGGCAGACTTTGGTGGAATATTCAGTCGGCTGAGACCATATCTCCCCTGAGTTACATCCCCATGTTCCCTTGACCTACCAATTCTTTCTAGCATGATGTAGGAGTTAATTGCCAGTGTTTCCAAAACACCAGTTTGAACTCCAGCCAATGCAACATTTCTGGCTGCCTGACAAGCCACTAAAACAAGCTGTTCACCATATCTATAAAGGAAAAATTGTGAAAATGAGGTCATTATGGACATAATACTAATAGTACTTTGAAACTGATTCTTCCAAAGTCAGTGTTTTAGCTTCTGCGGTGACATTTTCCCGTGTGCTGTAGGTGGCACATGACCCTCGGATTCCATTTGCTTTATCCTCGACAGCAGCAACAGGGTAAATGTCTTCAGGAAGAGTTTCCTACAACCATTGAACAAGACATGAGTAAAAATTTAACATATTCTAAGTCAATTTTCTTACAGGTTCACAAATAATTTCAAGTTCTGGATCTAGGTTGTCATATCTATTATAGTCTATCAATAAAGGCCTGGGAACCTCCAATTTGAACATTTCAATAGCATCATTTTTACAAATGATTTTCCAGATGAAGCGTTTAGATGGATCATCTAAGGCAATGGGAAAGTTCTTTCGCTTAGTTAATCGGACCCACAATGCTGCAAGAAATCGTTAAAAGAAGTTGTCATTTCTGAATAAGACTCTCTTAAATTAATACAAACTGGAAATAGTCAGCCCTTCGAGTCCTTCTAGAGCAATTTCGTCTAATATGCACCCCGGAATGTTTTCTGGAAATTCCATTTCCAAAATGTTCCGAAAGTCCGAAACCAAAATACTGATCAACAGTTGCTTCGTCTGCAACTAAACAGCACGAATACAACGATGCCAATTCTACAGGGCATTTTTTTTTCAATTTTTTTTTATTAAACACGGACACGGACACGGTCACACGGACGACTACAAGGGACGAGACGGACCGACACGGAAGGAAAATCAGGTATTTTTTTAGATTGGCCAAGTTTTTCATCAAATCCCGGTTTACTTTTTTCTTTTTGCGACAGCTGTAATTCGCAGACTGCTTTGTAATTGTAATAACATGTAATAAATTCATTTTAAGTTGTATTGAACATACAAACTAGGCTTTCTTCATATAAGTTAAATATATTTTCAAACGGGTACTGGCTAACATTTACAATACGCTTATGTTATTAGCACTTAGCTGTTTATTTGTATACGAATTCAGTTCTACAAATCACTTATTGCAATGGGTCGTCCACGCAGAAGGAACTTCAAAAAATTGAAAATAGCTGAAAACCCGAGGATGGAAGCAGCAAAAAAGATCATGTGTACGCAGTTCCGTAGTAAATACAACCTAAATGTATATCAAGAAGAATTAGACACAGCAAACTCGTAAAAAAAACTTTGTTCGTAAATATACTTTGTCACATTTTTCTTTGCCTCTGGTAGAGTACTTATGTCATCCTTGAGAATAAATCGACGAGTTCCCAAAATGTAGGTCTCGAAGTACGCGCGCCAGTTAATTTCACGAACATTAAAGTAAAATATTTGGCGATCTCTCGCCGACAGCATCGACCAAATCCCATCCGAGTTCTTACTTATGAATTTCCACTGTTTACTGAAGAAAAAATCGAACGCGGATAGTGCACGAAAAGCTTTTTTGTACAAGCGAACCTATTAAAAGAAAGTAAAGTTTATTTTAAAATGCATTTCTAAAGAATTATACGTCGTTTACCCTGTTTGCACGCTGGCCCATAAATCTAGCATAACAGTCAACTAAAACGGCGGGCATAATATGATACAGCATAACATTGAGCTGATAGTACCAGTTCTTATTTGTGATCTCCGATGTCTAGATGTCAAACTCAAATGAATTATATACAGTACAAGTATACGTAGGTCTAACATGATTAGACGTACCGGATACCACAGCATATCTTTAGTTGGATATTTTCTCCAGGCGAACGTAGTAAAGGTCTCAAACTGGCCAAAGGTTATAGGATTGTCGTAGCTGGTCGAACTAAAGTAGACTGATGAATTCGCTGGTCTTTCATATACAACAAATTAAAGGGTTCAGCAAAATTTTGTCAAACTCTATCAACATTAAACTACATTGATCCTTACCGATGCATGGCTGTATGCCATGCTACTGCAATCATAAGGTTGATTGACAAATCGACAGGAATGAGGTCAGTTATAAGGTCAGGACTCTCAGCTTTAAATACTCGAATAAATCCCTTTCCTCCACCAGCAATCAATCCTGTCGGGCCATTTAAGTTATCTATCCAGCCAGGAAAAGGCTCTCTAAGAGCTGCGGTGACGATGGACGGTCGAACTATTGCCAGCGGAACGGTACCACATTCTTTTTCCAAAATTTGCTCTGCTAACTTTTTGGTGTAGGTATAGGTGTTTGGATACGGGCCAACAAGTCTATTTGAAAAATTTTATCATAATCTCTTGCGTGTGATGAAAACTTTATCGTGAAGTTTCATGCGTACTCTTTGGTAATGCCATTAAGAAGTGAAGCATCGGCATCGTCGATGAATTCGGCTAATTTGACTGGATCCATCGTAGATGGATAGATGACTTCGTCAATTTCTGGTCGGTCAACGACACTGAAGGCCGTCGAGACGTGCACAAAGGCCTAGTGGGTAATCATCAAGTATGGCGGTTTTATAAAATTTTGAATCGAGCCACAGAATGACCGCCCGATATGGAAATAATAATACAGTCATGTGTTGTAGTTTATTTACCTCTAGGTGCTTCATCTTGCGGCAAATACTGAGAAGGTATCTGGGGCCTTTGACGTTCATTTGAAGGGCATCCTTGAGCTCTTCGTCAAACCTTACTGTTGCGGCCAAATTAAAGACTATAGAAACATTTTCAATGAGTAAGTTCAAATCAGATGGCGATAACCCAAAGCCTTCTCGAGTCACATCTCCTGTTACGGCCACAATTTTCTCGAGCATATTGGATTGCTCTCTTCGGAGCGAATCAAATACCTACAAATTAAATGTGTTATTACTGTGGGTGCAACTTCTGTTCGTTAGCGTCATCTAGAATTCGAATGCAAGTATGCTAATTTATTTGAGGAAATCGTAATTAAAGTAACATTTTCATTTAACCGCCTCCGGGATCACATCACATTGAAAACAGAAGTATAGTCGACAATTCTAGAACTGGTAAAAACAAGTTAGAGGGATAATTTTAGTTACCTCGTTGCTGATGAGCTCCTTTAGGCGAACCGTAACTTCTTTGCCCTTGGATGGTCTCATCAAAACATAGAGTCGATTGATACCTGGACATGATCGAAGTAGTTTTTCCACAAGAACTTTTCCCATAAACCCTGTTGCACCAGTTATAAAAATTGAGCGATCTTCGTAAAACTTGACGATGTTCGATTCGGCCATTCCAATGTTTTTGTTTGGCTGGAACACTTAGATTATTGTGCACGTACGTTGCGTACCTCCGAAGGGCAAGAAGTTACTGCAACTAGAATCTGGCAAAACCTAGAGAATAAAAATAATATAAACCATCTCCAAAAACGGCCAGCTGTGCACGTATCAACGATAAGCACACACTTCACTGCTCAATTACGTATTCGGACGTAAAAGGTGCGTCAAAGGACGCACGTTTTATTCACGAGGTTGTGGACGTGCGCAGAATTGTTAGTTTGCATTTGAAAGACTACGTGTGAAATTCGTTTACAACATGGTAGTGGTAAAGTCACAGACGGGATGAAAGCAGTATAGTTTCAATTGAATTCGGCATGCATACATATGTGTTTAATCTTTCACCTTTTTTGGTATTTTTTGCCAAAGTTTCTTGGAGATGACCGTTAACTAAAGCCGGAAAATCCCTGTCTGTGTCTTTGAAATGTAAGGCAGCAGTTGCCTCCTGCTCTTCTAAGAGGCAGGTAGACTATTTGTATTTCCAACATTTCATAAGCTGGGAATATACTCATTGGTGTGGAAAAAACGCCCTTTCATAAATTTTCTCAAGTAATATTGTGAAAGAATAGGGGACTGTTTTTCCCCCCACTTACAGCAACATCCTGGAATCTACGGATGTGGTCTTACCAGTGAGGTGCTTTACAGGGTTTTAAAGGGAGTTACCCTTTTTTCTACGAACGTAATCATGCAGGATGACGCCAGAACTGTGATGTTACACTCAATGCTTTTCAACGTTTTTGCGATGCAAAATGTTTACAAAAACCTCGCCGTGACTTGCACAGAATGCGATGGCTCTTTGTCGTAAATGCTTCATGCATCGTAATGTCCACTAATTTTTTTTTCCCGTACTTGTTGCCTAAGTACCTGTTCAAAGCGAACTGGACAGTGTATACGCCTTCTCAACGTTCTAACCTTAACAATAAATTAATTTCGCTTATAGCCACCAGGCTTTACATGATTTTAAAAAAAATACATACTAGACAACTACTGATTTATGAGCCATCCAATTTTTTCGGCTATTAACCAAACGTTTTCCTCAAAACGAAATTATCAATAAAAACGCCTTAAATTTCCACAAGAAGGTACGAAACCATTAAATCTCAGCGTAAATTTAGTGCAGTAAAACGTATAAAAGAAGAGGCAAAAAGAAATATTCATTTATCGAACTGATCACATGGCGGAAATAAACCGTTGGTTGTCCAGTCAAGCGGCAAATACAAAACTTTGATACCACGCAAGCGTTGAAGCACAGAAAAGTTTAGAAACCTACCTGCGTATGAAAATAATCCTTTACTTTATCCGGCACTGAAGGTATTGTGGACACAACGGTAGATCACGAACACATTGTAGTCGTGTAGAAACAGAGAGATAATAGCCGTACCACTGAATGAATTGCACTGAATTGAAAAAGTCGAGCACAGCATAGGAATCGGTGGAGACGACGAGGGGGGCGGTGTCAGGTAGCCGTCGGCATTCGGCTGATTCTATTCTAGCCAATCAAGTTCCAAGACGTTTTCTAGACGAAGTTTGAAGGGCACGTAATATCCTACTAGAATTACACACCTTCTGTTATATATATATATATATTTTACTAGCTGTTAGTAGAAGTTTCAGTTACCGCATCAGAGCAACCAGATATAACCAGAAAAAGGCATTATGGACGAACCACAATAGTGAAATTTTATTTCTCTGATATCTTGAAGAAACGCTGGAATAAGCAACACGAACCCTGCGGTGTCATATGCGAGGGAAGAGTAATCATTTCCTTATGCACCACCGTCAAAACAGAAGAAAAGGGGAAGGAAAGAAAAAAAAAAGCTATAACTACACAGGTAAGAAATACTAGAGGTTGGGGACGAACGACAGCCCTTTTTCTCTTTGGCTTGTGTTCGACATTTACATAGGAATCAAAAGCGCAAGCCAAAACATGCAATTTCCATTGCAGTTTAAGGATCTGATTTCTTAACGCTTGATGCACAAGCGCTTTAACCGTGTCTGTCGCTAGAGCTATGATCTCATAGAACCCGCAAAAGTATTAAAGCATGAGAACGGCATTAAATAATTTGACGGTTGCAACTTCGAGGGATTCCATGGCAACACTTTGTGGCCTTCAAGCCTTCCTATTCCTAGACCCACGTGATATCTATGTGTTTGACTGTGTAAACGATATGCAAAATCTATGTTTTGTCTTTCTTCCAGATGAGGTGGGAATCTTAACTGAAAACCTGGTCAGCCTAAGGCTCATAGTGAATCTTAGGGTCGATCTACCGTTTATTGACCTTCGTAGAATTTTTTTTTTTTTTTTGAAAAAAGTTTCAAGGACCCAGGATGGTCACTTTATGTTAAACCACCAGGTATTCCTTTTTAGAATACAAAGTCTCTAGAGAAAACATAAAAGCTGAAGCTTTTTCCCCAGTCTTTAGTCGCATCGTTCGGAACTAGCGCTTGTCGAGCAAAGACAGGTTGACTGACAGTTGGTATATATCTGGAGAAAAGAATATGCCATGGCGGAAGCGAATCCAGAACCATATTCTCACGTTTTCGGCTATATGGTTCATTTACCAATACAGTTTTAAATTGTATTACTTATTGTATTACTTATATGAATTTTCTGATGAAACGAAAAGTACATACGCCATCTTGTAGTCAAATATTTTTTTCTTTTTGAGGAAATTTTGGTCGTTAGATGGCTTCGACCCAAAACATTGCCCAATTACATGACGACATGACTGACAACACGTAGAAGCATATGAATAGTTAAGTTATCGCTCTCTGTTACTGTAGCCACTTTGCACAAGTTTATTGGTCCTGGCAATCAAGATTGGTAAACAGATTCGTGATCGGATACAGTGATCCATGTCCGAATACACAACAAAGATATGGCTCGTTGGAAATTGTTTTGGTTCGTTTCGTTCATTGTTTACCACAATTACCAAGTGGGCTGTGAGAACCAAAGTGGGCGGCTTGTGGAAGAAGATCCCATAGATACTCCACGAGAAATTTTAGGATCAAAGTTTATACGAGACGATCTTCTGGTGCTAGTGTCAACATTGGAAGGGAACCTAATAGCAATCAACAAACGAACTGGAGTTGTGAAGTGGATGTTGGAAGATGAACCTGTCATCAAACTCTCTAAAGAACTCTCGAAAACATTTAATCTGTTACCTGATCCAAAAGATGGCTCCCTTTATATGTTGGGAAATAGTGGCACAGAAGCCTTAACAAAGTTACCGTTTACCATTCCAGAGCTTGTTTCAGCTAGTCCATCTCAAAGCAGTGATGGAATGTTGTACATGGGAAAAAAGTTAGACACATGGTTTGTTATTGATCCGCTTACTGGAGAAAAACAGGAAGTTTTAAGTTTTGAGGGCTTGGAAGCTGCTTGTCCTCACAATAAACCCTTGGGACCTTCCATTTTTATAGGAAGGACAGAGTATTCTTTGATTTTATTGGACAGTAGGACTAGGGAAAGACACTGGAATGTAACATACTTTGATTACACATCATCAACACTTGGACAACAAGATCCCCAGGAATATGATCTTGCCCATTTTACCACCAGTTCAACGGGAAAAATTCTTACTCTAGACAGACATTCGGGGGATTTACTTTGGCAAAACGACTTCAATAGCCCAATAGTGGGGATGTATAGCTTAATTCATGATGTTTCGAACCCGTATGATAGTATCGGGCTCATGCCGATACCTTTTACCAGTCTCTCGACCGATACTTTAAAAAACCTTGCATCGAAGCTCAGAGAAACGTCAGAACAGGATCGGCGAATTACGGGGGACACCAAACTTTTGTAAGATCTCAAAAATAAATGAAGGTTTTTTAAAAAATTATACTGCATTTTAGCCTAATTTTTATGAATTTTAACAGCCAGGCCTTATACATTGGGCAATATAAACATGGCTTGTATGCCTTTCCATCACTAGTAGACGACCGCACCACGTTTGTCGCTTCGCAAACAGGACGACTTCTTCTAGAGGGTCCAGATCGGTCCACCGAAGCAACAGAAACATCATCTGGCACCTCATCTGGAGTCAAGAGTCCTATAAGTGTTAATCTTCGATTGCCATCCGACATGAAAATCGGTTGGGCAGATCATGACAACACATTCAATAACCCCAAACCACCTTTAACGCTTTTTGGTAGCCCAACCAGAATACAAAAACAAGAAGCCTGTAATTCAAGCCTAGATATTGCTATTTATTTTACAGGACATTACAAAGTTCCCGAATCTGGGCGATTGAATCCTGCGTTGCAGATAGCGGAAGAGGACCACTCGAAAAGTGATCCGGATCGTACTGGTGGGAAGCGTACTGACGGAGAAACAGTTGACGAAGATCTCCCGAGTCTATTTGGATTTAGTGTTCTATACGGAATTGCAGCATTTGCTCCTATCCTTGTCGTATTCGCATTTTCTCTTGGCGTGTTTAGAGGAAGCGTTTGGAAATCCTTCGAGAAGGAAAGCCAACGAGACGCATCGTTCAGTCCCAAACAAGAGAACATTCAATTCTCTACAGCAGTGGAACTGAAAAATGGCTTTGTTCAGGTATTGTGAAATATAGATTTGATTTTATCAAATAGTTGAATTAGATGTTAACCCCAGTATTTTCTGCAGGTTGGAAAGATGTTATTCAACCCGGCCGAGATCTTAGGAAAGGGTTGCGATGGAACTTTTGTTTATAAGGGGCTGTACGACAGTCGTGATGTAGCAGTCAAGCGACTGTTGCCCGAATGTTTTATGGTCGCAGATCGTGAAGTAGCCCTCCTTCGTGAATCAGATGCTCATCCGAACGTTATTCGCTATTTTTGCACGGAACAGGATAGGCAATTCAAGTAAGATTGTCTTTGTGGAAAGTATTTATTTGAAAACTTTCATTTCACACTTCATTGTGAACGCATTCAAAGGTACATAGCGCTGGAATTGTGCGAAGCTACGTTGCAAGACTACGTAGAAGGACGCTATGCTTCTATACCAATTGATGGGGTTACTATCCTCCGGCATGCTACGGCCGGATTGGCACACTTGCATTCTCTTGATATCGTTCATAGGGACATCAAGGTTGTAATCTTCAGATGTGCCATCTTAGTGTTATGATTAGCAACTTTCTCTGTTTTCTAGCCCCCGAACGTTCTGATTTCTACACCCAACGCTAAAGGAGAAATTCGAGCCATGATTTCTGATTTCGGGTTGTGCAAAAAACTGAAAATTGGTCGAATGTCGTTTTCAAGACGGTCTGGTGTCGCTGGCACGGAAGGTTGGATCGCACCAGAAATGATGATAGAAGAAAACGCTAAACGAACTACCTGTGCCGTCGACATTTTCTCCTTGGGTTTAGTGTATTTCTACGTTTTGTCCAAAGGTTTGTGACCTGTCGTTATAGTTCAAAGCGAGTTACATAACGATATATGGTCTTTAATTCTTTTGGCAGGTAAACATCCTTTTGGCGACGTGCTACGAAGGCAAGCCAATATTCTCGGTGGCGATTATGATTTGAGTGTTCTTCTCTCCAACGTTTCGGCGCACACACTAATTGAAAAGATGCTCAGCACCGACCCGTTGGAACGCCCGCCGGCCCGGGCAATTCTCAAGCATCCGATATTCTGGGCAAAAGAGAAAGTTTTGGCCTTCTTTCAAGACGTGTCAGACCGCGTAGAAAAGGACTCGACGGAAAGTGTCGTTTTGCAAAGTTTAGAACGAGCAGCGCATGACGTAGTTCGTGGAAGTTGGAGAACCCATCTTGAGGATGTCGTAATGGAGGATCTACGAAGGCATCGTACGTATCAAGGGAGGTCAGTCAGAGACCTGTTGCGAGCTTTGCGAAATAAGGTAGTTAACATACTTTGTAAGAGAGTAGCAGTACATGCAGTCATGTCATGACTTTCGAAATTCTTATAGAAAAACCATTACCGCGAAGTATCCGAAGAAGTCCGAAGAATTATGGGCCGGAATCCGGAGGAGTATTGTGATTATTGGACCAGCCGATTTCCTAAACTTCTGATGCATTCTTGGTACGCGATGCACTGCGTAAAAAACGAACATATTTTCTCCCGCTATTACGACAAACAGTATGATTTCATTCAGGTAATTTGTTCTTTCGTGTGAAACTTTAAAAAATCAACAGATGAGCGAAACGCGGATTTCACATTTTTACATAGAAATACATCGTCTGGCCAACTCCAAAGCCGAAAACCGACTTCCACCGGGCGTTGGAAACCGCATTCCCCGTGTACGATCCATTGTTTCCTAAATTGAAATTGCTACCTGAGTCACCTGTCGCTACAAAAGTGGAAGACGATGACAATGTCCCTGAAAGCTGGGATATGGAGATAGAGGAGCCGGGAAACGCAGACACTGCACCTAAAGAAACAGAGACTGCTGGCAAGGCTGATTCCGAGGAAGTTAAAGAAGCTCAGTTATCGCGTACTAACCAAGAGACGCACATGTCTACGAATTTGGTAGCAGCTGAAGCGGTTCCTTTACATGAAAATGACATTGATGACAATATTGTGTTAAGTCCTGGTGGACAATGGGGCTTGTTAAACGATCGCACAAGTAACGTTTTGCGGGCTCAAGGTAGGGAGGCCGCAGACTTTGCACCTCGAGTCGCTGCATGGAGCTTACCTACACGAAGCCAACAATGGGAATTCAGCGAAATTACTCATCACGGCAGAAAGAAGCAAAAATCACTTCATCGAAGGAAGAATAAGAAAGTAGGTGAATAAACCGTTTGACCAATAAAATTTATTACTTTTCGCGAAGTTATGATGGACGTTTCGACGTTCAATTGTGCAGCCTTATCTTTTACTTGATTTTCTTTTGGGAGATTATATTGTTATGGAGCTATGGGGTAAAATATTGGGGGTATGTCGCTTTCATCACTGTCTCTCTTACAATCGTTATGGTTACTTCTCAAAAAGTGCTGAACGGAGCGATGCCAAACCTTGTTTTAATAATAAATGATTATGTTCTTATCAATCAAGTTTTGGTTGGTTTACTATTTATTAATTTCTTTATTGACATTATGTTGGTATATAGATAATCAGAGTACACCAACAAACTGGATACAGTAAGTTATCGCTAATATTTAGTTAAGTCCTTTGATGAGTTACGCAAATGTTCGTGAAATTTCGGCTAGCAATGTACCGGAATTGTTGGCGCACGCGCTGGTACGTTTCCGAAGCGCTTGAGAACTGTAGAATACTTCTGCCTAGTTTGTCGCCAGAATGTTGACTACGACTAGGAGCTTTTCAAATATTCCGTAGACCGTATTCTCCAATCTTGTTTACGGTTCGCTTTGTTGGTCAAACACGGGTTCACTTCAAGACTTGCAACTGTTTGTTAATGGATTTTGGAAAGTATAGGATGTATTCATAGAGTACTTGTCAAAGTAAGAAGGAAAGCTTGTTATCGTCAAACGAGGATTCGGGTCAATAATAGGCTTGTGTGACTTTCTTATCGAGATCGATAAGTGTTCAGGTAGAGTCGTTGAACTTTTTTGAAGGCGTGGTCTCCAACACTCAAATATTTGAAACCCTGCTAGTAAATTTTGCCTCACTTCAACCGAAATAAAGCAGGTTATATAACGTACATAACAAGTCCCTTTTGTGGCAGGCATCGAACTTTTCTTGGGGGGTAATAACAGGGAAATCCCGAATAAGCCATAAGCAGCACGAACTTAGTAGAACATCCTGTATGTATTACCTTTCTCTGCTATCAAAGAAAATCTTAACGTTGACTTTCACCCTACCAATCGTGAAGTGTTTTCCCATGATGTCATCTCAGGGCTTTAGTGCGTCATTTTTGGGTATGCGGGAGAGTGTTTTACACCTAGACGTTTACTACGGAAACTTGCTGACGAATAGTTACTTTAGAATTCGTTTAGAAATCCTCTTCTTGAGGTGCAAACTTTCTCTCCCCTTTCATTCCCCGGCGACGTAATAAATCACATTGAAAGTTTTGTTGCGAATAATATGAGGCCGCAAAGACAAATCAGAGACATGACTAGTTGCTGTAACGTTCGTAACCGGACGACACTTAAAGAATTTAATAACACAGCAAAGTCTCAAGCCAAAGATTGCTTTGTCGTCATCGTCGTAAAGCAAAGCTTGAAAGAGAGATTCTTGCCCGTAGGCCCCATTTTTAGAAGTCCTATCCGCCCAGTATGGTCCTAGTATTTTACATGTGCCCAGCACTATCCCATGCATTATTTATATTTGCCTTTTTCCCCCACATATTTACGGAATTGGAGCTGTTGGTTCATTTTTAAAAACCAGAAACAGGAGCATTTTTTGGTTGGTTTGTTGTCTTGCCATAAAATCACAATGATATATTTCCATTACGTAACTCCTCTACTGCTCGATGCTCGTGCATGGTACTGAAGGATACTGACGTGAACTTTTACTGAGTGAATGATTGTTTCTGCATCGAACGAGGCTGCTTTGCTTCACGCCTAGTAGTTGAATAGTGCCCAAGGGAAAATGATTATCATATAGAACCAGTTTGTACATATATTTTTCTTTAATTCTAGGATGATTCGGCGGTTTAGCGAGTATGTGGTTGAAGAAAAAAAATATACTTACCTTGAGCCTTGACACCAACACCTTGGCCGTGTCTACAAACAACTAGAGAAAACAAAAAAAAGATACTTTCACTTCGGCTGCGCACTCCGCCCCGATTTCCAGCCGGTGCCCCTCGAGCTTTTTATTTGATTTTTCTAGAAAGAAAAAAAAAGGGGGAAACACCAATAGATATCACCGTCATAAAACCAACATGCGCCAGACACGCGTGCCCCCACTCCCGAAAAAATACTGTACAGAGATTTAGTCGGACTAGGACTGCCTCTATTCGGGGCATGCATGGGCATTGGGCAACAGGTTAGAAAACACGAAGAAATATAAGGCGAAAGGCGAAAGCTGTAGTCTTCAATTCACGACAGCTCACTTAGGGAAGCGGTCCTGTTTCTCGCCCTCTGTCCTTACCCATCCATACTCATCGACCTCGTTTCAGTGGATAAGTCAGTTTTACTTTGTCGCTCCGTGCAGTCCAATTTTTACGTTACACATTGCGAGAACTGTTTGTAAAGTCCGAGAACTCAAATGTCATATTGACAGGGGAAAAAAATCGTGCCGTTTAAGTTCGAATTCTTCAAGAAAAGAACAAAACATTAAGTAAAAAAAAAAATGGAGCATTCCAGCATCGTAGAATTCTACAAAGGTCGCTCGGTCTTCATCACCGGAGCGACTGGTTTCATGGGGAAAGTGCTGGTGGAGAAACTTTTACGATCGTGTCCTGGTATTGAGCGTATTTACCTGTTAATGAGACCATCGAAAGGCCAAAGTGTCGAATACCGTCTTCAAGAACTGATTAATAACCAGGTATGGTTGATTTTTTTAAAGTAAAAGACAAATTAATAATTAAACAAACAACACGTGATTCATTGCAGATATTTGATGAAGTCAGGAGGCAACAGCCAAATGTTATGACCAAAGTTACAGCCGTGAAAGGTGACGTTACCTTTCCGGGGTACGGACTCTCGCCATCAGATTTGCGGCTATTAACTGAAAACGTGTCTGTTGTTTTCAATTCGGCCGCCACCATCAAATTCGATGAGGAACTCAAAGCAGCACTTGAAATGAACGTTAAAGGACCCATGCAGTTGCTTGAAATCTGTCGACAAATGAAACGCCTTGAGGTTTGCTAACTATTCAGCTTGCCAATTTACCCCTTTACATAACACTAACTAGCGAAATTTAATTACATAACAGGCTTTTGTGCACGTATCGACTGCTTTCAACAATCTCGATCGAGAAGAAATGAGGGAAGAGGTTTATCACTCGAAAATCAATCCGGTAAAATTGATCGAACTACTCGACAGTCTCGAAGACAGTGTGGTGAAAAGCATTGCGAAAGAGTAAGAACCAGTTGCAGCTGAGATTCGCTTAGAGAAGAAATTGGCTAAAACCGAAATTAATTACTTCAGGTTACTCGGGAACTGTCCAAATACGTATACGTACACAAAAGCATTGGCCGAGCAACTGCTCGAACAGCAATGCGGAAGCGTTCCTTTGACAATAGTGCGGCCATCAATCGTGACAGCAGCGCTGAAAGAACCCATTCCCGGTTGGGTTGACAATATGAATGGAGCTACAGGTAAAATAGATTTACTGACATGTCTTTCGTAAATAGCCTTTTATACTGACAAACGAGTGGTATATATAGGAACGATCGCTGCCGTTGGAAAAGGATTCTTTCGCGTCATGAAAATTAACGCTGACTTGGTCAGCGACATTATTCCAGTTGACTACCCAATCAATCTGATGATTGCCGCCGCTTGGCACACAGCCACACGAAGGTAAACATTCTGCCAACGTCTATAGCATTTCAACAACGAAGTGAAACATTAATTGACATGTTGATGGCAAAACAGGCCGAATAACGTCACCGTTTACAGCTGTACCACTGGCCATCAAAACCCACTCACTTGGGGTCTTCTTCAGCGTTGGTCTTTGGATTCGTGGTTGAAGTTCCCTACAAAGGATATGATGTGGTATCCTAGCGCTTATTTCACAATCAACGACTTGTGGCTCAAAGCAAACGAAGCTCTGTTCCACACCATACCCGCCCACCTATTCGATTTGTACAGCTCCATGACGGGCAAACGCGCACGATGGGTATACAATCAACGGCTGTGTGTTTTCAAAAATAGAAATTTCACCTTTTTCCTTCGTTCTCTGTTTGATTTGCCGCCGCACAGGTGCGGCTTTATGCCAAAGCAAACAAGGCTTTTTCGTGTTTGGAATTCTTTACAACACATCAATGGCGATTCATCAGCAACAACCCCATTCGCTTGCTGAACGAGATGTCGGCGGAGGACAGAAAAACTTTCTACATCGATGTGCGCGAGATAGAATGGAAAAGCTATTTTGAAACTTTCATCCTTGGAGCCCGTCGTTTTGTTCTTAAGGATGATCCTAGCAGCCTGCCACTTGCCAGAAGCAATCTGCAGAGGTATGTGACATATTATGATTATACGAACAAGTGAAACAAGTCGTCGGTGACACCTTTTTATTTCATTCATTTTTAGACTGTACACCATTCGACTGCTACTACGTCTGATTTTATTTTCCTGTTCACTACTGGCCGTGAGAAGCTTGAGAAATTTCGGCCGCTCTGCATTTTTGAAGTCGTGAAACGTTTGAGTTTAAAGAGATAGATATACGCATATGATAACCAGAGTTCGACGAAGAAAAAAAAATAACGAATCAAATAATTGTGACCTTATTCATATTTGTGTTGGAGCCTTTGTTATCTTTTAATTAGAAACAGCTATAGAGAAGAGAAAACTTGCTGGCTGCGCCGTTCGTCGAATACTCAGCACTGTTTCCTACCAGTTTATTCGGGAGGCTCGTAGATTTGCTCTACTGTTACGCTTACACTTTCGTTTATGTCTTTGCATGTTGTTTGCCGGGAAATAGAAAAGGGAAAGGTTTTAAATTTTGGCTCAATTAATAAATTCGTTACAAATCCCTATACTCCCTAGGCGATTAAAAACAAAAGTTTATCCTTATTATGAGTTAGAGTTTTTTTTAAAGGTTTTATTTCCATGAAAAGTCGTTTGTTCATGCGTGCTTGTGAAAAAATAGAACAACGTTAGAAAACCTGCGCATTAAACTTTCTACACCGGTCTTGTAAGAGAAAGCGCTGAGACAGTTATTCTCAACATGCTTTCTGCGTTTGTCTGGATCGATAACCAGAGCTGTATGTATATTCTAGCAGTGTTTCGAATCACATTTGAGAACACAGGAATTTACTCGGATTCATCTAAATCTTGTTGCTTCTAGCCAACGCCAATAAAAAAAATCTACCATCCAATAAGAACCTCACCATTTTCTGGAAATATTAATACTATAAGCGCTCCTTTGAAGCTATTCAAACCCGACTCGTGAGTTCTCTCCAGTCACTAGACGTTTGCATAAGAAGTCCTATGTTTTATCAGGTCAAGGTATTTCTAGCAAAGAAGAAGGGAAATGCTTATTCTTCTTATCAGTGGCCATCTTGTCTTCGTGATCCGCCATCCCATAAAAGGATCGACCGCAAGAAATTTACTATTTAGAAAATACCCCTCTTTTGCATCTGTGTCTCTATTTGTTTTTCTGGAGAAAGGGAATTTTCTTTGAAGGCACAATACTAAATTCTTTTGTGCTTAAACGGCAGTGAAGTAATTGTGGCGCCTATGTGATGAGAGAAACGAGATTATTAAAAGTTAAGTGTTCATTAGCGGAAACAACAAACGTTTTAAAAGCCTTCTATGTTTGCCTGATGGTCGTGAGTTGCAGACGTCATACGTAATTATTTATACGGTTGTGCGTGGAGATAGCCTAGTCAGCAAAAAAGGTCTTTCAGTTTAGGGCTAGCGAAAACGAAGGTCTTCTTCAATCCTGGAGCCAACCGTAGAAGAGTTCCATCTGAAAACCGGTTTCTTCCTTTTGCCTCTTTGTTTATTCTCTATAGTATTTTATGATGGGACACTTTTTCCCAGTAAAGTGTTTGGAGTGAAAGCAGTGAAAAGCGTGTCAAGGCTGGGGATTTCCCTAAACTTGTATAAATTAACGTTTTACCATTGTGATGCTCAAAAAGCTTACACAAAAAGAAGGATATGGATTGCCTTGGTGCTGTATTCTTTCCTAATCGGAAACAACCACGATTTGGCCACACACCTAATTCTAATGTAGAATTCGTCGGATATTTTGGTAAGCAATTCGATCCACTCCGTCGAATTCTGAAGAGAAAAAAGGAAAATCTACTCGATTAGAAACGAAAAGGAAATCTAATTTTCTGTGCAGTTCTCAAAACAAAAGCGGGAGAAAATTTTCCTGTGAGTAGAATCATTTTATCATTACACATGAATGTATGATGCTTCTAAGGACAAAGGCTTTTGTGCGTACAAATCCAGCACGTCCTTCACATAACGATGTATGTATTCATTTGATTTCGAATAGTCAACTAGACTCGGTGAAAGTGCTGGTTGCCGATGAGTCTGTTAAACGTTCAGTTTAGATGACGATAACGTGACACTCATTTTCACATCTACATAAAGGATAATAACAATACCATCCGTTTTCTAATGTTAGTATCCTTCGGAGTCGACCGCAAGCATTGAACCACGCTGCGTATTTTTATCTCATTTTTTTCTTTCAAAGAATATAGGACATCGGAGTAGCAAAATAGCTGGAACATTCAATTCTGATGACGCGACAGAAAAAATAACTGAAGACACCGTGCCCTTTTAAAGGAAGATAAAAGTCTTTGTACTCTTAACTACATTCAAGGATAAAGACGTAAGAATAAAAACTACGCCACAAAAATTAACGCATTACAAAACAAACTAGGTTACTAGGACAAATGTGTTAGGGATGGACGCTTGATGTAAGCTATTTCACCCCTAGTTGTTTTTTTCATGTAACCACCGGGGCTGACTGGGGAGGAATTGGGTTTCGTGTTGGCCACCTGAAGTTATATGGCCAACACACGAAAACAATTTTTAAATGATGCGCGCTCTCTAAATAAGCTAAAGTGGTGAAAGTAATAGTTATTTATGAGAAGAGCATGTTAAAATTGACGCTGGCATTGTCTTCTCCATGTTTGTTGAATCTCGAGGAGTACTGGATATTTGAATGGGGTAGGACTGTTTGTTCTGATTATACTGGCCGGGAGCTTCAAACCCCACCAAAAATATGTAATTATTATTATTTTTTTGGGGTCGATTGTGGGAGAACTCTTGCGCGTCTTGGGCTACATTTTAAGGTACGCCACAGCAACAGAGCGCAGCTGAACGAAATGGAAAAAAAAATGGGGCGATAGGAGAGAACTAAATTTCTAACGTAACATGAAGAGGAAACAGCTGTAGCTTTGAGCTTTCCCACAGAAAACGGGAACTGAAAACACTAATCGATTTCTGTCTAACCACTACATGCTCCACACTGCTGGTCAATACTGTTACCCGTCTGTTACCGCATCGAGAGCTTGTATTTTTATTCTGAAACTCGTAGAAGGCATTTGTTTTCTCCGTCGCTCTTGCCTCCACTTCCGCTGGCGTCTTCAACACGCAAAAGTCAATGCTTCCATTTAAATGAATTCGCTAACAGTTCTCAAAATGAGTAGAAATCGAATTTCACGTTTCGGTAAGAGTATGCCAAGAATAACACGCACGTTTGAAAAAAAAAAAAATTCATTAAATTTCACTCGTTGGACTGCAGAAAATTAAAGCTTTCATTGATACAGTTAAAAATACAAGCAATTGTCAATGGCTGGCTGAACAGGAACGTTGCGGGAGAAAGTGTGGATAGTATGGCGTCGGCTTTTATGTAGCGACAAAAGTTTTCCGAGTTGAAAAAAATTTTATATATTACAGGCCGAGCCAACGATAAAAACCCAACACGTGTTCTCATCACGCATTTGAAGATGTTGGATCCAGCCTTTCTCCGACCTATATTTCCGTGGTTCTCTTAACTGCCTAAAAGATGATGATGCTTTGTACCCGAACGAAGAAAGTTGTACCCAACGTATTGGGCAGAGG
This sequence comes from Daphnia sinensis, assembly GCA_013167095.2. Classification (NCBI taxonomy): domain Eukaryota; kingdom Metazoa; phylum Arthropoda; class Branchiopoda; order Diplostraca; family Daphniidae; genus Daphnia; species Daphnia sinensis. The sequence goes on along the minus strand of CM023188.1, from coordinate 1,596,470 downwards.
CGTTGTAACAAGCATAAAGAATCGAATATCGAAACTAAAAACTGTGAAGAAGAAAAAAAAATGATGAAATAGGTTATGAAAAAAGAAAAAAAAACGCAACGTATTGAGAAAGAAAATGACAAGTATTTACTTGCACAACTAAGGTTTTTACCCCACTGGCCTACTTGGTGCAAGGTTTTCCTCTAAAAGCAGAAGGGATAAAAGCTAGATCGCCATTCTATGAGCAGATGCCAACCCGCAATTGTAACGCGAAAAGTATCTGTCTCAAAAGCTTGTCTTACCCAGCTGTTACACTATCTCTTACATTTTTAATAGTTCCGTAACACAAGACGAACAAAAAATGAAGGAATCCAAAATTGCTGAATTTTATCAAGATAAAAGCATTTTCATTACTGGTGCGACAGGATTTATGGGAAAAGTGCTTGTGGAAAAACTGTTGAGATCCTGTCCCGGAATCGATCGCGTTTACCTCTTGTTGAGACCTTCAAAAGGAAAAGATGTCACTTGTCGTCTCGAAGAACTCATCAACAATGAAGTACAAATTTAATCAGCTTCCTGGATTTGATTAACTTTGATGCGGAAGTGACTGACGATGGAGCATTTTTTGTACAGGTGTTTCATGCCTTGCGACAAAATGAACCGGAGATTGTTAAGAAACTGATTCCCGTTGCTGGTGATATCTCTTTGACATCCCTGGGCCTCTCGGCTGCTGATCAGGAGATACTAAGTTCTTCCGTTTCCGTCGTTTTTCACACGGCCGCACGCATCAATTTTGATGACAATCTTCGTGAGGCGATTGACGCAAACATCAAAGGTCCACAAAAAGTTATCTCATTTTGCAGTCAATTGAAAAAATTAAAGGTATGTCCGTTTAGCATATTAGTATAGTTAATGAATACATTGTTGCATTGTGTTACAGGCTTTCGTTCACGTATCTACCGTATTCAATAACTTGGATAAAGGGGAGATTGACGAAGTTGTTTACCCGTCACACCTGGATCCTCTGAAGTTAACGGAATTTGTAGACAGCATGGATGACCAACTGCTTGCCAGCATAACCAAACAGTACAGCTAGTTCCGTTACCATAGACATCCTTCCATGCAATTCTTAATTGGTCCAATATTCAAATGCAGGCTAGTGGGAAATTGCCCAAACGTTTACGCGTTCACGAAGGCATTGTTTCCGTTTATTAATTAACTTTTATTTTCTTTGCTAGGATAGCCTTATTAAAAAAAAACAATTTCTTAAATTCAGGCATTGGGAGAACAAGTGCTTCAAAAATTTTGCGGTGAAAACAAAATCCCTTTGGCTATTGTGAGGCCTTCGATTGTTACGTGTTCGTTGCAGGAGCCCATTCCGGGATGGATTGACAACCTTAATGGACCTAGTGGTAAATAAAAAAGGCATTGTATAACAAGATTATCATGTTTTACAACGGGGAAAATGATGGCTTCTATTTCAGGCTTTATCGTCGGCGTTGGAAAGGGATTGTTACGAACTGCGATTACAGACTGCAATCTAGTTGGAGACATGATTCCGGTTGATATTGCCATCAATATGATGATTGCTGCGGGATGGAAGAGCGCAGTCGGCGGAATGCAGTGAGCCTCATCTTGTGTTAGAGATTACCACTTAGTAATACGTTGAACTAATGTTTCCATTTTATTGAAATCATCAAGACAAGACAACGAAGCGAAAGTGTACAACTGCGTGACAGGATCGCATAATCCTGTCACTTGGCGTATGTTTAATCAGTACGGCATGGCCGCCTGGAAAGAATATCCAACCAAAGACATGGCATGGTATCCCAGCATCAATTACCACACTCGTCAATTACCCTATAAACTTGAGCAAGCATTATATCATTATCTGCCGGCTTATTTCTTTGACTTTGTTGCTCGAGTCATCGGGAAGAAACCTATTATGGTTAGTATGTCATTTCAGTTTTATTAAAACCATATATTAACAAATATTTTAAGGTCAACCTGTATAATAAAATCCATCGAGCATTAACATGCCTGGATTTCTACGTGGTACGTGAATGGAAATTCGTCAGCAACAATCCCATTCAGCTGTTGGAGGAAATGTCTCCAGACGATCGACGCGTGTTTAACTTTGATGTCCGAGAGATCAACTGGGAAAGCTACGTTACCAATTACATCCTAGGATGCAGGAGATTCCTGCTTAAAGACAACATACAGACGTTACCAATCGCCAAGAGAAATTTGAACAGGTATTCCGCAGTGTATTCTCGTATATAGTGTTGCATTTCAGGTGTGTACTTTTACTACATAATTATGTACTTATTTTTTTTACCCTAGGTTATACTGGTTGAGGATTCTACTACGCTTCATTCTTCTAGTTGTGCTGGGATTTATTTTCTACAAATTTTTCTTTTAACATAATTTCCGAATTTGATTTAACAAGTTACGACATGGTAGATCCATTCTTCGTTATTCCTATATCATAAAACAGTAAGAAAATCACACCATGCTCTTCATCAGCCTTTGCGGGTTTGGAGGTTTGTTCGGCTTTTCGTAATACATGAAATGCAAAACATTCACGTATATAATTACTTAAACGTTTGTTTTTGCAATACAATTGTATAAAGCCTCGAAGTTCTATATTGACGTTCCATCTAGTGAATCGATTAGATGACAGTCATACTTTCTACTAGCCTAACAATCGAATAAAATTGGTTCCGCACGCGAGAGTAAAAGAAGAACAGGAAAATGTCACTTAACGCAAGTGAAGGCACACACTCACAATAAAACGTTACGTCATTCCAAACCGGTGTTGAGCATCCCGACTTCGTATGAATGGAGGCTAGGGACGAGCGCAGACATTTTCACATCGTATCACGCGTTCAGTATTTACGACCGACAGACACAAAATTTATTAATGGATATTGTGGAATCAACCGTAAAAGGCCCTGCTTACTGTTGTCGAAGGTCGTGATATTAACAGTGACCCATTGACCCTCTTTTCTAGACAACAAAAATCTCATAAAAAAGCGAGACAAGACTTGCTTTCACGGTGACGTAACGATTGCATGCTTACTATATTGACACTCCTCTCACCTGGCGACAAGACTGACATTGTATTCTTGCCAAATATTTTCTGTTTAATTTCTAATAGATGCTTCTTTACATAATAACCATTTGTTAAATGAAAAAAAAAAACGGGGACAATGAAATGGTCAGTAAAGTAGGGCAGAACAAAAACTGGATGTGAGGAAAGCTACACGCAAAAAGAATGTTAAAGGAATAACATTGGTTGACGTTAATCAGTATGTCTCGGCCGGCCGTTGTGGCGATATTGACAAGGAACTCTTTTTCTTAATATGGCTATTTGTTGTGAAGTAGGTTGGTTTTGCCAAAATGGGAGCCGTAACTTGTTTACGTTCTTGAGGAAATTGCAGACATTCTCTGCTAGTGCCCTTATTTCTTGCTTGAACAACGTTGAAAAGACAAGTTAGCTGTAGTAGCGAATTCTTGACGTCTTCCATTCGAAAGTTGAGGTTTTCCACCTGTAAACTCAAATCTTCGAGGAATTCGTCGACATGCTTTTCGTTTTTCTTGTCCCTTGTCTCCGCAAAGATCCAGATGGTAAATAAAGCGCTCACAATACTAAGCAACCTCATCATCACCTGGCCGGGTTTCTCGCCTAAGAAGCGTATATCACGATCGCTCATTGTCTTTGGAACTAGACTATTGTCATCCTCGTGCCTGATCTTCTCTGAAAAACATTTTTTTTAAACAATAAGACGAATGCTGTTAACGTGTTACATAAATTCGTACCTCGGTCGTTGGCTAAAAGGACGAATGGAAGGATTGGTTCCAGGTAGAGCAGAATGGTAATGAGCCAAATCAAGTTTCTTACGCTCAGATGTATCGTCATGTCGAAGACGTTTCACAGTCACGCTCACGAATCACGCAGTGCGAACGATGATCTCTGCTGGCACGCATATATAGCTCGGGATTCGTTTCTTTGCACAACGGGAGTGTCATGTATAACGGAAAAAGCTAACGTGGAGGAGTGGACTATTGACGTAGACATATAAGCGTTACCGGTCAGTGATCATGGTCATATAGATATTGTACACGATCGGAGGCTTTTGTTTTTTCAGCACTCGAACTGACCCGGTAGGACTTGACATGGAAATGAAAAGTAAATGAACTTCTCATTCGACATAAACAAATCACCTTCCGGCATTCTTACCGGATGGTTTCTTCGCGGAGCTTGTTGCGACATGTGATAACAATTACACGCATCAATATTTCGGGACAAGCATTGAACTTGACAATGAAAATGGTGAAGTGTGATATTGCGGCTAAGCTAAGGGTTTTACTTATACTGCTGTAAAACACGAAAGGTGTGCCTCCCTCTGAAGACTCGGTACACATCGAGTGAGGTCAGGTATGTTTGAACCTCTCCAGTGAAGTAGTGCTCGGCAAAAGAAGCCCACACCGTTAGTCTTAGAAGTCTGTTCTTTCCATTGTAACATTGAGTGGGTAGCCCTCTTCTTTTCAAGATGCCTTCCTCGGAGATTCTTAACTGATTGTTCATGCAAGCCTGGTTACAAAAGTATTGAATGTCAACTTTAGTTTTAAACCCATCTGCATAACCTAGACTATCCACTCTGATTGTCACTCTGTGCATGTTAATACGATATTTATAAGAAATATGGCCAACGTGTGAATCAAGTTGCGTAATAATATAAGAACGGTGAAAACGACAAGGAATTATTTGAAGTTTCTACCTGGAATGTTGCAAACGAATTATCAGGAATGCTGTTTTGATTTAGGTCCAGCTTTCTTCGCAGTATATATTGGCACAACAGCAGAAGGCGACAAAGTTCTTGTTGCATCACAGTCTACGTACAACAAGTTGAGTCCATAAAATTTGCTTACATGCGTGGTAGAAACCTGTATGGCGAAGTCCAAATTATTACGATTTCTTATTTCAGGCATTAATTCCTATGGATGAAGTTCGTTCTTGGTAGATTCCACTTTCTTCTTGGGTATGACCTTTATTCAGCTTTCTTATTTGAATTTCATAGCCAACTTGGCCATGGATTACGGGCATCCTGTTATTTGGAACACTTTTACTCGCTATTGCTTAATAGCCAATAGTTAGCAATTTTCTTTTATACATTTTTTTCTACGCTAGTGGGACATTCAGACGTAATGCCATGCCCTCCGCAGGACGAGGGATTTAGGGTTTACGTTAGTTCAGTTCGGCAGTACAGGACAGACTGTAGAAAACGACAGACAATGTGAGGGGGGGGGGGGGCAGAAAAGATCACTTTAAAGTTCCAGACTTTTTTGTGTCTGAACTTATTGGACCCATCCTCAAACCCTTTGAAAGAAAGGCGGTTTTCTGACCATTCCTCTTGATTACGCAATACAAAAAAAATACAAATTCCATCGTATTCATAGTAAAATCGATGACAAAAATATCTTTTTTTTTACCACTGCGCTGTAAAAACTTGTTTACCGGTGTTTAATTAAAAACTAAAAGTAGGAGAATAACCAGAGGCATAAGTAAGAAGTACGAAACACTAAAAACCACACCTACGTGGCTCACATCTAAAAATGTATTTCAACAGTAGTAAATATTAAACGAATAAAAATCCGTTTCACTGGATATCACCGTCGATTGACAACATATTAGATTCGTCAACGGGATTAGTTTTGTAGCGGGAGTGTTTCGCGGATAGCTTTGCGGAAGCTTGATTGTGTGGCCGAATGAATTGCCAACAATCTTGATTAATGCCTTTACTTTTGGCGTGAACGGCGTCAAATCTGCAGATCAACTGTTTCAGAGAATGTCGGACGCTGGCCATTTCCTGTGCGACTCCGGAATGGAGGACGTCCAGTTTCTGGATAAGTTCCTCGAGCAATTCCGTTTTCTCGGACTCACTTGTTTCCTCCAAGTCTTCCATCGTTTTCGCCGCTTTTATGACGTCTCTGGTTTCTATAAAACTCCAAATCGTAAAAATGCTGGATACAACCGATAATACGTTAATGAAAATTGCGCTGGGAGTGTCGCCCAAGAAACGTAGTTTGCGACGAACGCTGACGTTTTCTTTCGTTACCGGTTCCAGCTCGTCCTCCGTATAAAGGTGGTGAACTTTTTCTGGAAAACCTGGAAAATTGAATTCAACAAAGTATTCCATCGCTTTTCTGTGTGAGCTACGTGGATGGAAAGATGCGGATTCTACCTTCGTTCGTAAATCCGTGGGTGTTTGAATGTTGAACACAGAAGACCATCAAGACGAACACGATAACACGGATAACACATCGAAAAATAATATTGGTCATTTTGAAATCTTGCTATTTTCTCGTTGGAAACTATGGTAATTTTTCTGAATACACGGTTTCTATAGAGCCACGTAGTTAGGTAAAGTGATTATTACTAGTTGACAGAGGTTATACTTATAAGATCAAAGGTAGTTATTTACCGGTTGCTTAGTCAAATGATTACTGAACCCTGTACTCAACTTTTTCGCATATATATAGCAAACGCCCTATGAGCTTCCGTTTTGTGCGCTTGTTAAGGAAGACTACGACATCCCCCGAGTTTAAGAATGTCGGCTGAACGCCCTGTTAACGGCTCGAATTATTCAGGAGAAGAAATCAAACACAATAATCATGAAATGACAAGTTTTTTGGGTTCACGAACCAAAAACTTCGAACTTGAGATAGTAACAAAAGAAAACAACCGGAGGTGACATCACAAAAATTATATTCTGCTCCGCGGAGAGCGCCAGGCTGAACCTATTCGGGGACGTCTTCATTCAAAATTAGCAGTGTCAAAACAAACTAACAAGCGATGAGTGTATGTTTGTATAATATAGGCTGCGCTGGATTGTGCATATCTCATATGGACCTTGTTTCTGTACAAAGATATAGTGTGACACGCGCTGTGCAGTAGATGAAGTATGACACAATGCTAACTTACAACGACACAATCATACAAAAGGCAAGGCAAAAGGCACAGTACAAGGCACTCGTTACACAGAAAAAAAGGGACTCCTCAATTCTTACAGGCACCTGATTGGTGGCTGACGGTTTATGATGCAGATCGACAGTCGTGTTTCGAAATGCACGTACATGAATTGCCTTTTTACATAATTTTGCTGCAGTATGTTAGGGAATGGTGAGGCTTCTTTTAAATCGGACTTGGTGAATGAGGTAGCGAGTTACGTAGCAGACACGGCGTCCAATTACTTGGATTTTCAGTTGTTTTTTTTTCCTACCGCTCTTGCCGCTATCACGCGGTACAAAATGGAAACGTGCGTTCACGTCTCACCACTCCAGTCATTCCTCGTAGCGCTAGATGTCTGCTACAAAATCACGCTCCGCTGATCACGTAGATTTTTCTAACCTGTGCCGTGTCCACGCAAATCCAGCTACGTAAACCTGAAAGGGGGATTTAAATGATGTCAGGTGGACCTTGGAAGGTACGTCCAAAGGAAAATATGCCTCATTAAGAAACATATTATTGGAAAAGCCAAAGCCATTATTGGATTAGGAGAAAACGAAGGTTGTCCCGAGCGGACGATATCCCTCGTGTATTTAAATCGATGTTGAATACGAAGCCAACGCTATCATCGATTAAGAAACTGTCGCAATCTACTCGAAAATTTTGACAGGAAGTTGTTTATTAAATTATTTACAACAGTAGAAGAAATGAATGTCAACAAGTTTATTGAAATTTACTTATTTTGGCCGGGCCACCGCATTGGCGTTGGCGAGCGAACTCTTTTTTTTAATTTGCCTATCCGTCACAATGTATGACGGTTGTACCGAAATAGGGGCATCATAAATAGCAGCTCTGCGATGTCGTTGAATGAACCGCAAACAATTTCTAATCACGACTTTACTCTCCGATTGCGCTTGGACGGCGTCGTATAGGCAGGACAGGTGTAGTAAAGATTTTTTCACTTCTTCTACACGATAATTTAAGTTTTCCAGCTGCAGGTTGAATTCTCCCAGTAACTCGTCGGTGTTTTGCTTCTCGTATTGCCTGTCCCTCGTCTCCATAAAGATCCAGATTGTAAAAATGGCACTTATGACACCGAGCGTCCTGCGAATGATATCAAAGTGTTTTTGAAAGTCTAATCCATCTGGTTTGTTCACGCTCCATTTCCATTCGGGAACCAAATCCTTGCTACTCTCCTTGTGGATCTTCTCAGAAAAACCTGCGTGAATGAAAATTTGATTTTGATTTCGTGCGCTTGTATAATCAACGACCTTATAATAAATTCTTTATATACCATACCTTCTTCGGTGGCTGCATGGGCGACTTCGCGCTCCAGGTAAGTTAAAATTGTGATTAGCAACAATAATTGGGGAAGATTTGCACATGCGACGATGTTGGCCATTTTTCGAGGCTCGCTGTCCAACGACTTTGTTCACTGTTGCGGCGTGCGATCAACACAGATCGTGAATCCTGGAATTGGTGTGAGCTTAATATATACTGTTTAGTGATCACAAGCCGTTGCCTAAATACGAAAGGAAAATCGAATGTAAAGAAATGCGCTATTTACAGTGACAAGCGCGGTAAACAGTTAGTGATTAGTTGCATACGAAATGTACACAATTTACGGCATGGTTGTTTCTTCAGCAGTAGTCACCATGGCACGAAAATGCGAAGCCTGAAACAACATTAAACACACCGAACTAGTTCACTTATAAAGTATCCGGATTTTACGTTGAGCTATGTTTCACCTATTGGACGGGATGGCAACTCTTTTACAGCTTATGATTTCCTCGTAATTTTGTTTCACACACACCTCCGTATTTGACAGCGTACTCCCAACTCGAGATGGCACTCAGCTCCGCAAGATATATATGATTTTGTATTGGCTATCTCCACGTGACTTAAAACTAGTTCAACTATTGGCTCTTTTGATTTGAGTATCGATATTCAATCGATATTTTTGCGCAGTCGTATAGTCAGTGCACACATTTTTCAAGTGTGGGCTTTTTTGGGGGAATCCCTTCTCTGAAAATAGACCAGGTGACTATAGTGCTTCTTTAAAGTTTAAGCTGTCATGGGAAATGTCACCTAGTAGAATGTTTTGGTTGCAGTATTTCGTGTGTCTAGAACGGTCTATGTCCTCCGTGCAAAGTAAGCAGTATAATGCGGTAAGCCGGTAAGCAAGCAAGATGAACGATTGAAAGAAGAAGAATTGAGGGTAGTAATGTCATCATTATCATTTCTTTACTACACAGCATTTTTATTCAAGACTACTTTGTTTTCTCTTTAATAGGTTGAAGCAATGTCCTAAATAGCTACCCTATGAAGAGATTTGGTAATGTTCTCTATTACCAGTCTTAGTGAAAAGGTAAGTTATGCAAACATGATCTCACTTTATTTTCCTTATGATTCCAATCCAAGATTTTAGGAAATTTAGAAGTGAAAATTTGTTACATCATATATTGTATAAGGTGTATCTTTATAAGTTGATCCCGAAACGGCGGGCTCACGACTATAAGAGAACTTATAAGAGAACTTATAAGAAAACGAGAAGTAACGACTTTGGCTGGCATTCAAATGCTGTAGCGCTAGATGTCGCCTAATTCTACGACATCAGGGATATAACGGTACCAATGTTATTATGTTATGTTATTTTAAGCTTACCCCATTTACTGCAACTTGCCATTTAGGTGTAAGGGAAAATAAAATATTTCTTCCCACAAAAGCATCAAAACAAATGTTTGCTTGACAAACCTAGTTACGTGTACACCGTGCACCTTATTTCCTTTTCTTTACCTATAGGGATTAGCACAATGAATTCTGTGTTGGCCAAAGCTCGACTTACAATTCAGACTCACCGCGTTCCGGTAAGTGGTAGTCATAACTTACAATTTTTCTCCTTTTCTCGCTGTTACCTATTTATGCACGTAAAATTGGATCGCAGGATAGTCACAAGAGAATAGAAAAATAGCTTTTATAGGTCCTTTGTTATAGACAACAATTCAATCAGACATTCAACCGATTCCATGCTGTAGTCTCGCCATTGTGTGCTTTGCTGTCATTCGGCTTGTGCCTGCCCACTCATTAGCTCCAGCTTTGGTTAACACACAGCAACGGTGTCAAATTCAAGCTCGTTTGTTTCTAGGACGACGGGCTATATAGTTCATCTCCTTTCCTACAATCACTGTACTCTCCTGCGCGGCATGATTGGAGCGGGCCCTTTTGTGTACGGTAATCAGAGTCATCCCCTTTTCTTCACGGATGATAGACGTAACTAGAGGGAAGGAAAGAGAGCCAGTTGAACCGCACGCTGGAGGGGTTCTCCTAGATGGAAACTGAAAGCCTAATGAGATCGTCATAACATATAGCGTTCTCTTGTCGGTTTCAGCGCATGTGTTGCACTAAATAATGAAAACGAGCACGACGTTCGTGCTTCACTTTCAGTGCGTGGCAAATCCGAGTCGAATTCTCCTGACGTTATGGTGCTTTGAGTTCCCGTCTCCAAAAATGACTGTTCTGCAGTTTGTTACAAATAATGGGCCTTGTCTAACTTTTGAAAATTCGCTTTTCGTGAATGTCAAAATAAAAATGCATGCGTTAGTTTTATGCTGTGCAGCCCGTTTCGTATATAATACAGGTCCAATTGGCATGATGTGGCGGAATGATTGCCGTCCCTTTTATTTTTGCAGCGTACGTGACTATAGCGGTCCCGCTTCCGTGTCTGCAACAGCGCGTAGCTGCGTACTACGTTAATTAAATAGTCTATTTATCTCATTCTTATTTTTGTTGGCGTTTTTTTTTTGCGGCGTGCTGTTATGTTACGTGAAATTGCAGCGACAAAAACCTTGGAAAATGTTGTTTTGCCTTTGTACCTTTGAACTCCAAGTGAGAAAAAGAGTGAGAGAATAGACGATATCATCCGTTATGAACTGTTATTGCTACTGGTGCACCTGGTGCGAACTCTGCGTTCACTTTGGAAACCCCCCGCCGGTCAACCCGTGTCACTTTGTCGTGAACGGGCGAAGGTGTTCGCGGTTTACACCGCAAATGAATTGCGTGAAACACACATGCCGAGTTGCTGAAAAAAAACATGCCGAGACTTAAAAGAATATTAAAAAGGCTGTGCGCGATTCTTATTCATCTCGGGCATGGGAGTTCTCGGGGTCCTCTTCTATATATATATATATATGGCCAATAGAATTTATTTGTAGCCGATTATTCGCTGCGAGTTCATTTACACCGACAGGTAAAAGTGGAACAGGCCGTGATTTTTTTCATTTTTTTATGTTGAAATTACTTAATGTCGGTTGGTGTATCCTCCCTCTTTTTTTTTTAGTAACTGGTGCGGTGCGTGCAACGAAACAGAAAGAGGCTTTGCTCGGCGGAGCTCGTCTGCCTCGTATAGCCCATGGGTCCGACGGTGTGGCATGCGATCGGCCGTGTAACGACTGCATTGTTTTCTCAATTTGTAAAGGTCCGCGTCATTCCCATACCGTCATTATTGCTATATTTTACGCCTTATACAGATGTTACAGTTTGCGTTTTACTTAACCACTATTCAAAACAGAAAAAAAAAGAATGCCTTATACCTATTTATTGTGCGTACTATTATGACCACCTCTTCTTTCTGCATATGGCGGCCGTATTTAAGCAGCCGCTATTTGTAATCACGGCATATTCATATAGTTTCGAGAAACGTCTGCCGTCACCTCCCTCTTTGTTTTCTTTTTTGCTCCGCCATTTGTTTCAATTTGGTGTATAGAGAGTTCATCTTCGTCAGCGAACCAGAAAGAGAGAGTGATTGCGTTTACTGGGGCTCAGCCTTTCCTTTTTTTGTTTTGCCTTCGTTTATTACTGGCCGGTTTATGTTCTTGCATATAGACAATAAAATCAGATAGACCGCATCATAGCTCACGTCGGTTTTTGAAAAGCAAGTAGACACGAGGGGCGAAAGTCGGCCGTGTGCATACCTGCTTTCGTTCAGTTATAGCTAAACGAACGACCGTTTCTTGAACTCGGTAGAATTGCCTCCGCCTAACAATGCAAACTATCATTTCCGTTAGTCAAGGGTATAGAACACGATTTGATTTAGAAATCCCTCCTATGACAAATGGCAATGCTTCGACAGGAAAAGTGTTGCCAGCATGATAAGTTTGCCAGACAAAATTGAAACTACGACCAGCTGGTTGAACAAAATCAGAATCGAGAACGCATTTTGATTTAATTGCTTTAGAAAACGGTGTTTAGGTTTTGTTGCCGAGCCAGTTGCTGTATCGTAATTGATCGTTGAAGGCCAGCTCACGTTCTTGCGGTTCTTGTTAATTCATAAAACTATAGAAAAACAAGATCAAGAATCGGCAGACAAGAATGCGAAGAGAGTGAGAGTGAGGGCGAGCAATCAAAGAACATGAAGCACGGCATCGTCAAATAACCACCACCCTCTCCCTATGCAATCAAGAAGAAGAACTTGATTAGAACAAAGCAGGATTTACCTGAGCAGAGTATATAGACTCGTTGATTATACCTGCTGAGAGCGGCTCTATCAATCACGGACGAACAAGACTTGGGAACTCTCTATGCTCTCTATAATACAGATGGGGCTAGTGAATTAGCATCTTCGTGTTCGGCATATATTAAATTAAAAAAATCGGAAAGAAAATTTGTTTTCCTTTCAAACGGAACCGAAAAAAAAAGGGAGTAGGAGGCAATACGATTGTGTAGCGTGCGTCCGTTGACGGATGTTGGCGGTGAAACTGGGTGGGGTCGAAGACACGTTTAAAAAAAACGACGAATAATTAGGGCGTGCTGCGGGTAGGACCAAGCCAGTGAGTTCAAAAAGGTCGGCAACGATATAACGAACTGCTGGATTTTTTTTTTTTTTTTGGTTTTCTCTAGTCCCACTCTCTCCTTCTCTTTTTTATTTCTGTGCATTTGTCGGTAATAGCCTACTGGCATATTACGTAAATGCTTGCAGCCCTTAAATAGTACGTCCCACCAATATTCTAGACTAACTCTGCCTAATTTTCCCTTTTGCTTTCTTTTTCTTTGACTTTTTTTGCAACCATCTCTACGGTCATCTTCTATAATTTACGATTATGTCTTTTCAAGATCTTCATATCGTTGCTGCGTGCATCTATAGACGTTGTATACACGCTGTGTGCGCAGATGACGCAACTAGGCAATACCAATCACGGCGGGAGGTTGCCCATCCGGTGCGGTGTAGGCTGTGGCCGCTTTTGCTCTAGTCATTATACATTCTTAATTTGTTTTTTTCTTAAATACGCACTATGTGAATATCGAGCTAATGATGCGGTAATAATTTTTTTTCTCTCTCTCTCTCTCTCTTATTGAAAATGATGAAAGTGAAAGGATTTTGTGAGCACGGCCTCATCGAAACCAAACGTCAACGCCACCGCATTTAGGAACCGGCCACAAAGTTTCCCGACAATCGTCGAAGTAAAAAATTCCCAAAAGAAAAGTGAAAAGAAATCATAGTAAATAGAGGACACGGAGAAGCAGAAAACAAAAAAAAAAGTATAGAAAGTGAAATCAATAAACGACGTCGCTTGTTGAATTTTATTTTGCTACTCTGTTCGCGTCTCTTGTTTCCATTCAGTTAGCAGGTGAATCAAGGATTTCCATACGCATGCCAGTGGGTGAGATGATTGAACACGCGAGGTTTGCATGGCAGCATATATCGTATGTATACCTTGCGGGCCAAATAAACTAAAATCTACACATCGAAAAATTCTAACGCTATAGGACTCCTGTATCCTATATAGTTGGCGTGCGTGCCTGTATTTGGGTTACATCATGCATGAGCCATATCAAACCGGTACGTGACTGACTGCTGCTAGGCGGATGAAGAAGATGGACCACAGCATGAAGCGAAAACAATTTTTGAATATACACATGTACAGTTGAGAATGTTGGAAGCAGTTGCATCGACTCTCGAATCTTTGGGCTGGGTGTCCAACATCGAAAGTGATTCAGCTCGCCATACAGGCATAATAAATGAATAAATACGTTGTTTTCAGAGTTGAGATAGAGCTTGAAAAAATAAGCTGCTGTGCTATAGTCATCATCAGTCCTTGAAAAACGGATGGGCCTCCGGCAAGGGAGAAGTTGCAATATTTATCCTGCTACCTCCTCCGCCGCTGATGGAAGTGGAGGAGTTTAATTGGTCCTTCTTCTTCTTCGTCTTCTTGTCTTTAACAAAAGAACCGGCAACTCTTTTTGGGTGGAGGTTCGCTAACTGCACCTTAAAAATTTCGCAACATATACATGTTATCCATTCCTTTTTGGCCAGAGAGGTTTTTTTTTCTCAAAAAAGAATTGGGATTTTCTTTCAAAAAATCTAATGATCTTCTCAAGTGTCTCTGCCGGCAAGGTTATCTACATCACGACCGAACGCAGCTCGATCGGTTTCCCCCCCGCGATCGTCATCGCTTGCGTGCGTCTGTCCGTCCGTGCAGAATGGCATCAGCAGCACAGAAAAAAAAAGGCAGGACAGTAACACAGACGGCGGCATTTTGAATGTAAACAAAAAATTTTAGCGGAAATCCGAAAAATACTTGACATCATGGGCGACGTGCGCGAATTGTTTTCGGCCGAATAATTGGTTTACGTAATAAAAACAAGCCAGGTAATAATACAGAAGAACTTGTAGAAAAAAAAAAATCCTTGAAAAAAAAGGCGATGCAAACAAACGCCAGAAAAAGATTGACTTTCGTGTTTTCAAGAGACACTTCCCAAACATTATCAAATTGCAGTTGAATATGAGATTAGAATGGGATTCGAAGGACTCGTTTCTCACATGCGAGTGGGCAAAAGAGTGGTCCTTTTATCCCACAGCCCTTGCGTCATCACACAAAGACAATCAAGATAACCCGATGAAGATGAAACCCCCATTTTAGTATAATTAAGTAAAAACATACTGACGGACATGGGAACCGAGTGAGTAAGCCAAAACTGGGGTAACTCAAAGAATATAATCTATTGGCTATACGTGGTACGCCTATATGACGTGAGAGGCAGGTCGGTTAATGATTCTACTCTCGACATCACAGGTAAAAAAAAAAAGAATCCCGCGTCCGCTTTCTATTTCTTCAAATGCTCTGGCCGTCGAAAGCGTTTGATCCCGAAAGGTTGAAGGAAGAGTGTGCGACCACGAAAAACGAATCGACTTTTTTTTTTTTGCTCTTTGGTGTTTTTACTTTTGTCCGTTCACGCACGTCTATCGAGACCTGACTGCGTGTTGCAAGACTAAGTGAGGAAGCGAAAAGGGAAAAGCGTTTCTCATTTTGATGCTCGGAGAGACACGACATCACACAAGGAGGGCAGATGGGCACAGAAGGAAACAAACAACTGAATATCATTTTTCACCAAAAAAAAAGCCGCTTTTCTTGCCACCACAAGTGATGACGGATGAGAACGTTCGGAAGAAACAAAGAGTGAGGAGAGAAAGTTCACAGTTTCACGTCTCGTTTGCTGCCGAAAGATGACGGAAATCAGAATTGATTTCATCAAACATTAGTGGATGTCGTTGGCTTCTAAACGGGTCTTGAATTACTTCAACATAATTCTTTGTATATATCACGTTAACAAAGAACAGCTTTTTCCATGGAATATTATCCTTTCAGATTGATATTCTTAAGTATAGGGGCTCTGCTCTTCTGATGTTTTGGTAATACAAAAGCGACCGACTTGTAATACATTTTTTTTGTTATCTCCTTCTATTGCCTTTTTTTTTTAATATTCTGACGTTTGTGCAGGGTAATTGAATGATGTACCCTGGGAATTATATCTAAAAAGAAACACGAAGCTGGTTTGCTTCGAGATTTGACAGCGGCAGACGGATCGAAATGGATGAAGTTTGCGCACACGGCAATCGAAAACTTTTGAAAATCGCTTAGTTCACTTTCCCGCTTGTTCCAGATAGCTAAAGCTAGCAATCATCGCTGTGTCGTGCGTGAATTTTATTTTTTTTTTTTTACAAATGATTGGTCGCGAAATGTCGTCGTTCCCTTTCTCCGCTTTATTTTCACTTTTTTTTGTGTGTGTGTCTCCTTCCTGCTAATTGTTATCCTCCTTTTTTTTTTTTACAAGAGGCCACTCTCAGAAGATGTCAGACTCATCGAGAACGACCTGAGTATAATGCAGAGAGAAAGTCAGTGAAGTTCACTGACGAATGATGATGGAACAGATTTCATCACGAGAAAAGCCACACACACACACACACACACACAAACTAATTAGTTCCAGGCTAGGTACATATACTAAAGTAATAGCAAATACGCATGCGAAAACATAGCGATTAAAATGTACACGTAAAAATGGGTGGCATATGTGTAAAAAAGCAGTTTGAGAAAAGAAAAAGATTTACCACATTTCTCCCACGTCACGAATACATCAGAAACGAAAATGAAACAATCGCTGCCATAGGCCTCATTATTAGCCTACATAGAGAGGGAACGTTACAGAAAACGATGAAGAACACTCACATGTTCCCACTCTCTTTTTTTTTGTTTGTTTGTTTCCTTTCCTTCTATAAATAAAAGTAGTATATAGACGTCGGCACTTATTATACCGTAGATACAATGCGCAATGATATAATAACAATAGATTGAAGCCGTATACTATAGTAGTAATGTACTAAATAACGAATTCTTGCTATTTGCGTGATTACAAACGTTAGACCATCATCAGTTGTTGGCCTGTTGGTAATCACTGGCGGTGATGGTGCGCGGGCGTGTAACACGCATATAGCATCCGAACGAAAGTGGGCCGAGGTAAAGGTGGTGCTATGGTGTACGGTATCCTTCCGTTTTCTTCATTCGCATTGAAACGAAGAAAAACATGAACAACCATCTCCGGTTTCACCTACGGGAATGCGTATTTTTTTTACCTGTGCAGCGGTGAAACCGTGAATGCTAAGAGACCAATCAAAAGTGAAAATGGGCATCTGTTACACAAGCCGTTTTTCATCTGTTGTGTTTTTCCTCTGCCTCTTGTCCTCATTCTCCGTTTCTTATTCATCAGATGAGGCCTGCGTTATATCGTTGGCTATTAGAGTGGTGGTCATGGCCAACGAGGAAGATGTTATGCATATACGGTGTGCATAATTTCGGATTGTGTTTACGAGTTCGTTGAGTTTTTTCGGAAAATGAAAGAGAATTCATTCGTCCTTTTTACAGCTTGAATTCCAATCGCTCTGCGTGTTGTCTGTTCTCTTTTGATTCGTCTGTTGTTTAAAGTTTTTCCTCTAATCTTTTCGACGTGCAATAAAACAAGGGAACGCAAAGGGAATGTCGTGATCGGACGGACCAGATTTCATGCCACCCTTTTGTTTATCTGAAGAAAAGAAACATACACAAAAGATATTGAGACTTGTCTTGTATATTGCTATCCAATCAAGCGTGTTTATTGAATACATTTGCACGACATTTTCTCCCGGCAAGTCTGCGGCTGCCGGCCATCACGCGCGCGCAAAACTGGTGTTTTTCACTGGCCGGCAAAATCGCCCATTGTGACGAATGATTACTGCCTTGAAATTTGTCGTATACAATGTTGTCCTATACTACTCCTTCTTTGCCCACACACATACAAACGGGCCAAGTTTCACAGACGCTTATACCCACTGTGTAATGACCACACCACCATGGTCATTCTAGTCGCCATTGTCACACGATCAAAATCTGAGTATTGTGAGAAAATCATTTGTTTTTTCGTTTTTTACGACGTGTCGGTTTATAGGCCTCTATATACAGGTATTACAACGTATTGCATCATCACACGTAGTCTCGTAGAAATAAAGAAAGTGAAATGTATATTCAAGATGGGCAGAGATTTATTGGCTGTTAGGCCAATGTTACGGGCTGCTTCAGTGCGGATTCGTTCAACACGCACGCACTGAGATTGCATGAAAATGGGGATCAACGATGCTACAACACTGTCTCTATAACAAGAATTTCTTTTTTTTTTCAATGCCATTTCTTTTTTTCAAAGACAAATTCTGAAGGCTCAGCGGCAGTAAACATTCTTAAAATACGACTCGTATTTTAGCAATCTCTTGTTTTTCATCGTCGCATAGCGTTGGAATTCCGCATTTTAAAAATGTATACGCATGGCATCGCCTTATGAAGAGACGTTATGACATCGGGAAAGACAAATATATATCGTACATAGGGTCGGGATAAGGATGAGGTGGGGCGAGGGACTTGCCAGCAGAGAGGGAGAGAGCTATCGGGACTTCCTTGAAGCCTTGGCTCTGCACTGACACACACAACCAAACTCTATACACACTGCGACCGGTTTTTTTTTTTCTTTTCTGCTGGGCGTAAAAAGAGGAGGCGCGAGTGACGGGTTCTCTTCAGTTACGAACCAGCCGGGCAGCCGTCACCATCAGTCCTAGACTCGCTCTCGTTCTTTCTCCTCTTTTGATTCCTATTATTACAACTATTTCCCCATCTATTCCTGTGTACATTTTTTACCTTTTGATACCGATTCCTGTTTTCTCTCACTCAAACTTTTCGTGATTGGAACACTCGTTCACAATTTCTGGCTGCTTGTTAGTTCAACTTTTTTCGTTAGTTTCGTTATATGTTGCCCAGTGAATTGGGAAGTTGTATCGCTGCGCCATTCTGTACGTTACATCGTCAACCGGCAAGAAGTCAAAAGGTTTTGACATTGGCATTCTACAGTGATGTGTCTGCTGCTGGCGTTAACGCTTCGTTCATTTCACGTTTAACATTTGGGATTTTTTCACCCGGACACCTGCTTTTTACATACGTTTCTTTTGATTATAGACCTCTATATGCTCCGCGGTGTTGTGTGTGTGTGTCTGTCTTTAAGAAACGATTGCCACCGTTTCTAACTCTTTCCACCCGCTGCAGTTTTCTACACACACGCTCCTGCCGTCAAATCAACTGAAAATGGAGCCGGAAGAAATGGCCAAGAACGTCGACGCGTGTTACAAGGTAAGAAAGACAACTATAACGATAGAGGGTCAATGGTTAAAAATGAGAAAAAAAAAGGG
The DNA here is from genome assembly GCA_013167095.2 of Daphnia sinensis. Taxonomy (NCBI): domain Eukaryota; kingdom Metazoa; phylum Arthropoda; class Branchiopoda; order Diplostraca; family Daphniidae; genus Daphnia; species Daphnia sinensis. The sequence goes on along the minus strand of CM023188.1, from coordinate 1,577,442 downwards.
TGCACCAAACAACGTCACGGAGAAAAACGCCTGTCCAATTTTTTTTTTGTATTTTTTTTTTCACGCGTGATACCCAACGGTTGAGCATGGGCCTGGCCTGAATGGTAGTCCTCTCATTAAACAATTAGGGAGTGCGACGTTGCGTGAGCGTGCATACAACGCCTCGCTGTGTTCGTACAGAGGGTAGTACTTAGGAACATGTATATATGTAAGGCAGCAGCAGGTGTATGCGCCACATCACCCCTCGACTTAGGAAATCATTTATTTTGATAACATTTTCGAGCTAGATTCCAAAAACCTTCGTCGTGTGTTTCCCAAGAGTTTGTTCTTAAGGCTATATGTACTGCGAGAGACTCAGAATGTACTTATCCTACTTTCTGCCGGTGATGGAGTGGATGGTGGACTATGTTGGCGCCCTTGTCCTTCCACCGTTAATTCCAAACGATTAATTATTGTCGCTTATATATTCCCCAAATGACGCTGCCATTTGAAATAACGAGAATTCCCAAGAAGCTTTTGAATAACAAAACTTTTGAAAAAAAGGGGAGATAAGATCAACGACAGAAAACAAATCGCATATTACACCAGAGAGTTAAAAAAAAGGTTTTCAAACGGACCGCAAAAACACCTGGCGAAGGTGACGAAGTTCACAATCTAAAAAAAAAGGGGGGGGAGAAGCTTTATTACTTATTGCGCGCTAATGATCCACGGGAGATTTTGTCTGCAGGTTCCAATCTTTCGATCTCTCGCGTTATTGCCCTTTTTTTTTCAGTTCTATTCTTCTTGTTTCTCCCGTGCTACTTTATTAATCGCCAACCTTTTACAGTTACATTGTACATTTTTTTTTTCTTCTAAATCTTTCGTTTGTTGTTCTTTGTTCAACGTCCTTTGATTGGTAACGAGATGTGCTGGCGACGAAGGGGGGGAAAAAAAAGGAAAGTTTGACCCGCTCTTCTCATCTCTCTCAACTTCTCAATGAAAAGAATTGAGCAAGCAGAAGAAGATGGAAGAAGCCATTTTCGTTTCTTTCTTTCACTCTCTCTTTACCTTTTTACCTCTCTCTCTTTTTCACACACACAAGAGGGCACTCTCTCTGGTTTGCCTCTGTACACATGTATACTTTCGCTCTCATCTGTGTATATAGCGCTTCTATTTTTATGCAAAATGGCAACCGGAGACAAGGTTTTTTGATGGAAAGAGAAACATCAACTCACCTCGATTAGAGACCATCAAAATGCAGCATTAATCTGATTACATACCCCAGAGATGACCTGCTGATCTTTTGGCATGCCCGATTTCTCTGAGAAAAATGGAATCCCGTCGTATAAAAATGCGAACGCCGTCGGATTAGATGTATAGAGACAGGCTCCTCCCCGTTTGTTTTTAACATGTTAAAATATCGTTTCGACTTTGGCTGAAGAAGACGGACAAGTGTCGTTCACTCGAGTTTAAGATCATCGTCAAAGCTGATATCCGTGAATAACGCGCCTCACGTTGCTTTGCTGGAACGAGGGGAAGGTGATGACGGGTGGAAAGGCAAAGTTAGAGAGAGAAGCCAGCTGACTTAAATAAAATTTTTCTTTCAAACGAGGTGCGTTCAACTTTTCTGCCGCATACCCATTTTTTAAGTAGAGAAAAACACCAGGTATATATAAGACCAACCAAATGATTTGCAAGTTTCACGGTTATGGTTCTTCATTATTCAGTTAAAAAAAGCTAAAACGCAGGAGCGCTGTACTCTCGATGGATGACTGAAGATATTAATGAACACAAACACAAAGTTTTTGCGGATGGAATTGTTAATTATGGTCTTTTTCGGCTCCCCCCCAACGAGAAACCAATAAACAACGGGAACTAAGAAAATAAGAAAAGCAGAATTTGGTCAACAATCGCTAACCACCGAATGTTAAACAGCGAGTAAAACAAGAATAATTGCCGCCTTGCACGATGATGACGGTGTGCAAAACGTGAAGTACACGACAGGGTCTATCTTTGACTGTGGAATTTAAAAAAAAAACAACAACAACCGTGTTTGTGTGTGTACAACGGTGGAAATAAAAAAATAGGTAAAAAAAAGATATCCTTCAATTGTCTCGGCGATGCGGAAAGAGAAATGAGGAAATGCGACGCCAATAAATTCTCGGTGCTCGAAGACAAAACATTCATAATGTCCGTTGTTCACCGCGCATCAATTTTCTCCTTGTTAACAAGCCCCTCTCACGGTCCTTCCATGCTGTGTATTTCTTCCCATCACAAAAAACGAAGCGATAAAAACAAAACAAAAATGAAAGAAACGGGGTCTCGTGTCCCGCTTTAAGTTCCTGTCGCTCATTGTCTACAATCAACTGACTTCGTAAATTCCAAAGGAAAAAAGAAGGAGAAGGGGGAGAACACTTTGCCTTGTTTTCGATTGCAAACATCAGAGAGAGTCGACGGGAATGCAAGCGGTTAGACAAGTGAATTGGGTGAAAGAACAATCGTGCAATGTTTTCTCCGACAGCATTTTTTTGCTCTTTTTTTATTGTTCTACCAGCGGTGAAACATTAGCACATATCCGTCCCCGTTTTGTTTTCAATAGCGGCAATGTGAGAGATGGCTGACGTGTTCCAGGAGAGAGAAAGCGATTGACACACAGGGACTCATAGGAGGAAGACATAACGTGTATAAAGATTGACGATACAGACGACAAGATGATGAAGATTCTACGACCCCCAACAAGCCCATGACCTCTCTGCTTTAAAAAAAAAAATCTACTTGTAACTGTTGTGTTACGGGGCTACCGCTATAGCGACGCCCTTACGCTCCAGTGCTCATCTGCGCAACGTTTCGCTAGCGGCGAACGATCATCAGGCGAACTCGCAGCGTGTGAAAGAGAAAGTCTAATACTTAAAATAATAATGAAAACGTAATCTTTTTTTTTTCTGACTTCTTTCACGTCTTCATCCATTTTTGCCAGCCATCTCTAACAGCATTTTTTTAGATTGCGGTGCAAAATGGCTCTCTATGGCAGAACAATTCGTTCTTGTTCCCATTGAAAAATAAAAAATAGGAAAACAAGGCGTCGTCATCGGGTTATTGTCGCCGGTTGAACGCGTTATTACGGGCCCTCCAAAAAAAAAAAAATTAACGCCCGCGCTAATTTCGGTTTTCACAGAAATATCGAGGCCAAGCTCTTTTGTGACCTGCATTCGTTTAATGACAATTAAATTGGAAAAAGATAACGATCGATGGTGCTATTCGAAACGAAATAACAACAGAAAAATAAGAGAGAGAGAAGAGAGAAGAGAGAGGGAAAAAAAATAAAATAGGAGAACGTCGTTCCAGTGATCTTCGGCACTGACAAGCCTGCGCGTCTGGCAGACCTAACGCATTCCACCTGGAACAGTAATAATAAAGAAGGAAAAAAGATTTTCAGCGTTACAGATTTTTTGTCGACATAAGGAAAACGAAAAAAAAAATAAATTGAAAATTAAATATAACTCGACGGATCTTAATGAGCCGAAGTAGAGCATCTGCCTCCAGGGAGGAGGACATGGAACACACAACAACAACTAAAAAAAAAATAATAATGTTTGAAATGCGAATTTTTTCTTTGGGCGCTTCTCCCCCACCATTTGAAATAATAAAAGAGAGAAGAAGAAGTTAAAAAAAAAAAAACATTTATTGCGTGGCCCGTTCTAATTTTAGTTCGAGTCCCCCCGCCTTTATTCTATAACAGTCAAGACCAGCACAGAACAGACGTCCAAAAGTGCGAAGCAAATTCGATTTGCCGCTGTCGACGTCAACCTCCATTGGCGAAGTCGGCACTTGTCGAATTGCGACGCGTAGAGAAATTGCTTTGGTACGGTTTTTTTTTTGTTTTTTTTAACAGTTGTGAATTTATAACACTGTACGTCTTGTTTCTTTCTTTATAAACGCCATTGTCTTTAACCTATAAAGACAAAATCGAAAACTTTCTCTCCTATCTAAAGCAAAAACTTGTTCATCAGAAGAAACACGACGTTCTATTCAATTCAACGTCTATAGTTCACTGTTATACATCCAATTTTTTTTATTGTATTTCGTTGTTATAATGTTAAAATTAAAATAAAAAGCGACCGTGCTAAACGGGGTTGATCCGAGTTCGTTACCTGCCCCATTGTTATGCGCATATATAGGCTATATGTCTTCTATCTATAGTTGGCGCCGGTTTTATAGGACGCACTTAACAAGCGTTAAAAAAAAACAGCTTTAAAAACAAATTAAACTTCTCGAGGCGATTGTTATAAGCTGGTTATTCGCACTGATGCTGGAAAGCACAGATACACATTTTTTTTTCTCTCGAAATCGTATAATAAAATAATAATATTAGGTAAATAACTATGGCTGTTTGAAGGTTATGGAGAGAACGGAACCGATATCTGTCTTTCCTTTCGGATATACGTAAACAGCCGATCGACCTCTAGGCGAACTCGTAAATACATTTTCATTTTGTTTGGGTGGTTTTCTCTGCGATGTGCTCCAAAAAAGGTTGGAGGATCATTATCATCATGAAGAGTGACTTGCGTATAATGGGCTATTCGTTTATATATGCGCAAAGGTCGTTTTATTTATTTTTCCTTTTTGCTGTCTGATTGTTTTATCGCCAGTTTTTTTTTTAACGATTGAACAACAAAACGGCTTTTGATTTTTTCGTTTCATTAATATATTTTTTGTTTCTATTTCTCTCCCCCGCTTTATGCGCGCAATGACGACACAAACACACGCACGAGCAGAACATTTTGGACAAATTTAACCCAGGAGCCAGGCAACTGATCAACGCTGGGAAATCTTATCTCAAGGCCTTACACGGTAAGTTTGTTACATTACACTCTTCTACTTTTCAAGCCGCGAAGCTATATGAAGTAAACAAAAATAAAAAAATGCGGGTTTTATTTTAAGCTTTAAACCAAAAAACGAAACGAATCATGTAACTGCTGCATTCCTGATATTATTTTCACGAGTTATTTTTTTTCGTTCGTGTTGTTGTTTGTTCCGCAATGTGATATTCTTGCCAGGGGCAGTGTAGTATGACGATTTACTAGTTTTTTTTTGTTGCGTGTAATTGCACCGACACCGAATACCTTACGACTATTGGTATTGCCACCAAGGCTGGACCTTTTAAAACTTTAGATTATATTGCACAGTCCGTTCGTAATTAAAAATCTGGAGAACACAAAAAAAATTTAGAAAACAAAAAAATTGGAAAAGCCTTTCGTGGTTTTAACGATTGGAGACAAAAACGATCAGTTTAAATCCGCCTCACTCTTTTCAGAAAAGAAAGAAAGACATTGATTGCGTAACGTGTGGTAACCTTAGCAAACCACTCTTGTTTGCATTCGATATATATAGAGCCATTTTTTCTTTCTTCGTCCTTCGCAAGAATGCGCTTAGACGTACAGCCTTGCGTTTGCTATTCCATTTACTTCTTTTTTTCTTTATACCCAATCAGAGGCGTCCCGTGAACACATCACGCTCCAACACTTAGCCGACGTAATGAACGCCCAGTCTACGAAAAAAAAAAGAAAAGGACATGTGAAACGAAACAAATGATTTTGTGTGTGTGTCTTGTGTATGGCATAGTACAGGGACACGCGTTGTATAAATATAGAAGACCGAACAATAGCAAACGAAGCCAAATTGGCTTTAATTTTTGCTGGGTCGTGAGTAGCGTAGCCTTGAACAAGAAACAAAAAAAAATGACAATGAAAATGCAGCAAATAACAGAGATCATGTTGTTTTTCTTGCAGTTATATCTTCCGTGAAACAGATATCAGCAGAGCAAAAACACGATTCAGCCTTTACATAGGCTGAAATATACACATCCGTATGGATTTAACCTTCTTTTCAGGTGTGGTCCCGGACGTATATATAGGAAATTGTATCAATGTACCGTGAATGCTTGAACCAAACACACACACACAAAACCAGGAAAAACATTAAATCAGCAGCCGAGGTTAAACTTGACTGTCGACTTCATTCTCGTTCCTGATCAGTTGTTCACATTTTTTTTTTCTCTCTTCCGGCTCGGATGTTTTATGATGGCAAAAGGCTGTAAGAACACACACGCGTGGCCTTAAATGTTCGCACATTTATATAGACGGCAAATAAATATACGACTGCGAAAAAAACATAAAACAATTTTCTTTTCGAACGATGACTTTATTTATACACGAATTCTTTGCATTTATTATGGCCGACTTTCCTGTTCGGGGAAAAATAAAAAATAAAGGGTGGGGGAGAAAATAATATTACATATTTCCGCTAGTATAGCAACAGTGGCCCTCTCTAACACGGTCGGAGCAGTGTCATAAAAATAGACAGTTCCCCTGTGTGTAACAAGCTTTTCGATCTCCCCCCACTCCGCACAGGTTCAGGGAGATCAAAAGAAGCACCTGAAGCGTCGTCCAGACAAAAAAGACAGGTAGATATAGGGAATCAGTTTTATTATTATTTCTTTTCCCCTTCTCCTTGTCGCTTCGAACGGGAGAGTGGACGTTAGAGCTAAGCGCATCTATATATTCACCGGATCGATATCACTCTCCCAAACTTGAAAAAAAAAAGGGGGAGGATTTATTTGGATAGAGTTATGGAATAACTCTTCTTTCAAGTATTTTCTTATTTCGAATTTTTAAGGGTTATTTTTTGCTTGCCGAAATGTGCAGTGCTTAAAATATTCAGTTTGAAGCCCACACGCAGGCAAACAAGAAGAAGCAAAAAAAAAAAAATATCTTTTTTGATTTTAGGGCCTTTTCAATCAATGAAAGATTGAAGCAATTATCCCGTCCGGGTATTTATTAAGTACCTATTGAACAAGCACGCATAGAAATAAAAAATAAATGAGGTAATGTACAAACCCCTTCCATATATACCTGCGGTCCCTCCCTAGTACGTTTTTGTTTTCCTTCTTGTGATTGTGATTGATGTCGATGTAATGCCAACACACAAAAAAACACGAAAAATGATGAATAAAAAATGAGTAGCAAACGAAAAAAGAACTTGATGCTATTACTACGCTCTTCGTTATGTAGAAAGTGTAGTAAAAGAACGTATTTATAATACGCCTAAACATTCCAGACAGGAGCAACAGTCAGCTGCTTACCCTGGATAATCCGAAATGCCAAAGCAAAAATTTAACAAAAAAATAAATTCGGAAAATGGATTAGATGACGTGAGCGTCCATGGCCTCGGGCCAATCGTGAGGCTGAAGGCGGTTACCTGTAAAAAAAAAATGAATCTTAACCCCTTCTCGCTGTTTCAAAAACGAATGGACAGTCTCTGTTCTGTCATTGCGGTTATGACGCCTAGAATAAAAAAAAAATAAATTAAAATACTATTATTCGAAAATGATGATGAGGATGCTGTTATGTGCATGTAAACGCGCTGGGCTGGGCAGTGGCTGGTCTTGGAAAGAAAATGGCACACACGTGAATTCATTCCGCCGTCTTAATGTGATTCCACACGTTTTGCGCCGGCGCCTGTTAAGAAATAGAAAGCGTGAAGCATCATCGGTCCGACAGCGAGAAACATCAAAAGAGAGAGAGACGGCCAGCCCAGTGCGCTTTCACGTAGTCCAATGTTACGTACGTGTTTGGAACGTCTATAGAAATTCCACATAACCTTATTCTTTTTTTCTTTTCTAAGAGAAGCAATTATTTACGCGCACACTAACGCACACATTGGGCGATACAATAAAAAATAAATAAAAAACTCCCACTCTTATTTCCGTTTTTTTTGTGAACTCATCTCATTCGCAATGATGGAGTTGCGCTGTCCCTTTTTTTTTTATTCCGCTCACGAAATTGGCCATTTTACCTTTAAAGAAAACTAGCGTTCAGTCGTTCACTTTCATTTGCCAATGAATTTAGGGCCTTTTTTTAATATACACAGGCGTATTATTTTTACTGGATTAGTTTTGCCATTAAAAAAAAAACCATTTGGTTGGTATAGTTTTTTGATGAATGATGTCCTACAAATGACGGTCGAAAAGGGAATATGTAAGCGTGACTTTCTTATTTAAACTCTCGTGACTTTCCAAATCGGTCGTCTCTCTACGGAGTTCATATAGTAGCCCAGTATATATATTCATAGGTTTTTGGCGAACATAACGACCCACCGTCATTGGGGCGAAAAGGATTTTGATGGCACTATTTAGCATGGCCCTTGCCATAATAATAAGAATTCAGAGTTTTATAGCACAAAGTTTCGAGTGGTATACTATAAACAGAACTGATGCCAGGTGGTGGCGGTGGACCACGAACCCGTTTCAAAAACTATCTTTTAAAAATAAAATGATGACAGGAATAGCTTTTTTTTTTTCGTTTGTGGCGTAAACCGAAAAAAATGGACCATAATAACCCTGGCATTGATTCTTCAATGTTTCACTTTCTCTCTTTCGCATTTCTTTTTTAATGTGCATCCATTCAATTGTACATATTTCGTGTCTATAGCTCCTTGAATAAATAATTTTCACTATTTTTAAAAAATTCTTTTCATGTTCCAGGAGCGGCAGCCGCAGCCAAAATCTATTTGGAATCTTTGTCGCGAGTGGCCAAACAAGCTCAACAGGGAACCTGCGGCGGAACAGCTGACATTGGTATGAAAAATTATAATCATTCCACCTTTTGCGCATCCTTGATTGTTGCCTATCTATGCCAGCCGGGATTAAATGGGCCGGCATTAAAATGGAATGATGTAATCCATGAGTGCGTTGGAAGATGATTTTAAAATGAGAAGCTTTATGTAAACAGGGCGGGGAAAAAAAAGAACCAAGAAATTGTAATGTTGATGACCCACCCATCGCTGTGTTTGGCACCTCATCGTCGGTATATGTGGCTCTCTCTCTTCGTACCTAATCCAATAAAAGACAACGACCGCCGACGGTGACGAAGCAGTACACAATCAAGAGCGCAAAAGGTTCGGGACAGTAGTCGACTAACGAGGGTTCTATTCGAGATTTATGGTAATGCCAACTTGAAAGGAGAAGGCGGAAATAAAAAGGGCCGACGCTAGACGTATAGACGCATATAGGGAGATACCCCAAAAACGTCGAGGTATAAAAACCAATACTAACACAAAAGAAAAATGTCAACTTCACTTCGCATTCAACCCCCCCTCCCCCTCCAAAAAGGCAATGGGGAAGGGAAAACTTTGAGCTTTTTGGCTGATTTCGCATGAAAAGCTATACTCAACAAAAACAGAGTAGTCTAGTATATGTTTGTGCAGTCCGATTTTTCAAGTACCACCCCAAACCGAATTGCGGGAAACAAGTTTTCGTTCACAACGAAGTGAAGAGGAGCAAAACTGCGTCCGTGAATCACTAAGAAAGTCTGTGTGTCAGTCGTGTATGAGTAACTTTGTTATCATCCAACAAACGGGCCGGCCAACCACAAAGAGGATCGGCTCTCTCCGCGTCCGCCTCAGCGGAATATTATATCAACCGAAGGGTGAATGAGGAGAAGGAGAATCAACTAATATATACTTTTTTATTTGTGTTGGCCGTGCGTGCGTCTATATATACGTGGTGGATTTCTAATTCAAGCAAACGGCATCGGATGGCACATGACAGACACACGCGTATATAACTGCGGTGGTGAGGCGTGAGCTCATATACCAACTCTTCGACGCGCATGTATATATAGAAAGATGGAGGGTGAGTTTAGTTTGTTGTGTAATCAATCCAAGGCAAAGTGGGATTTTGTCTCGTGGGCATTTTGACGTGACGACACGAGTCCAGTCGAGGGGAGAAAGTGGAGGCCAATGAAGAAGAATCGTGCCCCAACGTTTAGGTCAAACAGCTCTCTCTATATGTAGTAGACACACTTTTGAGTGTAGTATTTTTTTTTTCTTCCTACCCCCCCTCTTCTGGAACAGCAATACATAACATGTAGTTTCTATCCCTCCGTCAACCTATATACTTGTTCTTTGATCCTCTTCAAAAATCGGCTCACTTTCTTTCTGCCCTTCTCCAGGGTCTTTTTTTTTTTTCATCTGACTTTCTTTTACACGGGTTCAATAAAAGATGAAGCCGACGACGGAATCAGATGCTCTCCCTTTTTTTCGTGTCATCGATGATGTCGTTGCAACAAACTATTTCTCCCTCCCAACGCTCGCCTGTCACTGCGCTATCTCTTTTGTCGATGCGCAATCATCGGTGAATGTCGTGTTTTCTTTGCCTTTCATTTCGGATCAGCGTATGTCTGGTGGTGACAACGAACGTATATATACATCTTAGGACGTTTATATTATCTCGTTGATTGTCCAATATGTCGCTTGTCCTCGTTCTCCTTTCATCAGAATAATCCCAATCATTTTTTGTTTCTGATGCGATTTGCTTAATGATATACGTAAAACTTTAAACGCGTCATGTAAAAGAAGATGAGAACAAAAATTGAAATACAAAAAAGAGTTAAATATGTGGAAGGAAAAAAAAACAGAATGTGACATTCCGTGCTTAGTCGCACTTTTGATTTGATTTTCCCGCACTTCGTGAGATCGGCGGAATGCCGGCATTTTTTTTTTAGACGGGAGGTCGTAGAGGTTCGGAATCTATTGGCACAAGATGGACCAGTCGGTCGGAAACACAAACAAAAGGACTTGGCGTGAAAGAAAAAAAAAAATTTGAAATTCAAATATGCAAGCCGCTAGTATAGAAAATCTATAAGAGTTTCAGAAGAGATCGGATGTAACGTGGCCGTTTGGTGAGGCAAATATATCTGTAAGGATAACACGTAAGCTGCGTATACGTTAGAGTATAGTAACAAGAGGCTTCAATAGCAGCCGCTTGTTGCCTCAAATTGAACGAGCGGAATCCCTCCTCTCGTTTTCTTTTTTCCTTATATAAAAGGATAAAAGGACTGGCATCAGCACAGCAGAATATTGCAAGAATAAAAGATATTTTCGTTCGTGAAACGAATGGCTGTTGTCTCGGCAACGTGTCACGGTGGAAAGGGAAAGGAACATTATTGCTCCGGAAGCATTTTAAGAGCGGCGCATCGAAGAGGAAGAAAATAACCGACAAAAGGGAGAAGGGGAAAATATATACAAATTTTTATCTTTTCTTTTATTTTCCACGGAATAAAATCAATTCAGACGTCAGATATGAGATGGTTGCGTTTCACGCACGAAATGGATTTCCACAGATTTCGGTTTTACACAGCATCGCGCAATTTTCATTTCTTACCCTGAATACCAAACCGCGTTTTTTTTCCCTTATTTTATATAGTGAATGTCTTTTTAACATTTACATGTCCTCTTTTCATCCCCTTTGTCGTAAGCGGGGTCGCAAAGTCATTTGTTATGCACGATAACATTCAAACTTGACTTTGCCATCCGATATTCGCGTTAAATGCGATGAAGCGGAGAAGAACAGCTTACTGCAAAACATAAAAAATCGTTACGAGAGCCTACCCTTCAATTCCGTAACGCTGTTATGTTACATCGGTGTCTTGTGTTGGCATCAGCCTCGATGGATTTCCTGATCTTTTCCTATACCGTCCGGGCGGAGGAAGGGGGAGTTTTAAGCGATGCAAGGCATTTCTTTTTTTACATTCAACATCTAAATTGGAACTTGACGATCGAGTCTCTCGTACATCAGGGAAGTCTGTTCTTTCTTTCCCTTTGCTCACTCTCCCCCCCAGTGGAATGCCTTACTCCTGGAGTATATGTATACACACTCAGCTTTGAGAGAGGAAAGCAAACATAGACACAAGAGACTTGCTACGTTTTAATACTGGGAATATATATAGTCAAATGAAGCAAGTTGATTATTAAAAGGCACAGCCGTTTTTATAGAGACGTAAAAAAAAAAGAAACGTATCATCTCCTAAGCACAGAAGCCCCGCTATTCTGATTATCTTTTTAAATGAAACATTACGTTATATAGAAATAGGAGGGGGGAAAAATGCGAGACTAGGGACTTCAGGGCAGCAAAGTGTTATTCAGAAAAGGACACGCCCTTCGATTATGCCCCAACTAATAGGTATTTTTCTCAAACATAATATACTTTCCCCCCTTTATACTCTCAGGCTCAAAATGATTGTTACACAGGAGGGGGGGGACATGCGTCCTCAATCTCCTAATAACAGCGACAGGCTATCCCCAACATCTAATCATACATTATAGATGACGCGATATGTTAAGATCGTATCGCCTCACCAACAATGTATCTACACATTCCCGCTGGCTGACGATTTTGTTTTTCCCACTGTTGGTCGAGACATTTGTAATAACGCGCCCGTTGGCATCCCCCCTCTATTCGTTGTGTCGCAACACATCAGACCTAGCGCAATAAAATAAATACCAAAATATTACGATTATCCTCAGAGGGCCGGCTCTACTTTTTCTTTTTTTCCCGGAGCAAGTGATATATTAGATTCCAGAAAAAAGAGAAAAAATCATGGCAGGGGTGAGCCAGGGTGAGCGTATGATTGTAGGCTCAAGCGCCCTTCGTGTCAAGCCCTTAAAAGCGAAAAATGTTAAGCTTTTTCATACGGACGCCAAAGCCAAAAAAAAAATAAAAATAAGGGACGTAGATGTATATGTGTGGTAGATATAGTGAAGCGCTGTGATCTCCGTGATGTCTGTATGCCAGTTGAAGCAATAATAATAATAGAGCGAGGCATCAGCGCATGATCTGATGGATGACTCTTTAGCTGCAGGGGAGCGCGTGCCGCTCACGACACATCCGTTGCGACGGGCAACGGCAGAAAATTGGGACAAAAAAAAAGAAAGACCGGAAAGAGAAATGCTCGGTGACAAAGTCTGTGTTTTATAGTTTATGTCATCAGGCCAAGCCAATTGATGACGAGCCTTTTTTTTTTTAGCGTTTTCTTTCTATTCCTCGTTTCTCTTTATTTCAGAACTAATTGATCGTTTCGTTCACGAGTGCGTCGTTCTTCTTTCATCGTGAAATTCGCTTTGTCTTATTTCTTATGAGGGCTAAACAATAACGAGGCCTACAGAAAAATAAGAACCCACTTATTCTCAGTATAGACCGACGTGTTATGATTGATGTCATACACGGGTAACTAACGCACGGAGCGGCAAAACTGATAGACGTTTGAAGCGCAAAAGGAAATGGAGGGTATAGGATAGGAAATGCAGGCAAAAGTCATAATACAAGAATAATTCCGTAGACGCAAACTTTTTTTCTCGTATTATTTTAGATGGGCTGGGCCGTCGGTACTGCGGAAGAATGAACCTATTATACTTACAAACGGTAAGGGAGAGAGAGAGAGCGCACAGAAGCCTAAAGAATAACAAGGGAATAGAAATAGGGTGGAAAGGGACTTAGACACTGCGGCTAAAGATAATCAATATTTATTTTTAACCCCCCCTTTTTCCCGTCTATCTTCCCGTTTCTTCTCCTTCATGCGAAGCTCTTGCAACGTTTTATCTTCAGACAGTTAAGAACAAGTTATACAAGGGGAGAAGCAAAAGAAATGGACTCGGACTATATATCCCAACAGCTTTCGATGTATATGTAGGGTTGTCCCTCTTTTCCATATCGTTTTTATCTATTTTTCTTTATATGCCATGGACGAACATCCCTCTCTCGTGCTCACTGCTGCCCTTTTTAGTTTCCGCGGATATACCATTACTATTTGTTATAAAAAGTGGGGCCATTTCGATTGAGAGGTACAAACACTTTTCGAGGGATATATAGTGAGTCAGCAAACGCAATGTGTACCAGCATTAAAAAAAAAGGCTATTCATCTACATAACAGAGCGGCTAGATGTGCAGAATAAATATGGAATGGCCAATACATATAGAAAAGGGAAAACATAGCGCTGCTATTAAAAAATAACGTATACGCATTAAACACTATTACTGCTTTCCTTTTTTATGCTTTTATTTCGAAACATTTTCTTTTTGGACAATATATGCACATTTATTCTTCTATATAGAACGCAACTTCACTTTGAAGATGAACGGGGCATCCCGGAGAGTCTCCGTCCATACAGCGTTATGGTCTATATAAATCGTATGCGCGGTACTCGGAGCATGTCATAACGATAACAAAGCAGTTGAGAAAAATATTTATATTATAAACGGCCCGCGTGAGCGACGAGACGGTGAGCCAATGGACAGCGTACTTTGACTATATTACGTAGGCAAATGTATGGGCAAGCTATTACGTATTAGGGCAAACTCACGGGAATAAATGATCTCATGAATAAGCCGAGAAATCGACGGACTGGATAATACATTTTCACAGCAGTAGCACAGCAGCAAGCGATCTCACAATATTATTCATTTTACGCTCCTATAAACCTGCGTGAGGAATGCGCAATATGTGGGCAAGGTCGATGTGTCCAGCAGTCGTGTGGCGTCATAGAAGACTTGAACACGTCAACATATTCAACGTTTTTTTTTTTTTTTTTGAAAATGGAATGTGAAATTTGTTTCACGAAAAAAAGGAAGGTATAGCTGGAGGGGGGAACAGGTTCTATGAAAAAAACTCTATTTACCAAAAAAAAAAAAATATTTCAAAAACGAAAATGAGAAAAATAAAAGTGTCGAGCGTGAAATATGCAAAGAAGCCAAGCAATTGCAGTCTGGTGAACGCGCTTGCGCTCCACACGCTGTGAATGCCAGTCTTTTGGTTTGAAAGGCTCAAAGTCAGAAAGGAAAACCAGCGGGATATTAATTGAAAAAAATAAAAATGGCTTTTTTCTCCTTTTCCACGGTGAGACGAGGTATCATAGGAACTGGAACAAAATAGAGAGATTATTCCCATTGATTTTTTTTTTGGGGGGGGGGGGGGAGCATTATCGTTCAAACATGTCAGAGTCATTACCGATACACAAAGAATAGAGAGAAGCCACACAACAAAAAAGATGTACAGCTAAAAGAACCACAGCAAGGAATAGGTAGGGGAGTTGACTATGTATCGTCTGGGCGGATGATTGAAACGTGTAACTCGTGAAATCCCGTGCTGATCAAAACTTTCCCTCCTATATATCGATGTCGATATAATTTCGGTTATCATCTTTTTCTAGCAGCTCCTTTTCGTTTATAGGCAGCCTCTTTCATGTGCTGCCCATCAGAATTTTAAATCAGAAAGTGTACATAGTTATAAGGAACTAACGGAAGAAGATTGAACGGGCCAGTGTGACGTGAATTTTGAAAATACGTTGAATTATTGGACAAGTTCATTGAGCTCTTAATCACGTTACGCATTTCCTATAGCTGCATCAGCTGTTGTTTTCCTCCCTTCGCCTTTTTTTTTGTTTTCCTGTACGTATACAGCCATCGTCATCTTCTAAATGTGTATAAATATATATTGTCCTCCCTCCCCTGCTTTCATTTCGTGACAAAATTGTCGTCATCCATCCTCCGTTGTGGAATAACGAAGGGAATGCCAAACATCGGGCCCCGTATACACAGCAACGAATAACTGTGCCCTCTCACTCCGTCTCACTCAGCACAAACACCCGATGAAAACGAAAATTTTCTCCGGGAGTGAACGAATACATCAGAAAAGAACAGATGGGGAAGAAAAAAAAAGATGTCGAAGCGTTCAACTTCACTTCGTGTCACATAGAAACCTCTTTAGTTTTCCTTATTTACATCAACGTCCCCCCCACCATCCCTCACGCCTATGTTGGTGACGCAGGCGGACGCGGGACTCAGCTGTTGTTCGTGTCATTGAACGAGAACGAATTTTTTTTCTCCCTCCATTTTTGAATGAAAAGTAACTGTCCGAAAAGTATAGCCGTTGTGCGTCTTCAAATAGCTAACGTGTACGCCAAGGGGGGAGGAAGAAAAACAGCACACAATGTATCCAAGTTATAGGATTGTCCATAAACTATATTAGGGCGCGCTAGCACAATCTGTGTAGTGGTGCTCGATGGGGATGTCAAAGTCAATCTTTTTCCCCTAGCTCTTTAGTTCTTCGCCCTTATTTTTACATTTTTTTAAAGCCTCCCCAGCCATCCTGCCGCACCATTCCTCACTGATGTGTTCCTCTCTTCAGTTGCTCCATTAATCTAACTCCGGGTCTATATTTTTCTTTCATTTTTCTTTTTTCGTTTCTTGAAGAGGGTTCGCTTTGCGTTCCCCACATACCACCCTAGTTTATATTTACACAATGGATGTGTCTGCGTATCTGTCTCTGTCTGAAGAGGGAGAGGATGTGCAGTAGAGCACAACATCCAAGAAACTATAGTTTGCTCGTGAAACCTGGCAGTTCAAGTAGAAAGAAAGAAAGGCGGGACCTGATGGGAATCAGTAAAAAAAAAACGAATAAATTGAGAACCAGTAAATCAAAAAGCCGATGTAATCATGTTTGCCTCGATGTTGAAATTTGCCTCATGGCTAAATTGGTCGTTTGTTTTAGCATATCTGTTTAATCATCAGAATAAATCATGTATTTTTACATGCAAACGAAAAATTAAAGAGCCATCTGTTGATTTCTTATTTTCTTTTTCGTGAACGTGGAACAGGAATCGCGATGCAGCAGATGGTCGACGTCCAGCGAGAAATTCAAAGCCAACAGCTCAATACGGTGAGTTATAACCAACACCGTTAAACGAACAATAACGTATTGATTACAATTGGCACCCTATTTTTTAATGGATAAGCAGTACATAATTGAATGATGCATGGCATACCACATTCTGTTCATCAGTATATCCAAAAACATAGGAAATTGGCCGTGGGGTAGGTAGGGGTGTCCAGACGTTGGAAACAAACTAACAGGCCAAATCAGTATTGATTAGACAGCACCTTAGGTCTTCGCCAGATAGAAAAGGGGGGATATGTGTGCGTTAAGTAAGCGCTGTAATGGGATTATGAGGGTATAATATCACTTCCTTGTTGTGGCCTTTTCCTTTGCCGATCAACGAGGTCGTTCGTCTGGAACATCGACCAACGTTAGCGAAATAGCATTTAAATTTTCCACCGCCCAAGCAGGAAAAAAAAGGAATGCATAAATTCATCTGTCATTTGTTTTTCTTATTTTTCTTTCTTTTACAGCTAAAGGCCTTTTACGTTGACCTGATCGTGCCCTTAGAATCCAATATTGAAAAGGACACCAAAGTTGTACAGGTGAGTTCTCCGTTATACGCATTGTCTCTTTTGAAGTTCATTTGCTGTCGTACAAAAATGAGTAGCAACTGTAAGGACTCGTCAAAAGCAACAAAGCAGCAAACAAAAGCTAAACGGAAATGTCTCTGTTACGGTTCCACGTTTATACCGAAGCCAACACAATGATCCTAACATTTTTTGCAGTTAACTTTGGAGAACAAAAGCTACACGTTCAGTCAACATACGGTTTTTGCTTACTGTTTAAATGGATAAATCAGAGCATGCCTCAACAACTATTAACGTTGTTGGAGAATAAGCTCACGCAGTTATATTCGACAGTTATAAATTTTGTTAGGCTCATCGATCCCGCTCGAATTGGCTGTTTTATTATTGTTAATAATTGATTTGTTTCTTCTTTTTTTTTTCAAACGATTGAAAGGCGGATCACAAGAAGTTCAATCAACAGTATCGCAGCCAATATGACGTCTACAGCAAAGCCATGTCCCTGGTGAAGAAACACAGCAAAAAGAGCTCGTCCAAATCGAATCGTTCGTCAGCATCGTACGATAAAGAGATCAAGGTAAATAGCTGCATAGCAATCAGCTAGTTCGATAGGGGGGGGGGGGGAGGAATCAATTAGTCTTATAACGGTGAGTAATCCTCTTGCCGTTTGTCCCGCGTTCACACGAAAGCGGCTCGTGCAGATAGCTACAGCCATCTATTGTGTGAACGGTGAATTGAGCAAAGGAGATGAACGACACGAAATTTAAATTTTTAAAAACATTATAATGGGGATCGTGTTTCGCTTGGCGCTAAGTCGCTTACACGGTCGACAAATGAATCAATTAAATCAAAGGCTTTGCTGCTTTTCGCACGTTTTTTTTTTTAATTAAACATTTTCCCTCAGCATTTACAGTCAATGGATGAGGAGAAAGCTAAGCTGGACGCATTTTGCGAGCAAAGTTTAAAAGAGGTAATGACACACTCAATAATTGATTGAATATAAAAACATTAATTACGTGTATTCCTTTGAACAGGCCATCGCCCAAGAAAGGAAACGCTACGGTTTCGTGCTGGAACGCCAGACGTCGTTGTCCAAACACTTTTTAGCTCACTACGGCAAAGGAGCCGCGTTATTGGAAAAACACCTGGACGGCTGGCAGGAAACGTCCAAAGCGCGAGAAGAACTGCCACCTTGCGTCGAGTTCCTTTTGGGCCAGCAAAGCGGGGTTAGTCCCCCATTCTATTTCAAACTCAAATTAAAATCTAATTATGAAAAAAAAAAAAAACTATCTCAGACGAACAACGAGAACCTTTACGCCCTGCCGCGGACGCCCGTATTAACGTTGGAGGACGAAGTGGATTTTTGTTCGGCTTCGCAGATGCGTAAATCTCACTCGATAGATACTTCCTACCTGTACGAGGAAGCTCAATCGACGTTTGCCGAGGCCGTCAATCCAAAAATAAGCGCCAACCAAGGCCTGGCTTCTGCGGCCGCAGATAGTCACGGCCGTCACGCGGGAGGATCTACTAACCTTTGCAAATCGAAATCCGAATTCAATTTGGCATTCGCTTCGCCTTCCCGTTCAGGTAACATTTTTTTTTTCAGGAAAACCAAACAAATCATCAATTTCTCTGTTGTTTTTTTTTTACATGTTTGACAAACGAAATTTGCGGTGTAGTGAGGAGCGGCTTCGGAACAACAACCAGGCCGAAATCTCTTGCGCTACCTGGCAGCACGAAGGGCACCGTGCGTGCCCTGTACGCCTATCTGTCTAGTGGCGAGCATCAAATCAATTTCCTCGAAGGCGATTTGATTCTGTTGCTCGGAGACGAACCCGTTTCCTTCCATTCGAACGCCAACGGTACTTTTCCGAATTTACCTTTTTTTTTTTATTGTAATAAATAACCAAAACCCCTAGGATGTGATTCTGTTTTGAACAAGAACACTCGGGATGAGGCGCATCTGTTATCTGGTTGGCTCGAAGCACATCTGACGTGTTATTAGCATTTTTATTGTTTTCTTATTCTTACGATTGCGATTCCCATTTTCAGTTCTTCGCATGTTACACCATACGTAGTGACGTAAACTGGATGCAGAAGGCGCTGTTATAGCTATCTCTCTATTTCTTCCCTTTTTTTTTGTGTGTGTGAACTCGCAGGGGATCGCAATAAAGGTTGGTACTACGGCGAGAATGTTCGAACGGGAAAACGCGGATGGTTCCCGCTGGCTTACACGGAACAGGTGAAAGACGCTGACGTCGATTCTGGGTACGATATTTTTTTTTTACAGCATCGTCTTCTTGGAATTATCTTTTATAAGGCTATAGAATTTGTAGCACCAGCCAGCTTTATTTAGTTATTGGCAGTAGATACGACGTTGAAATGATTTCAATTGTTTTGATTTTTGAAATAATGATTGCATATTCTATATATAGTAGCCTTTATGATTTCCTCTCATTTCCCGGCGCGTTTTAGTCTTGGCTTGCGCTCGCAGTTTGACTCGAGTCTTGCCAGCACCAGCCCCGTCGTGCTAGCCGCTAATAATGTAGACGCTGAATCGACCACGTCCGGCAATTCTTCCGCTTCCAATTCCAGCGGTGGCGGTGTGCCGCACCTTATCGCGCCAATAACGTCGTCCATCGGCGGGCTGAAAAGCTCTTGCGCTCGCAACGCGCATCAAGCCATCAGCAAACAACAGCAGCAGAATAACAATGCGACCACCATCAGGCCCAACAGTCTTCTATTAGGAGGCGATCGTGCGCTATTCAATAAGGTTCCTGGTTTCAGTAAGGTACGGTAGCGCTTGGCCATCTTCCTTCCACCCGATAACCATCCCCATTGATTAGCATAGTTGGCTTATTTGAATAATATTTAAAAGAATAACGGGTTGG
The DNA here is from genome assembly GCA_013167095.2 of Daphnia sinensis. NCBI lineage: Eukaryota > Metazoa > Arthropoda > Branchiopoda > Diplostraca > Daphniidae > Daphnia > Daphnia sinensis. The sequence continues at coordinate 1,557,498 of CM023188.1, read as the reverse complement.
ATGTTTTTGTTTTGAATTTAATGAATGGAATGAATCTATATTTTTGGAATTGATATATTCTGTGTCGGTTTAGCTTCGTAAGTCGCGTTCAGCGTTCGCCGAGCGCCTTCTCTTCCCTGCAACAACGCCCTCTGCGCCCAGTTGTCCAGCAGCGACACCGTCCGCCGCACCAGTTGCCTCCGCCGAGCACGACCGGCGGCCCTCCGCCAGCGCCACCCCTGCCTCACCGTCTGCTATGATGACGATGTTGCCTCTTTCGCATTCCGCTTCGACACCTAAAATGTTTAGCTCGTCCACCATGAATAACATATCCGCGTCCAGCAGCAATCCACCTTTCAACACCACTAGCGCCGCCGTCTTTTCTCCGACCAAGAAAGCACCCGCACCTCCGCCCCGCATCCAGACGACTCCGGCATCCTCTTCAATCCAGCAGCACTCGCTCCTGTTAGGAATGACCAACACAGCTGATCTTAGCCTGCGGAGCAGCAGCGATAGCGGCTTTGCCAACGAGCCATCATCAGTTTCACTCGTCCATCAACAACCACCGTCGACTCTGCTGGAACAGCCATCACCGCCTCCGGCTCCCGAAGTCGACTACTCGGACGAGGAGAGTCTCAAGTGAGTTCATTACTTTCAATGTACTAATATTAGTTAAGGCAAAGTTGTAAATCACAGCGCATTGGAAAAAAGGGGGGGGGGATAAAATAATAAGCTTCTACTACCCTCTGCGTTTGGAGTTGATGATTAGATATATAATTATAGATAGCCTCATCTTCTAATGGTCCTCTAAACAGCTCCAGGATATATGTGGTTATTATATCTACTAGGATTATTTGAGCTCACCGTCCGCTATTCCACTTTCTTTTGTTAAGGTTTATTCTTTTTTTTTTTTTAATATTTTCGTTCGCTGGACTGGATCCGTTTCGATCCCAATTATTAAACTGTACTACGTTCTTTCTTTATTCTAGTTATTTTTTGCTTTGGCTTTTTACGGTTAGTTTTATTTTTGTTGAAACGATGATCCAATTACGTCCGGGTACGATGGACTGAGTAAAGTGTAGGTCCACTCGGGTGTGGACACACATGTGGAAAGAAAATAGACTTGCCATATAATGGGACTTTTATCCGGTGCGTGAAAGACCTAGCGTCCTTATTTCCATGCACGTGTTGTCAATATGTATAGGTACAGGCCGTACAGCCAATATACGAGTTGAAGTGAGGCGTGCTATGGTTCTGTAGGGGGTGGGGGGGATCGATCGTCGTACACCATCACCACAATGTCTACCATCTCCTCCGTGCTGGCCGCATTTTTTTTTGATTAGATTTATCGGATTTTTATCGGCTAGCGGCGCTGTCTATAGAACCACCGGTATACGTGCAGTACGTTAGACGCCAATTCTTTTCGGCAACAGCATATGGGGCTTCGTGTTGGTGTATATAGAGTGATGGTAATATAGGCCACGCCTCCGCATGTATACAGACTAAGTCATATTTATCGATTTGCCTCTTTCTTTTTCTCTTTTTTTACATCCTTTTTTCTACAAGTTTATAGACAGTGTAGCCTTTGCGTGTACTGGCCCCGCTCGTCATTCTCGTAATTCCATCCAATGCGCATCCATTTTCTCCTTCATTTCTCTATTGTCAAATAACATTTTTCTTTTTCAAAATTCGTTTTTTTCCCTTGTCGCTAACTGTACTTGATAGGATGTCACAGTCTCGACAATCACGTCAATATTGATAGACCGTCGCGAAGAGACGGCACTTAATTCCGCAATGGAATTTTATTTTTTTTTCGATCAGAATTTTTCCTGATTTTATTTCTCCTGACATTTTATCTTCGATGTTTTAAAGCTAAGATAGAAACATAAAATGATAATCAAATCGACTCATCCGCTAAATGCAATCGACGCGTCAATCAGCCCGGCGAACGCTCGTAATCTCTATACGCTATAGCTGCGTTGCCTTTAAATACAGTGTAGTCTTGATTCTTCCGGAATCAGTCAAAGAAAGATGCTGAATCTCTGGTTTTCCCCTGAGCAGAAGCGCATAAAAGGAAGAACATATATAGAGTTAGACGCTTGATGAAGTAGAAAGCTCTCGGAGCACCGCGGAGAACCACCGAATTAAGAAGAGAACGAGGTATAGCCTAGCAGGGTCAGTCGTATATAGTAGGGACAGGAGTATAGTAGTAGTAGTAGTAGTAGTGCTATAGTAGTAGCAGTCAATTGGAAAAACGACGAATGATGATGGATGGGGCTGAATAAGCGGATCTTTCGGAAACGTCACGTTGGTCGGGCGTGCTGCGCGGCTTTATTGATTTCCTCCCTCTACTCTCCGTTTCACTCGTTCGCCTTCCCTTTCTCGCAACCTCTTGGCTCTTTTCCTTTTTTTTTTGGGAGACTTTCCCTCCCACTTTTCTTTCAAAACATATTCTCTATAGTTACTTGACGGGACTCCCTTCTTCCTCACGTCCCATTTCAATCCTTTTTTATTCCTTCTGATTTCTCATAACTCTTAAGTCACAATAAGCAATTTTACAAACAAATCTGTTGGTTTCTTGCTTTTGCTGGTGCTTGACTTGGCTTTTACGTATATACAGACACTGAAAAATCAACCTGTTGTTTGTCGTTCTCTTTTTTTTTTGCTTTCTTTTCTTCTATGTGACGACAGTATACCCAGAATGGCAACGCTTCTTCGGTGATGGTGCTTTTGATTCGAAGTGGAAATAGACATTTTTCAAAAAAAAAAAAAAAAACCTTTAAAAGAAAACAAAGAACATTTCAATTGTGTTCACGTCTTTGCAAAACCTTCCCTCTTTTTTCTCCATCCGCTCGGAGTTAGTCGACTGTGCGGATGATCGATTCAACCAATGGGGCCGGTATGCGGAAGGCAACTGGAATCCAAAAACCTATTTAGACATGACATTGTATTCTTTTTCTTTTTGGATGTGTGTTTTCTCGTTGTGTCATATCTCAATTTGTACATGATTCTTATGCTTTAGTACTGGCTCATGTAGAGAGATGATCTCGTTATCATTTTTCCTCCCTTTATTCTCAGTCACATCATTTTTTTTCCTTCCTCTTTCGCCATCGTGTCTTGGACGCCTTTGACCTGTGATTACACGATCTTCGGTTGCCTATTACGAGTGGGTTCGGTTGTTCGGTATATCTATCTATAGATTCTATACATCTGCCCTTTCCAATTCTTTTTTCCTGCTCCTACCATCGTCCTAATAATAACAACAATAATCATAAAGCTCTATAATACAACGAATGGTGTATTTACTTAAAGGGAAAAAGAAGGCGGGCTGTGTACTGATTCTTTCATCTATGACGCTATCCGAAATAGTGTATCTCTTCATCACGTTTTCATTTGTTTCCTTCGCTATATACCTTTCAGCCATATATAGTTGTACACGAGAACTTTGTATTCGTTTTCTTCTTCCTTATATGAGCCTTTCTTCTTTTTACTTCTTCTTTCATCCGCCATGAAAGCTATTGGCATTCTCTTTTTCTCTAGTAATACTCGTTTATCCGCTTTTACTCTCTTTCTTTTTTTTTTCACTGCAACTGCTGTTTGCTATATGCTCCACAACGAACGCAGAGCCTATATTTTTAGATGTTTTTCATGTATATATAGAGATATGTGTCTACATGACTCTTGGAAAATCAACAGATTTCCACCCAACCTGTCGCGTCATTGGCTCTTGTACAGCTCGGCCGTGGACGTGAGCCAAAACAGCATATGCAGCGCATCGGAGCCAGTTGACTGGAGGCCGCGCAAAAGCAGCACCAAGCGATCGAATGATGACCGGAAAAAAGAAGAAACTCCGTTCTATTACAACGAAGGCCTTTCGATGACACTCGATCGACCGCCCAAGACACGCCCTAACGTGGACAACATCACGGGCGGGACGAACGGAGGCAAACAGCAACCTAGCCATTCTTCGGCTTGTTCTACGTCTGCTGTTCAGACTAATAACAAACTTTCGAGTTACCCTCCCGTGTTGGGCTATTTGGCAACGCTGACGCGCTCGAAAGCATCGAAGCAGTTGCGTAAACACTGCAACGCCCACAAAAGCGAGGAAATTGCAATGAATAAATTGGAAAATGAAAAGAATGTGAGCCCAGGGCAGCAGAATGAACACCAACAAACGGCAGATCGTTCGGGAGCTGTCCGACGTCTGTCGGGACTGTTCACGAAGAACACCTCATCGAACGGATCGGTGGGATCACGTGATCCTGTTTCGACGGCGGCAACAACTAGCAGTATGGCGACTGCGGCCAAGATCAAAAACAAATTATCCGCAGCGCCGGGTCTGCTGAAAACGGCACTGTTCCGCACCCGTTCAAAGGATTCCTTCCTGGATACGGCGCTGTTCTTCCAGGACGTTCATCAACAACAGCCATCAGTGGCTGCTGAGGTGACGCCATGGCAGCACAAGTCGTCCGTGCCCTGTTACGTCGGTTGGCGTCCTCCGATGCCTTTACCCAAAAGTTGCCCAGCAACAGATCCCCGCCCACCATCCCGTTTGAACTGCACTACTGTCCGGCGTCGAGTGACTCGATCGGAGAGCCGTCGCTCCAATTTGGGCTGGCGCAAATATGGAAGCGAGTCAGATCTACTAGAAGCTGGATCCAGCGAGTCCGGCTACATGGCCATCGACCGCTTTTTGCCACCGAATTTGCCGTCTTGGCCGCCGACGTTGGCCCTATTGCATCCATTTTATCCTGGACGTCTAGACAGAGGTACGGATCAAAGTATGGAAGCGTCACCTTATTCTCGAGCGGACTACGATCGATCGGGCATGATGCCGCACACCTTGCCTCGCAAATTTCAGCCGGACTGCTGGCTGCACGCCTCTTCACCGTCGCTGCGAGTCCAGTTCAACTTGGACCAATTAGACGAGACGTCATCGCCGCTGGAGATGGCCAGAACGGGGGAAGAACAGCGCCAAATGAAGGCCGAATTCGAGGAGTACAGTTTGCGTTTGAAACAGCGTTTGCAATCGGCTAAATCGGGCAGTTCGCGCAGTTTGGATCAGCTATCAGACGAGGCTAGCGATGGCCAGCGTTGCGAACCGTGGTACGATCTGTGGGCACCCGAAATATCCGTCCGGCTCTGTGAAATTGCTCAATTGTAATGGTCGGTTTTGCGTGGATAGAGCAAGATATAAAAATAAAAAGGGGGAAACGGATAAGTGATTTTGCCTTTTTTGGGGTGGATGGCATTTATTATTTGATTTCATTTCGTTTTGGTATGATATATACATATTTACTTACGCGTCATACGCATACAGTATATATATATATACATTATTTGCGCGGCAAACATAAGATTAGGCAGTCGGAAAAATGTGCGGTGTAGATATATATATTGTAGTTTAGAGTTAGGGATAGGATTTCCGCAATGTAAATAATTAAAGCTTTTCGCTGGGGAGTGGCTATATAGTTAAAAATTTTTTTAATTATTATTCTCCCGGCTTTTCACCATCAAATTTTCATCAAGTTTTATTCTGTAAACATCCACGAAAGTTTTCTTCCGCAAAGTTTTTTGTTTACCATCCATACACATTATCCTGTGACATGTACAACACACACAGGATGTTTCCAATTTTATTTTCCATTCTTCTTCCTTTAAAAAAAAAAATTTGTATCCCGGTTGGAGACAATGATGCACTGATGTTTGTTTGTTTTTTCTGTTGCCATCTATATCATAGAACAACCAAACAGCTAAACAATTTGAAAATGTTTGTTTTTTGCTATTCTTGCAATGAAGAGGAAAAGTAATGTCTTGTGGCGCGGCTGTCTGGCGGCTGCTGTGAATATGTTTACTTGTCATACATCAACTATAAATATGTACACCAGCAAAAAAAAAGAGTGTATAGTAAACCCATTACTCATCTAAAAAAAAAACATTTTGTAATACAAAGAAGGCAATTTATTTCTATTTCCCAGAATTGAGGCGAAGCGACGTATTGCCACTGGAAAAATCACTGCTGGCCTTTGCAATCTTGAACCAATTATATGCCCCACTTGCAGTTTTGAAATACGTATATCTGTATAACAATATTTTGAAGATATGACAATTAAAAAAAAAAAAGAGAATGAAGAAATTGTGTGCGATCTTGATGAAATGTTTTCTTCGTGAGACAATTTATTTTATTTATTTATTTTTTTTTTGAGACTTGGGAAATTTTGAGACGGAAATGAACAGCATGATTTCCCGTTTCCCCTTCTCGTTTGCCATCATCGAATCTCGTGTAATAATATATGATATAATAAGGGTATAGTACCGTTTATAAAATGGAAGGAACAAGGGAGGAGGTACAGAATGAGGGGACATTCGGTGTAAGGTATCAACTATATAATTGAACTACATAGCAAACAATCACACACTCATACGCACGAAGAAGGGAGAATTGATACAGTGAAGATGCTTTGTTTTTGTCAACAGGAACAGACATAAATGACGTACATGAATCATCAGCCGCAGATCAAATATAACAGTCTTCTGAAACTACCCAACAAAATTGATATTTCATCAAAACGTGAATCACCCGTCATTTCCACGCAACCCCCCATTTTCACATTTTCCTTGATTTTTATTTCACTTCTCAACAACAACAAAAAACAATTTCAAAAATTTCAAACGACATCGGGGATATGCAAATTATTCAATGTGCGTGTGGGGCAAGTGGCTTCGATCGGATGGCAAAAAAAGCGAAGGAAGAAAAGTGGATTCGGGACATACTGATTGTCAATTTCGCAATATACTTGTTGGAGTGTGCCTCTTTTCTTTTAATAAGTGAATAAAAAATATAGAGTATACATTAAAGAAAGTTGAATCATGATGGATTGAACCCGGCCTGGGATTCACGATTAAAGATCGACACGGTTGAAGAAGAAAAAGTGTATAGATGAAAGAGTGGAGGAGGCGAAAAAAAAAAAGGAGAAAGACTTTGATGTTCCGTGGGTACGCACACGTCTAACACGTATGGTATCGATCATATTGAGAATACAACATTTTGACAGGTGGGCGTACGTGGGTGTGGTGACTGTAGAGGTGACACGCACATAATACGACACACAATCTCAGGCCTGCGGTGCTGGGTTATTAAAAAAAAAAGGAAACACAACATTAGTTTTTTCTTTTCTTTTTCATAAGTATGTTGTGTGTTGGTAGATGGGAATTGGGGGAAAAAAACGATGGATTGCCTTGGCCTTGGAGATGTGACGCATCGTATGTCTATGTGTGCCCCATATAACAGTTATAACATCCATTTTCACCGTAAATACTCCGGTAGAAACGGACACGTTCACCTCCGTATTTTTTTTTTGTATGACAGTGTAGGACAGTAGAAGATTAGGATGACACAGAAGATAGAAATAGAGTTCGATCTTTACAAAAAGTAAATGTGGGCAAGACGATGAAAAAGACACACCGGGAAGAAGCAGTAAATAGCAATAAGAAATGTGAAGTGAGAGTGAGCGAGCAAGAATGACAAGAGACAATTGAGGAGGGTCGCATCGTATATTTATCGAAGAGAAGAGGGGGAAAAGAGAGAGGCAAAAAAAGGGAAATATTGATTGAGCACTTGGAGACGAAGAACACAGGGAAACGAATAATAATATATACAGTGTACACACACACACACACACACGCAGACATAGAGACAAACACAGACGAATTGAGCTCCGAGGGAGCAAATGAGTGTCGCTTTGAAAATACAGAAACAAGATGAGGAAGAACTCAATGCCACAAATGAGAAAGACCAGGACCGTATGTTTTAAAAAAATGGATCCGAAAATTTCCATGATGCCACGCCCAAGTTCTGTTATGAAGCCATCCGAATCAAAGTGTTTATATCCTTCAGACGATGGAAAAATACAGCGGGGAGGAAAAGGGAAGTATAGGAAGAAAGAGATGCTGAGCGTTTGGGCACGTGACTTGCGTAACTTACGATACCGCCTGCCTCTTCTTTTTAAGTAAAAAATACTACGCTACACAAGTGTGTGTTTAGGACGTCTTTTATATGGAAGAAAAAGGAAGAAAACAAAAAAAATGTGTGCTGTAAGAGCCAAGCAAAACAAAGAAAAAGATGATAGTATTATATGTACAGTATACATCCTCGAACGAGCTGATTTTCGTTGTTGTTGTTGATTGTGCTGGTTAGCGATGGTTTGCCCTTTCTTCTCAATCTGTCCGTCCAGGCTCTAACGATCACGGATCGTTTTGTTTTCTCTCTGTCCGTCGAAACACATCACGAAATGTGAGATATGCCCTACGTCCAGGCTTCAACTGCTTCTCATTCTTAGTTTATTCTATCCTTTTTTTGTGTTATATGTATCTCTTCGTCCGACATCATCGCACTGGTTTGGCTTTCATGTTTCTCTTATACGTCACTCTCTTCCCCCCCACTTGGGTTTATTTCTCGTAGGACTATTATAACACGCTTTTAATGTTCGTCCCAATTTTTTTGTCGTATTTAAAAGGAAAAAAACCTACAGTCTATGCCGTTACCCTACGCAACACATACACACACATGCAATACACGCAGCATACCATAGAAATACATTTATCAAAAGAGCAGGTCCATGTCGGTGGGTGCAGAAACCCACCTATCCATTTTTTGGGGGAGTTTCGTTTAAGGTTACGCAATTTTGTTCTTTTTCTGGCAGTCGTATCGGCCGTGTGTCACGGGAGTAAGTTAAAGTTCCTTATTCTTTTTTTTTTTCTTTAGCCAGTCGGTAGCGGCGGCAGCAGGATCGCACGTGACTCAACGCCAACATATGAAGATCGATATACAGCCCTGTATATACTCTACACATATATAAACTGTGTTTATACACTTGCGTATGTGTGTGTGTGTGTGTGCGGGAATGGAGACATCGGCTGGAAAAAAGAAGAGGAGAAGACGGCAGGGATCCCACGCTCCACAACAAGTTTCCCGTGCGCATCCCAATGACGCAAAAACACTCTGATGGCAAGGGGGATCGAGGCTATCTAATCTTCAATATTTTTCTCTTCGTTTATGTTCCCTTATTTTGCTTTACTGCACGATGATGTGCGGTGCGGAGAAGAGCACGGCCAGCGTGGCGATAATGGTGAACATGGTGAAGATGAAGAGGCAAATACGATCCACCACCATAGCGGCGAACTTCCATTCAGCGATGAGATCATTTTCGTCGTCTTTCTTCTTCAACTTGGATGTGATGAAGCGCAACTCACGAATAATCGCCTGCAGGTCCCGTTGAGCCTGTTCAGCCAATGAACAAATAAGACCCGAACTGAATTTTTTTGTCACACATTTCAAGTCGCGATTTGAATAGATCATTTACGGCCAATTTCATTGATCTATATCCCTCTTATCATTGCGAATCAGCCAACATGAACGTGATAAACGTCATACGTGCAAAGAAAGATAAGAAAGAGCGACAAAGAGCTTATAAGAAAATATAGTGCACAATATCGAAAGGCATTCACACAAGTTCCACATCACAGAGGTCAGATTCTATCCTGGCTGAAATCAGTCGATCGATACACACGTTCGCATACTGAGTACTGTATATACTCTTATTGCTACTGATGTAAGCCTACATGGGCTTATAGGCTAGCGCTCCCTTTCTTGTTCTCTCCATATCCAAGTTGAGGCAACAAGTATCACAGCATCCGAGCGCAAAGCTTACTCATCGTTTATGCAAAAAGCTGCAGGGTTTTTTTTTTTTACATTTTAGAAACACACGATTCCAAATAGCCTGCTGCTTAAGACCGGGACTGTGGCGTGAACTGGCGCTATTGCACCAGATGCGAAGCGTCTGCTGTTAGCAATTTAGCTGCTGTCATTATCTCTGCGTATCAACGTCGCATCCATGTACTCTTTTTAAGATACCGACATTATATCACGGTAAAAAAAAACGCAAAAAAAAAATATGGAAAGAGTTGTTCTCATTTCGGGAGTGCTATTAATCCCGCATTATTTAAACGTTAAAAAGAAAAAATTCTAGACGAATTTTTACGTCTGTCTTAAAAAAGAAAGGCTTTTGTTGGCCAACGTTAGATGTGCAGCTATACCAATTATACACAATGAAATGAGGAATTGAGCAGTTGGTACGAGTGAGAGGCAGCCCATAGCCCCGAGTCGCTCTTGTACTCCGGGAAAAACCGCGTGCGGGTCGCGCGCTCGCTGATTATTTACGTAATAAAGCTATATAGACTTCTTCACGCATCCTTAATGGTTAGGATAAGAGCACTAGCAGTCCTCCGATGGTCAGCACGAGTGCAAACTCAAAACTTTTCGAATAAGAGTTCCTGATAGAGAGGCAAAAGAGAAATGGACAGCGTTGTGTTGTCGCAGTTCCCGACATATATAATGGGCCGAGTGACGACCGAGTTCCATCAGCGATGGAACTTCTCTTTCTATATTTGTGTGTGTCAGTTGCGAGTACACACACACACACACACACACAGCATACACACAGAAAAGAAAAGAAAGAACCATCCGTGTGTCCGAGAAAAGGCTAGCAGCTGATTCACTGAGGCAGCCGGTGCGTGTATGTACAAAGAGTTATATTATATAATGTGGATATAGCAGAAAACAACTTTGGTGTTGTCCAACTTTGTGATTTTGCTTTTCACTATTGAGAGATATGGCTGCTGTATAGCTCAGCACAGATATAAGTAAAACAGCGCTATAGGAAGGTGCTGGATGTACAATCGCCAACGCATAGACGAAAAAAGTTACATCGTCTTGATTTATTTATTGCATTTTTTCCCTAAATATACGATAGTCGTCTTTAATGTATCCTTTTAAAAGTCCCACTCCTTTCTCCCAACGCTGCCTGTTGTTCCTAGCAAGCTCCCAACCAACTTCCACGTATATGTAAATAGGCGGATATTGCAAAATGAAAACCTGACTTCATGATCTCTAACATAGATTCAGGTCCGTGCCATTTGAAAGCCCTTAAAAAAAAGAAGACACCGGTATGAAGCAGTCTTCTTGTCGTACCTCTAGGCGAAGTACAAGACAAGAGGGGTCGTTGTCAATAGGAGTCTAAAGTCAACTAACGAGTTTGCAGTGCGGAGGCTTGTCGTCCGCCTCCTCCGTCTCAGCGTAATGAAAGCCGCACAAGCGTGAATTTCACGAGAAGCGCAGCAAGTATATAGCACGGAAATGAAGTTTGACGACTGCCTCTTTTATGAGCCCGAAGCAAATTTCTTCTTTTGACTTTAGACGTGCACCGTCAGAACAACTCCGCGTCTCTGACAGGAATTAAAATCGATAAGGTTAGCTTTGAGCCCAGTGGCATTGTTGTTCTAAGGGATGCAAATACTATACAATAAGCATAAGTCAGACATGTATAGATAGACCGTGTACCATGTTTTTTTAACATAGAGCGAAAATATGTTGCCTATGTTTTTCTACATGTTGGGAAATTCATTGAAATGTTGAGCCAATAAATAGGGGAAACTGCCGAAGTATTTTTAGTTTACTGAAACACGATTTTTGGTGTTGCTATTGGTGACGATCAAACGACACGTCAACACCGGCTTCATCCGAGTCTCACTCCTCGTTAAGTTCTTTTTTTTTACTCGATGAATTCAACACTTGGGAAACAGCAAAAAAAGAATGAAAGTGCCCTTTTTTCACTCCCAGTTCATTTCTTTCGACTTCACTAATGGGTTTCATTCCCAACGCGACGGAAAACTTTTCAAAACCCGTTTAAAAAGGAAATGTCATTAAACAGGACAATGATAGCGAGGTCCTATCTTCAACAACTCACAACTAAGGAGTCTGCAGATTGAACTTCATCTCTGAACACGCAAGCTGTCGATCAATTTTAAACAAGAAAAAAGGTGGAATAAAAGGAGGGGCCGAGATGGGGCGCAGTCAAACAATTGAACCTCCCACAGGTTATTATTCGAGCAATAATCAACGGACAAATCGGTAAGGGGTCCAGGGTCCTCACGCAAATCGTGAGGATTTGGATGAGAAAGCGAGGCAGTGGACGTATAAGAAACGTAGAGACCCGTTAATAGCGCTGGTTTGATAACGTTGGGGTCGATACAACGTGTTAGATTTCCCTCGAGTGTATACCATTCAGTCTATAAATAGATAGAACACTATATTTAAAACCTTTTTAATACTGCACAGCTTTTATTTCCGCTTGCATCCAAGCCTTTTCATCCCCTTTTTTCTTTCTGATTATTCGGCCGCAGTTTGGTATACAGTAAGAGTTAGCTTTATAAACCGAAACTTTTAATTTGTTGGTGGTAACGAGGTACGTTATACCGAAAGTTGGTAGGACGTGTAATCAAACCAATATTCAATTGAGAAAAAAAAAAGCAATAAATTCAGTTGTGCAAGAAAGGAGGGAGTGAGAGGCTTTGGGCAAAATATATGATCATAATAAATTAGAGGCAACGAGCTCCTTTCTGTGTAATGCAAAGAATCGATTTCCACTTGAGAGTCGTGTCTCGCGACAGCCTTTTTTTACTGCATTTTTATGCCGGCCAGAAAAATCCTGAAAGAGCTGCGCATCAGGTCTGTGCACACTTGCCAATTTTTCATTGAATCTGGGGAGTGTCAGCTCTGAAGAAAGCAAAAAAATGTTCCACGAAAAATAATGCGTTTTCTCCATGATTCTTTATACACCACCTTGCTCTCCTTCTTCTTGGAAGTGCCCACTTTACCCCGAATCATGTACGAGTTGCACGGAAGTGAAAAGAATCAACGCATTTTCTTCACCAATTGGCGAATGGATATCTCACATTAGTTATACACTATAGCCGAGCTACAGCGTACAAAGTTCAGTAATGTACATGCGATAGAGATCCTGAGTAAAGTATACTCTATCCCTCAGCGTGCAGTTACATATAGCTATAACGTTGCGCATTTACATTTTCCTCGGTACTATAAAGCCTTATGAACCGATAAACCACGCAATAAAGGCCATTTCCATTGTAAGCTTCCCTACCGCCCACGACTCTCTGTGGCATTGATAATAATGTTAAATTCTAGCAATGTGCAACGCCGTTATTTCATCCGGATAGTGCTGTTCCATATATACGCGTTTACATGGGGTCGTGCAGGATCTCCATCGATTTTCCTTTTCTTTTTGGTGAGATGAGTTTTCCCATTTCTGAAGAAGAAAAAAAATGGCAACAAAAAAAAGGAAAAAAAGAAATGCCGCCTATCTGTCCTACACCCTCAACTATGCCCTATATTAAACAAGGCGGTGAGATGACTGAAGGGGGCCCGAACAAAACGCTATCGATTGACGGCTTCCTTTGTCTTCTTATATTGTTTCGTTTGTTTATTCGCTGCAATCACGCGTGAATAATATCCGAGATTGCTCACCCATTTTCTAAATTTTTCTCATGTCTTCCAAACAAAAAAAAAAGGTGGTGATAAACGATGGTCTTCTTTCTTTTAGGTAAGAAGCATCACGTGGTTTACCTGGATACAATAAGGAGTGGACGGGCTATCCTCGTCAATGGCGAAGCCTCCTGCCCGGCTTCCGAAAGTGGAAGACTGCGCATTAGCTGAGATCATGTTGCCGTGAACGAGCGATGGTTCGGCGTGGTGTCCCGACGACTGCTGCTGGCTAACGGGCGCATGCTGCTGCTGGTGATATGAGGCAGAAGTCGGGAAATGGGGTAACGTTGAGCTATTTCCTGGACCGACTCCACCTCCACCAGGGCCGCCGATGATGACGCCTCTGCCTCCGTTTCCTCCTACGCCTCCTAATCCCGACCCTACGCCACCGCTGCTACCGTACCGGTTCGTCAGATTACTGGTGTACGTGGGAGCGTAGGAAATGCCTGACGCACTTCGGAAATCGTCATCCATATCTAAGACGTTGGCCAACAGGCTGCGTGACGATCGTTCCTTCAGTTCCATCTCTTTGATACGGCTGTTCATCAGGATCGTTTTACGCGTCACTTTCTTGCCCGGCCGACTCATTCGTAGAATCCAGGGCAACCAGAGCAAGAACAGCGTTCGCACCTAACCATCAACCATGTAAACTCCTGTTAGACGAATGGATTTATTTTGAAATTTTTAATTATAAAAGGACTTACCCATCCTGGCATGTCGTGCATTTCTGCCCGTCTGTGGTGATAGTTGAGAACGACGACGGTCAGTACAACGGAAGAGGCCACCATAAACATGATGCAATTGAAATAAGTGCCTAAACAAATCAAGTTAGTCATATCAGTTATCGCCATCATGGACGGACGTCCACTGATTGGATACAGACTTTCGTATACACTGACATTGAGACATTGAATTGGTAACAAGCATCGAAACACGATGTCATGCATATTCAATTGCACAGCATTCAAATTAGTTTCCTCTGCCCTCTCCGCTTTCTTTCTCGGAATGGCAAAAAATTTGGTCGTCAACATATCACCATCGTTCTTTGTTCGTGCTGGACGCTGGCTAACTGGGTTAGACATAAGTAGCCTATAAGCAGATGTTTGATGAAAAAAAAACCTTGTCTTCTTTTGTAATGATTAAACAATCCACTTGTTCTATGCGAGGTTTTTCTTTTTACGATTGGCCGAAGAAAAAACATTAATCCGCCGGCTGCGTGGTCGTTCCATCACCCATTCTTTGGCTGCTGGACATACCCACACGAAATCTACTTGTAGAACGGATCCTTCTTTTGTCATTCGAGGCTACACATGACTTTTACAGAGCTGGTTTCCAATTATTCTGAGCTGAAGAGCCATTCGTATAAATCATCCCTGTGCTCCGGTTCAAGTATTATTACAGGGGAATTCGTTTCAAAACAATCGTTAATCATTATTGCTATGAATAAAATTACAGGAATATTTGGCAAAATCTACGACGCCAGCCTGCGATGGAACAATGCCTGGCAACTAAGCAGAAAAATATGATAGAAAACGAAAAACAATAATTTACGATTTTCGGTTCCAGTTTGTTATTCTGCTGTTTTCACCCGGTAAATTAACGTTTTCACTTGCAATAAGAAAAATGGGCCCAACGTTATACCCTCCATTGGCGAAAGGAAAACATTAAGGCAGGCATGTTTTCTGTATTCGCTGCCTCACGCTCCCGTTATTTATAGTTATGATGTGTGCTTTATTCTGTAAACACATCATAAAGCGCACTCAGGATTTTTCGTTTACCCTTTTGAAATGAATAAGGTATACGAAATTCCGGCTAGGTTGAGCCTCTGCGTAAACTTTCGAAATTGTTTAGGTATTCAAAGAACGGAAACTAGACCGACGAAAACCGGCGCCAGCTCAGTGAGTATACCAGCATGTACTCAAATGTTCATTAAGCATTCATGCTCTATGTCTAGACTAACAGAAGAAACGGAATTGTTTGAATAAATAGTTCATGCACTTTAGTTACACCGTGTACAGCTGGCTGCCGGTGCGAGAGGTGTAACATGGGTGAATTCCGACACTTCCCAAACGTGTAATTCAACATGCACAATTAGGAATTGAAACTGGGGCAAGAAGGAATGGAATCCATCGCACCACACAACCCAAATATGCTTTTTTTAGTTGGTATTTCGACCGTTTGCTCTGTGGTGATGTGCAACAGTTTGTCTAGTACCAAGTTTGAACGACAAACGACGTAATAATGGAGGAAAGTAAGGCGGAACTGAGTGAAATTTCATTGAAAATGACATTAGAGAAAAATTTTAAATGCGATGGTGTTACCTAGAAGCGGTATGGCGTCGGAAACTTGAGGCAGCGTTTCGGCAACCAGGTTGAGAAATACCGTCAAAGACAGCAAAATGGTAACTCCTACGATTTGCGAATAAATAGAGAAGAAAATAAACAATGGACAATCACCATGGGTGTAGTATGAAAAAGGAAACAGTACAAAAGAATAAAGTTTGTTGTCTGTACATTTTTAAAGTATGCAACAAGGAAGCAACAACAGCTGCTGGGAATCGCCCACGCTGTATAAAAAGCACCAACGAGACGTCTAGTGGAAAACAATGGTAGACGTCTCACCCCGAAGGTACCAGACAATTGGATATAGGCGAAAAGCTCCCGGCAATGTCGGAAACACGGCAATAAATACGTGAAATATTGTGCCACTAAACTGCCCTAACGGCTCGGACGAAAACAATGGCCCCGACAATAGCCGTCAGACTCACGCTGGAATAAGAATGGCAACATTTTATGTACCCTGAAACTCACGAACTTGTACGTATATAAACTTTTAATTGTCTAACCGGGGCATCTATACCGATTAAAGTATACATCTTCAAAAACCTTTAAAAACTGGCAATAATCCGTCTGGGATGAAGAGCTCTTAAAATATCGCATTTGAATGTGTGAATGTTTCATTATACGCACTAGCAATAATAAAAACTTGATGGTACGTTCTATACAGTGCTTACGCTATGTTTATGGATAATATGTAAATTGAAAAGGTCATTAAGTACGTATCACGCATGTGCGGAATAGATTTTACAGGTCTAGAAATATATGTGTCCAGTTTTGGACGGCCGGAGTGTTGCTGTCGGTTGGGGCTCGCCGTTTGAATAATAGATTCCTTCCTGTGCGTCATGTGTTGTGTTGTTGCCTGCACCTTTTGCACGAGCTAAGGCGCTTGTGTGCTCAACGCAATCGACGACATGAGAACGGTTGAGCGCTATAGACGCAGGATGACGCCCAGAACGGCCTATTGTCAGTCAGAAATCACGTGTTCCAATTCCCACTCCAGGAGTATATACATATAGCCAATGGCCAGTGCAGAATGTGTATATGAAATGCGATATAGAATCCAGCCAGTGGGAATAAAGCCTTTACAAGGTGGCAAGCAGACTCTTTTGATTGACGGGCTATATTCTTCCGATTCCCCAGTTTGTTTTTTTCCCTTCATGTCTCCGATTCAAAAAAAGTTTATATACAACACGGATGTTACCGGAGCAACCTTGGCGGACCGACATTCCCATTTAATCCTGTTTTTGTTTTTATAGCTTTGAAAAGATTCAGCAGCAACATATATAAGGAGAAGGCAACAATCATTAAATATTGAAGAACGGAGTAAGTGACATTGTCGTTCGCCCCGAATCATCTTCCCCCGCAGGGCCTTTGTTAGAGCAATCCTATGACCGTATGCATCCCGTTAACATTGCTTGCAACTCACCAATTAGAGCTATTGTGCAACTCATTAGTTGATTAAAACTGACGTGTAGTTATGGCAATTTTCAAGATTACAACCCAATTGTTAATCTTTGAAAATTACGATTGTTACAGGTTCTGATTCATGCACATATTTCCTGTATACGCATAAAGCCTATGCGTATCATTGAAATTTCTACAATCCTGCAGGTTCATTGGAATGTATTTGAAGGGCGGTTATTATGCACGGTCGATATATCGTTTGTAAAGAACGGGAGAGCAGATGAGCATCTCTACGCTGTTATGCAATTGCGATTGAAACCTGCCATAATCCTACGCTTTCCTGCCACTAAGCCCCTTCTGTATACGGATACTATATAGGAGAAGGTGATCGATTCTTTAGATTTTCCAAGTTCAAAGTAAATAACGACAATCAAGGCACGATTGACGGCGAGCAGAAACGACGAGCGATGGACCGTAACGATGAAAACGAGAGTCGCAGATTTGGAGTGCTGCTGCCGTTTTCCATTTGATGTTGTGTTCTCTTCCTCCCTTTTTTTTCCTATTCCTCACATACTTTATACGTTTAACGTGATGTAGTAGATTTTATTTTTTATTTTCTTTAAGTGCAAGCTGCACGATGCTCCCTGTCTTTACAAAATCGATAGGTACGCCCCATGCCGCTTTCCCATCGTCAACCCTTATTCCTAGAAGATACACTAATAATACATCATGGATACGTATGCAGTGTTTTTGTTTGTATGCTATGCATATAGTCCTATAGATTGAGAATGCAACTGTCTGTAGTGATCCGCTATACTTAACACGTAATTGCCTACCGAAAATCGAAAACAAAAAGGTATATCTTAATGAATGGTGAGCTTTCCTTTTGCAATACTTAGGCGGAAAAAAAGACCCCCCGTGACGCACGTACGTGTGTGTCCTTTCCATTTATTTTATTTTGGAATTTATTAATGTAGACATACCAAGGGTGAGCTTCTCTCCCGAGTCTGGCGGTAGGGTGAAGCCGAGAAGCGCCATGGAAGAAATGAGCACGGAAGGAACGATGAGATTGAAAAAGTAGTACAGCGTTCGCCGCCTGATGTGTATGGTGAAAGTAATGTCTACGTAAGGCTCGGGGCAGCATGTGTAGTATTCAACAGTGCGGTTGCTAGGTACGCCAATCAAATCCCATTCACCGTTCGTGATGAAGCCACTAATATCGCCACCATCCGTCGTCTTTTCAACGAGGTCCAACTGCGTTTAGCGAATTGAAAATGGTCAACGATGTGAAAACGAGAAGAAATAATTAATAAACAGACCATAAAACCATCGTAAGTCCAGCTGCCGAATTTCATTTTACACTGTTGATCGTCGAAGGGGAACCAAGTGATATCGATTTTACAAGTGCTCTTGAAGATGCCCGGTGGGATGTAGTTGCAGCTCCCGTTGTGCCGCACAACAACATTGGTCTGGAACGTGTTGTCGAAACCTTCATCAGCGCTACATTTTCGCACGAGTAATAAACAAAAGAATTTTGAATTTTTTTTAAGATGAGATGAGTACCAAGAAGCCAAATGAGGGAAACAAAGTTTAATCACAACAAGCAAGGGAAGCAAATTGTTTCAGGAGGAAACACAGCTAACAAGAAAAACTGGAGAAGTCTTCACAATATTACAGGGCCCACTCCATTCCACACAACGAAAGGCGAAATGAAATCATTGCCACTTCCTTCTACGCCAACGATTTGTTTGGAAACTATATGATTGGGTTCGCTATGAGAAGAACTGTTCTAAGTCTGTATATATAGCATTTCACTGGTTTTAAAAAAAAAAGAGAGAAAGGAAATAGTGGGAGTTATGAAAGAAATAGGAAGAACAAGAAAACTCATATACACCCCAAACTTTTGCAGTCATTGGTTCTCATTTTGTTTTCCGAGTGGATTCCCTTTCTCCATCGCTGTAATATAGAATGAGGAAAAGCGTGGCACCGAATGGCAGAACAGAGTCGGAGAAACCGAAAATTGATGGTTCTCCATGGCGCGTTGTTTTCTCATTTTGGATATAGAAGGCATCCAAGTAATTGGAGAACGCCAGTCAGTTGGACCGGTGGAAATAGATGAGTGCGCATGAGGCGACACACACACACTGTTTCTCTTATACAGCTATATGGGCCTGGCTGGTCCTGAATCGTCCTCCAACTCTTTACAGCAGTTTTCCTCCGCCTGTGCCGATCAATAGGTCTCGGGTTTATTATATAACTCTCGCGAGGCAAAGAGGTAAGTGTTCAGCGGCCAGGCATCTCTTCCTTCATTTTCCCTCGTGTGCGAATGATTTATTTACTGTCGAAAGAAGTTGTCAGTTGCAGCAATTGCTTGAACACAAGTTCAGCGTCAGCCCTAGATGCTCTTAATGGAGACATGGCAAGTTGGCAACTCAGGGTGGAGATGCTTCATTTCACCGTGTGTTGTACGATGTCCTACTTGTTGATTCAGAACTAGCTGGGTTTGATGAAACCCCTTTCTTTTTTTCTAGAATAGTTTGTACTTTAAGTTTCACGTTTGCGCGAGGCTATATGAAAACTGATAGGCACGGTAAAGTGGAATGATGTCAAAACATTCCGACGAGTCTCAGTTGAACTGCGTACTATATATTTGAAAGAGGAATATGTTTGATTTTGTTTGCTCGGGCCCGTTATTTGAAATGTTTTTGAAATTAAAGTTACGCAGACGTGCTCTGCGTGAGCTTTGTCAAAGGAATATAATCGTGTCATTTGCATGCCTTTTGTATACGCCCACTGGATGTACGTGCAAGAATCAGTGAGCCCTTATTTACATTCTGGAGCTCGTAATCTCTGATACGCATTGCTACCGAGTCGTGGAAAAGAGGCGCCGGGAATGGGGGCGAATGTAAAGAGATATTATTGAAATCTTGAAATCCAATGTAACTTGATCTCGGGCCTCTTAGTTGAACGTCGGCGCACTCCACACTCGAGGGATCTTTCAGTGTAAGCGAACCTCCATTATAGATTTCCATCGATCGTACGTATACCTCACCGCTACGTTACCTATCGTCTACCTATATATTCGGAACATCCTCATTCAGTGTTTCGTGGCTCTTTTAACTACTGTGACACAATCCAGTCTTATCTTTCAATATGTTCGTCTTTATTGTTTGAGAAATGATTTGATATCGATTGACAGGCCCGAACGCATTCGGCTTATCAACAGAATTTTTAAAAAATAATATTATATACTAAAATTAATGCGTATAGCAATCAATCGGATAACCTGTTGTAGAGAAGTATGTCCGGCTTCCAGATGCGGTTGGGCGGGATGCGGACATCCTTCACTCCGCTGTAATTCGCCGGGTTCCATATAAGATTTTGATCCCTCCAATCCTGCAGTGGTCACAACAAAACATAAGACAAAGGGAAGAAAAGGAACAGGCTTATATGTGAGAGAGCACTAATTAATTTTCTAGATATGTATACTCTAAAAGCAAAAAAAAAAGAAAAAGAAGAATGGGTTCTCGGGTTTCTCCACATGCCGATTGAGGACAGGCTTCACTCGAATAAATGCGACGCAGGACTATTCACTATTTAAGTGCATGGTGCTTTTTTGCTGCTATGCTCTTTGCCCAACTACAAAGCGGCACACAGAGTTTAGGGAACGAGAGAAAGGGAATAAAAAACATAAAAAACGGCAATGCCGCCGAAAAAAATAGGGAAATAAACTTACCAAGTTAAGCCAGGCGTTCGTCGTTAGAATTTGATTTTTTTCATCCTAGCAGATAAAACGGAATAAGTAGATCATTAATCTTTTGCTACCACAGTGGGTTTTAGAAATAAAGCTACTGAAACAAAAGCCGCCCTCCCCCCGCAAAATTGCGTAGTCAAGTTTTACTATTTCCTTTTTTCCTTTTTTTTTTTTTTTAATATGTGTGTCTCATGGTTTTTGAATTGAAGTCAAATCACCTTTTGCCAACGTTACAGGTCTCTGTGGACGAAAGGCAGCAGTACTTGGTAATGGATTTCATTCAATTCATAAGGTAACAACGTTCATACATTTTAAACCCAATTTCACCGGAATGCCGTGTTAAGGATTCCACAATCCACATCCACATCTGCATTTAATAGTTATAGTTATTGTTTCATAACTTGATTCGTTTATATTCTGCCATGTCCGCTGCGGTAAATCATCAAACATGCAATTCTAAAGCTCGGAGTACAGCACACGGGATTGATAATGAAAGCTTAAAACGGATTAATTAGGTAACCGGAAAACTTTGCCTCAATTCGCTACGTTAATATAATGTGCTCATTTCATTACGGTTGATTCGTACCACGTCAATAATCTGCATAAGAGTTAATCCGAAACTGACGACGACTGGCTCTGACTCATTGAAAACCGGCCTCTCCAGTGTGTTGTACTTGTCCAGCAGGTTAGTGAGCAATCTCTTCTCGTTAGGGCCACCACGACAACCTGTGGAAAATACAGACAAAAAAAAAGTTATGAAATCTAAATTGATTGCATTTTTTAAATGTGTTTGCTGGACACAACTTTCTCCTCCTTGCTACTCAGCAGTTGGTCTAAACTGACATTCAAAATCTTTTACGTCCTATTGCGCATTTCATGTTAAGATGGACTTGCCAAACGGAACTTACAACTTTGGAACCCCATAGCGAGCCAAGTTTGCTTTTACGTGGGAGTCAAAATAATTTAAGCGACCTACGAAAAAGCAATGTAGCATTTAAAGCATTCAAACTCCTTTGGGGAATGATAACTTGCCAAACTGAATTTTTCCTCAACAAGTTACACACGCGGGTACGTGCTCATGGCAGCGAATCCCGTTCAAGTCTTTTCAGGTCTTTCGGACATTTTACTGAAATTTCTATGACAGACACTTCTTTATATACGTCCCCAATCTGGTCTATCAGCCATTAGTGAGGTCGTGAATGTACGTGTGTCAATGGTTCGGTGGATATAACACAGAACTTGTACTGAGTTGCGACACGTTCGATTCGTCGAGATGCATTTCATTTTCATTTTCATTATAAGCGATTGTGATGTTGTCTCTCGATCAATTCATATCCTAAAAAGAAGATCTCACGTCCAATGTAAACGCTATATCTATTACCTAAGGTGTGTTGATCTGTTCGATCTGACTTGTGTTTGTCAAACGATCCGTATAGTCGAGGCTTAACATCCCACCATCGAAAATTGTGCGTGAATAACCAATTAAGAGCCCTTCACCCTCTCCCTCCCTCCTCCCAAAAAAAAGAGGAGATGCTCCACTTAGTACGCAAGATCTGTTTGGAAAAGACGATTTTAATCATTTTGGACGTTGTGTCATCAAAACGTGGATGGCATAATGCCATCACTGTCAACTTTCTATCGGGATTCATCACGTTCTTATTCGTATCGAAAGGTTAACAAAGTAAACGTCCTTATTTTTCGGGCGTAGGATGGAGATTAAAGCGCAAGTTTATTAAAGAATAAAGAAAAGGTTAGAGGGAACGCGATAAGAACAAAGAGTGTTTACTATAGGTAATATGCTGAAGGAAGATAGAAAAGCAATGCTGAACGTCAACCATAATTTTGTCGCTACGAATGACATTTTTTTTCAGATTTCAATCTCCATCGATGTCATCTTTTCTTTCTACTTTTTTTCGCATTAGATTGCAACGATGCTACATTATGGGCTTAGAAATCACGGTGCGTATATAACCGTGTGGCACTGTACGTCTATGTTGGCTGTGGATTTTGACGGAAATTGATTTAGGGCTGGAGCTCAGCGTCATACATAGCAGACCGTATATAAGTGTGTCTGTATGTATATCGATCAAGAGTTCCATTCGCACGGTATAAAGATGACGCTTCTTGAAAACCTTGTCATCCGACCGGAACTCATCCAGCGCTCTGCGATAACAGTGTCAACTTGACACCCACCCAAATAAGAGGCGAATATTATCTTTTGAAAAAAAAAAAGAAAATGGAATTATGTCTCAGAAAATGCGACGAAGGTGTAATTACTGAGGGCAATGGAAAACGAAGAATTTTCCCATTAGCGTCATTTAACCATAGACGACACCAATGAGTTCGGCAGCCCAACAGTTCAGTGACAGCATATATAATACACAGACGCCATTCCATCTCCTCCAGAACTAATTTCCGGCAGAGATAATCGAATAGTTTCCATTTGCTGCTGGTCCCAACAACAAAAGTAATTTACGATATAGCTAATACTTATATTGGCACATAAGAAAACATTCAGAAAGACAGAATTCGCTGATGGTTTATGAAAAACATTTAAAAATCGTGATCGACGCCTCATTTCCGTCCAACTATCGGAATTTCGAAAGAAAAACTATACGCTAACAAAAGCAGCTGCGTATATAGACCGACCTGGATTGATAACAAGGATTTTACGATGCATCGATGTAAAATGGAAAACCGATGCGAGGGTAACCAAATTAAGTGTTGCCTGCTATCGATAAAAGCTTTAAATAATTTTTGTTGCATTCCCAAGTAATCAAAAAACGCGTGTGCGTTTCCCCTTTTGACAGCAGAGCCATAATTCTCTGTCATATCTTCTAATATGATTGCCTCAGTCGCACTCATATATTCGTACAGAATCTTTCCCCTTTGCCCCGTGTAATTACGTTTCAAGTTGCAAAGTGTTCCAGTAAAGTAGAACTGATGGCCCAGCAGTGCAAGGCAGCACCGTGTTAAAGACTAATGTGTCACTGAAAGTACATACTGCATTTGAACTGCACCTGGGTGCTGCGTAAAGCGAAACTATTACGCATGCCCCTCACTCCATCGATTTCAAAACGTTACCCGATACCGGGGTACATTTGGCTTAGATGTCTACCCTATCATGTGAAACACTCAGAATAAATCTTTTCATGCTTTTTTTTTTATTTATCTTTTTTCTTGCCAACCCTTTTCAACCATAAAATCGTGAAGCGCCAGTGATTGAATTCATTCGAATGAACGTGCATTTAAAGCATATACGACAACGAATGTAATTGTTCGTTAGTTGGTTGTCTTCATATATAGTAGACGTGACGTAATCCGTTGACCCACTAAGACACACATCTCTACCCGACTAGAGGAAGAAAAAAACAAACTGGAACGGGAGATACTAGAAATAAACATTAGTCTGAGATACATATTTACTGTGGCCGATGTTATACGCTTAGGTTACCCGCAATGATCCCAATAACTTGCCGATATCGGAGGATTTCAGATCGCGTTGCGTTATTCGCCCTAAAAAAATACGCTTTTGCCATATCAACGTCTGGATATCTAGGTTTGCCTCTCTGTGATTACGTGGAGAAGGTGTGGTCCTTGTAAAAGAATTTTAGTTGATAGATTTATGCTGCGAACGAATGATAAGCTTATCTTAGATAGTTACGGTTCGTGTATATACGCAATTATAAAAGATATCGTATTTCAATTCACCACGGTAACTGCGCACAGGTATAGTTACGCATTTAATGAAGGTACCAGTTAAAAGAAAAATCTAGTTAGGCTTACTAGTTTTTGCCAAAAAGGTGAAGCAGAGGCAAGCGTAGGCAGATATAGTTTTAAACAAACTGTTCCGACAAACAATAATAACTTTCAGTACATAGAGAAACTTTTTTCCCGTCTCTGATTGTTGACACAAGTTGTCGTTGTACGTTCAAACCCTATCTAGAATTTTCCTAACTTATTCTATTATTCGTTTAATTAGAATTTAATGCCTTGCCTTTTCCTACGCTGACAGCCATCTTGATGCTGTATACACACTCACGAACTTGAGAACACGGCGAACAATAAGAGTTATTCTAACGGTGTGACAGATCACGTGATTAGTTTCAATTGCTCTTTAAGGTTGCGGAAGAGTTACGAAGCACTTTTCCCTCACAGTTTTGAATAATACCAAGGGAAAAGATCTGTTACTCTATAGTCAAACTTTTATTTTTTTTTTATTCGTGTTTTGCTTTTTTCAGTGCTCGGTGAACAGCATCGAAAACGCTTCGGTTTCGGCTACGTTCAGTGCAATGTCACGTCTGGGCTTTCGGAGAAGGGGAAAAAAAACGGGCCACCGGGGAATTTCCATTCTCAACGGCCATGTTTCCAGCGGTATATAAAGAAAAACTGCCGCTGCCGTGCGACAGTCACCGAAGTGAATCGATGAATTTTAAGCACACTTTAGTTCAGCATCTTTTTGTTTTGTATATGTATGAAAAAAAGAACAAAGAAATGGGGTAAAAAGAAGCATCAGAAAACTAATGTACGAGAAGCGTGATTCGAAATGCGTTTCGTGTACTTTCAAAATAGGTGTCGAAATGGGAAGTTTATTCGCGCACCGTTGGATAGAAAGGTTGGAAGTACTCGCATTGTTTACACTTTTATACGCGGATGTTGTGCCCGTTTCTAATACTAGGGCAGAAAAACTTGAAGGAAAGCAAAAAAAACCGTTTCCTTTTTTAAACATCCATACGTGAAAAATTGCAAGACTCAAAATCCTTTTGCGGGAATGAAGATCAACGTGAAGGCTGCTGGACCCGCGAGTCAGCCAGGCGAAAGCGAACTTACCAAAAAGGTTAAAGAAGCGCTCAATAATGTCACGGTGATGCGGAGGGATATATATTAAAAATGTTTCCGCCAAAGAAAGAGAAACGAGTATAATCTCAGTTGAAAGAAAAAGTTCGTATATACCTGACGGAAAGCAGCAGGACACTCTGACAGAAAAGATTTTGATTTTGATTTTCCTTTATTGCTTTGAGCAAAGCAATAATAAAATGCCTGTAGCCATCGGCTCGCTATAGGTCGGATATTAATCGAATCAATGGACACGGAACAGAGATTCTTCCATATTGGATTCATTCTGGCATGTGTCACTGTCATTCTGTCGTTTTTCTTTCGTTTTCCCCCTTTTATTCTGAGAAACCACCTTGGTCTAGATCGATTGAATGGCATACGACGAACAAATAACATCGACGAGAGATAGAAGCAGGAAAGAAAATAAACCTTTCCCTTTTTCTAATTCTGATCTTTAGATACAGGCAGGTTACGTAAAACCATTTATTTTGTTTTCGCCGCCAAACAGACAAACGATGCACGAAAACAAACAAGACTAACAAGGCTACCCGCTTTTCGCTTTATAAGTTTCGCATCAAAGTTCTGGCTGATGAGCTTTGCAAAATATATCAGGGTTGCCGACAATCAGCAGTGGAAACTATCATTATAGTCCAGATGCGCAAGTTTTTCAATCAGCTGTCCCGCCTGCCAAAGATTTTGTACATTTTAGTATCTACCGTTTCTAGTTTGTTATTGGTATTCACTAACTTACAAGGACTTTTGTCAAATTATAGCTAAGAACGTTTTATTCGCCATTATATACCAATTGTGTTTTGCGAATGAGACGTTAAGGAAGATCAAAGGGTTGTGTGTGTTTTAAAATATGAAGAAGTTCAAGACCTTCTCATGTCCCCACGTAGGGACAAGTTGGTCCGGCAGAACAACTGACAAATTTTCTATTAACATCTTTATTCGGGCGATTCAGTATACATCAGGCTCTTGCTGTTGAAGACTTAAACTTAGTAGATGCGAGCCGTATACAGGAATAATTTTCTTTGCCTTAATTTTACACTGCGAGTTTTGAAAATGAATGTGTTTGCCTGTTCCCCATCGTCAACGAGATCAAAGACATAAGGTCGGGGTACGATTGGGTTCACCAAAGATGTAGGGGTGTTAGTTTGCTAAATATATATCTATATCGATCTATATATATTATTTAAATTCTTTAACGAGCGTTCGGTTTGTAGAGACGAATTATGCAAACATATAGAGTACCTTTGAACCTACGCGGGGAAAAATTAAATTTCTTGGGAAAAGTTATAGACTGGCTGTAAAAGTTGCAGTTGCACTTGGAACTTCTCACGCCTCGCCTTTTCTAGTTGACAGCGTTGTGAATAAATTATGGGTAGGCAGCGAAAAAAGCGAAGGCAATAGAATATACTACATACTTCTATATTTGTAAACCTTATTTCATCAACATGCAGTTTTACCCGTAGAAGTTAAAAAATGAAACACCAAAGAGATGGTCCTCTATCTGCAACATTTACTACTCACGATGCTATAAATACTTTTGACGGTCAACCGTATATAACTTGTTTGTTTATTTTCAAATCTGAGATACGACTGACAATGATAATGAGTAGCTTGCTATACTCTCCGAACCATTAATTATTCGCGACTTCCTGAGGCCATAGAAACGCTCGTTCAGCATTGAGACATTATCACGCTCCATCGTAAATGTTTAATAATTCTCTCGAGTCAAGTGTCTCGAGTTGTAAAATGTCATCGCTTACAAAGACCGGACCCTTCATTAAGATGCGCATCTTAAAGTTTTGATGTCGTGCACGATGACGTAAAGTAAATGCTGCCCTTTGACTTGTCTGCAATGATGACGACTTCATCAACATGTCATTCCAAATAGCTAAAATTAGTAAAACAGATAGCATCAGTAACAGGGTAAATCGACCGAGATTTTTTTAAGATAGTAAAAAGATAGATGTGATATGTGGCAACATTCTATCTTTGGTCACACGAATGGAGATGAGATCAAAATAAAACATGGTTAAGCCAACTCGTGCAGTTAAGATAACGGGGTCACGTTAGTTGATGCAACCTGCGTGATGTAATGCCTTACCGGTGCCTGTCTGTTGAAGACAAAGAGAAGTGGAACTGCAGTAAGCAGCTGTGCTTCAACGACAGAATCTGTGACAACACTCTACGTTTATTGAAGTAACGAAGCCGAATCAAGAGCCCTTTGAAACGTCGGTGATAACGAGCACAA
The DNA here is from genome assembly GCA_013167095.2 of Daphnia sinensis. Lineage (NCBI taxonomy): Eukaryota > Metazoa > Arthropoda > Branchiopoda > Diplostraca > Daphniidae > Daphnia > Daphnia sinensis. The sequence continues at coordinate 1,529,527 of CM023188.1, read as the reverse complement.
TCTGCAGTGCTCTTCCCCTTCATTTGTCCCGTTTTTTTTTTAACATTTGCGTGCTTTCCTCTTTTGTGAGAGTCAATGTCGTTTCATGGAGGCGAGCGCAGTTGATGTTACAATGAAAGTGCAGCGCTCTCCTTTTTTTCGAAATGACTTTTCTATCGCATACGTGACTGTTTGAAAATGGAAGCATTTTCAACGAGCATCTTTATCGGTATACACATACAATGTGTAGGGGCTAGATTTTCTTCTTATATTCTTCCTCGGGATTCGCTTCGAATCCCGTTGAACTTTTGATACTTGCCAATGCTCAGCGTCGGCTTCGTATAGCAATTGTAGCGTTTCGGTTCCGGAAAAAAAAAAGACCTGAAGCAAAAGATGGGACATGTGGAAAATGCTCCATGACGGGAAAAGAATATATACCCATCTTATATTTTGAACTATTGTGAAACGTGATTCATTGGATAAAAGGAAGATCTATACGAAAAAAAAAAAGGAAAAGGAGTATATTGTATTTTTTTTCATCCTGTGCATTCGAGCTGTCTGTATAAACATGTCTCTCTCTTTTTTTGCTCCGGGTGATGCATTTTTCTTTCCCCAAATGTTTGCTTTATTCAACACGTTGAAAGATTTTCTCCCTGAAGAAAAATGAACGTGAAAGAAAAAAAGGGCGTAAGGCATTTGGATGAAGAGTAACCGGAAAAAGAAAACAAAATGGAAAGAGATGCGTCTGGAAAAAAATGCAGCGGGAGAGACCCTGGGGCACCGGAAGCATTATGTTGTCACGGGGCACGAAAATTAGAAAGACTGAATAATTCATGCAGTTTGATGTATAAGAGTAAAAACCTGAATGTTGCGCATAAAAGCAGTCTTCGCTGTTCAGCATTCATTTTCTCGGATAAATGTCGAGTCAAGTGAAAATGTGGATGACGGGCCTCTCGCAATGGCCTGTACGTAGCTCTCCCCCCCGAAAAAAAAAATACGTGACGCTACCAGAAGTTATATCCCAGCATTTAATATACGTGAACCGTGCTAGGCGAGATACGTTGTTGCGAGGAGAAGGCCGGAATGATTGTGGGGAACTGTCACAGCCGCCCATCAGATCGCCTATATCTATGTATTTGTCCAGCAAGGCAGGCTCCAAACGTTGGTAAAAGTTTTTCTTGACGTCTAAGTGGGGTTCCTTACAAAGTGAAGCTGTCGCTTTTGAAACGTCTTAATGTAAAATGGAATTTTCACGAGCTCTCTGTTACATGTACATGCTCATGCATATGAAAGCATAGCCGACAGTTTCCCTTTTTTTTTATCAAATGCCATACACAGGCTCAACACTAACAATTGAAAAATGAGTGGCGTTAAATTAACGTCCTTTTTTTATACCCAGCGCACAATACGTCAAATTGTCCAGAAAATTGAAAACGCAAAAAAAAAATATTAATAAATGGAAAGACGCGTATATCTATAGATCCTGCATCACAAAACTAAATCGCTCATATACTTTATCAATTGTGTGTGTATTGACTTTGACAATGTAATGATGTCCGGAGCACTTTATACTTGGACAGTCTGGAGCGCAGTTCCGAAAAAGAGGAATGAACGCTTCAGTGTCACGGACTGATTAAGGGAAAGATTAAAATCAAATCATTTTGAAAGAAGAGTTTTCCATGTTGATGAGCAAAAAGAAAGGCATTTCTTGTTGTATATCAAAGTAGGTGACAATTACTGCTGCTCAAAAGCCATTACGCAACGTATTACGGCTATCGCTTATCTCATCTAAAGAAAAAAAAAAAGAAAGTGAGCTCAAGATTTAATTTGAAATAGTTCATTCGTGTTACCGGGAAATCAACGGGCAAACGATGAGAAACGCGCGTTCAACAGGGCAAAAGAAGAACACAAGATTTTCAAAACCCGAATTTCACTACACTGCAAATCAAATTTTAGCTATTCTTGCTAGCGGCTTTTTTAATACTCTCAACAACAAAGTAAAAAGAAATGTGTTTTTTTTTCATTTTCGTATATCACTTATAACCTGGTATGATGCTCTTTGATGTAACACGCCGACGGAAAACGAGTTAAAGAGCTACAACAAAAATTGCGGAAAAAGATCTAGAAAGATCGTGACAAAATGCTTGCGTTCGAACAGTGAAAGTGGGATTACACGTGCCCGAGTCAAAGACGAAATGTCGTGAGCAAAAGCTCAGAAAAAATATGTGTGTCAAGAGCTGGACAGTGCCGGTCATTATGTCCGACATTTTATTATACGTGATAAAAAGCGTGTTTCTCTTTATATACCTTTTCAACTGTATATGATGATACAACTTTTTTCAATGCATGAGTTATTGCAGCAAGCTCGTCACGTTTCGTGAAGTACACACAGACACAACCCTGTGGCACGCAGGGGTGGGCACAGAATTTTCAAGGGGAGGCACGCGGGATACAACGTTCAAAGGAACGCGGCCATCCGTCCGGGCGGGGGATCTGATGTTGAAAAGTTTATTCTATGGGGAGAATGGCGAACATCACAATGATGTGATTTTTCATGTAGCTGTGCGGAGATAAAGAATAAAGCAGCTGCATTCTGGCTGATATGCGACTCTTGTGTGCTTCACTGAGCAAAGATTACAAAAATAACGAAGATGGAGAGGGTTTGTTTGAGTCTCTAAACATATTGGCGCATGCAGGAGTGTGTGTTTGCCACTATACTTTGCCTCTACACACAGGGGGGGTGCGAAGAATAAGACAAATGATAGCTCTAACCAAAGCCTGCTATACATATAGAGTGTGTGTGTGTGTGTGTGTGTAGCATTCGACCTAGGGCTTTTGATCCGTTTCTCTTGCATACATTGACGATTCCGGTTCTTGTGAAGCTCCTTCTTTAAGCTCCACATCGATCCTCTATCGTCAATTGGCCACACGTATTAGGAGCTTCTCCTTCATTAGAGACTATGCAAAGCTTTTTCTTTCTTGTCCTCGATTATCGTTCCTGTTTTTTTTTTCTTATGAATAATCTATTATATCCCATTTAAAGAAAATTCTGGATTAAATGCGCAGATTCGTGTATAGCAATAATTTTCGAAAAGGTTTGAATCCTATATTACAATTTCAACTTTGAAATTCTTAAGCTGAGATTATTATTGGTGAAAAGGGATGAGAAGAATAGCAAGAACTATATACGTGAGGGGTACGTATATATCCTACGCTTAAGGAAAGCAGGAGATATAAAGGACGGGCCTATTGGTGGATTTCTTCAAATTCGAGAATGCATCAAAGCTATAACATCTAAACCTTTCGGATGGTATCAAACATTCTCTTCTTTAAGGTAAAATTCTATTATTATAACCCTGCAAAAGCCCATGTGAATTTCGTGTTTCATGCCTCACTTGTGATATGTATCTTCCCATTTTCATTTCGTTCGATTGGCGTGACGAAAAAAAAACGACGATCTGGAACAAACTAATTCCTTTTCTAAAACTTTTTCGCCAGTTTCTCCTTAGATATAGCTGAACTTTGCGTGCCCACAAAGTTTTGAAAAGCCGTCTCAGTTCGTCTCTGACAAGATCGTCTAACGAAGTGTACACGGTAGTTGAAATATCGGGACCCGATTCCGAACCACTTCTGATTGGAGTGGGAGGGTGGAGCAAAGCACTTCAATATCCAAAGTTTTCATCTTGAGTCTATATCTTATAACCCACGAAAATCTTCTTTTGTTTATTTGACTAATGAAGGTATCATCAGTCTCTGAAGGGGAAGTCAATTAGGGGGCACTAATGAGAACTGCTGCGTTCTCCGGAACGCACAGCGCCGTTCAGAAGACGCGTCCTCTGGACTTTTTTTTTTTTTTTTTTATGTACCATTCCCTTTCATTGACCATCGAGAGGACATCAACTGTCGTCATAACTCATTAATGCTTCCACGATTTTCTGTTGTTTTTTTATTTTTAATTTAATGGCATTGTCTGCCGTGACTTGGCAATAGAATAAAATCAACGTCTGGCGGTTTGATGACAAATAAAAGCTAACTGAAATAACACTGCCGTTGGAGAGGCACCTGCTACGAATATTTTCTAGATTTGAATGCCTCCATAAACTGTGTAGCTTTTCCAGTAAAACAGTCAAAGTGAAATGGAAGGTTTTGCAATTTGCAATTTCCTTTTTCAACATTGATACTCTTGTTGCCGCACGGTAGATTTCGTTGCGAATGAATTAAAAAAAAACGTAAAAGGAATTCGAAATGATGAGATCGTAAAAAGGTCGAGTCGGCGCACAGCCAGTAAAACACGGATAAAAGCTTTTGCTCATTGTTATTTCGCCGAGAGCTGTTCTTTTAAGCGTGCGTGCCATGTCAAGCTATATGCAAGCCGAAGAGCATTGAAATTTTTATTCGCAGCAATATCATTACCGCAAGAGTATATTGCGTGAGTCTGTGCTATAGCAGCACATACCACGTATAATATGGATGCATGAGTCTTTGGCAATAAAGCTGATGGCATGTTATTGCTGATTGACCAGCATTCCACTAGGCACAATGAGTCCATGAAGACAGTCGTATTTAGGAAAGTAAACTTGGTATATCTAACATTACGTAGGCTACTACATGATCTTTCTGATTTTATTGTTATACAATCATTTCGAAATCATAAATTTGCAGCAATTAATCTGGAGGGTTCTTGTAGCCATGAAAAGGAAAACACTAGCAGAGGTAAACAGCGTATAATGTAACGGACAGCTTGAATATCGATTTGCTATATTGTCTATAAACTATCCCTCCCATCCAATTAGAGCTCGGAATGGCACCATTCCAATGCCGAAACTATCACTCACCCCAAGTCCCCATTCAGCCACTTTGAAAGAAATTGATAATTGTGCTTCTTTGTCTATAGCCTCTCTAAAATTTTTCACTAACACTTACGGTAATAGAAGAATGTGGCTGAAGATCATCAAAGATATCAGACAAGATGGGGGAGGGTCGTTAATCAAGCAGCTTAATCATTACGCCGTAAATCCCTCCGAAAAAGCCCAGCACAGTGTTCTTGACTTGTGGCACTATAAATCATCGTTCCGCCATGTCTGAAACCGATAGCCAAAGTGGAAGGCTCGGATTACAGTACCAGTATATCTATATATATTATACGTTATATCAGATGCAGCTCTACACGAAAGAGCGGTGCAATCAATTCTTCCTGATGTAACCTTGTGTGGATTTTATATATACAAGGAAACTGGTATAAGCGGGCTGCTGGTTGCTGGGGGAACAGATTTCAAAAAAGCGTATAATGCGAGGTTACCATCAGCCAAGGCGTCTGTACTTGGAAATGAATAGCCTGTGTAATGTGAATATGTGTAAAAAGAGTACTAAGGATATTGCCTCATTTTCAGGAAAGGGTTGAACAGTTTGCCGACTGCTGGACCCATTGCCCGCTTTTCTGAGGCCATTCAGCTGCTTGACGTGGGTGGTTTGCGTCCACCACTGAGAGTAAAATGGACTATTTGAATGTATAAAGCGGCGACGTACGAAGAAAAGCCATCCGGCTGCGACGTAGCGTGACTACATCGGGAGTGATGGCAGTCATGCGATAGTCCCTTTGGCCTTTCCTGCCACACTCTTGTCTCCATCTCCTCTTAACCCTTTTTTTTTTTATCATTGAGCTTCTGATCCTTTGAGTTTATTTGCATATTGTCACCAGGATTTTCCTTGTCAGATTTTTTTTTCCTATATTTTTATTTTATTTTTCTCAATAGCAGATTTCCGCGTCTGGAATAAATGTTTTTTTTTTCCTGTCCGTTCACGAGACTACCATTTTTCCTTCTTTTTGGTCGAATGTATAATGCAAAGAAATGGCGCAGATAACCAAGCGAGGTCGCGGAAAAAGGCTACGAAAAAAAAAATGATCAGAATGTCATTCAGCCAACACCCATCGCTCCTTATTATCACATCAATAAGCAATTTTTCATTTTCAAATGCCCAATAACTAACTCGTTATTTATTCAGCTTCAAGCTTTAATTCATATAGTACTCTTGTCCAGATCAATACCTAGTGCCCTTTGTTCGGTTATGAAAACTATATGTTTGAGGTAGTCTAACTTTCGTGGCTTTTTATGTGATCACCTGTCAGATTTTCATTTAAGTTATACGTTGTTTTCCTTTGTCAATGAATGCGGCAGTGTATGGATGAGGGATCTGTTTGAGCAGTCGCATAACGTCCGTGTGTATATGTACAACCTAAGCCTTTTTCAATGTACATTTTGTGAAATATTGACACAGGATGCCTGTGTGCACGCCCAAGAAAATTTGATATGCAACACAGTGTGCAGAGCTCAATCACCACGTCACGTCCCGTATGTAACAATCCGTTATAATTCAAGGTGCCAACCGTCAAAAGTGACGTGAATTCAAAAGGAAACGTAACTGATTCGCATGTAGCTAGCAGATTCTTCAACAACATACTTCATCTTGCATATAAGCTGACAAGTATAGCTTCAATCTTATGGCTAACCATCACGTCAGTTGTTCTATGCTGGACGAGCCTTGTGTTACGATAAAAACTGTTCTATTATTTAGCCTTGTCAGAAGTCATTATTACACATCAAACGAACACTCTAAGATTCCAGGGTACTCAACAAACCCAACAGGAAAAAGGGATACAAGAAACAGATCACTTACTGAACATTAAAGAGGCTGATATTAGATATGTTACGTCTATAGGGAAATGAGCCATTCAATGAACGGAAATCAGTTGCGGGACGTGCCGAAAAAGATTTCTGATTTGATTTCTTTGACAATAGTCTGAGAAAATCATCCCTTTTTTTTTATGTTGTACGAGTTCTCTGCAGAGATCTCACATTGCTCGAGGAGCTCCAAAAAATCTATTCAGCTTTTCAATTCGCTTACACTCGGTATATACAGATAACATTCACGAACTTTGGCCAGAGCTATTGACAAGAGTGCATCAAGTTTTGAGCAAACAATCCACACGTAAACACACAAACAGAGAAATAAGAAGAGGGAAAAAACAAAATAAAAGCTCAAAGGAAAGGCGAGGACTATACTATAGAGTCTAAAAAGAAGAAAGAGTATATAGCAAGGCTTCAAGTAGCGCCGAAGAGGAGCCTCCTGAAAAGGGTCGCATTCGAGCTCAAAACCGCTTAAGAGACACTATTGAAACATTGATGCCTACAGGCTAGGCAACAGAGTTATCGAGCAAGGCCAGATTAGACTAGTGTAACTACTGTTCTATAAAGAGTCAGCTGAGTCCGTTCGCTAGGGTCTAGTATATATATGTACGTTTTAATGATCTACCCGAGAGCCTTTCGCTCGTGTAGAGTTCGGACCGGAGAAACTCTATTCGCCAGTTGAAACGTTTCGCAGCCAGTAAATAAACAAACGGTCAACTTTGGTAAGAAAAAAATAAAAGCTGACGATCTATAATGAACAGGCCAAAGTATATAGAACTCACCGTGAATGGTAGCCAGTAGGAGGATGACGACGATAGAGGCTTCCATCGTCATCACAAAATTGAAAGCACCAAGTAAACTAGAGTCAAAAACATGCTCAGTCAACGTTCAAGTTTCAAGGTAGACACCATCAACTTCGTGTCGATGACAAACACAACGGCCAGCTGCTGCCTCCGACGACCAGCAATGGGGCTCAACATGTTGTTCCGGATCGTTTGCAAATACGTGGAACCATTTCTCCTTGAGAGTCTTAGTCCTTTTCAATCTTTATTCTTTCACTAGGAGGAAACAGAAAAAAAACACTGTCGTTGAGAATAAACAAAAAAAAACCCACTTTCCCTCCTGCTTTAATTAATGTTTTGAAGAGTCACAACCACTAGCTGAGCGTGAAAAACCAAACAAAATAATCACGCGAGTCTTTGTTTATCTGTCACGAGCCGCCACCTGCCGATAATGCAATTTGAAAAAGAGGCAAATGAAGGACGGTGGGATGACGTCGTTCGCACTGAAACTGATTGGCAAAAAAAAGAGATGCAGCAAACACAGAAGACTGGAGAGGAAAGACGAACAGCGGGATGTGCGCGTCGAACTCCGCACATAGCAGGGCCCCGTCTGGGCATGAACTGTAGGACCCGAGTGTCGACACTGGCAAGCACACCGCTCGATTCAGCGGATCTGACAGTAGCAGCAAAGGCGGCAACAGCCAGCCTCCTGCGCGCCCCTTCTTCCTCCAAATCGATGCATCTCACCTCAGCCGGAAGGAAGCAGCAGGAAAGCAGCAATGGCATCAAATAAAAGGCAAACGCATGCGCCCTGTGTTGTGGTTCATTGATGCCAATAACGTGGAATTTTTTCGATGTTTCAAATAATATACCATACCCTATTTGAAATGTTGTCGATGCTGCGCTATTAATACTATTGATTCACCTTGTCGTTGGATTTGTGGAGGATTCTAAACAAATAAATGATGATGTTACTATAAGTAAACAGATCTTTTTAAACTAGCCTTTTTTTTTGCAAGTCCACGCAGAGGGCTTTAACATACATATGTGTTTGAAAACAAAAGCAAAAAGCCTGAGCTGAAGAAGATGCGTTATACAGGATAAGGCAAAGACTATGTCTAGCAGTGAAGGGAGGGGGTCTTTTCGGAGGGATGCATGCAGATATACTGCACTGCCGTTGCATAATGATGCTGTCCCGAGAATAGCTCATATACGTTTGTCAACTGGCGCGTATAGCCAAATTTTTATCAGAGCGACAGACGGAACGAAGAGCTATATAATAATATGCAGAGGCCAAGTGAGAAACAAAGTTTTCCATTATAATAGAGCGTGAAGGAAAGCTTCACCGTTCTTCTGGGCTGGGGTTTTGTTGCCAAATTATACACGATGAACGTTGGTAAAACGGCAATATACAGAGCTGTCTATCATGCTAATTAGAATTTGAGGTAGGCTATATCAGAAATGCAAAAGGATGAAGAGACAGGTAAGCTGCATCTCCATTAGTATTTCATTATTCTATAATCTCAATAAACTGAATGATCACTAATGGTGGGAGGATGGGAAGCTCATTGCTGGATGGTTCACCTCTTCAGGATTAGACACAAACTCACGCGGGACGGGTAATACGTTTACGGGAATAACCGACGGACATTATCGCGCCATAATGGCGGTATATTTGCATTTGCATTCATTAAAACATATACAGTAAACGCTCAGCTCTAATGTATAAGATATAAAATCGTTCATAACGAGGTGTGTCGATACTGCTATATTGTTGAACTATATACCAACCACTCGTAATTTAAGCGGATTCACAGGACCATGGTTAATGACAGAAGCGTTCATGATTTTTTGTTCTATCCGACATCAAACGTCTCGTAATTTATCAACTCAACTTGATAAGTTTCATCGTTTTCTGGTTAAACACCACGTCTGACGTGTCAGCCTTTCAAATGTTTCTTACGATGGTTATGACAGCCAACATACAGCCCATCGTACTTCAAGCTTAAAGATGGAACATATATTATATATGTTGCCCCATGTTTTTTGTCCTTATTTATAGCAATGTGCGACCTATACGACACCACCGTGTAAATCCCACTGGAATATAAGGCACACATATCACCATGAGGTCCCGATCGACAACTGGGCTCTTACGCTAACACGATGTACTGAATCTTCACCATCCATGCAATTTCCCACCATTCTTCTTCTTATTATGATCTAGAAAAATGACGACATCCATCAGGACTGAAGACCATTTCTTTCTGCTGTATATAAACGCCTTAACGATAGCTGGTTGACATATACACAACATTTTAAGGAGGGTATGGCCAGCACGCAGTCAACAATGTAAGAGCCTTTGCGTTCATGGCTACAGTTCGTTATCAATCAGGCATCATCACCTTCATCCGGTCATGTCGCCTTATATACGTTACGCTATTCGTACTTTTTCATGTACTCACAATAACGCGGAGCTCTATTGTAACTACAGCAATAATACATCGGACTCATGATGTATACGTGTACACATTTCTTATACTTTTATTGCCTCCCTATTAATTTCTGGAAATATAGCTTTTACCCGGAGTGATTTTTATCAGGCTCGCATCAGACGGTTGCTGGACCCCAATGTAATAAGCCCTGGGTGGTCTATAGACTAATTTCGCTTGCGACCGTCTTCTCTTTTTTATTTTTGCTATACATAACCGTATGGTACAATGATTTCACCCATCTTTGCCATCGTACCCAGTTGAAAGCGCAATCGATCATTCGTTTTTTTTTTTTCAAGGGAAGATGAAGGACTTGCCGGAGATATGATATCTCAAATTTATCTTCTTATAGACGACTCTACATGAAGCAAGGCTTGGGATGTAGTACACTACTTCCGCTGTCCCTTCTTTGATTTCTTTCGTTGTTTTTGTCTATAGCCAAACGTACATGTACATCGAGCAGAGAAATAGACCTCCTCTAGTATTATTACACGGAGCATTGAGGCGAGGCAGTAAAACATAAAATGAGTGTAACGCTACAGTCTAGAAAGCTATAACTCTCTCGGTTCATCCCCAAAAGATGATGATCGATTTTCACTATATCAAACCGAATTTTCCAGCGTATACGTCTTGTGTCTACACAGGAAGTCGTCTATATATAAACGTACTAAATAAAGATGTCGTTGTCGTTTGTTTCTTATACACGTTCCAATAAGCATTTTTGTTTTGTTTCCTGTATAACAAAGGCTGTACAAAAGGAAAGAGAACTATATTTTTAAGATTTCTTCACGGGTATGAGGTTTTTTGTATATATAGTCATAATATTGAACCAAAAGACATTCTCCCTAAATGTCTAAAATCTTTCATATACAGAGCGGGATTTTTCCTTATTTTGCAGTATAACTTTTTGCTTGACAAATTTCAGAGCCACCCATCACGTTCGGGACTAACTTTTTCCACTGCCATCTTCAATGCTACAAATCAAATGATGCACATCCAGCTGAGGAAAGTTCTTCGCTTTCACCCACTTTCCATCCGGTATACACGGAGGCTGTATCTATATAGGCACGAGAAAAAAAGAGCAAGAGAGCTTGTGTGTTTTGCTTATGGAGTTCTGTGTACACCCCATCCCATATAAAACTCCTAAAGGGCATTTGAGAAAAGAAATCAAAACAGGCCAAACAAAACATCGGTTTTTACTTGTTCCTACTTTGCGATTGGCGACAGACATTTTTTTTTTGCCTTCTAAACTATCCCTTTGCCTTCTTTGTTGTACTGTATATACGTATACATATAGGCTACGCAATGCAGAAAATAATAAAGATGCATTTGTTTTTTTTTCTTACGTAAGCGAGCATTGACCTTTTGTAAGGTGCATAGCCTGCAGTCGTTTGTTACAAATATTATGCAGAATGCATATCCTCGTTGGGGTACTATCAGGTTTTCATATGCAAAACAGTCCAAGCGAACGGAACAAAGATGCAGAATGGGCTCAGGAAGAAAAAAGGGGATGAAATAAAAAGGATTTTTTCATGCATACATCAAAGAATAAAAACAAAAAAAAAAAGGCCGCCTGTCCTGGCCAAAAGAATAAAAGCCCAAACGGCAGGTAAAATCGTGAATGCCGAGCAGGAGAGAAACGTGTAACGGAGCTTCAACAGACCAATTCAAAAGTATAGGTACGACAGCAGGCGGTGGCGGGTTAGTGGTAAACCTGGACCGTCACAACGACAGCTTGTTCATTCTTTTTTTTCCCCCTACAGAGCCCGGCCTGCAATATTTGCTGTCAAAAACATGTGGCACGCGGATGCTGAGCCGTGCGACAAAAGACTATCAACGCGTTTAAGCGAGATCAAAGGCTTCTTTCCTTCCCCTCCTTTTTTTTTTATTCGGCCGCTTTCTTGTGTATTGCCCGTATCCGCCCTTTCGTTTGCGATATGTAGAGTACATCCGGTGTACCCGTATCACGTCCATTTTCACGTTGCTCTCTCCAGCAAGTCCACCGTTGCGTGTATATATGCCGTTTAATTCCCTCGGCCTTTTTTTTTTCACATTATCAAAGTGACAGGGAATCGGTGGGACCCTCGCACAATTATATACGCTATATACCCACTCGGTGCTCATGTATTTTCATCCCGTTCGGCTTTGATGCTTAATGTAACATGGGCTGAAAACCGAGAGGGAAAGGGTGGGGAAAAAAAATGAAGCTGGGGAATCCCTACTGTTGTATATAGGGAAGGAAGAAGAAGAAAATAAAAGTGGGGCAGCTTTAAGGGGGAAAAAAAAATAAATTCAAAAGATGGAAACGAAAAGGGAATAAGAAGAAATGAGAAAGAGCGTGTAGATGTATAGGGAAAATGCTGGAAATAAATGAGAAAGCCAGGAGAGAAAAATGGGTAGGCGGAATTGCAAAAGCTGTTTCAGGGCGGACTACGCGCATCGCTCCAGGACCGTTACTGTCGCATCGGCGGATGCGATCAACGTATTTCTTCATCCAAAGGCATCCAACTTCCGGGGGGGAAAAAAAATGGGGGCTATAGATGAGTTTAGATTATTCGTTGTAATATCCTTTTGAATTTTCGCTCGATGATATAAGGAGAGCGGTGGTATAGTGGGCATTAGAATAAACCAGGCTGTCTGATAAGAATGATCCATGTATTAAATCATTAAATGGTAAATTAATTCTGAAACTCTCTGCCCACTTTGTGAAACTCAATTCTTTTTTCTGCCAGACGCTATAAACTTTGATTGTTCAAATAATGATACGTATTAAACAGCAGACTAGTGAAATAAAATATTTGCTTCCATCCGCAAACCACTTTGTTCGAAGCTTACATATACGTCTATCGCTATAGAACAGAAACGAATGAGTAAAAGAAAAGTTTTATAACTAGCGAAGCTCTTCTTCCATCTAGCGTTCCCCATTTTAACGTAACGCGCTCGCTATATTCTTTCTGCATGTAAGACTTGAAGAGTGAACAACCGTCAGGATAGATCTGGAAAAAATGTTGCGTCTTCTAAAGCAAAGGGTTTTTTTTTGGCTGATGGGATCGAAGGTTATAATCACGGGGCCATTACTTCCATATGACTGACATCAAAACCGCTGTAACCTCCAAAACGGGTTTTCTTCCGCCGGCCAGCAACTATTTCTTAGTATATATACACAGCGCTGTGGCCAGTCTAACATGACGACGTCATTTATTCGTCCAAAAGTTATTGCTGGTCAAGCGGCCTGAAGGGAATGACACGAGCGGAACATGATTCGTTTCCGTATTATTACGGAGGTTTCTGTATATATACTATATACGGCCATTCTACCGTTGTGATATATAAAACATTTTATTTTAGGAGAAGTGTAGAAGCTACAGGCTTATATGTACAATCATTTTCTAGCGAAAGAATGAACCATTTCCTAAAACTGCTCGAGGGGAACGGTTCTACACCACGTCTATTTGATTAGTATTAGAAAAACCAAGAAATTGTGTCAGATGCTCGTATTGCTGGCACAATGTGAGACGATGTAGCAAGCCGAGGACTTTCAATAAGCAATTTTTCCAGTGCGTTTATTACCGCAATCATATTCTTTCCTTGGCTTATTAAAAGAAAACGTTTAAAGGCGTTTTTTATACAGGACGAGTAAAAGAATGATAGAAGAGTGTTAAGTCACACTATGAATTTCTTTTAGACAAGATATTTAACGCTATTCTTACCAACGGATGGCACTCACGATTCACGAACGAAAGCAACGCGTTCTTTGCCAATAGATGGTGTGGGTTAGAAGATTTTCACGATATTTTAGCCAGCAGAAGGCGAAGGTTGACACGATGAGATAGTACCACTCTATATACTGTCACGGTATGTCGACTCTATATGTGATGGAGCATCTGGGTTCTGCCATCTGTCGTATAGGTATAAGACAGAATTCGTCTCTATCTCTGATAGAATTGCGAAGGCTAAATTATCAAAGTAGAGAGCGCACCAATATTTTGTAAGGTGTACGTCAATTGCTGAGGGGTCTTGATTGCTGTGATGGTGTATATGCTATAATTCGATCAAAATTTTAAACGCGCATTGTAGCGTATTATCCCAGCACATTGGACCGCACCTCGAAAATAATCTATGTTAATTTCTTAAATTAAATCTGATGGAATATATACGATGACACTGCATCGTCTAATTCTATTCTGCCCCCTCGTTCATTAGCGTTCCAGTTTACACTCACCATCTTCTCATTTCGCTGAGTCTCGTGCTCGAATTTTGAACAAAAAACTGCTTCACACCTACGCCCAAGCCTACTCCAATGCACCGAGTATATAGAGTAAATCAAATGCAATTGTTAATTGCTACGCTATAAGTAGTTTTTTCTCAATTCTTTTTCTGTCGAAAAACTCGTTTGAGTGCAGCCAACGCGAGACATGTTCACTTATTCACGGTGGCGATGGTTGCCGCTTGTCCCTTCTGCTTTCCAACTCGCATTATCAATGCATATGTTGTTTCGTTTGCAATAGAAGGCTATAGCTATTCTCCCTAGCGATGCCTCTTTGACCTATTCACTTATACGTTATATATATACTATACTTTGCACTAAAAGGCAAAGGCAAGGAGCAGCCATGGAACCAAGTATATACATATGCAGACAAAGAAATTGCAGTGTTGAAAACTATATAGACGAACATCACGTTCATTCATACATCAGAGCCTTAAAAATTGGGATGAGTGTATAAAACATTAAAGGAAAGGGGGAGACAAGTCTTTGACCAGCAACAGAACGAAAGCTCATCTTCATTGTTGTATATGCCGAATAGAAATTTTGAGGAGAACAAATCCAACAAAAAAAGAACTGATGTTCATACATAAAAGCAGTTTTCAGTCAAAGCTGCTTTTGTCCTTGCTTTTTTGAATCTGTGCGCGCGCTTTCCTTGTATTGCTGCAACACTTTGGAAGATGACCAATTAAATAGAAAGCACACGAAATTCAACAACGACGAATCCTAAGAAAATCGTGCTACTCGTGTAAGTCTCGCAATGGCAGTATATAAAAAGCGCGTGTATAGCGTAGCATTGCAACAACGTGCCAGATTGCAGTGAGACTCTTACGGCCACAGAGCGGGACTCACTCCCGGCGTATCAGAGTACAAAGATCGATCAATAGATGTCTATATGGACATTGAAAAGTCCCAAGAGGTTCCTTTTTCCATCGCATTTTTTATACGAGCATATAGCTATAGCCATAGGTGAGCGGTATCTACGTCAGAGATATATACATGTCTTATTACCGCCTTACGTTTCCCGTCTACTGACGTCATTTGCGGGCTGCACACGCTCACGCGGTGGATGCAGATGGGGAAATGAGATCCGGATGGTGCGGAAAACGCTTCAGAGTGTATATATACAGCGTATGGTATATATAAGTGCCGAAATAGCATCTGACTGGAAAGATCGATTATCTAAAGTGGGTGTGAGCGCAATGTTGAGTTGTTGACGCTCCCCTTTTTTTGTTATAATGTTATAGCGCAAGCTACCTAACAAAAAATTATAATAAAAAAAAAAATGAATAGAGGGAAGATGCGCAATGAAATGGTGCGGCACTTGTTATATCTCCATAAAGCGTGCGTGTATACAAAAGCGTGTAGAAATTTTCGCCATCATCGGGACAACAGACGATACATACATCAAGTTATTCGAGCGTCAGTCGAACATAACAAACAGGGTTTTTTTTTTTTTAAACCAAATTTAAAAGAAAATGTTTCAATGATAGAATATTAAAAATTGCGTCCCTATAGTGTGCCAGCAAACAAACCGCTTCACCCTCTGTGCACTTATGAATGCCGGGAAAAACATTACAAAACCGGTTAGCGTTCGTTTGCTCTATACATCAGAGGAAAACATGAGGAAATTTCTTGAGGCATGTTTCCAAACTATTTCAGCTACTTTTACTCGATTGTGAGTTATACAAGTGCTGAAACTTATTATTATCCTTTTTTTCCTTTGAGCATGATAGTATATACATTACACAGGTCAAAGAGTACAAAGTACAGGTTATTCAGTACGAATCGCTGATATTTCACAAAGTTATTGAGATAAACATGTGTTGAGAGGTAAACAATTACAAACAAATGAATGCCTCGTTCAATTCAATTTAAGAGCAAAAGCCTTTTACACAGAAACAGAATTCACGAACGCGGCTGACTGTAATCAGTGCGTAAACAAGTATAGCCTAATAAACGTGTTTCATCGTCTTAATTCTGTATCCAGCTTCAATATGAAAACTTGTATCGCCCCCCACAAGTTCGATTCTCTGTTTATACGTCGAGTATATGCTAATCAACTGTCCTTCCGCAGTTCGTCTTGTACACGTGTAGGTAAACATCAATTCAAACATCGTGTTGTATAAATATCTCAAAAGAAAAAACCTGACAAAAAAAAAAGAAAAATGTTATGACAGTTGGATTGAATTTGGCGGTATCCAGTCTGTTTGGGTTGGGCCCGGATGTAACTTTCAGGATCAGCACATCTATAAGGATGTGAACCACACACACGGACACACACACACACAAGGAGGACATGCAGCTCATCCTATAGTGTTAGGACAGCTCAGGGCGTATATACAAGGAGATGGAAAAGGAAGGAGAAGAGACAGGGTCGTTGTTGTTGTCGGCAAGGCGAAATTAAAAAGGCGCCGCAGCGTGACTGGCTGCAGCAAAAAAAAAAAAAGATGTTGGGCATCAAGAGAAGAGACGACACTCCTTGTGTAGCAACATCCAGCAGCACCTCCGTGTGTGTTTCTGTCCTATATATCTGCTTGCTTGTGTATATAACTGTGCCGCTGGCCCCGAGAGCCAAGCGTCAGCAGGACATTAAAAGCGGAACTAGCGTCCCGTGTGTATTGCATCGTGAGGAGCGAGAGGCAAGGAAGTATACGGCGTTTTGACGTGACCGCGTTCACCAATCAGCTCAGCCGCGCTTCCGTCTATATACACCCTCGTCCCCCTGTTTTTACTCCATCGAATTTCCTTCGTACTTGCCTTTTTACATGAAAAATGTAATCATAAAAATGTGAAACATAAAAAAGAAAATAAGCGATGGAAATAAAGTATAGCAAGTACTATTATATTTACTATGGCGAGAGAGAGAGAGAGAGAGACAATAGTGCTGGCCAAAAAAAAAAAGGCATCAAAAATTGGACGTGAGTAGGCGAAATTTATTTTCACGCTCGGGCGGATTTCTTTAGGGTAACAAGCCAACCATCAAGTCTCTCTTCCTCCGCCCGTGTTCCATATTTTTTTTTGCAGCTTCCCACCCTCCTGGATGGTACTCTACTTCTTTTATTTTATTCGTTCCTTTAGCAAAAAATAAAACGTTCGACACGTCCGCAAGACATCCATGTTACAGACAGATACAACTGGATGCGTATACAGTATATTCATATATAAATGAAAGTACATACGGATGATGCTATTATACAGATCGTCCCTATGTGTGTACGCACACCAGCAAAAGAAGGAACATAGTTGAAACAAAAGAAACAAAAGCGATAAGGAAAAGTTGGCAGGAAACGATTCTTTTTTCCTCCTTGTTTCTTCATCTGTCGCCTCTGTGTATAAAAGCTCCTCTTTCATGTACCAGCACACACACGAGATCTGTGCTATATGTATTCACACACATGCGCACACACAGCATCCATATATCTAAATAACCGGACTCAGTCAAGCTCGGACAACAAAGAGAAAGCCATTTACCATAGCCCTCCTTCTGTGTTTAGTTTATCCTTTATCAAAGAATAAGAAAACAAAACAAAATGGCTTGTTATTTATATGCAATTTTTTTGTTTTGGTTTGTTGTCGAGGCATGAAAAACAGCAAGAACATGAAAGCATGCAGCTGACCTGCAGTAATTCACCATCACCAACAATAGAGACCTAAAAGCGAGAAACGTATATATATATATCTAATCACGATAAACACGACATTGAATTTTTCTTTTTCTCTTTTGCATTTCGTTCCCTCTGATGTAATACATCACGTGCATCGTAAACATGGTATATACACATTCCCTTTATGCAACTGCTATGTGATATCAGCGCAACTATTAAAGACGTAAGTTTACCACGATCAGAAAAATGAATGAAAATGACTTGATAAAAATAATTTTCCTTTTGCAAAAACATGGCAGTCTTATTATATAAAGTATGAAAAAATATGAACGAGGAAAAGAAAAAGGCCAAGGGTTTTCTTTAGCTCCGTGTAACATTCAATCATATCAGTGCAGAAGGCTCTCGAGAATTGGGCAGGCCAACTCTGTGTCGTATTATCGAGGGGATGAGCCTGGCGTATTGCATGGATTACAAGTTGACTGATGTCTCCAACGCATAGCTCGAACGAATTTTTATCAATCAATTCCGATAATATGTCACCAGAATATAACGCTTGGCAAAAGAAGAAGCAAAAAAATAATTTATTAATCAAATAATGCTGAATACTGTTATATATAGCACCCCACGTTATACACATATTACGGGATACGATGTGTAATAACGTTGCTTGATATATTAATTCTTGTCGTGTCCCTCATCCATCATGCAAAAGGAATTTCTGCTGTCGTATTTATTCAAAATAGTTTTTCACGCCGGCCCAAAAGTGTTGCCCATATGTGGACGACATGGAAACAGCGAAAGTGATGGCACGCAGCACAACAAATGTCCCTCGTTTCTGCAAACCAAAAGAAAAAAAGCTAAACAAAAATAAAAGAAGAGAATTTCTTTATTGCAGTCACTATATAAGCGACAGGAGTCGAGGAACTGAAAAAAAAAAATATGATATTTTATTCGCCAACAGGAAATGAGATTCGATTCAGTCTAGAATTCCCCAAGTTTTGCCCTCCTGTTTTTCAATACACGGCCTGCCTTTCTTTTTTTTATAGACACACACACACACACATGTAGTGTATAGCTTATATTTTTATAAACCCAACTATTCTTTTATCTGTGCTTTTTATTGCCGTTGGCACGTGGGAAATATCCGCGCAAAAGAGAGGGAAGCCCTGCTGTCAAGGCGAACGTATATAAAAAGAAGAGTCCTACGGTATTTGTGTATACATGTATATACAGCTCTTCTTTTAGTTATACACATACAAGGCATGCATAGTATAGTGTATAAACTTAAAGTTGCGTTCACTTTGACGTCGATATAATGCGAAACGTATTCTCGGTCGGTGCGCGCAAAAGACGAATCTGCGAAAAGCCGGGCCACTTTCCCCTCCAAAATCCAATCAAAATTCAAATGCTCTTGGACAGCCCCGCTTCCCTATTGATATAGGCCTTTTATATAAGGCCCCCCTTCCCCCAATACGTATTTGGATAACGTGTGTTGTGTATATATATATATATAGACTTGGTAATATTGATTCTTTTTTTTTCTTGTTGTCTATATACACTTCTTTTCGCGCTGCGGTATTTTTCGTGGATATATATATTTGATTCAATTTACATCTTTTGCCTTCATATATCCCACCATGGCAGCGTTTGATGTTTTCCAGGCTCTTTCTTTTTTTTTTTTTATTACTTCCATTTTATAACTGTTTATTGATTGGATCACAAGTCCCGCGATTCGTATATATATAGAACGGGTAAACAACGAACGCCAAAATGAAAATGATTTTCTTTTTGTTTTTTTTGAAAGTGTTTGCTATAAAGGCAAGCCACAGGCGAAATAGTAATGAAAAATGATCAATTGAAGAGCGAACTTTTCAAAATGCCTTTGAAAAATCTTTCACGCGATATAGATTGCCGCACCGCTGCGCTGTATATTGATTGGATATAGGCCTTTAGATCTTTTGAAAAAAAAAAAACTCGAAATGAAAAACAAATTGGGGAACGGTGGAGCGAGTGTTGGTAAACTTCTATATACGGTTTGTATAAGGAAACGAATCCTCTTTTTTTTAAAAAAATAGTTATACCATTTCAAAGTCATTGGAAGCAAACAAAAAGCCCGCCCGTAAAAACAAACATTCGCCGTTGGAATTGCTGAGCTCATCGTCATCAATCAGCATCAATTTCTTTTGCTGTTGAGATGTTACAATTCGCGCAAGTTCGAAATCGAAAGTCAGCGCGAATCAACTTCTCCAGTCCTGTCGCTATATATTTTTTAAAAACCAAAACTATACACACACGTTTTCGCAGACATTTTTAACTATATAGACAATAAGTCCCCCTGCATCGATCCCAACAGAAAACCCTAATCGAAAAAAGAGAACACGTACCATAACGCTGCTAACAGCCAACACTTTTTTTTGTTTTTAGGTAATCAACTCTGCATGCGGTATGACTGTATATAACGTACAAAGTAGAATATAAGGCACATGTGCAGGTTAGACAGAATGGAGGAGTACGTCACGTCTACTCAGCCTTCGTCTGGAACAAGCCTTGAGGAAAAGAAAATGAATGATACAACAACAAAAAAAAGAGGTACGTAGACTTGCGCTGTGTATAACCGGAAAGAAATTTCGAGCATAACAAAACATTGCTAACGCATAGACAGACCGACCTACATATATATACGTGTACAATATTTATATACGTGGGCTATATAGCCGGTAAAATCTTATTATTGCGCTGATGCTTTCTCCGACTGTCTCTTTCACTGTTTGGTTCCCTGCGGACGAGGAGGCACAACGCGACGGCCGCTGTAACATCAAAAGGTCGGGCCCGCCACTCGCCATCAGCAAAAAGGCAGCACGGCACGTCAGTCAAGAGCCATTTCCAGCATTCCAATTCGCCACCTTCCTAATACAACTTTCCATATACTTTTTAAACTTAAAAACAAAACACGGGACCCATCACAGAAAAAAAAACAATTGAATATTGTTTTGGGGGAGACCAAAAGACAACGTATAAAAAGAAATGATTCATTCCTGATGTCGGCCATGTGGGCTATATAAGGAGAAATCAATAGCAGCGAATTAAAATGCTGCAAACGAGAAATAATGCGCTTAAAATCTTTTTCGCCGCACTGCGGTTTTTTTTTTTTCTGTTGACTTTCGGCTTATTCGCTTTCGAAAAAAACTAATTTAGCCTTTCTTTCGTGTAAGACATAACTCATTTGCTATATACTAGAGTCCCAGTCCGGATCATTGCTGCTAATACTTAAATAAAAGAAAAAAAAATAAAAACTTGAGTAAAGAAAGATAAAGGATGAGGATCCAGTGGACCTATGAGAGGTTGAATCGATCAAAGAATAAACACAGATATAAAAAAGGGAAAGAAATCAAGACGTCAGTATCAAAGCTGCAGAGTAACCAAGACATCAGCCTCACCGTCACAGATGTTTTATGATATGCGATTACATCATCCTCATACCTCAACATCGACATCCATTAGCAACCGGCTAACCGCCTCTTCTCATCCAGCTTCCGTGTGTCCACTATACTTATATATCCAATAAATTAAATACAATATAATTAAAGCCAAGATATACCATATATCTTTTCAAAAAATCCTGTTTAACGGCAATTATCTTTCAGCTCTCTTTTAGTATCTACACCAACGTCTGTGGTTGGTAGCCTATCGGAGCGGATATCAGAACCCGTTGCTCTTAGATTCTTAACCAAGCGTCATGCATAACAAGGCTCTAAATTGGATCACAAACGATGTCGACGATCATTTCGAAATCAAGATATACACGCATAAAGCAACTCGAGCGCGTTCATTTAATCGAACACCATTCAACATAAGCGTCATAAACATTTCCAATAAAAAAAAAATGAATCTGATCAAAAACTATATTGTTAATAAAGAGCTGCTCGCAATCAATGTGTGGTCCACACGCCTCCCCACTATTACGCTGTTAAATAGAACCTGCCGTTGTGCATAGGCACGTATACGGCAATCGTCTCCACTCTGGCGAATTGAGGCGTAGGCGTGCAAGATGTATTATGTTTCTGTTTCTTGTATGTGTGATGTGTCTCTGTATATCTATGCCTGTGCCAGAAGAACATTGCCATGGATATATCTATCCACGGGCTTTCTTCTTTCGCTTTTCCGAGACCGGAGCATCGGAGCGGTGTTCCACCAAGCTTGAAACAAACAACAACAACGAAGCAAACAAACGAAAAAATGAAGTTGCAGCGAGGAATAATGGAGAGAAGAAAACACGTCACCCGTGTAACAAGACAGACGTCTAAATTTATCGTAGATATGTCTGCCACACACACACGGGCCTTTATCCATTTGGAGAGGCTATGAAATTATAGATATATTCTATATGGTGGATGTATAGCATCTATATACATATATACCCCGCAGTGGTTGCTTTGCATTTCGCATACTAACAAATGCAAGAGCAAAGCTATTGTTTGTTTGTTTTCTTCTTTTTCTAGATACACACTATCTACTACTTTCCCTTTGTTGTCGCTTCCTCGCACGAACGTCTCTCCTATAGATACAGGATAAAGCGAAGAAAAATGCTGAACAATGAGTTAAGAAAGAGAAAAAAATAGGATGGAAAATAATGAACGCTGGTGAGCTTTTGTATAGGTCAGAGGAATTATAGCATCGCGGTATATGATTCAGTCTACATATCTTAAAGAACTTTCCTTTCTCAAGATTTGACTAGCCGTTTATAGTTGTATAGAGTACATTTCGTCATTCATTGACGGAAAGACGATAAGCAGGCTTATGTACGGGGATAGTTTAAAATTGACGAACGTCACTATATTTCTCTGCACACATCAATCAACTAAGGCCCACTTCGAACATATCCGCGACATGCTACAAAAGCTGGACGCAAATTTCGGTTTGAGGCTCATAGAAATGGCCAAGAAAAACGAACATATATCTGACAAGTCTCCCGAAGAGATTGGCAAAAACAATGGATCATACAATTTTTGCATAACCACACGATCGTGTTGGGCTCAGTTATTTACCTTCCAAATTTATGCAAATGCATCCATACTCTAAGCGAATCGCCATTTGAAACGTCACCGTCTATTACTCTAGACGATTCCCGAAGACGCTTAATGGCCGTATTATAAGACGATATGGCCGAACGTTATTTCCAATCTAGTTGAAAATCACGGTGTATATTATATGGGAGTTGATGAGGCGGCAGTATCCGCGGCGGGACAGCACCAGCAGCTCTTTGGTTTAGATTCAATATGGATGACCATCATATTCGAAGTCAACGGTCGTCATTCTTCTTTGCTACAAGCTCTTTCCATTCGTTCGTGTCAAAATCTCCAGCAAACACTATAGATCACGAGATTTGACTAGAGAGCGGATCATAAGCGCAACCCTTAAGAACTTGAGAAAGACAGCAAAAAAAGGGGGGGGGGGGTATCTTAAAAAAAAATATATATCAAACTGAGGGAAAAGATTTTTATTTTTTGCGTGTAGTGAAAACTTTCTAGCGCAGAGAAAATAACCATTTGTCATGTGACCAAACAGCGCGCGGCGCTATCGTTACATAACACCCCCCCCCCCTTAGTCTATATATCCGATGCTTAAATAGAGGCCGTCCCTGGGCAACAATAGACACTGCTTCAAGCAGTCTTTGAGATTATGTTTTCAAAAAGGCTCGTCATTTAAAAGGATGAAAAACAGCCGTTCCGGATTTTTTATTTTGCAATCTCCTTCGTTAATTGCCGCCGATGTTAAATAATCCCGCTCATTTGCATACGCGGGCCAAAAGATTGACTGCAACCCGGCAATCACGTTCTCACGGTCAAAAAAACTCGAAAATTTCGCTCAACATGATTAGAAAATAGAAAAAAAAAAAAAGTCGATTTTGAAATCGGTCGGGTGGAACGAAACGGTTCATTTCCATTGAGTTCATCAAACGAACGAACGACGTGTAGTATAGTCAGTGCGTTTAGGGTCAAGCGAAACGAATTGGAGAATTAGGTAGTGCACAGACCAGAGGGCCAAAGAGTCAGCAACGGGAGGGAGCAGATTGACGTTAGTCCCTCTATGCTCATCCCCCCCCCATTTCAGTCCCATGTCACAGTTATATGGCTGCACGGTGCACGCGAGCGGAATGCCAATCACGAAAAAAAAAAGAGGAGCACACGGCCGCGTTCCTTTCTTTTCCGAAATTCTTTCTTTTCTTCGTATTTATTTTATTTTTCTTCCAGGTAGAGTTAGGGCCAGCGTCCGCTAGCGCTCTCTATGTACACACACATACTATATATATTTACCCTTAAGATACAGTATATATATAACGTAGCGTCACATAAGAGGCAAGACAGGCGGGCAGGGCGAAGGGCGTAACTTGTAATCAAGGGAAAGTGAGAGAGGAGGGTCACGAAAGAGAGCCAGTGACAAGGGCAAACGGGGTATAAGGAACTGCGACTTTCAGTTTGCCTTTTGCTTCGTGCAAAAAAAGATCCAGCAGAACAAAAATATAAGAGTCAGAATAAAGTCAGCGGTCCGTGTTGGTTCGCCATTACGATTCCCGACGATGGTCCTTATTTTTTTTTCTGGGGATTCGTGACTTTGAGTCCAAGTTTTTTTTTTTCCCGGACTTCCGTCAAACCCGAACACTCGATAACAACATATGCATTTCATCCAATAGTAGGCCAGTATATAAAAAAAGAAAAATCCAAAATATTACCACGAATTTGATGGGACGGAAATAAGAGCAGAGGAATAAGAAAACGTCAGGTTTTTATGGGCTCGCATTTTTTGGAGAAGGACTGTAAAACAATCGCTTGGGCTTTATTTTGCATATACAGCCTCTTCTCCCAAACAGTTCTAGCACGTAAAAAAAAAATATGAACATGAAACGGCAAAAGAAAAGACGACCAATATTTATGTACAACACACAAGGAAAAAAACAATAATAATAATACCCGAAAAACGTCGATGGGGTAAATAAACAATTGAGGGTAGAAAGGGAAAAAATATAAAAACAAATCGTCAACTGTTTTTCTTCTTTTTTTTATTCCTAAACAATCTCTCGCTTGCCCTCCCAAGATGGCTATATATATATTTCTATACATCAAGGCATGCATGTGTATGTGTGTGTATAGTATATTGACAGATCAAGAGAGAGAGCAAAAAAAGCAATATAGACTCTTTTGCTTTGCTCTTGTTCGTTCTTTTGTTCTATGATGGTATACAGAATATATGGAAAAAAAAAATCAAAACACTTGAAAAAAAAAAACGGATGCAAATAGAAATGGCAACGTTCAATTGTTCTACGTATATCTCTCTTATCTCCGGGACTAGGCAATATGATAAACAAAAGCCGGTTAAAGTGCCACATATTTGTATACGTTTGTTGGGTGTGTGCGTGCCACTAAACTTGACGGATGCATTCCGGCGCACACACTTCAGATCATTTATTTTTATTTTATACATACATTAATATTTCCTTACTATTTCAGTTGCTCTTTGATGTAAAAATCCTTGTCCCCACACGCATACATTTTTCACTAACACCTATAATGAGGACGTCCTGGACAACAGCCCAGCAACGATTATACCTCACCAGTGTAAATGCTTACACGGTATAAAATCTTAAGGGTGGTTGTATTCAACTCGGGGTGTATAATAATAAATTTCTCAGAAACACAAGGATTGAGTGGCAGTGTGAAATTCAGAGCTTCGGAGAAAGGACGTCTGTATATGCACAGACGAACAATCAATACTCTACTCGCCGTTTATTAGGCACGTAGGGGAAATCATTGCTCCGTTTTATGATGCAATCCATTAAAGGCAATTTATTCGAAGAATTTGAACGCAATTCCGAGTGTGTCACATTTATAAAGAAAGAGATCAATAGCTCGATTGAAAGTGAACTTACGAATTTAGTGTGCCAGATCTAGCGATTCATCTTGACGTTCTATTCTTTGCTCTTTGTGCGATCGCATGTACAGAAAAGGCTTCGTCTCATTGTCCAATCTTTCGTGGCCGTCTTGAATAAACATATCACAATAATTTGCATGTTCTTGATAAATGCGTACAGCTCGCAATCGCAAGAATTCCGACACACATAAACAGCAATAAGAATTCCTTCTTTTCCCATCTGTTCATAAATATTCCCCCCCCCCTCTTCCTTCCGATATCCCGAAAAAAAATTTATCCCGACGACTTAAATAAAATCACGAAATTTCAAAGCGTCCATAGTTTTGTCTTGAACAAGAAACAGCTGTGTCGGATAATGGGAGTGACACATGCGCAACACTCGACGTATAAGCAAACCCTTACGGATCCTATATATCTTATAAGTGAATATACTGGGCCGACATAGAAGGTTGGATATAAAGCTAAGGGATCGGGACACACCATCACGGCCGTGCTGAAAAGCAGACCGCAAAATGTGCAGGCGCTGGCGTCGTCAACCACCGACGTTCGGCCCGCTTTTCTTTTGCTATATACGGCCGAGATGATGATGGTGGTCGATGTGCTGCTCTACCCCCGGCCACTGATGAAGGAAAGGCGAAGGGATAAAGGAAGGAAGGAAGGAAGGAAGGGAGAGGTAGAAAGGAGATCCTGGTGAAATGGGTGGGAGGGAGGAACTCGGGTGCGGCATCGATTCGTGCCCCCCCGTGTGTGCGTGCGTGTATAGATATACACGGCCGGGGCTCCTCCTCCTTCCACCCCGCCACATCCTACCGTCGTCATCCCACTGCCGCCCTCAACTCTCATCTGACACACACACACACAACTCGACGGGAAAAAGGAGGAGGAGGAGGATCTGTCCGTCAGCTGCTGCCTGCTAGACGGTGGGCTGGTGTTGTGCTGTGCTATGTACAATTTGCTGCCTATAGCAGGAGCAGATCGAGGACTGAATCCGGCCAGTTCTCTCCGCTCCTCTGCGGATAGCGAACGGTCCCGGTTAGAGAAACCACAACACCCGGCCGGTGGGGGGGGATCTTTCGTTTTTTTTCCAACATTCAATTTTGAAAAAAATAATAATAATTTTTTGAATTTGTTTTTGATTCGATTTGATCAACTGTTTCGACGCAAGTTAAAGGACTCGACAGTTTAAAAACTACAAGAGTGTGAACAAATAAAACGAAAGTGCTACCGGTGTGTGTGTTTGTTTAAACAATTTGATTGAAAATCATCCATCATCCAGGGATCACTGCTTCACTATTGTTCCAGGATCATCAAAAAACTCCGGTGGAGTTTTTTTTTAAATTTTCTTTTTCCTAATTTTTTCAAAAATAGTTTCAACTGCCACCGCTTGCTTTGACAGAACACAAGAGAGCCAAACTTTTATTTTATTTTTTTTTACTTTCGCTCTTCTAGTTAAAGAAAATAAAGGGAAAAAAGAAGAGGATCGTTTGTCTGTGTTAGACGTCAAGGCGGCTGTATTAATTTCGACGGAGCGACGCGCTTCAAAGTCATAACTCAATCTCGAGTTTTCATTTTGCTTTCGTCCAAATCTAAATTTTTTTTTTCTTTCTCACCTTGCCGCATATTTTTTTTTAAATTCCTGACTCTTTTCATCATCATCTCGAAAAATCACTGCACAATATTTTTCAGTTTCAATTGCCATCGTCTTTGGCTTTAGATCATCGCTGGGGATAGTCTCAGGATATATCCTATAAGCGTCAGCTGGGCGTTTTCACGTGTAGGGAATCCAGTTGTTCCCAAAGGTGTCTTTATTTTGATGATTTCTCCTTGTTTCCTTAGCTATTTTTTTTCTCACGCGTTTAGTACAGTCCAGTGTTTTATTTCATTTGCTTTTTTTCGGCCACTTGCTAACGAACAACTTCAGAGGAGAGTCCCCCCCACCAAATTAGTACAGCACAAACTATTTAAAAAAAAACAATAAGCGAGAATAAAAGTTAACATTCCTGTATAGAAAGAAATAAGAAACGGAGATGACTTGCAGCTGATTGGTAGAAAAATAATAGCAGTGCCCTACCCCCCACACCGTAAAGTTCGCCTGTTCTTTAAGTGTGTGTGTCTTGTGTGTGAGTGTGTTTGGACATCAGCAACAGCAGGCGCATGAATCGATGATGCCCAGCCGTGCAAGATCTCGCACCTGGCGCCACTGTATAAGGCAGCAGTAGAAAAAAAACAAAATTTCACGTCCGTTGATGCAGAACAAGCACTTGGCTTTTTTTTCTTTTATTTCAATCAGGAATATTTATATTATTCACGCACTCTCTCTAAAGCGCTTTTGAGTTCGTGTTGTAATAACCTCCTACAGGGAAGACCCCCTCGTCCGCTGTCTTTTTCGGACACGGAGCAGCCGGTGCTTGTCCGCCAAAAACGGTTTTCCAATTACGTCAACAACAGCCCGACAAAACTCGTGAACAAACGACCAATCACGTACAGCCGTTTTTCACTTCATTTTTTTTTTTTCAAAAGAAAAATGAAACGTTTGTCTTTTCTTGTATACTGACCAGCTAGCACTTGCTGGCCAAAAGAGAGAGAGAGCTAAATTCTAAATTTAGGGTAAAACGTCTAGTCTGTCATTCGACATGTGTGTGACCTTTACTTAAAGTCTGAAACGTCCCACACAGCCGAAAGTGTTATGTTTCGAAGAATTTGACCCAGTTCGTTCGGGAATAAGAGAAACAGCCGGAACGTTCTAGCGTTTAGAAGTAGGAAAGATTCGATGGTGGCAAGTGCGTGCTAGAGAGACATTGACAATCGAACCGAAAAGGTGAGATCAATACATCCTGTGTAACATTCTATTTCTATATCTTCCCTTTTTTTTAAAAAAAAAAAAAAAAAAAAAACTTCTACGTTCGATTGATTGCCGTCTGCCGTACCCTACGGGTATATTGGATAATAGATATAAAGCAAAGAAAACTTTTGGCTAGATAAATCACAGGACTCCGATATAGCTCACGTCCTTTTCTATATATTTATGAAGTATCAAAAAGATCGGGTAGACTAGATATATATCTAAAGAGTACCGTGAGACCGCGACTGGCTTAAAGCGCGTGAATCAACAGTTTTCTTTTGCCACGTTCGAGTCCCGTAGTTTTTAACACGACCGTCAGTCGTTCAAAGGATATATAGACGACAAAGAGTCCAAAAAAAGTTCCAGACATTCCCTCTATGGTCGTATACGATTCACAATCATCAGATAAACGTGAACAAGACGCTCGTTCAAAGGTTTATATTATTGTAATATTGATATTAGAGTAGACACACTGACGCCCCTCATTTTGATATAAACGATGGGCACAATGAACCGTACCAGGCCAACCTTTCCACAGTTATCACGAAGGCCCTTCGCTTTTTTTTATTTAAAGCTATAGAGATGTAACCGAGTGATAGTTTGCAAGTGGAAGGAGGGTCCCCCACCGTCTCTTCGGTATAGATAACTAACTCTATATATATAAAACGCCCACACAGCCGCGTGCTATTCACAAAGGGCGTCGGACCATCGATTCCCGACGTAACAAACAGCACACACCCCTATATATATATATATACCCACCTACGGCTTGTTATACTCGATTGAACCGCTATGCCATAACATACAGCCTCCCCTTCGCTATATTATTCGCTGAGTTGATTAGCCCCTTGTTGCCCTGGAAAAAAAAAAGAATTTTCCTCAATATTGCCCAGTATACGTTTGTTGTAAATGCGTGTTTATTAAAGGTTGTTTGGGCTACTATATATTCGGGACATTGTGTATAGGAGGGATTGATCTTAAAGATCACGTAACTAGGTTTCACATTTCTGAATAGCTATATATCCTCCACAAAGAAGTTCTTTTTTTAAGTTTTTCTTTGCTTTTTCTTAAATAATTTTTTGAAATGTTATGTATCGATGTGTTTTGCTTATAGGCTACTATTGAGGACAACACTTTAGTATGACGAGCGTAAACACGATTAAAGACGCCCAATACGAGAGTTTTCGGGATTGACGTTATCGATCCCGACGCTGTTATACATGCAAAGGATTGTTTTGTTTTTGTCTTCTTATTTCTGTACTTTCTATAGAACTGCGAGCGTATACAGAGTTTGACAGCCATATATACTTTCTCCTTTTTTGCGAATATATGCTACATCCAATTACATCGAATTCCATCCATTCGCTCTTCCAGAAATAACATTTGCGCATAGACTTTGCAACATCACAGCGGGAAAGTGCTGTAATAAAATGAAAGCAGAACATGAATTAGATCCAAAAAAAAGGTGCACCTTCATTTGTACCTAAAAATATCCAAATATTGACACAGAGCTCAGGGCGGCTTCGCTCTTGCTAGATGTGGCCCCACTCGTTTTGTTTGGCCACGCGACGTAAATGTCCAATTATTTGACCAGACACATGCCACTGGGCAGTGGGCACGCCAGAAAAAAAGAAAAAAGAAAATAAGGTTAAATAAATACAAATTAACCAGGAACTATATAGTGTCGTAATATACAAAAAAAAAAAAGTACAAGAGCCAAACCGCTATATAACTGCGTGATCCAACTGGGCGAGGTTTATCGATTGATTTTGTGGCGTCTTTTCTGCCGGATCTTTTGCCCCGGTTGCACGTCAGTTCCGCATCACTAGTATTAGTGATGGTAAAAGTGAAGAAGAAGAAGAAGAAAAAAAAATTAAGGAACGGTATATGACGAAAGCGCGAAAAAAAAATTATTTTTTTTTGTTGTCCAACTGAATTATAATAAACGTGTGGCTGGCCTTTAAATGTACTTTATAGGAAGACGCAACTATGTCTGTGTTATATATATTTTAAAAGTATATAGCCGTGCGTTACATAAATGCACGAGTGACACCTCTGAATAATTCATGCGCAAAACGCGCTAGCTGTATAAAAAATCCAGCCAGCGCTTTTCTGGCTGTGTAAAAATAAAAATAAAAATAAATAAATGAGTTTAAGAAAAAAAAAAAAAAAGAAAAGGTTCTCTATTTATTAATAACAAGTGCGTGTAGACTGCCATGCAAAGTTAACGAATTTAATTTTTGAAGAAAGTACATTATTATAGAGGCCAAATGATCTTTGACTTTTTTGGCTGGTCACGTGCATAGACGCTATCAACGTTTCTAATATTTTTTGTGTGCTTCATTTCGTTTGAATTTCCTGTTAACGAGAAGTTTTTTTATCTCCCCTCCCCATTTGTTTGTTCTTGCACTTCCATCGAGATCGTATATTTACTTTGTTTCATTAGTGGGGAGAATTACACTCCCGCTTTTTATAGATTTTTATCACATTTTCTTGATAACATTTGCCTTTTTTTTTCCAAAACTTAATTCTGACGTCACATCCCACATTTTTGCCGGTGGGGGGAAAAGGCTGCGTGCTCTGTAATCAAGTAAATTAAGAAAAAAAAAGGTAACAAAAAAAAAAGAATGGAGATGAGAAAGACGAAATCAACAGTCTGTAAGAGGATGCAATGTTGGAGAACATTTTATTCGATATAGGCGCGTATGTGTGTGCCGTCGATCAATAGTCTGAAGCCATTCGTGAAAGAGAAAAAGCGAAGAAATTCCTTTTTTTTTTCCATTTCTTTTTCTATTTTGCGGAGGCAAGGGACACAGGAGGATTATTGTGTTCTAAATAATATTCTCCATTCTGAAGAATTTACAAGGAACGAATGCTCTGTGTCTCTTACGTATAACGGTTGTGGGGTTTTTTCGGTTATATACCCCCAGAGGAAGATAGATATATACCATCCATACGGGATAGAAAAACGTAAGAGAAGTGGCTGATTTTTATTCAAACACTTTCCTTAACGTGTATACGGTTGCACTCTTTCCTTCTTATAACTTCCCTTTTTTTTTTAATGAAAAAAAAATAAAACCAGATGATTATTCAAGCGTTTATATAAATGCGTTTTCCCTGTTTTTGTTGCAGGTTGAAGAAAAAAAAAAGGAAAGAAGAATTCCCTTTTTGTTTTTAAATTTAAAAATAAAAGGAAAAGCTTCTAAACGTCACGTCAACGGATAGGACGTCGTGGAACAGCAACGTCAGCAAAGAAAAAACAACAAGGGAGAGAAGCATTAGCACGGCAGCCTGTGTAAAAATGGAGCAGCTCGCATCGCTTTTGTGTAAAGCGCTTTACCTCTTCGTGATCGTCTTGGCTACTTTACCTCACCGTAAGTCACGACAAATAAAATACTCGTTTATATATCTATAAATAATATGTAAAACACTTCTCCCATTTTTCCTTATTTGATTCATTCATTCCCCCCATATTTTTGTGTTTTATTCAATCAATATGTTTTTGCGTACTATATGTACGTGAACGATATAGCCTTTCATTGGCTGTGTGGGTTGTTTTGTGGTAGACGTATTCAGAGGCACTAAGGTAGAACTAAAGGGCAGAGGTTTTTTTGTACGAGCAAACTAGCGACGCCAGCTAATCTCTTTTGATTCTGGAACACACATTTCCAATTTCGTTTCGGCTCTTTTTGCATTTCCACATTTTTCTATTCTTTTTTAGTTTTATTTCTTTCATTTGCGTTCCGGTTGCTGTAAATTACCTTTGCTATATACGCTTTATTCCCACTCGCGTATATAGTTTTCTTTAATAAGTTCTTAATAAATATACGCAATGCTCCGGCAAAATCCAACCGTATATACATCGAAGCCCATCCTTCGATCCTCCCTCTTCCGCCGACTGCGGAATCTTGGGAACGGGCTTCTTCCGGTGGGTTAGCTTCATTTGTGTTTGCGTTCATTTCCCTCTTCTTCTTTTTTTTTCTTTCAAATAAAACCTATATCCATTCTTTTGTTTCCTCTAGTCAGACCCTGTTTTGCCAGTGACTTGCAAATGTAAAAACACAACTGTCAGAAAAAAACAAAACCCATACAAAAAGAGCAGCGAAATAAAAAAGAAAAAGAGAAAAAAATCGAGATTAAAAAAAGGGTCACTAATAAAAGAAAAGAAAAAGGAAGATCTATAGCAGCCAGTCAGTCAAAGACTATAGAAGAGAATCGAGTCAATCTATCTTTATTATTTCTTTGTCCCTGTATATATTTTTTTTGAATGTTTTTTATGTACATCCACTGGGTTTGGACCTTTTTTTTTTCTCCCTTATTTCGTCAGACGTAAAAAAATGGAATCACTAAGGGCTGCATCAATCGGCTCTAGAATATGCTATTTGTTTCTTACTTTTTTTTAGAGGACGGATATGAGGCAAGAAAAAAAGATGGGCGGGGGTCAACTTTGTTTCTATACTATATTAGACGTTGAATAAGCATCAGTCCACTTGATATTATTGCTTGTATTTAAGCTTGTTAGTCGCTGTACGAAGAAAAACAAAAAACTATGGAGATGGAATAATGGATTGTTATACGCTCACTCGGTGACTCCATTCGACTGAGAACATAGTAAAAACAGACAAGTCCACTTGTTTTGTTTCCTTTTAGACGTCTGACTCACTGACTCTGTGCGTCTCTTTCAACTGTGTACATACTCAGGCCTTTTATTTCCACTTTTCGAAACATTTTTTAAAATTTAATTCGTTGACACGTACGGACAAGGTTTCACTGGAACGCGTATATACCCTAGAAATGTCGCAAATTGTTCAACAATCGCCAAGAAAATCCCCAAAAACCTTTTGGGGCTTCCTTTTTTCGAAACGCGTGTGCCATGAAAGTCTTAAGAGGTGCAAAGGCAAGTTCATTGCCATTTAAAAAAATTGAATATCCAACAGCAGAATGTCTGCAAGCCACTTGGATAATCAAATAGAGCCATCAAACTAAATTTGTTTCATTCTTTCCTCCTCCAGAAATTTAATGCTATAGATCTTAATACATACTTTATATGTGTGTCGGCTATTAAGATGCTGTCTGAGCCAACGATTTTGCTCATATCTATATATCTACTTATATATATAAGCTCTTAATGTAAACCTTATATATACAAGCAGATAAAGAGGATGTCACTGGGCGACAGGGGAGCAATCATACACATGATAAAAAGAAAGGCAACATCTAATGAACGGATGCAGCTTCTCCTCTTTTATAGATATTCCTAAGAGGACTTGCAATAAGCCGGGCACAGGACAAATGGCCAGCGTCCCTAAATCCACCCGATTTACTATACTAAAAATGTCGCCGTGTTTTCACGCAACTCCTCGTTGAACTCATCAATAATAAGAAAATGATGAAGCACATCATATAGATATAGCCAACATGTTTCTTTCTTCTCACAAATGTAAATTCTCTACTGTACTCCGTGTACGTCATACAATTTGAAAAACACACTTCACTGTAAGAAGCTGTATTCTTCTTGCCCGTTAGTGTAGTGGCCATCATAGGATTTTTTTTTTCACAAGCTCGTGTTATCCATCTTATTACATTCAATATCCTATATAGATAGAGACTCTGCATTATGAATAGAGCTCTTCTTTTTTTTTCCTCTCTCTTTTGTAGCTAAAGTGTAAATAAATATGTTCTATAGTATACCCACGTCGAGTAGCATTCACGAGCCATGGAGCACGTATAGATAGAAAACCCGCATCGTTCGTTCTATCCCATCCATCTGATTGAATAGCCTTCTATGCCACACATCCGCCGTATCTACTACATCCACGTTGCTTGACCACAGTCCAACATCTCCGTATTGTTGTTGGACTGGGCCATCACGTATAGTGAATACAGCTCTTTGCATTTTTCTTTCCCTACATCCACTCTGTTTATACAGGATGTACGTATACACATACAACGTAAAGGATATAGCCTGTATATCTTTAAGCTATGCACAGATACGTCCATTCCGATGGATCATCAGACAAACATCAGCGGACCGTAAAACATTTCCAGACAGAACTCGTTTAATTCACTTCTCCAATCACAGGTTGCTTGGCTTTTCTTGCGGTCACTGATGGATCCGATGGGGAGGGGTTATAGGGTCTGGCTTAAAATGATTGTGTAACGATATATAAATACAGACGGAGCATTGCAGTCATTGGGTTACATAGCAATGCAGTTGAAAAATCTAAGGGTCGTTGAGTGCGATGTGAAGTTGATAAGCTTGTGCAGCGTCCGCAAATAAAACTACGTCGGTCAGCATATGCCTGCCTGTTCCACAAACGGGATGTAATGCTTATGTTGGTGACACATCGATTTTCTGTATAGAAACTGGGCCTTGGTTCTTGTATGAATTTCTTTCTCGAGATATGTGATCTGTTTGTATGGCATCAAATAAATCGTGATCCTCTCCGGGGCAACGTGCATTTGATTTGTCCATTTTTATGGGACGAAGTCTTTATGAAAATCTTATAGATGTCCATTTCATAATTTCAAGTATTTACTAATGAAGGAGCTACGTTCGATTAACCATAGAAAGCTGGACGTGTTGGGACCGCCAGACCTTTGATATACATCGATCTAATGGAGGAGTCTGAAGAAAGGAGACTTCATTTGTTTCATCTGTGCAGCTTTAACACGCAATGCGGATGCTATTTAGCATATCATCATTGAAACTGACAGGCTTCTATAGTGGACCGACTTTAAGTGAATTTGAGACTTGCCGAACGAGTCGCAATTATACGACAACCCCGGATGATCTATATAATGCCAACGGGTATATAAGAGCTCAAAAGCAAAACTATACATCTATGTAGAATATGTCTAGCGAGAAATTGACAAAGCAAGAGACAGTATATAACTCTATATACGGGCTCGGTTGCCTCGTGATTGGGATTGATTGGGAAAATTGTCATGTAGTCAACCCCTGCGATCCGCTTTTGCTTTGACCAAAAGTTTATATGCGCTGTTGAGTTTCAGCACGACATCGTCGGTTGAGTATATAGCGCGAATGGGGCGTTTGCAACTCATTAGACGACCGCCTTTCGCTCATTGTCCCCCCCATCAATCCATTCATGCCGATTTTATTTGTTTTAATTGTGCCCCGCGTGCATTCGAGCCGGGCTCCTTATTTCTTGTCCGCATTATATCCGAACGATAATGAGCGATTGAAACACCCGGCGAGATGGAAAAGAAATTCATCAGTCTATTATAGAACTACTATACCGTGAACGAAAATCTTTTGAGACTCTGTTAAAAGAAAAAGGGTAGAAAGCCACAGACCGTATACAATCACTGTGTGTGTGTGTTTGCTTTTTGAAGTTTGTGACGCCTCCGTCTTTGAACGCTGCTGCCTTACATAATTCATATACACGAACGCACTGATGCCGAATGAATGGGCCCTTCTTTCTAGGTTCTCTTTAGCTCTCCTTTTCGCTTAATGAGGCCCTATACACAAGGACGATATACGTATATAGATGTAGATAACAAGGATATAGAGTCCCACCTCTTTTTTCTTTCTATAATCTATATAGACGCTTTGGGATGCGTATATTATTCGATAGTGCGTGTGGATAACCGGCACAGGAAGAGAAAGTAATCAAATGAATCAAGATATTTTGTTATATATATCTATCATGCTGTCGTCTATATGTAATTGATCGCGCTCTGATGACGGGCGCCACCCCAAAATCTAAAGTTTTTTTTACCAGCGCACCCCGACGCATCGCAGATGTCGCACGTTTCCCATTCCGAATAAAATGCAAAACTTTTTTCCTCCATTTTTTTGGGGGGGGAGCCGAGAGTTTTTATATCTAGAAGGGGAAAACGAGTCGTGGGATTTCCAACAGCAGTGCGGATCACGATCAAGACGGGCATCCGCAGTACAAGCCGCTCTTCCATCTCCGAACGCACAGTCAGTCTTCAGCTCTGCTGGCCGGCCCCCCTTCTTTGAATAGTAAAACGGCAGCAGAGTTGGTGGATATATATATTTTCTAATTTTAGAGGGGGGGGGGCTAGATTGGGGCGATATAAACTTTTTTTTGTTGTTGTGAGATTCGTTTCTATATATTCTGAAAACGCTAAAAACTGGGAACCATTTAAACTTGGAAAATCCCGGCGTTCCATTTTTTTTTTTTGCTATTGCGTTTCCCTCCGTGTAGATATATCCTTGGCAATTTGCGTCGTTTTCCTTATTTCGTTTGGTGTTTTTTTTTTTTTTTTAGGATGGAGATGTTCTCGTCCGTTTCAAAACTCCCAAAAGGGAAGAAATAGAGGTGGTCTTTGCATTTGTTCCACTCCATTTGTCGTATTGAAATACAAACTATTGATCCGAGGACAAAGAAGAATGACAAGGTCTTTTTCGCTGTCTCATATATCTATTTGGATTCTGCTGTGCAAATGACTTGCCCATCAGTCAAAATGAAATCATGTTGTGGAAAATGCTGCCTTTTTTTTAAAGCAGGTTGTTATTCCCTTTCGATTATATATGCACATCAATCAATTTGTGTGCTTTCAAAAGTGGGTATAAATGTTTTAAAAATGCTATAAGCCCCAGCATACTTTTTTTCAAAAAATGCGATCGTGATGAATAATTGACAAGGAGATGACACGTAATGAAGACGATACATCTATTACACAAAGTCAAATGAAAATGACTGATACCATTGCTAATATAACGACCCATTCGCATGACTAATCTTTCAACAAGAAATATAGGAAAATGAACAGGTCGTTCAATTACTTTTATTGATAGTTTTTTTTTTCCCCCAATGACATTTAGCTTGCGTTTGGGGCTCTATATCGATTGATTTGAGCAAGGTCTTGGCGTTTTTCTTGGTAACTGTCTTATCCTTACAGCAAAAAACCAATTTCTATTGGAAATAAACCACACCCAGGTTATATACCCTTGTTTACGTACGTATATATATGTATCTCAACTGTATTACGAGAGTAACCCTGCTGGGCAATTTTGTTTTTTCTTCTTCTTTGAAATACTATAAGACCACCAACAGATGGGAAGGCAGATAGCGTATGGATTTGCGAGGCCGGCGCACAAGAATACGAGTTTTGAGGCAAACGTGGTTTATTATATGATAGTTGTAAGAAACCAGGCCAAAAACTTATGAGCTGACTTCTTCGCTCCACTGAATTTCTTTTTAGCTGTTTTATTTTATTTTATTCTTTCCCTTCTTTTTCGTCTGAAAAAGTTGAGTGGCTGGCGCTCTGTGACGCGTTGGACGCTCTGGCGGAACCGTACGTCGTATACCTATCAAAAGTCAGTAGGCAAGGCAAACTCGATGAAGGAAACAGCTGGTGGCACTCGAGGAAGTCGAGATAAATCAAATTAGTGGTGCGAAAATAATATGAAAGAAAATAAATCAATAACTTAGCAGCAGTAAGTTACATTTCCGACTCGTTATATTCTCAACCCCAGCAGTTTTATAAAAGGCATGAGTGTTTAAAAAAATACTAACACTAAGATTTAAAGATATCATTATACACATTTTTTTTTAAAGCATCGTTATGCTACGAGATCCCTTTATCTTTCCAATCCATCGCCTTGCATAATAAATTTGACATCCTTTAATTCGATTCCTTTATAGTCTGATCCACACAAACAACTTGCCCTCACATCAAATTCATTTAAAAATAGAACCAAAATCGGTCAGTGTAACAACCGCCCAACACAATCACATCTACGTTTGCGCAAGGGGGGCCAAAAGTAGGCCTATATAGCTGTCCTTTAAAATGCTAACCAGTAAAATAAGCCACATTAATAAAAAGTATAGCAACGTGTAAGTTTTCCAAGCCTTCTATACGCACAGACAAATGTTGCGTCATTGCCTTCTGACATCATCAAATCTCTGCCGTCCTCAAAACTAGTTTGTCTGTACACTGTCGAGCGACACTCCTGGGAAACGGAAAAGAGCAACATCAAAAAGGACAAATCCGCACCGAAATTCAGTGTGGCATTCATTAATGAAAATAGACACAGTGCCGAAACCCTTCTCCGAAACGGGGAAAACTTTACTTAGACTATTCAATCACTTTATACTAGACCATTCAATCATTTTTCTTTTTTTGACTTTAAATCCATATACTTTCATGTATATTTTCCGCTTGATCCACACGTCGATGTTGAACATAAACAGAATCAATAGTTCTATGGCCTGGTTAATGATGTGGATTTAATTCGTCGGAGAAGCAGAATATCAATGTTGGCAAACCTTCCCGAAAAAAAAGGATTATCTAACAGACGAGGTTTATAAAAGGGGACGAATTATGTATTCACGTATACATATACACTGTGCAATCACCTTGTCCAACTTTGTTTTAAGGTCAGAACTTGCGTGAACACAGAGTCAATCCTCCGAACCGGTGAGGTCCGTCGGCGAGCAGACACCACTGGCTTACCGTTACTCTGTTTGAAGTTGATTGGTTGACTTGGACGAGTATAGAAACGGGGCGTCCAGTACATATATTGAAAAGTTGATGTCGTTCGATGTTGTTGGATAATGAGTTGATCGTATATCTCCTCACTTCCATTTAGTCCATCGGTACAACCGTCCCTGCAATCTACGCTGCGTGTTTGCATGTATGAAAGACGTTGATTATATCAGTTTAAACAGGTGTGTATATACGTAACTGCGGGTAGGTTAATGTGCAATCAACAGAATACACGTGACATTGAACAGAAGCACCTGCGTGTCTGCTGGGCAATGTCCGTTCACGTGAAACATCAATACGTTTTCACGTGGGTTGTTCCCAATGTTGTGTATAACAATCTCATAAACGACTGAGTCTGCTAAGGTCAATCGTTTAACGGACGGTGGGGGAAAAACAAAGTATGAACGCAACTATGCGAATGCCACACATAGAATAGCCAACATATCGCAAATGCATTTGTATTGTACGTGCAATACCACATTACCGATGGTGCTTACATAACGACAGAACTATAAAGGCGCTCGACGAACCGCATTGTGTCTGGTTAAATATCTCGTATCACAGCACGTATAATTATCTACTGGAACATAATGCAGTCCAGCGTGTAATATGCGAAGCATATATATACTTATAAGATGTAGGGGAGAGTGGGGCTAGTTGGTAGGAGGGCAAGTTTGCAATTCTTAATTTAAAAGAATTGTGTGCAAGCGATTTTATTGAAATAATTCGTGGTCAAAGATGTTTATCGTGCGCACCTTTGTGCGAAATTTCAAAGCTTTATCGCAAATAGTTTAGGAAATAGAAATTAATGAAAATTTTTGCATCAAATTCACAATAGTTGCGCGCTCGATATTTATCTATTATATCATTACCTGATACGCATATAATTTTTAAAAAATATGAGTATTATAGAAAATTTTGTCCTCTATTGAACTGTAACAATGGATTTGTTTTAATCAATTATAAATTAGTAATAATCTTCGTAATTTGAATACAGCCTGGGTCGGGGCAAGTTGGCAAATTTCAACATGGGGCATGTTGGCATATGAATCATACATGCATGTGTATAGTATTTTTTTATTTTTTGGATTTAACGCTATTAATCTTTATGTAAGCTATCACAACTCATTTCTGAGTTTCCCACGCTGAAATAACTACAAAATTTTCATTTATTGTAATGTTATTCTAGTTTGTTTACAGCATCAATTTTTGACTGAAATTCCCATTTGAAATACATGGGGCCAACTTACCCCACCACCACTGCCAACTTGCCCTGTTAGGGGGCATGTAGACACATTTTTTTTTTCGTATTTGAACGTTGATTTCGATATGAAATCTTTAACGTAGATCAAATTAAAAAATAGCACGAGAAAGCTGGTTATCTGAACTTTCTTTTACATGTTTTCGGATGTCAAAATTTGAAAAATTAAAGAAACGAGAGAAGAAAATAAAAAAATTGTACCAAATAGCCCCACCCTCCCCTATAGGGAATACAGATCAGAGAAAGGCACACGCAAGAGCTGGGTATAATAGCAAAAAAAAATAAAGTGAAGCGGCCCTGTGGGCCGTGAGGCATCGTAATTATCTTGCCATCCGGCTGGCCCAAGTTCTGGATATATACAATAAGTATCCCCCCTCCGCACAATGCCATTTTCTGCATAGTTATTCTTTGCTCTTTTTCGAGATTCACGAGGTATTCATCGATTGGCCAAATTGGCCATCTTTCCTTTTCATCCACGAAAAGAACACGAACAATTATATTTGAAATCGAAATAAATGCAGATCGACCGAAGACTCGAGTTTTTTTGTGCCCTACCGCATCAGCCAAGCGCCTTAATGTAAAGATACTGAAGTTAGCCATTTAAAAAAAGTTTTATTTCATATATTTAAAATTTTTTTCCTGTTTGTACATCGGCTGAGCTATTCCCATAGCCAGTTAACGTATGCACGTTCGTTGCTTTCTCACTGTTAAACTGTTGTATCGTAGAGAAAATGCAATGAATCATTCAGATTTCTATTCCTCTCCAATTTTTCCTTTTTACCCCCTCCCCTCAAAGGGTTAATGTAACTTGCAGCTTCTCTGTTACATACACAGTTTCATTCTCCCCCTTTTGTTTTCTATCCGATTTTTTATTTGAACTCATCTCGTACCTGGATGATAAAGATTTTTCTCCGTGCTTTTCGTTTTGTTCCGTTGCTCACTCACTGAAACTCTCGAGGGGATGAAAGTTGGAACTATCTCTCCCTCATGCGCAAACACAACTTTGATATTATCATTAATCTAAATAATGTACGGCTATGGCAGTAGCCGTGCCTACTCTTACGACGTTGGGGGTCACATCGTACGGATCGTTATTTTTTTTTTTAGACTTAAATTTTCCTAATGAAAAGACATTGGAATGTGAATAGCTTGAAGTCCCCATCATCACGCACGTTCATTTTACGCTACGGCATAAACTCTGGTATAAACAATAACCATGTCGACATGTGTCATATCCGGGACCGGTCCCGCTAGAAAGTCTGGGCTCGCTATATAATAGCCTTATATTTTAGAGCGTCATTTTTCGAAAATGGAATGTCCTTTGCTTCGGGATCCTGCTTTTGATGTCTTGATCCCTATGCACGTATACTCTCATATATGCAGACGTTTTATTTATAATACGAGCTCACGCCAGTCCCGCAGTGCACCGCCGCATTGCCAGTGTCTCGTTTCTTATCAAAAGCGCAGACTGTGTTTCTAGACGTGTACAAGCGAGAGAGCTCGATACTCACGCGGGAACACTTACATTCGTGGAATCTACATCTGCCGTTGCGTAGGTGAGAGATGCACAACTTCCAGTCCAACACTTGGGTATATTCTTCAAGCGTGATGCGCTGGCGTTTATTTGGGAAATAAAAGAATTTGTTTTTTTTGCACAAGGAGATCAACAATATAAACTATTGATGCAAAACGATACTCTCGTCTAGACGTGTACATAGGAAACATGGTACACGTCATTCTGTGGAATGTACGGTGTCAATTTCAAAAATAGAAAATGTAATGTGTTTCAAAAGATAATATCAATCAACTTTGAAATTGCTCC
The DNA here is from genome assembly GCA_013167095.2 of Daphnia sinensis. NCBI lineage: Eukaryota > Metazoa > Arthropoda > Branchiopoda > Diplostraca > Daphniidae > Daphnia > Daphnia sinensis. The sequence continues at coordinate 1,487,383 of CM023188.1, read as the reverse complement.
TGCGAATTATTTGCAAACTCCGGCCAGCCCAACTTTGATTTAACGAGTTCAAACGACAGTTGCACCGTGAGAAATGACGCGTGATTGTTAGACCAATGGTACCGAAATCAAACAGACGGCTGCATTTCGATATGCTACTGGACCTTATACGTCCATTCATGCAAATCACGCGTGCGCTTTCATCATCCGCTGCAGTAGCACGAGACATATTAATGAGTCTGTGCATTACAGTCTCACCAATTGTCGGGACGTTTAAAACATGAAGTGCCATATTAGCCATGTTTCCAAACAAAACACACGTCAATCATAAATCAAACGAACATGACCGATGGATTCTGAACATTGTACACCCCGATATATATACATCTTTGCGCCTTCCATTTTTCTTCAACGACAAAGCGCTTTGATGCAGCCAACTTCAGTGGCTATTAAAAATCTTTACATCAAAAGAAATGCTCGCATCTATCTAATCTACGTACCCCAGCACAATCCTATTTAGAAAAAAAGACATCGTTTGGTGAAAACTGGCCCGATGTGGAATATAAAATAGAAGAGCGCCGTTACGTAACTTTATACGTTGGCGTGTTTAACTGTCGCATGTCGTTATACGAGTTCAGACCAAAAAAAAAAAAGAAAAGGGGGTCGTTGTGGCTGTTAAATCGTTTTGCCATTCAGCCGCGCCTCCGTTAACAACAAAATGCTAATTCACGAATACATGTGGGACATCTCTGTATAAATCACCGCCTACCCAACAAATTCTCTTACATTTCCTTTTGTCTTTTCCGATGGCTCCGTGCTCACATTGTGTGCCTGATTTCCAAAATCCCCCTCTGCCATAGCCATTATTACATCAGTTTGACGAGGGAAAAAAAAGAAAAAAAAAAAAGAAAGAGGATATATACAGTTGCATTATTGATTGTGAGCGCATCATGTAGAACTGTTGTACACATATACCAAGTTACAAAAGGAGGTCGGGATATATAGCGGAGGAGGCGCCCAAATGGCAAATGTATATCACCAACTGATTATTCTGGTTAGCCCCCCCCCCCCCCCTCCGTTTCGTATAACAGATAGCCTCTATTTCGCCCGTTCCTCTTGCAAGTCGTATACAAGCTTAGTCGTATACATCAGTTGCTTTCATCAGTGGCCCGTTATTCACACCGTTAACTCCATTTCGCGGCAGTCGACGTTGGCCGCAAAACCCGCTTATAGCCGCCTTTTTTTCATTATAGCAGTTCCCCTTATTTCTTCCCAATAGAAGACGAGGAAATAGGTCGGCAACCCTTGGCTGACGATCGGCAGATACAAAAAGAAATAAAAAGAACATCGACTATATAAGGAACAAGTTTGTGAGCAAGTCCCCGCTGCTTCTAAGTATATATTTCTGGGGGTTCCACTGATCCCGTCCACATTATACGCACTGATGTAGACGTCGAGGCTTTCACACTCTATCGGGTTAGCCCTTTTGCTCAAAAGAAATAGAAGACAAAAAAATGAAAGAGGCCGATGATTTGGCAGGACAACAACAAATGCAGGCTTTGGATAAAAAAAAAAGGGAAAACTGAAAACGTGTATAAGAAAAGCAGGAAATGAGGAGAAGAAATGCATCTTTCACCAACTGCCAAAAAAGAGCATATATACAGGATAGAAGATGAGGATGTTGTGTAATCAAAAGACAAACCTCCACTTGATAACGCCCTCATTTTATCGATCGACTGAAACAATTCAGCGCAAATATGTGACGGATTGATCAAGCCCTTGCATTAATCAATTATCTAGATTTTTTTTTAAAGATATTTGAATACTAGAAACATGCGTGCACTGCGAATGAACAACGATATCCATCGAACATCCCGTACAAATTGTTCAACATTTCTCCCTTCCAAATAACAGAATGTCGTGCACGTTCGTTCGGTCCGTTTCTACTAGTTTCACCCTATGTTTTACACACGGTGCATAACGTCGTTCGTATATATACATGTTAACGCATTTCTAACGAAAGTTCTCGTTGTTACTACGCGTACGGTTGCCTTTGGGCATTTTTCTTTTTTGTCAAGTCACAACAACAACAACAGCTATCCAGCATCAGTCCGGAAATCCAATTTCTGGTCCGGATGATGACAACGTCGCGAGCCCGTGAGGCAAGCTAACCCAGAAGCTTTAAAATAAAATTCAATTTTTTTGCTCCCCCTTCCTTCTTTTTTTTTTTGATTCTTTACGAGACTGAAGGAGATATCGTGTGTGAAAATGTCAGTATACACACACACACACAGAGCAGTACATCTATTTTTTATTTATGTAAACACATAAGCTGACTTGATGTATAAGGACTGCGTATTTGCGGAGAGAAGAATACCAGCCTAATAAGATCTCTCTGTTGGCGTCAGCCTTCCCCCCCCCCCCCCTTTCTTTTGCTTTATCTCTAAAATATACGTACACGATGAACGCAAGGATTGTGCTGAAGCCATCCCCCCACAATGAAATAGACGATGTCAGTTGCCTGTGTAAAATACGACAGAGGATTGCATTTTTGAGGCTTACTATTTTTTTTCTTTTTCTTCTTCTCTGATTCAATAGAATTCCTCGCCTTTTTCTCGCATTTTACTGTCACTCTGACGACTTTTCTCCGTCACACAATTGAGTTATCAATCGAACAGTTTTGTCACCTACTTATTCCCGCTGAGTATATTGCTGACATGTCAGACGATTCAAAATAAATTGACGCTCTAACAACTAGAAACATTTTCTTTTGTACCTGTAAGAAAATGCCTGTCGATATAGGACATTGTTATAAAGCGTTTGCGCTTAATTCGATGTATATTAAATGTAAACGCGCACTGTCCATCCCCACAGTGTCGTACAACGTGAAACCGTTAGTCACGATTTGTTGTCGACCTGAACGTTGTACGGCTTTTACCGTGCGCTACACACACACACACACATAGTTGTACGTGATTGCTGTTGGATTTCGCCTGAGAAAAAGAAGCGGCCAGCGAGAGGGAGGTCGATGACACCCACGAGAGCGCCATAGCGGAGCTGCTGAGCAAAAGAAGCGAGCAGCACGAAAGAATAAACACAATGAAAGTGTCGAGTCAAGATATAAATATCCGCCTTGGCGACACTAGCAGCGCAGCCAATGTGTCTCTGATACGTGCTTCTTGTCACACCGTCACTATATAAGTATATAGACTGACATCTGAAAGAGAGATTGGTGATGTAATAGGAGCAAAGCCGCGGATGTAGAAGTATAAATATATACGTATGATATTTCTCTGATATAATGATAAAGATATATCCAGTATAGCAAGATCAAGATAAACTATACAGAGGCTTCTTATTGAATCAATCAAGTTATATCTTTGGAATGGATGGGGAAAGGCAAATGGGGTGTCAGAAAATGAAAGGAGGGACGTTACGACATTTTATCACCGCATGGTGTGGATGGTATAACTTCTAAGTCTTCCCCTTGTTGCGTAACCTCCTTACGTCTAAGATACTTATATAGTTACAACATATTTTCTTTTGTGATGTGCTTCAACGTCGCCTTAAGAAAAGCAATTCACGCGTTCATGGCCCCATGGCTTCATTTGAAAAATGGTTTAAGCAAAGTACTTTTTGCATGGCTTTAGTCGGCATAAAATGTTTTGCTTATAAAGTAGGCCGATGATGCCGTGACGTGGTTATAAGGTTTCCTATAACAAGAGTCCAACGTGATTGCTGTCGATACCTTGTTTAGCCTTAAATGCTACATTACGTGCAGCTGTGTTACACAACACGACCCTGCGGCTTTCAAAACTTCCTACCTCTTTTGTTGAACTGCGATTGGATTTCATCTTCCTCCGATCTTCATTCATCCGATGTGCGATAGAAACCGTACTGTACCTCTTTACAAGGGACTTGACTATGTACAGCAACTAACACAAGTTATAACGTTGTAGGATTTTAATAGTGTTATACAGTCTAATGACATCCAGCGGCTGCGGTTGTCCCGGAGAATAAAGAACGTGACGCATTCTGCACGATCGGTTGAATATTTCCCGACGATAAGCAAGGACTATGTCAAAACAACACCAACCCAAGTATACTTTAAATATATATATATTTACGGGGCAATTTGCTGGAACGTACTTTAAAAAATAGAACGAAAAGAAAATGAAATAAAAAGAAAAGTGTCAACCGTTTGTGAATAAACAGACACGTATTGCAGCGTCACTCGTCCTGACGTTGCTGTATTATTATTATTATTTTTTTTGGAACCGGACAGCTATTACAGGTCAATATAAAAGACACCCCAAATGATTGAGAACATTTCGTTCCGTATAGCCGCGTCCGGTCCCGTCGGGACTGCAGACACTCACATCCGCATCGGGAGAAAAAGAAAAAAAGGGAGTGAAAGAGACGTGACTCAGCTCTGCAAGCTCTGCAATCTATATCCGTTTATGTTCATCATATATGGCCAAGACGGGTCACTGTGTTTTCAATGCGTTTCAGTCTCTCGAGCTGTGTGATATAACGCAGGAGCATTTTTATTTTTTAGTTCCAAATGTTTGGCCATCAAGAAAAGGCAGTTTATTCATTGTCAGTTGCAACTGCGTTGTCATTCACTTCATGCCACAAACTTCCCCTTTCTTCTTCTTGTACATATTTCTTTCGTTCTTCTTTCTTGGTTTGAACGAGGCATATAGTTTGTATACTATTCACCGAACTTGGCCATTTTTATTTTAAGTCACGAAACTTGTTAAAGCTGATTTTCTTTTTTTCAAGTGGGGGTGTATAGAAAGCAAATATGAAACTACAAGAAGGATTGGATGTCTCTGTGTTAAGAGGTTCAACACACAAGAATGTGAAGAACACGAACGTATATTAGGGCTTGCTATAGTCCTTTTTTGTTTCTTGTTTCGCCCCCGCATCAGTTGTGGTCTCGTAGTCAGAGAAGGGGGGATAAAAACGAAAAAAGATTTTTGAAAAAGAAAAGATCCTATATAGGAAATAGACGAATGCGAAACACACAGGAGGATTTTCATTAGACAGAAAGGATTCTCTCTTTATATTCATGTTGCAGGTCGTGGAATTAGATATGCTGTTAGGGAGCTGCTCCTTGTTTCTCGAGAGTTATATAGACTCTACAGTGATATAAGTAGACACATAGGGTAGACTCAAACAAACCTTACACAAAAACGAAAAAAACAAACAAAAAGAAACAAGTGAAGCTCTAGAAAGACGAACAAGTTGAAACGGTACACAGTCCCTGGCTTCGTCAAATGACAAACGCGAAGCCCCTCTATCCAATATAGAATGTCACGAAACAAAACTGCAAGGTGTATAATACACATTGACATTTGTTTTGCCATAAACAAGAACATTGTTGTGTGCTGCGTGCAGATATAACTAACGGAATGCCATCTCGCAGTTGGTGTGATGAATTAACAACGTCAAATCAATGACGGTTCTCAACAAAAAGATATGTTATTAATAAGCTATACACAGCGATACAACAGCGTTCGCTCGCGTATCTACACACTACAAAGCGAGTCTCGCAAATGCAGCTTCAAAACAATTGGATGGCGCTGAACGCTAATAGTCTCTTGTGCGTCGGAGAGACTTTTGAATCAATACGAACGCCGAGCGATAAGCGCGCGCTGCCGCTTAATAAGAGAATCTAATGCTGCCTTTTTCGCCCGACCCTATATGTCCCTGTCCCCTACATATGCAGTGGTATATATACATCGTTTAGATGTATATAGTCCCCGAACACATATGGGGAGCTCCGACGCGTGGGCGGATTTATTACAGATGGCTAGAGATTGGAAATCAATTGTTCCGCTATCGTGAATCGTAGCTCATCAGTTTATTCTTTGCCTTGCAATTTCTGCAGTTGCCTCTTTATGAGGCGGGAAAATATGTTATTAAAATCAAGTCAGCTTTTTTTAGAACGTGCTATCGTCCCTCCCCTTGGAAATGACGGGCAAATAAGTAAGGAAGGAAATAAGGAAATTTAAAAAAAATAATCAAACAAAAATCTATATACATTTTTAAAACAAAAAAAGGAATTAGACTGTGTGTCTAATAAATAGTATAAATCGTTGGTGCAGTATAGGATAACTTCGTCATCAGCTATGGGGAAGAAGGGCGAAGTCTTTATACGTCAGCTCAGCGATGGAAATTCAATCAGGAAACTGCCGAACTTGCCGTCGCTTTCATCCCCTATATATTCCTAAAGCCTTTTTTGTTTTATATTTCGTTTTTAGTTCTTTTCCCCCCCCTTTCTCTTCAGCTCATCCGCCGACTTCTTCTATACGTTTTCGACGTCTTTTATTTTTTACGATGACTCGGCTGATCCCTTCGCATCAGTGTCGATGACTCCCTTTTTCTCCGGGCTTGGGCTCTCTGTGTAGAGTCATGCACTGCGGGATCAACTTCAAAGAATATAGCGAAACTCAACGAGAAAACGTACAGAGAAAAAAAAAAGAATAAAAACTAAGAGGCTCTTATTTACATTAGTAAAAGAACTGAAGCCACTTTGGATTGGATGACGTCTTTTCGGATCGTACAAATCTTTCAACCTGTACGTTATCGGTTATAGGCATCGTGTCTCGCTAACGAGGGAATGTGAATTAAGCAAGCGCGATAAATGCCCGCACGTCAACTCTTCAGGCCCTCATCATATTGAAATTGACTGGAATATGTGTTAGCCTAAAATCGATACGACGTTAAAAGGAAAAATGTAGATACACAATTGACCAACACGGACGTTGTCACGCAGTCCTCTTTGAAGAGATGTTTTTTTTTTCATGCCTCTTCACGTGCGTCTATTTGAGAGATTTCAGGCAAATGGAATATGACGTGTATGTATACACTTTTGAGTGTATATAGCTTAACGCTGTTTTCTTCGTAATATTGTCAGTGACGCACAATGGCCTTTGCCTTTTGTTGTTGTTGCACGAAGGGTTCGTTGCGTCAGCATCGTTCATGGAATACGATATAGGACTATACACAACACTTTCATTTTAGTTTTCGTTTGTCTCCAATTTCTTGGAGACCTTTGTTTTGCGTTTTATTTTGATGCTATTTCGAGCTAGCGTCTAAATCAATTGAAACCATTCTTCCCCGGCCGGGTCCGACACGCTAAATATTTATTGCCCCACTTTACATTTACCCGCAAAATGTAGTTTTGGCTTATTGTTTAGCGGATTTTTGTCTAGAATTTGATAGATGTTTATCAACCTCTGTCCCGTGTCCCCTTCTATAACTGAAATTGAATTGCAATGAAAAAATATCAACTACCAATAAAAACCGAAAGTAGTAACAACTGGGCATCTCCTAGTGTACAGCTTCAGTTTTCATATATCGCAAAACGCAATGTTATACGTGTGGTCCCGGGTTCGAATCCCGTCCACACGTTCGAGAACTGCAACGCTGCATTACATTTCATCTATTGATAGGGTATTTTGATTCTCTCTTTTTTTTTTCGGATTATACGTAAATCTGTTTTGATGCCCTGGCTTTTTATTGGCGTGTGTGTAAATACGATATAAAACCGAGATAAGCCCCTTCGTCCTGTTTATTTTCCAAACCCGAAAGCAAAAGGTTGAATAAATAAAACACAAACGCAAGGATGTTTTTCTTTTCCCCCTTATTCCCATTACAATTTATATGCAGGCCACCTCCAAAGTTATTTTCTTACGCGTGGCCGCCTTTCCTGGTACGGATGAACGTCATTTAAATATAGACGGTTAATGCAAAATAGCCTAGTAAAGGATGTCCAGCACGTTCGACTGAGACGAGGATTGAGTCTCTTTGATTCGCATATCTATGCTAATTTTTTTTTCTCCCCTTCCCTCGCCTTTTTTTTATTTATTATTATTAGACTTTGATCATTCACATTCATTCATCGTTCCGTGTCCGCCGAAGCTTTTCGTATTTGGCTGTTGATGCAATAGCTTAACGCGCATCTATGACGCCAACGCTATAAGCTTAGATATATATCCGTAAGACAAAAGAAGCCATTTATGTATGCACACCGTACGCTATAGTTAAGCTTTTGACGCCTATCCAACCTAAAGGTAACAATAAGCCCGTAAGCGTGACGGCTAAATAGATATATATACCGCCCACTCGCATATATATATATGCGGCAGCGAACCAGAATGTTGAACGGATGTCACGTCTTTTCGTCGAACCGTTATCTGTTAACAGACTATGTAGCTAAATATTGGCTGTGTGTTGAGACGGGTTGGTGTGAGCTGATTGCAAATTTTCACGTCACTTGTTCATTTTTAAGAAAAAAAAATAATATTCTTTTATTTAAAAAGGCAGGAAACCCTTGCCTACAGTTTAAACAAAACAGAGAAGCCTGACATAACTAAAAGCCCATCACAAACGTATATAGAAAAAGAATGGGAAAGGGATGACACGAACCACGCCCGATTGTGGCAAGAGCCGGGCTATAAGAGGAAGCAAAAATATTAAGGACTGACGAGGCCGTATATAGTTTGCTCATCCCATAAACAGCTCAAGAAAAGAAAAAGAAATTGAGCGCACGAGATTGTATAATGGCAAGCGATGAGGCTATGGGGTTCTTAAAAACGAAACACAAAATAAGGAAAAAAAAAGGAAAATTAAGGAAAAGAAAAGATGCAAAATGAACTGATGTGACGAGAGGAAAAGATGATGGGGGGGGGGGAATTAAATAAGAAACAATCCTCTCCGTTTCTTTTGGAGGATAGACTGTTTCTGTGTTCGTGATACAGTATAAACAAGGCGATGATGGCGATATTTGTATGCAAAAGTCGGCGGCCAAAAAGAGAATCAGCAACACTTCAAGAGCTCTGACTTGTCCCATTTTTTTTTTTTTTTGGTCATCATTAACAAGACAAAGGCCTCATTTTTCTTTCTGCACCGTGTCTCGAATGCAACATGAAGCGGCAATCAAGTGGAAAACATGCGCGTTTCTCGCCTCATTATCAGTGTGTGTGGTGTAGCCTTGCCCACACAAATCACGTTTATTACTCAGACAGAGATCTCGTCTACAATCATCGATATTTACATGGAACTCCATCGATAATCGAATTATTTTCTTAACTCAAATTTAATTAAACATTTTTCCCTCCGTCGGATAAGGATGAGTTGTATATAATCGTTATGCTTTCCGTTTCTCTTACATACAATTGTTTATATGTCGTTAAATCAAGAATGAAAAAAACTCAGCTGGAACTTTTTATGTTACCCTAAGGAATTAAACATTCGGCCAAGTGAGCCGTCCGTGTGCAATTATCTATTAAAATAGTAAAATCATTTATAACAGACGCCACTGACACGTAAGCAGGGTTGCGCTGGCTCCGATCGAATAACAGCAGAGGATCTGAAAGAAACCATGTTCAATTATTCACAACTATATATCTACATCGTCTAACTCTTGATATACAGAAACGCGCATCTTATGCGTGCGCAACACAATTGGCCATCATCAGCCTTTAGGTTATTTCGGCTTGTTTGAACATTCGATGGTTTATTCGATTCGATACGGAATCTATACCCCCCTTTTTGTCTGCCATCACATTTAAAGTGTCTATATACAACTAGCAGTAAATAGCGTGACAACAACATTGGGAGACACCGACTTGCTCTATAATAGAATCTACAGTTTCTAACAGAGTAAAAAAAAAATCAATATCAGTGAGGCACTTTCCTCTATGCTGTCTAACACTCTGTCCTTTAGCGCCCTCTCTTTAAACATTTTTTTTTTTCAGCTTCGTATACCGTTTAGACACACCCAGAATCAGGACTCCCTATAATACAGTATAGACCCCTATATCCTTTAGCTCTAGAGCCTTTGTATATAGACCATGTCCTCTCTGTTCTCATTGGAACTCCTCCGCCGAGTCGTCCGTCTTGCTTATATTCTTCCATTTGTTCGTGCACGTATAGCGTGATAGCGCAGCAGCTCCGGCTTGTACCGTAAAGGTTTATATGTTGTATGAACATGAGGACGGCTGCCATACAGTTAGAGAAAATGTAAAAAAAAGACCCTTGTTTATATAAGCTACACACACAGTGGCACTCTGCACCAATTTCATCACGCACTGTTTCATCGCCCCGGCTAACAGCTCAACTTGCAAAGGATGTTTTGTTTTTTTTTCTTTTCGGTTAATACAAAATAGCGGTCCGTCAAAATGGCAGTTGATGCAAGAAAGAACATGTCTACAACATCGGGGCGCTCAAGCATAGCTGCCAGCAGGAATAGCGCATTGACGGATCCTTATTTTGTATATCATCGGGATTTAAAGAAATAAAAAAAAGGGGGGGAGCTTTTATAGGTTCTTGAATATCCATTTTTGATGATGAGGCGAAGAGAAATGCTGCTAACCGGAGCAACGTTATTAGCGATTTTGGCTTCGTGGAAATGGATTTGTTTTGTTGTTTTCCTCTTGACGAAACTCGCGAGTCGAACTGTATGTGGAAGTCTCGAGTTTGTTTCGTTTCGTGGCTTTTCTTGTATATACAAACAACAAAGTTTGACGCGGAACAAAAGTTGGCTGAATATATATGTTCCGTTTGGCTTGAAAATTCCCCAAATCCGAACGCAGTCAAAAGCGGGAGGCTTCGTTCATTATTTTCGTTTTTTTTTTCCAGACCCGTCTGCGTATATTCTTAAGCCATTCAGAAGTCACTCGTGGGGTTTTTTGGGTCGCTTCTGGCCCGTCACGAATAAGATGGATTCCTGATCCCTTTGATATACATGGACAGCACTCGCATGTATAGACACACACTGACTGATTGATTCGCCAGACGTCGACGTCCTTCATCAGACGACGCGGGCTCTTCATTAAACCTAATTTAGAAATTGGAGAAAGGCAAAAGAAAGGGGCGAAAGCCGAAAGAGGCTGGTCTCTTTATAACTCTTTTGTCGATCCATCGGGAAACAATGTGATAGATCAAAAGACACACGAAAGCTATACGCTAAAACTGTTTCCTAAATCAAAAAGACAATCCCGGGCGCTGTTGAAACTACTAATGACGTCGTGGTCACAGCAGTCGTCTGTGAATTTTAAAGCAAACAAACGCGTCGTGCTGTATAAAGACATGATTGTGTGATTTGAATTTTCTTTTTCTTTTGAAAATTAGAATAATGTGTGGTTAGTTGATTATAATTATTTGCGAATGGATAGCCTTCCATATTAAGCCATACGAAACTCATTTCGTATGATGTTTGCTTATCTCTTGGTGTAGTACCTCACACGAAACTTAATTACCCACCTCGTGAATCAACCTAAATCGTAAATGATGACGAATCAAAGGTAGGACTGATAAGACACTGGAACAAAAAAAAGGAAACAACGGAACAGAGTACTGAGGTCTGATTTGAACGCGTAAATGTAATAGCGAAGATCACCCCGGGGACCGCTATCTTAATATCACGAAAATGTTGTGGCCGTGTCTTATTGTCGATTTCATTTTCCTTTTTCTTTCCACGCTTGTAAAAGTCTTTCCCTTCGTCCTCCTCTTTTTTGCGCTATATACACGGCGACTGCGCACAACTCAATTACCGAGAGCTGCACCGAAAGAACACATAAGGCGAAACGAACCCAATTACATCAAAAGCCCTTAACCGACGAATTCATCAAGTCTACATAAAAAGAATGAAAAAAAAATAAAACGAGAGGGCAGTTTGGGGAAGGTGGCGAGTGTGGTTATATTAAACCGAGACGCGCAAGCTGCACGCGCTGTTCTTCAACATATAACAAACACTCCATCCGGAGAGTGAAGAATACGAGTGAAAATAAATAAATAAATAACAATATACACACCCATTTATCTATAGAGCCTCTATTGCAATTTATCTCTTTTGTATGACGGCCTCGAAGGATGGTGGAAGTGAATGCTCCAGTTTTTTTTCCTGGAGAAACGAAACAAAACAAAATAGATGTGAATGCTTTTGTTTGTTGGCAACGTCAAATCAAGCTAACAGCTATCCTGGATAGACGCAGCACAATGCCTTTCCGCATGACCCACGGGCGCACAACGTTGCACGTGTTCCACAATATCACTGGAGAAAAATATTGGGAAAGAAAGTTGGCGTCATTATCGGACCAATGATTCACTGTGCCCTTTTCTCTACTCCCTCCCCCCCCCTTTTTTTCATCCGATGCGTTTCGTTCTTGGCCTGGAACTTATCCGTGTTTTCATCATCTTGCGGAACGAGAGCACATTATCTACATTAATAGGTAGCCCTTTTTTTTTCGCCTATCTCTCCAGTCCCGACGGAACGACTTTTCACGGAGGCAAAAAAAAAAAGATGCGCATTATCCGCTCCCGAAAAAAAAAAATAATATTTTGGCAAAGGCAGACTTCTCCTTATATAGATTTCGTACGAATCGTTATAATTTGCCTCTTTGTTTTCTGTTTCTTCTGTGGATTAGTGTTCACATAATAACTAGCCCGTTGGTGCAATAAATGATTGTCATACGAAAGAGAAACGGCGGGACGTGCAGAAGAAATGGAAACTAAAAAGCTAACGGCATCAAATGAAGTAGAAAAACCTCTTTCCCCCCACCAAAAAAAAAAAAACGAGTCAAGCGTATGTGGCTGATAGATAACAAGTGCACGACAGCCCCACCATCTAACCACCGTACACTCTTATGGAGTGTGTAATTGCTTTGGTGCAGCAGCGTGTGTCTCTGTTGTTTTGTATTTTTCAGTTGTCCTCGTCCAATAGGATTGGTAGAAAAGGGAGCGTGCGTTTATCGTTGGACACAGCAGCACAACGACCGCATGCAATATTCAGGCCCAATGGTGCCACCGTATATATATAGCGCAGCACCATTGCTGCGAAGCTGCTGATGGCGTACTCGTGTCTCGCCTATGAAATAGTAGAGTAGCTCGCTCGATGTGCGTGCGTGTGTCCCGACGAGTCCCCGAAACGAGCAGCCAGAAGGAGAAACCAGCTCATAAGAAATGCTTCTTGACGTCATGCTGCTAGTTGCTCTTGTTCTTTGCTTTTTCATTGCTATATTGCTCTTTTCACTGTTGCCATTTGTTAATTTCTTTTCTCTTTTCGTTTGCTGCGCGAGGGAAAAGACCCAACGTTTTCTCTGCCCCTTCTTTCCATCACTGCCTTTTGGTTTTTCATCATTTCCTTTCGGTGTAGTTGCAGCTATTATATAGGCTGAACTGCTAATAGGGACGGTACGACGAACATGAGAAGCCAGCGCTATATAGCAATTAAGAAATGTATCCATCGTTTCTCTCTCGCAGACCGGAAGCTTAATAGAAGGACGGCTCGTACGAGATCAGGATGGAATGATCGGGCAATTATAGCTGATAGATGGCCCTATAGCTGCTCTTCGCAAATGCGTATCTTTCGTAAGAGCGCGAGCTGGAAACGTAAGCTAAAAGAATAAGAAAAAAGAACACTTCTTTTAACATCCAATGTTGTACCGCCTCGAGGCTGATGATGCCCGCAGCCTCTTTTCACGATAAATAATACCGTTCCCTTATAAAGGAACTCTTTTCTTTTTTTTTTCATTCCGCCCATTTTTCTTGTTGTTTCTTTTGTTTGTTCTTTTCCTTCCGGCAGCAACCGCCGAAAAGAAAAGACCAAAAAAAAAAAAAGAGTGCGATGGCAATGGTTATTGTCATGCGAGAGTGCTGCAGTAATTCTCTGGTTTTTTTTTCTTAATTACCGGTTCCTATCAGTCACTGCCTCTAGTTTCTTCTTCTTCCCCCACTGGTGTCTAGAAGCATCGCCAATGATTGGTGTTTGGCCAGCTCGAACGTATAGAGACACATTGTAGACAAGCCATCGCCATGGCTTCTTGTTGGCATTAACATCCACTAGGCTGCAGGCCCCGCTTGAGGACCGCTACATCAATAAAGATCGAGCTACTGTCTCTACAACTAGCGTATAAGATCCTTAACAAACTAATGCATACTGCATAAGAATTTAGATTCATATACGCGGCACTTTCCCTCCTGACCATCCATTTTTCGTGCGGCTCTCATTGTTATTCCTTTTTCTGATGGTCTTGCATCAAGCAAAACATTGTCCGTGATGGCGTTGTCTATACACATCCAAATTGGTGCGCTGTAAAATGATACATTCACACAGCCATTCATCACTGCTGTCGGATATATCGATTTATTACTTGTTCTAAGAATAAGAAAAAAAAAAACCCCACTCCTTCATATTTATAAGATTCACGATAGACTTATAGGGCAATTTTCCCGAGATGTACATCTTTCCTTCATTTTGCCTACCAATGTTGCTCTTTGAAATCCGAACGGTGTAACCTGTATCATATAAGGAATACAAGTCATCCTCCGCATTAACCCCAGTCGGCAACTTGAGGCGAGAAGGGTGTCGGTCGTAGACACATATGAGGGCGAATAACGAGCACAAGTAACGAGGTCGTCATCAGAACACGAGTCTTTGCTGAAATCTAAAACGAATCATGAAATACGTGCCCTGAGATCACAAACTCGATCGCATCGTAAGCACAAAAAAGGGAGAGAGAGAGAGCGAAGAGATGGAGGGACTTGAAGTGGAACTCTTCCGCTGGTGTCTTTTCCTCTCCATCGACGAGTGAGGGATGCGGCGTCCATCCGTCGGTCTTTGTATCACACACACACGCACGAAAAAAAAACCACACTAAGAAAGAAATGTTATTCGTGAAGCATTCCCTCGTCGGCACTCGAGGGCGACACGGAAATATGAGGATCCCTTCTATTCCGTTGCGTATACATATCCGTAAGTATACTAGATATGCATCCATGTATGCAGAGCGATAGATCGTTTCATCGACAGTTTATGGGCAATTATATCCTTCTCTCTGATCTTGTGCGCATAATGTCATATTCGCAATTCAAGCTCGTAGATTTGGATGGCTAAAGTTTATATGGATAAAAACTATGAATTGATTGGCCGGATGATGCGTTCCGGCTTGAAAAAAAAACACGCAAATGAAATTGATGGATGAGAAGCAGGGACATGGTAGATCTTATACGTGTGCTTTTAAAACCTTAACAGAGAGCGGCGGTAAAGTGTAAAAATGTGTTAAAATTTGCGAACGGGGAAGTGGCAACTAAAAGTAGTTTTTTGTTCTTTTGAAATAAATTCCTATTTCAGAGAGATTTTTGTCCTGATGCGTTTCATGGAAAAAGGAAAATGAGGTGATTTTGTAAGACGAGACGCTATTGGTTAAAAACGCAAATGAACGGCATTTGTTTCAGTTTTCGTTTTCTATTAGAATTTCCAACAAATGACGATCGCCTACTGTCGAACACGTCCTCCCCCCTTTTCTAACGAAATCAGCGTCACATTTTCGTCTTGCAGCTTGATTGCGGTATAGTGTTGTGTGTGTACGCTGTGGATCGTGGTCGTGATAATTGCTTGAGAAGGGAAAAGAATTGTGACACATGGAACGTTGGAGCACGTACGAAACGAGAGCACTACACGTTGGCCGTGACTCGTTCGTGTCCGTCTTACACAGAGAGAATGCGATAGCAAAGCCAAAACTGATTCGATTAGGATGACGAACGTACTACACAGTGTATCAGTTTGTCCTTTATATTATTGAAAATTAAATTCTCACTTGGAATGATCTGACATAGACGACATGTTATTTGATTTACTTATCTTTAAATGTCGTATCTTTCTGGATTTTGTCGTTGCCAGTCTCGATGCAGGGGCCCTACGAGAAAAAATTGCTTCATCATCTCCTCGACAAGTACAACGTCCTGGAACGACCCGTTTCCAACGAATCGGATCCCATACAAATCAGCTTTGGTATCACGCTGATGCAAATCATTGATGTGGTAAGAGAACCCGTTTCTAATTTTCATGTCAAATGCAATCTACGTTTGGTTTTAAACATCTTTTTTTTTGGATGTGATGGGGTATTTTACATTTTCTTTTTCTTTCTTAAAAAAAAAGGGCAAAAAGTCTGCCATTTCAAATGTGAAATGCTAAACTGTAAAACCATGGAGATGGTCTGAATAAAATTAAGACTGGGTGTAAAGGCTTTGCTTGCGAGTCGTTATGCCAATTTATGGCTTAAGTGAAACGAGTTTTATTTTCGGGTTTGTGCCGTAAACTTTTATTGTATCTTATATGTAGACCGTATATAGCTTACAGTCTGTAAGGGTTTGGGGCTAAACTCGTAAAAACATTTTCGACTCTTATGTTCAAGGGCGTATGAAAACTTTACAAGGCACGGCTGCATTGTGCAGAATTAAGTTGGGAAGCTGTGGCGCAAGGAAATCGAATTGTTGGTGCAGGGATGGCAATTGATAATAGGCACGAGGAGGCACCGAATCTAAAGTTATATGCAGTTCCGTCCGATTGAATTTAATTAGAAAAATGGGCGTCTCAACGATTCAGTGCATTTGTGAAATTAAAAAGTAATACCCCGAGATTGTATATAAACTTGATTTGCCTTTTGATGAAATCATTTGATGTGTTAATAAATTCGTATAGGCTGTTTGAAGTTTCCATAAACTTGTCAAGATATATGGCCCTTTTGCTATTTCATTTATTAATTGACTGATTTTTTTTTCTATTACCATGCAGGATGAAAAGAATCAGCTGCTCATTACAAACATGTGGTTGAAAATGGTAAGGCTGCCTTCATTTTTCTGCTCATTGTTTTCTTGCGTGATTAATCAAAGTGGCGTGCCGACAAATGGTTTCCATTCTTTTTCCCGGTCACGCTACTTGCCGATGGGTGTGTCTGTCTTGTTGAGCTCGTTTCATGCAAATCAGTTGCACTCATTTCTTTTTGTCGTCCTGTATAACCTTTTGTTGAATCGAGCCATTTTCAATGTGGGTCCGACATTCGCTTGACGTTCACCTGACGCATTGTCACGGAGGCAACGGGACGGAAGAAAATCGTTTATTTCACGCTCCGGCCAGAAATATCGATTCACTTTACATTCCCATCTAGTGAGAATCCTTTGAAGCTTGTGGGTTGCATTACGTAATATAACATCTAAGAAAAAGGCTCTCTTATAACTTTGATAGTCTCATTTACAATCGCAAAAAAAAAAAATTGCTTAAAATTCTACGTAAGGTCTCGATTTGATTCTTGACCAGGGACCTTAGACTGTTGCATTCTGGCAGCTGTTTTTGATATTTTGACCAAGTTACTAACCCGTTGCATTGAGCCATTAGATGTGTAGTTGTGTACACGCATTCTCCATTGATTTTTCTCTTTTGCTTTTGTTGTTTCTTTTCTCGTCTCACGCCATTGAATCGGCACAGGACTGGAACGATTACAATCTGAGGTGGAATTCATCCGAATTTGGTGGCGTCAAGGACCTGCGGATCCCACCCACACGAATTTGGAAACCCGACGTCCTAATGTACAACAGGTGAGCACTTTCCCTCGGCGTCCATATAGCCT
The DNA here is from genome assembly GCA_013167095.2 of Daphnia sinensis. Lineage (NCBI taxonomy): Eukaryota > Metazoa > Arthropoda > Branchiopoda > Diplostraca > Daphniidae > Daphnia > Daphnia sinensis. The sequence goes on along the minus strand of CM023188.1, from coordinate 1,469,984 downwards.
CTAGTCCCCTTCTCTTTCTCTATTTTTTAAGATTCTCTTCTCGTTCCTTCTCGGATTTCGTTCCTCATCATTGATTTGTTCTGTAGTATATAATATATACTATATATATATATATGGAGGCGGTGTAGAATGGCAGTGGGCCGTATTGATCCACTAGCTTTGCGTGAAACACGCTGAACACAGTCGCCGTTCCGGCAAACGTTGCCCTATTTCTACCCTATCTGTTGGTGTCCTTTTTTGTTGTTGTCTTTTTTCCTTTGTTTCCATCACCATATGATGAGATCAGGAGGCTCTTTTTTTAGAAAAAAAATGCCATCGGCCAAACAGGGATCAACACAGTCAGCAGCATATCGTACATGGAATAGTTTAAAGCAATTTGTATGTATGAGTGGTGCGTGTATATACACACCGTCAGATGTGTTGTCTGAGTTAGAGTATATACAAGTAACAATATTTGGTCGTCTCTTTCGATGTGCCCTACGTGTGATGTCCGATGGAACATCCAATCAATCGAAGAGAACGGCAGCCAAAGGAAAGAGCGAGATAGAAAAAGAAAGGGAGAAAGAGAAGGCAGGACTTTGGAAGATAAGATGGTGATAATGACAACATACGTATTTCCCCCTTCTGCACTCGATCTTACTGACCCGGATCAGCTCTTTTTACACGATATTTTTTGACATATGTGTAATATCCGGTATATCTATTGCGAATGATGACCTGTCCTCTTAAGCAAACGTAGTCCCTTTCTTCGTCGCTAGTTCACGTTGATGATGCAATAAATTGTAACTGTTTGGAGCAATCGGTTTAATCTGTTTGTTGTTGCGCAGTGCCGACGAAGAGTTTGACAGCACCTATCAAACGAATGTGGTTGTTCGCAACAACGGTAGCTGCAGTTACCTTCCTCCTGGCATTTTCAAAAGTACCTGTAAGATCGACATTACGTGGTTTCCTTTCGACGATCAAAAGTGCGAGCTCAAGTTTGGCAGCTGGACTTACGATGGATTTCAGGTATGTTTCCCCTTTTACATTGATCATAAAAATCAAATCAATTTATGCCATCGAGCATTGAATGTCCATCTATTTCCTTTCAATCTTTATACGACAAATATTGAAAGAAATGTATTCAAACGATAACCTAAAAACTATTTGATTATGTTCTTGTTAAATTCTTTTAATACTCTGTTCGTAAACAACGTGATTATATTCATTGTTTGTGTTTACAGTTGGATTTGACGCTACAGTCAGAAGAAGGCGGTGACATTAGCAACTTCAACACCAACGGCGAATGGGATCTCTTAGGTATGGCCTTTGTTACTTGCTCGCACCACTTTTGAACTACTCATTTTTCCTAATTCTTTTTCTGCTCTTTAAGTCGTGTGGCACTCTTAACTTTTCTTTCTCTCGCTGCTCTTTACGTGTACACAGAACGTTATCTTACTAACGCTCCCAGTAGAGCAAAGCACTTGCTGAAAATATGTAGATTTTTTCAAGTGCTCGTGTAACAGAAACCAATTAGTCGGCCTAGACATTTTAATGACGAGGTTATTCAGTCCTTCGTCCAATAAGGATTTGAATACGCCCCGTTGCCTTTTAGTTTTCTTTCTTTTTTGTGACATGATAAATAATATCGTATTTCGACTCGAGTTGGACTTCTCCTTGGGCACGTATCTTGAGAACACAAAAGATGATTTCACCTGTAGTGTACTTGTCTGGAAATCGAGAAAAAAGATACTGCAGAAACAGTCTCAAGTGCCGAAGAAGAAAGTCCACCTCCCACCTCACTTTTGACACTACGACAAAGGCAAATGAAACGTTTGTGATGGGACAAACACCTTGTTAATGCACATTGTGTCATTGTTATTGTGCAAAAGAGTGATGGTCTTGTGTATATCTAGAGACGTTGCACTCGCAGGTAGTTGATGTATACTCGAGAAATAGTATATTTAGCTTTTTCTTTTAATCAATGCACTTTTATTGCACTAACTAACGATAGGGCGTGTAATTTTCGTGAGCAAGTTAAAGGGAAAATCGCGGCCTCTGCTTGAGGTTGTTCTCCGGATATTGGGAGCCAGTTTTCATTTGTAGGGAGGCAAAAAAAGGGATCCAACTATCATCCTTTCTCATTAGCTAAACAGGGTGGGGCTGGCGGGCGCGCTCGCACTGTAAGTGCTTGGGGTAGAATAGGGAAATCAAACGTGCCACTTAGGCACGTCTCTCAGGAATCTAAAAAGTATGCATTTACAAGTTTTCAACCATCGTTCCATCGCCATAGCTTTTAACAAAACACAAAGTTGCTAATTTCGTTACAGCCGGGCACTCAACTACTTCCATAAATTCCAAAACATCGATAAAGTTATTCACCGACACCAGAGTGAATCCCCATCTTTTTTTTTTTTCCTTTGTTGTTTTTACTTATTTTTTTTCGTCAAAAATGCCTGTAAACTTTAAACAAAACAAAAATCATCTGTCGTAAAAGTTTGATGGTGAAAACGAATGTTGGAAATTCGATTTCGAGATTCCGCATTCCGGATTCTAAGAATGCGAATTTTCCATTTTGATCTTCGTATAGCCCTTGATTAAATAGCTCAATAAAGCTCTTTTAAGAGATCTAAACGAAAGAAGAAAAGCTTAAAACTTAAGAGGATATTTTCATTTTGACTTAAACCGCCGATCGTCGTTAAATCTAAGCTACTAACACCACAGGAAAACAAAAAATAATAATCTAAAAGCATATATTATTTTAGCTTTAATACCCTGTTTAATTAATAGCTATTTGTGGCATGAAGCATTGAGGCTGTTGCATGAAAAAAAAAAAAAAAAAACAGTGAGAAGCTTTTTAGGAAGCATGACACTGCTCTTTACTGTGCATGTTATGGCTCTTGTTAGCCTTTAGCCATTAAATAACTATTCCCTGATTGCTTTTTTCCCTGTAAATTGATTAATGATGATAAATCTGATGACCTACGATGGCGAAAACCAGGAGTGCCTGGTAAACGGACGTGGCAATACTACCCGTGCTGCCCCGAACCTTACGTGGATATCACCTTCAGCATCGAGATCCGGAGACGGACACTCTACTATTTTTTCAACTTGATCGTTCCCTGCGTGCTCATTGCCTCCATGGCCGTCCTCGGTTTTACTCTTCCTCCCGAGTCTGGCGAGAAACTTTCTCTAGGTAGGCTCTAATGGGTTCTATAAATAAGTCTACTATGTTCATTATTTTATCACTTTATTTTTCCCTTATCACATAGAATTGAGTCGATTTTTCTTCTATTAATTTTTGGATCATTCTTATATTATTTATCCAACATTTTCACACACGCAATAAGTGCGTCTTTAATTTCAGGATTTAAATAGCGGTGTTATGCCCATCCACTTCGAATGGCATCACGTTGCCAACGCAACACAATTCGTTGAGCAAAATTTGTTAAATGGCCGGCCTCTCAATCCACACCGTGTCCCCCCCTCCAAGACCCGAATTGATTTTTTTTTAGCCCAACGATAGCGATACGAACGTAGCATTTGGTCGTCTGGCGATAGCACAGCTGCAAAACTCTACGTGCATTAAAAAGTAGCCCATGGGCGATTCGGGACCTCGATCAAGGCAGTGGCAAAAGACTTTATATTTGCTAATCCTCTATTTACTGGAAATGTGCGCACACCCATGACGAATGCAAACGCACGCATTAAGGAACTCCTTTTTTTTAGGGGAACAAAAAAAAAAGAAATGTTGAGCAGCTGTTCTCTTCTGATACTGGACATTTCAGAAACGCCTAGTTCCATGCCAGAACGTTTAGGCTCAATGACGCGAGTAAATTGTCCGAACCCCATCGATGGCCTCCTTGCTACCCCGACAGAAGGAATCCTGTGTTTAAATGGCTACTGAAATCGATCAGTCATGTAAAATGAAATATGACGAATCTTAAATGAATGACGAATTCGAGTGCAACGTCTATCGTAGATATTATCAGTTCTCAATTACTTTGAATTTCGATCTCTGCCTTTGAGATGGTTGACAATGTCATGGGGGCAGACAGTGCTGTGATGCCGTGTAATTGACTAGGTTTGCCAGGCCACATTTCCAGTCATTATTACGCATGCTGTCCGGAGCCATACGTCGATGCCACGTTCACGCTGCACATTCGCCGGCGAGCGCTTTATTATTGGTGCAACGTAATATTTCCCAGTCTCCTCATTGCATCTATGACGCTACTCTCGTTCACGTTAACTAACGATTGCGGATCCAAATTAACGCTAGGTAGGAGAAGAAACGTGCAGCTGTAAAGTATCTATTGAAAAAAATTGTTTTCTTTTGCCATTCTTAAGCTCAGCTAAAGAATATTGAACAATGGTTAACTTTCTTAAGAATTTTTTCAAACTAATGTTTGTTATCAATATTGATTATTTACAGAACGCAATCGATAATGAGGTGAATTATAGGCCCATGACCACGTCAATCTTCATTTTTCATCTTCTTTCGTTGTTCGTACCCCTCCTAGTATATGCGTGCATCGTTTAAACCTAATCACAAAAAGGGGCAACGTTATTTTTCATTTCTACTAACAACCATCTAAAAACCCTTTTTTTGTAAATTATGACCTTTTTTTCTCTCAATTATTACTTTGACTCTCTTTTCAAACTTTTGTGTTCGTCCGTCGTGGATTAATTTTGACTTCTTGAATTCATAGGCGTTACAATTTTGCTCTCCTTAACCGTCTTCCTAAATATGGTGGCCGAGACAATGCCGGCAACGTCAGATGCAGTTCCTTTATTAGGTAGTCGATCGGTGGTATAATAATGAATGATTACGACGGAGGTGATCCTTTGGTTACTCCTAAACCTCGACCGAAACTATCCCATTCTAGACCTTATTTTCTAACACTCTCTTAACTAAACCTTGATAACAATCATCCCATTTCCTTGTCCCTATGTCCCGCATCAAAGCTCAAACCGATTAGCGACGAGGCAAAGATAAATGATCAATGAAAAAAAAGAACATAAAAATAGAGAGGCTGGCCTGTTACTTGATTTAAAGATGGTTTGTTTTTCTTTCTGCTGGAGGAGGGTCGAGAAATTAAGGAAACAGATGGGCGTCATTGCCTATACCGCCTACTATCAATCTATATTGTATTACATCGACGAGGGACACGGTGACAACCGGCTTCTGTGCCCGTAGATAACTATTTAATATCTATGTGCATTTGTTTTTTTTTTTTGCCCTTGTTGTCGTTCCTTGTGATTGCGCGAGGGAAACTAAGGGAGAAGCTGTAATGTTTTGTAGACAAGTGTTTTATTTTCCAACATTCTGACATTTGATTTGAACTATTAATTATTTATTGTCTTTACTGGTGCTTCGGGTAATGCTATAAGAGCACTAGACCTGTATAACAGGAACGCTAGATGGCAACCCTTATTGATTTTTGTGAACAAAATCCCATACTTTATGTTACATCTTCTTCGCTTTCTCTCCTCGTTTCCACCTTGCCCGATCACCTACTAGGTGTCACCGTGCTCCTGTCGCTCACCTTCCTTTTAAACAGCGTCACCTCTTCCATGCCGCCGGCATCTGCACAGCCTCTCATAGGTAAAACCCACAACGCATTGCCACAGCGAAACAAGACAAAAAAAAACAGCAACCCAATATAGCCCACCTTATTTCGTCCTCCTATTCCAACACCCCCGTATTCTTCTAAGTTTCATTTCGACCCTTTTTTCTTTTACACACACAACAACAACAAAACCCCACAATCAAATCTCTTTGTAGCCTTCACGAATGGATGCTTGTATACACTGTATAGCAAACCAGTGTTACTTGGCAGTGGAGGAGGCTATGCAACTATCGTCCATTCCTGTGCCCCCCTTTTTCTTATTCTTTACACCAGCGCGTCATTGATTGTTCTTCACAGTAGTCCCAACGCGAAATGTGTGCACAAAGACGCGTACGCACAATTGCATACAATGCCTCGTTACATACATTTGTAGAATCAAAAGTACTAATTCAACGACTTCTGCTTCTAGATTGTCGGGGGAAGTAGAGATCGCTCGGAAGTTGGCGGACTAACGGCATGTCGCATACTACTACCACTACTACTGCTACTGCCATTTCTAAGCTTTGTAGCTATGTGGGGCTTATATCCTATGAAGTTTTTAAGTTTGAACTAACGTGCGCATTGTTCTCGAGTTGAGCTTTAGTTGAGTGAAGATAATTGCTGCTCTGTGATGTGAGCGAGTAAAAAAACTACGCCTGCCTTATGTCGATTAAATTTTTCTTTCCGATATTTTGATGCAGGTGTGACCATACTGCTTTCACTAACTGTCTTTTCGCTTATGATTAACGACGCGTTGCCCGAAAGCTCGGATGCTGTTCCCATCTTAGGTTAGCTTTGTCATTTATCACAGACGCTGATGTGATGTGTGTTGTGTTCCCTTTTTCATAAGATGATCAAACACCTGTGCGTTATGAGAACTAAAAGCGTTCCTTTTTTTTACAGCTAATGAACATTAAATTTTTCCCCCACCCGAATAAGATTAGATTATTTGCTTTAAATAACTATAATTCGATCAACTACAAAAGACCCTTTTCATTCAGAGCATACGTTTTCGTTTGCAAAAATCTAGATAATTTTACATCAATCGTTGGATGAAATTGATTACCCTCCCAAAAAGGAATGCTTTTTCATTTTTTTTGTAAGGTTTTGAAATTTTACTTTTAAAGATTTTTCACCCTAATGACGCGATTTGCAATTAACTTTATCCAATCAAGTGCAGCATTTAACAAATCCCCATCACACCATTTAATTGCATGCGCTACAATTCTTCGAGAAGCATATTATCATTAATGAAATTTCAATCAAATTTTATTTTTTCAGTACAGTGCGATGATGCCAACTAGCGTTTCGTGGACAAAAAAAGCATATTTACTTTGTTTCGACCACCTATTTACTTACCTCTCTCCATAAAATCCTTACTTTTTCCCCCTTTTGCTCCTTTCTTTCGCTCTCTCTCTCATTCTTTATCAATTCTGTTTTCTGCCTCTTTCTTTCTTACCGTTCTCTCTCTTCTCCATAAAAACTTATCTGATCACCTGACAGAAGAATTCGTTATAAAAGAATAATAGCGATATTTTGTGGGAAAACATTTAAAACGATTCTCTCGATTTAAAATCACGATGCAAGCTGGAACAAGAGATTAGTTGATGTTTCGTTTTTTTAAAAAGCCAAAGAAACGTACCAATGATGCAAAGATTATAGTAGAAAATTAAGGTTAAAGACGAACGCGCCCTCCTCCCAGTGGCCAAGTAACACGCGGCTTTTAGTATGATGTTTAAATGGTTCATAAATGCCGAATGAGTCGGGGCAGGCCGCCAAAAAAAAGCAGAGCATGCAATCCAAAAACCGAACTTAAAAAATTCGTTGAAAACTTTGACCCGTCCTTATAAACCTTTCTCATCCCATCACTCACAATCCCAAAGTCGCCTGCTTTTAAAAAATCACCTTCGTATATATTCACTTGTCTGTAATTCATTGTCGTACATTTGTTGTTATTGCCTTTCCTGTTTGTTTGTTTGCTGTTTCTATTGCACTGGTAATGGGAGCTATTCTCACGATTGTTCTTTCTTGCTCCTGGCTTTATTTCTTTCCATGTACCAACTTGGACGTCCCCTCGCACCGCCAAACTAAACAAAAATTAGGAACCTATTTCAATTGTATCATGTTCATGGTGGCCTCGTCGGTGGTTTCAACTGTGCTAATTCTCAATTACCACCATCGCAATGCTGATACTCACGAAATGGCCCCATGGGTAACTAAAGGACTAAACATACAAATTTAAATCCATTTTTCAAATTGGCTTATATTTGGATTTATTCCTATGATTGTGGTTCACTCTAGGTCCGAACGGTGTTCTTACACTGGCTGCCATGGGTCTTGCGAATGAGCAGGCCGACTGACAAGGACGATCAAAAGCCAACGGCAGGGCCAGCTGCCAACAGTAAACACATGAAGGACATTGAAATGAAAGAACGTTCATCACGGAGCCTTTTGGCCAACGTGCTCGATATCGACGACGACTTCCGACAACATAGTTGTACGCTCAGCTCAGTCGGTAGTGGCATGGCTCTTAGCATGGGAGTGCCTACTGGGTTCCCAAGAGTAGTCTCCACTCCTAGTGGTGGCTTGGGAACTAACCAGGGTAAGATCAAACGCGGTTGGTATTACCATTTGATATTGCATGCTGTTTTAGAAGTCATTTGGTTATTTTATCTTCTTGATATCTTTCAACTGTATTAGGTCAAGACGAGACCATATCGCTCCACAACTGTTTCGGTTCCCACCGTGAACTGTCCGGTATCCTCAAGGAACTGCGTGTTATCACTGAAAAGATAAGAACCGACGAAGAAGAATCACGTGTGTGCAATGACTGGAAATTTGCTGCTATGGTCGTCGATCGTATTTGCCTGATCCTCTTCACGCTCTTTACCATCATTGCTACTATAGCGGTGCTGTTTTCGGCTCCGCACATCATCGTCCCTTAGAAGAGGAACAAGAAGAAATGCAAGATAGAGAGAAACATACAAACATTCTCTTATCTCTTCTAAATAGCCTATGGCTCAGTCTTAGCCATTTTTCCTTATAAGAGGAAAAAAGGCAGAAATCTCGCCTAACCCTAATCAAGAGGTGCTCCATTTTCCCAGTGTTTTTTTTTTTTACTTCTTACTAGGAACTTGGGTCAATCTTGGACAAGCTAGTGTTCATCCATCTTCGTCTTCAAGGGCTTATATAGTTGGACAGGCAGCGGTCATCCGTGGCAGCTGTATAAGTTCCAGGAAGTTCTTTTTTTTTGTTTGTTATTTGTATTTATTTTTGTTTGTTACTGATGGAGAAGAACGTAATGTGTAAATCGTACGATGATGGTGCGATCGTTCTTTCGAATAACATGTAGAAATAGATTAACCATGTATATGTAGGTTTCTCCAATTTTGCCTCAGGCTTCGTTTTCCTTCCGGTTCTGTTCTGGATTCTCCTTTTTGTAAAGTCCACTTCTTCGTCTGCTGTATATCTCTTCATCTGTTTATTGCTCTATTCACACTCCTTGAGGGTTTATACCATTGCCAATCTCCTCCCGCTCTATCTCTTCCTCTACCAGTAGCAGCACGTTAGTCGTGTTCGATACCCCCCAGAAGAAGTTTGTAGTCTATCAACGAAGCACTTTCGCTTTCTTCCTCGACTGTGTCACATATGTTTTTAAAAAATGGGTAGAAAGTATTGATACCACTTTTCTTGGAACGTAGGAATGATAACATTGGCAAATCCAAATCACTGCTCTCTACCATATTACTCATTCCTCCCGCCAATGACAACGGCTCAACGATTTCCTTTGGAACTTTAAACACATTATATATATATACAGTATGTTGCAAATGTCAACTTCTCTCTCAATCAGTGCTTCCTCGTCTCCTTCTACATTATCACCTTATTTGATTTTCATTGCGCATTTGTCTCTTTCTTTTTTCTTTTTTTTGGGTGGGGGGATTTACTATTGGTCCTGTTTGTTATTTCTATCCTTGACACTTGATCATCGATGATAAAACTATCGGAGGCACTTTGTATAGCTGTACACACGTCCAGATGCCTAACTTTTTCATTTGTGTGTGTGTGTATGTGTGTACGTTGTTGGCTACTGACGTGCAGAAATGTTATCGTCTCTTTCACATCCGCAAGAAATGTAGCCATTTTCAAACCAGTTGTACCTCCAAAAGATTGTACAGCATATGTTGACATTGTTCTTTTTTCGACTGATTTTTCCTTTTTCATGTCGTTTTGCCATGGATGGAAGGGTTCAGACTTTGCGGTTTATTATTATTAACTAACCCGTTATATACGTTTCGTTTTTTAGACGAATGGATTGTGCGTGTACAATCACGAGTATTTTAGCCTGTAGATCAGGCAGGTCTTCAATTAACACGTACGCCATAAAGCGTACGCCACCATGCCAAAAAGAGAAAAAACAGTTGATCAATCGTTTTACATAGTAATAATTATTTTGGCAGAAGGGTAGTGTATTTGTAATGCAAGTAGGATTGTTTGTTATAGCCACTGGCTATGAGGCAGTATCTTAAAAAAGAAAAATATAGAAGTAGAGGTTTTTTCTTCACCTGACTCGTTTGGTTGTTCCGCGCATCTCTATTTCTATTTTTCCTTTTGATTCTTATTCTCGTTTCTGTTCTTTCTTCATTCTCATCTTCGTCCTCTATACGCCTTGTTTTGTCTGTTATTTCAATCAAATATAATATGGAATATATTGTACAATATTTTGCGATTGCGACCCGAGGCCGATGTGCAGAGCATAAAACAGAGAGCAAGACAAGCAAAAGAGACAAGAATTATAGGGATGATATAGAGGGAATAATCGAGCACTTCACGTCACAAAACTGAATGGATGGCTCAAAAAGAAGTTGTCTTATAGTTTGGAAGAGCAACTCTTATTTTGATCCCTGTTTCAACGATTCTTCTTTCTGTAAACAAAAAAGTATGAGAAACATTTTATTGTATCTGTTTTTTTTTCTTTTAGTTGGCCAATGGCCATCTATGCAATCCAAAGAAATCCATCAGAAAGATGAAGTATAACGATACTGGAATGCTCACACACTGCGAACGGATGAAGGAACTCTGTTATAGTTTCATCGAATCTGCTGCCAAGGACTTATACGATACATCAGAGAATTCTTTGGTTAAGTAAGAAGTTTTTGGACAGATTGAAAAAGGAAAAAAAAAGGTTCAGGCAGCCCAGTGTGCGATGTATACGTATTATCTTATATACTAACACTTTCAGCATTTTTTAAAAAACTAGTTTTCTTTCGTTTCAAATTTTACCTTCTCTTTCTAATGTCAAATCCATCAAAAGGATTACTGACATGAAAACAGCGACTTTTCTTTAAGACAATACTTTGATGACTGTTTGATTGCGTTTAATAATAATAATCCCCCTGTTGTTGCCTTTCTCTTTTATATATGAAACCTCCTATGTTATTTAGTTTGAATGGAGTTGATGGTGTGTACGGGAAAGACAATAAGCGCGCGTCTCAATAATATTGTGGTTGACAATACAGTCGGTATTAGCTTATGTGCATTTGACAGTAGTATTATTCCATTGACCAGACTGGGACGTTTTATATTGCCAATCACGGTCAAACCAAACGACATTTTTGTCCATTAAAAAATGATGGCGTTCAAAAAACGATTAAATAATGTTTCATGGCGACATAATGCGTAGTTTGCCAAATTGCCATACTTCGATTTTGGTTAAAAATAAAACAAGCCGAATTTAAGCCCGACTTTTTTAAAATTAAAAGTTGGGTTAAATATCCCACTTTGGAATTCGATGAAACCAATAGTGCTATAACCAAAATATAAAGCAAAATTTAAAAAATAATAAAAAGATTTTTAGAAAAGTCGGGCTTATTTTGTTGGGCTTATTTAAGCCCGATTTTTACGTGAACAAAAGTCGGGCTTGAAATTTTGACTTGGAACCCAATAAAACCTAACGTGTTATAACTGAACTTGAACGCTGATTCTAAATGAAATATTACTTTTCCTGTTAATCATGTATCTTTTTTTAATAAAACGGATTCAAAGTCCTTGTATAGAATTACCGGACAATATGAGGGTTGTCAAATGACGTTCCGTAATAAGCAGCAGCTTTTCAAACTATTATCCGGCTTTTTCAAATTCTCTGTACTTAGGCCTACATAGAAAATCCTTCTGGCCTTCCCCCCTACACAAACAAAACCGGCTGCTATATATGTATGGGCGCGGTCGCATTGATCGCAGACTCCTCACGCTTTTACTCTCCTTTCTCCTTCCCTTTTCCTCTCATTTTTACCCTTTCTCTATGTTTCTTCTACATTGCTTCATTTCTCCCCTTTCATCTCTTTTCCGGTTTCCACGACTCTTCTGTCTTCCTCCATCACGGCTATATTTTGCTATTTTTTTTTATCCCCTCGCTTTCATCAACTGAATCAAAGTGAATAAATATTTAACACTATTCTAAGCTAAAAAATAAAAAAAGCAGGACAAAATTCAAAACAGATTGGCCGTGTCCACTTTTTTCTATAGCTAATAACGACGATGACCTGCAATATGACCGAAAGAATAACGATTCCGCTGGGAGAAAATCGCCTATTATCGATAAAAAAAATGACGTAACAGGGACATCAATAGTCACCGATAGTGTGAAACGTACAATTGACAAGCGAGCGGAGGTCATATTTCACGATCGTGAACGTATATATATGAGATAAGGATGGAATGAGGTGCTCATGCGCGTCCCTCACCCTAACGGATGGTTGCGCATCAGCTGCTGCGCCGCGTCCTCATTGCACCGTCTCCATTCCCTGCAGCATCCGCTTTCTTCCGGCGCTGTTCCTACCGAGTTCCAGGCTGATTATCATTGAACGCCGAGAGTTGAGAAAGAACGTGTTCGTGTGGCCCAGTTCAGTTGTTTTTGAGTGTGAGTTTGAGTTGAGATCACAGTTTGAACGTCACGCTGTATATTGCAAAGTCTAAGGAAGAAAAAAGCCGGGCAGAACACGGCGGATGTCAGTGGCGTTGATCAATGTCACACCGGAAGAAAGATCAACTAAGTGGACAAGACAAGGTCTCTTCTTTCCCAACATCCGACCGTCTGTGTGTAGTTTAGCAAGTTTGCATCTCGTGCACCATGACAAACAGCCTTTGATAAGTGAAGCGGAATATAACCAATCTGAAAAGGGCAAATCTAGAAAGGGGGGAGAGAAGGGCGTAAGAAACAAAAACAAGTGAAGTGAGGAGAAACTTAACGAAAAGAATGAAATTGCCCAGTCTGAATCGTGGATGCTTCACCGCCGCCATGGCAACAACGAAGAGTGCTTGGGGTTTCAGAGCTGCTGTGTTAATCGTGACGTTGATGGCCCTCTTTACCGGCCAGGGTAAGTTACAGTGTTGCCGAATGCTATCTATGATATTCTTGATTACTGCTCGTCTCTCTCAACAACCCAATCCTTCCGACTTCGCCCTCCCTGGATCGTCTTTCTTTCTCAACGATTACGTAATAACCCTGTCCAGACCAAATCGATTTCTCTTTAAATCGCCAGAAAATTAGAATCTCATTACGAATATTACAGGACTGCGGTCGTTGTTTTTGTCAGTCTTTGCATCGGAAAATGTTCGCTGAAGGCATTCAAGCCAAAAAAGTACTATTCAACGAAAGCGAAACAGAGTCTGGTGACTCGTTATGGGAAAAAAAAATCAAACAGCGCGGCCGTTGATTGTCTGACTAGTGTGCGCTCAGAAGTTGACGTCTATAGATTTGAACGTGAAGGCTGTTTCTGAGTCCATAACAGACAGTTTTTGTCGAGCATTTCAGCCGCGTCTATTCTCCTATACACTCCGATGGGAACGAAAAGACAGCAGATGGAGCCTTTCAGACGTCACCTTGTCTCGTTTGTTGGCTGAATTGGAAGTCTCAACGGACACTGAAAAGTTGCGGCTGGGCGTCGTCAAAGTCACGCTCATTCTTATCTAGCACTGCCGCATCGTCTCAGTCCTCGTTGTCTTGCAACCCCCTATAGTATACTTTCGCACGTTTAACCCCCCCACGTCTTTCCGTCTTCTTTTCTCATCCGTTTTACAACTTCATTGTTCCTCGACAGGAGCCGCGCAGTGTTACGTAATGCTCCCAATATAACGGGGGTATTGTAGTAGCACGAATGCCAGCGTATCTCAGCATAGAAATCTGATAATTAAACAATCTAATTTCAGTCGGTATGCAGCGAAAGAGTTACACGAATATCTGGCATTGCACCCCTGGGTTATAGCAGCGGTTATAACTACCTCCTGATATACAGCTGATATGAAATCCATTTCGATTAGTAGAACGTTGAATGCCCTCCATCTTTGTTCACTTGCCATTATTTCTCATGTCCGTAGTTTTCCTTGTACAACTGATGTAATGAGAGGGATAGAGATGTGGAAAGAGAACGGGTCGCTAGGCTACGGTAGTCTACGTCGCTCCCCCCCTCTTCGACTGCTACAGCTGAGAGAAAAGGGAGAGTCGAAGCGGAACTATCGATTGTTGTTGCCCGGCAGGAAGCCCACCCTATTGGCTGCTGCATACAGATCGTGAACGGGAAAAAAAAAGTTGCCCTGGAAATAAAAAGGCTACCAGCTGTAGGAGACGTCCGCTGATTTTGATTTGTACGTTATTTCAAGCTGAGAGTATATACCGCATTCAAAAGGGCCGGCTAAATGTGCTGTCCACTAGTCCGAACGGCAGACCGTTTCGTTATAAAAAAAACATAAATAAATAAATCTTTTAAAAAAAATATATGGATCAGCTTTAAGAGAAAACCCATTAACTTTTTTCAGTGTGGTTTGTGATTTTAACTGTCATCTCTGAGTGAGTGACCAGTATGTTGACATTCACATCAATATGCGCTAGCTGTCAGGTCAGTCACATAGCAACTACATGTATACTTGTTTGATGCGTCGCGTGTGCTGATCCCGTTCTCATATTCAGTGATACGTCTCCTTTGACGAACCGACAACACGCTTTCTATCGTTCGTTTTTTTTTTTATTCTCCGTCAACCGTGAAGATTTCAGATTTTAAGAGATTGCACGGCGCTGCTACTGCTGAGCTAAAATAGTCAAATAGAGTAGTACTACTAGTAATTTTGTTTCTAAGGCGAACTGTCGGCCAGCCCAGCATAGAAAAACAGCTGGTTGCAATCATGTGAAAATTTCCTCCTGTCTTTTGAAGAGACGAGGAGCAAAAAGAGCTTTTCATGGCTAACGAAGAAAAACGTGCCGCCAGACCCTCTTTTATGTACATGCCCGGCCCGTTCCGTCTGCGTTATTTTCTCTCTTTACTCTCTGTGAACAGTTTAAGTGCTCGAAACAGACGAGATTTCATATGCAGTAATACGTGCCGGTGCGCTCCCGTCAAAACACGCCAGCTCGTTCATGTGAAATGAAAAATGGAGGCAGAGACGTTCCATCATTAACAAGAGGCGTACACACTATTACGTAATGGACGTCGAATACCTTACTCATCGGTCTAACGTTCAATATATGAGCTAAAAGTAATTATGTCCTTCCTATGTTGGCACAGATTGCTTTCACTAACGTGGGTATTAAGGTAGTCTATACAATTTGTGAAGGCCAAAAAAAAAAGTCAGTTATTTCTAATAAAAAAATGAAAAGACGAATGAAGCTCTGACTGTCCGATAAATTGAAGACAAAAAACTGCGCAATCTGCTGGATCCCATTTTGCTATACGAAGGGACGACCGCGACCACGTCGTTTCCACGTCGTGGAATCCAGCAAACGTTTGCAGCAGCCAGGTCAAACAAAGAAATAAATCAATAGCGTAAATAGCTACGCTGTCTACATAGCCCAACTGTCTATAGATATAGCTCTCCTATACCTCCCAAACAGTTCAAGATAGATGTGATGGATCGTAAGTGTAAAAAAAAAAGAATTGGAACGTCGAGACAGATGAGATGCGAGAGCCATTGGGTTTCTCCAGTCGCTCGATAAATATTGACGTCGTCTCTTTGCTTTTCATTTTTATCTTTTTTATTTCATTACATGTAGTGTATACATTTTTTTTTTCTATTTTTCCCTTTTATTTGTTCACGCGTGTACAAACAAAACTACAAGCGAAAGCAAAACGACAAAGGGAGAGCCTAAAAAGAATATACGGGGAGATCGGCAGCTATACATAAACAGGAACACAAGCGAGGCTAAATACAATCAATGCAGATGTAGAAAGCAGGCAAGAAAAGAGGAAAAGATAGAGCCGAGTCCAACTAGACTTGGTGAATCCATTCAGACGAAGCGATAGAGCCTGCCGGAAAAAGAAAAAAAAAAGGGGCCACTGCCGAAGCTGGTGGAAGTGCAGAGAACCGAAGGATCTCCGAAAATATCGATCGCTTCGAGCGAGATGAAGAGGAAACGAACGATGAAAGAAAAACCAATATCGAATGGGAAAAGAAACAGCGATTCCTTCAGACTAAAGATTCTCTTGAAGACTCTCTTTCAGGCTTGATTGGTATATGTTTTTTACACAAATCTAAGAATTTCTTGTGACGAAACAAAAGTTCCGGGTTGTAGTGCTTCATTTGGGGGATGACATCCCCCGTGAACAGGAGTTGCCTTTGTTTTGTTTTTTTGAAAAATTCAGATGTGACACGAGTTGAAAAATAAGCTCATTAAGAAACAGGTGAAACCTAAGTACAAGTGGGAACTTGAGACATTCAGCGAGTCGATCGTGCGTTAACACTAAAGGCTTCTTTAGCTTTCCTAACTTGCAGCTGCTGGCTGGCAGAAAGTCCAACTCTTTTGGCTGATGGAGTTGCACGTTCGTTTGCGAACCACAAGTTGGATGTTCTGGTCAACTTGACGTTTGTATTTCCAGCTAAAGTTGAAATCGATACATGTGCACGCATAGACTGCAAACAATGGCACATCCGTATATCCTCGTAGACACAGCCCCCCCCCCCATTACATGAGTGACGTCTCGCTGCAATTTCGTATTCCGCGCTGCGTACCAGTTATGGCTTGTCAGGCTATACGGTCTGACATATTTTTATGAGAGGGCGAAGTTTTGCGTTATCACGGTCGAATGCAATAGGCACACGATAAGGACGACAGGGGGGAAATTTCGAGCAAAAGACGCAGGACCATTGAATACATACGTAATGATGTAGCCGCTGAATCCCTCCGCCTCCTATTTGGTACGATCACCGGGCATTAAATGGAAACAATCGACTTTCATCTCTTACAGAGTCCCACATTCCCTTCGCTATGTAACTCCGCTGTATGTATAGCAATAAAACAGAAAACGTTGGCTAGTCGTATATATGTCTGCATCAATCAAAAGCGATGGCCATCGAAAGGAAAAACCCATTCAACCGTCTGTTGTTGCAAAAGTCATGGACGTTGTCCAACGAACCGGAACTATAGGAATATACGCATATTTGCATGCATGCAGCAGATGCAGCTCCTATATACAATCGACGGGGTTGATGTACGTCATCACCTTCACAAGATGAAAAAACATTTATACAGTTTCCCTGGTATAAACGGGAAAGAAGTGAGCTCACAGAATACTTAATTTTTAAAAATGTGAAACCAGCAATCGATTTCTGAGAAAGGGATTGATCGATCGTACAAAACCTATCGTAGTTTCTTTTAATGTAACAGAATTTTTTATTAATTTTCTTTTTAACGCTTGTGCACAAAGGATATTGCTCGGAGGACGAGGAACGGCTGGTTCGCGATCTCTTCCGCGGCTACAACAAATTAGTCCGGCCCGTGAAAAACATGAGCATGAAGGTCGACGTAAAATTCGGACTCACCTTTACTCAGCTCATTAGCGTCGTAAGTATACACTTGTCTATAGATAGCCTACCGCAAGTGATGTGACCATATAATCCAATAACCATGGGACGTGTTTCTTGTCTCCTTGAATATACAGAACGAGAAAAATCAAGTGATGAAATCCAACGTTTGGCTCCGATTGGTAAGTTCTCCATTTTGCTATATAGTTGGGTCGTTACGCGTCCGCCACCTCGGCCGGGCCACGGATCACTCGTAACGAAATTGGGATGTGATCAATGGCTGAATGTCTTGTTGACTTGATTGACTCGTTCAACATCGTTTTATCGCATTTTCTTCCGTTCATTACACCAGACTTGGCAGGACTATCAGCTGCAGTGGGACGTGGCGGATTATGGTGGAATCAACGTACTGCGCTTGCCTCCCGATCGTGTATGGAAGCCCGACATCGTACTTTTTAATAAGTAAGACTCTATTTTTGTGGGGGGCGTGCCCTTGTTTTTTCTTTCCGATGGTCCCGACTTGCTGTTGTTCCATCTCCGGCCATTACATTACAAATGTAGTGCCGAGTGTTGGTGATATAGGCAAGATCGGTAGACTTTCTCTCGTATAAGAGGGCCCTCATAGGTTTTGAATCGATAGCTGACACTCGGTTGCGCATCAGTTACGAAAGAGCGATATGGTTGAAGCGCCTTCAAGCCGAAACTTCTGACGAAACGTAATGGGCTGAATTGGGAACCTTTTCTCGATGAAAATGGGCGCGCAAAGTGGGCACAGCCTTACAAGCGAAAAAGAACGAAAAATCCATTGAGAAACAAGTGGGAATGCGAGCTTTTGGAAGTATATGGTCGGTTGATTTTTGTTATTAGCTTTCTATTTGTTGCGTGATTCCGCTAGAAGAGGAAACCCTATTCAACCCTATCAATTATTAAATTATTTGTTTTATCTCTCCATCGCTGTTGGTATTCGTTTGTCCTTCACAGCTAAAACTGGTTGATAAAGACATACACTTAAACGAAATTCATTTTCTATTGTTATTCTTGTGCCATCGTTCTTTCTGCACAGCAAGCTTGGTCCAGAATATATGTCAGAAAAACCGATAACACTGGAGGCCCCAAAAAATAAGAATACATTGAATTTCCATCGTGGAATTTGCAGTGGCTTTTTTACCCAGTTGGAATGTAATGGACGTTAGCTTAGCATCGCACAGTGGCAAAGAAATATGGGACGTACGCATGTATGTGTGTATAAACGGAATATGATTAAGGATATCCTCTATATATTTTTATAGCTCCTCCGAGTGGGGGGGCTATTGCCCTGTAAATATATTCGCAGCTCGCCGTATTCTTCTCGCTGTATACAGTATCGATCCTGACCTTCCTGACTCCTCCCTTCCGCGTCTTCAATAAATTTTCTTTTGCTTTCTCCCACCCACACGTCTCTCGCCGCGGGATGTGTAATAGTTTATTGGTGTGTTCTGCGCTGAAGGAAAAAAGAAAGAAAAAAAAAGCGGCTAAAAAGCCAAAAGTAGATAATAGAAAGAGAAGGGGCGAATAAGTAACGAACCACGTGGATAAACACGATAAGGCTTTCCCGGTTGACATTGCCGTCTTGCGGCACTTTCAATCCGATATTTCATTCAACCGTATCTTTTGTACTGTCGAATTCAGTCGTGTAAAGTGCCTTGCTTAGTACTTCGACACAATGACAACACAAACAGGAATAAAAGAATCCCGCAAAACATTCAATGTTGATTTTTGAAATTGCTCTTGACTTTCAAGTAAACAGATATACAAGCTTTCGCACAAGGCAATGATTAAACTTAAATTTTATGTCTTTTTTCTGAAACCAATCTCAGCGCCGATGGCAACTACGAAGTCCGCTACAAATGCAACGTTCTCATTTATTCCGGCGGTGAAGTCCTGTGGGTACCTCCCGCTATCTATCAGGTACGAAACATTAGCAATATACAAATTCACTTAATCGCTTTAAACGAACGTAACGACATGTCGACTTAAAACAACAGAGCTCGTGCACGATCGACGTCACCTATTTCCCGTTCGACCAGCAAACATGTCTGCTGAAATTCGGTTCGTGGACGTTCAACGGCGACCAGGTATCGCTCGATTTCTACCTGGACAAGCATCACGTCGACTTGTCCGATTACTGGAAATCCGGCACTTGGGACATCATCGAGGTGCCGGGCAAGCGCAACGTGCATAACCACACGAAACCCACTCAGATGGACATCACGTTCTCCATCACCATCCGACGCAAGACGCTGTTCTACACAGTCAACTTGATTTTGCCGACGGTGCTCATTTCCTTCCTGTGCGTTTTGGTCTTCTACTTACCGGCCGAGGCCGGCGAGAAAGTGACGCTGGGCATCAGCATTCTGCTGTCACTCGTCGTGTTCCTGCTGCTCGTCTCGAAAATTTTGCCGCCAACGTCGCTCGTCCTGCCACTCATCGCCAAATACCTGCTGTTCACCTTCATTATGAACACGCTCTCCATTCTGGTGACGGTGGTCATCATCAACTGGAACTTCAGGGGCCCGCGGACGCACCGCATGCCCAACTGGATCCGGGTGGTCTTCCTCAAATACTTGCCCATTCTTCTCTTGATGAAACGACCTAAAAAGACGCGCCTCAGGTGGATGATGGAGCCGCCGGCCGGCGGCTACGGAAGCTACGGCAATTTCGGCGGAGGGGCGACTGCGGCCAGCACGACCAGTATGGGTATGAGCATGAGCATGGCCGGCGGGATGAGCACCTCTTCTTCCGGCATGGGTCAACCTCCTCCACCGCCTCCGCCACCTCCGCCTTTGCTTCCGTATCCTTCAGCCGGCGGTGCGGCTGGCAAAATGGAAGTGATGGAACTGGCCGACTTGCATCATCCCGACTGTCGGATGAGCCGGCAAAACAGCGAACAGCTGCGGGAAAGAGAGCGTGAGCATCACGATCCGCATTGCTGCGAACGACTGCACGCCACCTCGTCCAACGAGGAGCTGATGAATCTGAACGAACGGTCGGCTGCAATCGGCGGCCGTGAAATGCTCGAACCGCCCGAAACGCTCCTACTCACTCCGGAGGCCTATAAAGCCACCGAAGCTGTCGAGTTTATCGCCGAGCATCTGAGAAACGAAGACGAATACACGCAGGTATAGTATTTCATTCTGTTTTTTTTGTTTTTTCAAATTTTTTAGGGTCAATGTCAATCTTTGATGTTTGACAGATTCGTGAGGATTGGAAATATGTAGCTATGGTCATCGATCGTCTGCAATTGTACGTGTTCTTCGCTGTGACGACGGCTGGAACGATTGGTATCCTCATTAACGCACCGCACATTTTCGAATACGTCGACCAGGATAAGGTCGTTCAGATGTACCGGTGGGAGACCGGCTAAGTTCGTGATTAGTACGAACGTTTAACCCCCCAAAAAAAGTCAACGAGCGAACGAGTGAGAGATCCAACTCTTGTACCCCTCTCAACAGAACGTCATCTTTTTCCATGTTGTTGCATTGACATAGTCAAATCCCATCATCAATTTTCCTTTGGTATATTACTACATGATATATCGAGTCTTCTCATTTTCATGCGTCTCCCCCATGTCATGCGTGTGTGTAATGTGCGTTGTCATATCCAACACAAAAAAAAACCCATCGATTTCCATTTTTCAAATCCCATTTTTGTTGTCCGGCTGCCAATCATCCCAACCCTCGTTTCTCTATCCTATCTCTCCGCCTTGTTTTGTTTTCCACGTGTACAGAATATATAACTAAAAACAATAACATTGGAAGGAAAAAAACAAACAAACATTCGAAATAAAGCCCTTATACCGTGTCCCTCTTCTCTTCCTCACCACTCTTCCTCCTTCCTTGTATTTGGGTATTTAAACACACAAACTCGTTCATGTATACAGTACATAAAAAGTTTCCAAAAGAAATGTTTGCAACTCTCGGCGCCGTGTTGGTGGTGGCTTTTTATTTCACTTTCCCCGTTTACCCCCCACTTTTGTTTTGGCTCATCCTTTCTCGTCCCACTCATGTTTTTTCGGTTGGTAGGTTATTAGATGCTTCGGTTTGTATTCACATTTGTCACGACTGTTCATCGCCGTCGCCCTGTCTTTATACTCATGTGTATTTAAAATAAACACACCATGCCACGCAAGGAAGTTATTATATTCTGAAGGAGAAAAGGACAGCGAAAAACAATCCGATTATATACGAGACATTTGTAGATGGATCAATGTTTGCTGTGTCTTTCGACATGAAGAGATCCTTAAGCTCCCGTGCTCCCTGTTTGGACGTTCAATGATGATAGTGTTCATGACGCATTGATTTGATCTTGTCGGATTTTCTTTTTTTTCTTTTGCCCGCCCAACTTTAATGGTGACATGCGCTGAAATAACTGACTTCAAAAACTGTGTGACGTGTATGCTTCGAAGTTTCGAAATCTTTATTTTATAGATGTCGGGGAAAGAAGAACTACATACATTATGTATATGGTGAATAAGAACTGGCATTGTACTCATGTTTTAACAAGCATTTTTTTTTCCCCGCAAAAGATGACCCACCTTCCTTTGAAAACAGCAGTGTACGTTACAAACAAACAAAACATAACAAGAATACTTGGTTGACACTTTCTTCTGTGTTTCAATGTTTCTTCATTTTGTGCCAAATTGCAGCTGTGTTCTTGTACGTTAAATGATGGCTATGAAAATGATGATACAGCAGGTTATATATACATAATGACGACACTCTTCTTTTCATTTTCTATATGTTGTTTTTCCTTATAACGAGCAAATCCTGTGCATATGTACCCTGTGAATTCATTCTTCAGCAAGCTACTGATGCTTATTTTTATTGCAAATGCATCGGCATTTACGTTGATCCTTGTTGACAGGGAAAAGAAAATGTTAATTTCGTTCTCCCTATTTTGTTCTTTGTTAAGCTAGTGTCAAATGGATGCGTTTAAAACGGGGACTCTCATATAACAAACAGGCTAAAAAGCAGGACCATAATAATTAGTCTATGTCAGGCAATAATTCCCTCATACCGTTTTCATTTCGTATATCAAAAAGAGAACATCGTCGCACAATATGACAAACGGCCAAAGTTGGTGTGTACGTTGGTGAACAACAAACATATAATTCCTTTTTTATTTCTCTTGCGCGGTATTATTGTACGATGCCATCATTTATCAAACTCCACTCTAAACGTTAGAGATATGACCTCTACATTTCTCTGTCGTAACGCTTTGCACTTTGGAGACTTGTTAAGTTGTATATATGGCCTTCCGAAAAAGAACTTCCTTGCCATTCTCACCAAAGAAAATGAAAAAAAAAAAAAAAAAAGTTATAGAAAATTTTTTCTTGGTTTGACATCACATTTAAAAGATGGGACGCTCATACTGCAGAGCTTCAGTCGTGGAGAGTTGCTCCTTATTTTGTTATTCAACCAGCGTACATCTCTTTCAACCCGGCCCGATATACAGACGCACACATACACACATGGAGACAGACGGCGACGGGCGTTAAGGGCTGGTGGGGTTCTCCCCCCTCTCTTTAATCCGTGCCAACGTCCCGAGAGCAAGAGCAGCAGCAAACTTTTCGTCCCCGGGATCAATCAATACCCTCGGCGCGCACCCGACGCGTTGCTGTTGTACTCTAGTACCACATGTGCATATATATATATATATAGGCTACGTAACACACGTACTATATACTATATACACTGCAAAAAGGGAGGGGCTACTCTCTTTTGTTCTCTTTATTCTTCTTTTTTTCTTAAAAAAAACCGTTTTTTTTTTATTATCGTCTCTATATAACTTTTGCTCAATGCTTGTTTCACTATGTTTGTGTATGGTATCTCTGGCCAGTAGAACCGAGTTCCGACCGCCCTGTATACAATTCTTTCACGTCGATGAACTTTTTTTTTGCGTTGTAGAAGAAGGCGAATAAACAAGAGAAAATGGATATCTTTATGTGTCCGTATAGTGATGTAGAGGCAAAACACAGGATTTTTTGTGTTTGCTTCATAATGGATGTTTTGGCCCTTGGTAGTAAGACCTATATTCACCATCCATTCACTATGTGTGTACTACAAAATGATTTTATATAGGATAAGGGGGGAAATATGTTTCTCATGTACCACCAACAAATGAAAACGAAAAACTTCTGAACATGGGAAATTTAAAATTCAAACTGTTCTAGTATCTTTTCAAATAAATCATTTGAAAAAGTAGAGATATTCAAAAGGAAATGGAGAGCGCTAAAAAGGCGGTTTGATGTGAGTAGAGTGCTAGTTGCATTTATGTACAAACACTACTGGATATATAACATAGGTCTGCGGTGAACGCGCGAGCGTGACGACTCGACTTGGCGAGATGTTGGTCGGGAGGCGGCGTCGTCCTTTTCATTTCCACGGTTCGTTTGTGATACTGTCCGTCTATTAAATGAAAGAGAAAAAAATGATACACATTACTCCGAATAACACTGAAACTAAACAACTACAGCTGGGAAAACTCATTCAGCTGCAGAGTGAAACTAGTGCCGTTAACATATGTGGAGCTTTGAGAGGAATAGAGATGAAAAAGAAAAAATGATTTGAGCTTGAGCCACTCTTTTATTGACAGCCTATGTTTTATCTTCCTTATACTCGTTTAATTTTGAATCGACATCACATCACGCATAGTTTGCTATATGTTAGTTCAGAAACGAAATGTGCCAGACTTTAAGCCCGACTTCTTGTACTAAAACTTGGCTTAGTATTCAATAAAACCTCACCTAATGTAACCAAAATCAAACGTTGATCCCGAATAAAATATTAGTTTTCCCACCAATGAAATAAATTTTGAATAAAACTGGGACCAAAGCTGTTTTCATCCCAACTATAGTCTACTTTGAATTTAAACAGCTCATCAACTATAAATCTGAAATAGATGGTAAAACAGGAGATTGTCAATAAAGGAATGGGTATAAAATAGCATTCCGTATTTTAGCATTTGCAAAAGAAAAAGAAATTTCGCTTCAGACCTCTTGATTCCCCTTTTTTCCCAGCTGAAAGGAAGAGCGGACGAACGGACTTGATCTTCACTTGAGCACCAGCGATAAGATGCTAGGGCTGCTCTACTGGAAAGGTTGGGACTTTACGGTTTAGACGCCAAGACCTTCTTTGCCTTCGCCTTTCCCTCTTCACGAATTCGAGTTGGCCTTCAAGATTTCGTGCTTGTCTGCACCATTGAAGCGACCCAACTTTTGGACTATAGAACACTCACGCATTTATGCAGGCATTGTACAGTATTTTTAGCTCAAACGGTTCCTCGAATATTACCATCTTTTTGAATAATCCTCTGTGATGCCCGATAGCAGTCAAGCGCATAAAGACATAGCCCCATATGACTACATTATAAACATGCATATATCCTTGGCAGAGTTTTTGTTCAAAAGCACGCTATATAGATTTAAATATCAGCATTTTCGATTTAATTTTTTCGTTATTGTTTTCACGAACATTACATATTAACTGTTAAGGGATAAGCTTGATGGATTCATGAAAAAAACCCTTTGTCATAGCTACCGATTATCCCGGCAATCCCTCTGAGAAATAGTCTAGCCGGAGGTATTAAATGATGTATAGGTATATACATCTCCGACGTAGATGAAATCGAATCAGTCAATGTCACCGCATTAGTAATGTGTCAAATGTCCCCAAATCCGAGAAATATCTCACGGGAATGGAAAGAAAAGATAACCAGCTATCAAGGAGTGGCAGGTTATATCAGCCCCTATAGCAGCAGATTGAACTCTGATGCAGTACTAGATGACAACAAACAGTTATCATCCCATATAGAAGGTTGGGTATAATAACGTCAGCAATTTGTCACAAAGCCGATTTTCTTATTTATTTATTTATTTTTCTTCATTTACGAAAAAAAGCGGAAATATGTTAGGTGCCAGCCATCCATCGGATCATGTAACGAGCCAAGGACTTGCAGATGAGGAGGGATAATGAAGAGCACGCCATCGATTTAGGGAGAGAGATTCATTATTATTCTCGGATATAATTTGGTTCCGGGAGACTGCGCTGCGGTTCTGCTAGAATAACGATGACGTCGTCTCACTTTTGCTGAAGAGGACGTCTGCAAAAAGCCTTTATCAGACATATATCCCAATCAAATTAAATAGAAGAAATTGCAAAAAAAAAAACCTTTGCGCTCGTCCAATCGAATAATCATGATCTCTGATAAGCATCGCAGAAAACAAAGCCGATGCTTCCGTGACTCTCATCGCAATTTTAGTGCAAATAGGTCAGACGTAAACGCAAAATTGCAATTAGTGGCGACCTGGAAGCTCTTGTTTGTGTCCCAGATTATTCGCAGAATATCATCTAGATTCGCCTTGGCCGACTTATCGATGACGGATTCCTTTACAGAGCCTATACCATCACTCACATCAACGATGCAATAGATATAACGAAGGCGGACAAATGTAAAAGAATGAATAGAAAGAGAAAGGATCCAAGTAAATTTGACAAAGATATACACCAACCCTCATACGCTCCTGAGCACTCGCCAAAGATGAGCAAAAGGGAAACTCGTTTGCCACCAAGATGTGCCATTTTTCTGCTTTGCTTGTGTTCCATCTCGTCCTGTTTGTCGGCAACGAGCGAGTCGAACATTGGCGAGACGTTTGCTGAAATCGCTTGGAATGTGATAGGAGTCATCCGCCGCATTCGTCACGGATCGAGCGCCGCGGACGCTGGCGAGGACGACAAAGAATCCCAACTCGTCCTCAATGACCCCCGTTTTCTCTACGAAACATTCTATAGGTACATTTCACTGACGAATCTGATTTTTTTGTTTTGTTTTAAATGTGTAATATTCTCAATATCAGGGATGATGACAAAGAAGATAAGACCAGTCATGGAGAAACAGGACGCTCCGATCTCCATGGCAACAATCCTTTGCTCCGGGTGTGGGATATCCTTGAAATTGAGTACAATCTCCGCCGTCTCCGACGAGGTAATCATTTCTTCTTCTTCTTCTCCCACTTATGTATAATCGTTCCCTCATCTCGCATATGTTTGAAAATGAACACATTTTTCTGTGTGTATCTTGAAAG
Organism: Daphnia sinensis; assembly: GCA_013167095.2. Lineage (NCBI taxonomy): Eukaryota > Metazoa > Arthropoda > Branchiopoda > Diplostraca > Daphniidae > Daphnia > Daphnia sinensis. Next base: position 1,443,485 of record CM023188.1, on the reverse strand, counting down.
TGTGTCCAACACGCGAGGAAGTGAACACGGATATCATCGACAAACGGTGAGCTGTCTAAACGTAGTGTGTCTGACAGTTAATTGCAATCCGTTTGATTCGTGCTCGATGTGTTAACACCCAATGGACTTCATGTGTATCTTACAAACAGGATTGTCTCTATTATGAGGTGGGATCATGGTACACATAAAAACGGGCTTGAGATTTTGATTTCTCCTTCAATCTCTGCGACGGTTATTCGCCTTTTTTCATATTGCTTGGAAAGTCGTTCGTTGCGCACGTCAAAGATGACGGCAATCTCATTTCACGGCGGCTCGTCATCTATCGTCTTTTCATGTCACGTTTGCTTGTGTATATGTTTTCAGACGCACGGCTGTCCGTCACTGATGGCCAAAAGGCAATCGATGAATCTGCCCTAGCAGCAACACCGGCAACGGGCGATGCGCCGTCCGTCCCCTCGGCCGGAGTCAAGGAGATGGGAGGAGCCGACGGAGGAGGGTGCAACATGGCCGACCATCGGGACGGTTCCTCCGTCGGCACATCCGGGGACTCCGCATGCTCTTCCTCCATCCAGCGGTCGCCGCGGCAAGTTGCTGAAGATTTAGAGCCTTACGTTCCGTACCTCGGCTTCATTTTCTACTCGTTTCCCGTTTTCTCTTTCACGCTACCTTTCGGCGGCCAGCTGAAGTTCTTTGGCTACGATTTCATTTAACGTGAAACGGCAAACGATCATTTAAAAAAAATAGGAGAGAAAAAATATATATATCGTATACATTTTCAGAGATCTCAGGGTTTTCCAAATGTTTGACGTCATTGCGACACAGACGCGTGTAGCGCAAACAAAAAAATGACCCTTCACTTTTTACGTGAAATCTCTTCATCATCTCAGCTGGCCTCAACTTGTTTCAATTTTCACATTTAGTTTTTTTTTATTTTATTTGTTTTTGTTGTTCTTGCGTTTCTCCCTCCTGGTTGGCTTCAATAAAAATGCGACGATTACCTAACGTAAACTTTTTTTTTTTTCGAGTCTGTCTTTTACCACCTGCCATAAAACAATTTGTTGCTATCGCCTTCCACAGGATTTTTGCCGTCTGCATTTCGTAAAAGAGAAGAAGGAAGAAGAAAAAAAAAAATGCCCAAACGTTTCTTGACGTAGACAGTAAATAATGACATAAATACATAAAGGCGGATGTGTATAACATACTTTTGAAAAAAAAAAATAAAATATCCAACCAAAGAGACGTAAGGTGCTTGAAGACGTCCACATTATTCACGATTTCATTTTTTTTTATCGTTGGCTGCTGCTGCCGCACGTCAGCAGAAATACACTTACGGCATAACATGCACGTCAATAAAACAACTGGCAAAAGAGTCTTTAACAAAAAAAAAAATGTTCCTTGCAATTTATTGTCCATCTGCCGAGTTCTAGAGACGAAAAAACGTTGAAACGTCTTATGAAAATCCTTGACGGACAACAACGGCCAATAATTTTAAAAATTAAATAGTTGGGAACGCTGAACAATCCCATATAATCCACGACCCTATAAATATCTTGCATCCGGATATGAGTCGCAGTTGTTCAAATAGCCGGCCCTAAACGTTTGTTACATGTCATTCGATCGTAATTCAAAATAGCATATATAACTTCAATTTCTTCGTTATCATCTCGCCTATATGTTTCCAGATTGTTAGTACAGACCACCGGGTAGGATGCAGTTATTTCGTTAGTCCTTCTCTCCATTAGTGCACACCTGTTCCGCTAAGCTTAAAAGTGGGAAAGGGAATTAAGTTGTAATAAAAAGTATCAAGCGACGTTATCAGTCTGCGTTTCTGGAGAGAAAATAAATAATGGGAACTTCAAATGGTTTAATAAAAAAGACGCAGCTGTTCTATATTGTACGTTAGCTCAACGTTCGGCCTGGCCAAAAAGCTGGTGATGATATATGCATTTTGATTTTATTCCCTCTCTCGTCTTCTAATACGCCATCGGATTCGGCTTCTGAATTTGTTAGTTGCAGATGGCGTCCACTTGAATTAGGAGACAAGCGATTACATCTTCGACGACCTAGACGGTGTAAATATCTCCCATTCTACAAGGAAGATATTGGCTAATTTCCAATCAGACTCGTTAAGTGTGACACCTTTATAGGACAGTTCATCTGCGCGCTGTTGATATCCTTTTTGGGTAACTGACGAGGAACAAGGAAACGGACGTTTATCATCGAAAAAAAAACAAAAAAGAAAACTTTTATTTTCCGTTTCTGGGCATTTATTGGCTTTTATCCTTGGAGAAAAAATGATGGAGATTATACTCTCGATGATTGGCGTACGTGTTATGGGCCAAGGCCGAAGCGCATCCATCAGGCAACTCGGCAATCCGCTCTCTTCAATCAACGCTGGCATAATAATACGCGTGTTTATTTGCGTTATTCATAGTAGCATTTATACTGTCAGCAAAAAGGCTCCTTTTGGGCGGCCATCATCGTTTCCCTTCTTGTCCAGGACGTGCATGCACAACCTACAGTTGTTTGCCAGCCATTTACCAATCAGACGAGTAATTGTATAGTATACCAATTACCGTGAGGGGTTAAAATTGCAGCGTAATCATAGAAGTCAATTATTCGCACAATAGTCTTTTAATTTTGTTTTACTGGGATTATGGATTCGTTAAGCGAATATGACGATTTTGGAATGACGACACAATTTTTGCTGGCTGGAACGAGCAAACGATACACGATGTAAAATCGAAAGCAAACTCTGTGTGGCACCAATTTCGAAAGTTAGGAAACCAAAAACCGAAAATCGTAGCAATTATAAATGCTATTATATTCTTTTTATAGATTTGTAGGTATCGACCGTTAGTCTGGGTATTGTCCACAGTGACACCAGCAAACAATGCTCTATCGGTTGCACAATAAAAGCAATAACAAAGCCGATGTGCGCAACTTGTACCAAGAAAAAATAAGGGCCCTGCGGGAAATAACATAGACAGCCGTTCTTGTCCTTTTAAATTTTATCAACTTTTCTTTCGTCATCATTTCATCAATCATCAAACATTTGTTATTAGTGTCACTACCACTTGTCATTAGCTTGATGACATTCCTGTTGACGCCATTTGATTGTTGCGAACAGGTTCTTCCCCTCGATTTCATTCAAATTGTTTATTACGTATACAACCTTCTCTGGTTTTCCCCCTTTTAAATGAAATCAACAGAACACAAAGTCCCATTTCTCCCTATGATTATAGGCATCAAGCAACGCTTTTGAGATTGCAAAAAAAAAATGATAACATCATTATCTAATATTGCGCACCTGATGTCCGCCTTGAAACGACATCGTTTGATGGTTGCGTGATGCTCTTCCCGTGACCGCCGGGAGGCGCTAGCTTGCCTTTTCCTTCAAACTAAGTCAGCCTCTCTTTTATATAGTTTCCCACTATAACACACTAAACACACACACACGCACACTCCTCCTCCCCCCCCTCTCTCCCTGCTCTATGACACCCATGGTTTGTCTATACAGACGTGAGTTTGCCGGTCGTCCGCCATCCTCCCGCTCCCTCCCACCCTTTTCTCTCCCATTTTCTTCGGGTAGCGCCCACCTATTCACGCCAGTCGTTCTCAAGTTTCGGTCACGAAAACACACGCGCACACCTTTCGGGTGCTGTGTGTCTTGGCGTGATTTCCACGTTGGTGTTTACCGGTGCGCCTTGCATGTGTGCGTGTGTTTCACGGCCGGGGGTTTCATTTCCCCTTACAACTTTGTTTCGATTTTCTTTTGTTATTTTTAATTTTTTCGTTTTTCTTTCTTTTCTTTCCAAGTTTGTTTCGAGTTCATTTTTTTATTTTCGGAAAAGATACTTGAACACTCTTCCCTTCCTCATCGACAGCAAATGCGTTAGTTTAATCGCGTTGCAAAAGGACATTTTCAGTGGCTGTATAGATTGGTGATTGTGTTCGTTTGAAAGATTTTAATTGCTGTGTTGAGAAGAAATCAAACAAGTGACAGACACAAACGAAAACAGAAGGAAAAGAAAAAAAAAAAAAGAAATTGGAGCTGGTCCGTTTCCGAGTCCCGGACTGGGGTGGTTTGATACGGCGTGAGTCACGTTTGCTCCGGCTGTGTTGGAGCACGTGCTTCTCATCGGCAAAATCAGCGCCGTATTATACGAAAGATAAAAAGGAAACAAAAATTTAAAAAAAAATATTGTGTCCCTCGTTTTCTCCGTCGTTCGTCATTTAACTGCTGAGCATGTACGATATAACCTGGCAGTCTTCTTCACGGCAATTCAAGGTAACACTAATTACATTTCCACCCAACAATCCCGACGTCTTATTTTTCATTTTGTGAATATAAAAAGAAAATCCGTGTGTCCACCTGTAGCTTATCAGCTGATTATATGATTATGACGGGATTATACCTTGAGTCACAGCGCAAGTAAGATCACCCATTTAAATTAGGCAAGGTGTATTTAAATGAAGTTAAGAGCCTTTTCTTTCGTCTCTCTCCTCTGTGCATTTCTCTCTGCTTGGCAGTCGTTCACTGTAGGCCAACATATCGTATATAGGTCCAAGGCTATGGGTCAATAGCCATCGCCCCCTTCTCTCTATCTCTATCCTATCTCTATCTCTCTCTCTCTCTCTCTCTTTCTCTGTGTGTGTCCCGAACGAACGCCACCGGCCGTCGGGGGGCGCGCACGGTGACCAATAAAAAGACGTTTGCTAGAGACAAAACAGCTGAGAAAGGCAGGGTGGGAGAAAATACTGTACGCTCACGGCTCTGTCTGTCTCTGTGTGTGAAATCCCGCGTGAAATAATCAATAATCGACTGCTGCACGATAAGGAAGGGACATTTTCTTTTTCTCTTTCGTTTCGTTTCCCATTTTCTTTTTTTCACACTAGCAACTGTCCATTGCGCTTTCACCAATATGCAACGCTTACAAAAAAAAACAAAAACAAAAGATGCCTACAAATACAATGTGTTGTGTTGCAATGTTTCAATAAGAATGGAAACATACTTATTCTACAAGACCTTATATAGTAATGTACTACAGATAGACACATACATGTTTTCCCTCCCGATTTTGTGTAAATGTGACGTAACGATGGCCGTCAGCAAGGAACGCTACCGTGTCTTGCGCGGGAACGCGGCCAAAAAAAAAAATATTGAAAATAAAAAGAAGGAAAGGCAGATAGGATATACACTATCAAAGAAAAGTCATCCGAGCAGACGATATATATACTCGGGGATATTTTTTTTTTCTGTTAGGCGAGTCCTGTATAGTACAGCACCAAATAGAGCTTCCTACTATATTTATTTGATTGACCTTTTCTGAGAGGGAAAAAAAGGATAAGGACGGGACAGGAAAAAGGGGGCAAAGGGAAAAATTAGGTCTCTGTTGGTTGATATGGCTGACTGGCTCTTTTCGCTTGTGTGCACCTTATAGTCTGAAACGAGACGGACGACTATATAGCAGCAGGAGCGCGCGCTGGCAAACGATCCTCTGTGTGTGACTTGATATATCCAATAGAGAAAAGCAAAAGGCACCATGGCCTTCGATCGAACGATATAGACCTCTGCTCCGCGAGACTGTATATCACGAGCTAGTACATGTACTATATATATATTGGCAGAATGAGAAGAAAAAAAAAATAAGCGAAGAATCTTTTCCAATATCGTCCCTTTTTTGCCTCCTGTCTATGTGTTCCTTTTCAATTCCAGCTTTTTTTTCGCCCTTCTAGTTGTTTCCCTTTCATCGGGAGCATATAGACACAGTCAGAAGACAAGGGCGATATCATCGTGCGGTATATTGTCAGCGTCCGGATGCTTGTATTGCTTTATGTCTTTTTGGGGTGAAGCAAAAAAAAAGGGGATTCTTTTGTGGGTAGTGTCACACTTTACTAATGAATCGATTCTTTTGTTTTTTTCGCTTGGCATTTCGATGATAAAAAGAGCCCTGTCCATAATAAGTTTCAAAAACAAGAGAGGGGGGGACTAAATAAAATTGAACAATTGCTTTTGGCTTGATTTATCTTACTGATTTGAAAAGCGGGTTTTCTTTTCAGATGGCCCACCTTTGTTTTTTACAGTCCTTTTAATTCGAATTGATTTTTTATGGCAAACTCTTGGAGATTACATGTCGAAGAAAAAAAGGGGGACAAAAGGGCGACAGCGAATGGCGACGGTACGCATTTTGAATGATTCACATGTGAAAAGAGTTGAGCTTTTTGGGTGTGCGTTTCTCGACGTGGGTGACGGACTGCATAGCAAACGCGAAACCGAAAACGGCTGGGCATTGCTTATTTTTTTTTTAAATGTATTTTGAAAAACGAAAACAAAAAAACAACAACAACGAGGAAAAAAAATGCACATTTTGGAGGGAACATCGGCATCACACACACACGAGCCGAAAATGCACGCAGCAGTTTTGGGGTGTCTGGGTTTATTCCTCCGATTACGGGAGAGAAATCGAACATCGGCTAAAACACCATGGTCAACTGGTGTGTGTATATAAAGAACGTGTGGCCAGCGCTGGGTGTGTTCGCTGTGTCGTTGTGTGTTCTTGCTGAAAGCTTTTCACGTTGATTGAACTCTCTCTCTCTCTCCCGAGATCAAAAGTCCTCATAACAACTTTCGTTGTCTCTAGTTCTTATGTAATTTTTCTATTTTTTATTTTTAGTAAATGCTTAAGTGGTACAGAGGTCGTAGGATACGGTATTATCGGGAAATATAGGGTGTATCATACTATTCTAATTATCCTAAAGGCAATGCGCTCATTATCGGGACGTCAAAAGCAGACGCTGTATTTCGTGACGAACGAATTATTATTTTTTTTAACATTCGGTTTGACATTCCGGTTTCCATGCGAACGGTCCATTAAAAAATAAGTCAACTGCTGGCTAAGTGAAATTGATAAAGAGACGCAAATTTCGCTTCTTGCTGCTCGCAAATTGGCGCTTTTGGCTGCACATTTCTCTATCTCTGCTTGCGACTCGTTTTGCTCCGCTCATTAATGATTGTGTAACTCATCTGCATCCCTCACTCTTCCATTCCGTCCATATCCCTCCCGCTCTACGCGTTTTCCCTGTGGAGCCAATACACGCGTATACGAAAAAGAAAACGAAACAGTCACCAACAGCAGCGGAGTATTATACACTCTCTTGATATCAATCGATAAAATGCTGAAAGCGAGCAGCGTGAGCGTGAGCCGTCCGACATGGCAAAAAATATAAATATATACACGACCCCTCCCAAAGCGGTTTCTATTTTTATTTTGTATTTATTTTCATATTTTTTCAACTCCCCTCTTCTTTCATCTTGCCAGTCTTGTTTTTATTCGCCCTTCTGCTACAATGGTTGTCATCGCGAAACGGCCAGTCTAATATAATAGAATAAAATATTATTAGACAGATTTCGCATTATTTACTCTGGGCCAGCGTGTGTTGCTTTGTTATGTATTACACTGTCTATCTTTTCTAACACACATACATCGACGACGAGGGCAGGGAGCAACCCGTACACGCAAAGGCGGGCACCACATCTGTTTTTTATTATCGTTGGGTTTTGATCTTTTGTTGATGGTTGCTGACCAAAAAAAAAAATTGTTTTCCCTTCTATAATATTTTTTACTTTCTCTGTGCGTCTAGCGGCCGTCTGTCTTTTTTTTTTATTAATAATTTTTTTTAGCTGGGAGACTCTTTTATTATTTCATAGAGAATAACTGAATGAGACAAAGAGAAATGAGCGCAAGGTTGCATTCTTTCACGCACATCCATCACATGGCAACAGCAGCACCAATTATGTCTCATAATTCTCTCGCAAGACGAATTTGCTGAATAGACTATGAAGAGAAAGAGATAAAAGATCTATATGAAGAGAAGGGCCAGGTGCATTAATTCTTGTATATACATATATACAAAGCTCTTTCGCCATTCAACTGTGTTTCCCAACAACTCCGCCCGTCGTCGAATAAGGTGTGCGCTGGACAAGCAGAACGTATGTAATACAAACGCAAACAAGGAAAACAGAAAATATTATTTGGAAAAATAAAAACTGCTGTACGAAGAATTCGAGAGATCAATCAAAATAAAGACAGGTCGATACGATCGAGTCTCCAAAAATCAAACAATACAAAAGAGTAAAAGAGAGAGAGAGAGAAAAAAAGTGGTTCTTAAGGTAACTGTCAAACGTAACAAATTCGGAAGAAATTCAAATATTTGCTCTGGGTATACACAAAAAAAGGGGAGGGGGGACGTTTTGTCGTCACTTTCCAAACATATTTTCAAAAGAACTGTGCCCTGTTACGTAGGACGAGAAAACTTTTCTCTTTTAAACGAACGATGCGCACATTTTAACAAAACGATAGTCATAGGAGAAAAAGTAAAGAGCTTTTGAGGGGGGGGGGAACAAATGGCACGACATTCAACTTATTGGATAAGACGATACACTGAGGGAGGTCTGCAGAGAATCACATCGATTTCTTTTTTTTTTTCTGTGTGTATATATCTGTGATCCTTGGAGGGCCGCTGAATCCTGGTCGGCATGCGACTCGCATAGAATCCGGCACAGCTGTTGCCCACCTCTATTCAATTTCTTTTGAAACTATGGAAAAAAAAAGTCACCGATTTTAAAAGGCTCACAAAAAAAAAAATAAAACTTTGATTCATTTTAACTTCATACAGAAACTCTACGTAGCCCAATCAAAGTATAGTTTTTTTAGCCAATCAAAACTTCTAAATTGTTTTTTTGAAATCGGCCGTTTGTTGCACAACAGACGCACAAAGGAGAAGCATCAGATAGCAATGTTCAGGAATGTCGTCATTATTACTTGCGTGCATATCGGTTGGCTGTTTTATAGACTGAGATACTAAAATGACAGAGGCTATCTGTATGACGGGCCAGCCTGTTCGTCATGTGAAAGACTTGCTCAATATTTGTCGTAGCTTTTGTACGTTTCTCAAATGCGCCGACGAGGATGTCAATCAACAATCCATCAAGCCAACGTCCGTCGTGTGTGGCGTCATTCCTTGCATCAACCTAGCAGCCCTTGTTCGTCACTTTGGCCGTTGATTGTGGCCTGTTTTCATTCTTTTTGTTTCAACCCAAAATGCGGCTGATGAGGACAATCTACAAAAAAGATCATCACCCGAGAGGCTGAAATGATATCAGCAGACAGTCCCTTACTTGTACCGCGTTATGTAAACAGCCCGTCGCTTATAAAAGGGAAGATAAAAGGCATAAACGAAATGAAATCGTTTCAACGTTTTTGTTTGTTTAGACGTTTTGAACGGGTGGGCAAGCAAATGTTTGGCTCACAACAAGAAAGAAACAAAAGGGAAGGACGCGGAGATAAAAGAATGAAATAAAAAGCGGGACGAACCAAAGAAAGTTTAAAACGAACGCACGGATAAAAAAATGAAAAATGAAAAATAAAACTAAATGAAAATGGGAAGAGAAAGTGTCTCAGTTGAACTTGGAGACTAGCGAACGCTGGTCTCAGCCGGTCAGAGCAAATTCTGTCCGGTGTCACGCCCTGACGTCAGCGCACGGTCGAAGTTTGATGCGCTTCGCATCATCCTAGCTGGTTAATGCCCGGTGAATGTTGGACGTAATAAAAACACACGACATTGTTTCTGCCCGGCTCGAATCGGGAATAAGAGACGGGCGTGTGTAATACTTGTAACCTTGGAACATATCGCCATAAAAAAACTGAAATTTTGGAACTATCATTTTTTTTTATTAACAAATTTGATTTTTCATTCGTTGCCGTTGATAGCACTGAATATTAAACCAGACCCCTTTTTGTTGATGCTGGTGTGTCGATGCTCAATGACTGTCATCATTAATTCAGTTGACTAAACTTGGTTTTGTTTTGATTTGGTGGTGCAGACAAACAGGTGTTTGGGGGCGATCGGATCAGCACGAAGCCAAAGATGACTCTTTCTTCTTATTCATTCACTGTGGACTCGACTTGATTGATCTCCTCACTGCCATCTGTAGCTGATTGCAATCTTTCACCCCTTCTACATATCCTTCCCCCCTTTTTTTTAAATAATTTTTAATCAAACAAGGACTAGCACAAATAGTTATCGACTGATTAGATTGATACACAAAGTTCGGCCATTCGTCGTCATGTGAAGGCATAAACTCACCAAAAAGGCTGGGCTTAAAAACTTGAGCATTTTCTCAGCTGACTATCGGTGCTCTTCAATTTCCTCCTTTCTTTTCCCCATTGCCTTTTGTCCGGTTCGTCAATTCCACGACGGACAGATTGTGTCGATAGCCAACAAACAGTCCGACGTTTGAGTTTGTGACGACCAAAGAAATCCATCCAAACAAGAAAAAAGAATTTTTCATTCGATTGTGACGCGCGCGTGAATTCACTACTCAATGGTGGTACGGACATCTTGATTTTATCCCCCCTCCATCCAGGATGTTGTGAGCGGATCGTTCCGGATCGTATAAGAAACGCATACAAAAATTTGCTCACCAGACTCTTTCCTTTTTTTCTCTCTCCGTATATTGACCGAGGAAACACACAAAAAGAAAACAACTAACTTTCAACAACAAAAAGCACACCCAAACACGGGGATTTTGTGTTGCCGGCCAGGTGAGTTGGGGGAGTTTGAACTTCGTTAATACAAAGGAAAATAGACGAAGGGTGCGTGACGTGAGTGACAAATCGGACAAGGTTCCAGTCGAGCTCATCAAGTGTTTTATTTTATTATTGATGCACTGCGTAAACCCAGAGTGCTGTGTGTACAGTGTTATCGTGTGCAGTGGCGTGCAATAGTGAGCGAAAAAAGAGGGCAAGAAATTATGGGTTGCGCTACGAGTCAACTGCCCCTGGGTGGCGGCGGCCAGCGCCAGAGACGGCATTCATCATCGGCCAATTCATCACCGCCGAACAACGTGACCACCGTGTTGCCCGACAACCATCATCATCACAACGACGAGAAGGCCAATCGCAGCGTCGCCCTGGCTACTAATAATGTTATTTCCCAGCAAACACAACAGCAACAGGCCCTGCGTATCGTCCGCAATCCCAGCAACACTGACAACAGGCCGTCGTTAGGTAAGCACATCTTTTCTGTTTTTTTTTTTTTTCTACAACCTTTGAACAATCAAACTTTTCATTTTGCCTTTCACGTGCAATTGAAATGTTTTTTTTGTTCAAGCGATTAGCATAGCGGAACCTTTTAAAATCGACATTGACGAATACTTTGATGGGTTCGTGTCCTATCACGACGGCGCAACCATTGTCGGTTCATTACAATGGCGGCTCGTGTGTGTAAACCCAAACTCAACCGACATGTTACTTTCTTTTATATTTTTAAGTTTACCTACCGTTCCTACAGCCCGTCTTTATCTTACGATTCAATCAATCCACATCAAACAGCTAATTAGGCAATCTGTAGGCGCGCTTCAGATGCAATACACATACATATATGAATTGTGTGTGAGGCTTTTGCCTGAACAAAGACAGGGTCAGCGTAAAATGCAAAACCAAAAAGATATGGCGTTGTCGTCAAGAGCGTGGAACGCCAGTTAGGGACGCGGCTGATAGTTGATGCGTGTTGTCTTATTATTAGCAAGCCTCACACGCGTCCATATCGGACGCCGTGCCGCCGTCGTCCACAAAAATGAAGAAGGTCCTTTAAGAACGGGAAAAAATAATAATAAATAAAAAAAAAGGGCGGGGGGAAGAAGATGCAGTCGTGTCATCACCTTTCCGCTCGTGAAGTATAGGCTAACTAACCATAACTAACTATCCATGCGGGCTGCTGCTCTTATGGCCGTCGTGTATTTATACCGAGGCGCCAGCAGGGCAGCAACAGCCATATTGACATTTATATATTTCGGCTATATAGCAGAGCCAATGTCAGTGTGTATAGCTGGAAAACTTGAACGTTCTTTCATTTTTTTCTTTTTCTTATGTATATATATTTCACCTTTTTTCCCTGCCATAACAGCTCCAGTTTTATCCGCACCTTTTTCCTGTTTAGACCCCAACACGCCGTCTAAGACAACATACAGGAGCCACGGCACGTATAGATGCTGGTCTGTCTGGCGTAATTGTAAGGCTGATTAATTAACGTGTATGTGTGTGTATCACAGTCTCGTTCAATTTGAAGGAAAAAAAAACAATTATTGGGAACAACAAGAGTCACGAGACATTGAAAAACTCTCGTGTAATAAAAGGTGGGACGTCTGATAATGGCGATGTTTCTTACCTTTTTTAAACTTGTTTAAACGACTTCTCTAATCAGAAGTTAGTTGTTGTATATGTATATACCAATCCAGGCGTTTAAAATATTCTGAACAGCATAAGGGGGGGCATTCCGATTTGCCTGCGGTGGCATGTAAGGTGAAACAGGTGAGAGGTGACAAACGATCGACGGCTGTATACCACCAATGCAGTGGTTGAGGTGACGACACGCACGTACGCATGTAGGAACTCTCCATGTCTACTACGTCCTTGCTGGCCCATTTTGTCCGTGATTCCTTTGTGGACGACGCAAAGTGAAATAAGAAGCCAACCGGTTCGATGCGGGTGAAAGGTAAACTAACGACTAGAATCAAAGGCAGATAGGAAATGACAATCCGAAATCAATCAAACGTCCCTCTATTGTCATTTCGACATCGCCATCACCTCCATCGACCAAGGGTATTCGTCCGGTTCTTGCGCTATTTTGAAAAAGAGAAAAATTTCAAAATAAAAATGGCAATTTTCAGGACGTCGATCGGTCGATGGGTGCGTGAATAAAAAGAAAAGAAAACGGGGAGGGATTATACTTTAGCGTGTGTGCGTGCATAAAGGTATTCACGGATCCATTTTACGCTTCATTTTTTGTTTTCAAAGAAACGAAACCATCAAAAGGAATAGAGGCAAGGAAAAGAGAAAGAAGTGCCAGAACGAAAGGAAAAGAAGAAAAAAAAAAGTCAGTTAACGGTCGCTTTTAACGCGCAGCACGACAACACACGAGCCCGGGCGCGCGCGGCTGCCCGCGCACTGGGTCCGATGAACGTCGGTCAGAAGATGTGCGTCCCGTCCCTGGCCCCTTTTTTTTATTTTCTTCTTTTTCTTTTAAAAGCTATTACGTTTCGTTGACGGGCGTCGTTGAATAATCAGGATCCGCATACCTGGCATAACTCCGCCAGACTGTCTCTCTCTCTCTCTCTCCTCTTTTTTCTTTCTTCTTCTTCTGTCTTTTTATTTATTTATTTTTCTTCCTCCTTGTTTTGTTTGTATCTAGCTAGTTTCTTTTTTTTTTCTTTCTCCTCACTCACCTGTGCGTGTATCACCCAACTGGTCATATATCACTGCCGAACCTTCGTCTTATTGTTCAATGTGAATATGTTACGTACCTTTTCTTATACGTACGTCGCCCGAACTTGAAATTTCATCTTCCACAGTTTCTTTTCTTCTTTTTCTTTTTACATGGACATAGTCGTCTTTTCTTCTCTCGTTTTTTTATTTGAATATCGTACCGAAATTCCCGGTGACCGCACGCATAAACGGGAGGAAATCAAACGCAACAGTTGAACGCCCGTTGGCGATATTATGAAATGAAATGACTCTTTTTATTTAATCGTGGGCGATTTATTACATGATTGTTTTGAGTTGACTATTATTCTTTTTATACGATTATATCTCCCGTGGGTATACACCTTCCGGATTCTACGGTGAAGGCGAACCCTTTTTCTTTTAACTCTCGTGAATTTTTGTGACGAGTTTTTGCGATGCCAGTCCCCCCTTCCCGCACCTGCCAGTCATTATGACATCGAGACGTCGTCTTTGTTTGCCTCTCTAAAAGAAATAAACAGACAAAATTATAAACGAAGAAATAGAAAAAAGAATTTAAAAAAGCCGAGATTCTCTTGCTGTTTTTCCCTTGCATAGAAAGTATTACGTGAGTACGTTGTAACGGGTCAGCCGAGGGACGGGTAGGAGCAACAAAAAGGAAAGGTCGCATGAATAATAGTGAAAACGTCTGTGCCATCCAAGAGGCTCTCAAAAACGGACTCTTAACGAAATCGGTTTGATACATTACACGCATTAGGCGCACAGCTGACTAGACCTAACACAAAAGAATGAATAGAAAAAAAAAAGGGCTAGGCTTCGAATGATGTTGTAAAGTATATTACGTAGGCTCTAAACATATAACTTTGAAGTCAGTGCGCGGCCTCTTTCGTGACTCTACCCAAAAAAAAAAACACAGTCTACGGTTCATGTGAACACAGACATGGTTATCTAACACACACCTTGCCCTATCTCCAATCATAACACGAGATGATCCCATGACCGTATAAGCGAGAGGTAGGGCCCCTAGAAAAACGAGAAACAAGAAAGTTAAAATAAAAAATTGAAGACAAAAAAGAAAAGGAAAGGTTTTTTTCTTTTGTTGTTGTTATACGTAGTGTTACAATGGTATATATACCTGCAATTGGTCAATGCTAACTAACTGGGTGTGTGTTGCGTGACGCCAAAAAAAAACCCGTGAAAGGAATAGTTTTGTCTCGTGTGGCGGCAGCGGATACACATCGAAAAGGAATGGTGTCGGGAATTTCTTTTTCTTTTTTGTTCTGCTCGGCTTCTCTTTTTTGAGGGGGGAGGTGGACGAACAGCCAAAACAAACGGGGGCAAGAAAAAAAGAAAAACAAAAACAACGGACAAACAACAAACACGACAAAGCGTTTCTGGGAATCATCGACATTTGGGATGTTCTTTTTTTTTGTTTGCGGGATTCCTACTAGTCTAGGTTCTTCCTCCTTTATTTATTTTTTATTTGTCATTTTCCTTTCCAGGTTCGTTTTTTTTTTCGTGAGTATGTGTGCGTGCAACTTGTTCCGTATTGTCAGACGGGCCATAAATTAGGGGTCCAATTTTTTTTTATAGGTCACGGTATATCGCACCCAATGAACTCCCGGACACGCATATTTTGACGACAGGGGGCCACACACAAAGGGAGAAAAGGCCAGTTTTTTTTTGTATGTGTGTGTGTGACGTTCATATCGAGTTCATTGGATTCGTTTAACGCTTTCGGAACTTATCTGGCTGTGTGAGCGGCCATTGGACAGATGCTGTTTAAGAGAGGGAATTGAAACAAAAGTTTTGTGTTTTTCAATGGAAAACGATGTTTGGCTAGTTAAATCCCCCGCCAACTTTGCCAACAGCGGTGTAGGGAGTAAGACTTTTCCATTAATGCCGCCCAATCCTTCATTTCTTTTTTTTTCTGGAATGGAAGGCAAAAAAGAAAAAGAAAAACAAGGCAGAACATTTCTGTTGAAAGAAAACCGGCTTCTATATTTCATGCAACGGGGGAAATCAAGTCTTGGTTCGACCGTCGAGCAAAGTCACTTCGATCTATCATACGCCGTTTTGATTGATCATCGACTCGGCCCAAGTATAGAAAAATGAATGGCGCTGGTCGTGGTCGAATCATTTATTTATTTTTTAAAAAACTATACAATCCAAGTAATTTTTTTACTTCATTTTCTCTGTTACTTGTTCGTGCTGTTTCCACCGCGAAATCGATTCGATAAAATAATAATAATAATAAAAGAAAAGAATGGCAAATTCGATTAACTTTCCGCTCGCCTGCTCCTGCAATACAATTTGATATTATAAACAATTAAGCTTTCTACGCCAAAGCGCAAGTGATTGTATTAGTTACTCGCCATGGCGTCGCTTCCGACTCAATCTGTACCCTGTCTGTACAACATCAGTATTTACTACACACATTTTTTAAAAAAAGGAATGAGAAAAAAAAAAGAAGTCTGAATGATGGATGGATTTGCTGGCTGGCTGACGTCATCCGCTACAATTTTATTTGTTGTAAGCATGTGTGTGTGTGTGTGTGCAAATACACCTCGTATATCCGCGTGTTTCGATCTATCGCACGGGTGTAATCCTGCATACATAAACCAGTCACATCTTTCGTTCTTTGGTTTTGCCAAGGACCAATTGCTCTCGCACGGCGATATAGACTTGTACATCCCCCCCCCTCACAAAAAAAGACTTGGGCCGAAACATGACATGATTGCAGAATGGACCCGATATCTGCATAGATTTATAGACGAAAATAGCAACAAGGGCGGCGAACGGAGTTACAAATGTTGGCGACTTTGAGGTTTGGCTCGTCCGCTCCATCAGTCTCAGCCGCCGCTGCGTTTCGGAGCTTTTGTATTTCTCTATCTCTCTCTCTTTTACCAAAGCGGATGAAGAACTGTTAGTCTCTGCCGTTTGTTATTTATTTTTTTGTTTACGTTTTTGCCGAAGCTGTGCTGGTGGCTGCTATCCCCGACTGACATGTGATGTATGTTGTTCAAACGCACGGAAAAAAAAAAACCCTGGCGAGAATGGAATGTGTCCGGCTCGGCCTCGGCCATTGCTCGATGGCGTTATATAGAAACGATAGTCTCGTATATATACCCTTCGAATGGCCGAATACGACGAATGAAAGAAGACCAGAAAAACGTGACTCCATTTCTTGTTTTTCTTGCGTCCAAAACGCGCGGGACCATCAAGGGGAATTCAAATGTTTACGAATTTTTTACGTGACGGCTGCAGAAAACATTTTTTATTCTATACGCATATACAGACAGGACTTGCATATTCCCTTTTGTTTTCATCGCCCAATTCGGATTATTTTGATTTTTTTGGGAGGGGGGGGGGCGGACTTTGACGCCATTTCGAGATTTGAAACACGGACTTTTCGACGACTGCGTCTCAGCAACGGCCTTTGATTACGTACTACCTTTTTATGCTGCTGAACATTTCTGAGATTGGGTGTCTTTCTTTTAGGCGGGGCGGATTTCCGCTTCAGGACACGAACATCAGCGACAATCCACTTGCTGCTCAAAAAAGGCAATTGTTATGTAGAATCGGGTAGTACGTCCGCTATAGAATTTGTCGTTGCGACCTTACAGGGGGACATGGCGATGGATCGATTGGTAGTGCAGCACATCTCAAATGTGTACACCCACTAAGGTTTTTTTATTCGCTTTCTACATATACGTGATGAACAAACTCAAGGCCTTAGCACTTTGTGCCGGAACTTGATCACCTTCCCAATCGACGGACAACTCATACACAGCGAGCAATCAGCACTTTCGTTCTTTTTTTTGTGTGTGTGTGTTTCGTGCGACCAAAGTTGTTGGGTGAAGGAAGAAATTGTTCTTCTTTTTCATCAACTCAAGGATCTTCGTTTAGGCTGCGATAGATTGGGCCATCCCGGATAGACGAAGGTAGTGACGCTTGTATATAAGGAAAAAATAAAGGCGGACAAGCGGCGCTCCTTATTTGATTCTCCTGTCTGCTTCCTTCTACTACTATTTTTTTTTCTACCCTAACATTATTCGTAATTGATTGGACGTCATGGGCTGTGTTGCTGATGACGCTCGGTCTTGCTGGCCAGTTGTCGAACCGGACAAGGCAAAGGTCCGATTTCGTCATTACATTTTTGTTCGCTTATCATTCAAAAAGGCTATTCGATGTGGGATGCGCATGGGCCCATCCTAGCCGGCAGCTATGAAAGCGCGAAACGGATTTTAAAATCTCATTAGTCAAATTCAACGTAATCAGCTGGGATGGGCTGTTAATCACCGGCAATTTTTGCGATAACGCGACACATGACTGATGTTTTATATCCTTTTCTCTTCGCATCCTAATGCCTATAAGCCTCTTGCCACTAAACACCGCAGTTATTTAAAATTCTTTTAAATACTAGAGAGATTTCACCTTTTGTCCGCACCACACCTGTCGGTGGTATTTTTTAAAAATTCATATTCCGAATTCTCCGTTTTCCCGTTTGGTAATCACGCAAGAATGTATTATGAACTGTGTATAAAGGATCCTGTTTTTCGATATTGACGTGCCATTTTTTCTTGCATATTTTTATACAGAAAATTCGACAACAGGCAAGTATCGACGAGGTAACAGCAGCGACCAGAACAGTACCAGTCCGACTCAGCTGGAGAATGGGGTACGTAGAGAATGAACAGGATATCACATACGTATAATACAATAATCGATTGATTTGTTATAATTGCGTTTGGTAGAAAAGAAGAAAAAAAACTAAAGTTGAACAATAGCCAATGACTTCACGCAGTTCATAAGTTATTACACGAGTCCCACGCAATTAGCAGTTCTTTGTTTTAACATTTTTCGCCGATAAGTTATTAAGCTATTTATGTAAAAAACTTTTACGTCCTTTTAGTTTTAGCTTAGTCTATTCTTTTCTTTTTAATAAATTCTTTTGTTTTCTTTGTTATTTGTTGCTGTTGGCAGGTTCGTTTGAGTAACGACGTCCGTTTCGGTGCCATGCGAGCGCCGCCAGAACCACTCAAGGTGAGACACTTGATCCCGTGTACTCTTTGTTTATGTTCACGTTACCGTTAAACGCAACGTTCCGGGCCAATTCCATCGTCTTTTTCATTTCTTGTCCGGCCACCAAATAATACGAGAGGGCAACAAAAAAAAAACACATTTTTCCTATCCAAAAAACGCAATCAATAACATTAGAATACATGGAAGATCCAGCCTTGTATATGACACCGTATAGTAAAAACCATTGATCAAGATCGTGCGACAGTAGACAATGTCACACACCACCAGCTCACCTCTTTCCGTCTTCTTCACCTGTCACGAGGCCGATATATTTTCATTACATCTGGCGAGATCCTATCGAGCCAGAACGTCAGGACGTACATGTGTAAGTAGATCGAGCCACGATAGATCACATGTCCGTCCAACCTTAACGTTGATGCTGCACGGACCTATGTGCGCACTAAGCTGGGCCAACAATACGCAAGAGCCTATGGAAGCTTATCGTTCATTGTGAGTCAAAAGGATGGAAAGATGACGGATGTTGTGGGTTCTCGATCAACTGGCTAGAACGATGGCTCTTTCTGATGAAGACCACGGTGAATGATATGTAGTCATTAAATAGTGGGCAATACGTTTTCGTGCGTCCTTTGTACGTTATTTCTTCCTCGATCGATTTGGACACGCACCGACGCAAGAACCTTCCATGATTTAATTCGAATCAATTTCAACTTTTGAAATCAACAAGTCTCAAATGCTCGTGCTATGAGCTGTTATAAGTAAGGAAGAAAGAAGCATTCTGTATCCACTTGTTAGTGAATTAGTTATGATACGCACATTGAAAATCAGTGGCTTTAGAAATCCTGGCATGGATTTGCAGCGCAGTCTTCGTTCGAGATTTCTTGGAAACGAGCGTAGTACGAAGGAAGAGATTCCAAAAATTCGAAATTAGCAACTTGAATAGAATAGAGAATTGGGGGGGGGGGGAGAAGAAGACTTAGATCCCTTTTTCTATGGTGGCCGGCGTCCTTGTATATATTCATTTAACGTTGTTGTTTGTTGTTTACCATTCCGCGGAGTTGAACCGAACCATTTTCGGTCGGGTATTTTTCGTGATGAAGTTTCTGGGAAGGGGGAAAAAAAAAGTTTTCGCTTTGATGTTCGGCCTGTCCGCCTGACGACGTGCACAACAACTGGCTCTCATCAACCGCATGCGGAGGCGAGCACTTTCAATTGGCTTTTCATTATGCAAAAACGACTAATGTAAGCGAAGTATATACACAAGGAAGGCGGGAGAATGTAGACACACACAGCCGCGCGCAAAGAGAATAATATATATGGACGTAAATTTTATAGAGAAAATCAAGACCAAAAGAAGCTTGGAATGGATGGCATACAAACGAATAGTTTCTCCCCTCCGCCCTATAGACCTATACACGTATAATTCGAGCGCATTATACGTGGACTTTGTTCTCCCGAGACTCGAAGCAAACCCTTCTTGGAAATCTGTTGCTCACGCTCTTGTTTGTGGTTGCGCTGCTTTCTTTTTTTTTTTTTCATCAGTCTTTCTCTATATCTATCTCGTCTCTGAAGAATTCTTTCTAGGTATGAAGCAGTGAACAAAAAGAAGCCAATGCGCATTTCTGACGCTCACTATATAGTCCGCGTTTCTCTCTGTGTTGTTCCAATTATCTCTTGCCATTTATGTGCGGAGAAAAAAAAGAGCAGGACGCATCCAGCCGAGTATTATATAACAAGGCCAATCGATCACCTCTCGCATGTACTACAAACATCATCAGTCGATTGCTTTGGTCGTGCTATTGGCCGCAATATGCTTGCATCCAATTTTCTATCCAAGCAAACGAGATGAAGGAGAAAGAAACAAGAAATTGGAGACAGCGAATGACGTAAACACTCGCCTTTCCCTCTCTTGTCTTTAAACTCATCTTAAGCAATGCTCTAGAGTCTCACGGAAAACATGGAAACACAAAAATGATATGCAAAAAAATGAGTCTTTAGGGATGATAAAGAAGCAGCAACAAAAATATAATGCGGGAAGAATGGAAGCTAAACGAACGACGCAGGATTTAGAAGAAAAGTGTAGGAGCTCTATGGAGCCTCACCCCTCAAAAATAGGCTGCACTTAAATGCCACATCAGCGTCTTCGACGATCACGGCACTCTTTTCCTCTATATACTCGATTAACGATCGTAGCACGGCTAGAAGAAAAACACACAGCCGTCGTCTAGGATGAAAGACACACAGAAAATGCAAGGAAAACAAAAAACGGGCTAAACTACATCTACCATATCCTCCTGCGCTTATAGCGCTGGGCTTCGTATAAACTTGCCTATACGTGCTGTTATAGTCTTTTAGCATTACATAAAACAAGAAAAAAAAAAGGAAATTAAATGCGGGTATTAGGCTTTTTCAAACATCTACTTAGCACTTTGGGCGCCGTCAGCTCATTGTGTGTTGTGTTCATTATCATTTTTTGAATCAATCCTTTGAAACTGAGGCATCTATACGTGCTCGAAAAATGGAAGACTAAAAATTGAACAAAGAAGAAACGACACCTAATTATGGGAGATTGAGCTCGTCTTCCTTGACAGCTAATCGAGACAGGAAACTAGCAACTAATAAACGAAAGAACAAAAGGGAAATATTTGAAAAGAGCAACAAAATGGCTAATAATCCAGCACGTTAAATGACTGAGCATAATAAAGAAAGATTTGTACGAGACGGAAAGGGCTCGTCGTTTAGTTTATGTTTCCTGTGCTGGTTACCAGATATCTACATGATTAGCACGCCGCGGCAGTGACACACTAGATGCATCCATTTTGTTCTCTCGTCTCTTTTATCCGGCAGCTCGTCTATACACAATTATACACAGTCGAAGCAAAACAACACTATTATATACGCTGAGGCAGAGAGGGGCAAAGAAAGAACGGGAAACAGAAGAGACAGAACTACATAGAGCCCGTTCTGTTTAGTTGTTGTTGTTGTGTAGATGAGAGATTGGGTGACATTAGTAGTAACAACAGCATTAGCAAGAAGGCTATTATATTGACGC
This sequence comes from Daphnia sinensis, assembly GCA_013167095.2. Classification (NCBI taxonomy): domain Eukaryota; kingdom Metazoa; phylum Arthropoda; class Branchiopoda; order Diplostraca; family Daphniidae; genus Daphnia; species Daphnia sinensis. Next base: position 1,422,086 of record CM023188.1, on the reverse strand, counting down.
GTAAGCTGGAATAAATAGAAAACATAAAAGGATTTTTTGTTTTTGTTTTTTTCCCTTTTGGAAGCTTCCATCACTCTATTCTCCGTATATCATCCGGGCTTTTCTCGATGTGAGTTGAAGCGGGATACTACACGTTATCCCGGAAAAAGTTCGGGATTGATGTTCAACACCGTAATAAGGCCGTCATCAGTGCGTTGGTCATCTTGACTCGCTTTAACAGGACAAAAAGGACGCTCTGGTTCAAGACTGGTTGATCTGTGTGGCCGGCTAGGGATGGACGTTGTAAGTCTGTGTATAGACGCCTATTTTTCGGGTGAAAAACAGGGTCTCTGAGGAGCTCTGAAGATTGAAATGTAATCAGCGAATGACGGATTTTGTCATCTTCTATCAAGTACGCGGAGGTTTACACATCATAAGAAAAAGAAAAAGAGAAAAAAAAAAGATATACGGCACAAAGCCGATGTGGATTCCATATACACAGTCCATCGGAAGATGTTATCTTTTGAAAGAGAAACATAAAAAGGGAAATAGATAAAGGGCGGCTCCAAAAAGAAGATTTATATCAAATATGATTCTGGTGTGGCCTGAAAGATTGCTCAGCTATAAGACTGAGCTGCTCGTCAACCTTGTCTTTTTTTTTTCGATGTTATGCGACATCTCTAAATAATGAACTTAGGCGCACGCAGTCAGTTTCCTGTTAAGAAGGAAAGCAAAAAAAGAATCGAATAAAAATCAAAACATGCCCGGAGAAGCGGAAGTCTTTCAAGATCGAAACACGCAAGACAGCGTAGACTCCAAGCTCCTTTAAATCATAAATTATTGAATACCGTAACCCGGAAAAGTATAGCACGTCATCACCGGCAGCCACTCAGATATGTATAGTGTCATGACGTACTATATACGTTTAACTTTTATGCAACGCCGGTTTAAAAAAGAAAATTCAGAACGATTTCAGAGCTATCCTTTTTCTTCTGGTTGGTTACGCCATATAGTTTACGGTTTGAACGCTGCACACACAAGCAGACCTTTCTGCATACATTTTATATTGCTCATGAACTATACTACGTCTATGGACATATCATCTCGAAAGCAGCAGTGGCAGTTGCCCCATATAAAAGAGACGCTCTTATTATAAAAATGGCACTGGCATGTCTGTCCTAGCTGATGGCGACATAATCCATGCATCCATCCATCCATCCACGTCTGCTAATGGCATATTGCTTCGAGTTCAAAGCAGTTCGCTGGCGGGGGAACTAATCAACGAGACGAGGCTGCTGGATCATAGGAAAAGAGGGGACGGAGAGGGGCGAGTGAGAGAATGACTTTGCAGTACGTTTCATATTCATAATAAAAATTGTGGCAGCCCGTTTAAGAAGACTACATTTTTCATCGTATAGTTCAACGGCTGATTAAAGTCTCGCAGGTCACGACCACCGAGCCTGGAATTTGCAACTACCCAAGATGAAAATGAATAATAGTGAAGAAGATGCCTGCCATTCTCTTACCTCCGTTCAAGCGGGTTACTATGAGGGAAAAAAAAATTGTGTCGTACAGTGCACAGAGAATTTTTTAGTAGGAAGGAAAACATCAAAGACCTTTAGTAAATACTAATTTATTAGATGAGAGGCTACGGAGGAACTATACACGTATATGAAAAGGGGAGAGAGAGAGACAAGGACAAAACGGAAAAGCATTTTGAAAATTAGTTTTCAAATGAGAAAAGCGATTCACCGTAGCCGTCGGCTTGACTGACTAACGCTTTCAGTTTTAGAATTTAAACAAAAGGTGATGAGAACAGCACCGATGAAAAAATGGTAAGGACCCATCTTGCCTGTAAACAAAAGACTGATGAGAACATGCGAAACACAAATGCGACGGATAGAGACCCATTAGATTAAATGGGAAGAGAACAAACAATCAAGCCCGTTAGTCTTCAGGTGCCAATCAGCTTGTGAAATAATAGAGAAATCAACGTACAGCCAATCTCCAATCAATTGTTTTTCTTCAACTTCTCCTGCTTCTTCCTCAATTAGCTTTATTGTTATAAATGTCTTAAAGCACAAAGCCCATTACACTTTGATGCTAAACAGCATTAATTGCGTCTTGCTGTTTTGGACGTACACGACTTTTCAAAGGGATACCCTCTAACGAGGCCGATAACGCAGATGACGTATGCTGCAGGTTTTGCTCTTCATTTTCGGTGCTTCTGCTTATCAAGTGCTGATGTCTACCTCTCTTAATGATTCTTATTAACTAGCTCAAGTAGCTATAACATGGATAATTAAACTCCGGGATAAAGTGTGTAGTGCGTCTGGTTTTTGTCTCAGCTTTTGTCCCACGGGCTCGAGTTGTGCAACAACAGCTCGCTAATCAGGCATTATTGAGCTCTGTCTTTGTTTTTGATTGATTATTCTGATTGGGAGGGAGAGCTTGCAACACAACAGTTATCGCTCCGAATAGCGGCGATACTTGGAACATCGTGATGACACACGAAATAAAACGCGTGACGAATTAGCCAAGCATGCACGCATCGAAAGATGTGGATGCCAAAACGAAACCAGGTGGTAAATGGTTTCCCCCTTAGTCATTTCTTTATTATGTCATCGTCCGCCTTTGTATATAGCTGTCGCGTATGTCGGTGACATCATTCATTTTTATTTTCTGCTTTATTGTCTATTTAGGTAATGTTGGTCTTCGAACGTGAGGATGCCCAGAGTGACGCATGGCTGTGGGCCTGTCGGAAGCTGGCCAGTCGTTGTGGCGGCACGGAGATGAGCCACAGCAACAGCCGGAGTAGCCACAGTAGCAGTAGCAGCAATAGCCACGAAATCCATCATCAAGACGTGCTCGTCCGCACCCTTCAAACGGAGCTCGTCCAGCGCAAAATTGCTGAATTGGAACCCAATTTGATCGTTATCGACCGGCGCTCAGCTAGTCGCAGTCGCGAAGTCGATGCTCTCTGCAGGTGACGCTCTATATAGTCTCTCTTCTTTTTCGCAGTCATGTTTCTCCCTCCCTGTTTTCGTTCTTCGTGATCAAGAGCCATCGCGATTTTTTTTTATCATTCGTATTCGATTAGAAACTCGACAGCTGCAGAACAGAGGAAGCAAAATCGATTTCCAATAGTATACACACCCTTGACGCGGCCATAACACGAGCACTCGTCCCGTAATCTATAGCCACATAAACGTCAAATATCGAGCCCGGGGATTTCCCTATTTAAAAACTCTTTATTTGGTGCGCCATCAGTGACATTTGGGTTTTTTTTCGTTTTCAGCAATATCGCTAGCGAAGACGCCATCTCCCACCGTTTATGCATACATATAGAAGGATGTAGAGTGTAAAGAAACTGGAGAACTTTTGATCGATATTGATGTTCGTGAACACGGGCACAGGCGAATGAACTAGACTTTCCCTTTGTTCTTTCAAATTTTTTCTTTCAAGCTCAAATCTGAGCGCAGAAGGATAATTAAATTTTGCATATTCATATAGAATTAATGTATGTTTTAAATTCCGCATTTAGTATGAAGACGCTAGACGTAAAAGCGAAGAGGAAAGCAATAAGTAAGAGGCATTGAATCTAAACTAAAATAAAGGCAACACACACACACACAAAATTGAATTGTAAAAAGGCTTTTCAAGCCGACGTCATCGTTGGGAGTGGAAATCTGGCATAGATGAAGATGGAGCGATTTCGGTTTAAAAAGAAAACATTTTGACAAATCCACAAACCCTGTTTTTGTTATTGGGGGAATATATCGGGTACGGTTTGACAATTCATACTTACCTAACCTCAGTTGCGTCTTTCAGTTAGACACCGTCTGTTGGGAAGCAAACAATGCAACGGTAGATGGATAACTTGATAGATTGACGTCATACGGCTAAAGTTTTTCTCGGATTCCCGAAGTGAATGGAGCCGTAGAGAGCAGAACACCAAAGCTGCATAATACTTCTACAATCCTCCTCCTTTTTATTTTGTATGTGTATCCCCAGTTTACTCAACCGTGTCTCTTTTTACTCTGCCCACTTCAGACATCCTTGATGTTGTACATAACATTAAACTGGAAATCCTCTGCTATTGTAGACGCAACGTTGTTCACGGCAACGCTTTTCCCTTGTATTTCTTGTTTTTCCACGTCATAGCCGTCCGTTGAATTCGTAAAGACTTCATTGATTTCATTTTATTTTTCATTAATGACATGGTTACTGTTTGCGGTCTTGGTTACAGGTGGATTCGCACGCAGCCAGGAGGTAACTACCCCATCATTCTCGCTGTCGTTAAACGAAAGTAAGTAGAAACAAAAATCGTATCTTTTAAATTTCGTTTGATGTTATTACGGTGGGGCAGAATAATGCAATCATGTCGGACTTATTATTTAAGAAGGGAAGGCTTCGTTGATGATTTCCGTCAGATTTCAGCTTCAGTACATAACGAGGGTGAATGGGGAGAAACGAGAGAGTAGATCGAGCAAAATAGTTGGTATATACCCACCACTCTCTCTCTCTCTGCCTTGAAAGTAACGAGCCTTTCAGTTTCGGCTTTTGTCTCGGTGCCCATTGTCTTCGTTCACATAATATGTCTGGCACTTTTGGCTTCTCCCTTCAATCTCTGAGACATTTATTTGAATAAAAATGGAGGAGACGAACAGACGACAAGGAAAGGGATTCATGAATCATGACGACGTTGGCGGGGGGGCAACCATCGATCAGCACGGACGGGCTAAACAGCAGCACACCATCAACTAGAAAGTACGACCTCGAAAACGAATGTGATTCCATTTGATTCATTCCTCGTCGATCTCTCGACTCACCGAAGAAGCATTGGCTGTGTAATGGCTGGCGTCCGTGTAATCATTCCGCGAATAGTCCGCAGTACAACTGGTCACTACACAGTGATGGAGAGCTTATATTCCTATTAGCCCCCCTCCCTCCTCATTTATGCATGTATTTTTTGAAAAGCTAAATTCCGCCATACCGAGCGGTTGTTATGCTTGTTTTTTTTTTAATGCTTGACGTAAAGTTATCGCAGTTCACGCAGGACAAGCAAACGGAAGGAATATATATCTTAAGTGCAGCAGCCCAAACACGAACGCGCTCCCGAACGAGAGACGCTTTTTAATCTTTCTCCTTTGTCTCTCTCTCTCCATCCTGAGATTTTGCAATTTTAATTTTCCCTGGTTATTGTTAGTTTACCCTCGTCTTTTAGTTTTCCTAGTCACGATAAACTCAGCGAATAAGGGAGCTGATATTTCAACAAAAAAAAGGAAAGAGTCTTGTGTCTTTAAAAAAAAAAAGTTTGATAACAAGATTTCCCCTTCGTAGTTGTTTTTTCACTCCCTCTCCCAATATCCTTCGTTTTGTGGGTTGCCCTTGACGCCGGGTCTTCTATCTCAGATCCGTAAATTAAAAAGTTGAGCTCAACCGCACAAGAAAATAACTTGCGGGTAAATTTCGATCGGATGCGTTTCCCTTTGCGACTTTTCATCCAATCGCGGATAGTTCAACTCTTGACTCGCGAATCACAAGTCTAGAGGCGATCAACACCGAAGCAAGTCCAAATGCATCATCAGCTCTGCTCATCAAGGGGCGAATCGACGGATGGAAGGATGAGCTTTCACCTTTAACCAGTCAATATAGCAAGCCCACGCAGTTGGTTGATGATTTGCGGAGCGACATCATCAGATACGGCGTCCACCTTAAATAAACTCAAGAGTATAACGAGTTCTTAACTAGCCTTGCGCCATCCATGAAGACAATTCATAACATGTAGCGGCGCCAGTGTGTTAGCTGCCATCGATTCCGCCAACGCACGTTTTCACAGAAAATTGGCAGCTCCTCTCTTAGCTTTGACTAGGCATGCAGATGGCGATCGTGTTCACCGTGCATCGTTCAATGTACTCGATGACTCCGTCCCGAATGTGCCCACCTTTCGTTGCGAGACGCCCCGCCACACTTTCAAGCTTCGCTAGAGTTTAGCTCGTATAAATCAGGACTTTTTTTTTTTCGTTTTAGATACTTCGTGCGGCGATGCCACAAGAGTATATCAGACCAACTTTTTTTTAGTTCATTGAATCACTATATATTGGGTATTGTATAACGTCACGTTGCCTCTCTCTTCGAGACAGAAGGCGTTGGTTAGGGCGTACAAAAATCTCTTTGATTTACTGCGCAATTTGGCTTTTTCTCGCGTGAGTTTCTATTAACTTGGTATATATAGAGATAAATGTTGAATGATATACTACAGGAAAAGAAAAAAAGTTAGGGCTATCTTTCATTGCTTCCAGCTGATAAAGGGTCTTCAGGGAGACATGGATCATGTTCTCTCCCAGTGTGGTATACCTCAAGATCGAAAACCCCTCCAACTACCTGTTCTTGTCGGCCAAGCTGAAGATATATTGCTTCTCATAGGTAGCGTTACGTAAAGCTAGAAACGTGTATATGTCTATACAGAGCTAATAATCAATTACCGTAAGTATATATCACTGCGGATGAGCCTGTATACGTAACATTTTCTAGCATCAAAGATCCAGGAAATAGATCAGCCGGATCATTAAATAACAAAAGTTTAAAAGGGAAAAAGCAGTGTAATTGGCTTACTCCTAATGAAATGTATAGTTATCTGTTAAGACAGCTTTCCTTTTTGTTATATAGTTGTTTGGGCGTCTGATAAGCCGATTGGGTTTTGTGTTACACACAGCAAAGACAGCTAACGTTATTTCAAGACGGACACTGTGGTTTTATACGTGATTCTCTGCTGGGTTATTCCATTTCGTCTTTGCTCGGCGTTAATACCCTCTCGCTCTTGATTCAATTCAGCCGAGTGTGGTCCTTGGGTCTATGGCGGTGCAAAGACGTTCGCACGAACTGCTGTGGCATCGGATAGAACACGCAATTCGAAGGGTATCAAGGATGTTGATGGATGATGGACGTGACAATGATTTGTTAATAATCGCAATCCGCTCTAAATGAATCGGTTCGCTGGTCCGTGTAGAACTATTCGGCGTTGAGCCATTGTCATTATCTGCGTTATATTGGATTGTTGGCATTGTTCCATCCTCATGTTCAGATTCCCTTCCTCGTTCTTTGGTATGTCGCTCTATATTGATGCATTGTGGTCTTTTGCAGTATACTGGAACGCGAAGAATCTATTGTAAGCAGCATCTTACACATTGGATACGATCGGGTAAGCCGCTTGTTTGTCATTCAGTTAAAAAATCACTAACACATTTTCTTTTTTTATTCTTATTTCACACATTAACTCGTGTTTGCTTCCGTCCCATCTACTCCGGTCTGTTTTGACACTCCAGTGTTACCCAGAGAGCGGCAACTTGGGATCGTGCCTAAGCGAGTTGTTGATGCTGGAAGCCAGTGAGTTGCAGTCACGCCAACGTTTGCGTTTGGCCGAGGCATCGATGACAGTAGCAGCAGTCACGAGGGGTATAACGACCGTGATAAAGACAATAAATGCTGCGTTTCATTTGACCTAGTGCTTGACCATTCAATGATCAGTTATCCCTTATTTCCCTACAGAACTGGTCACGGTGACGGACGGCCATTTCAACATCCGCTACATCAATCCGGGCGTGGAGCGTTTGCTGGGCTTCACGGCCGATGAAATCGTCGGCAAGAACATGATCGAGTTGTACCGATGCGAAGCGGGCAACAATCGCTACGACATCAACGACGCTGCTCAACATGTGCTGACCAACAAGACGAAAGAATGGGAGGGCAGTTGCTTCGTTCGCCGGAGAACCGGCGATTCCGTGCCGCTCTACACCCGCATGATTGCCGTTCACTCCACCAAAACAGAGCAAGTAGCAAAAATCACTTAGCATATAGTGGGTACAACATAGATATAGCACTGATGTGCATGTATAGCTGGCAAGCACTCTGTCACATCCCATATTCGTCGTGTTTTAGGAATGCTGGTTTACCTACTTAAGGCTCCAGATGCTAAACGGAGACATGGCATCACTCGGGATGTTACATAATTCAAAGTGAACGGCGCCCTCGTTCGAAAGAGACAAAAAAATAAACAAAAGAGAGCGACTATTCGTCAATAGTCTGGTTATCTTTGTCTAGTAGACACGAGAAGTTTGTTTTGTACAATGTCCATGTTACGCGTACTGTACATCGTAACAGTAAACTTGCTTGTCCGGTAGCTGTGTAAATTTTGCCTAACATGGTGATACGTTTGACAGTTAGCTACTGATGATTATAGCCCGTTTGGATATGAAAGCTTATCCAAAAATGGGGAGACATACGTTTACATTTTCAGAGTCATATACCTACATTTTTTTTGTTTGTCCTATCGTCGTGGTCAATGACACAGTTCTTTTAATAACTTTGGGAGATGGGCATCACAAGTCGAGGCAACTGAGGATGAAAGTTTGATCGACTGAAACGTTCAAGACCTCAGAAAGTGCACAACAACTGGGGATCTTCTTCTATATTGTAAGCCCTTCAGTGGCCAAATTCAGAGTAACTTTTAAGCTTCCTTCTCTATATGTGGCAATTGTCAGTCAACTGCTCGACTCCCAGGCGCATTCGCTTGGATGCTTCTTACGGTAATAAAAAGTCACAATTCTCGGACGAGGCCATGTTAAATCCATAGTCCCATTTTTTCTTCTTGTGCTTCGCTAATCGCTTTCTCCTTTTTATGTCGTCTCCTCTCTTTTTTTTTGTCCCTTTTACTGCGTTTATGTCACAGCCATTATGACGAGCAACACAAATCCATCGTCAAGTAAAGCGCATGAATATCAAGAATGAAGACGGAAGCATGATTACATAAAGATTAGAATATGAACAATAATAAAAGGAGGGAAAGGAGGGCATACGAAAGGAAGTTCCCTCTCATAATATCTTAACAAACTATAAGATATCGTTAGTTATTCGTCTCGTTTTTCCATTGTAAAATAATCAAGCAGCTCAGTTATCGTTCGATGTCGCTCAAATATCGCCAACGTGTTGATTGTTTGGACATTGATGCATCTTTTCCTGTTTAGAAACCTTATATAGATCGATTTTACGTACTATAGTAACCAAGTTATCGATTTGTTTTGGAGTACTCATTTTACACGTGACGACAAACAAAAGGAATTTCTGTCTCATTAAAGTGTTTTCTTTTTCTTTACCTTTCCTCTGCATCCCCCATTCAACATGGAAAACAAATGTATCCGATAAACAGAAACGAGACGCCCGATTACGTGCTGTTGCTGCAAGAGCCACCGCCATTGTTCATCGACAAATCGCTTTCTGGTGATATGGGAGCTTACGATTTTTACCCAATGCCACGAAGCTCTCTCCACTCGGTCAGGAAAGCTTCCTATGACGTCCGTTCCGTCGGCAGTGATGGTATCTATAGTTATAATCCATCCGTTTTTATCGAGTTTTCTTAATACTTTTGGGGGTCTTACACTTATCGGATGTATTTGTTTTTTTCATTTAAATAGGAGCAATTATAAGACGCCAGAGCTTGGCTCGGCTTCATTCGATGGCAATTGAGGGCCCCATCACGAAAGTAATCAACATCATCACGGCTGCTCAAGAGTCCAGTCCCAACTATATTTCTCAGGCTCTGGATAAGGTATACATCCATGTTAATTTAATGGGGAATAATAGGAAGTTGAATAAAAAAATATGGTGAGGATGATATGAGTAAACTGGCTAATCCATACCTATCTATTATTTCCAGGTATTGGACATTTTACGTTCCACCGAACTGTTCGCACCTCACGTCGCCGAAGTGAAAGGAAGAAATGAAGACCCTGTTACGACCGATTTAGTCGGCGCCCTCCTGCTGGTTAGTTTCCCTCGCCCACCCATTTACGTTTTCTTTTTTTATGTATGTTTTTTTTACGCAATTCACTTTGATTCGGCTCTTGTAATATCCGAACGTAAAAACGGGGGGAATGGGATATAGAATTCCAAGTACCTTCCACGCATACCATACAGGCCTCTATATTCCTAAGAAGTTTTGAACCATTCCGTCAAGTTATTCGACACGCAGTCATCATTTATCATTGATCAAACAGGGACAGAAGCAGCCCGGCTACATTCGACGGAGCTCCAACGAGACCTCCTTGAAATCCTCGCACAGCCAACTGTACTCGAGACCCTTGTTACCGAGCTTGAATAACATCAGCATTCCGATTCAGTTGAGAGAAATGTTGGAGAATGATTCACAGTGGGACTTTGATGTCATCCGTCTGGAGAAACTCACCGGCAAACGGTGAGGAAAACGATTGGCAGACAAATGAAGAAAAGCGAAAGGTCCTGTTCAATGCCTCTAACGCGTTCGCTGTATCTTTCAGGCCGCTAGTTTGGCTCGGCATGACGATCATGACTCGCTTCGAGGTGCCGAGAACGCTCAACTGCGACGAGGCTACTCTACAGAACTGGCTGACAGTTATCGAGGCCAATTACCACTCTACCAATACGTACCACAATTCGACACACGCCGCTGACGTCCTCCAATCAACGGCCTACTTCCTGCAGCGCAACCGCATCAAAGCGCTTCTAGATCCTCTCGATCTAACAGCCTGTCTCATCGCAGCCGCCATTCATGACGTCGATCATCCAGGGAAGACAAGGTATCTTATTTGTCCACCATTTAATCTTGCCAGAATTGCGATGAGTTACATTCCACGATAAGAAATAGACGATTGACTCCTTGTAGTCGCCATGTTTTCAACGTTTCAGCGTGAAAATAGCGGCTCTCGTACAAGATGCGTCATATTTACATCCGTGATTGGGACTGCAAAATTTGCACTTTGGATTACGACCTTGCGGATAAACATTTTAGATTATATATATCCCTTTCGTCGTGTGTTTTTCCCAAGTTCTTTTTATTTCAGTTCAGGTCCATTAAGAAGGTATTGCCATATTCGATAGAGTGAAGAAAGGCACCGAGTTCCCTATCGATATATTTACAATAGCTTAACATGTTTCGTTGGCTATAAATGCGATTGTTTCTCTAACCTAGTGGCTTATTAGTGGGGTTTTTTTTTATTTCGTTATCGCTGCTATGCCAACCGGTGAGCCAAGCATTTTTTTCGAGAAGACTTTGAGTGGTTGAAGTGAGAGACCTTTGAATCGTGATTGCACAAGCGTGTCACGTTGCCAACTGTTATGTTTTTCAATCTTGCAGGCTCAGAAACTTTTTCCCTTCAAAGACAAATCTATCCGCTTGTGAATTTTCAATTCGGGAAAAAGACTTCTATCTCAGCTCTGCTTGTATAACGATTCCTTTTTCTTTTTTTTCGTTGAAATGATATGCATCTAGCGGGTTCCTCTGCAATTCCGGGAACGAGCTGGCCATTTTGTACAACGACCTGAGCGTTCTCGAATCCCATCACGCAGCGCTGGCATTCAAATTGACGTGCGCCGATGATAGAGTCAACATTTTCAAAGGTATGTGTGACAAACCAGCTTTACGATGAAAAAAATGAATAAAGTTAAGCTGAGTGAGAAAGAAAAAAAGAGAAAGGGGAAGTAATGAAAAAAAAAAGGCAAATAGAAGAAAACGCTCCCACCGTTCACTTTACGCCTCGGTGACAGTACAAGAATAAATAACACTGGTCGAAGATATTTCACACGATGCCAGACGGTGATTGTTTGACTGTTGGCGGCTGTTTTTGTGTCCCCCGCCGGGACGGCTGCAGTCACCGTGACCAATTGAGCGCAGAGTGTTTTTGCGTAAAAAAAAAAAAGGAAAACATTTTTTATTTCTAATCCGCTCCTTAAAAAATTACAATAAATAATTACCAATAAATGTAATATATGTGCAGTTGTGCTATAAATTATGTTGCCTTTAATGCGAACGTGTCTTTGGACGTTGAAGGATTGGACCGAGAAAGCTACAAAGTCATTCGGCAGAGTATCATCGACATGGTGCTGGCCACCGAGATGACCAAGCACTTTGAGCACCTCACCAAATTTATCAACATCTTCGCCAAGCCGTTCCTGCGCCAAGACGAGGACCAGTACGAGGTACAGACCACGGTCAGCTGTTTGTAGAAAAAAGTTGGAAAAGAAAGATCTCAGATGCCACATCAGGCCTGTCAGGTGCCAACCTGCCGAGTCTGACATGGCCGACGAATAAAATAAAAAAGAAATGTGTCTGACTATTAGAAGTTCTTACACAATCGAGTGATGTCATCTCCCTTTTTCTGTTAATATTTTATTATTTTTTTGTTTTCTTTTCTTTATCTTGTTCTCGTGAATCGTGACTCAGCCACCAGAAATCGATTACGCCAGTCTCAACACTCAGGAGAACATCATCCTAGTCAAGCGTATGCTAATCAAATGCGCCGACGTTTCCAATCCGACACGACCTCTCAACATGTGCATCGAGTGGGCGCGCCGTATAGCCGAGGAATACTTTAACCAGGTGAGAGAAGATGCACTATAGTAACTGACTATAAATACATGCATATTGCTATTTATGTATGTATGTATTGTACATACATGCGAATAGACAACTGTGGTGTGTACTGGGTATGGCTAAAATAGCTTCAAGATAAAATAGGAATTGCACGGAGGGTTTTTTTCACGACGTAACCTATCCAGGATACAGTCAAATTAAAGCGGGGGAGTTGCGGGAAAATGGTGAAAGGTCTGCGACCCTGCTCGCATGTCGCCGCATATCATTATTGACCGCAGACTTTCAACTCTATAAATCATCATCCAAGTCCATGCATTTCTTAATAATTCACTAACCGCTCGACAATTTGTGTGTGTTTTTTTTTCTTCTGATTTTTTTATTGATTGTTTTCTTTGATGTACTTGTTTTTTTTTATGATTAGACTGCCGAGGAGAAAGCGAAAGGACTGCCAGTCGTGATGCCCCAATTCGACCGTCAGACGTGCTCCATCCCGAAATCGCAAATTGGATTCACCGACTACTTTGTCAGCGACATGTTCGACGCCTGGGACGGTAAAAACGAGGCTTTTCCGATCGAATTACAAAAGCTATTTGGATTTGGTTGCTTGTTGTATGTTCCTTGTCCTCCTTTTAAACTAACTTATTCGCTATGGCTCTCTGTCTTATGTCTCTTTTTGGCTAGTAAACAAGACGAGCCACGCCTTCTATCCTCCAACAGAAGTCGATTTTTACTTGCTTAACCAGCACAGCTAGCGCCTTCTCAAAAAACCCTTTCGTCTCTTTTCTTATTCATTGGCCTCCGCTTCGACCGAGTTGGCGCTGTTGCAAAAAAGAAAAGAAGACTATAGTGGGGGGTGGGGGGGAGCTTTGAACTGATCGGTAACCGTCGGTAACGGACGGAAAAAACCATCCGGCCTTCTTTCAGTATATCCGCCCGTCTTTTCTCGGCCAAGTCATTTCCATTTTCAAAGGGATCTTATTCCTTTTCTTTCTCTCTCTTCTCTCTCTTTGTGCTTGCATCAAGTTTCACTGAGAGGAACTGTGTTAACTGTTGTTTGTGCCTCCGTCTGTCTGTATGGCTCATATGAGAGTGGCACACGCAGCGCATTTTTGACGTTCCATCTATTATTTTGCGCAGCTTACGCCGAGGTGCCCGAACTGCTGCAGCACATGAAGAGGAACTATCAATTCTGGAAGGAGCAGGAGACTATGGGCGTTACAGGCCTACCACCCGAACACATTATTCCGCTGACGCCCACCGAACTGGTGCGCAAGATTGAATTCGAAACGCTGGCCGAGTGCAAGGAAACTGTCGAACCTACCGAAGACAAATAGATCACCAGAAAACGGCACTAAATTTTTCAATATAAAGTGACTACATCATCTCGTGCAAAAGAAGAAATCGAATGCTTCGTCATCTTTTTCATCCGCCCTTTCCCATTTTTTTTTATTAATTTCTTTTTTTAAAATTTATCCCACCATTTTTGTTTGGGATCGATTTCTCCTGCGCTGTGCAGCGGACAACTAGGTCATCAATTTCCACGTTCGATTTTTTAATTCCCGTCCGTGCCCATATATACCCGGATGCGACAAGATTCTTGGCTCTTTTTTCTTGAATTTTTTTCTTTATTTGTGTTTTGCTGGTCTTCTTTCTTTTTCTTTGTGTTTTTTTTTTTTCTTTTCTGTTTTCCGTTTGGATAACAAACAACCACCGGAACATCCGCAACCGGAAGGAATGGCAGGATTTCAGTTCCGGATGGACACTGATGAACTCGAGAAAGAAGACAAAAAAAAACGTGAAAAATAGTAACAATACGCTCAAACAAGGAGCCAAAGTTGACGTCAAGATTAGAGACACTGTCACGAATCGGAACATCGCTGAAGAGGTGAATAAAGGAAATGAAAGCCAACGTCGCTTCCCTTCTTATTTGACGCATGACTCCAGACTTTATTATCACACTGATCTTCTCTTGCTGACCCGATCGCCTATCCCATGCTATCCCTCGTTCATTATATTGTGCGTCACGTGTTAAAATACTAAAGTACTATTATACATGCTTACTCGTCTGTTATGACTACATGTCCTGATTATTGAGAAAGAAACAAAATTTTCTATTTTTGTGACCTTATGTATTTTTCATTCCCGCCAATGCTGTGCATCCCCCTTTGCAATGTATTCACTGAAATTTCCAAAAAAACAAACAAAGATGGAGAACGAAAGGAAAAACCAGCACAAAAAAAAAATCACAAGAATAAGGGGAAGATGGCGGAAGATTTTTCGACGTAGAAAAAGTGATCCACCCAGCCTACTTCCTTGAATTTGCGCATCCCCTATCAGCTGGTGTCCCCCTTGGCAACGCATCCGGCTTCCTGTCGTCGCCGCCAAGATATGAAGTAAACGGTATACGTGATGTATTACATCTTTTGTTTACTATCTGCATAGGCCTACATGAATTGAATACGTTCGAAATTGCCAATTGTATACTGATCTTCCTGTTTTTCCCCCTCTGTTTCCCTTTCTCCAAGACAAATCTTATACAGTATATATATATATATATTTAGTTATCATCATCACACAATATATTAAAGTGACTATTATTACAGGAAATACTTGAAAGTGTCGTGTTGCATCGTGCTGAAATTGTGTGTTCCCTCATACAAATATACGAGTGGATAAAAGAAATGCATAAAAAAAGGCCAAAAAAAAAATAAAATAAAAAACAAAAACAAAACAGAAAAAAAAGAAGCACAAAAATGAGAAAAAAAAAACAAATTACCCAAATACGCTTATTCGCCTTGATGTTTTTCCTTCCCTTTTTTTCTCACTCCGGTCTCCTCCTCAAAAACGTTTGTCTCCATTTGTCGCTCTACCCCATCATCTTCTTTCTATTGCCCCCATGTCTTCTTTTTGCATCTAGACGATGTGCAAGTGTGTATGTGTGCGTGTGTGTCTGTGTGTGTGTGTAAAACGGCGAAACGAGCGCGATCGTTCGTGAAATATGGAGCGGGAAGACTTCCAGTAACTTCCCAAGATGAAATGCCTGCATCCGCGCTGCCAAACTCTCCCATCAAGGCCAACAAAGATGGGCCAACAGCCAAATTGTGAAGCGAACCTTCTTCTTTCCTTTTCTTTTTAAATATTTTTATTTTATTTTATCACTCCCTCTTTTTCAGTTTTTTTTTATCACCTTCACCCAGTTCTTCCTTACTCTCGTCATCAGCCAGCCCAGCATTAGCGCAGTAGCTTGAAGTTTGTTGAAGGGTGGCACAGTCCTTCAGGGAGGTAAAAACAGCTCGTTAAATCGATTTCAAGAAAAAAAAAATGCGACACTTCTTATTTTCTAAAATTTACTATTTCTACGGGTCTCCATATTTCATCGGCCCAGCTACGTAACGCGCGCGCACACACACACACAACCGTATTATACATGGAAACGTTAGCAAAACATTGTTTTTATTCAAAAAGTATTGATCTTCATATTTGTGTCTTGTTCAAAACTGTGGTAACGTAATATCGTATGATTGTATAGCGACAGTGAAGTTGAACAAAACCTTAAAAGACAAAAACCAAACACAGTGAAAGAGTTGCTTTTCATTTTTTTTTTCCCATTCAAGTTTCACATACACAAATGATTGACAGTACCTTTGCCTTGAACCGTTTGCTCAAAATATGACATAAGAAAATAAGAAGGTAAAGGTTAAATTGCTGAAGTAAAAGATCGGGCGTCAGTCTTCCAAGTCCCGGTCATCCAATTGCGGCTAGGGTAACCATGACCACACGTGAAGTGAATGATCATAAAAGGAACATGAGGCAATCGTCCGTCGACCGCTAGATGACAATTGTCGGCCCCAATCACAGCCGTAAGCCAGGCTCGAATGCTCTCGATATGAGCCAACAATCGTGGGTACGAACGAAAGTTGTTCTATACTCGTTTCGCCGGATGTACCGCGGCAATCAACCAGATGGAAGCCGTTGTGCATGGTGGCTGCCAAAAGGTGACGAGCGCTAACCGGTTCCCACTTAAGTTTCCAAACACCACCGCCTAGATTGGTTTCGCTCACCCAAGTTTTCATGTGACGCTTGTCCCACATTAAAAGTCTCTCGTCATAACTGGAAAAGAAAGCAACAAGATGAACATCATTGGTTATCGGGTGATTTAATTCAAAATACCTTCCGGTGGCAAGAATGTTGCTGTCGACAGGTGATGTTTCAATGCTCGTCACACCCATCTGATGAGCTTTCCTGTTGGTCAGAACAGAGTTGGTTGTATCACGAATATCCCATAAGCGGAAGCAACTATCATCTCCACCAGAGTAAATGAGCTGGTCCGAGTGACGATCGAACGAGGCCACCCATGCTTCATAATCATGCGCCTTCCAGGTGCCAACTAGTTCCGGTCCTTGATAGTTGATTTTTAAACACGACACTTCGCCTTTCGAGTCGCTAACAGCGATCTTGCTGCCATCATACCAATCACATGATAGTGCTAAACGGCCACTATCAATATCACCGATGTTTTGCACGTGCTGTTGCCGGATAACTGAGTCGGGATCAAACGTGTAAATGACGATTTGACCAATTGAATTGGCAACAGCAAGGGATATTTGATTGAATGACTTTTGTCGGCACCATTTTACATTGAGGACACCGGGACTGTCAACTAGTTGAGTAGGAGTTAAATCGATCTGATCGGGGTCGATCGAATGGAGACTGAGGCGACCAACGCGCGACGCTTCACTTTCACACAATTGATAAGTGCCACAGATGGCTATAGAAAGATAAGGTTCAAAAGGGCAAAATTCAACACAGTCAGCATAAAGCACTGTATCCCACGACAGAAGTTTCTTAATGTTTTCCATTTTTGTTGCTATTGTCGAGCACTCCTCTCAGTTTCCAATAGGCATTCCCTCACTAAGATGCGAGCATGGACAATTCCTCTTTTCAACCTTTCTGCACTGCTTTTACTGCCAGCATAAGTAGGACGGATATCTTTGCCCATATCCTCAATCACAGCTGAAATGAACATGTAATTAAATAATGAAAAAAGTAAAGAAAATTTATGTATAGAATCAAATAATACCAAGAAGTTGTGCATATTTGGACTGTGGCACTTGATTCTGCATCAGCACACCTCCTAGCAAGAAAAACATTTGGTAAACTTAAAGAAACTGCCATGATAACATTAGTTTTTTCATTTTTTGTTTTAAAGCCATCCATCCCTTGGTATTACTACATATTACAGCAACCAGAAGTTCATTAAAAGAAGTTTTTTTACCCGAAGAATTCGAATCGGGATCCGGAACAACAAATGAAATGCTCCCTCCGTTAATGTGAGAAAGCGGTGTATCTAAGGCTTGGACATCGTCATCCATTATACTGTGTAAACATAAAATGTTCAAAATAGTCTTATCAAAATAACGGTACAAAATAACGGTAAGGGTAAAAATATAAAACATGGAATACGAACTTTGCAAGGTTTCTCAAAATTTCCTTCCAGTTTTTGTTCAAACAAAGTCAAGACTCAAGAAACAGAGAAACGTCAAATGGAATTGTTGTTACCAACTCTACAGACGCTTCTCAGCGAAGTCTCTTTAGTACTACCTTGAGCAACGTTGTCTGTACTACAGCATTCGACTTTTGATGCGCATTTCGCGCATCAATTAAAATTTTTTATTTCGACAATTTTGTTTAGGGTTCGGGATTCGGAAGCTGTTTCATTGAAATTAGATAATTTTAGCAAAATAATTTATTTTAGCTTTACTTAGTCATTTGCACCAACAATTTTTATAAAAGAAATCATATTTGTTTCGATGAAAGAATCGAAGGTTGGCTGTCAACATCTCTTTCATAGAAACTAGCGCAGCTCACAGATGGCGATGATATGTCGGTTTCGGAAGAAATCAAAATACGATGCGCAATAAATACAAATTATTCCTCGAAGTATGCAGGAACGATTTCCGAGCAATCGCGTGTCCAATTGCCAACTCTGGAAAAGGAAGGAAATGGGTACAAAAATTGGCGGAAATGCGACAGCGAACATGATTGGCAGAAACGTCCATAGTATTTTTTGGAATGATCTCAACGCAGCAAAGACAAGACGAGCAAGAAATAGTAGGTAGTGAGGGTTGCTTCCTGGAATTGTTGTTCGGGTGATTGGAGAGAAATTACGGACAGCATTCAGCCGAGTAGATTGACAGCGGTACGGAAATGAACGATTCGCTTATCGACGTCGTCCTTGTGTATAAAATGTCTATAAACTAAAAGAGATGAAAAAATAACTTGGAGCTAGCGGAGACGGACACGTCCTACGCTCTCAACATCCCCTAAGAAATAGGAAGTTGTTAGTGATTTCCTTTATCTTTTTCTTCTTTTTTTTCTTATTCTTTTACACTACTAAGGGGAACACAAGCTGTTTACGTCGGTCGTCGGTGCAAACCGAAATTGATGATCAACTCTTATACATGTATATATCTGTTCATGCACTGCGTAACTTTACGTCGGTAATGACAGAACAATGTAACGGACCACATCTCCAGGGATTCTGCATGAAAACAAACGAACAGGGTCAGTGTTATACCAGCACGCATATTCGTATTATTAGCGAACCCATTTCGACTTCGCTCACCCAGCAAGGGCAACAGAGATTCCGTGTTTTCGTGCGTCGTCTACTTCCACGATCTATACTAGATATAGAGAAGGAGCGCGGTAAAGGGGGGTGCGAGAAGCTGTCGGGAGATTGATCCGTTTTAACAATGCCACCATCCGTCTCGTAAACAGTCCGTATACTGTGAGTACGTTCGTAATAATTGATGCCCATTCAATTTCAGTTTTAGAGTTCTATATTTTTAAGGACAATGATGGATATGCTGTCAACGCTGCTGCGTAACTCTGGGCAAACATGGACCAATTGAACGCAACTGCTAGCAATGGGTCTCCTGCTTTCGCTCGAATAACTGAAAAAGAAAATCTCGCTCTGTGCAATGAAGCATCGTCATCAGCTTGGTCAAAGACAACTTATATACGGTCGACAATGATATATCACATGAAATGCCCTACTTGCGATTTCTTTGAATTGCCTTTGTGCGCCACTCGTCGCCAATGTTCCAGTGCAGACGTGCTATAAAAAGGCTTCGAAGATGAAAAACAAGTCTTAACTCTTTAACAAGCCTAGTAACTCTGGCTTATAAAGCGTTCATCCGTGGTGTCATCCTTCCATGTCGCCCCAAAGTTTGAAGAAACACCATCAAGTTGACAATTATGTTTTCGTTGTATATTTTATCAAGCGATTCACATGGAGTTTTACTTCACTTTTATATTCCTGGATTTCCTGTTAACTTTAACTTCTGAATCTGAAAACAGCAGCACGTGTGCGGCAAAATCAATCGCTCAGTTAAACAGCGCAAAAGAGAAAACTCCAGCATGGTAACTTCCTATCGTCTTCCGGCGCACAGACCCCGATCAGCGTGAAGCACACGAAGCGCTCCATCCCACCAACCGATGATAAGAACAAAAAAGACTTGAAAACCTGAAGATTCCTGCTCATTATTATTGCATCAGTACAGTATCGTGTACCCTGTGTACAGGAAATCTTGCGTTGTTGGCAAAGAGATGAAGGGAAAATGATGACACAAAGGACGAGAGGGACCGACGCTCTTCCTTTTTCAGATACTGCAAGAAGTTGAGGGAGATGATGAGAAATGGTAGGGATTTTAAATCTTTCCCTATTGTTTCACTATGCGGAAGCCGCCAAACAAACTTCCGTCTACTAGCAACATATAGAGAGAACATCGTAGCAGATTTACCGGGAGAGCTCTGTTGCCTCCGTCTGTGAATATCACGAAGTAAAAGGCTTTCCTTTTTTCTTTGTATACCCCTTTCTCCGTAACGTTAAATAACATAGCGCGGCCCTTGGGACATCATAGTGTATTATATCAATCCCG
Organism: Daphnia sinensis; assembly: GCA_013167095.2. Classification (NCBI taxonomy): domain Eukaryota; kingdom Metazoa; phylum Arthropoda; class Branchiopoda; order Diplostraca; family Daphniidae; genus Daphnia; species Daphnia sinensis. Next base: position 1,401,761 of record CM023188.1, on the reverse strand, counting down.
CAAGTTACGCAATTTAATCTGCCGATGAAAAGGCCCGCTAACGCTCTGTCTCATCGTTTCAATTGGTGCAAATTCACCCACGCATAGAAATAGCCGAACTATTAAGCCGCACTGTTCTATCCACTCCAGGCACCATCTTCATTACGTTAAATGACGATACCCTATACCCAAGCTTGTGCATTAGAACTGGCCGAAAAATCATTACGACGTAAGCAAAATGGCACTGTATACATCACTTACCAGCAGTATAAGGTTATATGAAAAATTTGGTTTTCGATGCGCGTATATTGCGACGTGTTGGAAAGGCGATAGGAAGATGATGTTTGGGTGACGTTTCCTCAGAATCTCGTTCCATTCATCGTTGAATGATGACCACGTTCTTTCTGACACTAGATCTTGAAGAGGATATGTCGGCCGCTGTCTTCTTTCTCCACTACGTCGGCTATGGAGCTGCACGTGTGTCCTTCTGACGGACACAGCTATATATGTTCGTCAAGTATTTACGTTGTGTTCAGCGTAAAATTGCACGAGCGCTCGTAGTATTTGTTGCTGGACGCTGCGCCAGCTTACGAGACCAGTCGAGCTGAATGAATGTAAGGAAAACACCAGAAAAAGCAATTCCGCCTACTCTGCGCAACTGTCAGAAGTCGGCGCTGATTCTTAGGTGGGGAAGAAAGGGGAAAATTCGTTCAAAAATAAAAGAAGGACTAAAAGCTATAGTGGACTTTAGTGTAGCTGTGTATTGGATTATTTGCTAGCACTTCTATACGAAGAGGGTGCACTGACTCTCTGTATTGTATTCGTCTGTTGCTGTTAGATGGCCGGACTTCAGTTTCTTGCGAAGTAAAGTCAAGTGGTTTATACTGTATACTGTAATAAACTAATAACAATATACTATACTGTTGTGCAGTATCTACTGTCCGACGCAAGCAGTTCACTGGACAGCATTCGACTGTGAGAACAATCGGGTCAATCTTTGATGATTCCATAACTTTGCCTCTTTCGTGTATGTGTCAACGACAGCTAGGAGAGTCAAAATGCGTGCTTAACAGCGATGAAGGAGCGAAAAATAGGAAAAAGATTATAGATACGTATTACAGTACAAGTTTAACTAGGGCAGCGAAAGAATAACGAGGCTCGCCACAAGCGCCAGCCGTCACCGACAGCATACGTAGATTGTCCGTCAACATTAAATTCTTACTTGCTTGCTGCCACTGGGCTCCATATAAATTATACCACGTGACTCAAAGTCAAGAGAGCACTGAACTCTTTTAGTTAACTTCTTCGAGATTACGTTTCTGCTTTCTTGATCCTTGAACTAGCCTCTGTACATAAAAGAAAGAACAAAGCTTGAGATTTGTTCATCATAAATAAACTCACGCGCAATGGCCACGTAAAGGTAGTTCGGCCGGAATCTTGGCAGTAGAAAAGCACAGCCCTGAAAGACCAACAATCTTAGATAGTAGACCCATTCAGAAAGTATAAGAGACTGGCTGGCCCGACACTTGACGTTGATTTGAGTCACGACTGTCCCTCTTGGCAGTTTCTACGAGTAAACAAAATTCGTATATACATCACACGGTCCTTGAGTTTCTACGTATGTATTTTTCCAAATGGATAATTTTTGATTAGAAATACACAAACGCATAGCTGTCTGAATGTTTCTTTAAAAATTCCAAAGCAATGTGAGGAATACCGACAGACGCCGTCACAAGAATGCGACGTACTCTATATCTAGTAACACAGCACAGGGTCCCTATCCTATAAGAATTCCAGCCCGGAATAGTGTAAGCGCTATATAACCAAATATAATCGTTTCGTCAATAATCCGATCGATTGCACGTGTCAGCCTTGACAACCGATACAACTTGCGTTTATTTCGATTGTACTGTAAATGCTGCGGTATTTTTCTATCAAATCACTGTTTTGCTTTGTAAGTGGATGATGGGATGTGTATGTACACGTCGGGTGCTATACAACATTCATATATGCAAAGCGTTGCTTTCCGCATTCCTCGCTTCATGTGTCACTATACAGCACGTAGCATAGCTACACGAATTATAATATTGACAGCGCCATAACAGAGTAGTTCCATCTTTTTGCGAGAGCTTTTCTCAGTAGGATCTCCATTTTTCTGATCGTTTATGCTTGATAGTCCTTCTACACTATTAAAGAGCAACTTTCTTTCTCGACCGACGCCAGGGGAATCTAAATACAAGGCGAAAAAAAAACGTTCTCTTCCCGTTTTTGGAGGTTGCATCTTGGGTGCAATACTTTAACAAAACATTTGAATTTATAGAAATTTTATAGGATGTGGTGCATGAGTAGTCCCAAGTTGCAGCTGCATTACCTAGACAGCTATTAGTGTCGAGCAATCTAATATGTATTTGTAATCACGCTTGGTCGTTCTGCCGCATCGTTATTACTCCTGCTGAGGTCTAGTTACTATGCGACATTGAAAGTGGCCATTTGAGGTTTTCTAGGCAGGCATGTCGTGTGCTGTTTTATTGGAAAGCCAATGGGCGAGGCAAAGGGAGCGCATCATCTGCGTGGCGTATATATAGGCATTCAGTGAATCAATTCCACGAAACCATTGAGGGTAGCCTGAACTTTTGGCTTTGAGTTTCTTTTCGTGGAAGATGATGGCGTCTGATCGTATTTACATGAGAGAGCGACAGCTTCATCAACGCTAACGGCCTATATAGAAGTCTATGCTGACTCGACTCGCTTCCCATCGGGCAATTCACAATGGGATGAATCACCCAAAGAGAAAGACATTTTGCATACATAAATGCGATTCATCTTTTTTTTTTATCTTTAGAAATGCCATGGAAGAAATAATTTTGAATATATTTACCATTTATTCTTCGCGTTGTGTTCTTGTGAATTTTCAAAACTAAAGATTTTCACCTTTTAGTGTTTTCTTTATTTACTTTACAACATATGCAAATGATTGACGAAAAATGTCTGTTACATATTATATTATTCCTGCATATTTTGGATGATGTCTAGCACCAAGACTCGAGTTCTCTGCCGCGTCAAAGCGGCAGCAATGCCTGCAAAATTTTTGTCTCTATTTTCCAATGTCTGCAATTCGCCTTTAATAAAAAACGTTGGTGCCCTGTGCGTGAACACGATAAGGATAATGAGAATCTAGTACCGTAAACAATTTTTTCATAGATACTCAAAGAGCAAAAAAAAAAGAATGAAGAAAATGTCATTATTTAGTCACATCTGGATGTTGCTGCGTACTATACCTCGATCCTGTTTCCTTTCAGACACAGCCAAAATAAGAACTAGAACAAATAGAAAGTAGTCTCTCCTTCCCATCGCAAGATTAAAGCCAAAACGTGAACATGTTGCGGAGGCGATGCCGGAAAACAAGGAGAGAGCGAACTGCAGCACGAGAAGATAAAGAACCCAAGGTCCACAACAATAATATTAAGCCTCAGACAGATGACGTTCATGGATGCAGCACTGGAATTAATCACATAAATTATGCATCGACAGTTTCAACCAACGTTCATCAAACTATTGGTTCAGTGTAATCATCACGCGGCCGACTGATTTCGTTCCCCATAGTGAACTAGCATTGCGGGATTTTCGTTACAAACTAAGCGCTGTTGCACGAAATCTACATTCAAAGGGGCGTAGAGATCATGGGGCTCCGTCTTTTTTGGAGTAGATTTTCCGCAAGGGCAGAGTAAACTATTCGTTTTCAGGGCCACGTCCAACATCAACACGCAGAATGAACGGATGGAATATAAGGAGGCGGCTGTATATAATCCATTTCATTGAAGGCTCGGAGAATTTGAATTCCAGAAAAGCGTCATTCATAGAATAGAGAAGAACAGATAGCACTGCATGTACAGTCTTATACGCAAAAGTCTATATAGGGTGTTTTTATGAGAGAGAAAAGACCAGCTTCAGAGTGCGCAGGTACTGACTGACTGTTCGCAGGCGAGGCTCTTGACGGAGCTAAAGCACTCCTTGCACATTCACTCCTTGTCGCTTTCTGCTTCTCTTGCTCGTCTCATTCTGGTGGCCTAGCAGGTCCTCAGTCCAATACAAACCGACATGCAATAGATATCATCCTGCGACATCATAGGACAGTGGCAGCTTTGGTTTCCAGTATCAAGCGCAGTCATCCTTCACAAGCGGCTCTCTAGCCATCGTCCTGAGCAGAGCCTCTCTGACTCGCTCTATTGTCTCGTGTTGTTTTGCTTTTTCTTTCATCGCAATATAGTGAAAACGAGGATAGTATCATCAGAAACTCTACCACAATTGCAACCGTGACTTATTCTTATTGGTGCGCATTTTCTTTTCGACCATTGTTTTTAGTTCTCTTTTATTTTTCCTTCTTTTTTCCGCTCTTCGTCTGTTACGTCAAAAGGAATTATTTACAGTACACTCAGCAAGTCCAAAGTCGTGCAAGTGTCTTTTGCAGTGTTGTTTCGTTTGAACAGCGGATGTCGAGGGAGTTCTCCGTCTGTGGGCCAACTCTTTGCCGGACATTTCAACTGTTTTCTTAGTCGAGTGAATCTCTAGTGGACTTGTTTAAATCATCAACTTAAATTTTATACAATAGCAATACGGTTCTTAGACTCTCTTGCCCCATCCGTTTTAGTGTTTCAAGTGAATTGGCGCCAGCCGAGTGGGTTGTGGATGTAAACTGAAGCTCCACGCTCCGATAGGCCCACGTCTCCCAGTGCAAAGAAGAATTGAACAGATCTGCGATTAGCAAAAAAAAAGGCCAAGAAAAACTAAAAAAAGGAAAACTAAAAGACACTCTTCATCTGTATAGATTATGCTTCAGATTCTCGACATACGGGTCGGCGTCATCGGTTCCGCCAAAATGAAGGGCGTTACTTCACGCATGAAAATCGGACGGAGTGATCCCGTCCGTCTGACGTTTGCTAGGACGTGCTTCGTCGTTGGCATACTGATTGGTGAGTTTTTCGAACAGAATAAAATCGATGCCTATTTTTAGGCTTAGTGTGTGTGTGTTAAAACTTAGGCCGCTATGTGTCATGCGCCTGGCTAATGCTTCGTTTCATTTCGCGAATTTGGCACGATACAATTTGCGACTGGTGATACACAGACTCTTTTGGGACGAGGTATTAGAGGGCAAACCTAATGCAGCCCTATACATCCATACTTAATGTACAGTGTGCATTCGTTTAAACAGATAGCCTTCGTCTATAGAATCTCGAGTACGTCGGTCGAGTAGATGCCGGCGGAGAATTCATCATTCCATCGTATATACATGTTATATACTCTACGTAATACAAACAGTAGTCTAATTAGGTTGAAACAAGGAAAACGATGGGGAAAAAAACTGAAAAGAAAACAAAGATGGAAAAGAGAACGTTAGAAACGAACCGAAAACACAGAGAGAAAACTCGTATTCGCTGATGGCTGTATATGGAGAACAATAGCGGTCGCATGCAAAGCCTCTACACTTTGGATATATGGGATTGAGAAGACGGGACGCCTGCTCGTTTCTTGACGATGGTTACTAGCGAGCTTGTTATCGTTGAGCCAAATTCCAGAATTTGTGTGCGACTGTGCGCAACGAACATCTTTGATCTTCCCAAGTTCTCTTTCTCATTTTTTCACTTGCGAACAAAAGTTCAACTGCCTTTCGTCTCAAGACGTATGGCATCGACATCTAATTTGCAGTCAGCGTACGGTTGTTATTATTTACTAAAAATGTCCATCTTGTTTCTTTTCGAAGAGGTGTAGAGGCAGTTTCGAATGACATGTCAATCACGCCTAGCCTGCAGAAATAACCTATTTGTTTACACGTGTGGGTGTGTTTTCTTATACTACCCGTATCGCAGGGTACCTTTCATAGTCCCTCGGTATTCCTTGTCAAATACTAAAAATGTATCCCTACAATAGAAATCATCAACTCTAAAGTCAATATGCAAGGCTCCGTTTTTTTCTTGTAGAACATGTGGGTGTTACATGACATAAGGGACAGTTTCTTGTTAGATTTTTTTTGGCTAAAAGAAAAATGTACCCGAGTTTTTACACGAAAAAAATCAATAATCTCTTGTTCTATCTGGCTTCGTCAGCAGCAACAAACATGTTTACTTATGAGCCGTGGACATGGCGACTTGTGTAAAAGGTCTTGATCGTAAAAAAAAAATTGGCTTCCGTCAGCCTTCTTTCTCTTTCCAGCCAGAGTGCTTATAGCCATTTCGAAGGCAAGAGAGGTGAAACTAATTAATTTTATCCGATTTAACGTCAAAAATGCTTTCAGCTGAAACTCAGTTGTTAAATGGCAGTCAGCGATGGACGAAAAGTTGGACAACGTCCCAGAAAGAGCAAACGGTTTGAAAGAATCGGTAGATTCAAATAAACAAACGAAAATAGCAAAAGATCAAATAAATAATCAATATCTTCAGTTATTGTTGATGCCAAAATTATGCACAGCCTTTTAAAAATTGCTCTGCTCGGAGAAATTTTTTAAGAAAAAAGAAAACTTGTCTAGGAAATTATTCCCGCTTGACGACGTAGCTGTCGCCGGTAGCTATCCATCACCGCTAAAAATCAGCCAAAACGATGCGGTCGGCTGGCTGTTGGCAATGACCTAAATCCCTTCTTATAGCGCGGGTTCCTTTAGATACAAACACAACATCTATGTGACAGTCTCTGCGAAGAAAAAAGGGGGCGAAAAAAAAAACAAATGATTGGCGAAAAATAATCGTTTCGCTATGGATCGCGGAGGCGCTCCAGCAGCGAAGCGGTTTTCGATTTCTTGCATAATTATGAACGGTATACTGATTTTCATGTTTATTTATTTACAATCGACTTCTTTGTATATATTGAGCCATCATGCTGTGTTATTTTTTTCTCCTAGTATATTCATTTTACAATTTTCCCAGTTGCACGCAATTTATGCGAGAGCCGCGCGTAAACAAATGGCCGCCGAAAAGGGAGACAGCATCTTTATTTTATCTATTTATTATTTATTTTCTTTTTTTTTTGTCCGTCGGTTTCTGTTTTGCTGGCCGTCACAGTACTACATAGCCATGTACTATACGGGTTTATAAAGCGAATGGAGAAATAAGAACGGTCTTAAATAACGGAAGGAATCGACTCGCCGACTGTCAGTAGCAGCAGGAAGTGCGCGCAGCGCTATTCTTTTTTTTGGCCAAAACTGCCGAGGCAACCATGGGTCCGTTTTCTACAACGTTTTTCTGGTAGCGCGATCGTCCAACAACAACAACACGTACATCAGCTTATATTTATACCCTTTATACTAGGCCTGTGTACGCATGAACAGCCACTCACCCACCCAAAAATTTATTCTAGCGCTAGAACGTACATATAAACACGGAGCCTGGATGGACATACCTCGCATTAGATTTAGATTTGAATACTACACATGTGTTGTTGGTAGAATATGTTAGGATTGCTTCTCGTATATTGTCTGCTTCAAAATGATGTATGAGATGGAGAAAAAGGAGGGGAAAGAAAAGGGCAGGGACGGCAGTCTAAAGTGAATGCCACAGCTGTTGAAACGGACAGCGCTGATGTCTTCTCCTCGAGGTATGTAAAAATAATATAACGTACAACCAGACAGGCCAACCCGTAGTCGAGAAAGAGGAGAGAAGACGATGAAGGAAGAAAAAAAAAAAGATGAGCGTTCATATGCAACCATGGTATGCATATAAGTGCTAAACGCTGACGTAGGGAGATGCATGCAGAGTGCCATGTCCCAGCCTATATTTGTTCATGCTGGCCTGTAGTGAAACATTCATACATTCCTATAAATCTTGCCTCGAAATAAAACTGGCCAACCAAGAGTTGCAACAATTACTTTCTGTCACTGATATTTTCTTTCTTTTCTGCTCGCCACTTCAGGCTATGCATAACTGACGTCTTTTTAGTTATTGTCAGTCTGACCTCGTATTTCTTTGATGTTTTTTCATCGCTTGGTATAACGTTTGCATTTACTTTCACGTTAGTCTTTCCTTTTTTTTTTCGTACCATTTTTAGCCCCTTCTCTATCGGTTCGATTGATGCTGTTTTTCACATAAAATGTATTATACGTCATCGCCTCCTTTTATGGAACCATCAAAGAGACCTGGCTTTTGTCTCCTAGCCAACTGAAAAGACGATCTAAACGTACACAACAACGTAGACCGTCTTTTGGCATGGCTCTGAAAGCGCACGTACTCAAGAACGTCTGCGTAACTTGACTTCCAGAGTCAGTGATTGTAGATTATACATCTGCATTGGGACTAGGGAACCTAATTGCTATCAAATATTAGTAGAAACTGAGTAACGGATACTACCAGAAATTCACTGAAAAATTCCAGTGAATACGTACTGTATAAACTTCGCTCTGTGTATAATGTTAGCCTCCGATTGATTTTCAGTATCCTTTAGTAGATGTAAAAGCCTCTCTGGGAGAATCGCTTTTATCAAAACTCGCGGAGATTCTAGGTACATTGCTAGGCACGTTGAACATGGAGGAAGCTTAAGGATTTCTTGCTAAGCCTCTAGAACTTCAACCACGACCGTGAAAAGGATAACAGACGGAAGGTTAAAAACGAGTGCAGCAGGTGCGTCGGTCATAAGACCCTAGTTGAGCTCTTGCCACAGTGTTTCTAAACTATACTTGTAAGTTAGTCTCGCCCCTTGTATTATCAAAAGACATAGGGCAAGAGTTTTATTGCAACGTTTGCCCGGCAACGCCAGTCTAGGGCAAGTCGACGCGTCGCTCTTTGATGTGGTTTCGGTTTCTTTTCATATATACGCACCCTCTTCATCCGTCTCGCTTTCTTTTCCATCCTTTGGGAGAGTAAATGAAAAGTCAAGTCAGAAAAAGGAAATGGATAAAAACACATCAAGAGAGCTCGGTTATAAAAATCATGTAAGCAGGGGGGTTCCGCGATGTTGCTCTCGCCTCAACTTTTGATTGTCTCACCAGAATGCCTCCAGTTGGAGAATAAACACACAGTTGTATATGTATACAGCACGAGCAGCAGTGGCATATACATCGCACAAGAAAAGAAAGTTTAATTTTACTTGAAAAGGAGGACGGACATCCGAACAAACAAAAGACAGAGTGTACACGTATCGTAGATATATGGATGTTTTATTGCCCTTGCTCTTGTTACGAAACGAGCAAACAAACAGACAAAAGAGCACCACCAAAACTTCAATTGACAAACAAAGCATTTGGCAAAACCATCGCCCGACCTTCCCCCTTTGTAAACATCAGTTTTCAAGCAATCCAATAAATATAGACTTTGTTCCAGTGGAACCCCTATCTCGAACCCCCTCACTAATAATTTTAACATCCCAGTGATTCATCCAAGCAGTTTACACTCATCAAACGAGTTGCCCGACATTCTTTGACATTTGTACTCATTCCGGCCGGGCAATATTGACGTTGAGCTCTGCACATATCTTTCAACTCCTTATTTTCTCTCCGCGATCCGCTTTTCGCCAATGTGTGTAAAAAAAAACTAGGCTACTTTGATATTTCATTCCATTTCGCCTACTACTTGTGCCCTTTGAGATGTAACTCGATTTCCCAAAAGTTTAGCGTACGAGAAAATGAGAGAGTTTGGCGTTTCTTCTTTCCAGCATTGCGGATGCAAGGCGTTCGACGCGAATTGACACGTTCTTGTGCGCATCCGTTCGGAGTTATCAGCAGTCTTAATGGCGTATGGACTTGTCCGATTCTCTTCTATACATGTAGAACTGCATACAATTTAACTAGCTAAGCAAAGTTTAGAAGGAGATTGGGAAAATTATACCGACCAGAGAACTTGATGGATACGAAAAAAGAGCCACCACCAAACTGTGTCGATTGGCCCGCCATGTTACCATCAACTGTCTGCATGTGTACATTGCTAATCCAAGACAAATAGTGGAAGCCATCTCGTTAGTTGACTTGCTAACGGAATAACGTTTCCTAAGTATATACTCTTACAAATCGACGTGGGGATTTGGCAAATAATCTTTTCCCTGTTGTGTGTCTTTTGTTTCGACTTGGATACGGAAGGCCTGGATTCTTGGAAAGAGTTCCCAGTTAGAAACTGTGCAAGTGATATCCACCTGACTGAGCAACGCCGAGTGTGGCGCATCAACGCGTTCAAACTATGAAATGGACAATTAACTCTTTTGCAAACTGATTCATTTTGCGCTTCAGCGTCAAGAAAAGATGATACAGTTTGTCCAACTACCAAACTATTTCTGTCGTTGTTGGATTATTAAAACTTGCGAAGAATGTAATCGAAAACAAGTAGTCTTTTTTGCTGTACGAATGCAATTTTGTAAAAAGAAAGGGCCTTCTTCTCTTTGGTAATCAAGTGTTAGTGTTCGTGAGTACGTGCTGTGGCCCTTCTGCACTATTCACGTTTTTTTCCCAGCTCTCTACCGACGACAATCTTTTACCAGCCATAAAACAAATACAGTTGCATATCAGTTGCCAGCTCCTTTGTTCCCTCTTCCTTCATAACCGAAATTGCTTTGTGGTGGTGTACACGAGGCTTGTATATCCATATTGAATTTTCATTAACGATTAAAATGATACTTAGTGAACAAGCTTACATATTAGTCTTTTGCTTTTTGTTCACATTTGATTCCACGTGTGTGCTGTGCGCTATTTAATGCATACAATTTCGTAGAATAGCTTAGTGTAGATGCACCAGTCCGTAATACTTTGATGCTCTTTGTGTAAAACTGTAACACTAATCCACTATTTCTGTATATATTGCGCCTAATTGAATACGGCAGTTTAATTGGAAATGTATACTCAATGCCTCCGTGCAACCATATCGGCTTAGATAAATACCTTGGATCGGGTGATGTACGATAAGCCAATTGTTTCCGTCCATTAGTTTTGAGCCCCACGGAGCCAAACTCTCAAGCAGGAAATTGTGCGCTAACGGACGCAGCGCCTGGCGATGAACTATACATGGGAACCCCCTACAAAAGGATCTCTTCTCTCGGCCTGTTGAGCTATTGATTGGCTGTCGTTGTCCTGCCGAGATCTGATATACCTTACACCTATAGTTACATTTCAGCACGCCACTTCACCGAGCCAATGGAGACAAAACAATATTACCAGAGAGTGACCCATTTAACAATAAATGATGTAATGGTTCAATTGTCGTTGACAGTGGGGAAAATAATCTTATTACAGCTAGCTAAAGATTTTCGTGACACTGACAAAGTTTGGCGGGTTTCTTAACATGACATCGTTCAGCAGATTCTATTAAAGTCTTGCTAAATTTATTTATCCTAGCTATAACAGACTTTTCACAAATATAGTTGTGTCATAAACAATATGCAGGTTTCATTTCGTCTTGATGACATCGCCAACTCGTTTCACGTGAACGACGTGGACGACAATGGAGCCTGTTTAGTTCTCTATTTGTTTGTTTCAGTGTTAAAAACTAAATTGATTCCATAGGCAGGGCGAAGCTGAATGGATGGCTATTGATTTAATAGCTCTGCGCTAGATGTAATAAAAAGCCCAAGCCTCAGCGTAGATATATTCAGTTGTCATTTTATTAGTGGATGGAACATTACTATATAGTGCTCAATAGTTAAACTAATTTTTTCCCCAATTTGTGGCTAAAGTATGTGGTTGCCGTGAGCCTCGGAGTGTAGCTACGCAAATGTACAGTGCGATGAAGGAAAATTAAATTTTTTTCCAAGGTTGGGCATCATTTTAAAAAAGAATTCTAATAAAAGATGAACTTTGTTTTAAACAAAGGGCTTTGATCGCCATTCATGATATTGTTTGGTAAATAACCAATTCTTGCCCTCTGGACCGAGTCTAAAGCTACAGCTATATATTACTCACTATCTGTATTTTTTTAGTTTACAAAATGGTGATTCAACTGAAAAAACATTGAAACGGCATGCTTAGTTGGCATGACGGGGCAGCTTTTACGCCTTATAAAATTTGTATCAACAAAAATTCATTGCAACAATCTCAGACATTCTCGCTCAGACACGCAATATGCTATCATACATAAGAGATTGCCGTATTTCCGTATTAAAACAGTTAGTTAACACAAGCGCTTTTGCGTTACCTTAGAATACGGTACATCACACAGACTGAAAAAGGCAGCGTACTGCTTATCTCCCAGCCAACGATGGAATTACCTTACCCAAAAAAACAGAAAGTGAGACGTCATAGATCTATACATTCTTTTAAGATATCCTGATTTGCGGATCTCGGAATTGCATGTAAACGAAGATCTATCCACTTTCACAATTGCCTCCCTAGAATACCATTTGTCAAAACAAATTGTTTTATTTGTCTTTTACTGCTTGTGCATGCCCCTTTTGAAGTCGATATATTTCACCCGGATGTTACACATCGTTCGTTTAAGCCTTGACAGCTCTGGTACTATTCACCTAAGCGTATTCACGTTCTCAAAACCTGTAAGCGAGAGATCTATCTTTTACGAAAAGCCGCACTTAGGGAAAAGTGCCTCACTAATGATGTACGAAAAACCAAGTTAGAAAACCTCAAAGGGCATGGCCCTTTAAAAAAAAGGGGACACCGAACACATCATGTAAGGTTGTCAAGGAGAGATGCACTTCATCCTACATATTGCATGGGGTCGGGAATTTAAAAAATAAGCGGCTCAATCCTTGTATACCGTGTCAATGGTCTCCCTTCCACAGTCTATATACGAAGCGGGCTTATCAATAACATGGGTCTTATGAGCTTTGTAAGTGTATAGCCTTTTACTGATTCAACGAGTCCAAGTACATAGAACAGAGTACGAGCACGATGTATATTTGGATCTACCTCTTCTGTGGCTACTCCCCGTCCTGCTGATGTACCCAACAGGAACGCCCGCTTGATCTCTCGTTTTCATCCTCTGTCAGACACAATAGCTCGCATATAATAACCCGAGTATATATATGTGATAGCGCCAAACATCCGTCTTCCTGACACTCCCTAATACGGCGTATATATACTGAACGCAGTATAACAGAGGCCGTGAAAAAGGAGGTGCTCGTCAGGCTGTTGCCTTCTTGGTCGCTTAAAGCTTTGGCTAGCGTAACATGCCATCCCATTATGGTGTGATACGCAGCAGCCGACTCTCTGGGCGACGACCGATCAAAAAGAGTCAACGTACTTTGGCTTGCCGTTGGAGAGAGCCATGTATATAAGCGACGCCGATATGCGTCGGCATCATGGGACAGACATTCCTAATCATCAACCACACCCTCACGACCCTATTGGGAGCTATGCCGCAAAGTCACTTGCGCCATAAGATATGACTTATTTCGAAGCACCGCTTCGCAGTTTTTGAAGTTAGACTCTTACTGTTTCCCCTTTTGTTGGCTTTCACATCTAAATAGCATAGACGTACGACTATATTTCATGAGTCAGTTCTCATTCAACACATTTAGCAGCCTCGTATTGTATGTACATTTTGATCAATCAAAAGCTCAGAATTATTATTATTTAAATCAATAAAAGGAGCGTACAAATTCTAATGTGTTGGCCTGCAACTCTCACAAAATGAAAATCTACCTCCAACAAATAAAATAACCCGAGTGCATCAGGCAGGTTATAAATTGCGTGCAACTTTTGCCAGTTGTGTGACATTTAAATTGTCATGACGTACATCCCACACTCTATGGCCTCTGTGCTGTAGCCTACTTTTTTTTCTGATACAGCACTACGATAGGAAAAACTTGTGCATCAAGAAATCTCTTGCCAACAGTCCTGGATCTGCAACAAATGCAGCAAAAAAAAATTAGCCTCTTAAAATATAGTTCCGGTATTTGGTTAGCCTATAAATATGGCTGGCTAGGCGACTTGTTATCTGATTCTGTCCGGAAGATAATAAACGAATAAACAATTCCGCACAAAGAAGGAGCATTTTTCCCATTGCATCTGTGAAACATGGCTATCGTTATGGCTGGCAAGACAACTATAGACTACGCATAGAGTGAACCGACAGCTATTCGCATTTGCCAATGCGACAGGCGACGTCAAGATCGAAAACGAGAAGTCATGGGTAATAGAAAATTGCGAAAAGAAAAAAGGAAGATTGCAAAGAAAATTGAAAGGTCTGCCGATACGGCCACTTAACTATATGTACAGTATAGCTGGGAATATGTACAAAAGCTGATGGAAAGGCCAAGATAATGTCAGTTACGAAATAATTGTAGGCACAAATCGCGCTGTCTCCGGTATTTTCTTTCTAGTATTGTCCCGAGGAAAGATATTTGTGACATATGTGTAACGGATGTTAGATCAATGTCCTGGAACTATGTACACTGCATAGTGCGTACGGCCATCACATTTTTTTAAAGCGAAATTTTGGGTGCGTGTCTGCCGCAGATTCAATCTCGACTCTGCTTCAAGCGATTTGCCGCAGAGTGGGTAAACTTGATACAGTTTCAATAGCCAGCACTTGGGCTGATACACCAGAGGCCTAGGTATACAAGTCTAGACATTCTGCTGCCAGAATAAACGCAGCATAATTGGGTCGGCTTCCTGAAAATTCTGCGTAACCAATTGCAAAGAGGGTTTCTATCCCCCCGCTAGGTTTAATGTTATTCAAGAAAGCCATAAGTGGCTGAGCACTATAGACTTGTTCTTTTTTTTAAGTAATGCAATGATTTAATCACGTAATTATCTAAAAAGAGCCACTGCATCTGCTTAACCTTCAATGGCACGAAGCGTTGGGAAACCGGATTGAAGTTTTCTGGGAAGATACAGTTACACATATACTAGACTCTATTCCCTAAAATTTTCCTATATGTGTTTTATGTACACAGTATATCGACTATCGCCTTAGTCAGTTGGCCGGCAGCGAGTCACAGCAAAATCTTGGAAGAAGCCTTTTTACGACTGCAAAGGCACGTACTATTAACCGACATGAACTCAAACATTCCCGTCCCGTCCGTCCATACCACCTTTGATAAAACGGGCTTACATGTGTCTTTCTATAAGACGGGAACCATCCAATTCTATGTTGATCTGGGCGGCCATCCAATTCTATGCTGATCTGGGTACACACAAAAAATGCTTTCGTATGATGTGCTGGAGAATATTTCTCAACAGCATATCAAAAGGCTCTCTCCGTGTCGCCTAGACTGACGTCACAAGATCTTATCTAATGGGATCCTTCTCCTAATAAGCGCGTAATGATTTCGCTCAGCCTCGCAATCTAAGTAGAACTTTGTTAAGATAGACTACTAATCTTTACGCATAAGCAGGGCATAATGTGTTACTCATTTTTTTTAAGGGCACTAGACTTTCGGGTGGAAATTAAACGCGATTGTTGTTGACAAATCGAGAGTGCGATGCGCAGCAAATTTACAACTTTAAAAATCAACACAACATCCATCGCTTTTCACGGTTGTTGATCCTTAAAAAAGGAAAATGTATCGAGACATAATAAAAACGGCATTCGATATCTTATTGTTGTTTGTTTCCATTTGAGTCCTCCCAACACAACAGACAAGAAGTTTGGAACGGAAGCCAAGAACAAGTTTAGGAAAAGCAGTGAGGGGCCATTAAGTTTCTTTCATCATTTCTCTCGCTCTGTATACTCATCTTTCTTACACAATAACAGCCATTTTCGTCACACGCGCATTGCTAGGCAAGGACCAATAACTCCTTTTTTCCTATTTACATCGTATCATAGTATTGTTTACATAGTTTAGCACGTCTAAGATTTCTGGGTATGTCGGTTAACTTTCTAGGATTAGACCTCGAAGAGTTCTATCTATTGATAATATCGACGAGGAAACAGATATTGACGTCACGGTTGCGATGTCTGCAACGATTTTGTAGCCGGTCATAGTCTGGTTCGTGTCACGGTCTTCGTATAAACGTGGGTGGATTTCCTGATAAATGTACCGGGCACGTAGACGAAAAGAGAGAACATTAGATGGGAATATTATATATATAGGATTCACGTGAAAACTATTTTCCTTGGCTCGGAACGCTGATGCATTATTGTGTACATAGGCATGAGACTCGACGACGAGCGGGATGAGTAATCCCACGTATATTGTAGGTTGTTCATCCTGCATGACGCGCATCAGTTGAATTCTTTGTCTAAGTCGTTTGTGATGAAAAAGAGATCACGAAAGAGTTATGTACATTACGTCCTTTGCTATTGCCGGGGAGGATGTCCGCCAACAAACATTTTGTGTGTGGACCTGAAGATTAAATACAAATACCCCGTACTTTATAAAATAGTTCTTTCGCTATCCTTTATCGTCTTCTAGAACGCAGGCTTTCCGTACGTCAAACGTCTATTTGACATTCTTTTGAAATTCATTTTCTCGGTAATAGTTTTGTATTGCTCCAAGCAACAACGTTGGCGATGATTCGATCAAGGATCCTTTAGTAAATACTATTGTATCTATTACGCTGGTGGGGGATGTACAGAGTTGCATTGCGCCTCTGCCTTTTCTGTCTGTCGGCTGTACACGTCAGTGCCACAAGATTCTGAGAAAAATCGACCGAAAAGATGAGGGCAAACGTCCGTGCCGTATTTTCTAGAGACTGATGGACTATGTCTCATTCTTCTTCCTCTTCTTTTCCTGTTATTTTTCTCAGCAGCCTCTTTATTGCTGCCACACTCCGTCTCTCTCTCTCTCTCTCTATCTCTCTTCGCAAAAACATATAGACATAGATTATTGCTATTGAATGAAATCATTGTTATAAAAGCTCTTAATTCTTCTTCGCATTCTTTTTCATCATCTATACTACATTTCACACAACGAAGAAGGGTTTCTCCTTTAAACGCTTCCCTGCCAAAGTTTTCAAACGTAAAGCTTCAATTCTTATTTACATAAATGGAAAAGTGACTGTGCAGCATGTTACTTTCCTAAAATGCTTACCACCTACACACTGTAAGCCGATTAAAGGCAGCACAGGTACGCATATTTCACTATCGTTTAGGTGTGTATGGCAGTACATTGATAACTTGTACATCGACTTTCATTTACCTCCCTTTCTGGTGGGATTAAGTTAGTAAATCCTTTTTAAAGTATCGGTACTTAAGGCAATAGTATAATCTGAAGAAGTTGAATTGTAGAAGTTCATATATATTTTTGAAGTGTCCACTATCCTTAATCAGCTGTCTTTGAAAATAGAGTGCATCCAAAACGACCTCACCAAACCCCATAAGAATAATTGAATAATCATTGTTTAGTGATTAGCATAGGAACAGAAAAGGCTTAAAAGCTCTTCACACATGTACTATATTGCCACGAAAATTTAGTTTGGACGAACGCGTTTTCCGTCGCCGGGCGAATGACATAAAAAATGAGAATAAAAGATCATTCCGTGTTTGCATTATTGCAGACGCCGTAAAAAAAAAGGCGTGGGTTTTTTAACCGCTCTAGAAAATGAAGAAAAGCCAAAAGAAAGACTTTAACGACAATGGCTTGAATCGATTTTCTTGCCGTGATAGCACAGTGTTTCTCGGCTCCATGTACTAAGGGCAGCAGCCGCATATACAGCGGCGTGAGCTGAGAGCATTCACTGATCCAATCCGGCTAATGGCTCCTGGATCAAGCTTCTTCCTCATACTTTATGTATCGAGCGTATATATGTGGACGACTTGATGCGACTCAAAACATAGCTCTGCGTAAAGCACATATATATCTGGCATTCAGAAAGGCGGAATCAAGAGCAGCACCCCAGTGTTCCGACGGTAAAGAAAAAAAATATATAAATAAGGAGGTCCTTTATCCATCACGCTTGGATATACCGCTCGAAAGTGCGCAATATATGCTACGGTTACGTAGTCTGTATATATATACATATATATTTACAATCTAAAACAGTATGCGTTCAGCGGTGCGGAGAACCGCATCCAGCAAACACCCGTACAGAGTGTATAGGTTATATTGCCTGTCGCTGATGACCAGAAAGCGCTCTTCAAGTACTCCACCTCGATGGGCCATGAAGAGTGTAATCCAGAGAAAAAAGATTTTTTTTTGTTGCAAATCGTGAGACGTGTTCAGACTTTGCTTCCTTTTTTTAAATATTGCCTTTATACCAAACGGAAGGACGGAGGGGAAGCTTTAGCATTGTAATCCCGAATGTCGGGCTTTGGGATTTACGGTCGTCCACCAATGTCCGCCAACAGGCCTCACTTGCGAACACAGACTGGCCATTTCTCTGTTTACTTTTTTTCAGCTTGCCAACCATTGGTCAAATAAATATAACTAAGTTTTCTAGAACAACAGTACCCATAAAAACACTAAGCGGCGCGTCACAAAAAGAAGAAAAGGGAAAAGGCGAAACAAAAAATAATAGCAAGCCAACGGCAACAATATGTACCAAGTCGACCGATTTAGACATCAAGCTATCGGCAGCAGACTGTCAGAATGGGAACAAAAAAGAAAGATAGAACGCAGAGATTGCTGTGGACAAAACAATGCGCTATGGAAGTCTGTGCAACTGCACAGCAACTTTCAAAAAATAAGAAAAAACATCTTGGGTTCTTAGTTTTTTGCCATTATTTTTTGTGTTGATAGCGTGTAGCCGTGGGATGTATGACATTCGCCAACATAACAGCCATATAATAGGCGGACTTTCTCTCATTTTTATTGTATTTTACTTTGTCTTCTTTTTACTGTCTTGTCTGCAACGCCGGAAACAAAAACAGGATGTGTCCAAGCCAGGAGACAGATGATGCCCAACACAAGAGTATCGATACACAGTCCGAAACTGTACATGTTACGGCTTGCGCCCCATATGTGCGCACCCTATAATATCTCAATTCTTTTTTGCTGAGTCTTCTATCGGAATCGTACTGTTGAAGGGACAATCACATCACACCATCGTCCGCCTCTTTTTTTTCTGTGCGTAAATTCTAAACTATGCTATTCTCAAACAGACTTTTATCTCAATAGAAATCTATATTGAATTTTCTATAACCTGTTTACTTTGATGCCTGTATTTGATAACTCGTAAAAAGAGTTTTTGTTTTCAAAGGTTACCGTACGATTGCTCTGTCACTTCCTTACAGTTTGAATTTCTATGCGCTTGTCAGATACATACTGTTGCCAAAAAAAAAAAGATGGGAAATGCTCTGAAGATCGGTACGTGAACTGATCGCATCAAATTTGAGAACACAGTGCCACCCTTCTCGAGATTCTTTCTCCAGCTATCGATGACACACTTTAACATTTGCAGCTTGAAGAATAATTTATTTGATACCTTACGCCATGACTTTACGATGGGTTCAGCACGAAATATCATTTTTTTTATTCTTCTCTTTGTTGAAAAGAGTTTTCATATAATGGATGGCAAAATTCACGGCCTGCAAGCCGCGCAACGGATGCACTTCCGGCGTCTCGTTGACTAGGCTCTTAACAGGGTACCGGGTACATCGATACAACAGCGATGGCAACTCGGTTATCTTTCACCCGATTCCTATATAACGCAGCTTAATGGGATGTAATAACAACTTCGATACATGGATTCATCTGTCCAACTTGAAAGAAATCTAATCCTCCTAAAGATGAAAGAATGCGGCGACTTTTTATTAAAAACTTTATTTAACTAACGTAATTTAAAGCGCGTGTTTTGTTGATAAAACTCGCAAAAAGAGACTCGTTTTTTACGCTGAAGCTTCACTTTCTCCCCTGATGTTGCTCTTTATTTAAACAGTCTCGTTTAATGCAGGTGCATGCCGGCATGGGACGCCATTTAGATGTCAATAAGAAACGATGCTTTATAGAATAAAGAACTGTAGCATAAAACAGCCCATTCTTGCTGTGATAGCTTCATGTCTTAATGAAAGTACTCTCAAGAAAATGAATTGGAAATCAGATGTGCATATACTACCACTTGAAATCCTTTCTCAAGAGGAGTTACCTGCCAAACAGAAGTTTTTACCAAAACCTCAATGTTGAACAAATAATTCAAGTCAACAGGTTTCAAAGAGTAACTGCTTGATTCAAAATAAACAGTATTTTTTATTAGAGCACAGTTTACGCTACCTAGCTAAGTTTCTTGTACAAAATTTCACATGATTTAAACAAAATCAACAAAAATATTACATGCAAGTCATGAAGATGTTAAGAGCTAATAAATTAAATCATTGAACTGTGTAAATGAAACCGGAGGACTGCTGGGATGATGAATTACAGTAAGTCCTAAAACTAAAGATTGAAACTGCAAAAAAGAAACAAGTGGACTGCACATTTGAATACTATAAATAGATTAAAGTCAAAGTGTGAAACTGTAGCAAATTTGGCCCGGGATGCGATCCCTAATTCTTCATTCTCAATTTCTGATACGCCCACCAAAACTTTTTGGATCAGTTCACACAGGCAATTAGATACTTACCTTCTTAAGTTCTCAAATGCACTGTTCCTTCTGTATTTCTTCTGCATTTTAAGCTAACTCGCAAGCTTACTTCGATTTGTCAGTATACCAGAGCTTCAGTTATCGCAGTACTGTGAGTTTAAAATAACTATTTTGCCTTAACAATGGGCAGCAACGTAATTCCAAAATCAATGTAAGCAAAAGCAGATAGCAGACGACTAAAAGGCTGTTTGACAGTAAGAAAAATAAAGAAAAATTCCTATCCCCCTTTCGAACCTCATTGGTTGTTTTTCAATTGTCGGCCATCATGCTTTTTTTTTGTGACAGGGGGTATGGTAAGGTAATTCCGATTCCGAAACGTAAAAGCAGACGAAAAAGTCCCTATCCTTTCCTGAAATCTAATTGGTTAGAATTCCAAAGTCGGCCATCATGGATTTTGAAAAAGTAAACAGAGGGGAAGGGGTAAGAAAAGGGTTTTTGCGAAACTTTAGTCTGGTAACGAATTTTGCCTGAAGACGTGTTCAACAATTAGTCTGTGTCTGAGATTCGTCAGTCGCGAAGTGAACTTTGGACAGCCACGTCGTCAAATTCTATCGAGTTTCCTGCTGGCATAAATATATTGCCTGCTAGTTCAGGCTAACGCCATGGCATTTTGGGATAACTAGCTTGAAAAAGGGTAGGCCGGTGTAGGGGGTGTGTATACAATCAGTGTCCAAGTTGTTGTACATTTACAAAATTTATTTCTCGTCATTACTAGGAAATATCAGTATCCTACATGTGCAGCAGTTGACTCTGTGCCCGGTACTAACGGCGTATAAATCCTCCTTTTTGACATGTAAATTTTTTTTCAAACGTGTGAATCTGTTTTGACCGAGAAATGGCCTTAAAGTAAAGCAGTTTCTCTCAAACCTTTGAAACCTCGAACAAAGTCTGGGCAAAGTATGGAAGAAGTTTATTTCATATTGTTTTTTTGCCACCTCTTTAAATTCAAGTCTCACGAAATTGATTGCAATTGTTATTCATACTAGGAAATGCATGCAGTTCAGCGATCGTTCACGACGAAGGCATCCATATTGCCGTTAAACCCATGCCACAACAGCCCGAGGAGTCAATTGACGGCGGTACATCTCATCGTGTTGCAGAGCTTTTGGCGGGTGGTTTATACACTGGGCCGTATTTTGATCCGTTCACCACAGCTGACATCAGCGTTCAAGTTGGATCCAACGCCATCCTTCCGTGTCGCGTCCGCCAGGCCGGAAATCGATCGGTAAGTCAAGCCATTTACTAGCTCCTTTGAAAACGGGATTTCTCATGATTTCCCGTCCACCCACTGCTATTTGTTATCAACGTAACTTCATCCCCGTCCGTATAGTTAAGAGGCTTAAGTATTTATCTACGTTCATGGGGAATGTTGAATAATGAAATGCAAAAAGTAGATACAGTCATTGTACGTAAACACACGCACCCAGCTGCTTTGGGTTGGTCTTTTTAATCGTCATGACCGAAACGTAAAAAGTCAAATCGATTTTCTCTTTTGCTTTCAAAACATCTGACTTCATTTTAACTTTGAACGCAGAAAAGGCAGGGTGTAGATCCCAGAGAAATTCGTCACGTCTCGTTCAGCTCCAACCAAACTGTAACCGCGCACGTAACTAATTCTCCAAAATACGACAAACATGGTGGGAGAGGCTTTGACGTTCTTTTCATTAAACCGACTGGTACATAATGTATCGAAATCACGTCCGTTCGTCGAAAGTAAATGTCTGCTCTGCTCCCAGATAGTGCCAATCATGGGCGAGACCATACAAGTCAAAAGAACAGGACAGGATTTTTCGTTTTTTGCTTCCAGCTCGGTCCGCGGTCCAGCCATCGCATTAGACAAGTCCACCCAGTGCTTCCGCTAAAATGTCCAAACGTCTCCCCATTCTCTTCCTGTAAATCCCGAACTGCGACCGCTGTAGTGTTCTGTTGCGTCCGTTTTCGAGTTGTGCGTCGAGATTGTCGAGTACACTATCTGACTTATTTCGACTTGGTTTCTGCTTTTATGTTGTTAGAAACACGAGAAAGGAAAAGAGACAGGTTCCATATTATAAGGCTCGCTGGTCCCTGTAGAATGTCGGACGAGAGGGAGATGATGGATTTAGTGACAATGACGTGACGGGATTCATTAATTTTTGGTGCGAATCAATCAGAGCGGCTTTTCACTTCTTTGGTGTGTGCGTGTGCCGGGGTGTGATGCCAGACCGGCCTGCCACAATCGCTGTCTTCCATGCAATTTTCTTGCCGCTTATTCACTATGTACATGGCTAGCCAGCACGACAAGAGTTCGTTATCCCGCAAGAATCTGAACGCCTGACGCAGCCTTATGTAGATATACAGTACATGGCGGTCGTGGGAGGTATGCTACCCACTATAAAAGCGCCCTCTCTTTCTCTGCTATGCACACAGTTATACATCGAAAAGCTAGCCGATGGAAATAATTCTCACATGTCAATGGCTTACGTAATGAGATTGCGAACTCTTTGACCGTTTATGGACTCGGCTGGACGCTCGCATTTTTTGCCTTTAAAAAGAGAAATAGCTGCGTTCAGAGTATTGCAAATAACGTTATACGTGCACGAATGGGCGTCGTAATCCACACCGCAAGTAAAAGAGGGGAGGGAGCTGGCGATAAGAAGCCAGTTTATACTCACTATTGCAAACATCAAATGTTGCTCTCCGAGAGTTGCATTAATTGTAAAAAGGGATGTACCGAGGCACTACCGGATCCGAGATTACGAGACTTCCTGGACCGCATCACATGTCGACTATTTACTTTTTAACGTCTTGGCGTACAGATGTTGCAGCTAGAGAAACAACAAACGAACGCAGAGCGCAGTCCGAGCGACACTAATCAGTCTCCCTTTGTCGTGGTTAAATATCTACAGTATATGTAATAATATTCAGTTTGACTTTCGGACCATGGGCAAACAGTATGCAATGTCCATTGTGAAATTCCGCATTAACGTGCGTATAAAGCTGAACTGATACACAGCCATCCCATTCCTTATAGAGTCTTTGCGTGGGTGTCACTTGTGCAAAATGCAAACAGCAACCCAAAGTGGGATGGATATTGCGATTTTTTTTTTCTTTGGATTCCTTTCCGGAGTACACTTCAGCATTTATTACAGAACCCAAGGGTGGATAGCAGAGATTGCTTTTTCGTCAGGTTAGCTGTGGGGTAGAACGTCTAACTTTTTCCTTCGTACCGTATTGTTTAGCTTGGTCTTGTAAACGCATTGATGCGTTTAGATTTTATGTTGATATTCTTTTATGAAAGCAGGCAAATGGTTGACCGCAGGCAATGTGTGCACAAGGTATATAACAGAACTTCCGATTTTTTTTTTGTTGAAAAGATGACGGATTTTTTGCAACCCCTTTTTTTGACAAAACATTGTTACCCATCAAAAGTTTCCTTTGAAAACGCACTGTCAACTAAATGTATTCAAGCTAAAAGGATCCAGTTGACGCGTCGCATAAAATGGTGTCTGATATACGGCTGTAAAGTAGATGTAAAAGAGCTACTTACGTTACAAGCGTATTTGTCCAAGAACTATCGATTTTGGGTGGCCAATTCGCTTCGAACGCGCTCCGTCTCTAAACGTCTGGGTGTTTGGTTATAGACTATCGCAGAATTTATCCTCTTCGCTTTGGCATTCCTCGAAGGAACTGTTGTTCGAACACATCCTTCTGTGTTCGACACGTACAAAAGGGTGAAGATAAGCGATTATCTTCTTCTTTTACGCGCTCTTGTATTGTATACAAACTACTACATTTTTCTTCCATCAGTATGATTGTCGTCGTAGAGAATGTAGTTCTTTTCAACGTGCCAGGACATTCGAGCCGATGCTATTTCAAAGAAAATGTTATTCTTTTTGATAGAGTATCATATTTTGAGGTGGGTGCGAATCCTACCCAATTTTTTTATCGACTGTTTATAGTTTTTTACCTTGGCGATAACAATCGTTTACCGGGAAACGAGGGGAAAGACGCCGAGAAAACAGATTATGCAGGGCTTTTGATTGAAAAAGCCTTTGTTCTTTTTTGTATTCGACTCGTAACGTGTTCCCGCCGCGATGCGCAGTTGATTCAGTTATAAAATACAGATTCTTGGTCAGCACAATCAAAAGACCATCAAAGACGGGAAACAACAGGAAAGGCAAATAGGGCAAATAGCATATAATGGCTGTAAGGGAAAGTACGGGGGCGATGCACAAAGAAACCAAGGCAACTGCGGAATTCTTTTGTGCCATAAGTTTTTTTCTCGCCGAGAATGCAAAGACTTCTCTTTTTGTTCGCTACGTTAAGCGAAGGGAAAGTAAGACTGCTGTTCACTGTATGTATATTCTAGCAGTGGGTAGTCTGTTAAACAGCTTTTTTATGCAAAGATTCTAAGAAATGGCCAATACTGGCAAGAACTTGCGCCAAAAGGCGCTTTAACTTTTCGTCTTTATCCAAGAGTTTATAAAAGTTTCTAGAAAACGTTGAAGGAAAAAAAAAAACAACACAAGAAACCCCAAATTAACGTGAATCTTGCAGAGAAGATTTACATTAACCAACACGTTTGTATTTGTTCGAGCAACAGCCACCAGGTTTACGCTACCGCAATTCAATCCGCCAACATTTTTTTGAAACTAATCTCTTATTTATTGGGGATCTAAAACGTGATGAAATACAATTGATACCAAAGTGAGTGCCAAGATTGTGTGGGGATTCAAAGTCGAACCGTGCCTTTGTGTGCCCCAATGGGGAATTTTTTTTTCTCTTTCGACGAACCTCCAAATGAAATTATAGGCAGGATGGTGGAATGTTATATTGCCCCTGCTGTCCTGATGGGAGGCCACATCTCTTTTTATATAGAGACATAAATAGCTCTGCATCTAGTATATAGCTCAGTTCGATAATTCGGTCGGAAGGTTGTAATTGCGAATATACATCCCTTCGGGATCAAAAAAGCCGCTTTATTTATGACAGTGTTGGCCATCATCGTCTCTGGCTGTTTTCTCTTATACGATTTCACGTTCAGCTCCCGCCTGTTTAATCTATTACGACTATGTGACACATAAAAAATTGATGAGATGCTGAAGTTGTATAATATCGTGTTGGCACACAGTATCTCCGTAAAGGGCGTTAGTATTATGTAACATGGCTTGGTTTTACTCCAATAGATTTCCGAGTGGAGAGTGCAGTTAATCTGAGCAACGTGCTGGTTACCTAACGTACTCCTCTGCTTGTCGTCGCATTTCAGATAAGCTTGTAATACAGATAAGAAAGTTAGCAAAGAACCCTGCATTAGGAGCTGACGTTCCTACTACAGGCCATCGAGTCCATGTTATTTCGCAATCCACTGTCATGCGTAGGATTTCCAGTCTGAGTAATATTCCGTCTATTCATTGTACGCTACAATATGAAGCTACGACTTAACTTATCTGTTTTCAGTAACGTCCATTAGTTCGCGAAACTTGACAAGAGAAATTTATCGTTCATCGGTTTATCAGAACAGCAAAACGAAGTGCCTTTTATCGCTCTACTATACTAGAGTAGTTTTATGTCTTTAAAATGATGATGTACGTGTCCTACATTTCTAACCAGATCATCGTGTGGTTGAAATTTTCAGGTCAGTTGGGTGAGGAAAGGCGACGGACATTTACTGGCGGTCGGTGATGACACGTTCATTAACGACGGCCGATTTCAGGCCCATAAGATCGCTGCTTCTGACACTTGGACGCTACAAATCCGCGGCGTTCAACCCGCCGACGCCGGTGATTATGAATGCCAGGTCTCGTCGAACGAACCGAAAATCAGCCGCATTGTTCACCTACGACCCGTTGGTAAGGCACCGTATCTTTTGCACTGGCTTTATCCGCCTACATGTACTACACATTGCTTGGCAACATTCAACTGAAAGAGAAATTTGCTATTCTATTTGCGTGTTATTCATTTTATTTGTTGCAAATATAGAACCGATAGTGGACATCAAAGGTGCTCCGGATATGTACGTCAAAAACGGCAGCCCAGTTACGTTGCATTGTCAAATATCGTCCTTTTTGATCAGCCCAGCGCACGTTGAATGGCGACTCAACGGCTCACTCCTAGCTCAAGTCAAGAACCATCAATACCACCCGAAAGGTAATCTACTCTTAATTACCTAGCAATTGTGGCGGAATAAGTATAGTCACTGTTTGCCGCATAAAATTTTGATATCCTAGAAAACTCTGACGACAATCAAAAAGTTTTTGAGTTTTCTCTGAACGTTTTAAATTATTACGAGCCTTAATTACGCGGAACTTTGCCGAGCTTTGCTTTTTAAATACCAAGTTTTCAGTTTCGTTGTGTGAAGCGGCTGAGGCACCCGAAAGTAAATTAGCGAATGAAATATTTCACCTCTGAATGGCAACTCTTATCGAGAATCTGTTGAATTAATAAATAAAGGTTAAATAGAAGAAGATTCAGCCGCCCCCGTAATTTAATGCGAAACAGATTGCCGTGCGCTTATTGTATACCATCTGACGAATCTCCGGCATCATTCAATTAATACTTTGTTCCTTCGCGGAAATGTCAATACGCTTTTCGTCGCTCGAATCCGCCAGGGCCTTAGGAGTCATTCGCCCAATAGCGGACTAGTAATAATATTATTATGGAAGGAACGCTTTTAGGAGTGACAGATATTCGGCACGACGTGCAAAAAGAGAAGATTGGTTTAGATACTTTTTTCCTGTCCGCCGATGGTGACCGCGTTATGGTTGTTAGACATGCAAAAAAAAGAAGTCCCAGGATAAATCTGCGACTGTTGTATTTTTTATTTTTTACTAAAAATAGCGATTTTATTTTGGGTGATACATGTTCGCCTCAGTGAGCAAGTTGATGAGAAATCAGATAATGGAACGGCTAGACGGCCCTATCTTGGCGGCCTATAATGTCACAGCTGCCGCAACATGTCCGCCTTGGCGGTCTCGCCTTTTTTTTTTTTTTGCGGATGCGCTTGCTCCAACTTTCTTTTTCCGTCTTTCTTCCACAGCATTGTGAATCTGCTTTTCGTAATCTTTGCTTCCATTTTTGTTGATCTCTTCGCAGTATAGTTTCCTTTTCTTTTGCTTCTTTTTTTATTCGTATCGAGGACTGTAGTCGCCACAACCTTTTACTTGATTTCACTCGTAACATTATCTTGGCATTTAATATTCATACATCTTCTACTTAGGCCCATAGCGACCTCTTAGTGTTATTACCTTTTTTTTCCTTTTACTTGATTTTTCGTTGCTTCTTGTTTTTATTATTCTTTTCCTAAGCCTTCTTTTACACTCTATCAGTTTTTTTTTTCTTTTTTGCTTTTGCAGTCTTCCGTTTCTTGTTTCAATCCTGACGGACACAACAGCTAGTGTATTATATAGGCCGGCCCGCGTAAAACCCGAGATCATTAAGACGATAGAACTTTTTGGCTGGCTCGCAGATCTATGTAATTCACGGCGCTAATGGTGATACGTCTAACAGCGTCTTCACTCCCCTATATTTAGTTATTTCACGAGTTTATTTTTTCATTCCTCTTCCTTCCCCCAACAAAATTAACCAGCTATCTTTTATATTTGCAAGTTTTCCGGCTTGCGTGAAAATAGGTGAGAGCCGTATTGATTTTGGCCGAGCTCTCGATTTCCTCCCCATTCACAGACGACCAAGCAAGATCTTTTTCGTTTGTTTTCATTTTCTTTCTCCCACACTTTCTCTGTTTCTCTTTACTGCCGCGTTGCAGAATAACAGAAAACGACGGCTACCGTCCGAGTCTAATGATACCGTCTGTCGTCCATTTATTTCAGTCGAAATGAATGAGCCGAGCAGCCGGAGAACATGTCTAGTGTAATGTTCAGAAACATTACACCGTCGACAAGAAGCATAGGCTCATCGACGGTTTGTTTCACAGCCATTTCCGTCTGTGCCCGTTTCGTTTTTCAAGGCGTTTTTGCAGAAGGACCGAAAACGAGAATCGCATTTAGTGAATGACAACGTTTCTTATGGCAGCCATGTTATACGATCGACAGTTTATGTTACACCATCAATGACAATCGAAGATTTAATTACAGACACGCGAGAATGGCACATAATGTACAATTTTATGACATCAGTTCAATTTTTCTTTTTTAACTTTATTTTGTCCGAGTCCTATTTGACTGATTGAATTGTACTGAATTGGCGCATTAAATCTATTGATATGCCCAACTTTAAATTGTCCGAGTATCTTTAAACCTATACGCGAAAAGATTTTATGTTTATCATTGTACGGTAAAAGAAATTCGGAAGTTCAACCAAAATCACGATGAACGAAGGAAATCACTTTAACTTAAACTCTGAGAAAGCTTTAAATCCGAGTGGAGTAAGCTCGCAGTGGTTGCCATGTAATAGGCTTCTCTTGACTGGGCAATACCGTTTGCTAACGCACCGTCTCCGTTGGCTCATATTTGATCTCGACGTTGTAGAAATCTTGTAAAATAAAAATAAACAGTTTAATAGAAAAAGAAAAATATAATCACATTTTCTTTGTAGGAAATGGAGAGAGCAACTGGATTGTCGGCGCCGTCACGGACGACGAGGGCCGCACTACCGTTCTCGCTCGAGTCGGAAATGATTCTCTGCAACTGACGCTCGCCCTCCCCAGCGTCTCTCCAGAGGATTCCGGACAGTATCTGTGCTCACCGTCAAACATGGCACCTGTCAGCGCCTCATTGCACGTCGTGATTGGTAATCGCCCGCTTTCCATTCTCTTTTGTTTCCGTTTCATTTTCGTCCTTTCAGGTTCTTCTCGCCCATTTTCCATCTTTTTTTTTTCTCTAGTAAACTTCCTTTCCGTCTAGATCCCCTGTCATTGATTTAATAACTGAATGGCCCTGTGGGGTATGTCACGCACTCTGCCAGACAATGTCGCGTTCACAGCGCCAAAGGCCACGATTAACTTTGCTTGTGCAACAATTTCTTAGACCTGGTTTTCGATTACTGAATTTTTTTTTCTGGCCTTCAGCAAAAAACAAGGTTACCCTCCTAGCAATGAAACTATATCTGACGTCAATCTACATAATTTAGTAGACTGTTTTCTTGATACAATATCAAGCTCTGTAAGTGCAATAGTTTAATTGGTCTCTAACGCAACAGCAGCAATTAGATATTCGCTGAATCCCTTGTACACTCAGAGTCTCAGTGTGTAAGAGCCGTAGACACCGACTAAATCTTTTGTTATTTCACACTTTGGAAAGGTCGTGCTTGTAATGGGGAAAGAAAAATGCATATAAAAAACGGGGGAACTATAGGTGTCAACTAGTTTGAATCCTTAAAGGGTATCATATGCGAAATCAGCAAGAACGGAAAAGAACTCAATAACCTTCAGATTTTGCAAGTTTCAAACAAGATTGCAAAAGTTATTTTCTCTTCGTTTTACTTTTACTTCAACGGCGTTGTCGTGGTTGTCGCTATCGTGACACGGCACTGTCACCGTGCGAGACACCATTCTTATTTTCCAATAGTGAAAATACCGAATCGGGCAAAAAATAGATAAGGGTATTAAATAAAAAAATTCAAACACCAACTTACATGGCAGATTTTTTTTCTTTTATAAATATCTGTCAAGTAGTGAGTTAACAGATACGCGGCGCCACGTAACGTTTAAAGTTCTTATATCTGTACAGTTGGATTGCAATTTTTAAAACGGAGTAGGATTGCTACCTGCATTAAAAAATAAATAGAAAGACAACCGTTGTCTGCACGAACTCAAATGGTTTTTTAAACAATACGCTTAAACAAGGGAAAATACTCGTCCGGCTAGTGAAGCTGGACGAGATCTGCGAAATCATGCACGAATCGAATTATATATCAAGCTGCCCTTTCACTGACTAAACTTTTACTTTTCAAGGATTCTAACTTTGCTTCCTTTTTTTTTTCCCGTACAACAGCCGTACAGCATAACTTATTCGGTAACATTTTCTTTTCTTTAATGTCACGTTGTAGGCGAACATCCGGCTGCAATGCAACATGGCGACAATGGACGGGAACGCCCGTCCAGCCAACTCTCGATCGTCATTTGCGGTGTGTTTATCTCGCTATTGTCGCTCGCAGTATCCGACTATTGGCGCTGTTTCCACATACTCAGCCGACCGACACAATAAGGACCCGATGACGACAATTCTGCTCGACCTTCCGTTTTTTTTTTTTTTACTCCGCATTATTTCCGTTATTTTTCAACTTACACTTGTGTTTGCGGCCGTGTTAGTGCAACCACAGAGCTGTCGGTCAGCGACGCAATCATCCTTATATAGAGCAATGGTTACTTTCACAACTAGCCGCAAATGGACCTTCATTACCGCCACCAACTGTACCGAAAAAATCCACTAAATGATATTTTGTTCGGCCTACAAAAATTGTACAGACTCCCTCCTCGTAAGATGTTACGTATATAAACTACTATTTGGTGAACTGACATGAAACAGGTTCCTGTATGATGTATGTTCAGGGAGAGCACGCACCGTCAATACGTCAGAAAGATCAACTGAAAGAATAAAGAAAAAAACCAAATGTACAAGAACAGAGCAAGGAGATATCAGCATTCGACTTCGAAAGCCTTAAAACACAATTGGGAGATTGTTGAAAGTGGTCTGCATCTGATTTCGGTGTCCTTGTCTGTACATCCACCTCAGCTCGAAGGCGTTCCTCATGTTTTTAACGCATTTTTTCTTATATTACAGTTTTTGTCGTTTGAGTTGTTTTCAATTTCGTGTGCTTAAGTACGTTAAAATTCAGTGAATGTATATTGAAAGTTCTTCGGCTACGAGATACGTAAGTCCGATTTACGTACTTCCAACTTCACAAGCATAAAATGTCACATAAACGTCGTGTTCACCTCAAAGGATTTTTGAAAAAAGGAAATTCCCCTTCATCTGTCGTTCACGCTGCGTCAAACTGTGGGTCATTTGCATAATGTTCGTGCTGTATAAAAATACCATATATATGATAAAGTCATTTCCAATATAGACGGTTTAATCCTGCTGTGTCGTGATTCCGGTTGTAAAAACAAGACTTATTACATGCCGCACTTAAGAATATAGATCGAAGTCGACTCAACCCGGAACGTTGAGTCCATATAGGTCTGCAAATAATCGGATTATAGTGCTAAAGTTCCCCATAAATATTGAATAAATAATCCTTCGCTTTTGGCTTTTAGATGGAAATTTTTTACGACATGTTGGCTGCAAAAACCTGTTGTCGCTGCGGAGCTGTAGGGCCCAAAGACATTTGGTAGACTTAATTCGACGACTGGAATATTACGTGGTTCCTGCAGGTGAATTTTAATGAAAAAATATGTAGGAGATGGTGACGTACGCATCAGGTAATAATTCCGTAAAACCTGTCCTCACCGAATGCGTCTGTTAACAGTTACGTTGAAAGTTTTCAAGCATCTTGCTTTCTACGGATGGCTGCATCATGAAAATTACATTCCGAATCGCGTTCATTTTTCAATGATTTCTCAAATGCACAGTAATTAATTTCGAAGAACATAGCACTAACAGCAGCTGGTCGGAGCAGTGCATGGACGACTTCCCCTATATCCTCTCCAAAAACTTTGTGCCTTAACTTTTCCTTTTTAACTATTGCAGTGTAATACATATATACGCAAGCACTATAGATGTACACCCAGTATATAGCTACTCCTTGCAGTAACTTTTCTAAATGCCAGTTCTAAACAATACATTATTAGCAGTGTTTTGGCTTGACAGATCGAACTAGCAGTTGGGCTAGTATGAGACAATGTCTCTAATGGAAAGCCGACCAAAAGCTTAGCAAATGCCAGCAAGAGCATATACTGCACATCTTCGCCCTTCGATGTTGAAATGCGAAACACGTATCACATTCGTCCACTTTATTATTCAGCGGTAAATAATAAAGTTAACTGATGCAAAAATCAGGCACTGCGATTTGGAATCCGAAGGAACTGATTTTTGTCTACAGCTATACGAGGACTTAAATGGTCATAATTGAACAGAATTGCATTTTGCAGATGCCTTTTCCGGCTGAAGCTACAGTCTCATTTCACGCAATTTCCGTTTAACGTACTGAATTTAAAAAGCCGACGGGAAAAAAAAAGCATCTACTGGTTATGAAATTTGTTTAAAATTACATCCACCGACTCTCCGCCGCCAACGAACAGTGTCCCACTTGTACCGTAAGGTCTAGACTGTTATAAGGGTCGCAATGAGCCTTCACGCCGCCCGGGACAACGGCCGATTGGTGCCCTCATGACCGTGGCCGGGCTCTAGCCAGGCTTATTTTATTTGGCTTATTTTCCGTTTTAATTACTGTTGGGTATATAGTTGGCACGACACACTTCTTTCGTTAACTAGAAGAATGGCCGTGTGTAAAGGTCAAGAAAGCCTCTTTGAATATCGTCTATGCGTAAAGGATTCCCAGGAAACCTATTATCCAAGAATTTGGCCCATTCGCTTTGTGTGACACTCACCTGTAAAGCAATATATTCAAGATTAAGCGTATTATCTTCCTTGTATACGATAGCGATCATCAATGTCACAGAGCCTCTTGAGAGCAAATTTGTATTCTATTGCCTGCGTGCCTCTCGAGTCTCGACGTGTATTTATCTGCCATGAAGCCATCTATATAATAGTTAAATAAGAATGACATTGCTTTTGTTTGAGCATGGTAAGGTAAGAACATTGTATTACATTTCATTTTACGACGACACGTAGGCAATCATCAAGTTACGCGGGTTACGCCCATTCCGTTCGTGAACGGGGTCGATCCAGTCCGAGCTCACGATTGGAATTCCATAGCCGTTTTCTATTCGACCCAGACGCCATATTTCCATTCGCAATAAAACAATTAAATTGAAGACAATGTCTCTGTCATATATAGGAATCTGTCGATAAAACTTGGGTAGCCATTAAGCTATACAATAGTTTCGCTTATTACTGGAACGCTAGTTGAAGGAGTAACTTTAACGCAAAGTTTTTTTCCTGTGAACGTTGTGCCAACATATACCGATCAAATAAAAACGAACTTATATCATGACAAGTTTATGTTTCATCTTGCACAGCTGAGACTATTGACAAAGTACTGACAATGTAGCGATAGTAGGCCTATACGATGTACGATATCATAGTTTCACACATGATATCGTTGCGATTAAAAATCATTTGTTTACTGCCACTTAATACTGAAACAAGATGTGTCCTTCTCAGCATCGTCTTTTCATCCCGTTACAGGTGATCAGATTCCAACGCCAGCCGGGTAAAATTCTATAGTGCGGACACTTGGATAAGATGACTCCGCTTATGTCTCTCTCTCTCTCTAGCCTGTTAATGTGCATTAAACACTTTGCAGATTGCAGGTCACTCCGTTGGATTCAAACTAGAGATTACAACGCCTTCCGCCGTTAGATGACGGAATAATGTACGGTTATTAGTTTTCTATCCGTGTGTGTCCGAGCCCGGAAAAACTTACCCATCTAGCGACTGTAAAACATCATCCGGTTCATCAACGGATTCGACTGCTGGTACGTTTGGCTTTCCATATAGAAGCAACGTTTTGTTCCGTATTGATTATCCAGTTTCTAACTTAGGATCCGAGGCAACCTATCGCATCCATTCAAACATGTTGAACTTATACAACCAATACTCATCGGGGATTTTTGCTTTTCAACTCCTTCGGGGTCAAGAAGCAGTTTGCAATTTAACGCTGAATCGCTTCCCTTCCATTAATTCTCGGAGATGAGGAGCATCCTGGCCTGATATGATTATGTACGAAAAGGTTGAAAATGGGCTATTTCTTGACGAATCCGAATGGATTTATAATTGCATTTCGTAAAACCTCCGTGAGAAGGCAAGTTTTTAAAAATTTTCCCCATACATTCGACAATCCTTTCCAATCATTTTGTACCCCGAAGATTGCAGGTAAATGTATGTCCTTTACCTGTCTAGGTTAAGTTGAACGAGCTTAATATTATAGTAAGCTATCTCCTTTTTACGATTAAAAAAAAAATTTGATTGAATTTTTAGTGCGTGTACACATGCAAAGCAGCAATAACGTAACTGGGTAACAAACCTACTCATATCTGAAAATGCGCACAGAAAAGGACAAAATGTTAAAAACTGTTTCAGCGCAGTTGGCTTAGTTCTTACTGAGGTTCTGTCTCCCTGCATGGATAGTTACTCGTACAAAAATTTGTCTAACATGATTGATGCAAAGTCAGGTGAAAACTTCTACATTGTAAATGCAGCCACTGTTTGTTCGTTGGAAACAGGCAATCTACTAGAGTAAATCCAACAAAAGTCTACACGGTACGATACAAATCAAACAGATTTTTTAAAATTTCTCTTTTTATTCCGGCAAACTAGACAAAACACACACTCGCCATCCAGCGATGAAGCGCAACAGCATAAAGTATAGTTAGCAAGCCCTAGCGCTCGATGGCGTATCCAGTCTCTCCTTGACAAGAATACTCGCCCTTGCTATTTACTGTGGCACTGCAATAAATTCAAGTAGGACGCATATTCACTTAAAATTATTCCTCAATATGCAACGCCTTTGACTTTGCAAAAGTTAATTAAGGCGGCAAACTATGCGAGAGTTCCGTGAAACTTGTCTTTTCAAATGTTTTGGCAAAATAAAGTATTGTATGAACAGTATAAGTACTGAGTTTCCTCATTTCTACTGCGTGTGCTGGGTATTTCCATAAGAATGGTATAGTTGCCCATGAATTATCCCACGCATAAAGAAAGAATAAAATGCCGTACCCTATACGCACATAGAAGAAAGACCTAATGCATTTTGGCAGTTCCGAGGCCTATAAGAAGGGCTATCTGGTTTTTCTAAAGGGCAACTGTAACGAAAATAGAAACATTTTCTGTGACGAGAAAATCACAGTGTGTATTCCTGCCGTAATAGCTGGTTATGAAAGAGTGGGCGTAGCGGAAATGATTTAAAGAATGAAGTCCATATATAAGGAAAGAATCCACTCCCAGCTAAACATCCAGCTCACTTTCCAAATACTACTCTTAAAACCATTGAAAAAAATGTGGCATTTTCATTTGCGTGGTAATATAGCGGTCTAAAACAACTCTATGTGCCATGGTCCTACCACTTATTCAATCAAACGCAAATAATAGCCCTGGTTTTAAAATATTAAACAATGACGTTACTGGGACTCCCAGGTTTCTTTGGACATTGACGTAGTGCGTCTATTGTAAAGAGGAGGCTGGCGTAATTACAGGGACATAAATTACACCGGCCTTTGAGAATGAATGACGTCCAGTCAGACCTAAACAACTATGATTGTATTCATGACGGAGAGATCATACAAGTGGTTTTAGGTGCGAGGCTAATATTTTGATGAGAGGAAATTCTTTAGCCTGTACATGTTTTCGTTTATTCCAATAATGTAGGAAGAAGTCATAAAATGAATGTCAATAAATTAAAATTGCAATATTTCTGATGCCAAATGAATGAACCCTGTTGAGCGAGAAACAATAATGCCGTCACTCTGCGTTAAGGGTTTACATAGTATTTCGTCGGTTCTTGAAAACGTATTTCTTTCGGCGTCACTTGCCAAAACAAGAGACGGCGTTGAACGCACATTGCTTCCAATAGGACCGTTTTTTCATCAACTCTTGAGGGTTCCGATTGTTGCGCAGGCGGGCCATGATCTGCTTTGCAAAGAGACTGAGGAAGACAAAAATACCGTTTAAAAGGACGAACGTGCGTGAAATTCGTAACATATCACATCTTCGATGCGTATAAATGCATTACTAATTCAATAAAGCTGTTTCCACACTTCCTTCATCCGGTGCCGCCTTTGACTGTAAGTTAAAAATAAAATGCAAATAAAACAAATACATGATAATGCCAAAACAAATGTAGAAATTTAACCACCTCAATGTCTCCAACGAAGTCAATAAACTCTGGATCGTCTGGATCTGTTGGTTTTGCTGCTGCCAGGGCAGCTAAGTACAACACGATGGCTACAGGAACAATTGCACAAAACTTCGACGTCATCCTTTTTTTTCTAAAATTATGGAAAACGTCCGAAGATTAGCTATATGATCAAATTGTATTGCACTTGAATTAGCGCTGGCACACCTATGGACCCCGCCCGTTTAAAGAAAATTGCGTTCCAACTAAACAAGGCCCGTTATGGATATGTTATGTGAAGTAACAAGAACGCTAACTAAAGTAATGCCATAAACGTCTAAAGGTACGAACAACGCAATCCAGAAGGAAAGAAAAATCTTAAGTGTTATGTGCTTACAAGTGAAGAGAATTTTTGCGCAGCAGCAGTCTTGGCCCGTCTGTGGCGATCTGCCCGTCAACACCGACTTATATAGGGAGAGACGCTGCTGGTGGGCGCGCAGTCTAAGCTGACGTGGTTGTCATTTTCGATATGGGTAGAGATGGATCTCATTTCCTAAATGCGCACGGCAATCAATGTTTTCCTTGATTGCTCAGACTCATTGACGGCAACGGGTCTGGATTTAAGTACTTCGAAATATCAACAAACATTTGTTTTAGATTAGTCATCAAACCTTATTGCTGTATCCGCAATCATCAAAGGCCTAGTAACTGGGCGTATGAATAGTATAAACCTTATAACAATAATAGAACTTAACCTTACCCTTGAAAGTATGCCGGATAAAAAAACATTTTTATTAGCCAATAATTTTGCGGGGAAAATAAAACTACTGGGAATTTTCTTTTTACTTCTTCCAAGTCTGTTGTTCTACACTGGGGTGCAATGGAAGTCCTTGGATGCAGGACGCGCACGGCTCTCTTCACGATGGAAGCAAAGAAAATTTGGGCTGATAAAGATGCTTAGTATAATGTCAGTGGTAACAGCTTAACGTAACTTAGCTACTGATGCTTGCGTAAATGAGAACGGCTTAAATTCATCCGTTTTCTGACGCAGAATATTGTACTCAGGGTTTAAACGCCCTCTCTTATACTGCGTCACGACGTATCCATCAGGACTGACGCATGAAACGTAATGTGACTTGCCATAGAGGAGGTAGCTG
This sequence comes from Daphnia sinensis, assembly GCA_013167095.2. NCBI lineage: Eukaryota > Metazoa > Arthropoda > Branchiopoda > Diplostraca > Daphniidae > Daphnia > Daphnia sinensis. The sequence continues at coordinate 1,364,360 of CM023188.1, read as the reverse complement.
CTCTATTACTGATACTTCAATCTTAAATTTTTTCTGCCCTAATGCGGATACCTGGGAATCATCATAGCATAATTTTGCATTAAAACTGCTGTACTCATGAAACAGATCAATTCAGCTCTATTGCCCGACTGTTTATACCTATCTACTAAACGATTGTTTCCACTTATATTAACATCTTAAATGACCATCACTGTCAGCAAATCTATTATAAATCTTAGAACGTGACGCAAACGATTGTGGTTTCGCCCGTCGTTCATGAAGAAAGGCTATTCTTCTATACATGAGCTATACTTAAAGAAACTCACTGCCCAAAAGGTTGAAGTGTCCATAACAGAGTCGTTTGCCTGTAACTGTCGTACATCTGGGCTGTCTTATGAATAGGCTACACTCAAAATACGTATTTGCATAGCTAACGAAGATAGTAACATCATAATATTGCGAATACGAACTACGTAAAACTAGATCCCAGCAGTTTTGTACAACTTTTTTCCTTTTTTTTGTGAAATCTTTTTGCACGATGAAGATAAAATGGAATCATATCTTACGCCTTTTCATACATTTTTAAATCTTACTTTTCCTTTGTTAAATTGTTTAACTAGAAAGAAGTACAGCTGACAGTGAAACTGATGGTATAATGACAGCAAATGCGCTTTTATCGGAATGGATTACTTATAAATATTTTAGACACTAATATTGCATAAGAAACAGACATCACTGGGAATAGGATTTATACCGAATATGCGAGAGATGGGATTTATAAAAATTTCTTCCAACCTCCGTATATCAGTTCCCATGTTGAGTGGGCTATGCATTCGAGCGGAGACCTTTTCTTTTTATCCCCGATCCATTCCAATTAGGACACCACTATCCTGTTTTTTGCTCATTCCCTTTCTTAAAAAAAAAAAAACAACATAGCTTTTGGTGCTGCATTTTTTTTTACTCGATAAGACACGCACTTGATTATACGCAGCTTATACTTCTTTTCAACATCATTAGGGAGAAAATGAGATGGTAAAACAAGAAATATCAAAATAAATGTATGCTATTTTTAACTGTATTTTTGCCGGAATACAATTGTTATGCTGGTACATCCGTTTTCACAAGACCACGAAAATAGTTTTAAAAGGACGTTATGAAGGTGCCAACAGGTAAACACTTCGCAATACCGACCTTGCGGGGATCAGGACTTGTAACGTTTATTTTGTCGAAGGTATGTCTTTGTTAATCATATGTTTTTCTTTGCATTTTGCGTTTTTTCAGAGTTTGAAGCAGGAATTATTATTGGTAGAGGTATTAGCGGAAGCAGGAAACTGCGTTGAAGTAGCATCGCCAGTAGACTCGCTGTGACGATTGGCCGCGCCGTTCAAATGCGATCTGCGTATCAACAAATGCAAGGTTACTGAGTTTGCACCATCTATTATGTCATATAAAATGCGTTTTTTTTTTCTTACATACAAAAGTCATTGTTGAGTTCAGCTGTCCCGAGACCCAAGTAAATAATATCAGAGGCTTATACCTATTGTTCGATATCTCTTTTTCGACGTAATAAAGAAATTTCAGCTTTCCAACAGTTTCTAGGAAATTGTGCCGGTTAGCGAAAGGCAAACACGAGCTTCAATTGGATTTTTACCACTTTCTACCGAAGGAGAATATAAATATATGGAATCTGCTTTGTATAGGTCAACCACTTGTACAGAAAGTATACCAATAGGCGGTGTTGACGTTGGCTAAAAAACACCACACAACTTTTTACTTCGTAAATGGAGGCGAAAAGTTTAAAGCGATTCTGAGAAAAAACTACGGAGGACAACTTCAACCGAAACATTTTCTAGCGTTTCCCGAGAGAACCACCAATCGGAGCCAATCTTAACTTGGAAGTTCCTTCTTATAGCTAAATTCTACTTAATGCGTAGCAACCCAGACCCACTACACTCCGATCGGACAGTGTGTTTAAGAATAAAATTCGGCACAACAACTTACGCGAGGCTGCGCAAACGCTTTCTGTGGGGTAAACGGGTCGTCGTTCGTGCTTTCCGCTGAGTGTTTCGATAATTGGTCGGCTTCTCGGTGTTGGTTTATCTCATTAAACTCCTGTGATTGACTAGATTGATGCACACTCAACGGATATTGCTGTTGATGTCGCGGCTTGTAGTTGTTTGCACGCTGAGCAACCATCACAAGCTTATTAAGCAAAGCAACTGACCGTTTAACCTGTCGTGAAAACAAATAAAATTGTTTAGATTTCTTTGCTACAAGAGGTTGGCAAGTAAATATAGAAAATGTGTTAAACGTAGGACATGGTGGAATAAAGTATGGGAACTAAAATCGGATCTTTCCCGTCCCATCTGAAGTGTATAGGGAAAAAAAGGTAGGAAGTCCCACTTGCAAAGCCTTTGAGTTTTTTTTAATAACTGCGTTGGGACAACGTCGTATAAACTCTCTACAACATTTGTCTAATTCATATTGTAAAAGATGAGCAAAAAGAAAAAAGATTCACTAGTTCTCATCCAGTCCCGTACAGCTTATACTGCCTTTTACCTACTTTCTATATGTTAAGTAAAACCAAGCTTTTGTTTGTATAACTTCTTTTGCTTTTGTCTTTATTGGTTGGAAGAACAGGCTGTTTTAGTACACGGCGTTTTTGCTCGTTCACTATCAAGGATCAGTCGTGATACTATATCTCTGGCAGTTCAGTTACAAGACTCTTCGTTTTCTTTTTATAGGCTTGAATATTGAATAATGGCTTGCGTGAGTGCAGGCTATGGTTCTTGAATGTTATGGCGTGAATGCTATATAAACGAGTTTCATTACATGCCATCTTTTTAAAGCCCCTCGGTTCATTTGAAAAATTCAGATAGAGAGGTTGGGAAAAAAGAATATGCTATACTACCTCATCGCATAGTAATTAAAGCCACTACATTGTTAATTGTGTGTGTGGAATTAACCTCCATAAAAATATTTTATGGCACGCTATGGACCAACTCTCTCTCTATTTGTGTACGACAATCGTGCAAACACGGCCACAGTTTCCCTTCTTCTTTCAAGTAGTTATGTCTCTGGTCAAGTGTATTTGGGAAATCTAACTTCGATTTAAGTCTAATGAAATGGCAGCGGATTAGTTGGATGGCGACAACAGATTTTTGTAAATGTAATTAACGTATAATAAATTAAGGGAAAAAGTGGTTTTACATCAGTTACTGTATTGGGCTAGCTAAATCAAAAGTAAGTTTCTATTCTAATCCAGGCAGTCTTAACGTAGGGAATGATGGATCCCACACAATCGCCGAGTTGAAATAATGAATCGTGAATAATACTATGGGGTTGCCCCAACCTTCCTGTTAACCCCAGGTTCTATCACTCTGTGAAAATAAAACATGCGTATCCTGAATGACTGTCATATTCAATTGTAGTGATGAAAAGCCGTTTCGTATGTTAAGATGTTTTTTAAATGGCAATCAATAAAGCAGGGCAAAAAATAAAAACAAAACAACAAACTGCCATGCCCGCGTTCTTCACCATAAGACGTCTGAACTTTTAGATATGGTCTTTGCATGGTAAATTACAGGCGGTTAGTGCGCATCGATGATTAACTGAGATACTCACTGTCGGCAAAGGCTGACGCCAATCTTGATGCTTTTCGTTTGTCGATCGATCATCAAATTGCCTTTCCAACGCAGCTCCGGCTGCTCCGTTAGCCACGATTATAGTTAATATCAGAACACAACAAGCCGACGCTTTGAATTCTGGATTGCTGATCAACATGATTTTAACTATATCTCTGCTCCTGTATTTCATAAGAAACCATGAGTTGAATTAGTCGCAAACATTTTTATTTCAACATGCGCATTGGAGGAAATATTTTGTTCTTGTTTGGCTTTTTCCGTGTTTGTATGTGTCTGTCTTACAGGGGGTTCCCATTCACCGGATCAGCACAGGAAAATGATGTTATTGATTCAGCTTTTAGGCGATTAAAATTAAATTTAGAAAATTACGTAAAATTAGGTTGAGGCCGTAGAAAACGATGTGGCATAGACAGGCTAAAAAAATAATCGAATCTCATCAGGTATTTCTTCGAATCCCACAAACATTCCTTTTTTTAATGAATGGAATCAGGTTGCCCCAAAGCGTATGCCCATAGAACATTGTGTTATTCTGCATTTTTACACAAGGTCATGCAACCTTATATTGCCAATGACACTAAAGCTAAATACGGTTATTCGATACACTACACGAAGAATTAGAACGATGAAACAATCTACACGTCACCAACACGGAGCCTGTCATTTTTCATATTAAAACTATCGTTTATTCATTCGTGGTCAAGTGGTTTAAATTTTATCGGAATGAATAAATGACTGATGCTACCCTAAGATGTGTGGGTGGTGTAGGCGAACCGATTTCGTTCATGAAATCTTGTTGCATATACCTCTAAAAAGTCAAAGAGTCACAACGGTGCAATTAGCCGTTGTTTCTATACGGTACGTTTTCTTGACTAACAACGGCTAGGATAGCGCAAGTTATTTCCTCTGGCAGCTATACGCACAGTGTTTACCTCCCAATGCCAATTAGTTGAAAGTTGAATACATTTAAAGTCAATAACACAGTTTTAATACTCACTCATTATTCAACAAAAATTGAACCTTTTCACAATCGTAATATTTCCATAGTTTAAGAAAAATGTGAAAACGAAAGCTTTCCAACTCTCGTAATAACACTGTACCTTGTTTATGGTACTTGTTCGTTCCAGGTGCGTTTCTGTGAATGAACTGACACACAGGAACGTTTTCAGCAGCGCCGTTCCACAAAATTAAGTATCCTTAAATGGACTCACTTACCAGTATAATACAACCTGTCGGTGATAGCTCTGCAACTGGGCAATTTCCGTGGGACGTGAGTTGATCCTCCGACGGAGCAAGCTTCCCTTTTTTTGTCTCTTTTCGAATTACCATCTGCCTCTCTTCACACTACACCGGCAGTTGCGCAGTGCAAGCTTCCGCATATAGAGAGTTTAATTTGAGAAATAAAAGTCGAGATCAATGAAAAAAATTGAACGGGCCTGTTAAAACACGATCTGTATCGCCCATGCCACTTGATATATTTGACGTGTTTCTAAATGGAACTGACCGTCAATAGAAATGACGGAGACAGCACATTCATTAGTGGATATTGATTCGTTTACCATGATAATTTACGGGATAGATTTGGGACACGGAAGTGGGATGTTCGTTATGTTCTATTTTTGTCCAATTTGTTACCGTGTGTCTTGAGAGACACCCCCGCAAAGGCTTAAAGCCAAGTTCAATTCCAGCTAAATCTATGGTTTTCCATGAATAAAAATGCGTAATTTATGGGCACACATGTGATACGTGTTGTGCTGAAGGAAAATTTCACATTGCATTGAATTTCTAAAAATTTAAGTTTGACTCTTCTGTGCCCTTTATAGTGGGATGCAAGCCAATCCAATGACAGCTGAAGAGAGGCTTAATTCTGATATGCTATTACAGCCGATAGAATCCACTCAAAGCGCAATATTTTTTAAACTGAAGGTATCACGACTAACTGAATTATTTTAAAAGTGCCTTCCTGTTTTCCCACGTTGAAAAGGCTAAATCTTTTTCTTTACTCTTCCCTGCTTTTTCCTTTTTTTCATCTTTCTTTTACTTTTGCATGTAATTTGATACCTTTTCTCTACCCCGCCTTATTTTCCTTTTTACTGTACGTCCTAATCCCAATTTTCCAGACATGGTGTCTAGCTCATTAGAAACCCAATTGTATACCGTATAACCAGTAATTAACTCTTAGCTATGTAAGAGCTAACGGTGAATTTCATGCATCAAAAACTTTCTTTTCTGGAGATCCAAAGTTCAAGCCTAAAAAATATGTTTTCTTTTCTTTTCTTTTGTGTTTTTGTCCCATAATAAAATGTAGGGTAAGGGTAAGAAAAGTAGCAGTACGTGTCCAAAAAAAAACGAAAATTTTGTCGAAAACCGAAAAAATAGCAAGTTAACAGGTTGGGTAAGATATTTAGGATACTAGCGATATAATGATGAGGACGAGGTTGTATTTCATGTTTTCGCTGCTTAGTCTTAGTCATGCGAAAAGCTGTGACAAAAATTAGGGACGACGGCATGTCACAAAAGCTTGTTCGTTTACTTTCGTACGTTATGTGCTATACAATACAATCCAGTCACTTTCACCCTGGAGCATGACACAAAGATAAATAACAAGAAATACTTGTTGAGAAAACGCGGTAAAGTAACGACAGTGTGTGAATGGCAATATTTGAATGCCGTAATAAACTATTTGTGTTGAATCCAAGAAACTCAGGTGAAATAAAAGCAACATAAAAACAGAAGAGGTTTCATTTCAGCCAATACACTGCAGGCACATAATCTGCAAACGTAACCACCCACCAATTCCGCCTGTGATCTCAAGTTGATGAATCAATCAGTATAGCTTCGTATGTTGCACGTAAGCTGAATATGTAAGTCACGGTGGCGACAGCCCAGAGTTGGAAACTATTTGATTATATTATATTCATTGGATTTATAGTTGGATTCCTTAGACAACTCTACAAGAAAAAAAAAGCTTTGAATAAAGGCAAGCGTTACAACTTCGGCGTCACCTTAGCGTTATCTATCGGCATTGCTTTCGGCGACGTGACTAAAATGTTGGTATGAAATGTCAATAGCTTTATCGAGCTTTCAATGAGGTCTTATCATCATGAAGTCAAATCACCGTTTGCGCAAAAAGCTTTAAATTGAATTCGACGCTTCCGCACATCCATTTCAATGAAAGGTGCACTTTCGGTGAATCATCAATTGATCGAGAACTCCCCGGATTATGCGAGTAGGATAACAACCTTACGGGGTTCGGAATCAAGACCACATCAACTTGGTAACGCGTTACTAAGATTTCATGCAATTTCTCATCGACATGAATATCTATGATCTAACCAAGAACTGGGGTTGGTATTCACCCAAATTACGTGAGCCAGCTCTTGAAAAAAAAAATCGTTCTATTCAGTCTAGAACAAGGTCCAACACAAAACCATAAGTCCCCCATTTTACTGATAAATGACGTATTCATATTACAGGCTAGGGCGATTACAATTTGCACAAACATGGTCATAACCGGCACGAGGGCAAGCCTTGCTTTGACATCTTAACGCGTTGCCCAAGGTTACGTAGTTGGGCTGTTGAACGCTTGTGGTCCACACCCCGCAATGGCCACGTGAGTTAACAGCAGGTGCAACCTGTTGGAAACGACAAGAGCTCCTGCATATTGGTAGCCGTAGAAATGGCATTCTTGATGAATAATGCATAGGAATCATTGTTAGAATAGAATTTCTTATTGTCATCGTGATATAGACAATTCATCTGTCAAATAGACCAACATGGCTAAAACGGACGTTGAGGCACTTCATCAAGTTGAACGAACCAACAAAACTTTGCTTTTTAAGGCACAATTTGGAAAACATAGGGAACGTTTTAGACGTATGTCTTATCCTTAATTAATTTCATTGAAATGAGTGATATAAAAGTTGCTCTCGCATTTAATAATTTCCCTTTGTTTGCTTTTAGAGCTTATAAAAAATTTGAACAATGCGTTTACAGCTACTTTCGAATGAAATTACAGAACAATAAGGAAGAAAAGTTCTGCTTCTTATACGCGTGAATGGCCTGTTAATTTTTTACCTCGTGGAAGAATCATATAGCCAAGAATCCCGGAAATGTTTCGTATATTCCAAACCGAAAGTTTGTTTACGAATAGCAAAGGGAGAGTGCGAAGTACAGATGGGATTTAAGCGGGTTTAAGAGCCACGACAGTCCGCATGAAACCCGATGCAAAAATAGCGTTCACGATTTTTTAAACTGCCGTGCTCAAACTGAGAGAGAGAGTCGGCGATCAATGCCGTTCCAAATATGCCACTATCCAAAAAGGTGAATAGGATAGCCTTACCCTTAAACACGCATTCATAATAATCGTAAAGCATTTAGGACCACCTCGGGGTTGGCCGGGGCAGCGATTTGACTCAAGGAACCCCCCCAAAAATATGAAGGAAACAGAAAACGCTCATCCAAAAACCTTAAATAAACCGTACCGAAGGCAGTAATTTATGGCATCTATAAGAAACAAAAATAGCGAATAAAAACAATGTAACCATAAAAACACGTAAAGCGTTCCCTGCACCGAAAGGCCACCAGCGGCGGCTCCATGGGCGTTGGCTTGTGGAAAAGCCGCGAGCGTTACGGTCATTCCGGCCACATAATCACAAGAGGCAGATTTATTATTATAAATAGTTAACCAAAAAAAAAAGCGACAAATAACAGATGAAACGGCATGCTCGTGCGCGCATGGCGGAATAAATTTGTATGTGCACGACAATTTTCTTACCAGATAATTTGAAGATTTCTGTGGTTCGTTCTTGACGACCTCGGATTCTTCCGGAGAGGTAACCCCATCGCAGCAATGGCTTTCAATGGTATGGATTCCCTATTGGAAGGTTGCTTCTCCCAAACCATAACCTTGGAAGAGTTCTAAGACTGGAATGAAACAGACCACAAGCGCTACACAGTCCGTTTTTAGAATCAATTTCCAGGAATTATTGCGGGGAACCGACGAGCTTCAGTTTGTTTTTGTTTTCGCGTAGGTGCAATTTCGCTAATCCAAGGCCTCCAAAAACCAAGTCTCAAGTTCGTTTTAAGGATTGACAGTCTCGTCGCGCTTTGCATTTGCATGACATTTGTATTAAGAATGGCTTTATTGCCTTCTTTTTCCGTAAACGCTCTTCTTACTCCGGATTGTCAGAACTGAAGGCTACAGGGCAATTTCAAGGCGTGGTCGTCTCACGCTATTCCCGCAGAATATTCTGACGTACTCACTAGATGTCTAGGATGAGATTCAATGAGATTTTTTCTTCTTCCTCATATGGTTAGGTTTTCCTATCGAAAGCTGCCACAGAACTTTTGGGGGCATACGTAACTTTTGACCTACAATGTTTCTTGTTTTGTGTTACACTTTCGTGAAAACAACTTTCTAGACACTCGTGCCCCGCTTCCTTGTCATCGCAGTTTACATCCAGCGTACCATCCCCCCAAGGTGAAATGTAGGGTGAAGGCGATTCAGCGAAAATTCCGGTCAAGCAACACTGTAGTGCAAAATTGACCTCAAGCTTTTTTAGGTTATTGGAAAATTCTCGAAGCAAACGCTAAACCAGTTTCTACAAAGTTCACAAAGCGCATCGAAATTCCTTTTTTTTGTACTTCTTGATGACCTGCAAAATTGGAAGGGAAAAGCCCTTCGAGCCCTCTCTCCCATGAAGGCCCGTTGCGTTCAATTAACGCCAGTCATTTTACATCAGCAGTTCAATGACACGGATACTTGGTGGCCAAACAAATATACATGAACATTCAAATGCTCTTCCTGTTTGCTCGCTATTTTAGGTGCTATTGTTTCACCGTAAAAACCGGATACACCGCTCTAGTAATCCTTTCGTTTTTTTTTCTTCAACGGCATTCATTCACGCGCCCGACAGTGCATGCTATTACTCTATAAGACATTTTCACAGCCAATTGGGCGTGAAGAGGTTGAAAAATAAGAACAGAGGATGAAGAAAGGAAACCACGTCTGACGTCTGTTTTTCTGTTGAAATTCAAGAATCACGCCACCGTCACGTCCCAAGGTCGTTACCGAAAGGCATTCTTTGTCAGATTGTCCTATAGGCTATGCTAGTACACCTACAATAGGTTTTTGCCCGCACGCCAGCCACTGCGTGTATAACTGGTTTGGCCAGCCTTCAAACTTTTTTCCTCTTGGAATTCAAACTTTTTATTTTTTTCTTCCGAACTTAAGAAAAATTGTGAAGTCATGTTGTATACAAACAAAACGAAAACGGCCAGGGACTGTCGTTAAACTTTGTTCAGGGGTAACCTTATATACACGTGTAATGTGAAATAGACCGTAACTGAATTCGGAAATATTTCTGTCCTCGAGCTCTTGTTCCGTTAGTTTCTCATTTCCGTCTTGAAATTTAAAGGACCAATCAACTGATTAAGGCAAAGTGTCCAAAGAAAGTGGAGAAAATCTCCGTGTATTGAATGGCATAATCGCTCAGTAAATAAAGAACCAACTCCGAACGGTCACATGACACAAAACAATGATGAGTTTTTAGCACATTGACCAATATTTACATTAAAAAAAAACACACACATTCAGACCGAGTACTTACTCGCTCCAACAATTCATTTATAATTAGCATACGAGAGACAAACATTAATTAATAGCACGGGAAAATAAAAATTTGATTTGATTTGATTCATTTCGTCCCATTTGACCACTACTTTTGTTCCGCGTCCGCTTTTCACGCTCCGTATTTTTCTCTAGGGAACTAGAACAAGGCGGAAAAGGAAAAAAAACAAACAAATAACCATTAAGTGAAAATTCACACATCCACACATGGCCATCAGTCTAAATGAACACGCAAGGTCCCTTTTTATATCTCTTACCGAAGGAAATTGTAGTGTCCGTAGATGGAAGAACTGGACGAGAGACCGGCACTCCTTTCGGTAGAATCGAACTCAAAACTTGCTTGAGATGATCGCTGACATTGGCGAAACAATATTTCTCCTCCTTTTTATCCCATGCTGCCAGAATTGATTGTAACATCTGATTGAGAAGAACATTTGAATAAAAAATAGTTCCCACAAATCAAGTTTACACAAGCCATCGCCATTTAAGAGGAAATAGTTTTACCTTGAGCGTGGTGTGATCAATCTGATTGACCCTACCCATATCCAGAACGACGACTCGGTTTTTGGTTTCGACGTCGATGGACACTTTGGTCAGCGCGTTGCGGAATCGTTCCACCGACGGGAAATAGAGATTGCGGTCCGCTTGCAAAACGACACGCTCCTCGTCAGCTTCCTGTTGTACATTTATTGTTATTAGCACACACTCACCCTCGGCTTTCCAAGACGTGAAATAATTATGCGTTTTACCTTGTAGCGTGTTAAAGTAGACTTCGAGCGGCTGCCTTCATATGCCAGCAATAACAAATGCATCTGAGCGCCAATGAGAATGCCGTATTCCATGTTAATCAACAAACAGCAAAGGAAAGTGGTGATGAACGGAAACAGCTCAATACCTTCATCAATCGATTGAGGCAGCAAAAAAAAAGTAAAGTAAGAATTTTTGTCTAGATGTAAATGAAAAGAGAGAGCCTTACGTCGTCCTCGCCATAAAGAAGGGATTTCATGGTATTCTATCATGGGATAGACGGCAGTAATGATGACGGCCCCAAGGATCGATTTGGGGATGAAGTAAAACGTGGGCATCAAGAAAGCCAAAGCAAAAAGAACCACACAACCTGGAACCAGAATGAAAAACATCACAAACTGTGGTAACCACGACGTACCATTTCGAGCAATAAAAACTAAATATATTTACCATTAATTAAACTTGCGAATTGCGTTTTTCCACCGGATGCGGATAGGACGGAACTCCGAGAAAAAGAAGCTGTCAGTGGGATGCAGCCGAAAAAAGAGCAGAAAATCGAACCGGCTCCCACAGCGATCATTTCCTGCGTCGAATCGGTTTTCGCCCCATTACCTGCGCAAAATACGAAAACGTTCATTCCCCGTAAGAATTCACGTTGCATCCAAAACAAATAAAAGAGAAACAAAAATAAAATTCTTACTGAATGCTTTGGCGATGGCGACTTGTTCAAGAATCGCAATAACGGGAACCAATATCATCCCTGGTCCCATGTCTTTGAGGATTTCGGGAAATGTCACGAGCTCATACGATGTTTGATTGTCCGAGTCAGAGTCCGTCCAGTTGGATGGCGCAAATTCCTCCTCCGGACGTTCAAAGCTGAAAGGCGGAATTTGGAAATTCGGAATGCCACACTTGACTTCACCTAAATCATTTTGGGCAAACAGAATGTTTTTGCGTAACAGCCATTCTTTTATTCAAATGGTTGACATTACTCACCTAGCAACTGGAATGGCCGGCTACCGTAGGTTTCAAACACATACGCTATCACGCAGCCGAGAATGACCGCCAAGGCGTTACGACATGTTGACACAAACCACAAAGCCTTTTCTACATAAGGGTTATGAAGACAGCAACCAGCGTTGAACCACTTCTTGATGAGTGTGAGATTCTACGCAATAAATGACAGGGCCAATGTTATCTATATTCATTCCGCATGTACGAAATAAGGGGGCCCATTTTTTATAGTGTACAAAGGCCCGGAAAATGCATCGCCTACCTTGAGCAGCATTAGGAAAGCGATGAAGACGAATCCTAGCACAGCGTCCCACACACGAATGCTTCTCCAGTACTTGAAAATTCCTGGAAGGACTTTCGTGAACGTCGAGCCGCGAAACGACAAACCAAGAATGGTCTTAAATTGAGAGAGAATAACGGTGACGGCGGCCGCTGAACAAAAGCCCGATATGACCGGTGCCGATATAAAATCCATTATGAATCCTGTTTTGTTATCCAAGCAATTGAAATAAGCATCATAATATCGATAGAGGGGGGAGGGTATCATTAGTTCACCAGCCGTTGACAGGTGAACAACCCAATAACAAAAACTGGACGGACGGCATTGTACCTAGATTGAGCAGCCCAGCTAACAGCTCTATGCATCCGGAGACGAACGAGAGAATAATTGCATAAGGGGCACCTCCAAGCTGGACATACTGGTGGGTCATGAGAGCCATGACCGCTGTAGGGCCCATGGTAATTTGACTGACGGAGCCCAGCAGCGCATAGATGAAGGGCCCAGCAAACGCCGTGTACAACCCGTACTGTTTTTTTGTTTGGAAGCGTGAAGTGAGCTCTTTACTGATACTTGAACACGGACCTTACACTTGATTATGCTTTAAAAGAAACATACCTCAACAGGCACTCCAGCAACTGCTCCGTAAGCGATGCCTTGCGGAATAGCTGTAAGGGCAACAGTGAAGCCAGCCATGCAGTCGTGGAAGAGCGATTGTAGCGTGTACTTGGGTAGCCACTCGATCATGGGTAAGCGACGTTTGAGCAGCTTGGTAGTGCACGTTTTGCGGATGCGCCTCTTGGCTCGGGTCACCACCTGCTGTCCAAAGGAGACGTCCTTGTCTATGTGGTCCTCGGCTGATCCGCCACCCTCCGACCACGACACGCTCCTCTCGGACGACGCGGAGCTGACGGATCCCGGGTCCATCTGGAACGAGGTCTCTCCGTTCTTCTTGTCGTCGAATGAGAACGACAGTTGGAGGGACGAATCGCCAATTTTGTTATTCATGTTGAGATGGAAGGGTCCTGAAGAAATTAATCCGGATAGAGAATACTTCGTTTTTGAGGAGGGAAATGGTATCGAATTTTTGTCAAATCAAAACAATATCGCGCACAATAAAAAAACACTTGATCTAGATTTAAGAACATGAGATGTCAAAGAAACATGTCTGGCACGAGCTTTGTTTTTAAAGAGCCGAAGAACGTTCTAGTTACGAGACTAGAAAACGGTACTTCCCGCAGCGAACGACGTACACAACTGGCGCCATTCAGTAACTTTCAGGTACCTTAAGAACGGCGGAATAATTGTTGAAACGCAAGGCAGAAATACGGAAGCGGAAATGTCAAGGGTGTGTGGACAGTGGACCGCAACGGAATTACGTATAAGCCTATGAAATGTAATGATTTCACTCAGTGCCCACAGACCAAGGCCAATCGATGGAAATTGGTTTCAAGTCGAAAAAGAAATCGGTGCAAGTTGTTGGCGACTCTCTCGAGTTGTGAGATCAAAACGTTAAAATCCCGTGCGAAAAACCAGTTGCGATGAAGCTTCTTGCTCACGGCAACTTGCAGAGAGAAACAAACAAACGACACGAGAACCAGTTTGACCACTCGCAAACCTGTTTAGATCATCAGCGGTCATCTGAATTTCAACCCTGGCGAAATAAAACGCCATCTACTGGAACTATGAATGAATCTAAATGCCTTTAGGTGATGATCTTAGGACGTCTTTCGTGGCAAAACGTACACAGTCATCATCACGCCAATGCATCAGAAAGGGGTGGAGAGGGTTGCGGTGGGTGGGTGGGTCACGAAACGACCTTAGAATCAGATTCTTTTGTGCCCGTCGGGCTGAAATTTGGGTTGCAACAAACGAATCATCTCACCTTGATCCGTCGTGCCAGTCGGAGCTGACGAGGCCATCAACACTTCAGCTTCTTCGCATGAGCCGCAGTCTATTGCGGAGTCAAAACGTCCCATTGTTGTAAAAGTGGCTGGCATTTTTTTACAGCTCGCTATGAAACTTGAGTCTACCAATAAAAAGCTTTGCTAAATCAAATAGGAAAGCTATTCGATGTCTGAAAATTGAGACTGAACGTATTTTGTCAGCTTATGCGCCATTAGTTCGGGAGGCTCAAACCGACTGAGGGCGATCTGGACGCTAGCCGTTTAGATATAGAGCAATCGCTTGCCCACCATCCGCACTTTCGGAGACGACATTATCGGGGTTTTTACCATCTAGAGATTTGCGTATCTTCACGTTCACAACAAAAACCGATCCTAACTGGTTGTAATCTAGAACAAGTTGGATTTTCCTTTGCGACACTCGACACCTCGACTCGTATCATCGTGACAGTCTCCAATTTATAGACTTTTTATTGGCCACTCGATTGAGCTTCGTTATCGAAAGTGTAACGTACAGCCTGAACCTTGAATATTGACGATAAAACAACAGACGAATGTCTGCCCGATCAAAGATTATAAACTTTTAATGGCTCCAAGTTTGCTATCTGAGCCACAAACAAAAAATATCAAGCAAACAGGCTGTTCCAAAATAAGATTGATGATTTAAAGCAAGCGGCGATTTCTCCGGCGAACAACATCGTGACCTTCAAATGCAAGCCCGTGTTGCAGTCATGTTTTATTGAATATATTTGGGAAACCTTGCGGGATATTGCTTTTCAAAAATCATTCGTCTTCTTTATCATTGTTTTTGGATTTGTAACAAGAGTATTACTACAGATCGGCACTGTAAGAGTCCTTGAAAATATTCACATGGATTACGTAAGTCCGTTTGTATGGCAGATGATAGCAGTACGTCATATCTGGGAGAGCAGCCATTTATTTTTGTATTTATTTGTCGTGTCGTATCTATTAACAAAGTTTACCAAAGAAACCGTGTAACTCAATTTACCCGAACCGAGGGGAAAGAAAAAAAATAATTTTTGTCTTTAAACACTAGCAGCCATCCGAACTATTCAATTTCGGCTTCTTGCTGGTAAATTTTTAGCAATAAATTATTTTTTTCCCACCCAAAAGCTCGTGTTTGCACCATTGACAACAAGGCTATGGGATAACTAACGACAGCCTTGAGGGTTTGTTTAAACGAGCTTGCTAACTAATGTAGAGGAAAGCCAAAAAAACAACAACAAATGAAACAGAATATACCGTCAATTTTCACTGTATTATACATTTCAACTTTCAATTTGATATAAAGAACACAGAAACCATCGTCTTTTCGTATAAAATACGCAACATAATCTATTGCAGGAACTTGCACTTCAGAGGGGGAGAAAACAACGCACCGTCAGCACACGAGATTTGAGCGCTTGAAATCGACTTTTTTTTTATCGGAAGCAACTCTGTAAGTAGCACAGTTAGTGCACACAATTATAAAATAGTTTCAATTTTAAAACACTATACGGTTATGTTGTGACGGGTTAATTGGATGAAGGCCGATACGGGAATCTCCATAGCCGTCGTCAGATGCTGTTGAAGGACCTCGTTGGCTTTGTCGAATATAAGTGTGTGTTCTCGCTTCTGTAAGTCAGCGTGCATACACTTGAGTACCTGTAATACAAAAGAAAAAACACTTTTAGAAAACCCATTATTTTTCCTAAAAAAAAAAGGGACAAGCACGAAGAAAACGGATTACGCAACAAAGACAAACAAGACTACTTTTATTGATCAGGTCACAAACAAAGTGTTTGGATTATTCATTCACCGCAAAACTGGTTTGACGCCTTTTTTAATGCTATACTAACTACGTTTTTTTTTATCAGTTAAATTATTGCCGCTAATATAGATATTCTAGCAGACAGTTAGAAAGCTATAAGCGCAGCACCAACCAACATGCGTATAAACAAGCAATAAGCCATCGAGCAATTTGTAAGCCCGAGTTTGGTTTTTTTTTGTCAGCTTCTATCAAGGGCCACAGCATTATGAGAGAGTTCGCTAGAGAACTCAAGCGAAAATATACAAACAATGTGGCACATAATTAAAAGGCTCTGAAAGGAAAAGTTGATAAAGACTGGAATATCCCAGGCGATATCTTTATGGGACACGTTTTATACGATTGTGTGCATACGGAACTGGTCTGCGAGTGTAACCACAATTTGGGCCGTAAAATGTCGCCACCAAAAAAACAAGTGGATTACTTTTAGATCGCATAAATCTTTCGTCCTTAAACACCTGATAATCTTTGGTAGCATTGCGAAAAAGGCCATTCTTTTTCCGGATGACGTAATCACGTTTTACCCCCCGTACTTTTTTTAAAGTCTAGTGACGTCTTTCGACAAACAACCTCTATGACTTGTTGCTCGTACTCACTGAAGAAATGTGGAAAAAACATTATGAGGCATTCTCGACGATGCGAGCCGGGCACAGCAGATCAAAACTACGATGTATACGTACAGATTGAGCGTCCAAACCGATCGTTTTCACCTTGACGGGATGTACGCGAACACATTCTTTCTCTTTTGGTCAAAGGGTGTGGCAGAACAGGCGTGAAGGATACGTACGTCACTGCGTATATGAGAGCGCTGAAACTAGGCAACAACTTACTTTAAGCGAAGTGTAGTCCACTTCGAGGACACGTTCCATGTCGGCGATGATGATGAGCTTCTCGCATCCTTCGTCGTGGATCACCTCGTTGATGCGATGTCGGAACGCCTCGATGCCGGGGAAATGCAGACTTCGGTCACAGATCAGCCGTATCCGTTTGGCTTCGATGGCCGAGGTGTTGACCTACATACAAGAGCGGAGAAAAGATATTATTCAAACCGACTTGTGAAAGCGAAAGAAAAATTGCGACCGTTTGAAAAAAAAATTAAGAACAAGAAAAATTTTCTTGCCCGGGTGTTATTCAAATAAAAATGTTTCTTTCAACGACCAAGTCTGTGTTAATGACTACTAGACATGGGGGGCGGGTTGAATTTGACTTGCAATATACATTTTGGGTTTTCGTATTTTTTTTTTCATGGAACATACGTACGTAGATGGGCGCGTAGAATGGTAAAAAAAAAAATGGCGTACCAATTCACGGACTGATTTTCGTTGTTGGACCGGGATCGGCCTCGAAGTGGCATGACCAAGCACCAACTGGTACGAAAAGGGATATCTATCACGTCATCATGCATTGCCACCTTGAAACTACCCCTATTTAGCACTCTAGTTTATGTTGCGTTGCAACAACTGGATCACTCTCCACCCGCCTTGCGCGTTTTCACTTGACAAAACACGAGGCTGGCCTTTCTCTAAATTAATGGGAGTCTTTTTTTCTTTTAAAGATGAAAGATCTCAGAATGAACTCACCATGGTCGAATCAGCTGCCGTCGTTTTGATGACATTTATGGCCTGAATTTCACCGACAGTGATTTTTGGCTTATTCCCCATGTGCAAGAGGAGCAACAGGTGAAAGCCAGCTCCCAGTATAATGCCAAACTCCATGTTAACCAACAGGCAACTGAAGAACGTCAGCACCAACGGAAGCAGCTCGATTCCTAGAAGGGAAATTTGAAAATCGCCATCAGTAAAGAGTCGTCGTTTAAAAACTAATATCGTTCACATCAAAAGCAGTTGACGAGCCCGCAGGTGCCCGCACAATCACAGAACACACGCAGACAGACACAAATAAATTCGTTTCATTATGAAAAGTGTACTTCTCGATTTCCACATTGGCTTGATTTCTTCGTATTCTACCAAAAACATGACGGATGAGATGACAACAGCAGCTAGCACGGCTTTGGGTAGATAATAGAATGCAGGCATGAGAAGGCCCAGGGCCAATAGGATCACGCCGCCTTAGAAAAATGAAATAAACTGCCATAAGTAAGAGCAATATAGAAGATCGATCCGGTTGCAAAACGAACTGATGAAAGCTAATGACTGATGATGTAATATGAGCAGAACCTACTTGAAAATACGTTGACCATAGGGGTCCGTACTCCGCTCGACGATTGAACGGCCGATCGTCCAAAGCTGGCGGATATTGGCATGGCTCCAACAAAGGAGCCGGCGATGTTACCGATGCCCAGACTGATAATTTCCTGAGTAGCATCAGTGCTCTTGCCGTGAGCTTGGGTTCATCGACATTCACGCAATTGGTAGGTTCAGACGGGCCAGTCAATGAGAGGGAAACCCGAAAAGAAAAGAATGGAAATGTCAGATCGTCCATGCTTAATACCAGACATTGTTTTTTTAAAACGCAATTGGTTGATAAGAAGTGAATGAAGGAAAAAAAGGGGGATCATTTTGCATAATAATGAAACCTACAGTAAGTTTTAGCGATGGCCACTTGCTCCAGGATGGAGACTAACGGGAACAGGGCAATGCCCATGGCACCGATTTCGGCGCAAATGTCCGAAAAATTAAGGATCTGCGTTTCGTCGTCATCCACTTTGCGCTCAATCTGAAACGGTGGCAGCCGGAATGTGGGAAGTCCTGGCTCGATATCGCCTATCACATCCGACAAAAGTAAGAACATGTAAATTATTGGGATTCAACTCCGAAATGCATTTAGGGGATTGACAGGTATACATGTCGCCAGCACAAAGTGAAAACGTATGTTCGGTTACGTAAAGAACGTAAAAATCGTGGTATTTCGCCTTTTCTTGTGCGCTCGTTTCCGTATTTGAAGTAAAACACAACCGCAGACAAAAGAAACTCTTGTTTTTTGTTGTTGTGTGTATATACCTTTATCAGATACACGCCTATGCTGCGCGACGTGTTTAACCTTCCCTCACGCAATACGATAGTTAATCTTACCTTCAAGAATGTGGACAATCACAAATCAATGCTAGTTTTTGTTCACAAAATGAAATGCGGGGGGGATAATAGGCAATCCCCTTGTCGGTCAGAGACTTTCAATTAAACCATTTATTCCTGTGAACGTATTAGAACTGCGCCCTACAGGCACCTCAAATGTGTGACGTAGGAAGACAAAAAAAAAAACAAATGCCGGTCACGACGAATCGAATATTCAAAAAATAATTCGTGCTGATTACGTTCGGAGAAAAAATTATGGCTGCCTATAAATCAGTGAGAGTTCGATAGGGGAGCGATTGACGTTGTATGGCAGTTTTATTACACGTCAGCGAAATTTCGATTGCCAAATTTCGCTAATTCTCGTTAGATCAGAGCTTTTTTTGCTAAGAAAAAAAGGGTGCAGACAGGCGGTTGCGAAATCGATCGGTTTGGTTGAATCGAGCTGTCGTGTTTAAACATTTAGAAAAAAACGGGTAACAAAAGAAAAAAAACGTGATGGCGAATTTCAAACCATCGCTTGCTCTGTTTTTTTCGTGAGTTGGTCGTCACGATCCGACCCCAAAAAAAAATCTTTGCTTTTGCACAGACTGCGCTACTGTTGATTCGAAAAGAGCGTTTAGAAATCGTTAGGACCGGATTAGCCAAGGCCGGATCAATGCATAGTAGCCCGAAGGTTAACCATGACTGTTGCCACATAACAAAGGATGAAGGAGAGGAACGCCCATCAGCCAAAAAAAGACAAGGGAGGTAGGTGGAACAGAATGTCCCGTCAGGCCGCCAGCTAGTCGACTAACGCAGCGAGCACAATAAACAGGACCGCGAAATTCTACTAGTTCTATCAACTACGTATACAGCCACGGTTAGATGTTTCGCAGCTAAAAACGAGTTTTAATTGAAAGAAGAAAAAAAAAGGTGAAGCTTGGGATGATTGGAAGAAGAAAAGAACAAGCAAGTGACAAAAAAATACAACAAAAAGCAGAAAAATGTGAAGAAAAAGAAACTACGCGAAGCTGGTAAAGGGGAACCCTGCGTTTAACCGATAAGAAAGGACTAGAATAAAATTTAAAAATATGCAAAACTGAACAACACAAACCAGAGCAGTGCAGCTCTCTCCAACAAAAAGTAGAATGAAAGAAGAAAAACGCCGTTTTTCTCGGTATACCTGACAAGGTCAATTGATTCAATCCGTTTATTTCCAGCAGGTACGCTGCCAGACAACTGAATATTAGCACAGAAGCGTTGCGACTCGACGAAAGGAACCACAACACCCGAGAAATCCAGCGATTTTGTAAACATGCTTGATCCCTGAAGACTTCAAGATTCATCATACAATTGAGCTTCTTGAATTCGTTAAAAAAAATTAGGGTAGGAAAATAGAAATGGAAAATAGAAAGAGAAAAATTAGACTTCGTTCACCAACAAACATTTCGAAGAAAATTGATTTGGACTTACTCGCATAAGGAGCAGTAAGAATATGGTTAAGAATCCTAATCCAGCATCGTAATAGTTGATGTCGGACAGATTTTCAAAGACCCCGCGCCACACTCCGAGGAAATTGGAGCCTTGAAATTTCAATCCCAACAGCCCTTTCATCTGTGTGGCGATGGCAGTCAGGGCAGCTGCTGAGCAGAATCCTGAAATAACAGGAGCCGATATAAGATCGACTATGAAACCTGTAGAATAAACAGAGTTCGGATCAGATGGAGTGTATCGCTGTTTGTATATATAGTAGGCCACATCGGTGACAAGAAATTTAGCTTTTCATTTCGGTGGAAATGGGGCAAACAGGACAGAAAAAAAGAAACGGAAAGTTGAAGTAGGGAGGTTTGTGCGGAATAGAGCTGTCGGGTGAAAGGGTTTTTTTCTGGACGAAATAATGGCAAAGCAAAGCGAACCAAAAATGAAGGAAAAAGGGCAAAAAAGGCAAACAACAACAAAGAGCGTTTTAAATAGGACACACACGGTGTAGCACAAACACTTTGCAACACGGAATAAATTAAAACTTCTTACCTAAATTCAATAAACCAATAATTAATTGGATGATGCCAGTAAGAAAGGCTAGGATGACGGCGTAGGCGACTCCGCCCTCGCTGACGTAAGAATTGATCATCAAGGCGAGAACACTGTTTGGCCCGACAGAAATTTCTCTGACGGTGCCGAAGAATATGTACATCAACGGCCCCATAAAAGCCGAATAAAGGCCGATCTAAGGTTGTTTCGATATATCCAATTTGCTTTATAGTGAAACTCTTAACTCTTGATAGCCGTGGCCACAAACAAATTGCCAATAAAAAGACACGCACACTAACCAGCAATGGCCAAATAAAAATAATAAGCGAACACTCACCTGTGCCGGAAGTCCAGCCACGGCCGCGTAGCCGATCGTTTGCGGGATGGCCGTCAAGGAGACGGCCATGCCTGCGTTGGCATCGGAAAGAAGCTTGGACAAATCGTATTTCGTGATCCACGATAAGAAGGGTAGCCGTCGGTAGAGCAAATCGCGGGTGCACGTTTTTCGCCATCGTTTGCACACACGACGACGCTTTTTGTGAATTTCGTCTACGAAATGGCTATCCGATATCCAGGTGCTCATCGTGCTACGGCTGACGATCGATAATTCAGAACCCGCTCCGTACATCTTTGCTTCCCTATCGTGCATGAAGAAAATCCTTATTGAGAAATG
Organism: Daphnia sinensis; assembly: GCA_013167095.2. Taxonomy (NCBI): domain Eukaryota; kingdom Metazoa; phylum Arthropoda; class Branchiopoda; order Diplostraca; family Daphniidae; genus Daphnia; species Daphnia sinensis. The sequence goes on along the minus strand of CM023188.1, from coordinate 1,342,624 downwards.
ACTAAACTAAAACTAGGGCTACGGTGGTGATGGATTTGTGTGTGTGTGTGTGTGGTGTGTGTGTGTGTGGCTCTGTTGGAAGGAACTTTGGTGTGGTGGAAGAACTGAGATGGATTTCGATTCAACGTACATCCTGCTGTGTGTTGGTGGCTCGGTCCGAACAGTTGAGGGATCCTCCTGGTTGAACGGGCCTCCTGGCCTTATGCACCACTGTGACATGTTGAGAAAACTGATCGCACGAGCTATAATTCAACGTCTTTTATAAGTTTCCAGCCCAGGTGGAGGAGTTGCTGCTATACGGCGAGTTTTTTTTGTCTTCAGAGGACAAACTGACTTGCTCCTTTCTTCATGATATGCAAGGGCCACTCCCTATGGCTTGCAACAGCCAACAAGAATCGTACACACACAGAACCAACAGCTGCAGATCGAAAAGGGGGGAACCAAATAACCGAAAAAAAAACAAAAAATAAAAAACAAAAAAATACGTCCATGTAGTATAGGTAGACTAATAGCAAGAATTGCTATAGTTCTAACAGGATGTGGAATTAAAGAGAGAGGGAAGGGTCTCTTTTGCAGCATGAAAACCAGTCGCAAGCCAACTTTGCTAGGCGAGTTGTATTGCCCAGAAATTTCACTGTTTTTTTTATGCAAAACATGGGTATTCCCGATGTGAGCTCTTTTTTTTTTCTTCTTGTGATTATTTATTCTTTTTTCCCAGATATAGATCAGTCTCTTTCTCTCTCTTAACCACCCTCCCCTTCTGTTTCTCCGCCCAGACTCCCTCCGCCCTCTCTCGCTCGCTCTCTCATTCTTTTTCGCTTGATGTGTATATGTACAAGCAAAAGCAAACCTCAACGGTGGTTCGATCGTCGGGAGTGAGCAACTCAACCAAGTATGCCCACAGTACAAGAGCGGCTATACTGGTTTTTCACGATCATGTCCTTGGTAATTTCAGCGTTGACTTGACCAGATATGGCCATATATCCTTTTGTTGTTGCGAAGCAATTCGAGAACTTCAAAACAAAAATTCCCGAAAACAGAAGCAAATACCAAAACAAATAAAAATTAAACAAAAATACAAAAAACAATCGCAGATAATCAAGTCAGAATATTGCCTAACCAGTTTTTGTTAATATGCAAATGAAACAGCTCTATAGAGTTTACACATAACATTTTGATGGAGTATGCGTGCTTCTATTGCATGTTTTTATTTCTGAAAAAAAGTGTGGGCGTTCGATGTGTCTTGTATTTTTCTATTTTTTTCTTCACTTCTTCTGAAAATTTTCATTTACTCAACAGCATCTCAATAACTCTTGGCTGTTCACTTTCAATGCCACGGAATGGTTGCTTGATCGCCTCGGTACTTTTTTGCATTGTGTCGACCCTTTAGTACGTAGGAATTTCCTTAGAAATATCTCCGCTTCCAACAAGTTGTGCCTTGTGGCAAGAGAACTATATCGTTCTTTTGCTCGTCAATCTACCTTCACTTTGCTTGTATACGAGGTCGCCAAGGATTACAAACACGTCATTTCTATTCTTCTGCACGGAGTCGCTCTTAGCTGCCGGCCTGCCGCATCGCAACGCCCTAGCGAACAATGAAACTGGCATTTTTAACTGAAGGCTGAAAAAAAAAAAAAATTACAGCTCATCTGTGATGATATTTTTTAAAAAAGAAAAAGCCTTCTACGGTGCATGTAATTTCCAATTCCGAGATGACCCTTGTCATTTTTACAAGAGGAGACCTCTTTCTGCGGCCAAACAATTCTTATGACTTGATGTCGTCGTCAGGATTCTTGTTAGACAGTAATTATAGCAGCATGAGTTGACAATTCACCACTAGATGTTTATTGGCTTGCTACCTGTGGAGCTTTCGTGGAGAGATGGGTCCTCCTCCGGGTCATCTTACATAAGATACAAAGTATTTCCATTTCGTCTTTTTCTTTCTACATGTCCTACGGTGGTTATTCTTCACAGTTTGCCATTTTCAAATTTAATCGTTTTCTTTTTTTTTCTGTTGCTTTCCTTTGGTTTTTCCGTCTTTTCATTTTCTTCCTTTAGCCAAATCGAATTAGCCAGCGATCGTCATTTTCATAAAACATTGAACCGAGAGCAATGATGCTGAATAACGAGGGGAGAAGCAATTTCAGTGGCCAATCAAAAACTTTCCTCAAAGCGTCCCATATAATTATTGAATTCTCATGTTGCTCGTAGCTGCAGCTGCGATAGTCTTCCGCCTTTCTTCCATTTCTTTTTTTGAGTACAATTGCTCAGCTGGCGCGGCGGAATCGCTGATGGAGAACGCGGGACCACCACCAATTGGCATTGTGCTGGCCCTTTGCTATTATGGCATGCTTTAGCATTATTTTAGAGCGAAAAAAAATTGTATTTAATGGTCGAAAAGAAACTCGTGGAGATGCTCAAAAAGAAACTAAATAACTTGCCCTCTTCGCACAGACACACGTATAGTATATAGCTCTAATTTATATACACTCTCAGGTTGGTAGCAATAAGAGCAACACAGAGACTGTACAGACACCCTAGTCAAATATGTATAGAGCGACCTCAATTTCGCTTTGCTAAGCGGTGCAGCGAGTTCTCGGCGAAAGCCGCAAAATACAAGGCATGATGACGTAGGCTACGCTGTTTTAATAATAAAACGCACAAGCTTTATTTAGCGTGCACGCATGGTTTAACTGCGCATAAGTTATATCTATGGAGCTTCGCATTTGGCAGGCTACAAATAAAGCCCACCTGTATACGGGAAAAAAAACGAAAATTGTATGCAAGCAGAACAGGAACTTCATACACATACAAAATAAAAAAAAGGAACGGGAATTTGAAGGTAAATATAGAGAGCACCATAAATTCTATTGCACGATTCGTCCAGGAGGCGATGACTCGCCTATAGCTCCTCATGTTTTGCATATAGGGATAGGTTAATTTGTTATCAAGCGGATGTACGAAGCGGATCCGATGGTGCCGTTGATTGTGTTACGGACAACGATCAAAAGATAAAGCTCTTTTGTGATTTTTTGAGCGCCGCTATACAGCCAGGCCGCGCACTTTCTCGAACCGTTTTGTTGCACAGTCATACCTGTGCGTGTTTTTGTTTTGTTCTGCCCATGTATACCGTCATGTAGTAATAGATTTCGGCGGCCGGGGGAATCTAATCGGGGGCATGTTGCGATTTCGTTCGTTTGTCGTGACATGGGAGTGTTTGTAAACAAAGGCGTCTATACAACTCGATTCCCGTTGCTGCATGTCAATCCCGTTGAAAAGAAGGATTTCGAGGTGCACGACACACAATGGAATTCAGAATACTCGTCAAGACGGCTTGCCATAGTTAAGGACATTTGTTTGTTTCTATTGTATACACTTCAAACGCTTTCTTTCCCTTTGTTTGTTGCATTGCTCAGCTACCGCCCTCACGTTATTATACTCACACACTTTTTGTTTTTTTCTACCCTCAATTGTCGCTCTCTCTCTTTCTTTCTCTCTACACGCATTATATTTAGGGTATGCCTGAGTGATTAAATATAGTTTTTGTTTTTATGCACGCGTACGGCCATTGGCGATTTCACTGGGCCAGCCGAGTTTAGGGAAAAAAACCTGAAAAAAACAACAACACATCGGCTCTCCCCTATTCAGACCGACATAATATATCTTGTTCCATCTCGAAGGTAAACCTCCTGCCGAAAGTGTGTTTGTATTTGAAAATAGAGAGACTGTCGCCTACTTGTTGGGCAGCCAACTTCTACGCTGGAGAGGTCATGCGTTGATGAAAAAAAAAATGTATTACTCGCAAAACGTGAATCAGAGTCAGGGTTATCCAGCTCACTTCAGTGGAACAGTTACAAAAAAGGCATATAAAAACGGAGAGAACTTGAGTTATCCAACACCGATTATAATGGGAGTTTTAGCACGTGTGCGCAATAGCATTCTCACTTTCAATCAATCAAGCGCTACTGGCTATCGCCACTAACGCGACGACAACCGACAACAGCGTGCATGATGCATTGACGGCTGGAAAATCTTTTCTGGGTCAATTGGCGCACAAATGGCGACTTGTTTCTCGCTTTTTGAGGGTTGAAAAAAGTGTTGAAAAAAACAATTTTGCAGCCCCAAGGTAGCATTTTAATATTTGCGAATAAGACCAGCGTATCGTACCTTGCGCTGCGCTCCCATTAACCCACACGCATACAAAATGAAATCGTATACAGCCTTCTGTTGAATGTCAAATGCGCAATGGACGGTGAACACATCTAGTTTCAAAATTGTACTAGATTTTTTCATAACTGACCATTTGCTAATTGGAGAACTACTAGATTTCATCACTTCTGGATTTGTGGTATTTTTGATTGGGTAATTTTTACTCAAGGCCTCGCAATCCTTCCCGTTCCGGTAAATGACACGAAATTCAAATGCTAGGGGAACAACCATTGACGTAGATGAGGGCGAATTCAAGTGTCGCCACGCACTAGTCGTGACAATAAGGAAGGACATCTAAATTATTACATCCACTTGATGCCGGAAGGGAACGGTGAGGCTAGTAAGTCCGGTATACGTATATCCGAACAACGGATAACGAAGGAAATCACAAGCGTCCATTTGATTTCTTACAGCAATTTTTGATTCAATGATATTGTGGGCTTTCTAGGTCATAAAACTCACGGTGCGTGGACACGGGAACGAGCTGACAATCTCTTTTCATAAATCTATCCTTGCGGTAAATGATTTTTTAATCAACGTCTTGACAATTAGAGTTAAAATACTGTATATATTCTATTTTCCGGAGATCATTCGTTGAATGTCAGAGCCATTGAATTACACAACGCTTGGTGTGATTAAAAGCCTATCGTCGATTTTTTTTTCCCTCGACTGCAATCAAGTGGTATCGTAACTTCGTCAAAAGTTGTTGTCGGAGCCTCGTGCTTTTCTATTTTACTTTACATTTTTTGCCTTCCTTTGTCCTGTTATCCAGTTTTGTCTAAATAAAATTGCCCGAATCGAACACGGTGCTGGGCATTCCACTGTGTAGGTGTGGTCGTTTTCAGTCCACATTAGTGAATGTTCAAGTTTTTTTCTTTTAAAAGAAAGGAACAAAAAAAAAAAAACCAAGTGCGCAACGAATGGAAAACTAAGAAAAAATGATAAAAGATTCAAAACGCGCACAAAAAAATTCGATCGCGCAAGGTTACTGCCAAGCAGTCTTGGTTGGGGCTTGTCTCTCTGTGCATTTGGTCGTGCTAATACCGAAACACAGCTCGGTATGCACCTGCCATTGCAACAATTAATATCTGAGAAAAACAAGGAAATCAACTTCGCTGTTATTCAGGTGTTAATGAAAATAAGAACAAGGGAATCGACCGTTTTGTCCGTTTTTTTCAAATGTCGCGCTGTTTTCAAAGCAACAAACAATTCAGAGTCAAGGAGAGGGCCTTGCAATGTCGTGAGGAGCTTTGTGAGTACTCGGCAAAAGCTAGTGCATAGTTTCCGCTTGGTTTTCGCTAAACAATTGAGTTCCGCTTCGTGACTTTCCGCGGAAAAACGGCATTCACACTAACTAAATGCCCTTACAAAGATTGACTTCCCCAATCATCGTCACTCGCTTTCAACCAATAGCCGGACATGGCGTACGTATCGCCAAAGACAATCTAGTTTGCCTTTTCCTTTTCCTATCTTGCCACAAAAACAATAGGATAAAAAGGTTAAATGATTTGTCCGCTCCAGTGGGCATGACGGCCAAGTACATTGTGTTTAATCTTATCAGATACTTTTTCATCCTGGTTCATCCCGGTTCACATGGTTGTCGGATAACAGCAAGAGGTCACCATCTATCCTATACCATTCGACATCGATAGCTACTGTTGCGTGATATTGTAATTCTAAATGCACTCGAACCTGTTTCTTTGCTGTTTCTTTTTCGACGAGAAATGTTGCAATGACGATGATGGTGTTCCCCAAACTAACCGTTGTTTCCTTACATAGACAAGTTATCGAGAGAGTGTAGGGAATTCACCTTTCCCCCCTTTCTATCCGACGGCAACAAGCAATAGCCTCATCGTCATCATACTCCGGGTTCATCTGGATCAATCTGCACTACCTGTGGGCTACAAACGCATGCTGCAATGCAGTAATAATAACTGCTACGCAATTTGAAATTCCCATGAAAATAACCTGTTTTCTTTTTTTGTTTTTCACATTTGAAAAACTTTCTTCGAATAAGTAGGCGATGGTGTTCCCCGTCTTCACTGGTTCCAGCTGGTTTCCGGTTAACGAGTTCACTTTTCTCCATGTAGTTTGCATCAGTATTTACAACTCTGATTGAGATGTTAAACAAGCCGAACATGAGATGACGGATTGCTAAGGAGGAAATGCCTCAGAATCTTTTGGGGCATCTAATTGAGCAATTTTCCTTCGTTGGACATTCCCTATGCCGTCATGCCACAGATGACGCGCGGTCGAAATTTTTCGGCTTTAATTTCAGTAAATGCGTATTGGTTGTACACACCCACAAAGTAGCCTTGTAGAACTGTAAAATTGACCGCCAAAGAGCCAAACCAGAGTAGCGTAAAGACCAAAACAAAAGCCACCTTATACAGTGTATAACTTGAATCTTTCACATTGGGAAAACACTGATATGCAATTCCTTCCGCAATGCGGAGGGGGTGTCGGAAATAGAAATCAATTGTCAATGTCGAGGGCAAAAAGGAATTGCTGAGATAACAAAGGACCCAATTACCGCATTGCACAGTAAATTAGTAATTAGTTAATCATTAAGGTAGCGGCGGCACCTTAGGGCTCTGTAAGATTTTTAGGAACACACTGTGAATCCTTGTCTATCGCACTGTCAAAGTATAACACGACAAAATTTTAAATCTACGTATCATTGTGTCCTTCTTCTAACCGGTTGCCTCCGCCACGAGTACATAATGGCCAACAATTTGAATTAAACTATCGTTAACGAAGAGAGGGGTACATGCTGAACGATAGAGGGTGGGGCACATTGCATTTCAGTTCGTTGTAGCGACTTGTCAGCAACCTTGAACGTTTTCTTTATACGGACTAGTCACGCCTTACGAAATCGCATCATCTGATGAATTCCCAAACTGAGTAACTGATACTTGTTAAATGTCTCGGTGCTACAACTCTGATTTTGGGTTCTGCATCATGACACGGTGAAATGTCAGACGTAGCACTTTCCGAAGGTTGACTTTGTTGATATTGCTATTGTGACACAGTAGAGATCTTTGCTTTCTAACGTATGCAACCTATTTCTGTATAAACGCTTCTCTTTTATCGTCTTTTCTTTCACGTGGTTGACTCCGGGGTTGATCGAGCTCTCACGCCACGTCTCCTTCAGCAATGTCACTCGAATTTGCTAATGTGATGAATGGTTTAAAACTGGCGAAACTAATTTCACGATGGTTTTGAGTGGAAGGTACTGATTACCAACGGATAAGGATACAACCTTTCGTGTAGTTTTACATTGTGTAATTTTTAACGGGGTTACAAAGGATGCCACATCAGTCACATCGCGTTCAGATAAACAGAGGTCATCCGTGTTGAGTTAGCGGAAAACGATTTTCGTCCATGGACGTACTAGCCCGGAGAATAATTAGTGCGAACTACTGCGCTGTTATTTGGTGATGACATATAGGGAGCTTGGTTGGAGACGAACAATGGACTGGAAAACCAGGAAAATCCTTGTTTCTAGATATCCAGTTTATTTGCATACCAAATCAACGACCCTTCCCTGCATGTTACCTATGCTTACACATCGCACTCTTTGTGCATATATATGGTGTTTTTTTTCCTTCATTCTGCGCTCTGCCGATGGGTTCACATAGCATGGCCTTTGGCGGAATTTTGTGTTTTTCATCTACGAACTAGCCGTGCCGCTGTAATTCGGCAAATCACCCGAAAGATCAGAGAAAGAAAAAGGCCAAAGAAAGAAACGCAAAAACTTGGAACGTATGCAGTAATTTCTCAGTCGTGCCGGATTGCTGACCCCGTTTTCTCCTAGATTTCAATGAGATTGTAACGGCGTAGCGTACACAGTATTATAGCAAAACGAGTCTAGAAACCCAGAGCGCCAGTCTAATAACACACGAGCAGATTCGCAGCAGTGTTAGGTGACTCGTGCATATGTACAACGTCAAAAAAGAGAGTAGAAACAACAAGCAATGACAGACTGTTGTGCATTTTTTTTTTTTTACAATATGGTCGTTTTCTATTTCGTTGAGGCGTGAAATTCTGACGGTGTGGAATAACGACTTCTCAACCCCCCGTTACGTTAATTTCTTCAAGGCTGAGCAAGTCACCTAACTCCACCTCGATCATGAGATTCGTTTGCTAGCAGCTTACAAGGGCCCATACCAAGGGTATCCTGCTGAACTCTTCTGTAAGTCCAGTTGACCATGAAAAAAATATCTAATATAATTGGATCGCTTCGTGTATAGAAATAATAAATGGACAATTTGGCAATCATTTCCAGTTTTCGGTAAGTTCGGTGGTTTTAAAGAACTGCATGAGTGTTGACTGATTCCTAAGGGCATCTCGAACGAGAACCGCACCCCACGGCTAGTCATTACAAAACTTGAAATTTGATAGTATGGAAACGACGTCGTCAATCCGCAATAATCACAGGGCTCGTTGTCATATAATTTAACTCGATGATTTTCCATTTTTTTTTTGCTTGCGCCATTCCAATTGCCTCGGCAAGGCTTTTTCGAGCCCGTGCTGTTTTGTCCCCGTTGTTTTTTTATCGCGTCCTGACTGTCAATTGTTATCCAGAGCTTGGTAGTGGATCTGATTTGGAGACAAACGTGTGCTCCCATGTTTCAATACCAATTACATAACGTGCTAAATCCCAATTTGTTTACTAACACGGAAGCCTTGCAGTCAACTAAAACTATCTATTGGTCAATCCTTTAATTCTTCTGATGCAAGCGGGCTGCTTCACACTCTGCAGGGGAGTTTTAAAGTGGTGCTCCAGAAATATCAGTACAATAGTATGGACCCATTTTCAGAGATAGCTATGCGCCAGTCGGAAAATAACTAGAGAGTCTTGATGCGTTGCTGGTTAATTCATAGCGGGCACGCCCAGTACCAGAAATGTCTAGGGACAGAAAACACAATAAAAGCTGATTATTCACCACTTAGATGACGCAAGAATTTTATGGTGTCCTTGCTCGTGAACAATAACGCCATCCATCATGCTATCAAGTTTCCAACGATAAAATTCGCCCTTAACAATCAACCTTTCGATTAGACCTAGAGCCATGGCCAACAACCGCTTTGATCGGGAATCGTTCGATCATTCAATCCATCTATCTATTTATTTATTTGTGTTCCGTTTCATAATTAATGTTTTTCTTAACGTTTGTGGAAATATTATGATATTATTATTATTTTTTTAACTTTAAATTTTTTCAATTTTCCATTTGTTGGTATTTTGCGCCGCCAGATGTCGTTGAACATTGTTTGTATTACGTTGATACTCTGTCCAAAACAGTTGTTGTTTGATTTTAGAACGAATTTCTTTTTTTTTCTTCGTCATTTAAATTTTTCTTGACCATTCAATTAATTTTAATTAAGTTAACTGACCAAAATTTTGAAATTTCAAACTAGTCATGACCGATTCATGCATAAAGAATGATGGTTGTGTGCTCTTTCAACAAACTGATCTGCCCAACAGTGCATTCCCTGTTTTCGAAGAGATTCGAAAGCAAGGGCTGCTCTGTGACGTCACAATCAAGGTTGATGACAAATATTTCAGTGCCCACCGTATTGTTCTTTGTGCTACCATACCATACTTCAATTCCATGTTCACAATTGACATGTTGGAGAGCAAACAGAGAGAGGTTGAGGTCCGAGGAATAGACCCAAGTGCAATGGAGTCATTAATTCAATTTGCCTACAGTGGAAAGATCACAATCCATCCTGAAAATATTAACAACCTAATCATAGGTGCAGCTTACCTTCAGTTGAATCAAGTTCGTGATGCTTGTGCCGACTACTACAAACAGAGATTAGATTGCAAAAATGTTTTGGGCATTCAGTCGTTTGCAGAAACCCTCAGTTGTGTAGACCTAGTGAAAGCAGCTGATTGCTTCCTTGAAAAGAATTTTACACAGGTTGCAGAAGAAGAAGAATTTGTAAACATAGATGTTAGTCAGATGAAGGAGCTTTTAAATCGAGATACGTTATGCGTCAGCGAAGAGGGGGCTTTCGAAGCATTAATCCGTTGGGTGAAAAAAGATACAGAGACAAGGGCCAAGCACCTTCCTAGTCTACTAGCTCAAGTTCGATTGCCTCTGCTAAGTCCTACATTTTTAACGGACCGAGTTTCAAAGGAGGAATTGATTCGAAGTTGCCATCGTTGTCGAGATCTAGTGGATGAAGCTAAAGATTTTCACCTTCTGCCAGAGCGACGCTCGATGTTCAAGAGTTATCGTTGTCGCCCTCGATGCTTTTCTGATGTGGTGAGGAATAAAAAGATTTTCGTCATCTTAATAACTTATGACTAATATCACGCCAATACTTATAATTTTTCTTTTTCCAGTCTGGTCTTTTGTATGCTGTTGGAGGACTAACTAAAGCAGGCGACTCGTTGAGCACTGTAGAAGTTATGGATCCCGTTACTGGCAGATGGAATCCGGCAGAAGCTATGTCTATTCGTCGAAGCCGCGTTGGAGTCGCGATCTTACGCAACAACTTATATGGTAAAAGACTGAATGTCACGAAGGCCAAGTTTCGTCGTAATAATATGTTTGTGACGGTAGCTATCGGGGGCTACAACGGTGTTGACAGGCTCCAAACTGTAGAAGTCTTAGATGGTCCTAAACGGGTTTGGCGGAGCATAGGATCCATGAATTGTAAGCGAAGTGCTGCAGGGGCAGCATCTCTGCACGACCATCTTTACGTACGTATGGAAAAATTAAGTAAAGTTCATTTTTAAACAAACTAAATGCATACATACGTAGGTCTGTGGCGGATATGATGGCGTGACATCGCTGAACACATGCGAGTCATATGATCCTTCTACTGACTGTTGGAAACCCATTTCTGCAATGAATAAGCATCGGAGTGCTGCTGGAGTAGTGTCATTTGACAATCACATATACGTCTTAGGGGGTCATGATGGCCTAAGCATTTTTGATTCAGTTGAGAAGTACAATCCCCAAACCGGGCGTTGGACTCTTGGTGTTCCTATGCTTTCAAAGCGTTGCAGGTATATTATTACTTTCTTTTATAATATTAAACAACATAATTCGCATTCCATGGTCAATTCGAAACACAGATTGGGAGTTGCTGTATTAGAGGGTAAGCTGTATGCGTGCGGCGGGTATGATGGCTCTACATTCCTACGTTCGGTGGAAGTTTTTGATCCTAAAACAGAAAAATGGAGCCATATTGCACCCATGAGTGTAACACGTAGTCGAGTGGCGTTGGCAGCTAATGCTGGCCGTCTTTGGGCCGTTGGAGGTTATGACGGCACTGCGTAAGTGTTTAAATACCTAGCCTTCCTGGAGCATGGCACCAATAACATGAAAATGTTTCTTGCTTGCATTCTCATTTTTCGTTCGTTTACAGAAACCTAAATACTGTGGAGGTTTATGATCCAAAAACAGATAAATGGAGTTTCGGGTCTTCAATGTGTGCTCATGAGGGAGGCGTCGGTCTCGGAGTAGTTCCTGTATAACTTTGAGCCCTAAATCAAGTGTTTGCTTTTAACGAACCTAATGGTAATATGGTCAACCTAACCCAAGGATTTGTGTGTCGAAATTTGATTGCGTCAGTCATGGCTTTCAGTCCTATTATGTTGTAATTTGCGTCACCCTGTTTCGGCTTGTAGAAACGCATCGTTCTTCAGTTCAATCAAACCTTACCATTGTTCTAAGAAAATGTGTTGTCTCTGTAACCAATAAATCGTTTTTCTCCTGCCAGGGTTTTTGCAGAATCAGCCAAAGGTAACCTTTTGTTGCATTTTGGCATTTGTTAACATTTACACCGTTGCAGCCGGATAACTTTTCGTATTGGCTTACGACTGTTTATGTTTAAATTGAGTTTTGTCGTTTACGATTTCCCTGTAGAGAATTTGTCTAGATTTCAACCTGGTCGCTGCCGTTGCGCCAATTGTTGATGGCATTTTATATTTTCTGGCGCACCGATAGCCTAGGTACAGTGTGTTTTATAACCACTAGATGTCAGATACGCTTCGGCCAGACGAGCGGAAGTTGGACTTAATGGAGGGTTTCTAGGGTGATCTCTTCGTTGAATTTAGACAACATATAGCCCTATTAGCACTTTAATTTTAATTAGTTTGAAGGCGGTCCGGGACCAGTCCAGGACGTCATGGAAATCATCGAATTTCATTACACATTTAGTCGTTATTTCTTATTTGGTTGTAACATTTTCCAAGCTGGGGCTGGCGCCATCAGAAACAAAACTTGACCAAATCATGGCAGAGAAGAACCTTAACTTAAAGGCGAGAGTGCCGTCGTCAACCAGTAACGATACCATAAAAAAACTCATTTAGTAATATGCTTTTTATTTTTAAACTTTTTAATAGATAGATTTTAATTTTTAAATTTGTCTTTAGTTCAGCTTCAATATTGGTCAAACAGTTAGACTCAGCTGTTGGTAAAGCAAAATCATGCAGAGATTTATTCACTCCCGAAGTTATTGAGCTTCGAAGTCAACTTTCTTATCTCTGTGTTAAATCAATGGGAGCTGATCCTCTGCAATGCAGACGTCGTGCTGAAGAACTTCTTTGGAAGAAGTGTTACTATGATGTGATAACGTCTGCCAAAATCAGTGGGAAAGTATGTATACACTTAAGCTAACCTCCTTATGTTTGGAAGCTTACTAAAATTTAAATGGTTCTAGAAATGCCATCTTTCTTCAATGGAAAAACTTTTCATTGGAAATCATATTGAGGCTGGGATTGTAAAGTTTACTGAACTTATGCAAGATGTGTGGCGAAGGCTCGAAGATATGGACCCTTCTTTGAAGCTTCAACTCAATGTGTTACCACTCCTTGAAGTGAAGTACCAAAATTATGAATTATCAAAAGAGACTAGGGAAGACCTAATGGAATCTGCTCAAAAGATTTTGGTTTGGTATGTGAAAACAAGGCCATCAAAATAATCATAAATATGGATGCTGAATTTATTTCTTTTGTTTTAAGGCTAGGAGATTTGTCACGTTACAGAAATGATCTGGAGATTTCCAACAGTGTTATTACGTCGGAACGCTTTTATCGCCAGGTAAACAAATGAAGAAAAAAATAATAGTTAATTAAAGTGAATAAATAAGTTTTCATTTTGGAATGCCATTTTCATTTACTCCCCTTATTAGGCAATTCTTTTTAATTCCAATAATGGTCTTCCATACAACCAACTTGGGACTTTGACGAGTCATGATCCATCAAGGGCATTTGAATCCATATTTTACTATACGAGAAGGTATAGTACGAAATTATCGCTACTGCTTGTGGTATATAAAATTTATTCTTTTTTAAAGCCTGAAAGCTTCAAAAGTTTTTCCCGGGGCCGATCCTAACTTAAAGGCTTTATTAGCTCGCCTTGTTACGAACGAAGACAAACTGATATCCACTTTTTCCCAGCTATTTCCGAAATTAGTCTTTGTCGTCAAAGAAGAAACAACATTTGAAGTGAGCCAAGTAAGTAAAACTAAATAAATTTGTTATACCCTATCAATATTAAAAACATTACCTTGAAGCTTTGCCAGGTTACATTAGGTGAAATCCAAAAGAGACTTGGAAGCAGCGAAAATGGCAGCTGTAACCAACTATTGGATTTAGCTTCCTCCGTGATGATGTGCACGTTAACCCCTACGTTAGCCACGAATAACAACCAAACAGCGGCAATCGCCTTTTGTTGCTCGTTGTTTGTCCATGTGCTAAACAGGTTTCAAGAGATATTTCACATGACATCCAGAGATGCCTCCAACGTAAATGGAAACCAAACACATGAACTAAAGTACGTGGATCCTAACGCCAAAGAAGAGATGGTTGATGAGTTGAGTGACGAAGAGGAAGAAGAAAGTAAGCGAGCGAAATTAAGAAGGCGAAAAGTTGCGTCTGGATCTTCCGATCAAGATTTTTCAGAGGAAGAATTATTTTTGGATAGTAATTCAGAACAGGAATCCGAAGATGACGAAGTCCTTTCTGATTCGGGGTTTCATTCTGCAGAAGCCAAAGTTGAATCTCTTCTGGAAATCCCACACGAAGCAACACGGATTTTACCAATTTTTAAACTTTTGACTGATTGGTTCCGAGTCAATGTTGAAATTGTTCAAGTATCAAACCAAACGATTAGAAAAATTTGGTCAACACTGGCTGACATACTCAACGTGTTTAAGCGGTGTCAACGAGAAAATGTCTCTAATTACGGCACAGTTCCTTTAGAAGAGGATTGGAAATTCTATGGAGTGAACTCTATGAGCTCAGTGCATGCTCAGATCGATTTTGAATCTGCTCCTGCACCGTCCAACGTTTTAATTTTGAATTCTATTCGAATTGAAAGAATCCTTCAGTTTGGTAACTGGTTAGCAAGTCAAAACAATGAAAAAGGATTCCAACTGGTTAATGGGATTTACACATGTCCTGTTGACGCAGTGAGTGATAAATCAGAAGGTTTGGGAGCCAAAGCGGATCTTGTCATGAGAAATATGGCCCACTTATGGTTGAAATCGGAAGTCCAAGAGCTAGAACGGAGGCTCTCCCCTAAACAAAAACGCAAAAAGAAGACGAACTTTGATTTTTCCGGTTTATCGTATGTCTATCTAGTACCGGACGTCTCAGCTCTCTCTAACTTCACCTACCTCATAAAACAAGTGATCAAAAGCCAAAAACTGATAATAGTGGTGCCGGACATTGTCATCTCAGAAATTGATCAACTTAAAGTAAGTTGTCAGAGTAAGTTCGTTAGTTTTACTTTGTTTACAGTATCCTTGCTCATTGGTCTTTAGCGAGAAAGTGCACCTGTTCGGGAATGCATCCGCTGGTTGGAATCCTGCTTTCGCACCGGTAATCGTTTTATCAGAGCCCAACGTCAGAACGAGCACCAAGTTATCCCGCTGTTGACATATCCCAAACGTAAAGACAAGGCACAATGGTAAGAGCTGATCATTAATTTCTTTTGCCGTGTTTCATACATAATCCTTTGTTTTTTTTGTGAGGGGTCTATTTTGTTTTGTGCACTTATTGTTCTTGGTTGGCTTTTTTGTTTACAGGACACTTTTCCAGATACTGGAGTGTTGCTATTATCTGGATACAAACCAACGAAATGTCTATAAAACTGGCCAGAATTCTCCTATTGTCCTGTTCTTGACTGGCGATCCGGTCGAAGAAACTGAACAACAGACTAGGGCTATTTGTAACTCGATTGGTAAAGGAAATCAGTGCTCAAAAATCAAAATGGTTCAAACTAATCGATTTTTATTTTCAAGGCGTGGAATATAAATCTGCTGATTCGTTAATGAGAAAGAGCAAAACAAAAAAACGCTAATGCTGTCATGGGTAACACTATAACTTACGTAACATGTGTTTTTTTTTATCATTTGCTTCTGAGTAAAATATTTTTTTCTTTTTTCGCCGAAACATTTTATGCTCCAGACAACACAGAACCGTGAAAAATAAACCATAAATCAAATGCGAATGAACATGAAGATATTTCGTACAACGAAACAAAGTAGTTGAAAAACTTTAGTGTTCAAAATGTAGAAAGATCGACTTTCAACTAAAGCACATGGAAACACATCAAGGAGAAGTTTGAGTTTGAGCGTCACGAATTTTAAGCTTTTGAACTACAGTGCGACAGTGGCAATAGTGAACATGTCCGTAATGGGATTTCCTGAAGTTTAGTTTCTTGCCAAATGAGGATTCAGTATTCCAAGTTGGAGCGCAGAGCTTTTTTCTTTTCCGTGCTGCAACCATTGGTCTAGTATTATTGTTGCTAATATGAGATTTTTGTACAATCTTTTCAATTTCTTCACCAAGTGAGCTAGGGGAAGTAACTGATAATATTTCTGGCATTTTTCCAGGTGCCTGTTCGGAGTTAGCAACATACACGGCAGGAGTTTCGTCTTGGTAAAGCTGTCCCTGCGTGGTTGCTGTATCTGGGTCGTCTTTCCTTTTAGAGTGTGAAACTGCTGGATGACGTTCAAACAAAGTAGACGTCTGTCTACCGCCATCATACATGGGTTGGCTAAGCGTTTCAGTTTCAATCTGCGATATTCCCCCAATGAGGGAAGATTTGTAGGTTACTAGAACTTTCATTTTTTGAACAGGAATAGCCGATGCAAAACGCACTTGCTTACGCTGGGCAGGGATGACGTCTACTGGAACAAACATCGAACCATTGGCTTGATTGTAGGTGTTGTCGTTATCTTGTTGTGTTGGAGTGCTTAAAACGGAGATGTCTCGAAAATGAGCTGAGTGGTTAATGTTTAAGCTATCCTTGTTAACTGAAGTTGGGAATGGCGCGTTCTGGAGTTTAAAACTACTGCCCAGTATCGATTGACAGCCATCTTTGGTAGGAACCACTACATTCTTATGGTGTAGGATTGGAGTTACAGAGCTTAACTTTGGTGTTGGATAATGAAACGTTTGATTGAGGTTTGGAGTTGAACATTTAACAGGTTGTTTGCTGTACGAGTTGCATAGTAACTCGTGATGTTTATGAAGTACGATGGTTCCATTGACATCGAGCTCTTCACAGTATCCATCAGTCATTAGAGTTAATGGAACATTTGTTTGACTTTCTTGAGATATGGCAGCAGGTTGAAATTCAACTTCGGTACTTTCTTGCGATGGCGAATAGAAATACTGTTGCTTCTCCTCAGTTGAAACATCGCCCGCGACAACACATGTTGGACTACCAGCTTGTATGGAAACTTCAGAATTGTTGCTTTGGACCGTTGTGTTAAAAACGGAATCGTTTTGAATGACTGTCTTTTCCTTTCTTACGATTGTTTGGTATGGATTATAGCAATCATCTTTTAGTTTACGATGATCAGGTGGTGAGCAAACGACAATGTTCCTAAGATTTGTGACTGGAGTTAGAAAGCCCAAGCTTTGTGTTAAATTGGGAAAATCTTGTGTTAGATCAGGTGATCCAGCTGAACATTCAACAAATGAGTTTCCTGGTGAGCCACAGACGAAGTGTGAGTATTCCTGTGTTTCTACAGCCAGTTCCACAACAGAATTCTCCTTATGCTCTTTAACTATTAGACTTGATTGAAGTTTTGCAGTACTTTCTTCAGAAGTGGTTGGTTTATCATTACCAGCAACTTCTTGGTCTGGGGAATAAGGGCTGTAATTGGTATTTGATATTTCATCGCTTTCATATTCTTCTGAATCTGTTTAGATAAATACATTTTAAAAAATTATCATTTGACCAATATTTTTTAAAAGTTTGTCTGACCAGAAGAAGTTCCACAAGGAATATTTTTAAATGGAGTTCCACATTGCTGCATTGGGATATTATTTGATGTATCAGACTGTAAAACACATACCGGTTATTTATTGCTGTATAACACTCATGAATTTGTTAATTACTTTCGGTGAAGTCGGTGAATATTCTTGCCCTTCATTTCCTGGAATGTGATTAGTTTGTTCGTTGTCATTATCCACTTCGTGCTTCACGAGGTCGACTAGAATAATTCGACTCTGTTGTTGAAATGCTGTTTTTCGAACTTCAGAGCTTGTTCGGAAACGATTTTTATACCCGCCGCTCCAATTCATTTTTCTTTCTGTTTAAGGATGAAGAAAAGAAACGTTTTCAGCTTACCATAAGTCAATCATCTTACTTTACAGATGCGTTTATTCGTTCCGTTTTGCCGCCATTACTCGCCCTCTATGAGCAGAGTATGTGACTTTATCTGTTCCGCTTCCACTCCTTTTTTCGACGTTATGTAAAATATCGAAAGGTAGATAGATCATGCATCGTGCCCTAACAAAAAGATAAGCAACAATTAACAAGACGTAAAGCTTTGTCGACAGACTCCACCTCCACGTCTTTACTTATATTTGTCTTCGTCTATTTACGGTATTTTGCTTTGGAGAAAAATAGGCAACTTCGCGATACTGCTGCATTTGCTTCAACGAAAACCGTCTGCTTCTTCAGGAAGGCAACAAAAGTACACAACACGGGGAACATAATTTGAATTCGTGTTGATAAGTATGAAATTTTGCGGTTTTGGATCAAATGAAAGAATCGTTGGAAGTTCGTTTTGACCGATTGCAGTTTGGAGTTGTTCTAGTTTTGGATAAGAAACTCGAAAGAAATTGTTGTATCGATGAACATGTCGGGAGAGCTTTCGGTCTTCCAACGTGATACTTCTCATTCACCTTCACCTGAAGAACAGGGTCAAGAAGAAGAGGATGAAGATTGGGCAATAGGGCTAGCCTTTTCATCTGAAAGGCATACTGACAAAATTGAAGGACTAGAAGAATGTGCTCAAAACTGGAGATTAAAGGATCGGGTAATTGAATATGTTATTATGCTAATTTTGCCAAATTTTTAAGAAATAATTGGTTAATATTTAGGGCTATATTTCTAATAAAAAATTGGACAAGTTTTAAGTTTTTATTTTCATTTCAGATGAAAACAGTGAGTGTGGCATTGATACTATGCCTCAATGTCGGAGTAGATCCTCCTGATGTAGTAAAGACTCAACCATGTGCAAGACTGGAATGTTGGATAGGTATAGCATATTTGAAAATCTTACTACACATATTTTTACTCATTGGGTAACTGATAGATCCCTTGGCCATGAGTCCACAAAAAGCATTAGAAGCTATTGGTGTCAACTTACAGAAGCAGTATGAGAGGTGGCAGCCACGTGCCCGCTATAAGCAAACTCTAGACCCTACAGCTGATGAGGTAGATACAAAATTATTACTGGAAGTTAACTGAGTAGAACACAGTACTGTTACAATATTTTTGGTTATAATCTGAAAACAGATAAAAAAAGTAACGTCTACTCTTCGAAGAAATGCAAAAGATGAACGAGTGCTCTTTCATTATAACGGACATGGTGTTCCAAAACCAACGGCCAATGGGGAGATTTGGGTGTTCAATCGTAGTTATACACAATATATACCACTCTCAATTTACGACCTACAAACTTGGATGTGGTCCCCCTCAATCTACGTATTCGATTGTTCAAATGCCGGTATGATCGTGGATGCTTTTCAGCAGTTTGCAGACCAACATCAAAGGGAGTACGAACAACTGATGGCTCAATCCCGGAACACTTTACCTTCCCAGATGACACCGCCTCCAAATTTCAAACAGTGCATTCAGCTGGCAGCGTGCGCAACCAACCAAATTCTTCCAATGAATGCTGAACTGCCAGCTGATCTGTTTACTGCATGCCTTACTACCCCTATTAAGGTTAGTAGGATAACGTAAGATTTCACTTCAACAGAAACTACCATTCGTTTTGTCCCTTAAATAGATTGCGCTACGTTGGTTTGTTTTACAAAACACTTCTCGTTTGGTGCCACGAATGACACTTGAATCGGTGGACAAAATACCCGGACAGCTCAACGACCGCAGAACCATGTTGGGCGAATTAAATTGGATTTTTACTGCTATAACTGATACGATAGCATGGAATTCTCTCCCTCGGGATGTATTTCAACGCCTGTTTAGGCAAGATCTGCTCGTGGCTAGCCTTTTCCGAAACTTCCTTTTAGCAGAGAGGATATTGAAATCCTATGACTGCACACCAGTCTCTTGGCCAAAGTTGCCTCCTACTTCACAGGCAAATTTAGCATTTTTAAGGTACATTCCACGCATTTGCTAATCGTCTGTATTTTTTTTAGCACCCCATGTGGTCGGCATGGGATTTAGCCCTTGACATTTGCCTCTCACAGCTACCCGGCATCTTAGAAGGCAAAGAAACTTTCCAGAATTCACCTTTTTTTGAAGAGCAGTTGACAGCTTTTCAAGTTTGGCTTTCGCATGGGTCGCAGAAAAGATCTCCCCCGGAGCAGCTGCCTATTGTTCTGCAAGTCCTTTTGAGTCAGGTGCATCGGTTAAGAGCGCTTGAGTTGTTGGGACGTTTTTTAGATTTGGGACCTTGGGCCGTGAATTTGGCACTGTCAGTCGGCATCTTTCCATACGTTTTAAAGGTCTGCTTTAAAAGCTTCATCTTCATTTTGTCTTACGTAACTATTAGACGCTTCCATCTACAGTTACTTCAAAGTTCCGCGCGTGAACTGCGTCCATTACTGCTATTTATATGGACAAAAATTCTCGCAGTCGATGTAACCTGTCAAGCGGATCTTGTTCGTGATGGAGGACATAAATATTTTTTGTCGGTTCTGCAAGATACGTCCGTACCAGATGACCAACGAACTCTGGCTGCCTTCGTGGTTTCTAGAGTAGTCTGGAATCATCCGGTGGGTCAGGAAGCCGTGGCACAAGTAGCATTTATCTCCAACACACTTGAAATGGTCTACGAAAAGGACAGGCTTTTAAGGCAATGGCTCGTCATTGGTATTGGTTTGGCCTGGCATAATGCCATAGCTGCTCGTTGGTCGGCTATTCGAGATTCTGCACACGAAAAACTATTTCCGTTGTTACGAGACCCAATCCCTGAGGTATTTCCACAAGCAAACAATCTATTCTAATTCAATGCATTTTAATTCGATACCTTCCTATACTTCAGGTACGAGCTGCCACAGCGTACGCGCTAGGAACATTTATTCACAGTGGTGGCAAGACTGAGCGTAATGATCTTGCCAACAAAATTGATCAGGCAGTGGCTTTACAGTTACTGAACGTTGTAAATTCAGAAGCTAGCCCGTTGGTTCGTAAAGAGGTAGAGAAATTGCCATTTACATTAGATTTGCGTTTTTATAATTTCACTGTTTTGCACTTTAGATCGTAAGCGCATTGCAGTGGATTGTTTTGATATTTGAGTCGACTTTCATCCAAATGGCAATCCAGCAGTTAGAAGAGGAAAAGAACAAGGAATCAAATTTGCTGTCCCCAAACGTGGAAGTCGCACTAACTTCTTCTGGCAGTTTACAACGGCCGAGCCGTCGTTCTCGGGCCGCTACATCGAACATAACGAACCTGGGGACTAGTCCGGAACTTTCAGAGAGTGGTTTTTACCATTCCACAAATTCCGTTAATCCCGATCACATTCGACGTGCCGTTTCCATCTCCTCTCTCAGTAGCCTTAGTAAGATGTGTACATAGTAACTTAAGCAGGGAGTTAACGATTAACCAATTTTATGTGGTTTTAACAGCAGCAAGTTCCACGTTGCCTAGTCTTGCTTTTAATACGATATACGTCAAAATGTGGCATGGACTTTCAAACATGGAGAAAGATCCTTACTTCGAGGTTTCCAGTATGGCAAAAAAGTTGACAGATTATGTGCGAAACAAGGTATTCATTTTGAAAATGATCATGACTGAGCAGCAACTCTAATCTGAAATGCATATTTCAGGCAAAGGAACTTGTAGCTGCCCGAGATACCGATCTTGGTCGTGCATATACCTATTCCAATTCAAGTAACGATTCGATGGATAAAACTATCTACATGTAATAATTTAACTGAATTAAAATGATCAAGGCTTTGTATTTATTGCCTTAAGTAATCTATTTTCTCTCCATGCCTTTGCTAGTGGCGACTCTCCCCCACCAGCATCTGCCCAACGGACCACTCCGTCGTTCAACAGAATAAGAAAGAGAAGCATACCGTCTACAGTAATTAAACTTAAGATATATTGACGTAGCTAACAATTTATCGTTTTATTTTTATAAGATTGTAGAAGAAGGTGAAACTTCCAAAGAGCTAAAAGATCCTTTGGTGGTAACGGGGTTTATTGAATGGTGCGCCAAACATTTTGCTGAACCAGCCGCGTCTAATGAAGATATTCAATTGAACGCCAAACCCAATCATGAAAAGGAATTGTCTATTGAATTTGAGGTACCAGTAATGATGATTAGGGCTTGTAATAAAATTTAGTTATTTTCATTTTCTATTAGATATGCGGGAGAACTCGTGAACGGGACACCGAATTGTACTATACACGTGAGTGGCGATATGCACGTAATGCTACAGTTCGCCGCGAAGCCAAAGAAGAATGTCAGAGGTGAGAAGAGGTTGTTTTTTATGAATAAGATTAAGCATAATCCTAAAATCCATTTACGTAGACCTACTAAAGCCAAAATGAAAGAAGTTTTCTGCAACCGAAATCCACTTGTACCTTCTGTTATCCGTTTTCATCCATATGACCCATGGCTTGCTGTAGCAGATAAAGATGGATGCACGTGAGTACATTTTTATTATGGCGATTGAAACAGTGGCAGTTCAGAGAATTCATTTTCCATTCTATAGTGTATGGGACTGGGAAAGGAGTGTTCGCCTCGTCCATTTTAATAACCAACAACAACCCAGGGCTGCTCGGATTACATCAATGGAGTTTGTCAATGGACATGACGATGCTTTGCTTCTTATTGGTGCAGATGACGGATCCTGTCGAATCTGGCGAGATTTTATTCGAACGGGATCCCGATTAAGTTCTGGCACTGTTGAAGATTCATCAGCAGTTTCGCTTGTCTCTGCATGGAATTGCATAGCTGAAATGACTCCATCTACCCGATGTTCCGGCCTAGTTTTGGATTGGAATCAAGACTCTTTACAATTACTCGCGACAGGTGATGTTCGGCTGATCCGCATCTGGGACGTAGAGCGCGAACTGAAAGTCAGTGATTTTCCAACTGGCTCAGAAAACTGCGTGACCTCCATCCACCATAGCCCACGAGGTTTAGTCATGTTTTTAAAAAAAGCTTGTAGCCGAATTTTATTAATTCGGGTAATTTATTGTAGATCCCTCGCTGTTTGTGGCGGCGTGTGGAGACGGGTCAGTCCGTCTTTTTGACAAGCGTTGTAACGCCCAAAAATCTAGGGTGATGACTTGGAGGGAACACACCGCTTGGGTCATTGATTGCGAATGGATCTCGACCGATGGAGCCGCCAATCTGGTGAGCGGCAGGTAATATCTGTTATGGCTTGTTCATTACTATTTGTTTAACTTCATCATACTTTTTGTGTGAATTTCGAAAGTCTGGCGGGTGACATAAGGTTCATGGACCCACGACACCCTACTTCGGTGCACACTGTAGCGACGGCGCCGAATTCGCAAGGAATGACTGCCATGGCAGTGCATCCAAAAGCTAACCTCTTCGCCTGGTAATCGTTTGTGACTTAAGAAGAAATTTATACTTGGTTAATTTTGTTATTTTCTTCTTATTAATAGTGGAATCGTCGGTCAGCATATTAGCGTGCACGATCAAGAGGGAGAAGTGTGCTCCACCATTGCGTATCACGATGGTGGTGGTATCTTAGGCTCCAAGATTGCAGCCGTGTCATGCCTCACTTTTCACCCTCATCGAGTATGCCTAGCTGCTGGAGGCATGGACTCCATGATTTCTGTTTTCTCGTCAGATAAGTCAAAGAAGTAGAAAGTGTAGGATGAGTCACCTTGGTGACGACGTCAAGTTCGCATTTTTCTTTTTTTTTTCTTTCTATTTTCTGTTGGAGATTTTCAATTCGAGCCGCGAGACCTCGCATATGTTAAATGCCCAGTTACAATCACTATTGTGAGCAAAAGATTAAAAATGAAGCCTCGTCCGTGTTGATTCTTACATTGAATTAAACTTATCGTGTCGGAGACGTATATTTTGAAGCCTGCTGCTGGCTTAACAGTTTCCGTTAATTGGGAATGATTTTCATGTTTATTTCATCAGGTTATTCAAGGCCCACAAAGATAGATTTACGCTAGCTTTTGTTTGGGACAAATTCTCAATCCGTTTGAGTGTAGCGCAATAAAAAGATCAAGTACAGTATGCAAGCGTAAAGTAACAATTTCCATCAATACTTTCTTTACCATGTATTGTGCACTTCGCACTAATGTAATCCATCTTCAAGCCACAGTTACTTGACTGGGATTCGAACCCAAGGTAACAAGCATTCTACGCTCACGCTCTACCGTTGAGCTACCTCAGATACTACAATGAAATCTAAGTCTTCAACACAATAATGTAACTCTGAACGATCCTACAATAGACTATCAAATATCATTGGGGGGGATAATAGGGGGGGTTGCCAGGAAGGTATCGCACTCGCCTATCAACTCGAAGGTTCCTGGTTCGAATCCCGATGTCCTGGGCTTCCAACCTTCCACGTCTGCCAGTCGAGTCGACAAACTTCCCCGTTACGAAGTAACGGGATGGGTATTTTGGCAAATACTAGTATCATATTTAATGACAAATTTTAATAAAGAATCTTTCACTTACTATCCTTGTTGCGCAATTGTTTTCTTGTATATTTAACCATTGATTGTCTCAAATACAAGCCTTTAGAAAACATGGACATATTGCCTACTATTTAGTAGGTGTCAACACAATTTCAATATATAATTTCAATGAACTACAATTGTTGATAATTCGACTCTTTAAGGGATTTGAACCATTAACCTTCGGCGCACCGTGCCGATGCTCTACCACTGAGCCATGAGTCATGTGTCACATTTGTCTATATTTTCGTGTTAATTGAGTGCAGTAAGTTTGGACTTAGGATAATTTTTGTATTGTCATTCAAGATGGTTTTTTATTAACATGTTCCAAGTAAATCTAAGTAATATAAATGCGACGAATTTATAATACACATTTTCATTTAGTATTATGCCGAGGTTTGAACTCGAGACCTTTAGATCCACTAACCAATGCTCTACCACAGAGCTATGATCCTTGTGTCACGTTACTCAGATTAACGAATATTTTTGCGAGCCTATACAAATTGCCTTTAGAATATATTCTTTTCGGGGCTTCTAATATTTGTACAAAGTAACACACTACTCGTGGCTCAATGGTAGAGCATTGGTGATACATGTCAGAAGTTGGGGGATCGATACCCGAAAGAGTTAGAATGAAAATTGTCGCAACCATTATAATAAATCTGATCAACTGGTACACACAAAAATTGTAAAGAAATGCGCATACAAAAAAGTTTTGCAACTTTTGAAAGGCAAATAATGAAAATAGATGGTACATCTTCAAATGTAAGTTCAAGAATCCAGAAAAAGGTTTCTGGTCTCTGCTGTGTGTGATATATCGGGCATTCATATGTTCCTTTGACGTCTAACTTATCTTGTGTGACAGCCTGATAATCAATTTTTAGAAAAGTGAACTATGAACTGAACGATTTCAGCTCAGTGATTAGTGATCTCAGTGATTCAGCTCACCTTTATTGAAGATATGAGCGCTTCTTGAGCAGCCACCAAGGTTGGTTCAACATTCAACTCTAACTAGATCTTATTCGCATTCACATTGTCTGTGAGCTACTTCAATTGCCAAAGTGTTAACGCGTTTCTCTTCGATATCAGCCAGCAACTTTTCTTTGCCGACTTTTTCAGTTTCGATGTTGATGAGACGCTCAGCTTTTTCATTTTTCAACTTCTTTTAAATCATCAACTTGCAAAGCAGCCACAGCCACCCTTATATGATCCAACTCATTCTTCAGTCAACCAATAACTAATTTTGGCCTGCAGCAAAGAAGTTTTCCGTTCAAGAAGACGGACAAAAATTGCTAATGTTCCAAAGACGATATCGGTGTTGTGTAGACGTAGCGTACCTCCGTTCGTAGTATAGAACGACAAGTGTCACTGACACTCGAGTGAACAACGTCATGAATTGAGAAGCGGAATCGACGAATCCATCCGGCAACTACGACATGAAATTCAGCTGATTAGTTATGCCTCATTCAAGTAAAAGGAAATATAATTCACACTCACCGGCAACGTAATGCTAGAGAGAGATTTTTGGGATACTGAAATCAGAGCTTCGTGTGGCCCTCGTAGAAAGTAACTGATGGCCAATTAAGCGATCGCTGCGTCCTTGAACGTATGTTGAACCGACGGGCGAAAGAGCTTCTTCATGAGAAAGAGTAGCAAAAACATAGTCCCCAAGTTTCAGGTCAATCTCGGACCCGACCGCCGACCGTGTCTGGCACTCTGCACTCAGACACGACAATATTTCAAACCTGAATGTACTGGCACCACCATCTCTGGAACGTAATATGTGGTACTTTAACTTGGTTTTGCATCCGTAACAACTCCTGAGATACTTCATGGCTTCATGAAATGGTAATGCAGTCAAACATGGAAAATGTAAAAATTAAATTCACATAATCAATTCGGTGTACAAACATGTGCTCTCTGTGTAGTACCTCGGGTTGTATTATGGTATTCCACCTTGTGTAGGGATAGTATTCCGGAGCTGGAGCAGTGCAGTACAAGGCAGTATTCGGGGTGTAGTATTTTGGTGCCTTAGTATAAGATCTACTCGTGGCATACGTAGTAGAATAGTTAAATGAAACCTCCAGAAGTATCCTGTTGCCGAATAGCATCTCAGAACTTCGCTCCGCCTTCACTTCGCTCATCGAAGCCTCGCTCATCGAAGCCTCGCTCGTCGCTTCATGGTTACCCAGTCTTCCCCTCGTTTTCGCGGTATCGTTGTATTTTGTAACGTGTAGCAATGTCGTAATAGTTGTCCACAAGAAGACACCTAACCCCTTAGCAGGAGAACGTATAAAAATAAGAGATGTGCGGAAAATATAGCTTTAGCACTTAACAGTCAATTAAGAAACAATGAGTACTGCAACAATCATGCTGCCACGACACATTCTCATTTGGATTTTCAAAACACCTAATTCAGCTTACCCTTTATCTCTGATGCTTGCTTAGTTCGGGAAACTGGCGACGGACTGGCGCATTTCAAATAGTAATCGCATTTGAAGAGTCAATGCTTCGTTTACTGCTGGTAAAAGTCAGGATTTTGTTATCGCCCAGCGATGTGTTGAGCAATTCGGTCCAACTAATCCGCAAAATGTAATTGATTTTGTACCACTTCGTAACCGGTTAAAAAAGAAACCTAATACCCAGGATCGATGTCGCCGCATCGAGGACGATCCATTTAAGTTCGGCGTGGAGTTTGTTGGCACTTTGTGTGGCTTGTTCATCTCGAAAAAAAGGCGACAAACGTGTATCTGGTCTTTCTCTTGTCGTTGGATTGACAAAGCCTAAAAGCTCATCAGATGTCACCGCCTAACAAGCTTCTGCCAAACTTGAGTTTTGCCTGTGTCTGCACTTCCCAGCACAAAAACTTAATGACGAAATTGAAGAGTTCACGTAACTGGAAACTCGAGTCACGAAAATATCCTCTGGCTGCAAATCGAGGGCTGCTTGTCGGATGGTCATTTCGATTGCAGCATCAGCGATTCAATTGACTTCAACCGAGGGGAAAAGATCGCCCAGTAAAGCCAAAAAGACAGGTGCATCATCAGACAGCAAACGGGGTAAATTGGGCAATACTGCCAAGAAATAATGCATGGCTCATATTAAACAAATTCAAGCTGAGGTCATTGATTGACGGCAAATACCTAGTAGTAATTGTTCTTCACTTAGGCTGTGAATCGAGTTGTTACGTTTTAAGGCTCCAGTCAAAACAAGGACAGACGTGATGGCTCCCAATCTCCAATCAACGTGATCCACACAGTGAGTAGTAGAGGGTATCTACCTTCTGACCA
Organism: Daphnia sinensis; assembly: GCA_013167095.2. NCBI lineage: Eukaryota > Metazoa > Arthropoda > Branchiopoda > Diplostraca > Daphniidae > Daphnia > Daphnia sinensis. The sequence goes on along the minus strand of CM023188.1, from coordinate 1,314,981 downwards.
AGACTAAGCAAGACCGACAGATGCTCATCCCATTGTTGTAAACTCTGAATCAATGTGATATGACAGTGGTCCGTGAAAACCGTCACCAGAAGTTGTGGGGTATGGTACCAAACCCTTACAATTTTTAAAGGGTGACATGATCAATAAACAACATAACAATTACCTTTAGAATAATTTGGACATGAATCTGGAGGCTGATTAATTAATGATAAGCTGCCTTCACACTGAAGAGTCATCAAGCTTGTTACAACTTTTTCACGAAGTGAATGTTTCTGTCAGCCATCACCTCAGCGGCATGAAGCATTGCCCCATGCTAAAGGCTGCTAAAGGATTAGAAAAAGAGGTCGTTAGCTGATTAAGGCAGAATGTAGCAAACGTTAATCAGAGGAAGAAATTTGAATAAATGTTGTGATTAATCCGTGATTTCATTCGTTGTTTTTTTATTGGTGAATGATGTAACTACACACGACCATGACTCGAAGCTTCTGCCCAGCACCGAGTTGAAACTCCTGAAATTGAAGTGATACAATTTTTAAAGGGTGACATGATCAGTAAACAACATAACAATTACCTTTAGAATAATTTGTACATGAATCTGGAGGCTGATTTATTAATTATAAGCTGCCTTCACACTGAAGAGTTACCAAGCTTTTTACAACTTCTTTACAAAGTTAGCAGACGACGAGAAATACAAGGGACGTTGTCAAGGAGACGACTTTTAGATAACCAACATTCGCAGCTCAATCTCAACTCCGGTCTAGCGGGTCTACCCATTCGCTGCCGCCTATCCATAGCATTAAAAAATGTAAAAAGGTTTTTGCGGGTTTCGAATTGGGTCATGGCTCGATGATAAGCTGCCTGCATCCATGAACCTAGGGGCCACGGGGAGTCTTACGAACAACCTACGAGCTACCAATTCTCTGCCAAGTTACGGGTTCGATCTTTATGTGTAGTGAACGGTACTACTAGATCGAGCATCGTCTGTAAGGTGTCTAGTTGTTGTGCTGGTGTCATACGTGTAGTTTTGTTATTGTAGTGTGGTAGTGTCGTGTTTTATAGGCGGCTTCTTTGAAGCATTTAGTTGAAGCATATCTTGCGCTGGAACAGTTGAAGCATATCTTGAGCGTTGAGTTGATGATGCGATGAATCTTGAGTGATGACACATACATCATACGTGCATAAGGAACACTGAGGGCGGGAGGGAGGACGGGAGGGAGGACGGACGGGAGGAAGAGCGGGAGGACGGGAAACTTGGAGGTGGCGGGAATCGAACCTGGGGAAACTAGCATACAAGGGAATGGCGATAACCACTGTGCCAGGACCGCACATCCCAACCAAAACTTTCTTCGGCGGTCATCTGGTTAAATACCTTACGTATAGCACCTGTAATAAAAATAGCATGGCTTCTTGCTATAGTGCGAGACTCCCATGTCAATTTACGGAAGTTCGAATCTTGATGGCTAGAATTATTTTCATAGTATTTTTTAAATTTAGATTATTTTACTTGGCTTAAACGACAGAAATTTGATTTTTCGAAGGCAACACAAATAAGACAAAAAGTTCCATTAATTAAAATCTTACAACTTCCTTCACGACGGTAGTCAACAATAACGCTAGAAAGACTCATTTGTCTTGAAATTGAGGCTTACGCTTACGCTGAAACTTTCCAAACCCTCTTGCGTGTGGTAAAGCCGCAAATTGTCTCTTTCCCAATGTATTTTTAAAAAGTTTTATGTGAACAAACACGACTTTTTAAATTTTTTACCCATTTGTAAGCCTCGATGATATTATCCATTTTGACCTGACGTTGCAGAAATTGCTACCCCAAACGGATTACAGGTAGGTTCTAGGTTGTTCTCGAGAATACTTTCAATTACTTTTTGCGTTTCACTTTCAACAACGATTTCAATTAATTTGGCAGTGACAAATGAATTGAAAAACAGGAAAAAAAAAGACAACAAAAATTGTGGGCAGGCATAGAAACACACGAGGCTAGGGAGAATCGTGACTGCCGAACTGCGGAAACTTTACCAAGAACGTTTGCCTTCTTCAGAGACAACATTTGTTTGTTGATTTACCTGCTGATGGTCAAACCAGAAGTAATCAACGTACCTTCTCCCTGAGACAATTTTTGAGGTACGCTACCATACATCTTTTTATGGAATTTGTTGCGCAAGAACTTAAGAATTTTGCATGGGTACGTGTTAACTACGTGTATATAATTTTTTCCCACATTTTCCATCACAAATCCAACCCTTCTTTAGTAGCTGTGATAGTGTTGTGTCTTTGTCTCAAATTTAATGTTTCGTGAGCACGTTGAATTTTTTTTCCCATCTGTTTCAAGTAGTTACTGCGGCTGTAGTTTCTTTTTTGAAAACTTGCTCTGAAAGGCTTATATTGGAAACTTGTCGTTTGCCTGAGAAAAGGTGAGTTGTTTTCCACATTTTCTTGCTCCTAAAATGACAATGATCATCATCTTGCCATCAACCTCTTATGTAGATCACTATGCTTACCAGAGCTTTCTTAGCTTTCATATCTCTGATCAACTAAAAGTAAGTAGTATTTTTATAAATTTAACTTATTAGCTAACAATTAAATTGTGGACAAATGCGGATTTTAAAAAATTACCTTAATTGTGTTCATCACAGGGGATTGAGAGAAATTCATTTGTACGATATCGACAGTGCCGTTGACCGTTACATTCTCTTTAAAATGAACCATGTTGTACTTTAGTTCTTCAACGCGGTCCATAGCGCTCGTGACTACGTATTTAAATCAGGGGAATTGATATCGATGAGGCATTTTTCCCGAGGATCGGTTCTTCGACTCTTCACGGAGGTCTTTTAACATTTGAATGGCAAAACTTTCTAATGGCCACATAAAGGTGGGCAGAACTTGATCCGTCTAGGTGAGCAAGAGTTGCAAGAGGTTGGCTATCAAAATTACCTTCCAATGCAGCAAAAACAGGATGAAAGCAACCAGATGTATCTGATGCATTAAACGGAAGGTGGCTCTAGAAAACATTGATAATAAACTATGAGTATTGTAATTTGACAACTCCATTCTTGTGAGCTGATTACTTGAGAATTAAAAGAATTTAAAATGAAGAATCGTTGATTCGTAACCACATGCAAGACCAACCATCAGAAGATGAATAACTTTAAAAAAGCAGGAAAAGCTTCCTATTTCCAGAGTCATCTTAAGGAAGTCAATAGATAAATACCCACAACCATTCTCAGGAATGAATGAGTTGTTCACCACCAACTAATTTCTTGGTAGCAATTACCAGTTTTTTTTCTCTTAGTCGAATGTGACTCATTCCACGGTAGGACATGCATATTGTTGAAGGGCATCATACTGCTGAAACAACACAAAATCAAACTACAGTTAAACATGTAAAAAAAAAACTTTTATAACTTTTACCAGTAGGGCTTTGTTCTGTGATTCCCTCTCAAGTCTCGAGACACCCAAGCACTACCACAGTACCGCTACGCGGTATAAGCACACGTATTTTCAAATTTTATGACATGACTTATTGCCTTACATACCTTGATTTATAATTACGCTTATACACGGTGCCTTCCCTGTTGTGCAACGCCACATCGAGGTGAGGTAAGGTTAACTTAACACACACAAAGTCACAAACATCAAACTTCCACTTCCAATGCGCGTCGCCACAAAGTAATAAGCGTCTAGCGATCCAAATCGGCCTGACGGCCTAACGATCAATCGACAAATTCGATATAGAAAAGGTTCCCTTCCTTGAAGGCGTGGTCTATTCGAACCGATTCGAACCCCTCCTCCCAGGCTCCCAGTGTCATTTGACTTCTAGATGGCTATGCAAAAGTTTGCTATTTGTTTCCAAAATAAACGGTCAACTATCGAACGAGAGTTTTCTTTAAAAAAGTGGATCATACGGTGTTCCGTAATATGCATGTATTAATAGTTAAACAGTCAAATTTTTCGTATTCATGTACGAGAATTCACCTTTGATTTTAATTGATTTTCGCTATATCTACCTTCGGAGAAAAAGTAATGAAAATTTGCTCATCAAGATATCCTCCAATGAATGCCAGGTTTTACAATAAAGATGAAATGGGGCTCTGGAAAAGTTGCTTTGTTTTACTTATAACTGAAAGTACGAAACAGATCGACACGAACGAGCGGATGAATAACTTGAGGAGGTACATCCTAGGTAAAAGCACCAATGGAATGAAAATGATTGTATAATATTCTGATTTTAAAAGAACGTAATACCTAACAAGAAGTTTCCTGGCTTGTGGTAGAGTGCTAGGATCGTCTTTCAGGATAAACTGTCGAATGCCTTGAACATAAGTCTCGAAGTATGTGCGCCAGTTCAGTTGACGGACATCAAAATCAAATATGTGTTGATCGCTTGCCGACATTTTGGATCGGATTTTCAGCGAGTTTTCACTCACGAATTGCCATTGGTGGCTATTGAAAAAACCTAAGCTTGCAGTCGCTTTAAATACTCTTTCATACAACTTGACCTATTTTTGAATCGATTAACGTAGGGTCATCATTTGAGAAACGAAATTGTGATCCAAAGATGAGGTACCATTTTAGCACGTTTGCCGGACAGTTGACTGATGAAATCCAGACAGTAGGCTGGAAGGTAATGAGTGAAAAAAACGTTGATCCGAAAATACCAGTCACGATTGGTGCATTCGCCACTCGGGCACCACATAATCTCTTTCGGTGGGTATTTAATAACGGCATCTTCCGATAACAATCTGAGCTGTTGGATAGTAATTGGATTGTGATAGCTCGTAGAAGATGTGTAGATGGTAAGTTGCGAAGGCCTGTGACACAATTTAACACGGTCAGTGACATTTGGAGATTGTGAAAAGGGTGTCAACAATAAGTCTACGTTTACGACAGAATAGAGGCGAAGCCACATAAAATAATTACGTTATTACTTTGTTATTGCTTGATGCCAGGCAACTGCTATCATAAGGTTGACAGCGTAGTCAACTGGAATTAGATCGATGACACAACTAGCGTCACACTTGAAGAGCCGGAGGAAACCTTTTGCCCCACCCGCAATAAGACCTGTCGGGGTGATAAAACAGCACGCAACAACCTTTAGTATCTCAAGGCACTTTGGCAATAAAAATCTGTCAAGCATTCATAAAATTTTTTACCAGTTGGGCCGTATAGCGAGTCGATCCATCCCGGGGTAGGTTCTTTAGCGGCAGCTGAGTGTGACAAGAATAATATTTATTAATGTCTAGCAGTAGTTTACAATGTCAATATACTATACTGTATGTAGGTTAGTGAACCAAATCTACCTGTTACGATAGACGGACGAACGATGGCCAGCGGAACATTTAATCGTTCCCTTTCTAGAATCTGTTCAGCCAGGGATTTTGAAAATGTGTATGTGTTGGGGTTTGATTTGCCGAGTAATCTAAAGAGCGTTCGTTCCGTGTCATGCTCAAGCAGTACAAGAGAATTTGATTTGTTACTTACTGTGCTGTGATGCTCCTTGTGAAATCCCCGTCAATGCTCTCTAGAAAGTTTAACAATTTAATCGGATCCATATGTGATGGATAGATCATTTCGCCAACGACATCCTTGTCTAGGTTATTAAAAGCCGTAGAAACATGAACAAAAGCCTGTTCAAAACATCAAAGCAGAGAGTCATCTGTTATGACCTGAGAGCTTGAAAATCGTGCGCTGGTAAAAACACAAACCTCAAGTTTTTTCATTTTCTGACATATAGCCAACAGTTGTCTCGGTCCTTTAACATTAGTTTCCAGTGCATCCTTCAGTTCGTGATCGAACCTGACACTGGCAGCAGAATTGAAGACGATTGAAACTTCTTCTACGAGCAATTGCATATCGGAGGCAGAAATCCCCAACCCTGGCAAAGTCATATCGCCTGCGATGGCGACAATCTTGTCCAGCGCGCTTGGCTGATCCAACCAAGCGAACACCTGCCCGAGGTGTTATTGTGAGGCAGCGAAAGCAAAAGCTATTTTATGAAGTGAAATATAGTACCTGATTGTTGATCAACTCCCTTCGACGTGCCGCAATATCTTTACTCGACGAAGTTCTCATCAGCAGGTAGAGACGTTTGATTTTCGGGCAAGCACGGAGCAACTTCTCAACCAACACTTTACCCACGAACCCTGTTGACCCGGTAATAAAAACGGACCTGTCCGCGAAGAAATCGGCGATACTGCTCTCGGAATGCATTTTCGCTTTTCCTTTCTCAAGACTAGCGATGACGAAATAACTACCGAAGGCTCTCAACGTACACTAACAGCGTTTTCTAAAACAGAAGACGCTCAAGCCTTACCGTTGTTCACCGTGTAACACGCGCAACTGAAGGCCCAGTAACATTACGGACGCCTTTTACTTTTCTGCGAACGAAGCAGGTACAATGGACCCAGAGAACATTTTTCCTTTTTTTTAATACCCAGTTATGTTTTCAAAAATTTATTGCGGGGAGGCGGCATAATTCGCGTCCCCGTTTCAAGTGGCTTGTTCTGGTTACGCTTTTGTTGTCACTAGCTCCACCCGTTTCGACATATCGATATTGCAGTATTTGCAGTTGAACCATAGGGAGGAACTAAGGGATGTCTATACTACCCAATTTTTGAACGATAAAAAGATGAATTTACCCTACCATTAAACAAGAAGCATCAAAATGATTTTTTTTTATTTGATGCCATGTAGCGCACTCCTTGTGCATCTTAGATAGACAAGGAAATGACAGACAACCCGTGCTTTATTGTTTTTAAAAAATTCCTTTAAACTACCGAAAATCTACGTATGGTGGCAACATTATCTATAGAAGGAAAACTTTTTTACGTGGCAGCAACTGCGGCAAGAAATCTCCCAACCCACTTTCACGTGAAGGCATTTCGTTATATCGTATAACGCACCCATAAGCGAAAGAACTATTGTACGGGTCGGATGATCGAGTCACAGTTTGATAGTGCATCGTAAAAGCCAAAGTTAAATGTTTCGTGTCGTTTATTCAGTTTGACATGCAATCTGGCTTCGTTCAAACATGTTTCTAAATGCAGGTCATGGTTCGAGAGAAGAAACAAGCGCGCTTCACGCTAGGAACACTCCCTGGGACTGAAGATTAATTGTAGAGAACGATACAACAATGACGTCACCTCGACTTGAGCTCCGATGCAATTTGAGTATACAAAATGACCTTCAAAGAAATATTTAATTGCTCTGCCCTAAAAATAGTTGCTGTTTGGAATAGAGCGCTGTACCTCACGGCTGTTAAAGAAAACCCTGTACATTGTCAACAGTTAAGATTTTTTAAAAATTGTCATTGAGAACGCAAAAGCCAAGCAAAAACGGTTGTTTAAATGGGAAAAATTCTCTTTACCAAATGCAACGTTGTAACGTTTCTACGTGCAAATATTCACGGAGGGCTTTTGAGCAAAAAAAAAAAACGTGCATTACGCGATGCGTTAGAAAGTGAAAGTGACTTTCAAGCGGGAGTTTTAATCTTTTAGCCAGCGGGGATCTTCTGACAAACATTTTTAAAAACAAGAACCAACAAGCCTGCAAATGTGATGCTCAAAGCGCATTGTTCAGAGTACGAAGGGCAAATGAAAATTATTTGCGCCACGTAGTGTTTCAGCCTCATATGCACAGGTCGTGCTTTCTATATGTGCTTTCCATATGCTGAACGTATGTAAAAATATTTCTACAACGCAGTTTTGTTTTTCAGTTCCTTACGATGATACAAGTAACTAGGGACAAAAATTGGGGCTGCTCAACGTCATTTATACTACCCTATATATAGAAATGTAATTGAGGAAATCAAACAGACACAATTTCGATAGCGTGCACTCCTATCCAACTGTAATTCTTGGTGTATATCAATAAACTACTGATGTTTTCATTGATCAAATGTCTGATTTTGGAACTGATCCGGAAAACTGGGCAGTCCATATGAGTAAATAGGAATTGCTATTGTTTTTAAAAGATATCTCGCTTTACTAACAAACGGTACCATAGAAGCTATTATTACAAAAATAGACAACTCTTACATGTCTGCAGCCATAAGGAAAATAAACACATAGCTGGCCACTATTAACAAAGCTATTCTACCGTTCTCCCGAAGAGAAAGCCATGAAGTTGGGCAACAGCTCTCGGTGGAGACGGTGTGGGATTCATTCCGTTTTCACCATACAGCCATTTCATATAGAAAACTGTAATACTGTACAGCCAATATGAAACAATGCTGGTGCGGTTGTTCTCTCCGGAAAGGCTCCAAAATTATCAGCGTCTTTCACTTGGTACGATTGATAATTTTCCCTGGTGATTGGTCAATGGTCATGCTTATTCTGATATCTTTTTGGTTGCACTTAATTTTTTTTTCTGTGACAGCTCGTCAACTTAGCCACTGCATTTTTTCGAAGTTACCAGCTCAGCACGATCGACTTTGGCGGTATTTATGAGTGATACCTCATTTGCAATTTCACTTGTTGCATCGTTTATAACTGCTAGGTTTCTCTGCATCTTGTTAGGAGAATACGACGGAGTTAAGGCTTTCAGTTATATTTCGAATACTCTCGTCGCTTTCATCTTGGCCAGTTTCTCGGCCCTTCTTATTTATGCCGTCTACCATAACCACAGACAACTGATGATGCCGTGGCTTTTTGGGACAATACTCATCGCTTGCACGCGCGATATCTACATGCTGATCCGAAGTTTCTTCTTCGCTTCGACAGGAACTTGGTTTGGAATACTCTATGTGGTCGCAATGGTTACCCAGATGAGTACGTATGTGCACAGCCCTGAAATATGTGCAGACTATCAATATTAATCCTTTCTTATGTCTTGCAGCTTTAGGGATGTATCTTTGGTGGATCGTTCATGGTTTTTATCACGAACTTCAAAACAAGGACGATGAAAAAAGGAGGAACGAACGGCTTGTCAAAGCCTCTATTAATCGCACTACTTCGGATGTTTAAATGAATTTTCAACAGAAAATCTCCGAATTTTTGTTTTGTTTTTTTGTTTGACGACCAATAACGCGGTGGATCCTCCTTATCGTTACATTTTACAGTATAGGTAACTCTCTTTTTTTTCCAACAACCTCGACTAAGATCTAGGTTTCAAAACCGTACATTAACTCAGTCTCCATTCCCGTCTCAAGCATCGTCCTAACGAGTACGTTTTCATTTTCGATATTTTCCATATGGCAGTTTGGGGAGAACTTGCGACGAGTACTTTCTCTAAAATGCATGAAATGTCTATAGTGTCTCATCGAAAAAGCGATGTGTTGCAAGCTCATGGTAGACTGCAGTAGTTTCTCTTCTTTACGGTTTTGATTCCAACGATGCTTCCATATGCTGCTATCTCCACAAACAGGCTGAACGCATTTCAGTAAAGTTTCTAATGTGACGTAAATCATCATGTTAAGAATAATTCTTTGCTGATTATTATCATTATATGTTTTGGAAAAGCGTTGTAGTCACGTACAGCATTACTGTTCAAACCAACTTTTTTTCGCCTTCGAATATTGCAAATTCATGACGTACATCGTTCGTTACTATGATAGTTTCTTACATAACGTGTCGAAGGTAGAGCACACATTTTTTTTCTGGAGCTACATTCATGGTCCAGTGCTCTTGTACTACTTGTGGTTTCTTTTGGAATAGAAATTTGTACGTAGAGTATTTGTTACGAAAGCGATTGCTTCCTAGTAGATTATCAACTACGATTGAATCAATAATATATATAAAACACGTCGTGGCGCTTCATAAATCATTTTCTACCCCCTCCTCTCCACTATTCGAATAAAAGCTACTACCTAATGTTTTCTATTGCTCCTAGAACGTTTCGCAGATTTAATAAATGATAGCAAAATGATATGAGTCAGTAAAGATTTGCCTTGTAAGATAAACTAACGTTACTTGCCCGTAGCCAATAAGAACTTCTGTTTATTTATTTATTTCTAAGTCAGGTGGGGCAGAGAAAAATTGATTATTTCTGTAGTCTTTCAACAATCCTTGCCAAACAAGCTCAATGTGTTTTGATTCTGGCCCTCTCGTTGTAATCTTGATTGCTACACGTTCCGCAATCTTGAAGAGATACTACTTTTTGTTGTCGTGGTAGACCGACCTAATTGTCAACTCGTATTTGTTAGAATTCCACGGAAAGCTCAGGCATTATAGTAGGTTCTATTTATTTATTTGCGAACGAGAGCTAATTGTTAAGATACACCGAATGATACGATTAGCTTACTGCTTTCCCCCTTACGACGCTTACGTGCGCCAATTTGCGTTGCGCACTAAACTTAGAAAGAAATGTACAAAACTCGTTTGTTACCATCATTGCATACCTAAGACCGTCAAAATATACAAATCTTCTTTTTTAAACATCTTATATAGTTTATGATGCTTTAAATAGCCAAAGAGAGGTACCGAAGTTGCGCAGTTCGAAAGCGGCTTGAAGCGAAACATTGTGTACTGCCGGGTACAGCTTGAGCTCCGCGGATGTCATGAAGTTTACTAGTAGTGTTACAGATTCTAATTAGTGGCGGTCGCACGTACAGGCTTGATTGATGAGCCAATGATGACCTGCAAAATGAAACCGAATTCGTGTTGTTGCTCACTCCAAACAACTGCAACTATCATCGGTAGTGTTGATATGGTATTGATTCATCGTTGATTCTGACATTTGTTTTTTGAATAGTATATTCTGCACATTGTTTTTTGTAAGCTTCATTAACAGCTGGCTAACGTTACGATTGGTGTCTTGCACTCCAGCAGAATCGTTGTCAACGGTAAGGTTATCATTTTACTTTAAAAAATCTCCTGGTTATAACTAATCCACATTTGTGCTAGGGCCCTTCGATGTTACAATCGCTATCGCCGTTTTTGCTTTCATACTCGCAATATTTTCTTTCCTACTGATCTACGGTGCCCAGCATCGTCGACGTCACATAGTGATGTCATGGCTAATCGTCCAACTTCTCGAAAGGTGTTTTATAGCGGTGTTTATTGCAGTGGGACTCGTGAGAAACTCGCTAGGCGTTCTCCCCATCGTGTTTATTCTATTCGTGATCAGTAAGCTTTCTGCTGCGGCAATGATATTTTGATTCGATAAACCCTAATGGAATTTTTATTACATTTTTAGTCTTGGCCTTTTACCTTTGGTGGGTTGTTTGTTGCTTTTACTTAGAACTGAAAAACGAAGAGCAAGCCGACCTGAATCGAGTTGAGTCTTTGTCTGGACAAGCACTCGGTTATGACGAGAACGCAGATGTCTTTTGAACAGCAAAGGGAAAGCAAATAAAAAGCTTTGTAAGTACTCAAAATACACACGAAGTTGGCTTCTTTTCTTTTCGCGTTCATATTTCTGAAACAGAAATTCTATAAAGAGCAGTAATCGCTATTGAATTTGATAAGCTAAAAATGTTATACAAATTTTTGTGGAACATGATTATGGAAAATGAAACCGTTCTTTAAATTCTACAAACCTAAAGTACCAGTAGCCTTGGTTATAGAATAACCGAGTACCTAGTTAGATCCGTATTTTGCGTGATTATATTAAATAGTACTTTGGTGTAAGCGTAAGACAGGTAAGTGATCAATTAGGATGAAACTTTAACATCGACTTTTTACAAATTACCAGTGAGCCATTAAAAGTTTTTTTTTAGGCATCACTATTCAGACTGGTGCACGATAGATCTTGAAGTTTTGAGTCACTCATATCGTCAGCTAACGCTTCTAAAACATCGAGTAACAGCTCTCGACTTAAGCTGCGTATTCGAGGCATTCTTGCCACCTAAACAATTAAGAAATAGTGATCGAAAGTTGTTCAATTGATTAACAGATGAGTATGCACAAAGCCTTGTTACTACCTTTGGAAAATGATGGACGATAAGATTTAAAGCATATTTCTTCATATCAGTCGCCTGGATACGGTCGGCTGCCTCGAGAATTTGTATCACGTTCTCAAACGTGACATTCATTTCAAGGTTTTGTTTGCAGAAAGCCTAGACACCGATAAAAATAATAAAATCTACGAATGTTTCAAGTAGCTTAAGTTTCAGAATTTCGTAATAACCTGCATCCTGTTGTTGGTAAAACCGTAGAAAAATGGGGCACTGAATAGGTACAAGGAATCTTCTGGGGGCATGTTTACGTCTCTGGAGAAAACGTTTTATGTTACAATATTTATTGCACTTCAGGCATTTATTTGAATACCCGTGATAAATGTAGCGTAAAAGGGAATCGAACGACTGTCTGGATGGAATCATCTCCCCAATGGCAATCTTTGAGAAAAAAAAAAGTTACAAGTGTAAATGTAAACATTTTTTGTTCGAATTCGTTTTTATATTAGCTGTATCATGCTTACGTTCACCGTAGAATCTTCGGGCATAAAGGAACGAAACATTGCTTCAAAATAAGAACATCGTGCTGCGAGGATGGCTTTGTGTGCCGGAATGGACGTTCCTTCTAGCACCAATGTAACATCACAAAATTCTTTTCCGATTGAACGTACAAATAATTCCATATCTTGCTCGAGATTTGTGCCTGTTGAAATAAAACAAATCAGTTTAACAATTAAAAAACTCAAAGAACTACGAAAGACTAATTGAGCAACTACCTGTGTTATCAAACTGTGGTTCAACGGGCGCACGTACGTGCGGCACTTGTCTTCGCCGTATGATTTCTACCATTAAAGGTTGGTCTAATGTCTCGAATTCATTGCTCATGACAATGGCGTTATAATTTGATTCTTTGACAACGAAGCGCAGACAAAATTCTTTGATAAAATATAAACGCAGAGTGGTGGCATTTGCTAACGCTGCCAACACGTTCCGATGGTTGATAATGGATTCTAAATACTGTACACTCAATTGCTCCAAACGACGCATGTGGAACTAGTGAGTTGATAAAATGGCAGTCAATAGAATGCTGAAAAGTTTCAAGCAGCGAATAGAAGCAGAAGAAAAGGGGAATGAATTACCTGAACAGCAAGTCGGTAAACGTCCATTATGAGCAAAACGACGCGATTACTAGTTGCTGATTCCTTCCCCGCTGCGAAAGTAAATAACAGGATAAAAGGCTGCTAAAGAACTGTTACTAAATACAAAAAGAACTCACTTTTCAACGTAGGGTCAATTGAATCTTGATTGCGGAAATTTATGGCAGCGTACACATAAAAAAAATATAATTTTAATTAATTGTCATTCAAGTATTTTCATATATAATGTTTTAAACCTGTATATATGAAGTTGAGTATCATTTCAAACGCTTCTGGGACAGCGTCTTTAAGACGTACTTCAAGAAGTGGTAAATCTTTGAACGGGACGAAGGAGGAACCAAAAACCTGCGGACAGTTTAGTATGAGACACTCGCTACAAATGCTAAGACAAGTATCAGATGATTTACCTTTTCCAAATGTTTATCACGAGCTTCTTTTGCTTGACGTATTCGAGTTCTGAGCCATTGCGATCGAGCGGCAACAAGAGCTACGTGGGCGGGTATACGAACAGGATTTTCATCCGGTCCCACAACAAATTCGATATCGCAGAATTGGCGAGTTTCTAACAACTTCCCGAAGTCTTCGTGAAGGGTACACTATCAAACATCATCACGATGAATCCAGTCAGTGTGTAAATACCAGCACAATAGATAAAAAAATGGGTGCAAAAGTTGTTTGAAAACTTACTTTTGGATAGCTTGAAAACTGAAAGCGAACCATTTCTCCACTTCGAACGTTATTGTCGACCGTGCCGCCAAAAACATACCTAATTTCATCGGCTAAATAAATTTAATAGATTCGATTTTGAACATTTATAACAACATACATTCCATCGCCAACTACAGTGGCCGCGTGAAATAGTCTACCCGAAGGAATTTGGTGTGAATCTGCAGACGGCGTAATTACTGACCAAGTTTGTGTACACAAGTCAAAGCTAGGAAAAAAACGAATTTTAATGGAACTTCGATGACTAATAAATGAGCAGGTGTGTCAAAAAAGATAACGTACCAGTGCAGATCGTTCGGTAGAGTACTGTCAGCTGCACCACCAAAAACGTACAAATGACGGTCATAGGCAACCTGAAACGAATGTTCCATGTTTATTTTGTTTATTCAAGTCTGAGTGTGTAATACCATAGTATGCCCATAGCGACGAGTAGGAGGAGGAGGTGCACACCGCAAGATGTGGTCCGTCGTGATACGTGTCCAGCTAGGAAATAGTTAGAATTTGAATATGTATGAAAGATCAATAGAATAGTTCGTACCATTTGCTCTTAAAATGAAACTGAAAGAGATTATTCGTAATTTTGGCGCCACTTTGGCCGCTGAAAACGAACATAGAATCCCGTGCCACAGCAACAGGAAAGTTACAACAAGTCGGTGGACATTCTCCAATCTGGACAATTTCCTCCCATGTCCGCGGTTCACCCTAATTTGGCACGAATAACTTTATTATGCTCCCCATGTTCCACGATAAAGTATGAAAGATGTTACCGGCAGAAGAGAAATAGTCCACATGTCGTTTAGCCTAGCATTTCCGTCATAGCCTGCGAATATCCAAAGTTTACCTCCATGCACGGCTGCTCCGTGGGCAGAGCGAGGCACAGGAGTCCTGCGTAAGAATTACCAAACGTAAGGCAATGGACAAACAATATAGGAATGATACATAATAATTTTACTTTCCCACAAACTTCCATTCAACCCATTGGCCAGTGGGAAAACGATACTCAAACAAGTCATTTCGATTTGTAAGATTAGAGTTTGAGTGAATATCTCCAGTGTATCCACCAAACACAAACATTGACGACTCATGTACCTAGTCATACAAAATATATTAATAATGAATCCTCTGCTTCTACATTGCAAGTTAACTGACCACAGCTGAATGGTGATATCGTGGTGCTGGAGGCTGCCCGGTGGAAAAAGCTCTTCCCCAAGATTGTTCCTTAACATCAAATCTTAGTAAGTCATTCAGCATATTCTTTCCGTTGTCACCTCCAAAAACATAGATGGCCTCCTGGTGTGCTACAATAGTGTGCTTGCTCCTTCTGTAAATTGCAATGAAATAGGTGGTCACCAAATCTCTCAACATGGATGACATTTCAAATTACTTGAAACCAACAAATTCATCACAATCTGGCATACGTTTCCACTTGTGAACAGTTTCAAATGGGCCCAAATCAAGAGTAAGAGATACTGCTGTTTCAGGCCAATTGTGGTCAAAGCCTATCTTTGAAAAACTGTCAGACATTGTGAAGCCTTTTTATTCACTTTGGTTCAATCCTGTAATGCTACACAT
Organism: Daphnia sinensis; assembly: GCA_013167095.2. Taxonomy (NCBI): domain Eukaryota; kingdom Metazoa; phylum Arthropoda; class Branchiopoda; order Diplostraca; family Daphniidae; genus Daphnia; species Daphnia sinensis. The sequence continues at coordinate 1,299,681 of CM023188.1, read as the reverse complement.
AGTTTGTTAATAACCTTGTTAAATTACACAAGGACAAAAGGATATTTACCAGTTCAACCAGTAGTCAAAATATGTAAATGTTAAGCCATTGAAAAAGTATGCTTCTTCTTATTCTTCTATTATTTTGAGTATTTATATGGTTGAGATAGACAATTCAGACAGCAGCCTGTGAAGACTGCTGTGTATGGAATGTAGCACCATAGACAACGAAGTGGAAGACCGCGAAGGGTGCCATAAGGCTGAGAGGACGGTAGGTAGCGATGCGCGTGTCATGCCGCATGGTGGCGCTGAATCCGGTAATATAATAATTTTGGGTTTCCCTACTGATCCAATGCTTTACACACCGTCATTTAAAATGTAATCATGCACGGTGTCACTTTGGTATGCACATGTAAATTAAGCACAAAAATTCAGCATATCGTGTTAATTATTTCATATTTTTAGTGGTTGGGTAACCTTCATTCATAAAATGTTTTATTTTTCCCCATTTCCCCCCATTTTACAACGTTTCACGATTGATACAAACTTGTTTCGGAAAATGGGGGAAAATGGGGGAAAATGGGGAAAAATAAAACATTTTATGAATGAAGGTTACCCAACCACTAAAAATATGAAATAATTCACACGATATGCTGAATTTTCGCGCTTAATTTACATGTGCATACCAAAGTGATACCGTGCATGATTTCATTTTAAAATGACGGTGTGTGAAGCATTGGATCAGTAGGGAAACCCAAAATTATTTTGTCAGATTATATTACCGGACTCAGCGCCACCATGCGGCATGACACGCGCATCGCTACATGGGGATATAGGCGTTAGTGGTCTTCCACTTCGTTGTCTATGGTAGCACTTAGCAGACGGCGTTAAAAGATCGATAATAACATTGGAGCATGAAGTATGACTAAAGGAGCACGTACGGGAAAATCCTACAGTGAAGGAGAAGGACTCCGTGCCCGTGCCTCTGGCTTAGAGCTCAAGTTCTTGGGAAAGGTATCCTAAAGCGAAACACCAAATAAAAAAAAATTGTGCATCATTTCAGTATATTTGCTTACTGTGACTTGAAGAAGTGCCAGTCAGAGGCATCAACTTTCTGTGAGATCCGGAATTCCGGATGCATCTGCAGTGAATCGGCAGTAAATGATCTCACCTGTGCGCGAAATGCAAAAAACAGGAAATATTATCGACTTTTCACCGAAAGGCTATTAATCCTTTTATTGATGTACGTTAAATATCGGGGACGTGTGTATCGCCATTTCCCCTTATCGCAAACGGGCTTACGTGGTATCGCATGGTTCTATGCTCGTATTTGCCTGTTATTAGAAGAATCATAAAAACATCTCTGCAACTGTTGCCGAACTTTCACGGCCCTCTATACGTTTAGGACGTAACAAGCTATTTAACGATACTCCAGCTACGAATCACTGATCGAGTATAAGCATATTAATTATCGTTATGTAGGGCAGCCGATTCCTATGTCGCGTCGACAGGTGCTGCGCATGGGAAAAGGTCGTAATACCTGGTGCAGCACATCGCCCTAGACGTTCGGTGTATTCCATTAAGGTCTAAAACCTTCTAGTTCACTTTTCTTCCAAAAGCCCCGGGTAATATGTTGCTGGAAAACGGTCGGTCACCGCATCGCGCTTAAAAGGAAACAATATGTCTGTCCATGGTAAATAGAGGTCTCACCTGTTATAAAATCGAGCGATATTGAGGACACCGTCGTAACATTAATCGGTCTTTTTTATGCATTTCCAGGTGGGTCGTCTTATATTCCGCATGCTAGAATTTCAGGGGAAAAATTGCTAACAAAAATTAGGACTAGAAATTTTCCAGAACGTGCAGCGTGAATTGCTGTGTGCCATAATGCTTATTGGATTTTTCTTTTTACCTTTTGTTTGTGCATGATGGAATCCAATTTGTTGAAAGCTTACTGCTAGCTCTCTCAAGTGCGATCATTAAGCGTGAATGGTTTGTATTGCCTTTTGTATTTTGAAACAGTCGCAACCAAAAATGGTAAACGATTAACAAAGCAATTAAAGTTGCCTCTAAATTTCCAATATTTGCTAGTTCAATATCGTCAGTGATTGACGGCTGCGTGAGCAATTTTCCCATAGAACGAGTATCCTGTTTGTAAAAACAAAAGAAAGAAAACCTTCTCTCTTTTTTTTCCTCAAAACACGATATTGATGGGCGAAAATTCGACCAAGTAATTAAATTGGTATATGGGGGCCGTTAGGCTGTGTTTTTTTTTCTATGCATACGTTCACGACCGAGCTTTCGTATGAAGGTTAATCACGTAAAACCTCATCTAGGCGTGTTGGTCGAACTCTGAGAATATGGAAAGCCCAACATTCCGGAAGAAACTCTAGATAAACCGGACGTGACCTTAATTATGATTGTCGCCCTTGTTGTTGTCCAGTTGGCGGATGGATAGGCAAACACTTCCGGGCATGAGCACGTACTTATTGAAATACAAAGACAAATAAGTTAATGAACTGCCCCGGCATAATGCAAGTGTCATTTACTCATTAAGTTGGGAACTGTACGCTTAAGAAATAAAGGCTGGGATATGAGAAAATGTACGTTTTTTTGTATTAGAAGGCAACTCATTTGGTTGTTTTGGCTATCAATCGGTGTGTACCTTTATGCTGAAATCAAATAACCCGGAACACAACACGTTAAATTTCGACGGAGGGCGAAATATTCGTGAATGCCTTTACAATCTGACTGGTTTAGATGCATATTTCTGCTTTGAATATTTATTTTGCGTAATGATAAAGGAATACGAACACAGTCATCAAAGAATAATTTGCGCCAAATGAATCAAAGTCAGTTCGTTCTTGAATTCCTCTGTGTCGATAATTTGGGTTTTCGAGTAGAACTTGATGGTCTTGAAGTGTTCACAGAACAAAAATCCATTGGTTGAAAAAGTGCCTGCAATGCGGCCGGCATCGATCCAGACAAAGGCAGCGACATAATCGGTAGCCAACGTAACATTTACCGTCCACTCAGATTTTTCGGTAGCGTAAACTGTACCCACATCGACGATCTAGAACAGCAATTAGAGCAAACCAATTTGTACCAATTTCTATTACAATTACTTTGCACGAGGAAACGCAAAAGAACGACGGACCCGCTAAATACATACCTGAACATTAGCCATCTGCATGTTTGCGATATTTGGGAAAGACGTCAAGAAGACATAATTAGGCGGAGCTATATCTTGGCCAGTGGCAGTATCGGAGAAAGAACTAGTTATAAAGCAGCTTTCCCTCGTACAATCTGTTTCGTTGAACAATTCAGTTAACGATCGGACCCAGACGGGCTCGCCTGGTAACACGTCCTTTGCCAGACAAAGTTCAGATTATTAGGTAACTATGAAACGATCGGCGCCGATTTGTCTAGGGCCAAACCTGATTGATGGGCGAGCTGAAAGTCGCCAACGGATCAAGCCGGTCCCAAGAACGGATGGAAACAGTCAGCGTACCAACAACCAGATCTTGCCGCCGATCGAAATGAATGAAAGCAGCCACGGTACCATCACCCAGTTCGGTTAAGATAACGAGAAGCGGAGCAAAGAAATCGACGGCAAAATAGTGTAGGGGTTTCCATCGGCCGCCGTATTCTGTTTCATTCGATAAGACGATTATAGACTTAAAGAAATTCTCAAGCAATGAGGAAAACATGTTGGATGCTAATATGGGTTATTTACCGATCGAGGCCCATGAAGGCGCTTGCCAAATGTCGTTCAGTTGCCAATAGAGCGCAGCCATTGTTAGCCCGGCTCCATTATCTGCTAACTGGTAGCGATGCCTGCGGTAGTGTTGCGTTTGTGTTTTGATGGCCTGCGCTTGGTGCATCTATTTCACGAAGCCGAACGGGGAATATTAAATATGAGCGCCAAGATTTAGATGAGAAGACATTGAAAGAAAAAACACCTGCGTCAGGTACATCATGTCGAGCAGCCCCGTCCTGGTAGATAAATTACTCTTCGGTAACCCAAATCTTGACGAAACTTGCAATTCCATTTCAAAATTTCCCAAGGGGTGATGTTGCCTGTTGGACAAGAGAGCTCCGTTGTAAGACCAGTCGTCGTCATTGAGCGGGTCGCTCACGGCCGCCCACGAATGGACGGACGGAAGAGCTTGAAATCCATACTCGGTCGACATGCGCGGCCTCGGATATGAGGAAGTATTCCAGGCATTGACGTAGTAATTATAATGATGGACTTTAATAAGATGCATAATTTTTTTTACTTGCGGGGAGGTAAATCGCTAACTGAAATCACGTAAAAGATGAATATAAGAAATATTGCGTACCATCGCCGTAGAGTTCGCTGTAAGGATCTCGAGCGATATGTCCTTCTTCTTCGGAGGCTTTGCCGTTCGACGGGCTCGACACGACAAACGGTCGGGATGGATCTTCTTCGCGCACGATTTCACGAATAGTTTTGACATAAAGCAAGATGTAGTCTTCTCGGTAGAGATCGAAATTGCTAGTGGTACCGTACCTAAGGTAAAATAAAAACCACGTAATGCATTTATTATAGACAATAAGATAACCGCATTTATCTTGATGTTCGCTTTCATTGACTCACCAGTTTCCTCGCAGAGCCGCTTCGTTCTCGTTATTGCCCGCCCAGAGAACGACCGATGGATGGTATTGCAATCGTCTGACTTGCTGCACGACTTCAACCGATACCGACTCAAGAAACCAGGAGGTCGTCGGGTACATGGAGCAAGCGAACATGAAGTCCTGCCAAATCAGAATGCCGAGTTCATCGGCTATCTAATACAGCCAGAGGCCAATAAAGTAGAAATGATTATGACATGACATTCTAATATTCGAATAATAAAAAAAATACTGTTTTTTTTTAATTTTAAAAACAACTGACCTGATAAAATTCATCCAGTTCATAAATCCCGCCACCCCAAACGCGGAGGGAGTTCATGTTGGCATCGATGCAAGAGGTGAGCAAGTCACGAATGTACTCGGTCGTGACGAGCTCCGGGAGAACGTCGGCAGGGATCCAGTTGGATCCCTTTAGAAATATGGGCACATCGTTAACTTGCAGGTAAAAGGTCCGACCTGGATTTCGTTTTCACGTATATACAAATGCAGCATGAAAAATAAGGGCGTGGACAATTAAGACATTATTAGCACCATATTTTGTTTTTTTCTAAAACTAGATCAATTTAAGAAGATGTTGCTTCACCTCCCGTTTGAAGGTCGTCCTCAACTAGGACGACAGTTCTGAAACCGATTCGCATTTCTTTAGTAACGGCCACTCTACCATTCACCGCGTAACTAACGGACAGATTATAAAGGGTTGGATTACCGTAACCGTTCGGCATCCAAGGCTCAATCTAAATTAAGAAATCAATTACATCATAACCCCCATACACCATTTTCGATATAAGAACAAACCTGAGCAGCTGCTATTTTTAGTTGGTATTGGGCAGTGGCTTCCCGATCTTCATTGCCCGTAAGGAGACTGTCGACCACCATTTCGTAAATTAAGATGTTATTGTTATGGACAAGACGTATAGTCCAAGTCCCAGAGTGCGATACGCCGATGTCAATCGTCTCGCAGTACAAACGGAGGTCGACCTGCCAGTTGGTGCCACTGAGAGACGTTGCAACGTAAACATCCCTTAACGTAAGCGCCTCATAAGTTTCCAAAGAGATAGCTTTCCTGTGTGTAATTGGGCAGCAATTTATTATTAGAATAACCGATTACCCGCGGCTCTCTCTTTTTTGTTTAATCGCCTTCGTCATCGCAAAGGTCTTGATTAAAAAATCATTACGGGAAGATGATGGTAAATGTTAATAACATAAAGACCCACCACAGACCCATGGAAGGGAAAGCAGGGCCCCAGTCCCAGCTGAAAGACGCTTGCATTTTTCGGATGAAATTGGCGTGGCATTCTCCCTTTTGTTTTGTTTAAAATTTTGTTTAACAAGAAAAGATGATTAGGGGTGCAAGGTATAAGAACACGCGCTAATGCACTATTCGCAAATACTCGGTTAGAATAGTATACCCTTAATAATAGCCATAAAACACAAAATCTGAACCGGACTACAGAGAAAAAAAAACATTTGATTTATTCACGTGGGAAAAAAAGAAAGAGCGAACGCACCTGATATTCTGGCGGTACGCAGCGCGGTGGGACAATATAATCCATCAGCTGTTCTTCGTATCTGTTTCGCGAAACGGTGACGGGCGATCGAAGCTCCACACGCAATTGATTGCCTTCGGCCTGAGAGAATGAGACAGCCAAAATCAGTAGAATGATCTATGTTCATAGAACGTTGCTGCCCTATTAACCTAGTCGTCCGAATCTTAGCGGACTTTCAACGAAAAATTCCACCACTTTCGTTCCGGCCCAAACTGGAAATACGCGCCCGTCTCACTTGCTGCTGTGTGTGTATAATCGCAAATATACACACACTGTTACATGACTCCCCGTGCCATACAAATAGAATTTACAAATGCAAGTTTTAAACGGTTCGCTTCTATCTACATGGTAACCGGTACACAATAGGGCAGATGTTATATAGAAGAAGTCCCGTTAGAATTCAAATCCCCTCCGTCTGGGTGACGGTTTTTCCCGATTAAAAATTTCCCGCCGGCCGGCAGATATGGTTTACTTAAAAAAATTAAACGTTATAAGCATATAGCCTGACTGTCGCTAGTGAAATTGGTCCATGATGTAAGCGAGTTACGAGCATGAGCAACCCAATGGAGCGCCCCTATTACAGATGAAACCTGAACAAAAGATTGAAATGAAGCAATCGTTTGACATGTTTTCTCTCCCTCTGCTTTTTGGGAATAATTTCCCTCGAATTAGGGACGGAACATGGTGTATATAAAGATGGCACGTAAGAAAGTGCGCATCGTCTAGACTCGTGTTACGGTATATGATTCTCTCTGCTGCAACTGGTATGGCTAAAAATGGATCGGCTCGTGTGTCTGTTGCCTTCGTTTAGTTTCGCTTGGCGGTTCAAACAGAAAAGGGCAGCTGCACCCAATACGACTGCAAACAAGAGCTTCAAAAAGAACGGCACGATTTGCGTGATGGCTTTGTTCAAAAATTAAGAATCAAATGAAAAACGGCGACAACGAACGACAACGCCATACACAGAGACACAGAGGTTGCCTGCTCTCTCTCTCTCTCTCATCTTAACCAGCTCACACGGCAGTGGATTCACGAACGGCTGAGAGAAAGAGAGAAAAGAAAGGAATGTGGAGAAATCAGGGTGAACTTTTAAAAGCGCATTAAGTTGCCTGTGCGGATAATTTACGATTGCGAAATGAAAACGGGAACGGATTAAACGGAGACGGTGGTCGTATTGCCATGATTACTTTAAACCTTGTAAGGGAAGATAGAGAGAACATTCAACTGCATTAAAACAACGAGATGTAATGGGATTTCCCATTTTACGGCTCTTCTTGCCTCGCCTTGCCAAGAAAAACAAAACAAAAATTGCGAAAAGGAATTCAACTCTCCCGCATTGTTTTCCTAGCCATCCGTCGGTCACATGGTAGAGACAGATACAGATCTATTAGGTCCGCATTGGATTCCAGTAACGTGACCCAAATGCAGTCCACGAGAATCATTTGACCGCATACGTTAGTCGCCGGCCGGTTAGAGAAAACTATTTCTTTACATACAGATTTAAACATTACATGCACAATCTACGTGATGTCGCCTGTGATAAATATGTGACCAGGTAATCAAGTTACGCGTTCAGCTATAATCAGAAAAGGGAAACGGAGGGGGCTTGGGGATTTCATCTCGTGTTTCACGTCATAATTCACGCCAGTGTTTCCAAAAGAGAAAGAGTTCAGAAAATCGAATACACGACACAAACGTGCGTTTACAAAGGTGGCATGGCCGTTCTGTTTCGCTGGGGACTTTCTCTGGTTCAGTTCTTTTCTGACAAGGCCATTCAGCCACAATCAAAGTCTATACATTTACGTTATTCCCCCTTCATCTATTTTCTACTTCTTGCAGAATGCGATTAGCACCAACATTTCTGGGGAAATCTCCCGAAGACAAAACTAGTTACTTGATGAAGGGCAACAGCTGACCCAGCGTTAAAAAAACACAAGCTACAGTATTTGTGTAGTCTGTATACGTTTGCACGGTGTGTCATATCTAAGTGGAACCCATAATGGAAAAAGAATGGGAACAACGCAACATGTTTTTTTTTTGGAGGGGGGCAATGTAACCTGAGCTATAATCGTGGAGCACGCATCGAATTGGAAGAAAGGGCTTGAAATCGAGAGTCTATCTCAAAAGAATAATGGAACGCAAACATCTCGCGCAAGAAAGCAAAACAAAGAAAGATAAAAGACAGCGGCCAGACTGCGGGTCCCGAAATTCGCAGCTGCAATCGTTGTTGGGGCTAACCCCACCGCTTCCACAAAAAGTAAAAGGGATACACGCAAGAAGAGATAGGAAGATAGGGCACCGTCCACTGACTGTTGACAACCTTGATGTGATCAGTTCTGACTCACTTTAGTTACCCACTTGCATCTCGTGAATGTCGTACTAAAAATTCGATTGCCAATTGTGCAACGCTCTCGAAATAAAGGTGCAAACGAATACAGGTAAATGCTAGCTGTGCACACACACACAAACGGAGAGGGAAAAACAGACGTGAGAGGTGGGGTGTTGGTCTAAAGTGCCCTGGTAACAAAAGAGAACGAAACATAAAAGACTGGCAGCTCAAAACATAACCGTTCAAGGCCTCGTTTGAATCGTATTGTACACAAGGACGTCAGTAGCAAAAAAGAAACAATTAGAAATCCGTAGCTAATATTCATGAATCTAACGGTATTCGCTTTTTTTTTTTACGAGTTATCCTACTAGACCAGGGCGTGCCAACATCATTTCGGGCTCTCTATTTTGTACTGTGTTTTTGCCATGTTCGTAGAATTCAATGTCCGAATCTGGGGAGGACATTGGAAGTTATAGGGCACATTCAACGAGATCACTTTTCTTTTTCACTATGTGCATAATAATGCAAAGTACCTCGTACTTCATATCTTTTCTTATACTCTCTCCCTCTCTCTTTCTCTCGGACTCACCTTGAGCAAGTTGCGAACGTTGAATCGGTAACGGACGAACATGTTGTCTGTTTCCCCCAAAAAGAAGCCGTTCAATCTTATTTGAGCGACGGTGTCGACACCGTGGAGCACCAAGAAAACACCCGGCTGATTCACCAATAAAGGATCCACTGAAAAATGTTACATCGTTAAAAAAGAATGGCCTTCACATTTCCTGGACGGTTAAAATAAAATGCCAATGAAAACATCGCTATGCTCGGAGGAGGTAATCCTCCTCCTCATAATTGAAGATTGCTTAATACTAGGAATAGAGAAAGACTGGTTTGTTAGGGCGAAATCATACCGTCAAAGTCGAGCGCATAATTCCAGTCGTTGAAGGCTATCCAGCGGTAATTGCCATCATTGAAACGATAGAGGAGAGGGCCGTCTTGGAGGATGTCGGCTCGCTCTAAATCCGTGTAGATTCCGCCGGGAACATGGCCCGCAACAGTCAAACCTGATTGAGCCGGCGTCAAACAAGAAAATTTAATTTTAAAAAACTGTGCATAACTTTTAGCCAGGAAATGAAGTAAGGAGAGAAATCTCGTCAGGGAAACGAGATTTTTAAAAAATAAATAATAATTTCTAGTCCCATAGATTGAAAACAGTCGTCATTCGTGTATAACGTAAGAAGGTCAGATTAAAGAAACATAAGAAAAAAAAAAAGAAAAAAGGGGGAGGAGGAAGAAGATTGAGAACATGGGTTTTCATATATGAATTTTTAACTCGCTCTATTTTATGATGCTAACATAACCGCGAGACTTACTGCCGTTGGGTAAAGACGCTTGCCACTGGTAACCGTTGGCCGTGGTCAAATCTAGTTGGACATTCTCGGCCAACACGAATGCCCTGAATGTGTCGCCCGGCAGGAGATGGCAACACCAGGATAAAATCAGCATCCAGAACGGCAGCCAATTTGTAGCCATTTGTTTACGTCGACAAGGAAACAGTTTAACCAAGTTTTTTTTCCCCTCCTTCGTTTTGCTTGAACTCTTTATAATCGCTATCAACCAAATGTCCAGAGAAACAAAACAAAAAAGAACGGCGAAAAAATAATAGCAAAGACTAATGTGTAGAATGAAAAACACTGTTTTGCCTGGTTACTTCGAAGGAATTAGAGTATACAACAGTTTGAGGTTTTGTTTTCTGTCAAGAACACTTTGGCCCTGTAAAAAACGAATGTAATGTCTGCACTTATTTTATCTATCGCTCGTATTTTTCCTATTTCCTTATCGGCCTGGCATGCAACGTTTGAAACGTTGCCATCGCCCAACACAAACAAACACAAAAAAAAGTTTTATCTGTTTTATTTATTTCATCGCAACGGCCACCATGTAAATCGATACATTATACAGTTGAAGAACGCCGAGCGTTCCATGAAAATAAGGATAAATGCATGGCGCGTAATTCAAACAGAATTCAAACTAAAAACACTTTAATTTATCTAATAACATATTCGTCTTTTCAACTAAAGTTGTTAAATGTAAATAAGGAAAAAGAAATAAATCGTATCGTTTGTATGCGAAAAGACCCGTGCTGAAGAGAGAGTAGGTCAGTGGACGCGAAAATTTATCGAGCTGAGTCGATCACTCAGCAGGTGAGGTCCAGTTTCTTTTGTTATATAGTTTACATATTGCTAAGTGGCCAGGAGCTTTTTCGTTCTCGTACAGTCTCGTTTATAATTCCCCGTGTTCCATAGCTCATTGGCCGCGATGACCCATTTCAAATGGCCCTCATCATCCGATTTCTTTTACAAAGAGGTTTTAAAAATCAAAAAAATAAAAAATCCCCCGCTTCTCCTCCAAGATAAGAAAATCGTTACGGTATTTTTAAAACTTGGCCGATTTTTATTTTATGATCCATTCCTCGTTAAACCTATATGCAGTGTGCATATGTGCCGCACTAAATACCAACATTTTTTTCTTTTTCAAAACGGTTATTTAAATATAAAGAAAAACTGGTTTATGTAGAAAATCGATAGTGATGTCATAAGCTGCAAAGAGATCGAAGGTCGACCGGAGTCAATATCACGAGAGTGTATACATAACGAACTGTCATTTGCATAATTCATGGACCGACTTCGTGAGAGGTCGCATTTGCAACGCCCAGGTTTACTATTTGATTTTTTTTTGTCTCGCTGTTCTCTGTCTCTTTCCTTTCTTCTCTCTTATTCTCCGTTATTTTTCAATAGACCGTGTCTATATAGTGGGTTTTTACATACGTCTTTTACGTAAGCCCGAGTAAACCATCGAAAACAATGACGGCGTCTATATACCTTCACGATTGGAAATGGCACTAAAGTCCTCCAAGTCTTAAACCAAATACCTTCGACAATGGAACACCGTAATTCTTTATTACAAGCAAATTTTCTATGTTTCTCCAGGAAAATAAGAGTCCCAAGCTCTGAGGCAGAGACGAGCCTAAATGTCCTCAGTTGATGTCTAATGCCAGAGGAAGAAAAAAAAGGCGAATGAATAAATGAGAAGGAAAAGATTTAAGCGCATCATTTGAAGATGAAAAATGATGTTGAGAAAGAGAGAGCTGCAGGGGAGGCTATGTGTAAATCAGAGAGCACGAGTGGGCGGCCACAGGTGATGTATACGAACACGCTGCATGCGTTAACCCGATTAGCCGGGTTGCTGCCGCAGCCTGGGCGTCTAATATATTTAAATCGTGAAAAGATGCCGTTGAAAGAAGGAGGAAAGATGATAACAACGAAAAAGAGAAAAAAGAAAGAAACGTGTAATGACGCAAACGCAATGGCGTCACGTATACTACAGGCCCATATAACCAAAACGGTCGATTCGTGTCAGCGAGTAACTGGGTGAAACTCAAAATGATCGCCAAAAAGACCATCGCGAGCAAAAGCACGAAGCTCCCCCCCATTCCCCCTTATATCATTAGCGAATTTAATTTATTATTATTAGTTGATTTATTGGGCAGTAACCACCTCTCATCAACAGCAGCCTCTTATAATGAAAGAGGAACAATTGAAAATGAAATGCTACATATATGGCAATATGTTGTAATGGGGCTATTACTCCACTACCACAGCCAGCTACTATAACATGTGCTAATCGATGCGGTACACACACGTAATACTCATCATCAAATTTTTTTTTTTGGTTGGGACGTTCCAGAAATCGCTCTAGTTCCACCAACGCCAATGTTATACCCGTTTTCCTTATATGGCCGTCAGACGACCATTTTTTTTTTGCCTTCCAATTCTTTTGTTATCGTTTGTTATATAGCCTCACACAGCAGACAAAGGCGAAGGATAGTAGAAGATGAGAAACGTTAGACATCTAAAAATAGATTGCCTGTGCGCGTTTTTTTTATTACATTTCACTTGCCATTACAGATATATTCAAAGTGGGTCATTGTTTATTCAGCATCCAACTTTACACAGGACGGCAAAAAAAGGCTTACGTATATAATCTAATGAGAATCTATTAAAGGCCAAGAAAAAAACTAACGGTTCTAATTAGCGCTCTGATGAAAGCCGATGACTGCACACGCGCTGATATCTATACGCACACATTCCCTATATCTATATAGGAAAACCACATAACTTCACACTCTGTTGAACCGGCCTTACATTTTCCTACGGGCGGTATGTAACCCCATTGTCATGACAGATCGTTCAATGCCGTCCGACTCTGCGTGAAAGATGAAGCCAAAGTTCTATATTGTACTGGCCAACTCGCACACTGTGCTTCTATCAGCACAATAGTCCACAGTGAAAACAACTTTACAATGATGAGGATGCAAAAATACGCTTGTCGTAAGGCTACATTGTAGTAAGAAGAATAGCGGGATCTGTGCAAGCAAAATTCTTGGTATAAGATAAACACACAGCTAAGAGAGGTGAACGGTTGGCCTTGGTCGACACCTGGTTCTGTTCGTGAATTGTAACAGCGTTATAGTCTTCAGCGACAAATATTATAGGTATTACTGTTCTTATGCACACATAAGCATACCACCAGAAACTTATGTGGAACTCGGGCGTTTGTAACGGATCGCTGCACATCACGAATAATGCACGATGATATGCCGTTTACGAACAACCTAGAATAGCAATGCTGAGCAAAGCCAAAAGACCTCCCCCTCTATAACTGCTTTCCATAATTTTAAATATGCTATTTGCATTTCACTTGCGTTTGGCTTTTTGTTTTTTCAAGTTGATTGTTGGTACAGAGTTTTTAAAATTCCCATTATATCGGTTGGCCTCGAGACGTATAGAAACAATTGTCGTTCATTTTAACATTCCATTTCAACGTATAAAGAACACATCAATAAACATTAGTTTTTTTTCGTTTCTCATTTCCATTCGTTTGTCCTCGAATATTTTTTTTCTCCCACTCGAATCAATGGCGCCAACAACGAACAAGCGAAAGTACACCAAAAAAAATCAGCTACAAGTTTGTTCCTTTTTTTTTAACATTGCACGTAACGTCGTACTTGAATGTGATCGATTCGTTACATCATACACAGGCGTTCACGCTGGAGAGCTCTACACCAAATGTAATAAAGAATAAACGCTAGTATGCAAAATGTTGAAGCCCATTTGCATGCTATCCACCAACAAAATAATGTACAAACACCAGCATGAGGGGAGAGTCTGTGTATATCCTTTCTTGCCAACCGAGTTTATTGAGCGTATTCATGCGTTGGAGTAACAAGGGCGTGTGAATTATTTCTCTTTCTTTTTTGTCTCTGCTTTATAGCGTGCTTGTTTTCACTGATCTGTAACGAACGGGATGATCAGACCGCACGTTCTCAGTTGCGTCCTTATAATACGTACTCGCATTGGGGGGCGAGTCAAAGAAAAATTTGTTTGAGATTATTTTTGTGTTTGTTATACTCTTTTACTTAGATATTATTATAACCTAGCATTTCTCGTTGGCATTACTTTTCGTTCGTGATTCACTCGGAGGATCAATAGAATGGGTTATATAGTACATAAATAACAACCGTCTGTACATTCACGATGCGAAACGCTGTCTCCGTCTCTGGTGCAAAAACTTTGACCTTTTGCGCAAGAATATATGGTTTGATCTCACATACGATGTCTCTGTTTTTATTCCCATACGTATAGCACATTTCATTTGATAATTTCATGGTAAAAAAAAAAAAAAAACATAAGCAAACTTTCACTCGTGACTGTGTGCTAGCAGGAGGGGGCGATCATGATGACGCTTGATGAGCTCTAACTCTCTGTAATACGAAGAAGGGAAACAAAATTCTTCTTCATTTTGTTCACATAGCCAGAATAAGCATGTGTAATAACCTTTTGATGTTCTTTTGGTTTTGTGTGTAAGATTAAACTCGTCAATTGTCTGAAGCCATATACCTCGCCTAGGAATGACGTCATTGCTGTTGAATCTGAAAAGGAATTGGGTTTTCTTGTGCATTGGAATTATATGGTACAACAACACACACGGCCTGTTTCTTTTTTGTTTTTCGGTTGTGGTGTATTATATACGTGGAGCAATTGCAATCTGCCTATATATGCATCGTTCGTTTTGGATGTATAGCCTGTATGCACGCCAGCATTATATAATAAGACATATTTATTTTTCTTTGTTATTCCCACCTCCTTGATGGTTTTTTTTTGGTTAGTGGGTGAAATATACTGGAAATGGCTGACTGTATAGGGTTATGCGATGGCGTGACTACCTTCTATTTGAACTTGGCAAACATCATTGGACAAAAAGACTATGAAAAAATGAGAAAATCAACTGTTTGCATGTTTAGCCTTTTGTCTTCCTTCTCCTTATTGTTTTTTCTTTAGGATTTTTTTTTGTCTTGTTTCTATGGTCCGTGCAATTCTTTCTGACAGCGTGGCCAACATACGATAAGAATAGCTCGTTGTGTGGTTAGGTTATTAAATCCAAAACATTCTAGCGCGGGCTACTTTTCAATATACAAAAGAATATTTCCACTAGGACGATGGTCTACGTTTCATCATCTTGTTTTTAGGAAAAAGACCGTATCGAATATATACAGGGCCGTTTAAACAGTCCAGCAATTAAGCGTGGGGGGAAACAATACCAAACAACTGGAAACAAACAAAACAAATGAAATAAAACGCCAACGGATATAAGACTCAAAGCGGCTCGCCGGAGGACGCCGGTGAAACACTACACCATCGCGTTGGTTTCTTTATTTTCAAATGATTGCATAGCTGTTCTTGTTTACGGTGACAGATAACGAGCCTATTTTCTTCTCTTACGTATACAGCTCTCTATAAAACAAAAGGTGGACTATATATCGCTATTTTAAACGTAGTTAAAAATGCACGCGTATCAATAAATCCATTTAAATTTTCTGAAAAGGAAATAGCACACGGTTCAGCCCACCAAAGTATAACCGTAAATGATAGCAGTCAAAGTCCCTAGTTGCCATTTCGAATGCTAACTTTGTCTTGACTGTTTACATTCGCCTCCGGTGCGACAACAAAAGAAATGTACACAGCACAGATTCTATATACAGTTTGCTTTTTTTGAAATGACTAATGACTTATAACGGAATGCACATTGTACATGCATGTATCTACAAGGAGCTTTGGGTTGCCACTTTGTGGAAACGAGTTGGAAGCGGTTGCAAGTGAGAATTTAAGAGCAGCCATAAGCAAAGGGGCGCCAAGGCATATCCCAATTCTTGTTTTCCTTTTTTGACACCGCAGACACCGCGTTCGGTCGTCATTACAAACGGCAGAGAAAGTGAAGTGAAGGGCACGAACTCGGTCGCCCATTTGATTGCCCCTCTCCTTCCCCACCTCTGTGCTGTTTCAATAGTCGTCGAATAGAAAAAAGGAAACAAAAAATGGTTGTGGATTTCTTTTATTCCCCTTTACACCCGATTCGATGGGTCATAACCTTCTATACCACGATATTCCTTGATAGTTTCATATCTTGTAATCGTGGTGGTGGTGGTGATGTTTGTGGGTAGATTCATCAGAAACCGAATATGGAAAAAAAAGAGGGGAAAATATTGCTGAGAAAAAAACAAAACAATCCTCCTCCCCCGCAAGCTGAAGTAACGAACCGAGAGTGTCCTCCTGTTCACGGCCGACAAGAGAATGTTAAAATCTGGATACAGAAGAGAGTCACACCGCATTGTATAGGGAAAAAAAAAAGAGAAAGGTGCGCTGCTGCTGTGCGTCTCCCCACGATTCCGACGTGATGATCGGCTGCGGCGGCGTACGTGAATAAGAGGCTCCGGTTGTATTTACGCAGAGCACATTCTTTATACTGTGCACATATACAATGAGAGGGTATTTATCTTGTCTTTTTTTCCCAAGGATTGCCCTCTCTCTTTCTCATTGTCTCTTTATATTCCTCTCTCTTTCCTCTTTCACTCGCTTGTCAAGTGACATCAAGAAGAAGATCTATCAAGAAATTGGGTCGCTCTATAGTCGCACCTTCTTCTCTTCTTTCCTTCTTGTTTAGTACGACCTCACATCACCTTGACCTGGCTTTCCGCTTACTGGGCACATCATTCAGCCCTATTCAATTGAAGCTATATTTTGGAGGCTATATTTTTTTTACGGCCAGAAAAAACCTTTCGTTTGCGATGCGGAGAAGAGGAGATATAGGGCAATCATTAATAAAAGCCCACCCCTTTTTATCCGATGGGTTATTGTTGACGCTGTTCGTTTGGTGTAAACAGCACCTTCTCTTGTCATTTAATTAGATTTGTAATTAGGACAGCTGTCGGATTCGTTTTCAATTTGTTTGACGTGATCAACTTTCCCGACTAATTCTGCCATGTTTAGTAAATAATAATAACTTAATAAAGATTTTAAAAAACGAATCGTCAAAAAACTTTCTGTAGCGGCAATGAACGCGTTCAACTTTGATATGCAAAATAGAGTTTATTGATTGGATAGCAACAAGGTGGGAAAGTAAAAAACCTGTTGTTGGGTCGCACACCAGCTCGGATGCCACAAATCAAAACACCTTACACTGCTAACGAAACATTGATTATTATGCTGTCCCCCTTTTTTTGTTGTCGCCTTTCACCTGTCGCTAATGTCTTGATGAGTTCGGCTGATTCTTATAAAACATTCGAAACACGCAAAAACATCAACAGCCATACAGGACCCGTTGAAAGTGCAGTACTATAATGAGTGACCATCATTCTCATTCCTTTCATGCCTTTATCGTGATGTTTGCCCTCTCACTACACTTCGCTGTGAGGTCGGTGTCAAACGAGAAAGTTTGCTTGATTCGCTTGATTGCAATTACGGGCGAACAGCGATGCTGCCGAGCGGAATTGAATAATGAGACGGAACGCGGCATCTTAAAACGCTTTTGATGCACACAATTAACGTTGAAAGACCTAAAAAAAAATAAATTTTCCAACAATAAAATAAAACTAGGTGATTCCGTTTAGTTATAATAGAAAACGGAAGCGAATGATCGTGGTTGGAGGTGACCTTCTTTTGCTCCAGCAATTGTTTCACGCTCCATTTGCTGCGGGAGGAGGGAATCTTGAACAACGAAACAGACGGATCGATCCGCTTGTTTTTGTTTTTTTCAATGGAAAGCGGGCCGGAGCACTTAGCGTTTAATTACAGTGCAATTGCAAAAGACATTAACATACCCTGGTGTTTGCAGAAATTTCATGTTGGCATCGAGTTTAGTCCGACAGCTGGTCAACGAAAAAAAAATCAAGAAAAACCAGCACTAGAACAACATTTTGTTTCATTTTTTTTTGTCGGATAATTCACTGTAGATACATATCGTGCTGTACTTGGAACAAACTAGAAATGAAGGCGGGCAGGGTTAAGCAATCGTAACAATTTTTCCTTGATCCCTAACATTCACTTTTTCTAGCAATTCGAGGCAATCTCGTGCCAATCAACTGAGGTTGAACATTCTCAAAGTGTCAAAGGAAATGGATTGAATTCTAGTTCAAATCAGTATACGATCGCTAGCCGTTTATTTTATCATCAGCGTCTCCTGTTGTGTGTGACACGTCAAGACTTTCTCTTCCTTTCTTTATAGAATAAATAAAAAGGAGTTGATCAGTGCGAACTGATTGCATAATGGCTACTTAAAATGGCAAAGATCAATCGTTCTCTATCTCTAATCGAGAATCGGGAAATCCTTGATTGGACTTGCGCGTACAGCAGGAACCGGAAACAATGCGCTAGACGTTCTAATCCATGCGTGAAACAGCTGCAAGGCACACACGCGCCGGTATAGACCGTAAATAGGTAAAAGGAAAAAGGAAGAATAGAGGTGACCCATAACTTGTGTGGACCACATTGCTCTGTAGGGTAACGCGTCCTTGTTAGCCACCAATGTCTCTGTGCGTTTATCGGATGAGTATCAACACTATAGCGGTATAAGCAAGAAAACAAACTGTTCGTTCTTCCTTTTTTTTATTGAGAGAACGAATTCGTCCGTGATGATGTGATCCCGTGTCGACACCATTTCTCTTTCTTCTTTCGCTATAATCCGTGTGAGTGTAATTTTTCTGGTTTTTTTTTTCTTCTTTTTAATTTGTTATCTCGTGGCTTGATCGTCGCAACAGGATGGAACAACAACGTATCTAGTTGAATGAAGAGAAAACCGGTGATTGTGTCGAACCTGATAGAAACGAAGCATCTTCCATATAAAAAAAAGAAGAAGAAGAAACTTAACCACTTTTGATCAATGAAAAGCGAAGCAACAACCGGCAGTCAAATCGCTAATTCAGGTGATGTTCACGTCCTGCCGCGTTGGTCTAATTTTTTTCGGCTGTGCCTTGTATTCTTGTTCGACCGGTATAAATACACATCCGTGGACGTCTTGTTTTCAACATTCCTTTAACAACCAGCAATTTGAAGATGCCCTCTTTGAAAAAAATAAGATGGGAGAGGACCGAAAGGCGAAGAAAATTCAACCGATGTAAATGGAAAGTGGAGCAGCGTCTCGCTAAATTCGGCACTTTTGGGACACTTGCTTTAACACACACGACATTGAGCTAAATAAATGTGACGTAGTCTACTTGCCTCCGAAAAATTGGTTATTAACATTAAACGCGAATCAGGCTACGTGTTTAACTTGCTGTGGGATTTCAGCATTAAATTTTTTGAACCGAAAAATAATAAAAAATTCCATCATCCATCGGCTCAGTAAAAAGAAGAAGAGGCTAACGAAGAGATACATACACACAAAAAGAGAAGGGAGAAAAAAAAACTCAGCAAATGTTCAATCTTATGTAGCGGCAAGGTAGCTGAAGGACGAAGAGTGTTACCACACACACTTCCTCATTGCTTTTTAAAGAAAAAAAAAATCCAGCGTCGCCAAGCATTTGAGATTCATATTATTATTATAGGAGCTACTAGACATGGTGAACTATTCAAGGTGAACTTGTTTTTATTCATCTCTTTCCTTGTGACTGCTGTTTATTCTTCATCGGCTATAGAACCCTGTGTGTTTCTACCATTCTAAATAGGGATCGTTGTTAATGTGGCAGGTAACTGGCAAAAAAACAAAATCAAATGCGCCCGAGTCCTCGTCTCTTCTGTGGAAATATCCGCAGCCCTGCCCACTTCTCATTGCAGCTGCAACAATGATCATTGGACCCCACCCTTGTTACTAGCGAGGCACACACAGTTTGTCGAAGCTGCTTTTCCTTCTTTCTCTTTTGATACCTCACGGTTTTCCACAAGGTCTTGCGATAACTCTCCAAAAAACGTGGATCGATATGTTTCTCCTAATTCGTCGATTGCCAAGCGTCACCATCCTAACCTTCTATAGCCCCACGAAGATGAAAAAGAACAAAAACCGGATCTGACCTCCAACATGACAAAACGAGTGAACCGATATCTTTGGACAGAGGACGACTGCACTAGAAACACTAGTCAAGCATTTCCGTGCCGTTCTAGCGAGCAGCTTGTCTCCACCCACCCATTCAAAACTTGCGCAAAAGGCGATTTAGATTTTTAGTTTTTTTTTTCTTTTTCTCTTGCTGTATGCATTTTGCCCTTCTCTTTCCCTGTTTTTTTTTGTTTCTGTTTCTCTCTCCCCGCCTCTTTCCCAAGAGAGTGTGTCCAGAGGCCCATATCACCTGACGGTCTTTGTGGCTTCCCCCGTCAGTCGCTGGATAACTACTCTCACGCGCGCCAGCGGAACAGCAGCGCTCCGCTATACGCACATCACCCACCTAACATCGTTCCGACTCCTCTTTTTAGAATTATTTTTTGTTGTTGTTGTTGTTGTTTCCCCCCCGGTTTCGGGTTTAAACAGCCCAAATTCCAAGTGAAGTTCACAACACCGTCTGATCAACTACATTTTTCCTCCTCCCCCCTCTTTTTTTTTTAAACTTACCTTTTTTTGGGATTTGTCCACTTTGGTTTTTGATACTTCATCATGGCGATCGGCAAAACCATCATCTGCTGCTACTTGGTATTCGCGTCCATTCTTGTCGGTAAGTCCATTTTTTCGTTTTGCTTTCTCTACCTCTACATTTGTTTTTTGTGTGTGACACGGCCTCAGGTGTTTGCATCTTTCCTATATCAATAGTTCAATTCTTAGAAAAAAATGTGATGGATTTTTATGTTACCTCATTTCTTTTTTTTTTTTTGCGTGGTCACTTTCACCGTTGAAACGCCGGGCAAAGAAATAAGGCCACGTATTCGGAACGGGGTGTTTCAATTGCAACGACATTGGGATTTTTATTTTTCTTTAAGTACAATTGTTGCTTTTCCGCTTTACTGGCCCGTGTTTGTTGCGTGTGAACTGGATGCCAGTTTGTTTTTTCGCATATCCGCACACGGTTCTTGTAACTCTCTCTAGCCAACAAAATCAGCGTGTCAAGATAGTTCTCGTTTTGTTTTTTCTTATAATTTCCCACGTAAAGCAATGTAGATTAAAAGCTCATATACGGGCCAGTGTGAATGTGGGTTTGTTCCCAATACAAACTGATCATTCGATTTAGCAATCGATACGATATCCGGTTATTGCTCGAACGAGTTCAATCTCGTAGCCATTTTTGCGAAGGAAAAATCATCGAAGATGTTTATGTATTACCTATTCTTATATCTCAATTGAAAAGAAGCTTTTGTGTGTCATTCGGTTGCGACAAAAGCTTCTCAAACAGAAAGGGCGTCTTGCGAAAATTAAACGGCGTCACAGTGCCAAATAGAGGGAAACGAAAGAGAGGCTATTCAAATTAATTTCTCTTCTTCCCCGAACTCGTAAGAACAATTTCCCTCTTCCCCACTTTTTAAAATCGCCTTTTTATGGGTCCCGTTTTTATTTGACGTTGGGCGAGGCTGATTTTAAAAGCTCGCAATCGTAATAACTGAAAAAAATGGCGAGGACTTTGTAGGGTAACTCAATCCACCGCTTCCCTTAATTTCGCTAAAATTATGTGACTCAATGCACACGTACGCCGGTGTAGTGTGTAAGGTCGTCGACAATGGAAAAAAAAAGTAGATGTAACGGTACACTGTTTTCTTTCTTATCCTATACTCGTTTTTCTTTTTTTTTCCCTACCACTTTGATCATGTTGTCGTGATTTCGTTTAGCCGCTTTGTATTATCAACTTGGCATTTGATGGGCCACGTCACGACAGAGCTGCGAGGCAGACGGGCAACTTAGCCGGGCACGAAGGGTTGCATAAAATTCAGATTTTAAATTCGCCATAACAGCGGTTGATATCCGGCCATACAGTAATTGATCCATATCGAATTTGGATTGCTTTTGCATTCGTGGTTGATATACGGTTAATGTTTGCCCGCTGGTTGTTGTGATTGTGAACAAGTCGTGTGCTTTTGGTATTTAAAAAAAGAACCAGCAATATAGTGGTCGAAATTTGGGACTCTTTCGTTCTTTTTATTTCTTCTCCTTTCCCTCCTTTTCTTTCTCTTTTTTTTTTTTAAACACGTCTTCGAGAGAGCTCACGGAGCTCACGGGGTGGTAGTGGTGGCGTGCGCTAGCTAGCTCCGGGCTCCCACTCTGGCCCACGCTCTGCTGTGTATAGTGTACAGTACATCGGATCGGTTGATCCAGGTTAGTTGGTCATTCGGCCATCTCACCTGTTCCCCCTCTTTTCTCTCTCTCTCCAGCAATCCCAAAAACGTATGGGTCAGACATAAAAAAAAAGGAAACAAAAATGACCAAGAATTATAGACAAGTCTTTTGATGCGTGAACGGTAAAATTTGTTTTTTAATAGTAAACGACGTTGCTTGTTTCTTTTTATTCCCAGACAATTGAGAAATATCTTCATATATCCCTCCCGCTGTTTGACATTTAAAAATATCAATCATCTTCTAGCCGTTTCGTGTGGCTTTTCGATTTAATACCGCCTTCGACATATCCCTCGTGTAATCCGGGCGAGTGTAGCTTTGATCGTTTAAAAAAAAATAGCAATCACCATTCGTTCAATAGCGGGAATTTGGATGGCATCAATCGTGATTCTACCCACAAACAAAAAAATCCCCCCCAAAAAGAAACGGTACACGCATGTATGCGGCGCAGTGGACATTTTCTATCCATTCAATGACCAGTTACGTAAATAGTATACTGGCAATAAGCTATAAGGAAATGTGAAGGAGACAGAGTGAAATGGGCGAGAAGCACGACATCGTTCGTCTTGATGACGATGGTTGATTTGCGCAAAACAAACTATGCGGTCGCTTGATTTGATCGATACGAAGAAGAAGAAAAATTGGTTACAACTCCCGTTTGACCCACAAACGGGTAGCGTTGTAATCAATAGCATCGTATAATTTACAAGTGTATAGAAGGAGGGATAGAAAGGGAGAGAAACTATAAAGAGAGAATGATATTCCCCGCCGTCTGAACGATGTTTAACCGGTTGGAGGTTTTTTCTTTGGGTGTTTTTTTTTTCTTCTCCATTTTGCTTTTCTCTGCTGTATATGCTATCGCAACAATGATGCGCAGATATCCAGCCCGGATGGCCCGCCCCAGCCCAACGTTCAACTTTCTTTTTTTTTTACCCGTCCATTTTCTCTTTCTCCTCTTTCACAGCATATACATTTTTTTCTCCCTTTTTTTTGCCAGAAGATTTCTACTTGAAATTGACTGAATTCACTTTTTGGCACGAATCGAACAACAAGTTCTACTTTTCGTTGTTGTCGCAATCTGTTTGAATTGTATCGAAACATAAAAGGGGGATAGAACTATTAAAAGAAATGGGAAGGATGGTTGACGCAACAACGAGTAAATGGAGAGTGAAGGACACGAGTCTAGCAAACAAATCAGTCAAAGTACTCTTGCAGAAAAGAAAAAGAACCTTCACTCACTTTCTTGGCGGTGCGTGCCATAATGTACACTGTGTAAGTTAAATGCCATTCCGTGCTCATCAAATACCTTTTTATTATTCAATCCGGGACAGACCGTGGCGATGCTAGCCGCAATCAAGGTAAATGCAAAATACGCAATGCAAAACAGACCGTGTCCCACTACCCAATTCCCTCTCCCCTGTGCATTTTATTCTAATAGTAGAGATTTTTTTATTGAAATAGTTCCAGTACCAATCTCGTTTTGCATACGAAAAAATGTTTCTGAAGTAGGAACACGTTCTACACTCGAATGTTGGAGATATGGAGTGAAATGAAACAAGCGCGAAATTCGTGTTTGAAATGGAAATTGGTGCATGTTCCAGGTGGGCTCCGGGCATTCGTGTATATTTTACACTACAAAATCTATCGCTTGTTTGTTTGTTTTTTTTGCTTCTCCCTCTTTTCTCTGTTTTACTAGAGGGAGAATCTCACACGAAAAAGACAGAAATTCTAAGCAAAAAAAGATGTAACGGATGTATCCGCCAACTTTCCCCAACATTCGCAATCTTATTATTATCATAATTACTACCTATCTGATTTTTGGAATCTGAAAACACACGCATCCATTTTTCTTTTGCCTCTTTATTCCAACTAAAAGTAAAAGTAGGGCAGTAAACTATACACGAGGGTTGAAAGAAGAAGCCTTTTTTGATAACCACTCCACCGTCACGAGTTGTCATTTCACATGGAGATGATATACATCATCCTACACGATATCAAACTACACACAACAATCTCCACATTTAATACGCTTTTTAGCTCTTAATCCAACTCCCCCCTTTGCCAAAGGAGATTGTCTTTAGGAAAGATAATGCTAATGACGGTGATTACGGATATGCTCAGTGGGGAATATATTTATAGGGACAACAAGAAAAGGGAACGGAGAGAATAGAAAGATAGGAATAGAAGGACTATGGGAGAATAAAAATATGGGGCCTCTTCCAAGACGGACCTGTTTGATGAGCTTCTCTCTTCCTCCTATAGCTACCTTACGTCTAGTGTGTGTGTGTACGTGTGTACTATATTCCGTAAGATGCTAACGGAGAGAAAGTGCACAAGAGGAAAAAGAAAGAGGATCTGCATTTTCTCTTGACCTTTCTTTCTTTTTTTTCTTAAATTCCCCTCTCTCCGGAGTGTCTCTTTGGGCCGCGTTGTTTGGCTGAGCGATGTCCATTGTTCTGCCGGACTCTCCAGAGCGTTCTTTTCTTTTTTCTTCTTCTACAAGTTGAAAGTCTAATGTATTCTAATGCTCGGCTTGTATACAATGAACTATGGCCTTATGGACCTATGGTTCTTTCGGACACAATGCGCGTTGCTTTCCTCTTCGTCTTTTTGATTTATACTTTTATGCGTTAAAAGAATAAACCCAACACTTTCAAAACAATTCTCTTTTTCTCTTCCCTACACCTTCGTCTTCAGTTGCTGTTCTTTATTCTCTTCCTGGTGGAACGCTTTTGTTCTTGCATCCACATAAATTACCTCTTCATTCCTTCTCCCTGTGTTTTGGTCACGTGCCCTTGAAGGATGTCAAGGTCGATATCAACTTAAGGAAGAGGATCTGGATGGTGCATAAGCTGATAGCCCAACAGTTAACTGGTTGTAAATAACACTTCATGTTACAAGCATCGCATTCGTTGGGCAATCCTTTGCTTAAAATGCAAGAGCGCTTGCACAAAGTCGATGGCCCGCAGCAACTTTGAATACGAGAAACTATTCATTTGGAAGTGAAAAGTAAAAGTGCAGAAGCAAATGGAAATCACGACCAGTTTGTCAGAACTTAAAGAAAAAGAAGACAACAAACATTACTTTTTTTTTTCATTGGCGATGAGGCGGAGAATGAGATCAAATTGCCGTGAATAAGGGAAAGTTTTCACGACTTTAGGTGAGAAAGGAAGAGGCCGTCATTGACGACGATGTCTTCAACCCGTTGCTGTGTATAGTTGCGCACTTTTCTTTCGACGTGAGCGAAACTCACGCTCCCTCCCTTTCTTTACGACTTTGCAGATCACGAACCTGTAAGATGGTAGTAGCATCGTAACAGTTAACCATCCTATTAGTCTAGATGGTGTAAAAAAACAGAAACGTTCTCTTTCTTCGCTTTATACTTTAGCATATATTGCCCATATTTTGAATACCCATCGAACTAACCACCGGCGAATGACTCCTCCCGTCTTTTATGTTAGATCGGGAAAAGAAAGAGAGAGCATGCCCATACATCAAATGTTCTGCGATCAGACAGCTCTCTTGATTTGAAGGCCGTTGGGGTTCTGGATTTTTCACTAGGTGCGAACCACACCCTTTGGCCTCAAGGTAGGGCGAGGACGTACACAGATCACAGTTGTGATCCTTGGCGACTTCCCGATTGCATTTGAACCCTTCGTTTTACCTTGGATGTTTTTTTGTTTTTTAATGTGAGATTCTCGCGTTTCTCAATGCTTGTCCATGTTCGTCTTTGGCGAATTTGCATGTGTACGGCTGACGCAGATTTCCATCACGATTTGGTGCGTTGCTGGGGATGGCCACACTGCCATATCACGCATCACTCATGCCGTGTCTACATCAGGAGATTACAAAAAAAAAGGATTTTTTCCTTTCGTCATGTTCTTGTATTTCGAGGTCGACTAGGTTACGTGTTCAGCTAGGAGAATAAGAGACCGAAATGAAAATTAATCTATTAATCATCTAGTTTTTTTTGTGCGCTGCTATTTTTTTCGGCAATAATCCCGCAGGTAACAAAGCGTGCCGGCCCTGATGTATACACCTGCTCTCTCCTTCTTTTTGGGTTTATTTCTCATTCTTTTCAAGTTCGGGAGCGAAAGTTAATATTCCTTTTCATTTTCTTCGTTTTTATGTTGCGGGGCGTCAATTTTTTTCCCTCCCGTTCGCACATGCCTGTCATACTTTTACTTTTCCTTTCGTCTTCTTTTTCAATCCATCCATTCGTGAACACGTATAGAGTCGTGCACGTCGTCCCAACTTTCAAACCGTTGCTGAGGCGTATCCGTTTCACGATCGATTTCTTCACCTCATTCTTCTTCTTTTTCTTCAGTTTGCCTCTCCAATTCTATTCAATCGCTCTCTATCTTATGGCATGTTTCTTTCTTTATCTTATCGTCTGTGTCGAGGCAAGACTATTCCGGCCAAAAAATCCCTCGTGAAAAGTCCAATTTCACGTTGATGATATCACCCTTTTAAAAATATGCAAGGCATAAAGTCTTTGGTTGTGTATATGTATATATTTTGATATAGGTATAACAGTCACGATTGTATAGCCGGCCCATAAATCTATTCCCACACAAATATGGCTAACAACAAGTTACGGTGGTAGAGAACTTTAACGCCCCTGTGTGTGTTTAGTTTTCCGAAGAAAGTTTTTTTTTTCCTCCGTAAAAAGAGTTAACGATTTAATAATGGAACATTGAAGCCGACATCATCATCATCATGGCATTTCGTCATTTTCTCTCTACTCTTCTTTTCCCACAACGACCGAAAAATTATATAACCGTTGTCTAATTGAATGCAGTGACGACTTCATTTCCATGCACATTCTGTTCGTCGAGAGAAAGGCGCTGGCACCGAAGTAACACAAAAGCGTGTGCCTGTCTGCCTTGGCTTTTTTAATTTTTACGAGAATATAATTAAATGAAAGGCCATGAGCGGCGCCTCGAATGAGTGGGTCCCCATTGATCCCGAGGAGATTTTTGTCGACAGCACTCCATGACTGCGTGTTTGGAACTAGTGAAGGGGAGCTAAAATTAAAAAGAATTTGAGCGTGAGCGGTTCTCATGGTCACCTGGCCATAGAAAGAAAGACAATAAGCGTACGCTCTTTCACTTTTAATTCGACATTTTGATTGGGGCTTTTGATATATGCCCGTGCTGCACCGCCACATACCATAACGTGACATTATGTATATAATAGCAGCCAAAAAGTATTGAAGGTTTTTTGTTGTTGACTTTCAATTGTTTTATTTTGCTGTGAAGTCTGAGATTTTTGGCTAGCCGAAAATCATCATAATCAATGACATTACTGTGGTCTATGAAGTTTCATTTTCATTGCATTTCTTTTTTCAATCGAAACAGGCTGGACTGCTGGGCAGAAAAAGACGAAAGTTGGAACGAGCATAGCCGGTAGCGAGATCGAAATGGCACATGATTTTGAATGTCCCGAAGAGTTCGGTTACTACCCAGCACCGAATGATTGCACTCGGTAAGAAGAAAAACCTAACAAATCCAAACCGCTAGTTGTTTTTATCGTAATTTTTTAAAAACGCGACTTTATTTTGGGCAAATTATTATTTTGATGACCCTATATAAAATGAATTTTTGTTCATTAATTTCCGGTCTCTTGTTGCTATCTTCTTTTACAGCTACTACGTCTGCGTGTTTGGTGGCGCCTTATTAGAAAGCTGCACCGGTGGCTTAGTCTACAGGTAAAGTTCACAACTAGTCACAATTTATAGTTTACCCTTGGAGCTATTGTCGCAGAGCTATTGCCACACATAGTTTTCTTTTAAGAACCCTGACTGAATTGTGTGCGAAAAAGGTGCAGTGAAAGCTCAGAGAAAAATGGCACAAAGGATGATTGAACCTCTCCTTGCTCACACACTCTCTTGTCAAATTAATTTCAAATGCCTCGTTTCCGTTCTGTATTCTATTATCTATTTTTCTTCATTTTCTTTTTTTGCCGCCATTCCTAATCCCGTTTATGCGTTCTGAATCCCTACATTCCCACACGAACTTGGTGACCCGTAGATTTTTAAGAAACCTTACAAACAATGGTGTTGATCGTGTTCGTTAAACACATTTTCTGAATCAACAAAACTAAATAAGTCGCATTCTCTGAAATCCATGCCGTAAATTATCCCAAAAATCTGCCTCTAAATAGTTTGCTGGGTCGAGAATTCTTTAGCAGCTGCATTCGTTGTTCCCTTAACGACGTAATTTAGCGAGCGGACGGCCAACGATAGGAATTTTTTTTAAGGAGAATGGCCCAATTTCATTCTCATCTTCTTCTCTTAATTAAATCGAACCCCCCTGTTTTTTTTTACGCAATGTCGTCGTTCTCGTTTCTATTCTTCTCCTTCACCTGCTGTCGTCCAAGTGAACGCAAACTCTCACGCTCTATTGTCCGACGCGGGGAATCAAAACTATTTCAGGCCCATGAACAGTCAACTGACGTTTCACTTGAAAGATGAATGCTTTCTTCACCAAACAATTTTTTCTTTTCTAAAACATAAAAGAAAACTGAAAAATAAGTTTGTTCAAGTGATTCTCGCTCCGGTTGTCTGCACATGAGCAGTCGAGCATCCCGATAGATATATACTACACCATACACTTTTGGTTTCCGTGATGAAAATTGTTCACAGTCCGTGATTTCTGTTACGTCATTTGACAAAGACAAACATTGGCCGCAAATGGTCCGTGTTTTGTTTTGTTTTTTGTCATTTTTTTTCCCACGACACAGTCACGAGTTGCAGACCTGCGACTGGCCACGTAACGTTGGATGCTTAACCGGAGCTGAAGCGATGGCCATCATCAATGCGCCCAAGACATCTAGCCGAACTTCGAATACCGACTCGAAATCCAACTCTCCATTGACGCAATTCTTAAGCTCTGAGTAAGTAAAGCTTCTGTTTAAAATCAATGAACAATTACCTTACAATCTACTCACGGCTATCGAACAGCAGCAATAAACCGACAACCAGCCGGATCCAGACTTCCACCGCAGCGACCAACACCCGATCCAAGACACCGCTGACATTTGAGGTAACAAAGCAAAGAAAATCGAAAAACATTTCATTTGATGTGATTGAATATTAATATTTCTTAATGCGTATATACAGCTGTTGGGTGATGTAGCCGCCAGCATTGATAACCGACAAGGACGTGATTTCCAGGGAACGACACCTCTGCGGTCCCAAGGCCCGAACGCTCCCATTGGTGGCACTTCAAAGAACATTCTAACTGGTGAAAGCCCCAAACCAAGCAGTTTCAACTCTCGCTCTCAAGCTCCCGTAAGTTGATTGTTTCTTCCTTGTTTTATTGATTAAAATTTGAGGTGCTCATGATTTTCATCTTTGTGATGTTGTGTAGCGCGCTGAAGATCTGCCAGAGGATTTCATTCCAGCCACTACTTTCAACCCTCGCTTCCCTCACAGGTAAACAATTCTATAAAGCTTTATTTCAATACGTCAAGAACCCACGTCCCAATAATAATCCCAACCACCACGAAAAGATAAGTGAAAAAGACAAAAAAGAAAGTCCAAATGTAGAGACACACACGAAGGACAAAAAAAAAAATGGTAGACGATTGCACCACTTTGTTAAACATGTAAATCATTGGGGGTTGTGTGTGTACAGTCGTTCGATGGCCTTCCGGAGAGAACAACATCCTGACGAACGGATGATTAGCCATCGTCATGACGAAGTCGACTACGACTACACCTACTATGATGACGAAGACGACACAAAGACTTCTTCTTCTGGTTTCACAGTTTTTAATCACAACAACGATCGTGGTGGGAACGTGAACGCGAGGATGAGGGGCAAACACGCTGACAGGTAGATGGAATCCATCATACACGTATCCCAAACTCAGACACACACTCAAAAACCGCTTTCTCGTCTCTTGGAGCGTGTACAATAATACAGCCGTAGTCCGATATACTAACCACCATAAATAACGGTAGATGAGAGGATAATTACCAATTGGACAAGATCGTCAGTCAAAGGTTTCCACATCCATTCCAGTTAAAGCAGCACACAGCTATTTAGCATTTGCTGGCTTGGCTGTGTCGTGACCTCAAATTAACTTTTCCTGATTCCGAGGTGTTTTTTACTGCTGGAAAGGATGATTACTTTATGACTGATGAAACTTGGTGATATGGCTGTATTATTTCCGCCGCATTATTTAGAAAAAAAAACTTTTCCTTTTGATGTTTTTGCTGGGACTTGACGCTTTTTCTCTTGTTTAATAACGCGACTTATTTTTGTTTTATTGGTCCATGGAAACATAAAAAAAAACGAAACAAACAAACATACAAACACACAAATACAACGACACGGAAATCCAATATAGCGATGACGAACTATTCTGGAACCCCAATCACGATAGTCAGAAGCCGAAGCAACAGCGTTTCCGTGAAGAGAGTATCCCATCGATGCATTTTACTCCAATCAACTCGAATTCGCAGCGGACAGTGTTTGAACACCTCAATCACGGCCCTGTGCCAGTACGCGGTGCTCAATTGCACAGCAATAGCCACGATCTATCACCTGCTGTTGAATCAAGACATTTCATCCACCACAGTCCCACACATTCTCGTCAATTCCAGACTGGTCAACGTCCTTCCGAATTCAATGGCCAGCCACCGAACGTCGGTCAGTTCCAACAGCAGGTGCGCGCTCCCGAAGTTCAGGGCGATTTTTCCGCAGGATTGCACCAACAATCATCGCCACATAGCGTTGTTCCATTATTGTTCCGGAAACAACAGACACAGCCACCACAACAAAAACAACACCAACCATTCACAGAACCCCAAGTTCCATTCACTGCATTTGCCAAACAACAACCAAACACTCGCTTACCTAACACCAACCGTCCATTGCTAACTGCCCCACCCATCAATCCTATCATTACTGACGATTACGATGCTCCTAATGACGAACAACAATCACCTACGCTAGACTGGAATGAACAACAACAACAACCACAACGACAAGCCCAGCAAACGTTACGGCAACCACCGTTAAGGTACAAGGACATGTTGTACTATGACCTCCTATCAGACTTTCGCTCTACGTCTCTCTTGTGACTTGCTGATTGACACACACAGTTGGGTTCCTTATGTTCTGCGCGTCCTTCTTTCGAGCTGTTTCCACTTATCTTCACTATATGCATGTTTTTTTCGGAAATCTGGAAGAAAATATCGGCTAATGTTGACGATACATGTCTAACTGTTTATGTGTTCTGATTTCACGTAGAACACCTGTCGATTCCCGAGTACCAACTGGAGCTAGCTTGTCAGGCAACGATCAATTCCATCGAGATACCACTGGAACTCGCCAGCCAACGACTGAATCTAGCAGCAATGGCGATTTTACCGATCAATGGGAAGCCCCAGTTCCTCAAAGACAACAACCTGCTCAGAGACAGCCTTCTCGTCCGTCTGCCCAGCCTGAAAGGACAGTCTCCACCACGACCACAGAACGCCCAACACGAGCGCCAGTCCAGACTACCCATCAGTTCAGCGAGCCGGATGTCGACTATCACGGCTTCCCTGTTGATGAATTTGCCACTTCGGAGCCTTCAGTCGATCAGTTTGCCGATTATGATATCTTTGAAGATCGTAAGTGCCAAATCTTTTCTTTCATTTTAAAACTGGGAAATCAATGTGAATTGTTTGAACAGCAGCAGCCACGGGCGGCCGTCCCCAAGAAGAAGAATTCTTCGAGCCCCCTGTTACGAGGTAATTAGAAATTGCTAATCATTCGATAGTAAGTATTTAAATCGTAATTCTTCTTGTAGAGCTGTCCCCACTACAACGACAACTACTACAACAACTACAACGACGACAACAACACCGAAACCTGTTCAGCGAGGATCAAACAGAGGCAAACCTGCAGGTGATAGAGGATCTTCCCGTTTCCGCCCATCCGACTCGAACCGTGAAGAGGAATCCGCGCCTGCATCAGCAACGGTCCCCAAGTAAGTAGCTTACCACATTGGCCATTGTATTGGAATCGAAA
Organism: Daphnia sinensis; assembly: GCA_013167095.2. Lineage (NCBI taxonomy): Eukaryota > Metazoa > Arthropoda > Branchiopoda > Diplostraca > Daphniidae > Daphnia > Daphnia sinensis. The sequence continues at coordinate 1,267,504 of CM023188.1, read as the reverse complement.
TTGAAGAAACTAAGGCTTGATTCTAATTGATTTTACTTTTCTAAATAGACGTCGTCCTACATTGAAACCTGTTTCCGATCTGGTCCGCAATCCAGTTGCTGAACCCATCGATATCATGCAACATCCCCCACGCCGGTAGGATTCACCTAGAATATTATTTGGAGGTTTAAGTTAAATCACTGTTTTGTTTTACACAGATTGGAGCCCATCTTCCCTCAACCGACTCCGGATGAGCCGGCCGCCAAGTGTAACGCTGACGTCTGCCGTCTTCCAGATTGCAACTGCGGAGGCAAAGACATTCCAGGTAAATAACACAACTTGTCATCTTAAGCAAACAAAATTGAGTTCCACAATTCCAAATCATCATTAATTAATCGAAAAAAGATGAATTTTTATGCTAATCTAAATTTCTGTGCCGTGCTGTTTGGAATTCGTCAATTTGATTGAAAGGCGGTTTACGACCAATCGACACTCCACAACTGGTGCTCCTGACATTCGATGACGCTGTTAATGACTTAAACAAAGAACTTTACAGCGACTTGTTCGAAACGGGTCGACTGAACCCCAACGGTTGCCCGATTGCAGGCACGTTTTACGTGTCTCACGAATGGACCGACTACGGTCAAGTACAAAATCTGTACGCCGACGGACACGAAATCGCTTCGCACACCATCTCGTAAGTGGCACGAACATATCCGTTCCACTGCCTCGTCCAAGACGTATCCATCACAAATTAATCGTGCCCAATTTGACGTGACCCCTCGTTTACCATTCAACCAAGACGATGGCGTTTGTTCCTTTCATTTAACCGACAAAAAACGCAAACAAAAACCGACGAACCCAATTAGCTAGTCTTTTGTAACCTCACCGTTGTAGGAAAGAAACACGTTCATTGATCTATAGGCGACATGATGCTGGAACAATCAAAGCGAGATTCCGGGTCGATTTCTTTCACTCGAGTTTGATTCTACCGCACTCTCGTCTTTGTGTCCTTTTTCCAGGCGGCCTTCGCGTCAATGACACGCCGCAAATTGTCTTGTTGACGTTTGACGATTCCGTCAATGACTTGAACAAGAAACTCTTCTCCGATTTCTTCGAAAAGGGCAGACTCAACCCCAACGGCTGCCCCATCTCCGCCACGTTTTACGTCTCGCACGAGTGGACTGACTACGGCCAAGTGCAGAATCTCTATGCAGATGGGCACGAAATTGCCTCTCACACCATCTCGTAAGTGACAGTGCTAAAAACAGGCAACGGAAACCCTCCCAATATATCCTCGGATTCGGCGTCGTACATCTTCCCTGCTATACTATCCTACTTTGCTGAATATTTCTCTACTACAATGTCGCTCCTCATCCTGAATCTCTCACCGTCCTCAAAATGTTTGGTACCATTTCGGTTAATATCGGTGTCGAGTTTATACTAAAATTCATGAAACAACACATGGTCGGTTGAATGGTTAAGAGTGGTCGGGTATCTTTCGTGGCATCGTGGTTTGGATACACTTGAACGTGGCGGTTTTTATTTTTCCCTTTGGATATTTGAAATTTTTTAAATACCAAAATTAACAACGTATAATGTGTTTTCTTTGCAAATCTTCCGAATATCGCAGGCATAGTTTCGGAGAACAGATGTCTGCCAAGAAATGGGCCAAAGAAGCTGCCGGACAGCGTGATATTATGGCCGCTTATGGTGGTGTTCGTGCAGAAGATATTCGTGGTCTGAGAGCTCCATTCTTGTCGGTAAGTTTGTGCGATCTTCCGCCATAAAATATTTGTGCATTTCATAAGCGATTAATTTAATCCATGTAAAGGTCGGAGGAAACCGCATGTTCAAAATGTTGTACGACTTGAACTTCACCTATGATTCGTCTATGCCCGTCTACGAGAACAAGCCACCTTCATGGCCCTACACTTTAGACTACAAGATCTTCCACGATTGCATGATTCCACCATGCCCCACTAAATCTTACCCAGGTACTATTTAACTACATCTACAGCATTAACCCGAGAAACAGAGTTTTCTCACTAACTGGATTGATTCAATCACCTACAGGTGTCTGGGAAGTTCCTATGGTTATGTGGCAGGATTTGAACGGAGGACGTTGCTCCATGGGTGACGGTTGCAGTAACCCACCTGATGCCGAGGGTGTGTACAAAATGTTGATCAAGAACTTTGAACGCCACTACACAACCAACAGGTACCCACGTTGTAAAATTATCGTGCGCAAAAGGTATTAAGAACAACAATTTGCAATCATTGCCACAGGGCACCATTTCCTCTGTACTATCACGCCGCTTGGTTCACTACAGCTCATCATAAAGAAGGATTTGAAGCTTTCCTCGACACCATCGTCTCCATGGATGATGTCTGGTTGGTAACAAACTGGCAAGCCATTCAGTGGGTACGAGATCCCACACCATTGGATCGCATTAAATCCTTCAAGCCATTCAATTGCGACTACCCGGTAAGTTACGAACCTATCTATAAACAAAAATGTTTGCCTTGATAATTTCCATTTTGTTTGACGTGAAAACTTGGTCAATTAACTTTATAACGTTGGAATATGCAGGAGAGGCCGAAACGGTGTAACGCCTCAAAGGTTTGCAATGCCTGGCACAAGTCTGGCGTTCGCTACATGCGCACCTGTCAGCCCTGTCCGGAAGTCTTCCCGTGGACCGGCAAAACGGGAGTGAGGAACCCTTTCCTCGACCACTATGGCGATAACGAAGTTGGAACAGCATAAACTAAGACCCCGCCGCGAGACAAATGAGATCAACAATAAAACCGACACATTTTCTAAGGGATAGGTCGGCTTCTATATATATCATCGGTTTTTTATTTCTTTTATTTTTGTGAAATCTTTGTCAATTTTTTTTAATTGGGACTTGTTAAGAAGATAACAAATAACAAGAAAACTTTGGGTGCCACATAACGAGATCCATAGAGGGCTCACAGAGATTTGAAAGCCTAAATTTTTGTTTAATTTTTTTTTTCTTGTTGTGGGACTTTATATCCAATGTCAAGGAGAAACGGACTTAGGCGGGCTCGGTCACTGCGTTCCATCTTCATCTTTTATTTAGAGATATCCCGTCTCTCTTTTTGTGATTCGATTGTTGCCCCCTGTACTCTCTCTTTCTCTTTTCTCTCTCTCTCTACCAGTTGTACATTGTGTGTGTTTAACTTTTCTTTATTTGTCGACTTTTACAATTCTTCCTCCAGATTTGCTATTGAAAAAATGGTGCCTCATGGTGTTCTCAACTTCAAATTGCAAACCTGCTAAAATGGCATTACGACGTGAAACGGTTGTCGGCTATAATTGTGTGACTAGCAAAATAGTTGAGGCTACCGAATGCTCCTAAAATACACAATTTATAAGAAAAACCTGTTACGATTTCATGTAACTATTTTTTTAACTTGAAGAAATGGGGAAACAAATACGAAATTAAATGACTTGGCGCCTAAGTTTCGCTAACAGTTTTAACCAAATTGACGAAAAACGAAATAGTCTGTTGAAACCAAAATAATTACGAAAAAATACATAAGAAAAAGATTTTATTAGCTATTGCGTATGTTATTGCAGCATCTTTCCCAATTTTGCGTTTCATTGGGTTTGGTTTCTGTGTAGAATTTTCGCAAGCAAGGAAAGTAAATCCAAATGTTTCAAAGCAACCACTGGTATACGTTAATCATAAGTTTGTGTTTTCTTTAGAAAATTTCAAAAAAATCCGCCTCGCATATGGAGCCAGCTTTGTTTGAAGAGCTTTTGGGAAAGAATTTCTTTTGCGCAATGGTAATCTTTGGAAGAGTTGCCATAATTACATAAAAATTAAAATGCATTAGAATCGGGGAATAAGTCAACGTTTAAGAAAAATTATTCACTAGCTGAACATGATACGCACATATCGCCAGTTGCCACCAGCAATCCAGCATTCACTCCAGAAATGGTAGCTTCTCCAGCAGGTCTTTGATTTGTGTAAAAAGTTGCTGTTTAGTACACTCTCCGAGAAAATTGGATTCGTGTCGGTTGTTTGCCGAATCCGAGCAAGGTTGTCGAAACTGTACTTATATAGTGGTCAAGGTGTTCGTGGTTTGCGTCAGTTTCTTAAGTCTCAAATTGCAGATCAGATGTTAGAACATTCTCCAGCCCTTTTCGGATATTTAAAGAATAGACATACTCATAAATATTCTTGAATACTTTAGGTCTGCCTGACGAACCCTATGAGAAATGGAGGTCCTGTATCACCAATCGCAAAAATTGGTACTTGACATTCAAGGTCTTCTGCCTCACATTGAGAGAAATGTTGGTAAAGATGCTGCCAGTATTGAGCAGACAATCCACAGCAAACTTGAAGAAATTACGAGGTATTGGTGTAAAATGCTTATCAATAATGGTGGCAGATCACATTCCAAAATTTTTCATTACAGCAACATTCAAAGGCTAGATATTCTTGTCAACAAGGAGCTCCCTGTTCGAAGGAGAGAAGCCAGATTCAAGGTTGACCAGTTAAAACAGGATAGACTCATGTTACAAGTGTGTATATATTATTTATCATTTTGAAAACATAAAGAAAAAATTAACTTTATCTTTAGAATGCAATCCACATGCTACAACATAAAAGGATACAGAGGGAACAAGAAGAAGCTGCCAGAGAAGAACTGTTAACTCAGACATTCCAGCCAAATAACAGGGAGACTTCACTGTACATTGATCATTCTTTGCAACACCATACAGCGTTAAATGGAATTCACAGGAGTCTGGATGACATTTGGGAAACTGGAACTGCTGTACTGGATGGTTTACGTACCCAGAAAAGTGTTTTTAAGAAAGCTCATCGTCGACTTCTTGACGTAACATCGATGTTGAGTCTAAGCAACACCGTTATGAGAATGATTGAACGTCGATCTACTCAAGATAAATATTTGTTCTATGGCTTAGCGATATTCACTTGCATTTTCATTCTTGTAGCGTTTTGGTATTTTCGGCACTGATGATTTTGTGGATTACGAAATATTTTATTTTTGAAGAACTGAGAAATTTTAAGTACACAAGAAATTCTATACAAGATTGGCTTTCAGAATTTATCGAGATTCGTGGGTTTCCGAGGTTTTTGAAGTTTGGGCAACATTCCATTGGCGAGTTATTAGAAAACCACATTTTAATTTTACAGTGTATGGCTTAAATTAAGTAAAATAATGCCATTTTATCTGACAACGAGAACTGATTTAGTTTTTAGTTTTAGTATGACGAATCCAAGAATGAAGTCAATGAGTCTTTAATATTGATAAATGAATGAAATGAACGGTGTTGATCAGTTAAGGTGGAGACCGTGAGAGGAGACCAAGTAAAACCTTTATGCTGCTAAAATCTTGAAAGTTGTTTAAGCTTTCAAAGATTGTTCTTCCAGTTTGATCATTCATCCAGCAAAAAAACTTCCATTTTCCAAAAAAATCCGATCTTTTATAAGTTCGTAATCGTAACTTCTCAAATACTCATGCAACACTGTAAGAAAAAAAAAAAAAAAAAAAAGTACATTGGGATACCAATCAGTAATTTCGTCTGTTCGTTGTTTTTCGGTATTAATAGTTGATTACACAGGGAAAGTTTTCTTGTTTAATGAATCAAGACATTCAGTTTAAAAAAGAAAGAAATTTTAAAATTGTGTTAACCGACGGGTAGAATTCTCAAGGAAGTTCGGCTGGATAACAATCCAATGCCAGGATGACGACGGCTTGTGTTGGACAATAATTTAATAATTGGTGTTCCTGTTTATCACTTCGATGGAATCTAACATTCACTGAACACAACGCACAATGTTTGAAGGAAAACATATTCATTTCAGTCCTATTGACCAGAAACCACTATGCTCTTTCTCATCCAAACTTTGTCGGCAAAGGCGGCTTAATGGCTTTGCTTTCTGCATCAGGTTTGTAGCTTGTTCCACTCAGAAAACTTTAACTGGTACAACATCCAAAAATCAAATTTCTTTACTTTTCAGACATATTCTTGAAGATTCTTCAGCTCCATTCCGAGTTTGCTCGTTTGTGGCATCCTCTGGTCAAAACAAATGTACTAATGTAATTTCAATTGCTCATCCAAAAGGGTATGTTGTTCAATATTTTTTATGCCCATCTGTCTTCTCTACTTAATGCAATTTTATTTGTCAAATCTCAAAAATATTTTTTCATACATTGTGAATGTTTCTTTTAGGCTGTGCAATACCCATCTCCAATTAGCTGGTTTTCCTGCAGCTAAAAGAGACCGTAGGCAGCCAAAGAAAGAAAATGGTCAAAACTCTTCTGCATCATCACCAAACGAGAAAATGAGTAGCCAATCCAATGAACCAACATCATCATCTATGGAAATGAGTGATGGGGATCCATACACATTCAGTGATGACACTGAACTTGCTACAAAACCAGACCAAATTATCTCTGAGAACCACCAGAAGCCCTCAGATATGAGCAGTCCCCCTCATAATAGTCCTTTGGCTATTGAACCTTTGACTCCCAGCAGTACAAGCAGTAGTAGTGTTGACAGTAACACTGAAATTAATGTCTGCAAAAGTTTAGCCCCAATACCACACCTGGTTAATAATGGCATCAAAGCCAATCCTCGCACGAAATCTGATGTCAAAACGAAATCTGTTGCGATATCGAGAAAGAAGAAAGCATTGGCTGCTGCTGTCGCATCGAAACCATCAACAGGAACTTACCGACTCCCAGCTGTTCTTCAACAGCTCGAGGATTCAATCCACGGGAACAAAGCCCAATACCTCTTGCCTAAAATGATTGATGAATCAGATGACGAAGAAATTCCTTCCTTTGGTGGAGGTTTATCTCGATATGTCTCTGCTATTCCACTTCGTTCCACAACAGACAGTCCTCGAGCGCTGAAGCTCGAACGAAGCAAAAGAGAATTTCGGCATAGATATCTCCAGTTAGCCCGAATGATCAATGCAGAAGATAAGTTTCGTGGCTTTCATCAGTCGACGGTGGCCAATAAACTCGTTGAAGCAGCTCGCCGCTGTCCAAACGAGACTGGTATGTTGCTCCAAGGTCGCCACCCCACCAGCTCTTCGAATGGATTGAGCCCTTCCAGTATAAAGATCTTCTCCAAACGTCGATGCAGCTTTCGTCGCGCTAGTTCTACTAATGGCGCTAAAGACGCTGGTTGTCCAGAATTATGTTTGCCCTGCTCCACGCTGTGTAATAGACACATTCTTTATAGCGTTGACCAACAATTATTTGAATTCTGCTCGGCCCGCGGAACAGCAGGTTAGCTTGTGTAACTTGCCTTATTTTGTGTGGTTTCTAATAATATTTTAACAATCTTCAGGATCAACACCCTGCGGTGCCCCAGTTCTTGCTATTCATTCGGGTCTACCGTATTGCCCAGCACACGCCGAACAAGTTGACGGAATAGGCAACAATTTGTCAGTTTCCGTTAATGCTCCTAAGACTCTCGAGGGTCCAGACCTATCGGGTAACAATGGAGGAGGACAACAAGGAAGTTTGTCTAACAAATCCAATCGAAGGAAGGCACGTGCCCGCTCCACCTCGTCACTGGGACGCCATTCCCGCCGACTTCGTAACCGGCGCCGAGCCAAGCGTATTGGATCTAGTGGGGGGAGTGAAACCCGCATCCATTGCATCGAAGCAGCGGACAATGGAATGGAGCTCGATGTGGAAACGGTCGACAGTCCCGAAAACTGTTCACCAGCGTATCCAACACCTGCCCAGTTGATACCCCATGCCGTACAACCCCTTAGTAACCCTCTTCCGACATCGGTCGATCACGAAGTAGAGATTTTAGAAGATCACGACTTGAAAGAGTTGCTCAACCGTCTGCCTGACGAAGCCTTTCAGGTGTGTACCATTCCATCTATAAAACTTACTTAATTCATTTAGAAGACCTTTGGGATAAATATATATTAATAACAGGAGATATTTGCCATGACACAAGCTGCTGCATCTTCGTCACGTAATGGAGGTTTGTTCGTGCCAATGCCAAGCCGCGAAGAAGCTGAAGAGTTAGAGCGCGTTCTGGCTGTAGCCGAAAGTGCAACAATGGGAGGTGTAGGGCACACAGAGTCCGACCTTAGTGACCTGTCCTTAATTGACGACCACACTTTGGCTTTGGCTCATGACCTTATTACGTTGGGTGCCGGATCGTCGGGTCAAAGTTTGTTAATGGGTAACGAAGTCGTGCCCGGTTCTAACCATCTCTACATGGACAATCTCAGTATTCCTCACCAAACAATCCATCCAGGTAATTTCCTTTGTTAGACTTATTGCGTGATCAAAACGTAATCATGGTTTTCTTGGGATCGAAAAGATACTTTTACAACGGAAGAATCTTTTACTTCTTCCCCCATGCTGTCCAGACGAAAAAGTCTATCAATGATCCCTGGTGGACAGCAAGCCAGTCCTGCCAGAGGCTCTAGCCCACCAAGTCTGAATCAGCATCATCATGATAGCAGTTTCGTCGAAGATAGAGAAGGCGCTGTTGCACATCCATTGTAACAAAAAAACAAAACAAAGGAAAGATTATGGTAGCAATCTAGGTGTTGCCCTATTGTGGCTCTCCCTAGTCCTCTATTGTTACCCTTCCAAAGTGAATAGTTCGCTGTCCTACTTTACCTATAACGTCTTAAACAACTTAATTCAACGAAGCAAGGTACAGAAAAGGGCAAAAAGAAAAACGATCCAGAAACCACCCTACCTTGATATTCTCTTCGCCTGTACGAGCCCTTTGTGTAGTAGATGACATGCTAATGTAGCTGCACTACGGGTACTTTTTCTTCGACTCTGTTCACTACATTCACATGTTTATTTTCTCCTTTTGGGTTTTTGCCCCTTTTCATGTTACCTATTCCCATCTACCCCCCACCTGACGTTTATATATTTGTATTGCTGTGCACCTTTGTCATTAGTCTTGTGCAGTTGGTTCTCTCTGAGCTATGTGATATTTATTTGCCGCAAGATCCAGAAAACGCCGCTGTGTTTTGTGGATTCTCTTTTAATTTTTCACGTGAAAACATGGAACAAAAGATCCCAAACACCCAAAAAAAAAAAGGACAATGAACGAAGAAGTCGAATGGCTCGCTGGAATGGACCAGGGGAAATTCACCTAACATATTTATCACTCTCTCTACCTGTATCTATTCTATCTGCATTGAAAATCCTGTCAAGCGCTGCGCCGCAATCAGTGTCACTTGGTGGATGTTCAGTTGTTCATGTTAACACGTAACAGATATTTTCCAAGTCATAGTAGTAAGCCGCTCCGAGATTGAGCTTGGACGGCATCAAGAATGCAAGTTGAGCACTCGGGACAGCATAACTTTTTTGTTTTGTTTTTTTTTCAATGCCAATCCTACGGAAAACTTAAGTCTGTCATTGGATTCTTCAGATGTTCGTCGTATACCCTGTGCGTGTTGCGTCGCCAACCTACGTTTGTTCGTTCACGTCTTGTGTACAGAAATGCGAATACAAATGGTGATGTTCTCTTAATTCAAAATAGGTCTTGAAATGAATTGTACCAACAATAAGCTGTTTTTCCATTTACTCTACAACTCCGTATTTCCGCACAACTTGCTCCAAGGTGCACAATTACAAATTATAAATCAGAAAACGAATTTTACTTCATACTTAGGTAAAATGCCTATGACTGTTCTAATTCTACCAGAACACCAGAACAGTCTTTTGGGTGAAGAAACACAACAGGTTTATTGTGGGCCCCAATTCTCGGTTCTTCTGTTAGGCAGCGAATACCTTTAGCTTTCACCTCTTTCATAGCATTTTGAATATTGTCAACTTCAATGCAAATGTGATGAAGACCCCCAGATTTGTTTTTGTCCAGGAATCCCTGTTCCAGAATATAATAATTAATATATTTTGAAAATAAATTAGAAACTTGACATAATCCATGATAAGACCTGAATGGGTGATTTTTCTCCTAGAGGGTGAAGAAGTTCTAGTTTGGTGTTGCCCAAGTTGACAAATATGGTTGTTACTCCATGATCAGGAAGAGGTTGAGGCTCTGAGATATCAGCTCCTAGGATGTTCTTATAGAGTGAAGCAGACTTAGCTAAATCTGGTGTTGCTATAGCAATGTGGTTGAGTTTTCCTAATTTCCAGAGTGCTTCTGGAATGGCCTTTGATGTAAAAGACCTTCTCAACAACATGGCATGTAGACCAATCATGTTCTGGTTGCAACTAAAATTTATCTTTGGCTAATTGAGGTGGTTCAGGTAGAAGAAATTCTGATTTATCTTGACCCTCAGAAAGAAGTTCGAGCTCCTTCAGGCGTCTTCTTTCGTCTCCTGCTGGTTTCAGGACAGTATAGTATCTGTGGAATCGAAGACCTGCGAGGTAGAAACCATACACAGTCAATCCAACACAGCCCAAAACTATACTTCGATGAACAGTATCTAATATCTTCTCTATTCGCACTCGATTCCGTTTCATTCCAGCCTTCTTCTGCAATGAATAAAAAATACGAATGAATCTAACGTGCATTGAATCGACTAGCAGTTTTACAAATAGGATATTTGGCATGTGATGCACAGTTAAGAGCAAAATAATACTTTTAATTTTATAAGGAATCAGCGGAAAACGATACATTTTTAAACTTACCGATGTTATGTGTTCGTTTATTGAATAGAGCACAGATCTTTTTCCAATTTGTTATGCAATGTTAAGTTCGTGTAGTACTGTAGTCACAATCACAGCGTAGTGCCAAGGCCTACTTAATGGATAAGGCCTGTAAACTTGTATATTCCCCATGAAGGCGACAGAATTCCCATCCCTGCCCCTGTGAGAGCCAATCAGACGAAAAAAGGAGGCGAAGACTTCGCCATCTGGCGCTCAGAATCCTTTAGGGCTATTTATCCCTGGTTAAACATAAGTTTGACATGAAGTGGCGTGGCCGAGTGGTTTAAGGCGCTGGTTCATGGCACAATTTCACTCGGAGTCGTGGGTTCGAATCCCATCGCCTCCACTTATTTTCATTTTATGCCTCAACATTTATATTATTTATGGATTCTGAGCACCAGATGGCGAAGTCTTCGCCTCCTTTTTTCGTCTGATTGGCTCTCACAGGGGCAGGGATGGGAATTCTGTCGCCTTCATGGGGAATATACAAGCTTACAGGCCTTATCCATTAAGTAGGCCTTGGTAGTGCAGTGCTTTTAGTCTTAAAACCTGCTAAAACTAAAGCCTACTCAATAGTCAAGGCCTGAAACATCTGATATTTTCTCAAACGGCGTGAATGGTGAAGGTTCCTATCCTATGTTCCTATCGTCGGCTGCTCGGCTCGTCGCTATCGTCCGAGTTCGACCGATCAACCAATCAGAAGAAAAGGAGAGACTACGAACTGCACCATCTGGTTATCGCTATTGCTACTTCGTCAGTATAAGCTTAACAGTCAAAGTAACACCTAACACGAAACACGTTTGCGTTGCTTGCGCGTGCTGCTGGTCGGTTCTGTATGAAACGGCGTCCCGTATTTTTCTAATCTCCCACGTTCTTTGCTTGAACCCTTGAATTTAGAGATAAATTAGTTGGTTATTCCACGACTAGATCATCATGATTGTTATTGATATATTGCTTAGGAAAGTGCAGACATCTTATCCCCCGCCGCAAAGCTTAACACTGGTACCATGCTGGTATACTCCTTTGTCTATAATGAGACAGGACAGGCTGGACAGCCCACTTATTAATTTTTGAAGTGTGTTTTCAGTTTTCACATTGGTACCATAATAGTGTCTATCAGCAATTCAGTTTTCTGCTGGACTAGGTATTTTTATATTTAACTTTATAAATTATATTCTGCATTGCTATGAACTTTACCAAGAGAACCACTGAAAATATACAACTTTTTTTTCCCTAGGTAGTTTTGGTCTTCCCAAATACATCATGCTGGATCGTTCACCAAGGTAGCGATCATAAAACCTGTTGCTTGTCAGTCGTGGAAGTAAAAAACAATGCCAGTATCTGGTCAGTCATTTTTTCAGGTTCATTCCAATAGATTTCATATTTAACTACCTTTTTTTAACCCTACTACACACATAATAAAAGCTGTTGTTTTACAGACATCAAACTATTATTGTTCCATGACAACTTACAGCCAACATGGTAGTTACTGGATTCGATTAAATATTTTTGTACTTTACCACTATGTGTGCCATGAGATCTTACACTAAGGCACCAAAATACTACACTACAAATGCTGCCTAGTACCACACTTCTGCCCTGTACTACACTGCTCCAGCTCCGGAATACTATCCTTACATAAGGTGGAATGCAACCCGAGGTACTATACAGAGTGCATAAATTTGTACACCGAATTCCGGATGCCTAAGGGTATTGCTATTTGCACTACTTGCATATTACAATTAGCTACATAATCGTTTATCAATAATATCTTCCGTATTTTTGGTTATGTGTATTTCATTTTTATATTTTCCATGTTGAAATTCATACCATCATACGGTAGCATTTCATAAAGCCATAAACTATCCCACGAGTTGTCACGGTTGCAAAACCAATGTAACTAGCGCGTGTACGTTCCAGAGATGGTGATGCACATTCCGGTTTGAAATATTGTCCTGTCTAAATGCCAGACACGGTCGGCTGTTCCTACATTGACCTGAGACTTAGAGAATATGTTGTTACTATTCATCGTATACTTCATGAAGAAGCTCTGGGGACTACCATATTATGGAAACATCTACGAGAGCAGTTACAACTGGTTAGCAATGACATGGCAATGTCAGCTGTTATACTCCCGCCGGCGTTAATCGAAAAAGGTAGCTAAAAAGAAGTTTCCATAATTGAAATTTCTCTATCAATTTCGTGACTTTTTGGATTTTTTAAACACGTAGTTAACATGTACCTATGCAAAATTCTTAAGTTCTTCCGCAAAAAATTTCATTAAAAGATGTATGGTACCGTACCTCAAAATTGTCTCAAAGAGAAGCATGGATTACGTCTGGTTTGACCATCAGCATGTAAATCAACAACAAATGTTGTTGTCTCTGAAGAAGGCAAACGTTCTTGGTAAAGTTTTCGCAGTTCGGAAGTCACGATTCTCCCTAGCATCGTGTGTTTCTATGCCTGTGTCCACAATTTTTGTTGTCTGTCTTTTTTTCCTGTTTTTCAATTCATTTGTCACTACCAAATCAATTGAAATCGTTGTAGTAAGGGAAACGCAAAAAGTAATTGAAAGTATTCTCGAGAACAACCTACCTGTAATCCGTTTGGGGTAGCAATTTCTGCCATGTTAGGTCAAAATGGATAATATCATCGAAGCCTACAAATGGGTAAAAAATTTAAAAAATTTGTCGTGTTTGTTCACATTAAAGTTTTTAAAAATACATAGGGAAAGAGACAACCTAATGGGGAGCAATTTGCGGCTTTACGACACGCAAGAGGGTTTGGAAGTTTCAGCGTAAGCGTAAGTCTCAATTGCAAGACAAATGAGTCTTTCTAGCGTTATTGTTGACTACCGTCGTGAAGGAAGGTGTAAGATTTTAATTAATGGAACTTTTTGTCTTATTTGTGTTGCATTCGAAAAGTCAAATTCCTGTCGTTAAAGCAACGTAAAGTAATCTAGATTAAAAAGACACTGAAAATATTTCTAGTCGTCAAGATTCGAACTTTCGTATATTGGCATGGGAGTTGCGCACTATAGCACTGCGCCATGCTATTTTTAATACAGGTTCTATACATAAGGTATTTAACCAGATGACCGCCGAAGAAAGTTTTGGTTGGGATGTGCGGTCCTGGCACAGTGGTTATCGCCACTCCCTACTGTTGTAGTTTCCCCGGGTTCGATTCCCGCCACCTCCAAGTTTCCCGTCCTCCCGCTCTCCCTCCCGTCCGCCCTCCCTCCCTCCCTCCCGTCCTCCCTCCCGTCCTCCCTCCCGCCCTCAGTGTTCCTTATGCATGTATGTGTCTATTGTGTCATCACTCAAGTTTCATCGTATCATCAACTCAACGCTCAAGATATGCTTCAACTGTTCCAGCGCAAGATATGCTTCAAAGAAGCCGCCTATAAAAAAGGCCATCTATAATTACACGACACTACCACACTACAATAACAAAACTACACGTATGACACCAGCACAACAACTAGACACTTTACAGACGATGCTCGATCTAGTAGTACCGTTCACTACACATAAAGATCGAACCCGTAACTTGGCAGAGAATTGGTAGCTCGTAGGTTGTTCGTAAGACTCCCCGTGGCCCCTAGGTTCATGGATGCAGGCAGCTTATCATCGAGCCATGACCCAATTCGAAACCCGCAAAAACCTTTTTACATTTGTTAATGCTATGGATAGGCGACAGCGAATGGGTCGGTAGACCGGAGTTGAGATTGAGCTGCGCGCCTGCGCATGTTGGTTATGAAAAAGTCGTCTCCTTGACAACGTCCCTTGTATTTCTCGTCGTCTGCTACCATTTGTTTTCAAGAATCAAGACTGTCAAGTGTCAAGTACAACAACACACCACACCAACGGAATTTTAACCACGTCAGAAATAACAATTGTGTCATTTTTGTTAGTTATTGTTATTTTCTTTTTCTTTTTCTGTTAAAGGTGGAACGGTGGAAGGAAAAGATGTTCGCGATGGGTTGCATTTCGTTCCTCACTAGATGGCTTCATCTTTAGCGGTAGTGCCACCTACTGTTAGAAATCGAAGACGGGCTAGATTCGAGAATCGAGAGAAGGATGAGAAAAGGTCGTGTGTTGTGTATAGTTACATCATTCATCAATAAAAATAAACCGAACAATAAAATCACGGAGTAATCCCAACATTTATTCAAATTTCTTCCTCTGATTAACGTTTGCTACATTCTGCCTTAATCAGCTAACCCCGTCTTGTTCCAATCCTTTAGCATGGGCAATGCTTCATGCCGCTGAGTTGATGGCTGACAGCAAACAGCATGGCCTGGCTGACAGAAACCAGCAGAAACATTCACTGTGTGAAGAAGTTGTAAAAAGCTTGGTGACTCTTCAGTGTGAAGGCAGCTTATAATTAATTAATCAGCCTCCAGATTCATGTCCAAATTATTCTAAAGGTAATAGTTATGTTGTTTACTGATCATGTCACCCTTTAAAAACTGTATCACTTCAATTTCAGGAGTTTCAACTCGCTGCTGGGCAAAAGCTTGAAAGGTGTGTACTTAATCTACAAACATCATAAATTAATGTATACTTTACATATCTTTTGGAAGCTGCAGACTGTGAAATGCTGACCTGTTATCGGCAGTTAATAATCCATCTGACAAAGCTTAAAATTGGTTAGCATCATGTAAATCAATTGTTTGTGAATGATAAGGTATGAATATCTTGGTAATACCAGACAACTTCTACTGACAGTTTTGATTTACCACTGTTACATCACATTGATTCAGAGGTTAGATCTAACAATGGGATGAGCATCTGTCGGTCTTGCTTAGTCTTGGCACATCTTGGTCAGAAGGTAGATACCCTCTACTACTCACTGTGTGGATCACATTGATTGGGGATTGGGAGCCATCAAGTCTGTCCTTGTTTTGGCTGGAGCCTTCAAATGTAACAACTGGATTCACAGCCTAAGCAAAGAACAGTTACTGCTAGGTATTTGCCGTCAATCAATGACTTGAACTTGAATTTGTTTAATATGAGCCATGCATTATTTCTTGGCAGTCGCTCTTCTCGATGCCCAATTTACCCCGTTTGCTGTCTGATGATGCACCTGTCTTTTTGGCTTTACTGGGCGATCTTTTCCTCTCGGTTGAAGTCAACCGAATCGCCGATGCTGCAATCAAAATGACCATCCGACAAGCAGCCCTCGATTTGCAGCCAGAAAATATTTTCGTGACTCGAATTTCCAGTTACGTGAACTCTTCAATTTCGTCATTCAGCTTTTGTGCGGGGAAGTGCAGGCACAGGCAAAACTCAAGTTTGGCAGAAGCTTGTTAGGTGGTGATATCTGATGAGCTTTTAGGCTTTGTCAATCCAACGACAAGAGAAAGGCCAGATACACGTTTGTCGCCTTTTTTTCGAGGGGAAGCCACACAAAGTGCCAACAAACTCCACGCCGGACTTAAATGGTTCGTCCTCGACGGCGACATCAATCCTGGGTACAAGGTTTCCTTTGTAATAACGACTTTTACCAGCAGTGAAAGAAGCATTGACCCCTCAAATGCGATTACTATTTGAAATGCGCCAGTCTGTCGCCAGTTTCCCTAGATAAGCAAGCATCAGAGACAAAGGTAAGCTGAATTTGGTATTTTAAAAATCCAAATGAGAAGTTGTCGTGGCAGCATGATTGTTCCAGTACTCATTGTTTCTTAATTGACTGTTAAGTGCTAATGCTATATTTATCTCCTATTTTTATACTTCTCCTGCAAAGGGGTGAGGTGACTTCTTGTGGACAACTATTACGACATTTCTACACGTTACAAACTACAACGATGCCGCAAAAACGAAGCGAAGACTGGGCAACCATGAAGCGACGGCCGAGGCTTCGATGAGCGAGGTGAAGGCGGAGCGAAGTTCTGAGATGGTATTCGGCAACAGGATACTTTACGAGGCTTCATTTTACTTCTCTACTACGTATGCCACGAGTAGATCTTATACTAAGGCACCAAAATACTACACCCCGAATGCTGCCATGTACTGCACTGCTCCAGCTCCGGAATACTATCCCTACACAAGATGGAATACCATAATACAACCCGAGGTACTACACAGAGAGCACAAGTTTGTACACCGAATGATTATGTGAATTTTATTTTTACATTTCTCCATGTTTAAATGCATCAGCATCAGCATTTCATGAAGCCATGAAGTATCTCAGGAGTTGTCACGGCTGCACAACTGATTAAACTACCACGTGTCACGTTCCAGAAGTGGTGGTGCCATTACATTCCGGTTTGAAATATTGTCCTGTCTGAGTGCAGAGTGCCAGACTTGGTCGGCGGCCGGGTCCGAGATTGACCTAAAACTTGGAGACTATGTTGTTGCTACTCCTTGCATACTCATGAAGAAGCTCTGCGGACTACTATATTTGGGTAACCAATTTCTGCAACGTGGCATGCGGACAGTGGACCCCCCGACACCAGCCCCCACCCCTACCCCGACACTAGCCCCCCCGACACCAGCCCCCCCCCCCCGACACCAGCCCCCCACGACACCAGACCCCCCTGACATTGTTCCCCCACTATTTAGTGTGGGGGGCTAGTGTCGCACAGGAAGGCGACACCAGCCCCCCCCCCCCAAAAAAATGCGCAGGGGGGCCAGTGTCGGTGAAGCACACGACACCAGCCCCCCCTCGTGAAATCCGTTCAAGTTAAGGGGGGCTGGTGTCGTGTGCTTCACCGACACCAGCCCCCCCTTGTTTTAAAATTCGTTCAAGTTAAGGGGGGGCACTTCTTTGTCGCAGGCCAAAATTGGTTATTGGTTGACTGGAAAATGAGTTGGATCATATGAGGGTGGCTGCTTTGCAAGTTGATGATTTGAAGAAGTTGAAAAATGAAAACTGAAAAAGCTGATCGTCTCATCAACTTGCATCGAAACTGAAAAAGTCAGCAAAGAAAAGTTGCTGGCTGATGTCGAAGAGAAACGCGTTGACACTATGGCTATTAAAGTAGCTCACAGACAATGTGAATGCGAATAAGAATTAGTTAGAGCTGAACCAGCCTTGGTGGCTGCTCAAGAAGCGCTCATATCTTCAATAAAGGTAATCTCACTGAGCTGAAATCGTTCAGTTCACAGTTCATATTTCTAAAAATTGATTATCAGGCTGTCACACAAGTTAAGTTAGACGTCAAAGGAACATATGAATGCCCGTTATATCACACACAGCAGAGACCAGAAACCTATTTCTGGATTCTGGAACTTACAGTTGAAGATGAATCATCTATTTTCATTAATTTGCCTTTCAAAAGTTGCAAAACTTTTTTGTATGTGCATTTCTTTACAATTTTTGTGTGTGCCAGTTGATCAGATTTATTTTAATGGTTGCGACAATTTTCATTCTAACTCTTTCGGGTATCGATCCCCCAACTGCTGACATGTACCACCAATGCTCTACCATTGAGCCACGAGTAATGTGTTACTTTGTACAAATATTAGAAGCCCCGAAAAGAATATATTCTAAAGGCAATTTGTATAGGCTCGCAAAAATATTCGTTAATCTGAGCAATATGATACAAGAATCATAGCTCTGTGGTAGAGCATTGGTAAGTGGATCTAAAGGTTTCGGGTTCAAACCTCGCCACAGGTTTTAAGTACTAAATGCAAACGTGTATTATAAACTCGTCGCATTTATATTACATAGATTTACTTGGAACATGTTACTATAAAACCATCTTGAATGATGATACAAAAATTATTCTAAGTCCAAACTTACTGCACTCAATTAAGACGAAAATATAGACAAATTTTAAACATGACTCATGGCTCAGTGGTAGAGCATTGGCACGGTGCGCCGAAGGTTTAGGGTTCAATCCCCTAAAAGAGTCGAATTATCAAGAGTTGTAGTTCATTGAAAATAGATATTGAAATTGTGTCAACACTTACTAAAGAGTAGGCAATATGTCCATGTTTTCTAAACGCTGTATTCGAGACAATCAATGGTTAAAAGTACAAAAAAACAATTGCGCAACAAGGATAGTAAGTAAAAGATTCTTTATTAAAATTTGTCATTAAATATGGTATTAGTATTTGTCAAAATATCCATCCCGTTACTTCGTAACGGGGAAGTTTCTCGACTCGACTGGCAGACGTGGAAGAGTGGAACTGGAAGCCCAGGACATCGGGATTCGAACCAGGAGTCTTCGAGTTGGTAGGCGAGTGCGATAGCTTTCTGGCAACCCCCCCTATTATCCCCCCCAATGATATTAGGTAGTCTATTGACTACCTTGCACAGCTACCTTAATGTGTTGAAGACTTAGTATTTGATGTAGTAACTGTGATAGCTCAGTGGTAGAGCGTGAGGCTGCAACACTGTTTACTTTAGGTTCGAATCCCATTGCATCCAGCATATCAAACTATATATGTAAATAATTAAAAAAGAAGATAATGTAATTAATACGATTTTTATTGTCCCACCAACCACCCACAATTCCACCACTTTTTTACATTTCACAATACAACATACAACACATACACTTAAAATTAACCCGTTGGCTGCCACGCCTCTAAACTACAGTCGCTACAGTCGCTATCGTAAGGATAGCGACAAAGGGGGACTTAGAGTCCGGGCTGGCACGATGACGAGACCATTTCGGGAATGCACACCCCTGGTCTTCATCATCGAGCCGAACAAGGGATTTCCCTATGGTGCATTGCCTACATGGCCCGAAGGCCGGCCCGAAAGCCAATCTTGGGCAGTTGCGACTGCCCCACCCCATGGCAGTGACCATGAGGCAGGACAGCGTGGCCCGTCCCTAACCAGCTAAAAAAAAAAGGGGATGCAAGGGCGTGGCAGCCAACGGGTTAATTTACAACACACATGACACAATACAACGATACCATGATGATGACGGCGACGTCGAGGCGACCACGAGGCGAAGACGAGCCGGCGGACGAGGTGATGACGGGGCGACGGGTGAGGCGATGACGGGGCGACGGGCGAGGCGATGACGGGGTGACGGGCGAGGCGATGACGGGGCGACGGGCGAGGCGATGACGGGGCGACAGGCGAGATGATGACGGGCAAAACTTCAAATTTTGATTTTGAATTTTTCGACGGGGAAGAAGAAGATGGCATAGTTCTAAATAATAAATGTCAATAAAATGAATCACTACACGAGAAATATAAGATTGTTGATGTTAGTACCAAGGGATTGCTTTTGATGTCCATGTCTATGTGTGCTGGTTGGTGGTGTTTTCTCGCTGATAACAAAACAAAGAGGAACATGATGCACTTTTCAGATAAAAACTTAATCTGATGACTAGTAAAGGACAGTGATGTTTTGATCCTAAAAGTTCACATCGTTGTTGAGCTTTCTCCCAGTAAGCATCCTTTGTTGTAAGTATCCTGAGCAAGATCTAAAGGCAGAATCATGCCAGTTGGTGTACTAATGGCCAACGTAAATACTTCATGGTACAAAGTAAATACTTCTCAATGAGCAACAGAGTAGCATGACGGAATGCTAAGGTCAAAATTTGCTGACAGGTTTATCTGCTGTGACTGTTTGGACTTGGCAGCTTGCATGGCTTAGAAGATTACCCGTCACAGAAAAAATGAACTGTTTGGTGTGTCACTTCAAAAACTACCAGAGAATACAACACTTGATTGTTATTAGTTTTATAATCCACTGAAATACTGAATACAACATATTAAAAGAAACTTTCAAGCACAGGTTTCACTGCTTACATCACTGTCACAAGTATAATCACAAACAATTCCGCAGTTTCTCCAGTCCGCAGTCCCACTTTTTTCTGGCCCTTCAGCTTCAGGTCTAGTCGTCGGAATCGGGCTCTTGTATTGTCATAGAATTAAGGAGAAAATCGAAAAATGAAATCGTTAATCTAAACTCCGTCGACAGTTGGGAGTCATTCCATAATGAAAGGTAACAGTTTCTTCATTATAGTTGATTGCGGACTTGGCGTCAAACAGGTTTTAAAAAGTACCACAACGACAACCGATTGCGGTTAAATTTACCGACCTCGACCGGGATTTGAACCCGAAACCTCTCGCACCATAAGCGAGAATCATACCACTAGACCATCTAGACGATATCATTTACTGCCAATAAAATCATAATTACATAATACTCCGCTGCGACTTAAACTGCAATGACTTGCCCAGGTGGTCTTCACCAGCCTCGTGGAATCAAATCTATAATTAAGATGTCATACATATAACAATGGATTAGCTACGATAACGACACAAGAGAAAGGATATCGTAGAAATTTGTTCATCGGGTCAACACAATCAAACGATTGAGGACAAAGGAAAGTACAAAAAGACGCTAAATTAGACAAGATAAGTGTCAAATAGATCGAACGTTATAAAGCGAAAGAACACGTAAGATATTATCTACTTCTGATGAAAGGGATGACGTATTTTGGAAAAGCGAAAGAACCAAAACATAGAGAGGGGGAAGTGAACCAAACGTCTTTCACCGACTTACGCTGCTCTCTGTGAAGAGAGATAAGCAATTCTCAGGTCGATTCCTTCGATAGCAACGGAACAAAATCAATGTTGCTGAAAAACTGTAGCAAACCTAAGAAATTTTCAAAACTTTACTTGGGAAATCTACATCCAGCCCAAAACACAAGCGGTCCCAAACGGTGTGGAAGGATTTGCATGATATCTCGTTGAAAATACATTTTTAAAAAGCTAATGGGATGACCGGAAGAACACGCGTGATATTACGGCTTATCTCATAGCTTTTTTCTGAAAACCTGAAACCCAACAGCACTAAACCTCGGTTTTTTCCAACAGAACAATGTTATGAATATAACCGGTGATTAAATATCAGACAGAGCGTGGAAATTTCCAAGATCTTATGAATGTTCTCCATCGAATATCTAGCAGTTACTGTAATAAACCCTATACGTACATGACAAACGATTTCAGCAAGCATTATTCTATCCTTCCATGTTAAAACTTACAGCTTTCAGCTATGGTCTCTCGGTAGCGCTTTCTCCTTCTAACTTCACTGAAGCAGTATGAAGAAAATCAAATAGAACTTACCAGTATCCTGGGGCTGTGACGCGCTGTTTATTGCTATTCAATGCAGGTACCGTTTTTTTTTCTATGGCGTTTTTATCGGTTGCAAATCGTTTAGCAAATCGAGTTTTTCATAGGCTACAATTACGAATAACTCGTAAAGTTTGGACCACTGGCGGTGTACTCGTTCCATATCAACTTCTACTCTCCGTGCTTTTTCGCAGTTTGCCATTCCTTTTTTTTGCATAAGAATTCAATCTCTTCAAAGCCTTCTTATACTGAAGGACACTGCAAGACTGCATATAAGTGTCATTGCCTAAATAGACAAAAAAATTTTATTTTGTAGCTCAAGGTCAAGTTACAAAACCTAAAGATCATAAAACTTTAATATGAAAGAATAAGAAAAGCTTTTGTTTAACACCAAATACTTCCAACTTCCCTTGTTTTGTTTGGCGCTTACAGCTTTTCCCATCTCATTCTTATTTTTTCTCTTAGTTGTGCAAGGTGTAAAGCCCCATTCTTGAAGGTGTTTTGCGAAGTCTAGACCACACTGTGTAAAACAATTCCATAATCTTAGTAATTGGATAAATTTACATGGTACAAGTCTACATACAACCTGGTGTTGTCGCCAATTTACACATTACTGGGCACTGCGGGTAAGATAACAAGTTTTAGGCATCTTAAAAGTTGTAATCATCCGATCTTTTCATCAATTCACTAATCATTAGTCACATGTTGCTGTAAACAGCTAGAAATTGAAGGAAAATATATACAATACCTCCAAAAAAGAATCTAACTGTTTGCAATTTCGGTGATATTTCTGAGCTATTACGAACTTGATAGTTTTGCTAAGAAATATAAAATTGTGTCAAAAATTTCAAGTGATTTTTATCATATTATATATTTTTCCCTTCTTAGAATACCTTGAAAAGTAAGTAAATCAAACGCCAAAAAAGTCAAATCAAACAATAACTTGTTTGACTTGCAAAATCAGTTTTCAATTTTGATAATGCCGTGTGATTTGATTTTGTTTTCTCTTAAACCGCTTAAGCCTATCGGGAACTGCACGAACACCGAGAGCCCTTGAGTAAGGAAAAGTAAATTATAACATTTGTGATTTACCTCACCATCAACCATCAAGTACAACTTCGCATGCAAGGGCAGACTGAGAATGACACATGGTTCTTGAAAAGAAGTCTGTTGCTGGTTGTTGGTTGCCAGGCGACGAAAATGAAGCCCCGCCTTAAACAATAAATTCGCGGCCCGATTTCTCCTGACTTACTGACTGACCCGCCATCTCTCTGGAAAAAAATCGTCCGAAACTCTCAAGTCGCTCTTTGATTGCTCCGCACATAACTGATACGACCTCTTCGTTAACGTGCGCATTATCTCCTCTACAAGGCGACGTCAATTTTCTACAAATCTATAGACTCCAATGGAAAGCAAACGAGAATAAATTAGTTATTCTGTTGCGCCGGCCATATCTCCAAATCACAAAAAAGGTAACCATTCGTGTGATTGAATACAGATCGATTCATTATCATCATTATTTATACTACTATAATAGACACGTATACGTGTGATTTCCCGATTCTTAAAAGGCACAAGGATCATTTTTTCTGTTACCTTTCATTTATCCTCGTTTCAATTTGCGGAAACCATGCAATAACAATTCGACAATAGATACTGAATGTGAATTTTAAACATGTACTATCGGATAAAGAAACACCGAAAGGAAAAGCATTTAATTACGGTGTAGGTGAAATACTGATTCAGCACAAAGAGGAATAACATATATCGTATTCTTATGTTAGCAACAATGACGGAGGCTTACAACATTGTATAAGTAATAATCTGTCGATGGATTCCATTTTTTGTCGTCTTTAAAATTTTCTGCTCACAAAGAGAATGGGCGCGCATATTCAATCAGTTTGTCGTTCAATATATATATATATATAGGGAAATAAAGGGGGCTGTGGGTCAAATAGATGTTGGTTTCTTTCTTTTTCTTTTTTCTCTTTCTTTCCTTTTTTTTTTTTTTTTTTTTGTTTGTTTTTTCGGAGACGGGGAACCGTGCAGTTACATAATTAAAAAGAAGAACAAATTTCAAGGTGTAGGAGAGATGGTAGTTGGGAAAATTACATGATTATCCACGTCGATTTGAACCTCATTCCTCGATCCTTGTATACATTAAAAGTTTGTCGCGTTCCCCTCTATTCCGTCTTTGCAATGGGTTTTCAGTCCTGCCGTGTATCTCCTAGGTACTAAATCTGGAATCAAATGGAGAGCAAAAATCATTAAGCAATCTTATTCATGGCTTTTTAAAAAATGTTCCTCCCTTTTAAATTCAAAAATTTTTTTATCCTAATCACATTTTTAACTGACCTCTTGGTGTGTGTTTGTGTTAGCTCTTAGCCCGTTCTGGTCAAGAGTTGTTATGGTGCTTTGATCGCTGATGCTAGTACCGCTGACTGGCTCATCCATTCCTCGTCCGATCTGCCATACACATGCATAAAGAATTTAGATTTGGCTATAATCTCTTGCGAAGAGTTGTGGCCTCGTGTCTATAAAACAGAAGGTATGTATATAATGAAGGAAGCGATATCTTACCCGTCAGCGGAGTCGACTAGATTGCTCCTCTTGCGACGTTTACCGACTCTTTCGAGCTTGTCCTGGTTCTGTTTGATTTGATTGCCATATTGACGACGAAGCATTTCCAATCGCAGCCGACTGCGTAAAGCTTCAATCGGACTAATGATGGATAACTGCGAATGATGATTTCCGGATGAGCCGCTGTTGGATTGGCTCTGGCGTTTCGAACGGTCCTTTTAATTTTTCGAATAATGGGTACAACATCAAACATCAATCACAAACAATCCAGCATTCGCGTGAGTTCTACTTGTGCATGCCGTGGTGGTGCAGGCAACGGACTTGTATGAACATCAATTCAAGTGAGAAAACAAAAAAGGAAGAAAAGAAAACGTCGAAATGAAGATCTACGATACCTGAGATTGCCAGCCGGAATCGTCTTCTAAATTCTGCTGTCGCTTCATGATGGGAATCGCGGGAAAATAATAGAGGTCTCCATGCAGGTTGTTCCCATCCTTAGATGTGTCGGCTGATCCATCTGCGGGATCCAACAAAGCCCACATTTCGGGAATACTTTGTCCTACTTGAGGATGATGCGGCTGATGCTGAAATCCGCCGACCGGCTGGCCCATCACAACGCTACCGCACCAACCCATTACGATGAGCCAGACGGCGGCGAGGGCGGTCACGTGCCACCGCATTGATGATAGATGTGCCGTTGTTGATAAAAAAAAGTCTAGTAGAAATAGTAAAAAGAAAACACAAAATAAACATCATTTGTTTCATCCGGTTATAAAGATCACATTCCGTCCTTGATAGCATCAGCAAAAAAAGAGTGGGAAAAAGGAGAAAAACTTTGTTTCGATGGTGTCGTATTTTATGGCCCAGGAATGAATCGCGAACAAACCAGAGCGGAAATGACACAGACTAAATAATTTATAATAATCGAGCCTGAACTTTTTTTGAAATTTTTTTGAGTACCAAAAATAGCTTCGGGAATGGTTGGAATGGGATTTTAGCGAGATCGTGCCGAACTTCCACGTCCAGCAATAAACTATCCGATTAATGTAGTCTAGGTCTTCTTTTATGCGGGAACATGATCCCACAATAATACAACTGTTACACATCGACAGCCCCCATCCCACTAGCCGTTGTAACTTCGATATTGGGTTGCCCAAACCTTTCCGTGTTTTGTTATGAATTTTTAAAAAAGACTGAATAAGAAAAAGATGCCAAACTAGTGTGTGCCCATGGAAGTTTATCTGTCTGTTGTTTAGATTAGATTGGTACTCCTCTTCCTAGACAACTCCGATGTAACAGAAGCACAACGCCAGTCACACTAGATCAATCTAAAAATGGCCGACGAAGTGGTTTTCTTGAAAAAGGTTGAAGAGGTTTCTGATATGGCGGTTGGCCGTATCGCATTCGCCGACTTGAAATCACACCATTAATGACGTCACAAATGACGAGTCAAAACCCATCACAATTTTCGATTGCATGCCTATGAATGCGATATATCTACCGACCTACCGGAAAAATGCTAGTCCTACTTCTAAACAAACATCCGAAATTTGATACCTATGATGAAATGACGCTTCCTTGATGTAACTTTGAAAAATTGGATTGAACCAAAACAGAAAACTTGCAAGGCTTGCGTAAGTGACAAAATACTTTTAGCGTTAGCCTATTAGCTCTTGTGCAGTTCCGCAAGCACACTTCCTATTTGACCTAATCAAATCACGTGATCATTGCTGTTTTTTACAGTTTAATCCCAACAAAGTATTTGAAATAAATCAAACGTCAACCTTAAATGAAGAATAATGTTTGCTATATACGTACGTGATGGATAATAAGGTTGTACCAAAAGGTGATGTAAACAACCGATATGAAAAACACACTGTCACGGCCACTAAGCACTTGACGTCACAAGAAAACGTTCCAAGATTAGCTTTTTTTTTCTTTTTAAACAGATGACATAATAATCAAAACGCACAATTGTCGCTGTAGACAATGCAAATAGTTTCAGAAATAAACCCCGCCAATACGTCAAGTTAAGTCGTTTTCTCACTCTTTCTCTCGCTGCCGAAAAAGAGGGGAAAATCGGCTTAGGAACGCGCTAGCGGGAAAGGTCCACAAACAACTGGCGGCAAAACTACGAGTCCGTCTCTCTTTTTATATTCGCGCACTCCCGATTGATCATTCGCCGCGATCGAACCGCCGCCCGCCCATTTTCGCCGTCTCCGGTCTGTTGCCTTGTTTTCTCGTTTTCCCTTTCAATGGACCACCGAGAAGAAAAGGGCAAATTGTGACACCTCTTTCAAAGTTCCATTACCGTTCAATGAAGTTGCTAAAAGCTGTCTAGAAATAGACATTTCAAATAAGCACGGAAATGATGGTCATTTCTAAGAAGTCCCTCAACAGCTGACACTCAAGGACGCTGTGACAAATGCGTCAGTTACTCCAGTATAAGAATAGTCTAAACACAAACCAATTTCATGGGACAAGATTCAAGGAAGAACTATTTTCAATCAGTCCTTTTCTACATGTGTT
Organism: Daphnia sinensis; assembly: GCA_013167095.2. Lineage (NCBI taxonomy): Eukaryota > Metazoa > Arthropoda > Branchiopoda > Diplostraca > Daphniidae > Daphnia > Daphnia sinensis. The sequence goes on along the minus strand of CM023188.1, from coordinate 1,240,687 downwards.
GATTAAGTGAGATATAAGATCGTTTCCCTACGCATGTTGAAACAGCCACGTTACCAAAAAAAAACCAATAACAAACATCGAGATAAAATGCCTACAACTTGGCTACTACTACGCGTCCGGCTATTGGGCAATCACACTTTGTTTTTCCTTACGGAGAAAAGCGCGGAATCGTGGAGAGACAAGTTTCCCTTTTACGCATTCTGGAGTAACGTATATCGTGAAACGTAAAAGTGTAAATAGAGACGATAAGAAGAGACTCTTCAGCACTAGATATTCCATCGTTAAACATATGCACACAGCATTCGCATACACTGAAGGCCTTGAAATTCCGTTGACCTCAAAATCGATTGAGGCTATGTTGTCACCAATGTTTCAATGGTTTCTGTTGCATCATCAAATATTTATAAAAAAAGCATAACAAGAAGCCCTACGTTAACTAATGTCTTTTGTACTAGCTCGTAGGACGAGTTAGAATCGTGAACACAAGAGGACGAATAACAAAGTGAGTGCGAAGGGAATCAATACTACTCATCACGACCTATCCTTTTAATGTTTAGCTGTGACCTCCATGTCGTCTAGTCGAAATAACCACCGATAAAAATGCAAGCACAACCGTTAAGCTATTCGGCGTTTATCAGTTTTGTATATGACTTTCTCTTTCCTTTCATTAGCGAGGCGACATCTGGGATACAGGGTCTTGTAGTCTACACTGCATGTAAAACGATAACCTCTTCCCCACCAGCAAAGTTAGCTTGTTGAACATAAGGGAATGCTTATTAAACAAATAGAGGCAAAACGAATTTCGCGGCTTTTTTTCCCTCTCTCATTCAAGAGAAGAGTGCATAGACGGGAGGTGCACTGACCGCTTTGAGTGGACCCCAATCACCCAGGTCGTCTGGGTCATGGACATATCCAGCACGGTTTGCATGTGTATATCTCCGCCGTCCGTCAACCAGCCGCGACATAGTTCCCTCCTTCACACTCTTCTCTCTGTTTTTTGCTTGTCTCTGCAAAACAGATAGTAGTGCACGATCTATCTTACAAGTATATCGTGGCTGGTATTCTTAACTCAAACAAATATGGTGGGCGATGTGAACGGGGTACTGCAACGTAACGCTTTATTTTGTGGGAGAAGAGCTCCGGACTCTTGAGTTTTGTTTGGCTTTGTCATAATACGAAGGGCTTAAAACCTAAGCGACATGCGATTCAGTGTCACTCCCGTTGCATTATCAAGTGGATAAGAACCTTTTACTTGATTACGCACACATGTGATTTCTAGACAAAACTGGTTAGCTTGGGGCAACATGAAAGAAAATGTGTCGTGAAATCGAGAACTTCGACCCAAGACTCGTAATTTGTTTACTCGTAAAAAGGCAAAGGATGAATTGTTAAAGCAGAAGCTAAAGCTTTATCCGAAATTGGATTCAGCACCTTGGGAGTACGGGGGACTGAATGGTCGGGATCAGACGCAAACAAGACTGAAATTAATATTTGAATAAGGACGACGTCTTTCTGCATTTAATCGAATAGGGACAATGCTAGACAACTCAATTCGCCCTCCCTTCCTAGCAGGAACTCTTTGTTGCAACATTTGACTTTCACTCAAGTTTTTAGGGGAAGATACTAAATCTTACCTACAAAGTATTATGGGGACAAGGTCAACTTGATTAAAGAGGCAAGCAAAACATAACGAAAAAAAAGTGCGCGACAGAACAAGAAAAATCCCATTAGTAGCCATAACAAGGTCGGATCTAGTTTTATAATGAAGGAGCAGAAAGACGAGACGAAGCCCAGAAACACAACAGCCGGATCATTTTTTTTTATTCCAAGCCCTAAAGCTCATTTATGCGGCTCTTGTGTCATGTCAAGAAGACAATCTCAGAGAAAAGGACCTAAATGACCATTGTAATATGTAGAGAAGGTTGGGAGTATAACGAGCCACGTAAAATCGCACGCTAACTGCAGATCCTCTGATCATTAGATTTGTACCTGACGACAAATTGCAATCTTCTTATAAAGAATGCAGAATGTAATGCGTTCCAATTTTCCCTGACTCAATCCTACTGTAGATTTAAGCATCTTCCTTTGGTTCCGCTCGGTCGACAAGCCTTGCTTTGAGATGAGTCAATGGCCCGCATAACTTTATCATGGATACCGCCTTCTAATCAATCCAGTGAGGATGAGGAACTCAGCCATCTTAATTCTAATCGAAATTAAGGACGCAATCGAGTTCATTCCCCGCAATTCCATTACTGATCAACCACATAATTATGGTGGATGTTGTAATCAACGTGATTCTGTTACGGTTTTGCTAATGAACGAAATAGCTCTTCGTATGCATTCGAGAGAAAGACAAACTCACCTAGACCGGAAATTGAAGTGGAATTGGATCAAACACGCGGGGACTGTGGATTTCACACGCGACGAGAGGTAGACGAGCTATTCGAGAAAGACGATGAAAGGTAGACAAATGTACCCTGTAGAGTTGTTGAAGGAGCGATAGACTGAGCACGCCAAGATAGGGATAATATGATGGGAAGAGTAACGGGACGACGGTTTATATACCCCCCGCCTCCTCAACAACGTCATCGCTTGCTCCGCCGCCATTGCGACGTCGACGACGACGACGACGACCTTAACGGCGGAAAAGAAAAAGGGCGTGCGAGTGAAGTGCAAAATCGAAAGAAACGATGGGCGGAGATTTCGCTAGCACACACAAGACCAATTTCACGGGAGGAAGAAGGAATTATGTTCCTGCGCCTCACTCTTAATCCGCTAGTGGAGGGATATGGTTGAAACGCGGCGGTCGTCTCTTTGAAACACTCGAGTGCATCAATGAGTTTTGTCTTGTTAAAAATTTGTCGGGGGTAAAAGACTACCATTTTCTCTAAACCAATATCATCTACTCTTACTATATAAATAATACTGGATACGTAGAGGTTATTTACCTGATCAAATAGCTTGTGGCCTAAGTAGATCTCTGTTAGACATTGCTCTGGGATATATCTGAGGAGCCTGGGGGCCAAAGTGCAATCGTGCTTGCTCCTTCCACGTTTGGTCTTGTCGGGTTGTAGGGCATATTGCATCAGCTTAAGAGATTTGTTTCCTGGGTGCGGGATTGGCTGTTTTCGTTTAGTTGATTCGTCCACGGGTAACCCACGTAGTCACCACGCGCCGCAATGAATCGCCTACAATCGGTCGAGTAAGAGATAGAATTGAAGGATATAGGGTAGTAGATCGAAGTGATTGTTCATCACTGAAATGCCACAAATAAACGAACCATGTGTCTTATCAGGATCTTTCTGCTTGACGGAGAATAGCACAACGTTTGATGTAGACAGACTTTGAATTTGGACTATGTAATGGATTGATAAGGTGGGCTCACAACCCATTTAGGATCCACGTGTCAGGCAGTCGGCGATTTGTTAAAGTACAAATCGTTCATTTTCTCATAGAAGTAGCGAAAGAAAAAGAGCAGATTGTCGTAGCTCCCATCATAGCTGCCGGCTTCATCGTTTCCGCGTCTGCGTTCCTCAAGGCTCACGACAGCATCGTAGATAGCTTCAATAGTAGCCAAATAGCTGTCAGGTTTGCCTAGCTGATATCGCCAGAAAAGTGACTTCCGCGTCCGTAAAACGACACAAGGCAGAGCTGTGTTGTAATAAAAAAGAAAAGAACAAAAATATTTTTTAAATAAAGAAATAAAAAATGATATCGTGAAATATTCGTTGGTGTGAGACGAATGCGTCACCAGGTGGGAAAAAGGGCACATGGTGACGGCAAAAAATTGCGCTTTCTACTCTGTCAATTTTTAGACTATCATTTGTAAAAATTGGCAAATATTTCAAAAAGTATTCATATTTACGCTAACAATTTATGATAATCAAATTGACAACTTCCATCTCGTTTCATCATCTCAAAGTCATATTTTACGGAGGCACTAGGAATGCAAACGCGAATTTGTTTCGCGGTCGACGGCGTTCTGTCACGCTATATCATCATTTCTAGAGAGTATGGACATGGCCATAACGCGTCACCATGACGGTAAAATCTTCACAATTAAATTTTTTTTGCATGCTTCATTTTAATGGTTTTAAAACAAGTTTGTTCATTTTTCTCGCTATAGATAAAAACCCAGCTAGAATTAGTTTTACCTTTTAAACGGGGATCCTTGTAAATTTGCTTGGATTGTGTCCATGTTGAATCAATAAAAACCATTTTTTTTATTTCAGCCGCTCTGCTGGCCACCATGGTTGTCATAGGGACGGCTCCTTCACAAGGATAAACCAGCACCACCTTCAACGAAAAAAAAAAAAAAAAGAAACGTGAGTGCATTCCTCATGCGGTATTAGCTGAAATACCCCTAGACCACTGACGATCAGAGTAAAACGAATTAGTCATACGGTACTGTGCTTACATTTTCAAACATCAATTAACACAATTTCCGTGCATTTAAAGAAATAGAATTTTCTCGAAAATGCTGCTTCGTTCGAGGAAACGCGTAAACGAATGAACTTAATAACGGAACTCTTTAATTTTAATTAAAAAAGCTATTGACTCACACCATCTTCCATGCTGTAATCTGGAAAGTTAGGGAAAGTGTAGATCTTCACCATATGCGGGGAAACTACAGCAGCATGAATAGATGTGCTTTTCCCATCATGCTCATTTGGATGCTTGATAACATCTATATGGCACGGTAAACTCTGACAATTAGAATAATTGATATCAGTATCCGATAATACTTGTAAATAACTTTAAAACTTACTGGTATATGGGGAATTAATTCTTTAATTTCCGGCAGAGGAATATGGCATGAATAACAAAAAAACTTTCTTGATTTGCCACAATTTTCACAGCTGCCTCTTCTCTCTATCTCATCAAGGAATGTGGTGCTGGATATTTTGAGGCCAGAGAAAGGTGCCTGTGAATCACATCTAGCCATACAAGTAGAGAAAATGCTGCGATGGGCAGTACGTGGGTTTTTGAACTTGCGTCCCTTATGCTTATTTCTGTAAACTTCAGCTATATCAGATCTTCCATGTGCTGGTTCGGAAGATGTCGTTTCCTGTGTGTCAAAAGGGAAAATGAAGCACTTGATAACGTAATTTGATTATAACTACATTTTTGTATCACAATACCATTTTAAATAAATAATCAAGTGAACTGTTTCCAATTTGCTATAAAGAGAAGTGACAAGTTTCACCAAAACGATTCATTAATTCTACGCTGATTATTAACGTGTGCGTGCGTTTCTCTCGTTCTCTATTCAAGTGCCTTCGTCTGCTTGCTAAGCCTGTATTGTGTGAACGAACCGCCATCTATAACTTGTATTCACAACGAAAATGTATCGATGAAAATGATTTCTTTACATTTCTAAACAGATATATTCTGATGCCTTTGTTCTGAGATCATCAAGAAACAAGGAGAAAAAAAAATGGTGTTTACAGTTTTCCGTAACAACCGGTTATGTAACTTTAAAATGAAATAGTTTCGATCCGTCGGATTGAAACTTTGGATATCCTTCTGCAGGAGAGTAATATATTATTTTAATGAAAGCCAAAACAAACTTTGTTTTAAGCAAGTTTCTTGCAAGTTTTTTATTTTCTTCACGTTTTCATAGTTACAGATGTCTAAAACTTCTTTCTTGAATTACAGCCTCCACGACGACGGATCGCCGAAAGTTGGTGGGCATGATTTTGAATAATAAAAGCAATCTGTGCAACACGGAACTCGCACTTTTTCAAAGTGTTGACAGCGATGTTCATTCGAACTTACAAGGTCTATATTGCTAACAGCGTTCGCGTTGGCGGATGTGAAAAATGTCGTTATCGATTTTGTCCAGTGATGGTCGTTTTAAATTGAGAAAAAACTCTTTACTCACATTGGACGTACATCAAATCTGGCCTTCTTCCGTATTTCCATTTGGTTGTCCATTAAAAAATATTTCACGTGTTACACGGTCGACTCGTTCCCAAAAGCGACAGGCTCTACCATGTCTACTCTGTAAAATCGCCGTCCAATTTTCTCTTTGCTTCTTGACGTGCACACATGACAAAGACAGGGACTTACCCATTGGCAAAACCGGAGGGGAAAATTCTGCATTGGGTCCAATCGAAATAAGCTTTAAATAATAGCAATATGGAAAGAGAGTGCTTCCAAGAAATGTACTATCCTTTCAAAGGGATGTGTAAAAGGAGATTCTCATCTCGCTTGAATGGTTTTTTCTCTGAAAGACGCATTCACACGATGAATTTGCCTGGGAAAACTTTCCATTTTATATCCGAGCATACGACGATAATCAAGATTGATTCTCCGTAACCCCAACTAGAATATGCTACACTGTCCTATATCCGTCACGAAAATATTTAGATTACCTTAAAGTCCTACCTCACCATTTCTTCAGTCTTCAACACAGGAAATGGAAAGTATGCACCATACTTTTGGACCTTGAATTGTATCCAAATGCTATATTAGCTCAGTCCTTATACTCTATAAGGCACTTGCATTGCAAAAAAAAACATGGACTTCATTGAAAAAATATAACATGTCACTAAAAAGCACAGAACACAAAAGAATGAATGAGCTTTGATAAAGTAAAGTAAAGCTGCAAGATATTGGCACTTGGTTGGAGGAATGAGAACATTAAATTGAATAGGATCTTCAGATAGGAGCTAGGGATTGCCATTCATCTGTCGTCAATTCAGGGTGCCATAGGTCAACGATGAGCACCAACCGATAAGACGATCCGTTGTGCCAGACTTCGTGATCGAAGCTGTCATCAAAGACTATAAATTTGCCTTCCTCCCATGACTTGATAGTGTTGCCCACTCTCAGCTTAGCTCCACTAGGTACGACTAGACCTAAATGGGCTCTGAGCCGGCAGTTGGTTGGCCCAGTGTGGGGCCATACGTGAGTACCAGGATGCATAATGCTGAATTTGACTTGACCCCGTTTGCAAAGTGCAGGTGGGTAGTTTTCAATGAGCGTGCACGTTACTGGAGCCTAAAAATAGTCAATTGATTATCTCTAGCGTCAGTAACTCGCGAAGATAAATAAATACTTTAATGCAATGGGCTGCGTTCTTCCTGCCTTGCGCGAACAGTTCAAACTGTTTCCAGTCCCCAGAATCCCGCAATTTCTCTGATTCGTTTGCGAAACCCTCGGGACTTTCCAGCGTTAATAATGCCACTCCTTCGTTACGAATTTGTCGCCAGTTGGCTTCCAAGAGATCAAAGAAAGGACCATAAGTAGTTGCCTCCTTGTCCCACCAAGGTTGAGCGGTTAGACGATCTACATTGTACAGCGAACGTTGATCATGAGAACGAAAAACACCTTCCTTCGCTCCATCGGCATAGATCTGGAAATGTAAACGATATAGGTACTGCAATCAGAAATGAAATAGGTAATTGATTTTTACCCGTTGGGCTTCTTCGTGTTTCCCTAGGCGGGTCAGTGCATCACCGAGATGAGAGTAAAAGCGTCCGTCAATCACACCCTCTTCGCGTGATGCTATTCCAGCCATCATCCATCGAGCTCCGGCATCGTAATCATCATAAGTTGTTTTCAAAATAAAACCCAAATGGACTTGAGCGAAACCAGAGTTTGGCCATCTATTCAGAACGCCCTCCAGAATAGTGCGTGCAGCTTCCGGCTGATTAGTCAAAAGAAAACCAACCGCTAACTGATTTTGGTATTCGATATCATCGGGAAAGCGGGCAACCAATCTCTGCTGAATCCTTATAGCTTTTCCATGGAATCCTGTTAGATAAAAGTAAAATTAAGTGACGTCAAAGTTATTGTTAAGAGAATATTACCTCTAAATCGCATTCTGTCGATACAGCGTAAAGCCGACTTGTGGTAAAGCTGATCGTCCACTTGGTCCTCGAGATCTAAGACGGCCCTGTATGCGAAGATGGACTGCTCCAAACGAGCGTTAGACCTCTCCACTTCGGCTAGTGAGTCCAGGCTTCGGGCACGGCCGTAAAGGGCCAACGCATTGTGAGGATCCTTCTCCAAAATTTGTTCCATCAGAGCTAGCGCCTGGGCTGGCGACTAGATTGAAGGCAATAAGGGACGGACAAAGGTTCAAGGTTCAATGTTTCAAACTTTCCAAACAAAGCCATTCCCCCATTCTCTTGAATGCTTTTCAATTGTGCATAGATTTTCTACAAGAAATCTTGTTATCGTTCAGTTTTTGCATACTCTTTTGGGTTAGTGATTAATAGTTCATGCCGTAAGATACTATAAGAGGATAAGTTCGGAAAAGATCAGAGTAATGCTACAAACGGCTACTTTAAACACTAAGGGGCATTCTAAAAATATGATAAAATGAAAACGTATCTCATCTTCTTTAAAACTCAGAGTTTAATTTCAGACACAATCCGCGAACCTTACAGAAATAAGCCCCAAAAACTCATGAAAGTATATAATAATCATTCGTCTGCAAGCGTCATTATCATAACAACCTCACACCCACACCTTGTTTTTTTGTTTCTATATGAGAAAGAGGGCGAAAGAAAATGTCAAAGGTTCGTTGTGATATCGAATAGGACGATCAAGGTAATACTACAAACATGACACTAGTCAAAGTCAGGGAAAAGAATGATTTTTTTTTTTTGTTTTTTTTTGAGACAGAAGATATTTAGGCAGCTGGGGGAGCCTACAAGAAATTAGCGAATAGAAGATTAAAGGCATTTAAATTTCATTAAATATTCAAATCGAGTTGTCGTTTTGAGCAAATGAAGCAACCCGACAACTCGATAATAGAGAAAGGGGGCAGTGCCTCACAACTTTAATATCACCCAGGTATTTTTTTTATTTTTTTCAGTTTACCTGATCCACAAGCCGATCCGCCTCCTCCAGATTTTGCATTCTCGAAGGAACATTTGTAACTGGTTCTGCTACGGATGCAGCACTTTGCTCCTCTTCAACAAGAAAAGCTTCTGTCGCCACCTGGACAGCTTCCTCTACCGGATCAAACCTGACTTCAGCTTCAGATGGAGACTGAGTTTCTTCTGATGATGCGCTCACATCTTCTGCAACTGGAACATCAACGACTTGGTCATCCGCAGTCTGAGGCACAGGAATGATATCTTCAGCCACGTCGTTAGTTTCAGCGTAAACGGCTTCTTCAACCGTTGGTTGATCGGCTTGGACGTCACTGAATTCAAGCTCGGGTTCTACAGCAATCACGGTATCTTCTTTAAGCTCTACTTCTGACTCGATGACTTCTGGCACAGGAACAGCGGCAACTTCTGGTTCGGCAACCGCTTCTACCTGTGATTCGGGAAGACGTTCAGTTTCTGACTCGGACACAGTGTCTTCGACTGGCTCGATCCATGAATCCACTGCAGGTTCAGGGACAACCTCTACATGAGATTCGGATTCTACAGGGGGTTCGGGAACGGCTTCGGCGATTGGCTCGGGGGTAGACTCTACAATGGGTTCAGGAATCACTTCTAATTCCTGTTCGGAAAGGGATTCTACTTGTGGAGGTTTAACATCGGTGTCAGCGTCCGATTTCAGAACCGCTTCTTCTTGCGGTTCAGGATGAGTCTCTACTTGTGGCTCAACAACAACTGCTAATTCTTCCTCTTCAGGAAGTGTTTCTACGTTCACTTCGCGTGCAACTTCTATTTCGGGTTCGTCAAGAGCTTCTTCTTCACTCACGGTTTCTTCTTCAGCTCGCACTTCTTCGGGCTCTTCTGCCAACTGAGCTGCTTCGGCGGCTTCTTGTTCTTTTTGGGCAGCCTCTTGAGCCAACACAGTCTAAATTAAACCATAGATTTATAAAGTATTCGCAAAAATAACCTAAACAAAAAGGTTTCATTACATCTTGATTCCTGGCTTGATCTAGCTCTTCTAGTACGGCTCTAAGATTGCGTTCCAATTCAGCTGCTTGCTCCAGAGCGCCGTCGAAAACACTGTCTGACGTACTCTTTACCAGTTCATCCAGTTGGCTTCTTAAAGGCTCAAGGCGTTGACTAATTGTATCGACGACAGCGTGAGTTAGCGACGATTTAGCCATAACTTGTAAGGCTCGTAGCTCTTCTATGCAGCGCACAGTCATAACCCACACTTCATCTACCGCTGCCTGGACGGCTTCTCTTTCTGCCCGCATTGTAAATGACTCTGAAAAATTATGTAAAATATTATCACTGAAAAAATGTCAATGCAGCAATGAAGATCGATGTAATACCTTGCGGAACTTCGGCTGGTTCGTCCTCCAATTGCGTTTCAAAGTTTTCGCTGGCTTGAACAGTTTCTTCTACGATCTCAGCGGTCGTTTCAGGTGATTCTTCAATGGGTTCTGGTACAGATTCTGCAGCTTCGATCTTTGCTTCTTCGACAATTTCCGTTTCTATTTCCCTTACGATGTCTTCTGGCACTTCAGCAGTAGGCACTGGGACAGTTTCAGGGACCTCTGCAGGCAAATCTTTGGCAATTTCAACAGGTTCATCTACCATACTGATGGTATCTTCCTTAAAAGATTCTGTGAAGATGAGAGTAACAACGAGGTTTATTTAAAGAATAGAAAAAAGCAGGAATAAAATATACCTGATTCTATGGGGGAAGGATCGATTCTATCAAAGTCGTCGTTAAAGTCAACGTCGACTGATGGAGCTGCAGGTTCATATTTCACTGGTGGGGCGCTGATGATGGACTCGGGGTCAGTAAGACGAGTTAACGTCTCAATTCCACCCATTTCGAAAAATATCACACCAACAGCCAATCCCAAAGAGGATAGTAAGACGAGAAAGATGATTTTCGCGCACGCTCCGCTTCCATCGCTTTCTTCCAATAGGGGGACGGTATCATCTAATAATCAGACATATAAAATTGAATAAAAATAAATTATTAAAAACGTTAGAGAGTGCTTCCGTTACGTTAGCGAAAGGAAGTTGCCATGCGCGTGCTGTTAAATGAATCGCTAAACATGAAAGGCATGCCTGCACAACCTGGTCAACAGATGGCCAAGACGCTTCAGTAGTTTTTACATTTTTAAAATTTCCAGGGTCAACAACATACACACATACACACACAATCACTATTAGACACCTGAATCGTCGGTAGGATGAACAACGAAATCTGCTTCGGTTTCGTCCAGTTGTTGGACATGTGCCCGTTCCTCTTGGTATTCTTCCTGTTGTAAAGCCTCTAATATGGCTATGATTGACAATGATTCAATATGGCGAAATTGAATTCCGTGAGTTATATACGCAATTTGGATGCCGATACAAACAATGTCAACACACGATGGCACGCTCTTTGAAAAAGACGCAGTTCCCAACGTCGTATGACAACACTTCTGGATGGTAAAAGATGCTAGCTAGGCTTAGTTCCAATAGCACAATTCCCCCACCCGAAGTGACGTGATATTTTTAGACAGAAAATCTCGCAAGGTCTTCAACAGCAAAAAATACAAAGAGTCAATGGCGTCGCACGAGATTATGCCAGCCAAGCACCTTTTTCAAAGTCGATTTTAAATCTATGATGTGGTTTAATTGATTTTTTTTCTCTTCAACTTATACCCGTACTAAAGCATTGTAATAATTTACGTGCCCGTTCTAGACAAGAGAAACAAAGTGAAGCGACATCTGACTTTACCGGCATCCCATAATTTAGAATGAAAACAGAAAACGATAGAGTGTTACCTTTCTTCTTCCTCTTGTCCTTGCGCTTCTTAGCCAAGTCCGCCGACATTTTGTGTTGTTATCCCTGAATTTTCTGGAACCTTTCCCTTAAAAATTGAGCTTAAACGAGTCAAGACGCTTGAGCTCTCGACACGTTGCACGTTGTTCTCGCTACACACACTTAGACTTAGTAACAGACTAGCAGCAAAGTTCCAACTCACCCAGCCTAAAGAATAGGCGGATATTCATAGCCAGCAGACTACGTTTTCCAAACAACCTTGAAGACTACACCTAGCGGCAAATGAAGAAAATAATTGTATTAAGAACCCCCTTCCGACAACTTGAGGAACTTGAAGGCGTCGTCGGGTATGCCGAGGTATTCATGTAGCAGAGCATACGCAACTGTGTATTCGTGAAGAAGCTAGTGGAGAAATGGAAGCCAATGTTTGGCAAGTTATTGTTGCGATATCTGTACAACGATGATGAAGAGTGTGGTCGACGCAATTCAAACTAAATTCGAACGTGCCTATTCGGATTATCATTAGCTGTGATCGACGTCTAAAATCAATCAAGTGAAATATGGCTTGCAACCAGAGGCTTTTCCTATTCACAATATGCACTCTACAGTTGGTGAGTCAAATACAAATTTTCTTTGTGCCAGCTGCGTTATAGTGAAAGTTGCCATTTGTTGACACACCGGAATGGACCACTTTCAGATTTGTTTGCACAATACAAAAAAAAATGTAGAAAAAAGATAAAAAACAACATAGAAAAACGCCCTAGAGGACTGCTGGGACGAAACGATCTTCCCCCTCTGATACAACAAGGGGGGACGTAGCCTTCAGGGCTTTTGGTAGCCGTCGTCTTTCATTTGAGTGCGTAATTAAGCCAAAAAAAGTGTTTTTGGCTCCCGGAATTTTTCGTTTTCCCACAGCCGTTTGGCCGGAAATTGCTCGACCGTAAAACAATTACTCTTGATCTCGCTATGCTATTAAAGAACCATATGAATTCCTTGTGAACTGTTGATTACGTCTATTGTAAACAAAGAGTTTGCCGTAAGAAACTCAGACGTTTTCTCATGTTCTTTTTGTTTTCTTCTCTCATTATCATTGTTTAGATCTCAACAATAGAAAGACAAGTATTTGATTTGCTTGGCTACCAGTGGTTGCCTATTGCAGCCAACTTTCTCCACATCATCTTCATCATAATTGGGTTCTTTGGTGGTTACCAGTACAGGAAAAGTTATCTCATCACTGTAAGAAGCCACACAAGTTTTGTGTACACTTGTCAGAATTGAAAAAAGATAACCCCGTCTTCTTTTTCCTTAGTTTGCTGTGTGGCTCTTTGTGTGGTTGGCATGGAATCTTTTTATCATCTGCTTCTACCTCGATGTTGGTGCACTAGATAAGGTGAGCATCCCGTCAAATAGAGAAATGGTTTGTTATTTTAAACTTGCCTATTTTTTCAAATATAGAATAGTGATATACTCAACCTCGGAACGGGTGCAGCTTCATGGTGGGAAGTTAATGGAATTGGGTGCCGGCCTTACTTTACCGTCAACGGATCATTAGCAACACCACTTCACATTAACGTGCAGTTAGCCGATGTTCTCCGACCGCCCCGACCCGATTGGGTTGACGGCTGCCTTCTCAACTACTATTATGTTGAAGTTATTCATGCTGCTGTGCAGCTTATATTAGCGGTATTAATTCCAAACCAGTCTTAGTATGGAATTCGTCTTCACAGATTTTTTGTTTTCTTTAGCCGATCGCGTTCTTGAGTGTGGTTCTTATACTTCGAAGATATACAGTAGAAGAAGAAATGTGTAAGTATTTTTCCTTGGATGTTATCTCCTTTTTGGAATTTCCGGTTGAGGGTAACACGGCGATACGGAATGCCACATTCACGATTAGACGTTGGCGTGACTGACCTTCCGAGACTGTAAATGTTGTTGAACCTTGTTTGAATTCTCGTCGTGGCCAGTTTCATGCAAAATATTCATGCGAGTCCTAATGCAGACCTTTTTCTTTCGATGCAGATGTCCAACGTAAGCCACGTAGCAGGGCCACGTCCTTATACTCGGTTCAGTATAGCTCCACTCGTGGTCGGAGTTCACCGTTGGAGGACGAAATGGAGCTGAATACTCAGCAATTAAACACAATTAGCAACAGTAACGATCCCAATCGACCAATGACTCCACGGCGAGTTAAACGGCGGAGCGGACGTGGCAGCGGACGACATTCTCGGAGTAGCCAAAGGAATCGTGCCAATACGAATCCTGCGGGATACAATACAGGGACATCCGTGTCGGTTGGCATGGTTAATGAAGCATATAGCAGCGGTACATTATCAGGAAGAGAAATGCAAAACGGCACACTGACCTCAACGACTCGAAGTACTGGAAGAGAATCTCTACGCAAGAAGCGTTATGTTAATCCCGTCAATAGGTTAATGGATGAATCATCAACGTCGAATGATTCGATGCCAGCCTTGCCGGCCTACTTCCCTTCATCTCATCCCAATGGCGGTTACCCACCACCACCTCCCGTCAACCGGGAGCGGTTACCCAGCCGATCTGGTCCGCCGCCTACTAGTCGGCCACCAGCTCAACTTCCGCCGCATCCTGCTGGCCATTCAAACCCACTTTACCAAAGTTCTCGCCCCAATTCAGTCTATTCCGTTTCAGCGAACGTCGATCTCGACTATCGGCCACCCTCAGCTCATTCAAGCTATTCCAATTGGCACGGACAACGAAGTGCTATGCCACTACCGGCCAACGGGCATACGAGCAACAATTTGCATGGCCATTCTCCAACACCCAGTACAGCAACAACCACCAATGTTTCAACTTTTGGCGTTTCATCCACCACATATGACGTGGGGACCATGTCCAACGGATACACGCGATCAGCTGTTCATCAGAATAACTATGGGTCTAGAAGTGGATATGATCAAGGTAATTTTAGTCAATTATCTTCAATTTAGCATGAAAAATGAGTCAATTTTGTTACCTCTAGGCCATTACTGATAGTCTTGCTTGAAGCCATGGTTTAATAATGCCAATGAAATGGAGGATACGTCTGAAATCATTGCCTACTCATTCCAGTCTATCGCCATCGCCCCACGTGGGCTCTCGGTTCCAAAAATGGAACTACTTTTATCCCCTCCTTGTAAATAGTGTAGAACGACATTCCGGAAGCCGGACAGGATCTTCAATCGTTGCCTCGTATGTGAAATCTCTTGCTGTTTTTCTAGTAAATATGTGTGTTTAATTTTAGTTGTGTGCCGAAAATGTTCGTCATTTTTGAATTTCCATGGAGGATCCATCCGAATAGTCGCCTTTTTCATGGTAATTCGGGTGTGTAGAAAAGAAATCATTTCCACAAAGTTTTTCTTTTCCTAAATGTCGTGGCGTGAATATTAATGTTTTTGTCCTTACGTGCCTTTGTATGGTGCATTACCAGGAGGCCTTTAATGCCATTAATCCAATCCAATGCATGTTTTTACGTTCCGTTTCCGATATGCCCGTCCATTGTTCCATGTTTTTTTTTTTAATTCTTTTCATTAGTGGAAAGAATACAGTTGTACTTTTGAAACTTTCTTATGTGGATTTGATCGTTTTTTTTTACTTTTCGTTATTCTTCTTTCTCTTCACGCAATTTTTGTTGTAATGAGGGTTCCGGGATTTTCGCACGGTCGTAGCTCTGTGACCCAATGGAACAGCCTAAACAAGCGTCAAACACAGACGACAGTTTTTACTGCTGATTCACGAGCTAGTAAACAATTCTGGCTCTGCTGTCGTCAAGAAAAAAAATTAGGAACTCCAAACCGTTGTGAACGTCTCTTGAGGCCAGACGATGAAACTTCCAGAACACGCCGAGGAAGTTTCTTTTCGAGTCACGTCAGGTCCGTCAGCTAAAATTAAATCGCTCTTGCTGGCGAGCGCCCTCCAGGAAAGGGTATTTTTATTTTGCTATGCTGAGGGTGGCTGATCACCCTGGTCCGTCAGGTATTGCACCGATTGGACAGTTTATAAATACATGTTCATTCACAGCGTTGCTGCTGTTTTTGGCAGAGTACCGGAAATCGCGTTTTTTTTTCTATTTCATAAGTCCATTCCGGTTTCATCTTTGTTGCAGCCGGAAGTGTTTTCCACAGTTGAAAAACTTCTGGTGTGTGGGTGTCCCGTCCTGTTCTTTTGAGCGTAACAATCAGCTCTTGGATGTGTTGTTTCGTCATCCAGGTAGTATGTACACCTAGTGCCAACCTAGCTCCCGGCTGCTGATGACTGTGTAGGATCCGAGTGAACAACACGCAACATTCTCACCTCGGATTTCTTCGGTGGTGGTTATCCATTGTAATCGAGCTTCTAAAGGAACTTAATAGATGGCAGCGAATTTTAGTTGACTTACCTATTGAAAAAAACAAAAAAACATACATACCTTGCGGCAGGCCAATCCCAGATTCTTCATGCGGGTTTTGTTGTCATCATGCACAGCAGGTGAGCACGCAACAGTTTCACATCTTCCAAAACTCTTCGCTTGTGTCCCAGTGAGTGGTGGGAGTGTGGATAACATACCTTCGCAATTTTATCGACGAAATTTTTATTGCGAAGCCACTATCGCCAAAGAGGTCTATCTTACGTCGTTTTTAGTTTCCTTTGCAGCCAAGTTTTGTAAAAAGGTGTACCCAGCACACCTGATTGAAAGCTAAATATCGCTTCGGGCGTGAATTTTTAATCAAGTGTCGGACATATTTCCTTTAGCCATCACCCTGTGAATTGAACATCCATGTTGAAGCAGCTACAAGTCGCAGAAGCTCTTGGTGAAATGTGTAGTTAACCAATTTTTTCTTATCAAAGGTAAAGATTTATAATCCTCCACTACTATGTTACGTTATTGTTTACCTTTATCATACCACAACTTCCAGATGGGATTCTCTTCTAGCCTTCAAGGCAAAAGTTCCCATGAAGCCTTGCTGCAACGACAAGATGCTGAGTTGAAACTTCTTGAAAACCTCAAAAGATGGTTGGTTCTTAGGATAAAATGTGATAGAGACTATGCCAGTGCCTTGGTTTCTCTGTCTTCAATCACATCAAAATTTGAAAAAACTGAAGAGCTTTCAGGCAGTTTGTTGTCGCTGGCTGTGCACACAGCAATAGAAAATTCGGAAACAATTGCCAGCCTTCTAAAGCAAAATGCAGATTTTCTATCAAACATTACTCTAGAGAAGTTAAACGCCCTTTTGAATGACAAAAGGAATACTCGCAAGTTTTACCAAGAAGAATATAACAGATTGGTTGCTGAATCAACTGCTCTTCAGGAATCTGTTCATAGGGCAAAAATTGAATATGAAAAATCAGTAGATGGATACAAAGTATGCTATACCAAATATGAAGAATTAACCTCAAATCCAAAGAGTAAAGGATCTAGTAAGAAATCCGAAGAAGTGATAAAAGAAAAATTTCAACGTGCCGTCAAACGACTTCATATCGCCCACAATGACTACGTTCTTAATCTTCTGGAATCAGCTGACTATGAAAGAGATTTTCGCACTGTTCTCTTACCGGGTAAGACTGTAAAATTGTATAGTTTTTCTTACCATCTGTTCACGTTTGTTTTCGTTTCTTTACGTCAGGCCTATTGGAGTTCCAACAGGTTGTCCAAGAAGACATACTACATCAATGCCATACTGTCATAGAAGAAATATCACAATATTCCGACTTCAGCTCAGAGCCATTTAAATTGCTGTTTAACATGCTTCAAGCACGCGTGAATGAAATTAACCCAGAAAGTGAATTCAAGGAGTTCATTGAAAAAAATAAATCAGCTCCAATTGCTGCCCAGCCCCCCATTTTTGATGCAAAACTAAGTGCGCTGCAGGATAACAACCATTCCAATCCACTGAGGCCGGACCGGGTAGCCGTCGATGATTTGACGTTGGAAGCACTGAAGCAGAAACTACGTTTACTGGAACAGAGACTCAGCTCCGTGCAGAACGAACTGGCCCTGAAGCAAACTGCATTACATAAACTGGAAGCTGAATTAATGGCGCTGAAAAAAGAAGGGTCATCGGAAAAAGAGTAAGTACTAGATCAATTACAAAGCTTTCAGCATTTCTAAACCACTTGCCTTATTGCAGATTATCAAACATCAGACGCCAGATAGAAGGATGCAGGCGGCAAGTGGGCGAATTTCGTTGCCTCGAGCAGAAATGGCAACGTCAAGTGGATACGATTGGGGAAGCCGTGACGGCCTTGTCCGGGCAAGTGCCTTCCGGTTGTGAGCTGCACCTTTCTAGCGAATCGGTTTCGACATCGGTTAGCCTGGATGAACTTAATACGGTAATAAATGCATCATTTTTATGCACGTAAATAAAGCTTGAGCATGAACTAAAACAATGCACGAAAATATAGCCATCCTTAATGACGACGGGAAATAATAACACATCACTGGGTAAGCGACGAGGCCAGTCTTTGGTGGATATTTTGAAACGGCCATTCAGTCGTAAGTCGATGACACCTCCAGCATCACCGGGTAGCAAGTTGAAGGCCAATCAGGAAACAAAAGAGGAACCAATCACGACAAAAATGGACGAAGCAACAGGAGCACAGTTTGTTCCGCAGGAAGGCGGGGCTGCACCTGAATTTGAGGAGAACGCCGTTCCCTCACTAAACATTCTTGCAACGCCCGTCGTAGAAAATGGCCAGAATCTTGATATCTTTCCACTTCCTCTTCCACCCACCCCGAACACGTCGCCAAATGCAGTAAGTGTAGCATGCAATTTAAAGGCATGAGTGATTCGAACGTAATCGAATTCTTCTTAATTTTTTTACTTGTAAAATTAAAATACCTTTTTTTCTTTTAGAATGCAAAAATTGCTGCTGGATTATCGGAGAAGGAGTGGTTCCATGGCGTGCTTCCTAGGGTAAGCAGTTTTCCATTAACTTTGTCCTTGCGCCTCCCTAACAAGTTTACTTTTACTTTGTAGGAAGAAGTAGTTCGATTGCTCGTGAACGACGGCGATTTCCTTGTTCGTGAGACCATGCGTCATGAAGAACGTCAAGTACTGTTATTATGAAATAGAAATTCAATCAGAACAGGCTTTTTCTATATGATTGCAAATAGGTGGTGTTATCAGTAGCCTGGGCTGGGCATAAACACTTTATCGTTCAGACGACTGCCGAAGGACTGTATCGATTTGAAGGTCCAGCTTTTCCAACCGTGCAGGAATTGATTGCCCACCAGCAAGAGTGCGGACTGCCAGTTACTACCAAATCTGGTGCCATTTTGAAGCGTTCAGTACCCAGAGAGACATGGGAACTGAATAATGATGACGTCGAACTAGTTGAAAAAATAGGAAGTGTAAGTCATTTTTGCTCTAAATTAAAAGTTCAAAAATAATTGCTTCTTATCTTTGGATAGGGTAATTTCGGAGACGTATATAGAGCTCGATTGCGCCACACTGGCGTATTGGCGGCCGTTAAAACTTGCCGCCATACACTTCCTGACGAGCAAAAAAAGAAATTTTTACAGGAAGGTCGCATATTGAAACAATACGAGCACCCAAACGTTGTTCGTTTTATTGGTATCTGTGTCCAAAAGCAACCTATCATGATTGTAATGGAACTGGTGCCAGGCGGCTCGTTATTGAATTACCTGCGTCAAAAGAACGTTCAGCTAACCACCAAACAATTAATGGCTATGTGCGTGGATGTCGCCGCTGGCATGGCCTACTTAGAATCACGCAATTGTATCCACCGTGATCTTGCTGTTCGCAATTGCCTTGTTGGTAAGTCTGGTTTATACTTCGCGTGATTGCTGAGGGCAGTTACTAACAAGGTCTTTCCCTATTTGCACAAAAGGGGAAAATAACGTTGTTAAAATCTCGGACTTTGGGATGTCCCGTGAAGAGCAAGAATACATCGTCTCGGACGGAATGAAACAGATACCTATCAAGTGGACAGCTCCAGAAGCGCTGAATTATGGAAAGTACACTTCACTCTGCGACGTTTGGAGTTTCGGTGTTCTCTCCTGGGAAGTGTTTTCTAGGGGCGGAACGCCGTACAGTGGCCTATCCAACACTAGATCCAGACAAATGATTAGTGCAGGTATTCAAGATACGTGTTTCTAAGTAATCTAAATTAGAACATAATTTATAACCTGATTTTCTACGAATCATTCAAGGCTATCGAATGCCTGCACCTGAAGGAACTCCTGATGAAATGTATCGATTGATGCGTCGTTGCTGGGAATATGAACCTGAACGACGGCCGCATTTCGACGAAATTTGTGGCCTATTGGACGAGATGATGAAAGAAATGTCATAATAGAGATCGAATAATCGAACACAAAAGTTAAAAAAGAAAAAACGCCATATAATGATCAAATCATTAATCCCATCACGATTTCACTTTGTTTTTGTGTGATGATGAAACTGGCAAGTTGTCGCGCCAGATGGAAGTTACGGTGCTACACGTTTTTATTAAGTTGCATGCAAGTTTATAATAGTTCTTGTTTTTGTTTTCAAAGTATTTTAAAGCTAATGAAAAATCTATTTAAATTATTGGCCTAAACAAATTACCCTGAATTATACTGCCAGGTCTAACCATTTGCATTTGTAGAAAACAAAAAAAGAAAAAAAAAGTTTTTCTCATCCCTTTCATTCTGAAATGCAAAAATAAACATGTGCCTTAAAGAAATCATGCATTCTGTTCAATACTGACCTAGGGACACCATCCATTCAGTGCCAGATATTGCATTATAGCCAAATTGGAGTTGTCGGTGTCAGGAATTGATGAGGTTGTCGTTAGCTTTATGATTGTTGCCAGTCACGATGTGTTATTATAAAGTCCTCCAATAGAACCCTGCACAGGGACACGCGATGAATTAATTAAGATAAATGTAGTTTTTCACACAGCCAATATGTTAAAGCTTGATCCACTTGGACAACTGTTGACACATTCATAAAAGCTGGCCGTTTCACAGCAACTTCTTTCAAACGCAGTCTACAGTCCATAGCCGAAAGTTCCATGCCTTCGGCAGTCTCAAAAAATCGCAAGCAGCGTAAGATTGGTAATGAATCAATAAGTGGCTAAAGAAAAAACAACAATCGATGAACACGACGAAAGGGAGAAACCTTACCCCGTTCCGTTTCCGTTGTTGATTTTTCCTCATTTCTAACCATACGCATTTCATGTCTGTTTCAATGAGCCGTCCTTTGCATGTTACTGATTGGTTGGGCATGATTTTTTTTTCCTTGTGCTGTGACCAAACCAATCCTATATTAATATTTGCATTTCAGGCTCTCAACTTCAGACTCTGTTTGGACTTCGGCTGAGCAAGATTGACTGCTGCAAATCCAGTGTCCCTGATTGAAATGCGTCCGAGGTTTTGCATTCCACTTATGGTACGCGCTGCTTTTGCAGAGTTTGTTGGGACCTACGTTTTAGTTGTAAGTATAATCAATTTTATTGTTTTTAAAATTTGATTTTAATAACCTAAGAAATTATTC
The DNA here is from genome assembly GCA_013167095.2 of Daphnia sinensis. Lineage (NCBI taxonomy): Eukaryota > Metazoa > Arthropoda > Branchiopoda > Diplostraca > Daphniidae > Daphnia > Daphnia sinensis. The sequence goes on along the minus strand of CM023188.1, from coordinate 1,219,538 downwards.
AAATGAAGGTTATCGGCAACGGAAGTGTAGCGCAAGCTCAGCTTACTCATGGTCAGAAAGGAGACTATTTCGCCGTCAACTGGGGCTGGGCTTTAGGCTGTATGTTAGGCATCCTGGTATCGGCCAACGTATCAGGTATATCCCCTTCACTTTAGTTGCCTTTACGTGGTTAGAATTCATAATTTCAAACTAGCGAGAAGCACGATCAATCAAGAGCTTGTTAGAAAGTAATGTTAGTTTTACCTACTGATTGATTTTTTTTTAGGCGGCCACTTAAATCCGGCAGTAACGCTGGCCCTGGCAATCACACGTAAGTTTCAATGGAAGAAACTTCCCATCTACTGGTTAGCGCAATATCTAGGAGCTCTGGCCGCATCTGGAACAGTCCTCGGCGTATATTACGGTACATTGAACTTTCTTCCAGTTTTCCTATTGAATTTGCTAAATTTCTTGATTAATTAAGAGGCAATAATGGAAGGCAGAGTGAATGGAGAATTTCGCATTCAGAAAAATGCGGCAGACCCAGGTATTTAAGCCACTTACCTTTATTGTATAAACTGCTATAAAACGATGTCAATGTCAACGAAACAGGAACGGCGGCAATTTTCGCTAATTATCCAGCTCCTTATTCGTCGTCGGGTCTCTGTTTGGTTGAAGAGGTTAGTAGTTACTATAGATGTCAAGGAAATTATCTTAACTGTCGTTTTCTTGTAGATTTTAGCTACGATGATTTTCATGTTAGTCATTTGTGCGACAACCGACAAACGATACTCTAAGGTTCCCACTTTCCTGCAACCTTTCTATATCGGCTTCGCCTTGTTGTCCATGGGATTGTCCTATGGGGCCAACAGTGGGTACGCTTTGAATCCGGTGAGTTAATTTTTCTAACGACAGACTAAATATGGAATGAACGCTGATTACTGATTCTAATACATTTGTAGGCTCGCGATTTGGGTCCTCGCATTACATCGTACTTTGGCGGATGGGGCTCTGGAGTCTTTAGGTAAGCGAGTTTTCTTTAACTAGATGCAACTTTCATCGACTGTAAACATGTTTGGTGCTTTCAGTTTCAGAGACTATAACGGGTTTTGGATTTTCATCGCCGGACCCCATATCGGTGCTATTTTAGGAGTTTGCATCTTTGAACTTCTTTTAAAGCTCCGCCCATCCGACAAAGCAGATCTAATGAAGGTCGAGCATGAACAACAAATGCAGCGGAAGGAACAAGAACAACTCGAGATCGAATTAAGTAATGTCAAGGCTATACGTGAGGAATACCATGCTTCACCAATGGTCGAATTGCCAAGGATAGGCCTACGTTGGTAGGCCTTCTTTGGGGGATGATGGGAAGCTTGTGGTAATCCAGCTTGCGATACTCTGGTACCAGCATCCGATTGATGACAGCCAAAGCAGCGATCTTCCTTTAATATCGATACCATCTCAAGCTGGATTGAAAAGCGGAAAAAATCCCACACTGATGTCGAGATGACCGCTCTAACTACTGTAATTAGCCTCCACGCAACCTACGAAAAAGCACATGTCCTAGAAGAGAAAGCCACACTAGTAAATTAACACCCGAAATCGGGAAATAATTATTTTTTCGTCGTACATAGATTTTAGAAAACCTAAATACTTAGCTTGTTCACGTAATGTAAAAGATGACATTGAGTTACTTTCAAGGGGACCGGGAAATACACTCTCGTTTTGCCATATAAGTTAGTGTATGATTCTTGTATCAACATTCTCTGACAATTTTGTTTGGCCTAGTTAAATCCAAACGGTCTCCATATTTTTTCCATCCGTGACACTGTTGACCTTCATTACTTTAGCATATTCGAACATCAAATCAGAAATACCGACGAAGGACGCTGGCAAGCGATGGATAGGCCCGTCGTGGAAAGCATTCAATCACTTTGTTCCTAACAAAAAGTGACATTTGATTAAAATCTAGCTGAAGAAAAAAAAATAGATAAATAATTACTGAAGGGTCGCATTCAGCGCAATGCCACGAATAACCGCGCTGCTTCGGTGTTTTCTTGAGAGGTGGATCAAGGCAACCAAAGTGGAACACCCGTTGGCATTCATCGCAACTTTCAAATAGAAGATCATTACCATACAATTATGACTCAATCAAAAACTTATTTACATAAAACAAGGTTGGCAACCTTACCTGACAGTGTCTGATTTAATTCCGTTACGTGAGCAAACTGAACACATAATTGGCATTACTGGAGTACGCATAGCACTCTCGGCGTACGTGGTAGCAGAGCTCGATTCTGGCCGAGTGGCAGATGGGCTACGGCTTTGGATCTAAATAAATTCCAGATGATTAAGAAATATTACAAAATGAAACATGCGATATCTTTACCGGCTGCGAATGGTCCGAATCGGAATTGGTAAAGATGAAAGGAAATCCTGACTGAGTGGCTTTGGGCAAAATTGGTTTCAGTTTGATCATAAGTTTCGGCACTTCAGCATGTTGTGAGGGCGTCGCGGAAGAGTTACCATTAGCCTTATAGGTCGGAGAGATTGTCAGCTGAGTAGGCTGTTCGGCTTTCGTTGAAACAGGAGTAGGAGGATGATCAAACCGCTTTAATCGAACACAGCCTGGAGGAATGGGTTTCCGGGATACTGCTGGGCCTTCACTTGTGCCCTCTGTTCTAGGTTTTTTTTGCTTGTGCACTAAATAAGGCGAAGCGGATTTCATGACTCGTTTGAGAATCATACGTGGACTCACATCCTTGGCACTAGTGGATCCACTTTGTCCTTCCTGCACCATGTTTGGGAAATGGTTCGAAGGTCCCGCTACATGCAAAGGAAATCATAATAATTGCATGCGATTGTTTTACTTTTACTGACAATCAAATTGTACCTCGGATATCAGCAACCCAAAAATCTTGCGAACTTTGATTGGAATTTTCGGTTTGAGATGGAACACTCTCAACGCTATCCCGGTTGGGCCGGATTTTTGCCGGAGGTGACGGGCGACTGGAACGTCTGCCAGCAGAGGTGCCTTCTTCGCTATTTCTTCGAGGACTTGTGGGATAACTAAAACTCCTTTTAGGAGAAACCGCCGACAGAATGTGATGCAATGTGCTTAGTTGATTTCGGAAAGCTGTTTCCCGGCTTTTCAATAAATTTTGTTCTTCAATAAGGCAATCATATCGCAACCGCCATTGTTTCTCACTGTCATCCAACTCGCGCGACTCCTCTTTCATGGAAGTTGTCTAATCATTTAGAATGAAACTGAAACAATGACTACAATGAGATTGAAATAGCCATAACAAACCTGTTCCCTAAGCTGAGCAATCCTGCGTTCTCTATCGAGAACGTATGCAATAAATTCAACAGAGAATGCCGGAGGTATGTGCCATTTTCGAGGAAGGTCGGCTAATGCTGATACTTGAGCTTCACGAACTTCTTCTGCCTCTACATCGACAGCCATAAGTACGGCTTTGGCACGTAAACGCCGCACCGCCGACGCAGAGGTAGTCAGTAAACGTGGCATTTTTTGGGTTGGAACTGGATGGAAATGTTAAGCCAAAAAAAAAATTGATAAAAAAGAAACTAGGAAATATACCCCAACTTGCACGAGGCCAATGCTTTGTTTGGAATTTGACTCTTTGCCGCCCTAACTTCCGAAGAATTCGGCGCAGCGACACATCTTCGCTTTGCCCCGAAGTCAACAGTTCACGGCCAGTGTTTCTTTTATTGGTCCACCATACGAGGTGTCTTTGATGAGATAAATAATTTTGTTTCCTTCTCCTACAATATATAGAAATTAAAGCATGTAAATTCTCAAAAAATTTAATCGGACGACAAAAGCTGCATTACTTGATTGTGCTTTTATCTGTATGCAGCCTACAGTTTGCGTAGAAAGGATCTGCTTGGACAGTTTCTTCATGAAATGTTTCAGAAAGAAGTCCCTCGCGTTGAGCACTGCAATTATAGAACAAGCATACCGAAATTAGTGATGACATATTCATGTTATTATAACGGAAGCTGAAGAAAGTTACCAAGTGACGTGGAAAAAAGTGCGGCACATTCCAGCATCGCATCCGATACAGACCCCTGTTCGACTTAACCATGGATCAGAACACAGTGAGCACGATTTGGCACCCCAGCGAGAATAAGGCATTTCAAACAAAGTGACCTATAATCCATTACAAAAAATATTGTTTCGCAAACAATGTAGCTTTATGTGAAAATTATAATCTTGCCTGGGTCAGCTTGTCTAGTTCACCAAATGCAACCCCAGGTGTATACAAAGCACAGACTAGGTGAACCCAAAGCCCAGTATCTGTTTCTTTGAGTGCACCTCCTAAGAAGAAATACATGTCAGACTTTCAGTTATTGCTTTCTAATTTATGAGGTACTAGTTTACCTAGGTTAGGGCACATTTGGCAAGGGGGATTTATGACATTTCCTTGGCAAGGTTCACAAAACCATGGCTCTGTTGAACAAGATGAAGCAGTGCTGGACACACTCCCACTTTCAGTTACACCATAGCATCCTTTTAATTATAAATGCCAGAATTAGTAACAACACAGTATTCCATTAAGGATTACTACCTTCATGAACCAATATTCCACATGAGTCACATTCAACCACTTCGTTTACATCTGAGCTATGTGTCCCCAGGCATATGCAGCACACTCGAACTTGGGGAATTTCTGGAGGCTAAAAAAGGAAACTGATATTTTTTTTTATGGCTGAAGAATTTTAGTGATGTTTACCAATTGATAGTCCAGCGCTTTGTAAGGAACAAAAGGTTCTTGGACCTTCACGGAAACTGAAAGGTAAAATTGTAAAAATAACAGTATAAAAGAACTAAAACAGTAATTCTGACCTTCAGTGTCTGGTTCTGTAGATGTTCCATTCACAAGTGCTTTGTTTTGCTCAGATTCAGACAGTTCTTCACTCTCTGATTCTGATTCATCAATAGAATCTGACGATGAACCAGATCCCGAGTCAGAGTCATCTTCTTCAATTTTGAAATCTGAATCTTCAGATTCTGACTCTATTGTCAAGGGAAACAATTCAACTGTTGGAGTTGGTTTGACTCTTCTTTTGCTAGGGTCACGGGCCACTGAAAAAGAACACCAGACTTTAATAACTTTATTTAAATCAATTGCCACTTCTTGACTTACACATAGTTTTGTACATAAAGTTGATATTTGGCAAATCATCTGGTGATTTTTTTGCTTTATCTGCATTTTCACTCATTTTGGAAATAAATTTAATAAATGAAAGTTGGGGACACCGAACAAATTTGTAACGAGGAACGAAATTTTCAATAACTGAACGAATCTAGCTAATAAGCATATTCACTTGTCAGTTAAATTCATTTTCATATAACATAAAACTGGATAACAATTTCGCCATAAGGCAAATGCATATGAACTAGAAGAGACCCTTATCGGTAACAAATTTGCATTTGCCCGTCGCAGACCGCAGATCAATTGAGACTTGAGAGGGCGCATTTGCTGTCTGCTTACGAGCCACCTGGTGGTAATTCAACTTAAATTAAGTTTACAAGAAAAAAAATAATGAATAATGCGAAAAAGCCTTTAAAGATATTAATACTTCTGTAGATCCATTTCTTATTCCAAATTCCGTAACGTGGGGTGGTGAGAGGACCACATAGGTGCGGACTGCGGATAGATAAATGAACAATAAAAAAGTTTTCTGGTTTTTGAGAAAGCTTTGGAAAGCTTTGATACATATACATGCCACCATCCATGTTATTGTTTTGGTTAAAATTTTCTAAAAATTATATTTAAATTCCAATCATGATATTTCATGTTTTTCAATATAAAATGGCTAAAGCAAAAGTGTTCCCTTGTTTCACCTTCACAAACATAGGTGAAACAACGGTGAAACCGCTTCCACTTACGAGCGATTGACTTAACTGGAATAAAAATGAAAATTTAATAAATTAATAAAACAAAAGGGCTCCGGTAACAGTCAATCTGGGTTGATCCTGGATTCCTGATATCGAATTATTGAGAAAAAAAAATCTGTAAAAAATTAAAAACAAGGAATATATTGTATTAATTCAATGCGACAACGTCGCTTTTTGACTTATTATTACTTCTGCCAAGGTATAGGAGTTACATGGTAGGCGTACATGAGAGGGCGAAAATGGGACGAAAACTGGAATAGCCGAAATTGGCAACGCTGGCAGTGTGTGTAAGTATTAAGGCTAGTTTTACATGGGCTCTTATGGAACTAACTGTTAAAAATCACTTTAATTGTTTGTTTACAAATTTTTTTCTATTTTAAAAAATCTGAATCATATGTAGACGCAATACGTGTACATAGCTCATTAAACAAAATTCAATTGTAAAATATTAAAGTAATTTAAAAAAAAATAAAACCGCAAAATTGTCGCAAAACTTGCAACAGGCCTTTTCCAGTTGTCGCAGCCACTATAAATAATTTGAAAAAATTTGCGGAAAATCCCGAGAATTGTGGAATTAAATTTGCTGTGGAAATCAAATTCCACAAAAGAAGTTGTGAAATTTGATTCTACAACCCTTCTCATACCTGACGCGGAAAGGTAGAAGTGGAACTTTCCGCGAATTTTTTCAAATTATTTATAGTGGCAGCGACAACTGGAAAATGCCTGTTGCAAGTTTTGCGACAATTTTGCGGTTTTATTTTTTTTTAAATTACTTTAATATTTTACAATTGAATTTTGTTTGATGAGCTATGTACACGTATTGCGTCTACATATGATTCAGATTTTTTAAAATAAAAAAAAATTTGTAAACAAACAATTAAAGTGATTTTAACAGTTAGTTCCATAAGAGCCCATGTAAAACTAGCCTTAATACTTACACACACTGCCAGCGTTGCCCATTTTCGGCTATTCCAGTTTTCGTCCCATTTTTGCAGACGAGGGCTCTGGGAGTACTCCTACCATATAACTCCTATACCTTGCTTCTGCTAGTTAAAAATTGTAGTGGTTGTTTTCGTTTGACGTTTCACAATCACAACCTATTTAATTGTTCCTTCACAATATTTTTTTCGTCAAAAGTTCGAAGCGTTAAAAATTAGGAATATGGATCCCGCATTGCTGCGTGAACGCGAGGCTTTTAAGAAGAGAGCTCTTGCCACACCAGTGTATGTACATATAAATGATAAAACTGTATCATCTCAGTATGGTCACCCAACTGTGCTTGTGTTTTTTAGGGTTGAAAACAAAAAGAAAAAAGAACCGACAGAGGATGAAACGAAAAAGAAAACAAAACCACCACCAAAATCCACTGCTGTGGCACCCCGGATAGATGCAACAAAGTAAGCCTAAAAAATCCTATGTGGAACTATCATTAATTACATTTGGTTTAGCTATAAGCATATGTCTGGGAGCTCCCAATATAAATTTGGTGTATTAGCCAAAATTGTGAAGCATTTGAAAACATTACACCAGGATGGAGCTGACCATGCATTAACTTTAGAAGACATCCTTGATGAAACTAATCAGCTTGATGTTGGTATGAAAATTTCACAGGTAATGTATTTATGGTAAGCTAGCTGTTATAGCCATACATGCAAATAATGTATTCTCCTTCAAAAATAGTGGTTGCGTACTGAAGCTTTGGCTAGCAATCCAAAGATTGAGGTGACCCCTGATGGCAGGTACATGTTCAAGCCACCTTACAGAATAAGGGATCGCAAGGGTCTACTGAAGCTCTTAAGGCAAACCGATCTAAAAGGCTTTGGAGGTATTCTTCTAGATGACATTCAAGAATCCTTACCAAACCATGAAAAGATTTTGAAAGTATGTTGTGTCACTTCTATTTCATTCTGGTAATGCTTGTGAAGAAACAAACTATTAATACTGAGACTCTTTTCAGATACTTGACAAAGATATAGTCTACATCACCAGGCCCATTGATAAGAAGAAAATATTATTTTATAACGATAAAACAGCCCATATGCCCATCGATGAAGAATTTCAAAAGCTTTGGCGATCCGTCGCTGTGGACGGAATCGACGACAATAAAATCGAAGAATATTTGGAGAAGCAAGGCATTCGCTCTATGCAAGATACCAGCCTGAAAGTTATGCCTGCCAAACTTAAACGGAAAGCTGCACCTAAGAAACGAACTTTTAAGAAACCACGCGACAATGAACATCTTAAAGAAATTTTGGAAGAGTATGAATAATCACGAAGTCATTTCATACCCGCATTCGTATGATGACATTTTAAATTGGTATTTTACAAGAAAACGCAAAATCGATGATTTGAAGTAAAAAATAAATAAAACACCTGAATAACAATCGTGTTTCTAGAACTTATAAAATTATACTGTGTAAGACGTACTTTAGATACTGGTACTGTAAAGGTATGGGTACTGTCGATTAAATAATTTTTTCGACAGAGATGTATGTTTAAACGGATGTTTACGGCAGCCTATATGGTGCGCCTTCATATATGCTACGCACCAAACTGTATGCGTCAAAACAACATAGTACCGAGGTGTGCATTTATACTTTCAAATCAGTGTGCCAAAACTTCGATCAACTTATTTTGTGTTATTACCTTGGAAGTGTGACAACCACGAATACGCTTGCCATAAGCTCTGCTGCAATTCATACACGAAAGGAAGGCATCACATCTGAACACGTATTTTTGAACCCCAACATATTTTGCTGTACAATCATGTATTCGCACTCTACTACCAGTCAATATGACTGGTTGCTGATGACGCATCATCTGTTTTTAGGATTTTCTTGGTAGAATGCAGTGTACATCACACAATAGCTACACAAAATTATAAAAGTCAATAAAAATCCGTATCCAAGTATCTAGTTTACATACAAACCATTTACCGCGATATCTCTTCTTCGGTGTTTATTTGTTCAGTTAACTGTACAGCAGTTGTTTGACATTCGGCTATATGCCAACCCCAGCTGCCATCGGTGGAATGCATACAGCGTCTCTTACACACCCATCACTTGCGCCCCATATCTTAATATTAGGCCCGGATTGAACTCACCATATTCAAAAACCCAATCCTTCAACAAATACTGTATATCATAGCATTCTTTCATAGCATATGACTTAAGCTGACCTGGATAATAATGGTTTTTTTTTAGTATGGTTCGCTTCAACTGTGTTAAAAAGCGACTCGCTGCGTCTGCAAGAGCGTATGTGTATACGTTCACGTCAAAGTAAGGGCGAACGAGGGAGCAATTCGTTTGACGAGGTCGACGTGCCTAGGACAAGATCCACCTGGTTATATTAGGCTGGCCAAACCCATTCCAACAAGAGCTGTCAGTTTGTCTTTTGTGTATATCTAAGTGTGCGTACATGTGGGAGAAAGAGGAGAGAGCCGGCAAGATAGAGGGCGAACGGGAAATGAGTGGAAGACCGGGAACAAAGAAAGAGTTAAAAAAAAACAAAGGGAAAAAAAAAGAGAGTGAAAAGGAAACATTAAAAAAAGCGAACCATCGGACAGCAGTAGAAGAAAACATTTGGGAAACAAGAGCGAGCAAAAGAGAGGACTATTTGGTTGTATATATTTGCTCTTATCGCTGATGCTTCCTCGGTGGCCTGTCGTGTACATGAGACTATAAGCTATACTGACGTAGCATAGTTTCTTTACCCGTATTTTTACCGCTGGTAGTATATGGACGCTACGCAATTTTTAAAACAATACAATAACAATTCAATTCGAAATTTTATTCCTCTTAATCGTTTGAATTACTATACGTCAATAACAAAGTTACCCAACTTGTTTGGTGTATATGAGCCGGACTCCTCGGTCAATTGAAGCAAAATTCAGGTAATATCATCCGCGTATTTGTTTGATGTGTTTTGATAATCCGTTTGATCTTTCATTCGTAGAGCCTTATGTAGACCATATGTTTTGTTGTCTAGCATCCGAATCATTTCAGCCAATGCGGAGCGGGCTACACGGCCCGATGATCGCCAACTAGATTTCAAGAAAATGAAAACATTTATCTTTCCGGTGTAGTGAATTTGGTCAGAGGCGACGAAGCGAGAGACAGCGTTATAACTTAAGATTCCCTTAATGGTAGCTGGTTTATAATTTACAGTTCACGCAGCAGCGCAAAAGTCTCTAGATTATTGCTCGCTTCCCAATGCCACAGCCTCAAAATCTCTATATCCCCCTGTCGCACGTAATGTACGAGACTGATGATGAGGCATGAAAAGCATCGCCCGAGAGATATATAGACGGCTACGCTTAAGAACGCATCAACGCTACGGCTAATTTATGTACTGTTGGGGGCATCTGTTGATCTCTTGGCAAGGGATGCGAGAGTTGGTATAGCCCATATATACGTGCTAGATGTTGGCCGAGTATCGCACACATCACTTATATGTCTTCCAGGCCCTGAGTTTTTTAGCTCATGATTGTCACCCATATTGCGTTAATATATGCGAACCAAACCGAAAGGTATTAACTGCTACGTTTTCATGCGGTTATAAGTCGCTTCATCCATAATCTGCATACAACCCGACGGCGGGGCGACGTCACTGGCGATTGACAAGTGATTGACAAATTCCACTATCTGTGGCCGCCCAGCGTATATTATGCACAAAATGAACACCCACCTCCCTCCTTAGTATAATTCCGCGTTCAATCTATGCATTATAAGCTCATATGCATAACGACTGAATAGAAACAGTTGGTTTCATCTTTAGTTGTGGTTTTTCTTAATATAAGAGATTGGAAGCTTCTTATGGACTCTGCTTGATTCTAATCGATATCACTTAACGTTGGACGATTGCTCTGTTATATGCAAGCCCCACAGTGATGCACTGATGCCTTCATATTGAAACCGCAAAAAATAGAAATACAAAAAAATGTAAAAATGTAAAAACGAAAACCATTAGTTCCGAGAGCTATAGACACTTCAAAGTCAACCAAATGGGAAAAGAAGAACGATTGATTGAATTCAGAGAAACGTGACAATATAAACGTGTTACAAATCTATATGGAATCACACACACACACACGCACAGCTGCACGCAGTATATAAATATATCCATGTGTTGGGATTTGTATATGGCGGAGCCATCATCCGCGTTGCAGCAAATCAATGGGGGCGGATGAGATTCGTTTTCCCTTCTTCCCTTGAATACATTAAAAAAGACAGCGCAGCAGCACTCTTGTTCACTGCTGTATTATATTTGTGTTTAGATAGCTTACCGAGAATGGGAAAGGAGTGATAGAGCTCTTTTCTCTCAGATAATCTGTCTGAGCAAGCGGCAGCTATGTGGCTCTTCCCTCCCATTTATGCATCACGTCTCAATACATTTGCCTATCTATATTTAGCCTATATAGATGGAGATATTTTGTTGGCCACGATATACACAGCACATGTCTTTCACGTTTTTTTTTTCCATATAGAGATAAATAGAGATGTAACTATGCACACGACGTACACAACAGACGCGTCTGAAAAAAAAGGCTGCTGCGTATAGAATGAATGCGGCCCCTAAAAAAAAAAACGGATGTTGATTTTTCCGATTCTAAATCGTAGCGTATTGTGTGGTGGTTTCTCCCTGTTGCAACAGCAGGGGCGGCCACGCACAACATGCATTGATGGTCAAGTGTTTCTTTACGGGGCACGACAACTATATAGACCCCTATTGATGGGCGTGATGAATCTCAAACTGAATGCAGCAGAAAATGCCCAACCCGATGTTGAATTGCCATTTTTATTTATTCCAGTGAGAGAGGCATCAGCTCTCCATCTTCAGCATTTATAGAATATAAGCTGAAGCAGAAGAATAATATTAAGCACTACCACCGACCGACCGACAAAATCAACAGAACGCCAGGCATCTAAGCAATAGATAGTTATGTCCTTATTGTCAACCTTTATCTATAGCCCTTTTTTTTCCCTCTTCTCCTCTTGTTCCCTCTTTGAAGTCTCTTCTCTCTACGCTCGGCTGAAATAACAACGAGAAAATAGAAGCGGCGGCGGTCGTGAAGGCGGCGGCTTTCCGATGAGGCTGATGGGCCTGGCAATATATTTATAAGAGGCGCTGGGGTTAGGTTTAGAGTTATATATCCACTATATGCTACACACAACAGCATAAGTATAGTATACATATATATCGGCGAGGCGATGAGCTTGCTACACAGAAAGAGAGGGGGGGGGGGGTGTTGTTATTAGAAAGGATGCGGAATAGGATTGAGGATGAGAGGGACTTCCTGACCCGCTTCTTTGAGTGCTGCTGCTTCAAGAGGAGCCAAAAAGGAATGGAAAAGGGAGGAGAAAACGTGTGTTGGATGAAAAGAGAAGCGACTCGAGAAAATCCCATCGCTTCTATACACCGCATTTGAAATTCTTGTGTGGATGATGGCGAAGGAGGGGGTAGTAGCCGTAGTGGTGGGAGTATATAGACGACGGATTGGCCTTTGGCTGCAATACACTTCCTTTTCCACTCGGGCGTCGCGGCTATAAGCTCCTCTTGTTGTATTCAATGCTTGGGCTGTGTTGAAGAGGCCACTCTAGATAAGGTCGTGATGATGAATTTCGTTTCTCCCTCCCTTCCCCCCTTTTTTTTTCGCCCATCCTCCGCGCTCCATCCGCATCGTGTCGACGGCGTCGCCATTCTCGATCAAGAGCGGATGACATGGCGGACAGGGAAATGAAACTGGGCGGAGCCTTCCGCTCTGCACGTCGCTCGATTGGTGTTCAAAGAGACGATGGAGCACCAATCGTCTAGCAGGCATCCAACGAGGTAGGAGGAGAGTAAAGAACTTGACAGTCACGTTCCAGCGTTAGCAAGGCAACACAGCCGCTTGCTCGAATGTTGTGTTGGCCGCTCGTAGCCTACCAGTGGCAGTCTTGTTGATCTTAGAGCTTGGACCGGCCGGAGAGAGAAGAGTCTCTTGCGTTCTGCACGAAGCGACTGTCTCTCTAACTTTCTCATCCATCGAGTGCGAGATAAACAATTTCAAAATTCCGCCGCGTGAAAAATTCAGGCTGATTGAATGCAGCGTTTTCTTGTGCCAGATATTCGTAGTGTTGTTTTCATCGTCATGTTTTCGACTGGATACTGAAAAAAAGGAAAAGAAATCAAAACAGTTACTCTTCGCATTTTATTGGACCGGAGTATAGTGGAAACCAATCAAGACTGTAACGATCTAGGCCTATAATATTCACGCCTAACTGAAGAAAACAAGTTTAAAGTTTTACTAACATCATAGGCCTCAATCGCAGTGTATGATATCAAGTGAACTGTCATCATCACCGCGATGCTGTCGTCTGCATCTTCAGTGGGCGCCAGCACGGGTTCTTCTTCAACGTCCAATACATCATCATCGACCAATATGCAACATCATCACTCGTTCTTCGATCACCATCAAAACCATCATCACGCCTACTATCGGCATCATCACGCAGCGGCGGCCGCAGCAGCAGCAGCCGCCGCTGCCGCCGTGGTCGCCGTTGGAGTCCAATCCAGCGGAACTTCAAGCAGCGCGGCCAACAATTCGGCAGCTCATCAGACTCCATCGGCATGTCAATCGCCGGCTTTATCGACATCCGCTAGTTCCACGGCAGCCAATCCAGCGGCCACTGGGTACGTGACAGGTATCAACGGAAGCGCGGGCTACGATTACGCGGCGGCGATGAGCCGGTACAATCCGTACGCTGCCAGCTCGGCGGCTTACATGGGCAATACATCAGGTTCGGGATCAGCTGGTATGAACGGTAGCACTTCAGTGATGTCCCATCATTCAGGCGTGGTTGGAGTCAAAGACATGGTGAAACCGCCGTACTCTTACATCGCCCTGATCGCCATGGCCATTCAGAGCGCGGCTCCCGAGAAGAAGATCACGTTGAACGGCATCTATCAGTTCATCATGGATCGTTTCCCTTACTACAGGGAAAACAAGCAAGGCTGGCAGAACTCCATCCGTCACAATTTGTCGCTCAACGAATGCTTCGTCAAAGTACCGCGCGACGACAAGAAACCGGGCAAAGGATCGTATTGGACGCTCGATCCGGACTCGTACAACATGTTCGACAATGGATCCTACCTGAGACGAAGACGTCGTTTCAAGAAGAAGGACGTCCTCCGAGAGAAAGATGTGTCTGGAGAAGGTGGTCCAGCTATGGCGACGTCTTCTTCATCTTCGTCGTCCTCTTCGGTTAGCAAGAAACAACAACTACAACAACAACAACAGCATTCAATGCAGCAGAATCAGCATCATCAACAGCAATTGGATCATCATCAACATTACGGACAACACCACCACCATCACCAGCAGCAGCAACAACAACACCAGCAGATGATGGATATGGAAACGAAGCCTCTGCTGATGGATGTCGCAGCTGATTTGCGTTTGCATCATCATCATCCTGCATCGTCACCCTATTCGTACAATCCAATCTCGAGTATGATCCACTCGCAGTTGTACGCGGCAGCTCAGGCGGCCCAGCAGGCGGCCCAGCAAGCTGCCAATAGTGGCGGAGGCAGTGCCGTTATTTCCATGTCGCCGGAACTGGTCGGCCGGAAATTGAAATGCGAACCGGATGACGAGTCAGAAGAGATGGAAGATGGCGGCCGCGGTGCTGTAGACATGGCGACGATGGCGATGGATCATCACTCGGCCCACCATCACGCCAAATACGCCAACGTGATGATGGATGCGACGCCCGTCGATTACGGAGTGAAGCATCACGCGGGAATCGGAGGTGCCAAGATGTTTGGATCCTACGAACAATCGGGATGCACTTCCATGGGATCAGCTGAAATTAATGCGTCGGTCAATAACGCGTTTACCGTCGAGAGTCTCATGCAATTGCAACAGCAACAACAGCAACAACAACATCAGGACCAGCAACAACAGCAGCAAAATCATTACGTCAATCATTTGCATCACCACCATTCACATCACCATCCGGCGGCGGCTGTTGTGGCCAGTCTTGGCCTCCCTTATCCGGCAGCCGCAGCGGCTGCTGCTCTCTACGGACAACAACAACAACAACAACAACAACACGTCACTCATTACGGACATTCTTCATCGTCGTCATCCATGTCTTCGTCATCTTCCATGTCGTCGTCTTCATCGTCACCGTACGCGGCCAATCAACACGCGCAGAACAACAATGCAGCGCATCCGCAGGAGGAAATAAACAACGCAGCAGAATCGGGAACAACTGCTACTGGACTCAACCACCACCATCATCAATTGTCCGCAGGATCACCTCCGTCATGTCTAGCTGATTATTCGCCATCGCCGGCGTCTTCGGCGTCGTCGCGTTCGCTTGGCAGCAACCCGGGCAGTTGGTACTCGCCGACACCTACAGCTCCGCCTCCACCACCTCCTCTTCCGCCGACGGCTTCGTCAGCCCAGCACATGACCACGTCTCCGACGCTGCCGGACGCCTCGCCCAGTTTGCCAGCCGAATCGAGCAGCCCGTATTCGATCCAGGGCAGCGGCAGAGATTCGGTAGTTTATCCGACGGTCGATAACAGAAATCCAGCGGTTAGCGCGTCTTGTTCCAGCACAGCTTCCTCATCTGCGTCGTCTGCTGCGTCTTCTTCTAGCTCGACGCGACCCTCCGTGGCCGTCGGCGGCCATCTGCTCTCCGTCGCTCACTGCCTGCAGCAACAGCAGCGTCAGGCCTCTTCGTCTGGCAACAACAGCAGGAATAGCGGCCCAGCGGCACATCACCACCCGTCGTCCTCCATTCATCCGTCATCTCCTTTAATTCCTTCGGCTGCAGTCTCAGCAGCGGCAACAGTCTTGTCGTCAACGTCGTCGCCGTCGTCTTCGTTGTCGTCCTCGGCCGCTGTGGCTGCAGCCGCTGCAGCCGCCGCATCGTCCTCCATATCCAGCCTCAGTTTGATGACATCTGCCATGTTTCGCGCTGGCAATCACCATCCTTTCAGCCTCTACCATCACTCGTCCGATTGTCATAAATATTAAATGTTTATTTTGGAAAAATTCACGGCGGGTATCGATTCTATTGTTTCATATAACAGGAATTCGGGTGCTGTATACCTGTACCTGTATACCTTGCACCAAGTAGCGATCTTGGAGCAGAATTTCTTTCTAATCTGGAACTGAATAAGGCCGATATTTATACCCCCTCTATAATAACATACCCATACGTTAAATGTGAAAACTCTATATACGTAAGAAACTGATGTTGACCGACGCTGTTCTTTTGCTTGGTAAACAATTAGTGATGGATGGGTCAATGTCTAGCCTGATTTTACATGGTTGTGGTTGTGTGTGTGTATTTTTCTAAGTGTGTTCTTTTTTTTATTTTCTTTTTTATATTCGGTTCTCAATCATTTTACTTGGTGTTCTATCTTCATGTTTTTTTTTTCTCCGGCCCATCCCAATTTCATCCCTGACCGAATCTCGTAACTCCTTATGTATATTTAGCCTCTACATTAGAATCATGTATTAGCCGCTGCGTTGTCTCAAATATACTCACTACATAGCTGTACAGACACAGGCTGATGACCTACTAATGAACGTGCTATTCAATTATTGCCATACATGGATATCTTCCGAATCAAACGTCATTTGGCGTCGGTATTACATAACGGGCGTCTAGCGCAATCTGAGGTCGACTGATGGGCCATGTAGATGCTATTTTAAATTGTTAACTACAACAAATATAGGGCTGCACCAACTATAATTCAGCATCCACATGCCAAGAATTTTGGATGTGTTTGTTTACACAATGAAGGTAAAATTATGACATCAGTGAAAAATGCTAGTTTCAATATTTTGATGACGTGTTCATCCGGTGTCGATGACGAATGTTTTGTTCTCTTTCTTCCTTTCGATGTTTCTAGTTTAGAAGGCGTACAGGGCGTACGTATCTAATTTCACGGTTCATCGGCATGTGACATATGGATATCATTATAATATTTTGTTTCGGCCGTGAATATCGGCCTAAATTCAAGCCAGTAATTTTACTTGATATTAAAACGATGTATTCGTATGTAATCCTGAGGTATCAGTTATTATTGCACTGCTGATTGTCTACCGTATTTTTTCGTGAAACGGACGCATTGAATGAATGTTTACCTGTTACTGTACAATATTTTTGGCTTCACGTGGAGATGGCCGTAGATATAACTTGTATATAGCCAATGAAGCAATGATATACGTACAACACGTATTGTGCCGCATGTTTGTTACGATTGTATACAATGCGCAAAGTCCCAGCAAATGGCCCGAGTTATAAACATCGCTTTGCTACCGTACTCGCTAGAGCATTTAGAGTGTCATGAATTCCCGTAATTTTTCCGATTATGCTTGTCTTATCGCTCTCCATGGTTAATCATATACGATGACATAAAAATGTTACGTATTTTCTTTCCTGAATGCCGTACGTTGTTTGCAATCATTCGATTTTCTGATGGCTGCTTGAAGCTTTTGGATTATTGCAAATGGATAGTTAAATCGAAAATTGATGTCTATTTGTTTGCTGTTGCTCCCGTGACGGGTTTCATCAATACAAGTATTTATTTGCACCGGTAATCTACATTTTCATTATCTCGCAGAGCGAATGTCATACACACAACGAACTATAGATTCACAAATTTGCGAATTCAATGGGCCGGTGGTTTCTCCTTCGTTCCAGTTCACTTTTGTTCTGCAGGATATCCCATCAACAAACTGCGTTTATTCTTCTTGGGCTCGTTGCTATGGCCTTCTCTCTTTTTTTTTCCCTTTTTCTCTTCCGAGTCCAAAAAATAGAATCATCGTTCAACAGCTTGAGACACTCTTTGCTTGCTGCTGGCCCTCTATTTTTTTGCTTTTTCCTTCTTCCGTTATATACCCATATCCTGCCGCTGCAGTACACCAACAGCTCCATAGCTCCGGCCCACCATTTCTACCCCGCATCACGATGAGTTTGGGAAGCCAGTTCTAAATCGGTTGTTTACATGTCGACGATCTTTTCTACTCTCTTTTCCGACCTCTCTCTCTACGCGCTGCTATACGCGGCTTCTCTCGACTCTACTGCTCGTCGCATTCTCACTTCTCTCTATTCTATTTTCCTCTTCCTCCTATAGTTTTTGTTTGGACTTGGCTATCAGGGAGGTCTCGTCTATCGCATTCTGTTTCGTCTTCTCCTACATATTCTATTAGCCTTCTTTTTCTTCCACTATTTTTTATGTTTTAAACCAAAGTCGTCCGATCTGCCCGAGTGACCGAACGCCGGCATCAGCTGGATGTTGTTGGCTATCCTCGCAAAATGCGAATGCCAGTCTCTTTCTGCAACTGGCTATATAGTCTAGCGGTATATGATCTTGTGTAAACACACACACTTTATTTACTAAAAAACTTCCTTCTAAAGTTTGGCCTCTCAAATTAAAATTGACGCTCTCTCGGTGGACTCGTGAAACGATTGCTTTGAATTTCCTAGTTTATTAGACAATTTTACGGGCTGCGGGATTTTTCATCAGACATGATGACAGGATATTTCGATTGAGATGGTTCCAAAATGTTCCACACGAAAAACGAAGCGGATCATAGAGAACAAAGTTCTAGGCCTAGTTACATCTATAGGCCGTCTGTCCGGCTCTCTCCCAGATGGTGACGCTATTGCATTGTTTACAAACAAAAAAGATCCCCGTTGGTTGAATAGGACAGTGACTATATAGCTCACACGACCTGTGTGTTTCAATGTCTTCGAATGTATACACGTCCGCTGTTTGCTTAGCCATAAGACTGCAAACAACGCGAAGGTCTCATTCGATGTGGAAGAGATTCTTTTGCACGTATAATACGGAATGATTCTTTTACCAGTCGTCACTGGTGGGCGGATGAAAGCCCCCTTAAACGTCTCGCAGAGCTAGGAGATGTAGCCTATATAGTCGGAACAGAAACACAACAACAGCGAAGACATTCGATAGTTTTACTAGTTTACAACTGTGTTGACCATTTGGAAGCAGCTATTAGCAGCAGCACGCATACAAAGAAGAGGGGGGGCAGAAAACATGTCGGCCTGATCAGAGAAAATGTAGGCCGCCATTTATATTAGAGTACAACAGAAATATGTCTAGGCCATGAGTGTCGCAATGTTTACAGTGGTATTTTTTCTGGACTATAGCCTCTTGGTGATTGTTTTGAAATAATAAACCATCCGTGTGTTTTATTGCGGTCTATACGTGTTAATTTTCAGCTTCTTATATATACCATGAATAATTGTGCGGGTATAGCTTATACGGAACAAAGTCAGTTGGTGATTATGTTTTATTCTAAAATGGGGCTGGCTAACAGTTAATTCTGTGGCTGGCGGATGCTTTTGTCGGTGACATCCGAAGCTGGGAAAACATGTCTGCAAATAGATCCATCAAAACTTTAGAAGAACATTTATCAAGGCAACAGCACGCCCTGTGTAACTCTTAACCTATTCCTCTTAATTACCAAGGGTTAATCCATAATCATTACGGACAACGCACATTTTTCACGGTGGCTTATGTTAAATAGCAAAAAACTAATGAAAGAGCGTTCACTCGTTTCACAATGTTGGGCCTCTTCTGTTATATACGATAGGCTGTAAATGCCAATACGTCACACGCAGATTGCTTTAATTACCTTTTTACGTTTGGCGTAATGTTTTCCTAAAGCCTCTTTAAGGTTAATCTACCGGCGGTAACTCGTCATAGAGAATAAAAAGGCCACGTATGGTGTATCCATCTATTTCACGCAAGCCGCAGCGATGTAAACAAAGGACGAAGCAGAAAGATTGTAATCTAGTTGCTTGTATAGGCTCCAACTGTGAGTGTTTAACTGCCCATCTCATATTATTGCAAGCTCACATCCAATCGTCACTTTGTTCCAATCATTTATTTGTAAAGGGCAGGTTTTAGTGACAGCTTAATTTTGTTTATTTATAACTTTTTAAGTGTTATTCTACCTGTGGCGTCCTTTGCTTCCAAGCGCCACTGTTGTAGTTGAAATCGTTTCGTTTCCTTGTTAAAACGTATCTAATTGTTACGTCAACTCTTATCGAAAATCGAATCCAAGGCGTACCTTTGGCCCATCAGTTGGACTCGGTGTGAATTATTTATTAAATGATTATCGGTCAGCTAGAGGCCTATATGTATACCTACTGATGAATATATAGGCCTCTACAGGCTATTACGTAAACACAACGAACTAGCCTATATAGGTCTTGTGTATATACACACAAGGCTAAGGCGAGGCTTGACCAGTATAGCCTATACACTATTGACATTTTACTTTAGAGTCTCTATAAAACCTACAAGCATGTTGTCTTGTATATATCCATACAGGCCTCTATATATAGCAGCTTTTGATGTATACAGCGCATTGAGCTTTTTAAACTTAAGCCAACACGTAGCTTACGACACCTTTTTTATTTCGTAAAACTCGCCGGGGCTATCCTACCTACGACCACTTTTGCGTTCATCAAGAATATTGACTTGCGTTGTGTAACAGGCGTATACCCTCTTATGTATACCCCAATGCACTTGGGCAAACACAAGAGTTAAGACATGGGGTCACGGCCTCTGTCAATCTCATTGCAAACAGAGGCCTTAGAGGCCCACGTAGGTCCTATATACCTGCTGGATTTTTTATACATATTTCGATATGTATAAGGGCTCGATGTTGCATAACTTGTGGTTTAAGAAAGGCTCTACAATACGCGAGTCCAACTGTTTATGAAAGCCAAAACGCAGTGAGGCCTTTATCTTAACATCTCGGGAATAAGGGTTGTCATCGTGTGAGAGTGCAAAGAGCTGCGTTCTTCAAACCATTCATGTATAAATGTATATAACGATGAGCTTTGCCTGGTAGACTGTATTGACATTGACGAGCGCGGCCACCGGGTGCTGTATAGCCTATGGAGAAGTGGATGTGGGGGAATATGGCAGTTCGAACGAAGAGCTCTAAAAAAGCGAGTCATCATCATCGCAGTTTATTAATAGTATCGAGAAAAAGAGCAGAAAAAGAAGACGACCGAGGGCGACGACTAGAGTGTATGTGAAGTCGTCTGCGCGGCTGAAGGGAAGAGCTGCTCTCCTTCTGCCCAAACTTCTTGGTGATGGCAGCAGCAGCCATGAGACAGCCTCCATATGGTGCTGAAGTTGGTGCATCAAGCCGTCCAGCCAGAGAAGCGTCTAACAGCATCAGCAGGGGGAAAAGGGGTTGCTTGAGCCATGAACTGGCCTTCCCTAGTTTCTCTTGATATATACACAGAGAAGAAGAAAAAAAAAAGGAGAGACAGACGGACATGGAAGAGAGGCTATATAGAAGGATCGTTAAGCATCAGCAGTAAAACGGTCGACCATTTGTCGCGCGTCGCGCGGCGAAAAGAAAAAGTATAGAGTATATGAAATAAGTCAAGCAAAACAAAAGGGAAACAAGAAAAACAAAATATATGGAAGTTAAAAAAAGGAGAAGAAAATGTTTTAAAGAGAAGAGGAATGGTGGGAAAATAATCGTAGAGTATAGCTAGTGTATATAGCTTTCCATACTTTGTAATTGATCGACTTGATGAAGTAGAGAACAATATTGCAATTTAAAAACTATGACTCAATCTTGAGCCTGCGTAGCGGGAGTTAGGCTACTCTAGGCCTAGTACAGCTTCATAAATTAATGCGGACGTGATGGCTGATACTGGCAACATGATATCGAACCGTGTAAACCGGATAGACGTTGTAAGAAATGCAATAAGAAACTTGTTTTGAAATCGAAAGAACTTTCCAGTGATCAACAGCATCCGAATACAAACGGATAGGATATAATAAGAGTATCGAGATAGAACCGAACAAGGTGCTAGGCCTATGTGAAATTTGACCAATCGACTATATAATATGAAGATTCATCATAAAATTAATTTTTCCTCACTGCGCAATTGTTTCTTTGTTATACTGCTGGCGTTGTTTGCTGTCACGCATTGATTGAGATCAAACGATCCATAAATGTCGACTCGTTTTTTTGTTCCGAAGGCATGAAACAAAAACACCACGCCTTTTTCTCGCCTCCTCTTGATATTAATAGCCGTGTGTGTGTATACAATATTATATATAGGCCATATAAGTATGTGTGTATACGTGTGGCTGAACAGTATAGTGGCCTGCCCTTCTACAGGGTCACAGTCTGTGTTAATGAATGGCCTCAACAGATCATCTTGTGGGATATTTTTTGTTTCCTATTCGTCCCTCTTCGATGATGAAGCTCTAGAGTTTCATTTGCTCTCGTAGTTTCATCTTTCCCACACACTTGTATTACCATACAGGGCTAGCTCTTTATACCCACTGTTCTTTAGCTGCATGGATGCAGTCTAGTTTTCTAAATAGAGCTATGGAATAAAGTTTGCTAGCATTTGATTTCTGTCTAACCCACTGTACGTCTGATGTCTTTCGCACTGTAGCGCAAGACTAGCTATAGCAACGCTTATACATTACTGTATGGCTCTCTGCATGCCATCTTCAACTGTCACCACCTTCTCAGAATTACCCCATCGTCTTCGTACGCTTCAAGTGGCAAACGTCAACATACGCAAGGCAACCGTTTCTCACACAAGAACGTTCATCATCAGGACATAGCAACGCTGTATAAGAAATTGGGTTGTGTATCAAGTACAGAATTTTAAAATAATGCCCCAACTGTTGACCGATTCACATATTTTTAGCCATACCTCGTCAGAATTTGAACCGTCGAATTTCGATTAGACTTCACTCGGCAGTCGACTATGAAAAATAGAAGGCTATGCCATTGGTGCGAACTGGACGTGAAGTTCCTTGCGATGCCAAATGGTGTGAAATGTCTAGAAGTTAGGGAAGGTTATGCATATGGAAAGCTGTTTGATGTATGGCAACAGCTTCATTGTGAAAGCGAAGGAAGACAAAGTACAATCACTTCATTTATGTCTGTATAACAGGCCACTGGTTGTATAGGCCTATACGTACGTACCATACGGCGACAGCTCTCGTATGTGGATTGTATATGCTTGTGTGTATACATAGGCTAAATACAAGGGAGGAATAGAGAGGCAAAAAGAGAGCATGAAACAAAAAATGAAGGAAAAAGAAATAGAGAGAATTCTTTGTTCAAAGTCATTTGCCACTTCATTAGCTTCTGGAACAGCAGCAACAGCAAAAGACGCTAGGCCTCTCTTGTCCCTGCATCGAGTTCACAGGAGCCCCTTTTTTTACTGTATGTCATTCGATATTTTTTTTCCACTCGCATTTTGTCGAAAGGAAAAAGGGAGAAAAAAATGATTCCTATAATAGAAAAAAAAAACGAGTTTCGACTTTCTTTTTGATTTATTTTTTCCATTTTCAAAATACTACCATCACATATCAACAAGCAAATGTGTGGCCCATAATATTTGCCATGATTTGCGTTGTTACTTGGAAACCACCGATTCATAAACTAAATATTAAATTCTGAAAAATGGAAAAATTGGTGAATTTCCAAACAAGTTCGTTAACTGTGCCCTCTTTTTATTTAACAACCTTCAGCCAATTTTGTGCCTAAGCCATGCACAATGTGGAGGGATCTAAAAGCCTTGGATGGACATGAGCAAAACGGAAATGGAGTGAAAAGAGCGATGCACGTATGTTCCCTTTTAACTATATCTTTTGGGAATACAGAAACCATTGGGGGGCACGAAAAAAGGTGGCAGGAAGTTTCTTTGCTTCGGGATCTGCAAAAAAAAAAGTGAGTCTTCAGTGTACACAGACCGGATGGGCCTTTAGGAAGCTATTTGGCAATTTTAAGCCTATACAAGTGATGCTATAAAAAATAAAACAGCAATTGGATTGTGCTGGAATAGGTTAATTAACTTACTGGCCGAATTCTACAGAAAATTTTATTGGAAGGGGAAAATAGAAGAATAATAAGCGATGCGGAGCAAAAAATTGAAATAAGGAAACGACTCGATGCGTTGGCATTAGGATATGAAAAAAACAAACACACACAACTCTACAGTCTTAAAAAAAAATGAAAAGACAGCAGAAGAAAGCAGAAGAAAGCCGTGAAGAGATTACGGGACTTGATGACTTTGCAGTTCAACTAATCAGGAATGATGGAATGGGAGGATTCTTCCCGTCAATCTCTTTTTCCCTTTCTTTGGCCTTATGCCTTTACGTTTTTTCTTATACCGAACATACTATATACGCTCACCATATAGGCCGACGAAGCAAATGAGCCGACTTGCTCATAAGAAGACGCACCACCACAACCATACGCTCATTTCCTAGTCGTTTGGCGTTTTTTTGAAACTTCCTTTCTTTTCTTTTTTTTTTTTCACGAGACGAGTCACTTCACTCTTGATGCTGTCGTCCGTCAGGTCATAAGCCTTCGTAGCAGAGGAGTCCACAGCATGACAAACGAGCCATTGCGTGTCATCAAAGCCCCCCAAAAAAAGGCTTCTATAAATAGTTTTAATGAGTGGCATCGATGCTAATGTCTCTTCCCTAGACCTGTCCCTTTCTTTTTTTTTTTCTATCCACATGATGATGAACTCGTCTCAAACTTCTTTTGAGTTGTTCTGATGTTTCGTCTCACTCTTCTTCTTTTTTTTTGTTCTTCTTTTGTTCTTTTTTCTTCATCATTTTCCTCCAAATGTATACACACACGCAGTGCGGCTCTCACGTAGCGGGCAAAACACTCCTTTTCGACTAGCTGCTCTATTTGTAGCAGCCTATTATTAAACAATCCATCAATGTCCCACACGCTCGCAGACAAATGCGACACCGCATCCTACGGGATCGCTACGGTCTTACGGACTTGCATGTGGGCTGTGTTGTATGTTTACTTAGCGCGAAGATGTACAGCATACGAGATTGCCTATAATAAATCTATACGACGGTATACGTTTCTTCGAAATGAACGTTGACATTATTATAATTCCCGAATGAAAATGAATTTGTGCGCGTATAGGCGAATGATTTTGGGTGCTGGCATTGTTCGTTGAGATGGAACGACTATTGGGTGATTCACTTAGCACTTTTCTTCGTCGTCCCCTCCGCTGTGTGTTTGCCTTTTCCCCCTTCGTCTCCCATTTCTCACTCGACACTTATTTATTCTTTGTTTTGATTCCAAACAGAAAAGTGTTGCGCGTCAATTATTTGTGTGAGTGGCTGTAATAATATTGTTGGTCCAACAGAAAAGTCACCTGCTTTGTTGATGATGTTTCACTCACCTGCGATCATGAATGGGTGTTGAAAGACCTCGACATATCAGCACATGAAGAGACTGATCCATAGGCCTTTATGGGCGTCATGTCTTGACCGAAGGCCAAGTTACTCCGCCAGACGCGACCAAAGGCTGTTGAATTGAAAAGCAAAACTTATAAACAACATTTGGATTGCAATGACATACCAGTGGGTACAAGTAAAATGAAGCAGATGTGCATCGTTCGTTTTTGCCCGTCTCTTTTGAACTGTCGTCGTCGCCAACGTCAGTTTGAATCAAACTGGACGGATGAAGCGCATAAGAGACAGCACGTCTTGTTGGTACCGTCTCTGTGCGGAATAGTCGTCCATCACCCCAACAGTTGTTTGTCTAGGCTAGTTTGTCAAAGCGTTTTAAGTATGACGCAATATTTCTTTACGACCCTATATGTTCTTAAAATGTAGGGCAGTTTAACATTTTCGCAAGTTTATTTCATGCGGGTAATTATGTTTTTCCCGTCCCCTCTTGTCATTTTCTACGAATCGGATGGAAGCGGAGACAAATGTCTGCCAACAAAACTGACTAGCGCGCAAGCTTATTACGTGGCTCAACCATGCCCATAAATCAACAGCCGGGACATTTCACGCAAAATAGACGAGAGCGGATGCAAAACTCGTAACCCAAATTACTTAAGCACATTATACTATTTCGTCATTTAAAAGGCAAAGCGATTAAACTTTGAAAACAAAATATCCCCTATCTTCTTGAATAAGAAATGAATTTCTTTAAAAAATGGGTTGCTATAGCATTTGGATCAACTGGCTCGGAGTTATGCTACTAAGAAAGGCGCACAGTGCAATCAGGCTGAGAGCGAAATGCTGGAACGAAAATGTTGTGTTATAGATAGCGATGAGAGAAAACGAAATAAAAACCTCGAGAACTAGGAAGAAGAAAAAAAAAATGGTCTAAAGAGAGTGCTGCAATAGGAGGGCCGCCAGTAATAGAGAACGCAACGGGCAGAAGAGCAGCAGACGTGCGGAGTCGAGTTGGGCGATGACATGATCCGTCAGCGGTCCGCAGCTCGGATGCTCCTGTCTCTGTCTCCGCACAACTCGTCCCTACGCGATTCTCTGATGTCCTTTTCACCCATCCCTCTACGATAAATTGTTTCGTAATACAGTCCAAGGCCTGACTTGGCCTATATTCTTCTATATATACACCGCTGCCTTAGTGTATAGCCATCTCTCTTTGGCTTTCGTTTGCGTCACAGTAATCACGCAACGTGAAATTGCTTTGAATTGATACTTTTTGTTTCCCTTTGGGTTGCATTAGCCAAGGTTGGAGACTAATACGACATACCACCGTGTGCCCGATGACAACGTAAATTATTTCGGACTGGATCACCCGGAGCTTCAAGCAGAATCACGAATTTCCGTACGACGTACGGAATTTCAAATGATTTTTTTCCTAACGTCACATTTGATAAAGCCTATATCCCAGAATATCTGTTTAGTATAGGCTAGTACACACACACGCACATCCTACAAAGAAAACCCAACAGCAAAAAATACAATATGGGGGCTCTCAACGGTAGGCCTCATCCGGCCTCATCTAGAGCTACATAGCTGCTGGCATGGTTTGTTTTCTTTGGCAGTCACTCTATGGCTCAGTGCGTTTCACTAATCACTCTCACGCTATTTTTTTTTTTTTTGGTCTTTACCCTTCGAAATTCTAGTTCAGTTTCTCATATTACGCCTCGGTTCATCAACGTTGAATTCCGTGACGCTCATTTCGTGAGTTCCCATTACGCAATCATATTGCTGACGTGTGCAGTTCGTTCATTTTTCTTTGGACATTATCTAGGCTTTTAATGTCATTATTTTTGCCAGAGTCAACTCATGTATTGCTGTGATACTTTTTCCTGCGTTTCAAATCGATATATTATCATATACGCCCCCCACCCTTCATTCAACATGCGCATCTCTAGAAGAAATGTTTTATTATTGTTTTCATTATGCCAACGACTTGTCTCTCTCTCTCTCTCTTGTTGTGAAACGTACTGATTTCTTTAAGCGGAGCTCTTCACAGTCGGTTATTTGAGTTAGCGCTTATGTGCTGTTATAGCTTCCGTGTTACAACATATACACGAACAACAACAACAGACGCCATACAGTCAACTAGACATAAGATGCGTGTGACCCGTGTGCACCACCAAAATTTCTTTCTTTTAGTTCGTTCCTTTTCTTTTTCATTTCTCTCTCTGGGTGGCTGATGTTTAACGTTTACCACTCCGTTGTTTAGCATCGCTAGTTTGTGTCTGTTATTCTAAAAAAACTTGTTTGACGACACCAGCCCGCAAACATCAACCGGTTAGCTGGTGAATAGTGCATGTAGTAGTTTGACTTCTATGCGTGCTGTTGCTGTTTGTGTTGGAACCACAGGCACTGACACACCTCTGAGCAACACCACCACCGGGGGAATACAGTCACAGTGGAAGATAGCAATAACATCGGCACTAGTCCAACGTGAACTCGTGCTCAGTTTAACCTTTGATATCTAACATTTTGTTTTTGTTTTTCGAAACGGTGATGACAGAAATGTGTCTCGTGTCTCGGAAGCAAAAAGTGAGGCGCCCAATAATGCAACCGGTCCTTTGCGATTCAGAGAATGGAAATGTCACTATTAAACAACTAGCCAAATAGAGGACACTGAAAGAAGACCTACGCAAGTTGCTTTCGTCGTTAACCAATAAAGTGATGACTGATTGATGTGTGGACCCCATCACCAGGTGTGGGTCAATAATAGATTCACCGAACTTCTTTATAACGAACGCACAAGCAGCTCCATGTACCAGCCAAAAAGCTCCAGGCCTAGTTGCATCACAATTGTTTTTGAGACAGGGACTAGCACTTAACGCAAGTAACGTTTATCGAATGTACAGCTGGAACACAGCGAACGCAGAAAGACTCGAACAGCCCAACGAAGGGGAATGTCACGTCCTGTCTTGGGTACACTGCGATATGCATAACATTGCAAAAAAAAAGAAACGTGAAACAGTCTTGACAGTTTTCACATCGTATGCGGGCTCAAAAAAGAGATGAGCTGCGTGAAAGTCTTTTTCAATTGAACAATAGCCGTCCCTTCGTGTTCCATATGGGAAAGTCATCATGCATTCACATCACCTCCAGCCGCGTGAAAAGGAGACAAAGAGCAAACGACGACGTGAAAAGATAGTGCGCATGTATAGCCGAAATGCGTTGATGGTTTTAACATGTCCCGCGGTACTGCTATAGGATGATGTTGACTGGGCATGCCAGCAATGAATCCCTGGTGAAGCCGCCACATAACGAGGAAACGGAGCATAACGCAAACTTTAAATGGGACAAGACGTACGAAAATACGTTCATGCCGATGTTGATCGATGGCGGCCAGTCCATAACCCTTTTATGGAGATGCCACTTCGCATGGTAAATAAAAATGCTTTATAGGTAGGGATCCGTTGGTGCAATCATTTCGATTTCTTTCTGTATTATGTCCAAGTTCATTTAGCCGAACCATTCAGTGCTGTATTGTTTTCTTTTATAGCAATATCATGCCCCATCCGTGAATGTTACCGTAGTGCTGATCACGTTCTTGAAGCCCTCGAGCATTTTCACGAACGCCATACATATTTCTGTGATAGTTTTCGTAAATGCATTGTCATTCGACCGGTGATGGGAGAATAAGAGACCCCAAAAAGAAGATGACGAAATGAAGTAAAATTTTATTCCCTTTGCATTTCTATAGCCCTTGCTTTACAAAGCATAATAGCACAGTGAAATAATTAAATCCAGCACGACGATGAACGAACGATCTCTTTGAAAGCTCTACTGCGAATAAAGCCCGAGTAAATGCTTCGAGCTGAAATTAGCGTTTTAAAAAATGCACAACAGATTTACATACTAAAATGACCGGTACGCTGTTTACCTCGAACAGTTTACGATACCAGAATTAAAGTTCATATAGGCGGCTTGAAAGTAGTTAAGAAAAACAAAACACTTTTTTGGGGATGAATCTAAAAAAGAATAACGCAAAGACCACACAGACAGCAAGGCACAAACGAGTGAACGCGCACATACTCAGTTAACTATGGAAAGTGTAGGGAGTCCTATATACATTGAGGAACGAACACGCAGTGTGGGCACAGCCGGCAGAACCATCAAGCGCATACCATCGTTTCAATGTCGTCTTCGGCTGTCGTCCATTATACAGCAAGAGCGTCCGTCTATATACGTCGCGTTCGTTCAGATGCCATAGCATCGACGTTGTATGTCGTGGGGAAGGCAACATCCAACGTATAAGAAGTTGAGGCATCGACTACTTATTTGTATACTAATAAAATTTTAGGACGTTAAAGAGATGGGCATTTTTTTTTTCTTCCTCCCAGGGTATGACTCACGCCAAACGTTTATCCCCCTTACAGGCCTATGTGTCTTCCTTCATCGTTTTTTTTTTTTGTATTTGGTATGTAAATATAGACGCGAAAAAACATATACGTAGCTGTCGACATGGGTTTTCGATTGCCAGTTCCCATCTATTGAATTATGGACCTCTGTACATATCGACAGATTCCGTCAATCTCACCACACGCGAGTCATAACTGGCTTCACACCATTTCTTTTATACGAAGAGGGATGAGGGTAAACAAGGAGAAAAAAACTGGAGCGAATGACGTATTATTTCGACTTCTCCACATACATCACCACCCTGAAAAAGTCCCATACCCTTTAATTTATCATTTCTATGATAGAGACGCTTACATTTTTTGTAAGAGCTTTCGTGTCCTATTAGCAAATTCGAAGTGACGTTGCGGAAATTTGAAAAAAATATGGTGATGAACTTAAACGTGAAAGGTATGGAACGTTATATGTATTGGCCAACAGAAGGTCCCTTTTCCATTTTAAGTTATTGGCTCGATGGGGGGAGGGATTGTGTACGAATACGAAACGGATGTTCTGAAGTACGTAGGGTCCGTGTTTGAGGCTTTCGGGGGCCTTGGTAGCCGGATATGCCTCGTTGCTGTTTCCCTTATAGCCATTTTGCTGATGGTTTGGAATGGCAAAAAAAAAATGGATGGCCTTTGCATGTACACCCAATACATACGTCTTGTGATGCTGGTCTGCAGAAAAGACCGCAAGATGTATAGAATGAAAGGTCCCCACAGATTTCTCTGCCGTTCACTGCGCCACTCTGCAATAGAATGATGAAGTGGCGGTGCAGCTGAGTCAGTCACTCAGACCTGGCAGTCAGTTCCTCTTCTTTTTTTTCCCTTCTTCTTGGACATTCCCTTTCCTTCCTTCCTTTTTAAATGTGGGGCTGCTAATGCCAACGACTCCATTTCTTTGATTTCTTCTTTTCCCATCTTGAACTTGGTTCTCTTTCCGCGTGCGAGACGTCAACTCCACCACCATCGTTTCATTCCGAGCATCTCTTCGACTTCCTCAATTGCCCATCGGATTCTGTCCGCTGGCAGCTGATGTATAGCGGCAGCAGCGCTGATCGCTAGCAGCTAGACGAGTGAGCCAGCCAACATTTCGTGCACCCGCACACATAGTTTGGCAGATGATTTTAGCAGATGTTTCATCATCATCAAGATCATCATCATTTTTTTGAAAATCTTCGTGCTACGTGATGCGACGCGTAGCAAAGGCTTGCAACTCCGCGTTCATTTGGGTTTCGTTCAGCCCTGCTGGGAGCTCATTAGTGCTGCCCTGATGGCTTTCAATTTTCTATCAAATTTCCTTTGATTTTCTTTTTCTCGTTCCTTGATTTCTTTGCCTTCTATTCGTTGAAAATACATCACCAACCAATTCGACACGTTGAATGAATTTGGGAAATAAAAAAATTTGTTTAAAATTCCTGTAATTCAAGGTATGTAGACTATGCCCGTCAAAATATTTTTCAATAGTTCGACACCTTTCCCCCCGGAATTCTTTCGTCCATAAGTGGTTCGATTGTGCGCACACAAAAATGCGAAAGGGTCTCCATAGTAAAGAAAGAAATCAGCTGTCAAGAAATGAAGCCATCATGTAGTCATCGTTCTGTATTTTTTTTTTATGTTCACAAACAAGCCTTCAAACGTCATAATGGATTCGACACACTGTTCAATAGATAGTCATTTCGCTATACACATTTTCCCCATTTTCTTTCTTTCCACGCTCTTTATTCTGCTGTCTTTCTCAGCACGTTCACTAGGCTTTATCTATACAATGTGGCCACCCTTTTTTTTTTTTGCTGTTGATCTCTCAATCACGGACAATCACATACCTAGGCTGCTATGAACACAAAAGAGCAAAAGATATCGAAGATTCTTTTTTTTTTTTCCCCTTCAGCTTTGAAAAGACGATCAAAGAGAGCATCTCAAGAAGAAAGACTTCTTCATGGTTGAGTCGAAGGATCGAGAAAGAACCGATCAGCAGGAGCAAAAGAGGGCAACAATAACAGGGCTATTATTATTATTGTTGGAAGGTTAAAGTGTGCTCTTGGCAGGTGGTGGTTGATGGACAGACTGTTTAATCCGGATAGTTCTACTAATCCAATTTCAATTTCTCTTATCAAGCCATCCTTGGGAGACGTTAAAGTATATCTCGATAAGTAAATACAGATAGCACACAAAGAACCTGAACGACATTGTTCCCTGTGGAATGCTATTGACGAAAGGGTGACGGATTGCATATCTTTCACAAGCACGTACAGGCTCACATAATAGGTCAGGATTAAATGGATTCGTAGCGGTGGATTCCTAGACGCATTTACGCTGCGCAGTTATGGGAAGATGTTGAAATTTCTTAAGTTTATACGTTTAAAAAACTAAAAAAACAGCAATTGACGTAACTATAGAGTGTACTGATATAACAGCTGTGTATGTGTTCAAAATATAAAAATACCTTCGTTTAAGTGACGTGAAAGGAAGGAGGTATTCCTTGGACAGCAAAAAAAGGTGAAGAGCTTAGAGACTCATCACGTCCCTCAGATTGGGATCCATAAAATGCAAACGCGTTGATATCTTCCTGACGGATACCTGAAGGTTAAGGAGAGAAAGGAAAAGTCAATAACTACAAATGGGGAAAACCAATTGGCACCTTTATTTGTGCGAACCTGCAAATCCAGAAAATCAAATGCTTGTACCTGTCGGATTGTCCTGCATTATACCTGCAAACAAGGGGTCAGAATGAGAGGGTTATTGAAACACGAATATAGAATTAGCTTAGAAAAGAATTGTATACACACACAGATTTGTATAGAAAAACGAGAATTTCTACAAGAATAAAAAATAAAACCAATAAGCCAAAATGAAAGCAAAAGTTGAAGTATAAGCTTGGTTGGAATTCCGAAAATGCCATTCATATCCTTCCTCTCCGTCATATAATTTCCGATTTCCACTTACTTGTGCGGAGGTGAAAAATGTTGCGTGAATGGGTTGTCTAAACTTTATACGCACAAAAAGCAATAATACAATTATATCCTATTATCAAAGACCATTTACAAGAGGAGGAACTCGGAGTCATTGACGGGGGATGATGACCAGCAGCAAGTTCATAACATTGCGCAGTCTCACATCGGTAAGAAGGCGCCATACAAGACACACGCGTGCGCGTTGGGCAATACAACAGATGCACCGTGCAACAAACTGTCCGCTAGTCGTTAAAAGGATTTATACACGCAGCACATTCCTGAACGAGGTGCTATAAACGAGCACAAGCGATTCAGAGAACCATATCGATACATACCGTGCATCATGAGGTGCGTCGTTCGAAATGATAAACTTTAAAGCCCATCAGTTCTGTTGTCAATGAGAAAATGAGGAAAAAAAGCATACAAGAAAGAATCGCACCTATCATGGGAATGTCATGACACAATCAGAAACCAGCAGCAAGAACCACCCAGCTCGTATTGTTGTACAGCAACAGTCAAGTGTGTGTTGCCTGATCTTTGGCGAGTACGTATATCCTTGTATTGTAGCATCATGCACAAGACCGTACCGGTGTATGGAGAATATAAGGGTGGTGGTACACTCCCGCCGTCATCACGAACTCCAAAAACGAGCACGCACGGATACATGTATGCGTCGTCATCAGCCTTATAGACTGGAGTCCCCAGCACCTGTGAATTAGTAATCTATTGTGTATAGTCTCATCGTAATACGATGACGGCTTTAGCTCTGCACGTCAACGGCAGTTTCTCTTGGTGGGCTTATTTTCAATTGTACGGCACGTGACCCGTATTGAAATTGCGTTCTGTTACGTCATACAAGTTTAAACCAGAAAAAAGCATACTTTGGCAAGCTCATATCTATGGTATAGTTGAACTTTCAGATGCTTTGCATTACACACGACTGGAGAATTTATTGCTCTATCCGATCAGCATCACTCGGTTGACCAACGACAACTGTATAGATTCGATAACACCCAAGATGATAGGATATAGAAAATAATCAAAACTTATTCTTAACAAGATTAAGTGAGTTTGAGGTTTACCTAATCGATATTAATCTCCTGTATGCGTTATTGTATAAACGTAGGGCCCTAGGAATCACGCAACCGACAAATAGTTGGCATTGCTGACGTTCTCTTGACATGCCAGAAAAGAAAGTGGATATATTTTCTCGTTCAGGTGAAGTCTATGTCAACAGTACTTGAACATGCTCATCTATTCTATATTAGAACGGATGACACTAACCCTGACTGCTATGCAAATAGCCCATATTGTTAGGAAGCTTTTTAGTGTCCTCAATACCTGTTAAATTCCAAGTTTTAGATACTCGATATTATAAGGACTTCCAGTTGCAACATAAGAGCCGGAAACGAAGGAAAGACATTTTTTTTCCTCTTTTCAAAATGTTTTTATTATTCCTTTTTTTTTTTGCTTCCCCTAATTTTTCATCGTTGCATTCCGATTTGATTTTCTTTTTTGTTATCCTTGTTATTCTTTCCCATCCACAGATTTATAGAAGGGAAGAGAAGAAAAGGTTATGAGAGTTATGACATATTCCTAATACAAGAAAAAGAAAAGAGGAAAGGAAAAGGCCCGGACGTGCGGAATGCTGCGAGTGCCATTATCCACCTATAGAACCCATCCTGGATAGTGCTGTTGCGGCTGCAGCAAAATGAGCCACACGCATTCCTCGACAGCTCATCTGACTGTCGACCCATTGTACCGTGCCAATTGTCCTACTGCTGTGTGTATATATGTGAGCGACTGTCTCTAAGATACCGTTCAACGAGGCCGATTGTGTGAGAGACGGGCAAAGGCAAAGGCTTGGGAGGGCAAATCTATGTACAACGCTGATGTCCCCTATTCTTCTCTCGATGCTTTAGGCTCGGATGAACCTCTAGCTTATTCTATTAGGACTCGGCTGGAGGTCGGGATATAGGATAAGGGAAGGAGAGGAAAAGAGTATGGTGAACCTAAGAAAACGAGGGGATGACGAGGGCTGGCTGAATATAAAAGGTGTGAAAGCTGTAAGATTCAGGATGAGTACAAAATGGGGAAATTACTATACACCTACCTGTCTATCTTTATATGTGAATGAATACGGTGTGTAAAGAAGGAGGGAGGCCTCACCGAGTGTTATTGCTAGTGACACTTTTCTTATACAAAAGTCCCCCAACAGCCCATACGATGATCGCAGGTGTGGGCGATCGTCAACAAGCCGGAAGATTGTCAGCATGCTGTGGCAATATAATAATGACGTTGATGTAATACTAAACGAAGGATATGTATAAGCAATTGTTGATTTTGTCTTGTCTCTGGGTCGTCATGATCCAGCCTCACTGGGGGTGACTTACTATAGATTTGCCAACCGGAATCTCCGTTTACACCCATTCCTACATGATTGCAAATCTCTAACCTCGACTCTCTCGAAAGAAATACACCTCCGCTATCCATCTTTCTTATGAAATTAACACAACATCAGCTACCGCGTCTCTTTGGGCCGTGATGCTGATAACCGTGTCGGAAAATGGGTGAATTCTGCATAGAAATGTCAAAATGTAGAAGAACACCTACGTTAGCCGTCTAATCTATATTGAAAATCTATATTGGACACGTCGTGGGACTCAAAGAACACAAAACAGCGTGGTTTGAACGGATGTGAGACTGTATTAGCATGTTCGGTTGGATATTTTTAATGAATGAACTATAATAAGCTACTCGCGGGATGCCGAGCCGAAAGCAACATATACCCCAGGCTGTCAATGAAAAGCTGTGAGCAGATATGGGATGGAAGCGAGTTCGAACGCTCTTTCCTGATGGGAAATATAGCACCGGGTGGAGGCGAACTCGTTCCGCGTGTGTGTGTCTTCGTGCGTGGATGACTGGTAGGTGGTGTCGAATTACTCAGCCATTTCGAAATACATATACACACGTAGTGTACTACTAGGAAATATTCTTATAGCCTTTTTGTATAAGAAAAAAAATCAAAAAGGGAAACCGGGGCGTTCAGGCTTCCGTGGTACAGCATCCACCTCCGACATGGACGACACTCGTCAACTTGGTTGTCTTCCCTCGTCTCTTTTTGATGATGGCGTCCACTTTCTTCCCTATTTCTCACTTTTCAGTCCCTTTTTTTCATCTGTGGGGGTGACCCTCAATGAGTCGCGATGACTTACTCCCAAACATTCCCATCTCTGTACGGTACATGATGGGTCTCTATACATGGCTGTGCAGGCCTATATTTCACATGCTGAAATTTCGTGGAAGATGGTGCACCATTGTTGGGGGAGACAGACGGACGACAGGGTCCCCCGACCGGAAATTCTACGCCGTCTTGACAGGAGCGCACGCATCATTTACAAATGATTTTGCAGCTCATTTGTCTCGGGTGATACTAAAGGCTCCCCCTTTTTCTTGTGTGTGTTGCTTGGAGATTCAGTGTTATAGGATCCAATGTTTTCCTTTTCAGCGCAAAAAAAGAATACAAGGCATTTAGGAGCTTTTCCGTCTTGTAAAAATGAAAAACAAACAGAAAAACCAATACAGTTGATAAAGAATCTAGCGTGGTACGGCACGTATAGCAGTATGAAACGTCCCAAAATCTTCTTTCAATCCAATAAAGAGCCTGTTTATAACGTACTCTGTTACACTGATGAGTATACAAACAGGGTAAAAAGTATGAGCTGTTTGAAACTTTGAAATGAATATTTTTCTTCTCGTTTCAAAATATTATAGTGCACAGCCTAGGCCAAATATACATGCGTAAACACAGATTTTTGAAAGAGGGGCCATATTTTTAAGAGGGTATTTAGGCATTTTTTTTGTTTGAAAAATAAACAAACTAAAAACATGTAAAACTCTAAAAATTTATGTGGGCGTTATTCGCAAGGCTTAAAAAAAAACTTGAAAATCGTTACCACTTTGTCTGGGGGGTGTACATTTTGGGGTAATAAACGTTTTCATTACATACAGTACGGTACTAGTTTATTTCTACGATTTTTAAATCTATTACATCTTCATGCCGAAAAGGACCATTAGTCTTCACGCTGATTTCACGAACAACATCGGGCATAGCTGCCATCTAGGAGCAATGCAGTAGCTACGTCCCCGTCTGATCCCGAAAATGTAGCTTAATAACGATGCAATCGTCAGATAACACCGTTATCCTGTAATGTAAAACAACAAAAGCACTGTAATACATGTTCCACATAAATGTAGAAAAATATGCTAACCTCTATTAGAATCCAACGTTAGTCCGTGATGTAGTCCCGAAGTACCGGTACTGTCGAAGGAGGCATAAGGACGTTTTCTGCTTCTGAACGTCCAATTGATTCTCGCGGTTGATTTCTGGAAGTGTATTTTGTGGCAGCTAGATGGCTATCTCTTGGTTGAACATCTGAAAATTCCCCAATATTTTGGACCCTCCCCCACCTACCCCTCCACCCACTGATGGCGTCGTACTCCCGCGTCGGTTGCCTGTCAATCACGCACAACAGATTCAGCGCGTGATTGACCCAATACTTTATCGCTTATCATCGTACTGGAGCTGACCTGTAACTCGTCAAAATAGGTGCGAATTCCACTAGATTATTATGAAAGTATAAACTTTAGTCTTTGGAGAGCAACCGACTGCAATTCGTACGGCATGTTTGTACAAACAGCCTTTCTTAAGACGAAAAAAAAATAATCCTATTTATTTAGAATCGTTTCAAATTAGAAAACACGGATGGTAACGACATAATGACAACGACGTGACATAGTTATGCATGCGCGTGCCAGCGTTCAGCTCTCGCGTGTCTGATGGCTTCATGTTTACTACGTGTTTACTATCCCTCGGCTGTCTTGTTTACATACAGTAGCCTAAGTTGTATAAGCTATGTATACTATAGCTACGGTGGTCTGATCGTTCATTAAACCTCCGCCGCATTCCCCGCCTGCTTCCATCATTCCGCACATAGCAGAGCCCGCTCACCTCTCTAATACCAGCAATTTAACACTTCCGCTGGATTCCAACGTGTCGCAAATGTCAATTATCAAAATACATGAGCAAAGCTAAATGTCTTCATCAAATGAATGCCTATACATTCTTATTCTTTTTGTTATGCGCCCAGCCCAGCCGGCAACACCCGACGTGATACGTCAGTCCTTTTTATTTCTTTTGCCTTTGTCTCCACCCCCGCAGTATCCTAGGTTCTCTTTTAAGAAAAGCCAAACAAAAAATAAGAACAAGAGCGCAACAGTCTTTTCCATGTTTGCCCATAATACGTTTCAGTTGTGGTGTACGTATCCTGTATATAACCAATCAATACATATATGAATGGCTGCATTTTGTGTTTCTGTTACTATACACGGCCGCATTGCCTTTCGGGATTCTATCTATATCTTTTCCATTGCCAGTCAACAAGTCTGTTTATGACGATTGTTTATATGCTTGCTTTTACCCTGCCTCAAACGTCCATACCGCATATACCCATGCCGGGAGTTCGCCTAATAGGAGCCCTCCCCGACGTTGTGCTGCACTTTGTTCCATCCAGCAGCCCTTTGCTTTGCTTGGCCTGTTCGTCTTATTATATTCTCGAAGCGTATAGTGGCTTCAAATCATCCCCAAATGGCCATGTTTTCTTTTCTGCTTCGTCAAGTAAAGAAATAAAAATTTGAGCCCATCCATTCAGCCAGGCCAGTCTATATTGGACGACTCATTCGCGGCGCCCGCCCCCCTTTTTGTTTTTTGAAGAAAAAAAAAAACAAAACGAAAACAATAAGAAAAAGGTCCTCACACACAGCCGTTTTTCTATAGCCTATTAGATAGACGTCGGATGCGGACTGTACTAAACAGGAGCGGATTGGTTGGAGGGGATAGTTGAACGGAGAGAAGAGCGCTGAGAACGGCGATGGTTGTCATAATTATATTGAGGGGCTCTAAAAACAGCAGCATGCAAACTAGTTGAAGAAGAAGACGGACAAGAGAACCAACAACAGGACAAGAAGAAGGGGGAAAAAAGTGAGAAAAAAAAGGGACGGGCGCATCGGGATCCACAATTACGCGGAAAACTGGAAGGCGGCGGCGATAGGGTGAGGCGCGGACAAAGCAGCATCCAGCGGCACTATGTGCCCATGCGGTGTCCATCTGCTGGAGCCTGCCGATGATGTAGCTTGATGGGTGGTGCCCACACATTGCACCACCATCTTTCATCATCCGCTTTCATAAATATGGTCTTGGATAAAGATAGCAAAATTGAACTAGGCCATTAGACTCAGCCATCGCCCTCATACAATTCGGCCAATAAACAAGCTTGATTGCGAGTGAATATAGAGTGGCAACTACGTCGCAGTACCATACACAAAAGAATGCATTCAAGGGGTTAGCTTATTATTAGACTATTTAAGGGAACTCTTGTCTGTGAATTGTTAGAACACCAATGTAGAGGAATCGCTCTAAATTGGTATAATGTGCGGTCCAATCGAAATTCCCTCAATTTGCCACCGAGACGTCGGAAATGGCCTGAATAGCGAAAACCGCTGGCGAAACGGTTGGGGCATCTGATCTCGACAATGTACTAAAAATCTCGCCGTTTCCTCTTACGTGTTGCTGTTAAATTGATGGCTCGATAGGTGTTGAATAAGCGGGTCGCTTCGACGGCTAAACAGTATAATAATAGCCCTCATTGAGGCGACGACGGCGGCAATTGTCTTGGTCTCGTCGTCTCCAAGGCGCGCCCATTTGACATCGACGTGCTAGGCTACAGGCTTCTAATGTTACTTCCAGTAAGTTCATAATGATCAGTGGCAATTCCAGCCAAAATAATGTATGGAGAAATCTCTCGTGAATGTTGTGTTTTCTTACTGTTTTCATTATGCTATCTGTCTAGTTGTAGTTTTTCGTCGAATAGCTAAATAAATTATAGCGCACCGTTGGTGTAAAACACCTATAGCGAATGTTTATCATCGTTTGAATTTTGCAGTCAAACACCGGTAAGATAAATACGTGAATCACTCTGCAAGCTCCACGGCTTTCTCCATGTGTAAAACTGATAAATCAGCAGTCTAGTTTCACTCGACCCGTTGATGTTACACCGAAATCAAAATGAAATGCGATATCCTAATGAGATGGCTAATCTATATACACACAGTTATTTTCGTTCTTTTTATTTTTAGTTCGTTCTTTGTTTTTTAACTTTCTTAAAGGGGATGGCTTGAGAGAGATTCAATTTCAAGATTTTCATCATTCTCTTTTTTCTGAAAAAGAAAAAGGACAAATCTTTTTTCGTTCCACATGGTCGATGATTTCTTCTGAAACAATTTCCTTTCCTTTTTTTTAGAAAAGTCGTCAAAACGGGTGTAGTGAGGATGGCAAGGATGGCCTGGATAATGTCAGCCGTCGATGGTGTTGAGAAGCTAAAGGCTACTATGCACGACAACGTAAAGGGAACTCGCATGCCGGTCACCCTTTGAGTTATAAAGCTATAGTTGAAAAAAAAAATTTAGGCCAAGAACGGCCACAATATTTTTCAGACAAAATTTCAATCTTGAACAGAAGGTAGATAACTGCAGTTAGAATTTAAACCATATCAGAATTGCGCCGAAGGAATCAATTAGTCTCATTATTGTTTTCTTTTTAGTAGTTCAAGGAATTGATAAGGCTTATGGCCGTTGTATTGCGGCAAACAAATCCATACGGAGCAATCGGAGCATAGACTAATAGGCTATCAAAAAGGGTTCGAATGTCCAAGGAAAAAAACAAAACAAAGAAGTACACCACGAAATGAAATGAACGTTGGGGCGTATGTACACGTACAAATCTATATAAGGAAAAGGATTGCTAATGCCATAATGTGACACAATTTCCTTTACCTTTCATCTTGTCGTCTGATAGCTAACACGACATTTTTATGTAGGCACATTTGAATTGGTTACACTTAAATGTGTGTGACCACTGAGTTAAATTTATTATAACATTATTACAATGATAAGTATTCAATCAAACGGCATATTACTGGTTGAGTCATCTGAAATATATACGGACTAGCGCAATACCCATCATCATCATAAGGCCCCATGTGATATTGGCGAGAACAAGGTCAGAGTGCATCAATTTCGATGTTATGGCACAGAAGCGGCAATAGCATAAATAATAATTTCATCAATAACTGTTGTGATGTGTCGTCATGCAGAAAAAGGATTCGTCCACTTAGTGACCAGATAATATGTCGATACTGGTAGAATTCATCGTTGTGTATGGAGGCCTTTATATGTACATTTGGAAGTGGTTGCTAACGTTCAAAGGCCTAAAAAGATGAAGGCCTTGTTGGTATTTCGTCTTGAAATCTGCACCTGTACAACAAAGAAAGAAGAAAATGAATCATCCATTGTGTTTGTAACAAGTTGCTATTCAACTAATCAACCACGTTATAATGCCAAACTATTTCTATTCCGTGTTCATTTGACACAAGCTGAAAAACAAAAAAAAAAATAGGAAACTGCTTTAGACCCATCAGATCCCCAGATATATACTTCAGTGCATCAGTACCAGTGGTAGGAATATGGGAATGGCCTTGCTGGCTATATGCGGTCGCTGGGGTCAAGTGCGGCTGCCGTTCCGATATAACAGAGGACTATACGTCTATACTATATCAACTGGCATAGGGGCATCAGCACTTTGCTCCTTTAGGAGGGAGAACGCATCCTATACGCGAGGACTAATAGAAAGGGACAGAAACGTAAGACTATATGGCACAGAGAGATGACGTGTTGAAACATTTGCGGTCGACAGGGTCACGCGCACTGCTCCTTGTCAACCTGATGGAACCGCAACTCGACCGGATTGCAACTAAAACCTCCCCAAGCGACCCGCTGAGCGCAAAAAAAGCAGTAGCAATACAGAGCAAAATAGCAACCACCCCTAGGCCTAGTCCTTCTATGTCCATAACGTAACATTTATGCATCACGTAAAAAAAAATAAAGACGTGAAGGAAGAAAAATACGAAGCAAGTCGAACATGGGAGCTCGGGGCAAGAAGGAAAAAATAGAAGAAGGATATAAGTCATCGACCATTGCACATTGACTTTGACTGCGCTATTCTCACGTCACTTGCGCTACTTGCTGAACGGAACGGGTCGCATGGGTCGCTAGGGTCGTCAAAGGATACAGCTGATATCTTATAGCTATTGGCCCTATATACTAGTTGTAGAGTGAAATCCCATGTAGGGCTGTATCGCTACATAGCCACAGACGAAACTGAAACCGCAGCAACAGTGGGTTGTGTAAAAATTTTCAACTTTTTAGCAGTTGCCATGTATGTTATATAGGCATATATATCTCTCGCCCTATATAGCTATATCATGTTGACTAACACACAGAGCCACGCAACAAGGGGCGACTAGTTCCCACGAATGTTACGCCCGCTTATTATTGGTCTACATACATGGCGTAAATAGCAAACTTATAGCCTTCGCTCATCGCTTGGGTCGACTCCGCCACTGTCACACTAATTGAAGTGAGGACGGTTATCGGCGTTTAGGCTCTGAAATAAACCTCATCATCTTCATATCTCGGTGATGCGCAGTCTCACACTTTGTTCTTAAAAAAAAGGGGGATCCTCATAAGTCGGCAACTAAGTGTTAAAGAAAGAAAATGGACCAAAAGCTTCCCTCATTTGCCGCTCAGTTTGCCCACAGATGTATGATTAGGGTGACTATAGCTATATATCCCAACTAACCGGAGCCTTTTCCCTTCAATAAAAAATCGCGACAGACAATGCCGACAGGAAGTTTTAGGTCGAACATTCTCAGCGGAATCATCACAGAACAATTTGTAGTAGCTCGTTTGTATGCATAGATTAGCAATAGAGTTTCTGCTAGCAACTGAAGACGCTATCGTTCAGAAAGCTTAGTTTAAAATCGAGACAGAAGAATGATTGTACAGATAAGCAAATCCAAAGTAAATGCCTCTTTACCTGTTTATGCTGAGGATGCATTGGCATGACGATTCGAAGAGCGGATGAGTATGCAAAATATTTTACGGACGCAGTGAAGAAATAACAAGTTGATAGAAAACAACTGTACGAAGATAACTAGAGGACGTAGTTGCTAGTCGCTCCACCC
This sequence comes from Daphnia sinensis, assembly GCA_013167095.2. NCBI lineage: Eukaryota > Metazoa > Arthropoda > Branchiopoda > Diplostraca > Daphniidae > Daphnia > Daphnia sinensis. The sequence goes on along the minus strand of CM023188.1, from coordinate 1,176,838 downwards.
GTTTCTCGGCCGCGATAATAGGCGTTGTAGCTCACCGTCCACGGATCTAAAGCCAATCAAATTGAGCCAACCAACCAGATGAAATAACTGAGTTCTTTTGATAATCGTCAGTGATTTATTACCTGACGAGAGGGGGATGTCGACCACCGCTTCCATGGCCTGCAAATTGGCCGTGGTGTAACTACCGTCGGCACTTGCTACCAGGCCATTCTCCTGATGATGTTGTTGATGGTGATGTATGTGGATTGACGACGCCGACGACGCCGGACTCATATTATGCGGAGTCTTACTCGTCGTGTAGGCCTGTTGATGGACTATACCTCCCGAACTGCTCGTGCAATTCGACGATAGGCTCGTCATACCGTGATGATGGTAATGCATTGCGGTGCTGTTGGACGTCGAAGCAGCAGCGGCCGCCGCAGCAGCCGCCGCAGCCGCTGCAGCTGCGGCTGCTGCGGCGTTTGTAGTCCAATCGCACGCCGGTGAGGACGTCGTTGGGCTGAGATTGCTCTGGCCAATAACCGACGACGTCGACGTGACCACCACCCCACCGCCGCTATTGGTGCCGTAATAATCTGCGCCGTTATTGCAGCTGGTCAGGTAACCTCCGCTACCTGAGCTGCTGTACGCGTTGCTGTAATGTTGCTGCACAATCGACGACGCTGACGAACCGTTGTACGAACAACTCGGATGCAAACTACTGTAGTCCGGCTGATGTTGACTGAGTTGGCCGAGTCCCGAAGAACAACTGGATTGCTGATGTTGTTGTTGCTGAGACTGCTGTTGCTGGGACAATAGCGATTGTTGTTGCTGCTGAAGATCATAAGTCGGCGCACCAGAATTGGCCAGCGCGAGATGAGCGGCCGAAGCGGCGGCTGCCGCCGTCACCGATGCCGGATTGATTCCATTCTGGAAGAAACTGTGATACGGTTTAAGGGCTTGGCATTTGCGCCGGAAACCCCTCGGCCTTCGTCTGAAGCTACCCTCTTCAAACATGAACTCAGAGGCAGGATCGATGGTCCAGTAGTGACCTTTGCCCGGCCGGCCCAAGCCCTTTGGCAACTTGATGAAACACTCGTTGAGCGAGAGATTGTGACGCACCGAATTCTTCCAGCCCTGGTACGATCCGCGGAAGAAAGGGAAACGCTGTTGCAGGAATTGGTAGATCTCGCTCAATGTCAAGCGTTTGCTAGCCGAACTCTGGATGGCCATGACGATTAAAGCGATGTAAGAGTATGGCGGCTTCTCTTGTCGTCTCACTCCCGACGCCGCCGTCGTCGACGATGAGGACGCCGATCCTCCAACGGCGGCGTTTCCGTTTCCGGACGATGAAGATGATGATTTCTTGCTATTGCTGCTTGAACCGTTGTTGTTGGTACCGTTACCTGTGCTCGTGTTGTTACTCGATCCCGTACCTGTCCCGCTGGAGGCCGATATCGGAGCGGCGCTCACCGTCGTGATTTTGTCCTCGCTGCTATCGGCTAACGAACTTTCAACCGACGGTTGTTGCTGATGCAATTGTTGTTGATGGTGGAGAAGATGATGATGATGGTGACCACTAATCATGTTCGAATGATGCTGCTGCATCAGATCCTGAAGTGCCGCTGCCGACGATGAGGCGCTAGTCGGACTCAGGTGTTCCATGATCATCAGCGGGTGGTGATGGTGGTGCGGCGGCAAACAAGCGGACGACGATGCTTCGACGTGTTCTAACTTCATCATAGCTTATGTCTTTCTCGGTAATAATTCGAAATAAGCTCGATGCACACAAATATTCGAGAGAGATCGGTTAGAGTCACAATGTCACTTAGGATTGATTCGAGTTAAATCATCAGCAAGGGAGGAACAAATTGCAAACGGGGAATTTTTGGAAAACGAGGAGGCCTCACTGAATGTGTGTCCGCTACTCCCGGAGCGTGACGATGTACAGCAGCACAGACTGGAGAGTGCCCTCTCGATATATGTGTAAAAGTTTAAAGAGCAAGCAGAAAAGCGCGCGGACGATAGAGAGTGAAAGAGAGAGAGAGAGAGAGACAAGAACTCTAAAGTCAAAATGAAAAGGAAAAGTATATAGGACTATAGTGGATCTGACACTGGCGAGGCGCCATGCCCACCCTTCTCCTCCGATTTTGCTTCTTATCCCTCCTCCTGTTTTCTTGCCTCCCCCTCCTCCTGATGTTGGCCGGCTCCAGCCAGTTCCAGCATGTCGAACTTCCAACTCCTGCCATGAAACCATCCATCCCAAGAACGGCGGACGACGACGAGTTCCCTTTTTTTTTCGTGGAAAAAGAGGCGGGGTCAAAACTTGACGAGATGACCCCGTCCATCGGTCCTCGTGAAGCGGAACAAATCCAACTTCATCGCCAGCCAGTCAGATGTTGCGCGGCCCAACCCGACGCGCGCGCGGCATCACGGCGCATCGCCGGCCAAGGGATCGCGCGTTCACGCACCAGTGCGGCGTGCAACCGGCGCAAACCATTAGGCGGCGTTCAAACGCCTTCAATGCAAATGAAAGAAATCGCGAACATTAAAGAGTGAAAAACAAAAAGGAAGAAGAATTAAAGAACGGGGATAGGGTATGTTGAGTTGACGGTCACGGAAATCAGACGAGGCAATCAACACCATATACATGTGTACATCCCAATCAAGCTGTACGGCTGCCGAAGCAAACACTGTCGTTATGAGGGGCCTTGTTTTATCAATGACAGAGGCATGCGCACAATCTTTTTTTTTTTTTTTAGTCTGGCTGATGCGCGTGTGTGTCTCTGTGATGATCTCGGCCCTGTCCGATGTCTCTCCTTTCTCCCGATATACATATATAGAGCCAGCACAACTACTGATAACCGCTCGGTGGGTATTACGTTCCTTTCTTTATCGTTTTCTCTGTACTCTACCCCATCATCTCACTTTTCTTTCCTCTTTCTCTCTCCTTTCTATTTTTTTTCTTTTTTCTTTTGGTTTTGCCCGACTCTTCATCATCGACGGATCGGGCGTATCTGTTGGGACTTTATCTTTCCATCTCTCGTCGGCAGTTGTCTTATTGATTCAAGAGCAAGGAGACTAGTCCCATCTGCTGTCCCCAACCCGCTTTTATTCTGATATATCTGGTACACGTACAAACGCAAAATAAATTGTGGCGTGACTTACTCATTTACAACGAGCTAATAATGGAATGTGTTGAGACAAAAAGTGATAAGAGGCAATCGTTTCATAACAACTAATCGCACACATATTTAAAGCCAGATATCAGCACTGATTGCTGTATGTTGCTGATGCTATTATTAAGTTGCGAATGGACATAAAAGGAGTGGCCAAAAGTCACGAGGGATGTAATAATAGGATAGGAGACGCGCTATTGCACATGAGCTGTTGATCAGATCGGTTCGGCCGCAGCATGAATGCTAGCTTCGGAAGAAAAACAGCACCAAAGCGGCGTGTTGGTGCTGCTGGCGGCGGCATACAGGACTACAGGAGTGATGACAGGACATTGGACAGTGGCATCTTTTTCTTCTTGGCGTCTTTTTTAACTTGTCGATCCTCTTCTTCTTTTACCATACACCCCTCACGCCCTCTTCCACCTTCTTCTTCTTTGGATGGCTGCTGGTATTCCTCCTGCCTCTTCAAAATGCTGTCATCATCAGCTCGCTGCCCTCATTGTCCCTTAAGTTTACAGTCCTTATAGCCTTGCTTCCTTTTCTTTCTGGATTTAGCAGTCGCTCACTACCACCAGGACTAAAACTGGATGGTACGCCGTTCATTCGTTCCGGCGTGTCTGTCGGCAAAAGGCGCAAGTAGCAGAAGCATCCGTCCTATTTCTCTCTCTCTCTCATTCCTGCACATCGGTCGGCTCTCCGCATGGTGGCATGGCTCGTCCTGTTTACACGACAACTCGACCGAGCTGTTGCGTCCGAAAAAGACAGCGAGAAAAGAAAGAGAGAGACGAAACAGCACAGACGCAGAGAGTGGGGGCCAGCTATATAATGGTTCTTTTACAGTTCATCCTTTTTCAGGAGTCTGGAAAGCTGGAGGAAAAAAAAAAAAAACCCAAAAGGAAAACGACGAGAAAATAAAAACGATCTGCTTCGTCCAGCAACGGCAGCATCCGTGGGAGGACGATGCTGGCCATGTGTATGTCGGCCGCAGCTTCATCACCTGATAGTGTCGAGCAGCGTATCAGCGCAATAGCAACATCGTCATGCGTAACAGTCGTATAGGAGGGTCAGCCAATCGCTGGTGTAGCTTTAAACCCTATGATCGCCATGTAGCTATAGAGGTCAGATATCTCTACGCATCTCTCTCATCCTCTTTCACTTTTTTCTTTTTAAATTTTGTTTCTTTATTTTATTTTTTTCTTGGCTTACTCTTTTTTTCCCCTGTGACTCTTATAAGTTATAACCCACCCTCTTCATGGCCGCCTGCTTGCTGTCCGCGCGTGCAATCTGGACTTTTTCCATCGTTCAGTTCGTTATATATCGCAGCAGCAACACACATCACGATCCGACGCTGCTGGCTAGCCATCTTCCTTTTTAAACATTAAACGTTAAAAAAAAAGCGCAAGAAAACGAAGAATTTAACTCTAGCCGTTTTCTATACATACAGTTTGATGATATGTACGATCGGGAACTTAATCAAGGACGTTTGCTTTGTTGCATCATGTACGTCTTCGATCCAAACATTATACAACTTCCAATATTGAGTTAACGTAAAGTACGGGACTACGCTACATTGCTCTTTTCTTGCTCGTCGTTTGAATAGATTTAGAATCAGATGAAGAATGAATTGACAGGCAGACCTTTTTCGTGTTGGGAAACTAACACTTGAATGAATACCATCGAATCCACTTGATGGTTGCTGCTGCTGGCGGGTGATAGATAGGCTAATGATGGGCAAACGCTCGTGCCTGCACCGGCTTTAGATGTTCATACGCCATTTGTGTGGCACTTGAAATCTTCACTCGGTTCAGTCAAGTCAAGTAAGTATTTTCGAAGGCATGAACGTATGGAATGGGATGAAGCGGAAGTATACGAACTTTCATTCAAAATGAGATCGGGTAAATGGATCGTCGGCTGTACCGTCTTTGAAATCATTTTATTTGGAAAATAGGATACGTTTGCTTGGTGCCTTCATTCTCTATATCTAGCCCACCTTATATAGACGCATGTGTTTTTTGCGCACCAATGCGCAACAGTGAACGTATATACCGTAATACGCAGTAGCCTGGCTTCTTAAAGAGTTTGCAAAAGGAAAAAGGAAAGAAATACTGAGTGTTCCACCATCAACGTGACGGGCTGGGCCGTTCCTTGCACGGAGGCGAGCTGGATTGAGTCATCAACACGGCGGATGAATCAATGGATGACCGTGGCTCGACAATAATGGCACAAATGTTAATGATAAGGTGTTGCGACAGGTCTTGTGCATGGTAGGTGTCATAGATAGGACAAGATCTCTTATTGCAATGATTCGAATAATTGGATGTTGCTAGAGCATCGATTCGAAAGTATTTGCTCCGGTATAGGATAGTTCAGTTTTCTCACTGTCGTCACATTCTTCCTCCTTTTTTTCTTTTTAAATTTGTAAATTTTTTCGCTTCACTTTCTTCCGTAACTCTCCTATTTATAGAGAGGGTTTAGGGGTTGTTTGTTGACCCATCACACTGGGCTTGAAGGCCGGAGCCGGCCCGCGAGCCAGTGGTGAACATCATGTCCCAGCCATGTTGTTTACACAAAAGGAGAGCAAAAGCAAGAGAGCGCCGGAGAGAGGGCTGATGGCAAGATAGAAAAGAGAGACGAGATGGATGAAATGCAATTGCGAGTGACCAGTTCTGCGGAGGCTGGAACGGAGCAAGCTTTACCGTAATATGCCAAATAAGATATAGCATCTGGCCGATGCATACGGTTAAAAAAAAGAAGAGTGTTGTGTATATGTAAGAACATAACGCAATGGTGTTTCGACATGACACTTCCACTGACCGAGAGGTTGAAATGAGGGACCAGAAAGCTGGGTGTAAAATCCAGAAGCAAGAAAGGACACATACTATACATGCTTGCACCAGAACAAAGTGTCATGAAAAACTATTATGTTCGTACATGGCTAATCTTTACATGCAGCCCAGAAGCTGAGTGAGAAGCTGACTTTAAAAACGAATCATTAGTTATCCAAGCCAGCAGTAGAAAAGAAAACACATCAATTTGTGTAAACTAAAAGGAGCGACTCATCATATGCTTGTTGAAACAACTTGTACAGACAGTGAGGCGACCAAAGTCAACCCATCATGAAACATAATGAGTCTCGAGTCGACAAAATTGGGCTTCCGCCCTTCCATTAGCACATGCAGCAATACACTAACATCAGAACGGCCCTGTATACATAATAAGGGGAACCAGCAAGCTTGAATTCTCTTTGACAGACAGTTTAGGGTCTTATAACCCGCTGCCTTGTTCTCTTCTACGCTGCTTTCTCTTTCTTCTAAGGTTCACGTCTTCCGATGACATGAATATTATTTTTATGACCACCTATCAAGTTGTTGGCTTCTGTAGATTTGCTTGTGTAAATCGCGCGTCCATTTTTCAGCCATCATTAAGATAAACGCAAGGATTTATGTAATTTTCAGCTTCGTGTTCAATAGGTTACTTCTCAATATTTGGATCATATTAACGTATGGCGTGGAATGTTTGATTTAGATTGCATCACATATGGCTGTGCGAAGACCTAATGATCTTCATTCGTTCACAAATTTTCGATTCCTTGACGTGTTTATTTCTAAACGTGCTAAATAATGATACAAGATAGTAACACTTCCTCAACTAGTGTTAGGGTATTACAATTTTGTTTTCGTTTCGCTAAAGAATAAGAGCAAAACATGTTTTGGGTTTCTCTGCTTATATACGTAAACTCCACTAAATAGAAAAACAACAAAGAATTGGCCTTACACATCAAAAATCCTGCAAAATCTTTGTGGTGGTGGTGAAGTAATAGTGACAAAATAAGGCAAAGGGAAGAAAACTCTGTAGTGGCAATGCATCCTTATTTATGGAACAAGAAGAGGAAACGGTAAAAATTACTGGAGCTCGCGGCTTCAAGCTGATGTTCTGGCGAACGCAGATGAAACGGCTGCTGATGGTTGCTGGAAGACGCTGCCACTCTTAGATCAACAATCAAATGCTGATGCCTTGGCTCTGTCTTGGAAGGAAAAGGGAGCACTGCAAGACACAGAGAAAAAGAGACAAAGAAAGAGAGACAAAAAGAGGCACCGAGTATAAAAAGAACTCTCACTTAACTTAAAAACATAGTCTAATGCTTTAAATATTTCCGGCAAAGGTACAGCGACTTTATTTTATACAGGAATTTTAAGGGATTGCCATCGATGCAGAGTGACTATGAATTGTACTTGCTGAAATTAAAAAATTAAGCCATCAATCCCACTTTTCTGTTGATAATTAAATCGACATAGTAAAGGTCGTTGGCCGTTGAAAAAACACAAAGGTCTTCGATGTGATGCAAGAACTATGCGCGTACAAGCATGCTGGCTGACAGAGAAAACATTGACAAAACGAAAGGGATGGAGGAATCCAGCAGCATCCATGGGCGACATCACTGATGTGGGTCTCGAACAAGCTCGCGTCTTTTTGGAACAGAACACGGTGCCTAACGGATTTATTTATCTTGTAATGGCAGACGCTGGGATGGGCCATGCGTTTTTCCACTGCCTTCAGACATCGGAGACCTTTGGGTCTCCAGAACGGTAACTACGACCTTTGGGTATTGTGATAAGAATTCGACACCCCGCGTTGCTGCTCTTGACGAGACGACGGCCAGCCTCGCTGATGGTCTTATTTTCATTTGAAAAGGTGTATACACCAGTGTACCAAGTGTGGTCGCCGTTTAAGGCCAATACCACACATAAGGAATCAGACACGGTCACTAGGGGGTGATAGTTGTCGTCGACTTAGTTTGAAATAACAATAGTCTAAACAAAATAACATTATGGAAAGGGAAGAAAATATGGAAAAAACCATATCGAGTTGCGGTAAACCGGGATTTTCAAGAGAAAAGGGACCGCGGACCACCCGTGTTATGTTGGCGGCGATTGTCGATCTGCTCCGCACTATACGCTACAATGTTATATGGCCAAAGAAAAAGAACGGAAAGCGAGGATGTCATTGTGAAATGGAGTAAAAGTACGGAGGCTTGGGCACTGCGTTTACTCCAGCAGTCCCAGAGCAGATTGTCATCCTGCAGTTCAGAGGTCAGAAGATTTGTTAAAAGCAACCATTTGTTAAAAAATCTTCAAAACGTAAGCTCCTACGTTTTTTAGGAGGCCCGAATGGCTGACGTTTATTAAAATTGAGCCCTTTTATCATACTCCTTTTGCATTATTCCTTTCATATCACACACACTTTATCTTCAGAAGTTCAGATACGCTAGTCAATATTTTGAGTTGTTAAAAAAAAATGTCTGGCTACAGGGACAAATTCGCATTTCTATGCTTACATTATACCAAAATGGCACGTAAATCAAGTAATTGCTTTTTACCAGGTTGAAATCGAAAAGTGAGGGAAAATTAATTGAAAAACCCCACCTGCTGGCAATTTTTAGAAGCTTTATGGACAATAACAATGAAAAATCAGAAAAAATACAAGTTAAATTTCTTGTTAGAAACTTAGCTCCGAGACATGATTAGGGGCGTAACGTCTGGTATCAGTTGCATTATTGCTAGCTCTGGTATTCCAAAAAAGGCATTTCAGTCTGATATATCTCGGTCGAAAGTCTACTTCCCTCGTCATCATACACAAGTACGACAGCTTTGTTCAAAGGAACTATTCAAACGCTCGGCTGTTGTTGACAGACTGTTGTGGCGAAACTTACGACGCTCCGCAACCACCGTCGTACTTGGCAAACGTCATTTTGACAACTTGATCCTTTCACGAAATTCTTCAAGTCGTTCAACAATGAGTCGACATTTCTCACTAGGAGAGGGTACTCTTCAGGTGCCAATGGATTTATTTGCACTTAACCGAAATCGTTTATGCAAAAGCTTAAAGGACCTACCTAAAACACCAAAGAACAGTGTTGTAATTTTACAAGGTGGTCAGGGAGTGCCTCGTTATTGCACTGATGTTGAGTATCTTTTTCGCCAGGTATTTCTAGTGATTTATCAGTTGTGTATTAATCTACATACTTAAATTATTTTAATTACATTATAGGAGTCTTTCTTTCACTGGGCTTTTGGTGTTATAGAACCAGATTTCTATGGGGCCATTGAAGTTGACTCTGAAACATCACATCTCTTCATCCCTAAATATCCAGAGGCTTATGCAGTGTGGATGGGCAAAATATTTGATTGTGAACACTATAAACAAAAGTATGGAGTTGATCATGTTCACTACGTTGAAGAGGCAAGTTGGCAGATGTATTTACATATATGACTATATTGAAGTGCTAGGATCAAATTTTGCTTTTCATTTAGATGGCAATGATTCTAGAAAATGCTAAAGCAGAAATGGTGCTCACATTGGTAAGTTTTGAAAAATACACCATTTAATTTAACAAAATTTATAAACCGTTGCTAATGAACTTTAGAAAGGAATGAACACCGATAGTAACCTATGGACCCGCGAAGCCGTATTTGAAGGAATGAGCAAGTACGTATATGTGTTATGTCATAGACTGATGCAGTCTCACTGAAAAACAAAGATAACCTTGTTTGCATTGTAGGTTCAAGATCGATAATGAGCTGTTGCATCCTGTCATCGTTGAATGGTAAGTTGCCTTTTGGTTATAAACCGTGATAGGCTTTAGGCTATGGAAACATTTGCACAACCAATCGTTTGTTTCGATATCGAGTTGCTGAACCTTATTGTTCTAGCAGACGATGTCTGTAAACAGTGAAGAGGTAGGAATCCGTCATGTTTTGCAGCACGAATTCGAAAGTCTTGTTATATAAGTAGAGAGTTTGCATAAAAGAGTCTCTTAATAAGAGACAGCAATGGCACTAGTTCTTCAAAATTACACCCGTTGGTTCATGTCAACAATCAAACTTGCATCACGGGTTAGTACAACAGGCAAAACTAAAAGGTGGTGTAGCCATGATAGTCCTCCTCCTAGCCAACAGTTCGGCCATTCTGTGATTCTTCTTCAAGACGGTTTAAACATTGAAGAACTTCCTATTGCAGTAAGGAGAGCCAATAATCAATTTCTACAAATGAGGTTGAATAGTAATTTTGATCTCCAGAACAACTCTACATCCACAAAAATTATTTCTTCTGATTCTATCTTCAAAAAGTGTCAAAATCCTGAAGCAGTAATTTCCAAATTGGATGAATTCAATATCGATGAAGTTTCCGCTCTGCTTGCTTATCATGCCTTGGCCAAATTATCTGAATTAGGAATGAATAATGAATATCGCAATCAAGGTGCAGAACTAGACAAGTCTTTCACCACTGATTCTGTACTCCTGCAACTAGGAAACATAATTTGCAAATCTGGAACAACTGATCATTTAATTGGAAGCATGAAATTAATTCTCTTGCCTTCATTTCCTGGCAGAATTGGCTCTTTAAGGAAACTGTTAGCTGAACAGTGCCTTAATCGAGTACTTGATAACATGTGCAACATTGTTCAAGTGTGTCAAGTAATCGAAATTTTCTCCGCCATGTCACAGCAATTGTGGGCCGATAAATGCTGGGTTGGGCTGATGGGCCGAAAAATTGACGAAGCCGACATCGTAAGAGTTTTCAAAATTTTACCACTTCTGAAAGAAAGTCAACGGGCAGTCTTCAACCATCTAGAGAGATTAGTGGCTGCTGACGTGAACTTGCCAGAAGAGAGAAGTGTCCTAGAAATTTTGGCCATTGTAGACGAGCTTAGATTACCTCACAGACGGATTTGCCTCCGTATGTCTAAATGGATGAGACTAAATCTCCATATTATGACTGAAGATGGGATAACAAAGATGTTGGTGTTGTGCCGCCGTTTGGACTATTCTGATCCGCACTTGGTCCAAGCAATGGAACGATTCTTCAAATCCAGGACAAGCGGAGTGCAAGAAGAATTGATAGTAGCAGCATCGAATTATTTTCGCCACTTCCAGATGTGTCCCACCGTAATTTTAAACGTGGTAGCAAACAGTTTTTCCCGTCTAGGTCATAAAAAATTGAATGTTCAGACTGTTGAAGCCGTCTTGACAGCTTTTGGCGTGCTCGATTTTCATCCTGAGAATGATTACGCATTCTGGTCAGCTGTTGAAGAAGCTATCGACAAAAGACTTATTGAATTTCGACCGGAATCGCTTTTGGACGTATTCTTGTCGTGCATTTACCTTCAGCGTTATCCATTAAACTTCGTCCCCCGACTTTTCTCTTCGCACTTCATTCATCGGTTGCATAGCCAAACGCAAGACGAGCTAATCGAATCGTGCCGTTCCAAGATGAAACTGCTCGATGCTGCCATGAGTTTCGAATGCGGCCAATACGGCACATCCCGTGTTCTACCCAAGGATTACCACGCAAAAGCGATGATGCGAGACGGCCGAATCTCTCGTGCGGCCAACCAACTGGTTACTCCTCTTCTACAGATTTGCGAACGTCGTTTCAACGTTACTGCCTCCGTCGTATTGAGAGACCTTCCGCTGAATCCTATTTACGTGGTTGATGTTTTGATTTCCCCAGCCGGTGAACCGGCCATCTTCCGCTATGGATACGGTCGGACGTATGATAACCGCAATTGCGTAGCAATCCTTATCCATCCACCAGAACACTACGCGATTCACACGACTTCTAAGAAAAGACTGGTGGGCGTTCAGGCTATGAGGCATCGTCATTTGTTACTAATGGGTTTTCGACCGGTCCACTTTGATTGGCAAGAGCTCGTTTCGTTGGAGGCCAAAAAAGAAATGCTTCACTTGTATCTTGATAGTCGCATCGTTCCCGTATTGAATGACTGTACGCGCTCGTAATCGTAGGTTAACAGTTATTTGCTGTCCGCGTGATATTTTCGGAAATACATTTTTCTGCCTCTGTAAACGAAGAAATAACTATTATTCTAGATTTGCTTTGTTTCCTTAGCCGCGTGATCAAGACACCTATGGAGCTGGACGTTTTGCGCTATGCTAATAAGATTTCTTCTGCCGCGCATGTTGCTGTGATGAAGGCTGTACGTCCAGGCAAGTGTTAAATTTATTAGTTTTGCGATAACACTTTCAACTATCAATAAATTTTCTTTTGTAGGAATGAAAGAGTATCAGTGCGAATCCGTTTTCCTTCATCACGCCTATTTTCAGTATATCTATTTTGAAATTAATCACATTAATGCAAAATAATGCTCAAATAACCATTGAATTGCAACCCGCATAGTGGTGGATGCCGGCATGTCTCCTATACCTGCATATGCGGATCGGGGGAAAATGGAAGTATACTTCACTACGGCCATGCCGGAGCCCCAAACGACAAGACCATTCGCGATGGCGACATGTGGTAATTATAATTACAGGTCTGAATGAATATTTCATCTGGCCCTGCTTGGTTCGGTATTTAGATGGATTCGGTCTTTCCTCAATGGGTTAAATATTCCGCCGTTTTAAAGGCGTTTTCTTTACCAAAAAAACCAGAGTCTTTTTTTAGATTGAAATGTATGCCAATACCAGCTTTGGCTGAAAGTCTAGTGCATAGTTTTAATTCACTCATGCGTGAAAAGGGGTTCAAATCAATATGTTTGGACCGCACTGCATTCAACGCAGCTATGATAACATACAACTTAAACTACTTATGAAAATTATTAAGACATTCGAAACGTAATTATTTTTTAAAGCCTGTTCGATATGGGAGCGGAGTACTACTGTTTTGCCTCTGATATCACCTGCTCATTTCCGGCTAATGGGAAATTTACAAAACGCCAAAAAGGAATCTACAATGCTGTACTAGAAGCGAGTCGGGCTGTAATTGCTGGCATTAAACCTGGTAAGCGCTTAACTAACATGTGTTGTGCAAGATGGTAATTTTTTTCAACCAATTTAGGTGTCAGTTGGATTGATATGCATTTGCTGGCCAATAGAGTGATGCTGGTGAATTTGAAGGAGCACGGGCTCTTGCAAGGAGATGTCGATGACATGATGAAGGTAATAATAAAAACATAAATGTAAATCTTTCACAAACCACCAAAAATTCTAAGGAAACTAACAAACTCTTTTGCTTATTCAAGGCAAACTTGGCGGCTACATTTCAACCTCACGGTCTTGGTCATTTTATGGGTCTCGACGTTCATGATGTTGGTGGGTATCTGGAGGGCCATCCTGCTCGCCCAGAGAAAGCTGGCTTAAAAAGTTTAAGAACTGCACGCGTTCTTCAGCCAGGAATGGTATTGACTGTTGAACCTGGATGTTATTTCATCGACAAACTGTTGGATCAGGCATTAGAAGATCCAGAGCTTTCGAAGTTCTTGGTTAGAGGCGCCATAGATGAACATAGAGGATTTGGTGGAGTTCGTATTGAGGACGACATTGTCGTTACCGAGACGGGAGTCGAAGTAATGACTGAAGTCCCAAGAAGGTATGTATATTACTGAAATCTGACATTCGACTTTTAATCTTCAAACATTTTTATCTTTTTTTGTTTCTTTATTATTTTATAGCATTGATGAGATCGAGGCTGTCATGTCTGCAAAAAACTGATTCAGTTTCGTGTATTTTATCTTTGATTATTTCAAGTGAAGAATAATTCTTACTTCATTATTTTTAGAGAACTCATGTTACTAGAATTATTTTTTGCGTCTTTTTAAACAGCGTCGTTTGCTACGATTATGGGGTAAATAAAGCACGAAACAAGCAGACGCAAGCATTGACAGTTTTTTTTATTGGTTCTACTTTACAGAACTGAGAAAACTTTGCAAAGAGCTTTTTGCAGAAGAACCTTTGGTGAGTGTCTTTGATAGGTTCTTTAAGTGGCTCTTGGAAAATTGTTGTTTTGATGATGTTTTCATGACTTTACAGGCTTTCATGTTGTTTTTATTCACTTGCTGTTTGTCCTGTTTTTTACCAGGGTTAATGTGTTGTATAGTAGGCTTATCTTTTTTATGATTTTTGTTTTCCATATTTGTTTTTTGAGATAGCAATTTTTTTTCTGGTTTTGGTTCTCTTGGAGGAAGAGGTGTTGGGAAAGCTGTAGGCTTGAGGCAGCAATGACATCTAATAATCAAATTTGACTTGCGTTCAGAAAAACGTTCAAGAATGTGTTTGTTGAAATTGTTGATCTTTTTCTGGTTTTTTGATTTTTTCAAAAAATTTTTGATTTTTGCTGCTTTGAAGGTCTTTCTGATTTCTAATTTGTAGTTGCCTAAACTCCAAGGGTTACCACAACTTTGACAAATGTTAGATTTGCTTATTTTTCTAAATTTTACACCAACTTTTGTGTCATTAAGGGCTCGCTTGCATCTCAACCTATAACAAAATCAACAAGTGATTAATTTCCAAAATATATCATACAAAATATTCAGTATTACAACTTACAAGAGGTTTGCTGTTATAGCAGGATGGAAGTCAATGGTACTGACAGCAGCCTTCCACAGAAAAACTGAAGCCGAACTTTTCTCCTCCGCTGAATTGGCAGTTTCATTCGACAGTGACATAGTAAACAGTAAATCTTGATGGTTTATTTAGTTGAGGGCTAGTACGGAACGCCAAATGACTAATGACCCACTTTTTTAAAGCACCAGCAGTATCCTATTTATTTTTGGTTGCCTGAAAATAATCAGCCACTAGCCAACGCCATCTAGCGGTCTCGCGTGGCTATCGATACTAAGTATCGGTATGGCGACTTGGAGTTTCGATTTCGACCACTTTTTTCCGGAGAGAGGGCGCGTCGGTCACTAAGATAGGGAAAATCCCGCGAAATTATCGCAAGGCGGGGCTTCGTTGTGCCTTGTGCGTCGCCTAGCAACTTGCAACAGACTTCTTTTCATGGGCCGCCATGCAATACCGTATACAGTATACACTAGCCCACTAGGAAAGGAAGCGGTTTCTATGCAGGATCTACGTCTGCTATGTTTAATTGTTTATTGGAAAAGTCTATTTTCCCTCAAAAGTTAGGCGTGACCTTGTTCATTGGCATGCTTTTTGTTCTTGCTCCGTCTGCCCTTGCATGCGAAGTTGTTCTTGATCGTGAGGTAAATCAGAGCTGTTATAAGTTACTTTCCCTTATTTTAAATGTGGTTTTGTCGCCTTTCAAATCTTTCCAGATCCATGCAACAAATGTTTTGTGTGTTAACAGCTTGAATTTTGGTCATTACTATGGCAGGTCTTCGTTGTGCTAGGGTCTATGATGGTGACCACATGCATTTTGATTCTCTATTTATCTTTGGGTCTGACCTGTAGGCCCTAACTCCGGTGGCTATTAGTCTCTTGGCTTTTCCTTATGATCGCACCATTTTATTGGTTGATGTTTTTCCATTTCAAAATAAAGTAATGCTGTGAAACAAAGATAATTGTGGCAAAAATGGTGAAACTAAGAAGATGGAAAAATCACACAGGGATATTTATGGAGATTTTAAAAAGTATTAACCTATAAAGGCTTTTATATTGAGGTATTTGAAATGTTTGTTTTTCGATTGTAGAATCTAACCTTTTTGTCGATTTTGCAGGAAAATTGGATTTTGGTTCCAGGTTTTGCCAAGAACAAGGGATTGGTTAAACAGCATATTGATTCCTACAATTACTTCGTCAATGACATCAAGAAAATTGTTCAGTCAAATGAAGTAAGGTAGTGAGCCATGCTGACCAAATATTCTAGATATTCCTTTAGGTTATGGGTGTTGTTTGGTTTATGAGAATGCAAAATATGTGTGAAACCTTACAACAATCAAAGTTCTGACCATGTTAATGGACCTATGGTTGATTCAACAACAAAGAATAAGAAACCAACATGGAAACATGAAATGATTGACATGGATGGATTTGCTTGTGTGGGCCAACCTCTTCAACCTAAACAGATATTTCAATCCATAAAAATTGGCATTTGCCATCAGTTCTAATCTGTTTATTTGTTGAAAGGTACTAATCAATAAAATTATGCCAACCGTTCGCGTGGTTACTGTTGCACTAGGAGCATCGGGAGCATCAGCTGCGGCTCCAATGCCAGAACATCGCGACGTGCCCATCACGTAAGCTAGTTCAGTTTTACAGGCTTAGCTTTTTAGAATTTATTGTTTGATTCCAATTTAGATACAAATGACCGATTCCTTCTTATGTTGAGAAAGTTATGTTTTCTTTTAATGCCGAAGAGGCAAACATTGTTAAAATCCGATCGGCAGTCGCCGATCCAACTAGGTCGCCCCCTTGGCGACCTGAAATCGGCGACAAGTTCAGCAGTCGACATGGTCAAAAATAGTCACCGGTTAATGTCTTTGGTTGTGTGATTCCCATGGACCTTTTTTAACCCCCAATTTTCTTTATTGTAGCACATGTTTCAGAACAAGAAGACTTACCCTTCACAGAGCTTGGAATTTGTCCTGATGTAATCATGAATCCCCACGGATTTCCATCTCGCATGACAGTCGGAAAATTGGTTGAACTTTTGGCTGGAAAAGCCGGGCTCATGGAAGGAAATTTTCACTACGGCGCCGCATTTGGCGGATCAGAGGTTTGGATTTGATATTTGATTTGGGGTTTTGTTATGTCAAAGTTTTATTACAGGTCCAAGATGTCAATGAAGAATTGATCAAGCATGGGTACAATTATCAAGGCAAAGAGTGTTTCTCGAACAACGGGGGAGCAGCTTACGGCTGACATTTATTTTGGGCTTGTACTCAAGCGAACCGAGATTTTATTACGACAGTGAACGAATTTAATTTACTTTTAGAATTTTTAGGTTTACTATCAAAAGTTGAAGCACATGGTGATGGATAATACACGGCAACCCACAAAAGTCGTGCTCGCTGTGGAGGTCTTCGTCTTGGTGAAATGGAACACGATTTGCCTGAGCGCATACGGATCTAGGTTCGCTTAAGATCGGTCTTAGATATTATTCATATTTTTTCTGATCGAATTATTATTTGCAGCATGCTAATCTTGGAACGATTGATGATCTAGAGTGATGCGTTTGATGTCGATGTCTGCAGTCAGTGTTGTCTCATGGGACATTTTGGTTGGTGCCACTATTGCAAATCAAGTGCTTCAGTTTCGTCCATCCGTATTCCCTACTCCTGCAAGCTTCTCTTTCAAGAACTTCAAGCGATGAACATTGCTCCGCATCTTCTGTGCAGGATACATTGACTGTCGAATCAAGGCTCAAGTAGCTGAAAAGGAGTAAAAGTTGCGTCTAGTGGATGTTTATAATACAGTCGATGCAGCCGAGATCGTGAACAGTGGAAGATCCGCTAAACTGGACCGCGTTCTGCAAGCTTATCATCCCGATTAAAACGGAAGTAACACTTAAATAGGACATCGTCATCGTGAAACGAATTCACGATTCTTGCACAGGAGTTTTACTAAACCTGGTCCGTGTTCTGTTAAGGCAAAGGCCACCACCCAGGAAAGACCTCTTCAGAAGTGAAATAAAAGAGTTCAGATTCGGCATTACATTGCCGAAGGTAGGAAAGTGATAAAGAGAAATGAGGGAAAAGAAAAAAAGGAGACGTTAGAATATGTAAATGGGGGAAAAAATGGGTTTCCAAATAATCCTGAAATAGCTATTTAGCTTACATTGACTAAGTGTTGAATTAGTTCTTCCATTTACAGACGTGGCTGAAGGTTGCTTTTTGTAACAATTCCGCTCATTGGACTAGCTCTCTTCTGTAGGCCAATGTACAGCCAATCATCAAACAACAACCTCCTTTGTACTATTACAGGCTACGCTACTGATTAAGTGCTTACTGCTTAGCCCCATGCAGTCATACCACTCATGACTCATTCGTCTGTCATTGCTATGTGAGTCTGACTCAGAGTTGAAACGAGCTTCACGAGAGCTTGAGCTTTAGCTCAAAAGCTCACTCATTTTGTGAGCTTTGAGCTTGAGCTTCGCTCTTTTTGAAAAAGTGTGAGCTTGAGCTTGAGCTTTTGCCTCATGAGCGGAAGCTCACGCTTGTGGCGCCATCTAGCGGTCAAAATTGAAAGTGGTTGCCGAAATGAGACAAGTCTCCACGTTTGGAGGTGGAAAGCCAACATGGTCTCCGCGGTGGAACCCGACCCTTCGGTGGGAGTGCGTGCCAGCTTTTCCCCCTATCTAAGTCTACTGCTGCCGCCGAACGGTTGGTGCCGCCGAAGGGTCGGTGCCTTCATTTGTTTTGTGTGTGTTTATTGTTTTTGTATTTTTCTTTTGATTTGGTTTTAGGTGCGATGTATTTGTGTTTTTGTATGTTTTATTTAATGTATATATATGTTTAAATAGAATAAAGTTCTTTAGTGAATCAAAAAGAAGTTGGTGTATTTCATTTCTTTAGAACCACCGTTCGGCGGCAGCACTAGAATTTACATTGGGAAAAATGGGAAATTAGGGGGGGTACATTTTATTGTAATTTGCGGTTCTGAAACTACTGAAATCGAAGGTTAATATCATATCAGAACATGCTAGAGATAATAACGAATCTAAAAAATATATTTTTTGTTTAGTTTGGTGTATATTTATAACCAAACAACGTACCCAAAAATGTCTGTTTTTCCCTTCCCCCCTCGCCCCTCCCCCAAAATGTCATAAAACAAAATAATTAATTGCGGGTTTATTTTTCATCGGATTTACATAAAATTTGCGTCAATCGATAGGCATTAATAAGGGCTATCTATTCGGTGAATTTCAAAAAACAAAATTGAAAAGGAAAAAAATTCCAAACGAAACACATTTTTTGCGTTTTGTCGCTAAGTTTCAATACTGCGCTAGACCGCTTATTTGATAAAAAATGTGTTTTGTTGGGAATTTTTTCCTTTTTAATATATTTTTTTTAAAGTTCATCGATTCCATAGCCCTTATTAATGCCTATCGATTGACGCAAATTTTATGTAAATCCAGTGAAAACTACACTCGCAATTAATTATTTAATTTTTTTACATTTTGGGGGAGGGGCAAGGGGGGAAGGCGAAAAACAGACATTTTTGGGTACGTTGTTTGGTTATGAATATAAACCAAACTAAACAGAAAATATATTTTTTAGATTCGTTATTATCTGTAGCACGTTTTGATATGATATTTTACTTAGATTTCAATAGTTTAAGAACCACAAATTACAATAAAATGTACCCCCCCAATTTCTCATTTATCCCAATGTAAATTCTAGTGCTGCCGCCGAACGGTGGTTCTAAAGAAATGAAATACACCAACTTCTTTTTGATTCACTAAAGAACTTTATTCTATTTTAACATATATATACACTTAAAAAAACATATAAAAACACAAATACACCTCAATTAAAAACCAATCAAAAGAAAAATACAAAAACAATAAACACACACAACACAAATGAAGGCACCGACCCTTCGGCGGCACCAGCCGTTCGGCGGCAGCAGTAGACTTAGATAGGGGGAAAAGCTGGCACGCACTCCCACCGAAGGGTCGGGTTCCACCGCGGAGACCATGTTGTGGAAAGCTGTCAGTGCTACTTGCTAATAGCCTAGCCTATACTAGTTGCTTATGCCTACAGTTACAGCTTAGTGATTGAACTGAACAAATAAAAACATAAACTTGTGAGTTGTGTCTAAAATATCGGTTTTCTATAGTTAATTGCTTAATTCACACTAATTTTTGTTCAAATTAAAACCAGGAAATCTGAAACTGAAAGTCTTAAACTCTTTAGAGAGTAGAGAGTAGACTAATGAGAAATGGCGTCAAAAAAGCGAACAGCTTCTACAAGTGTACAAAGTCAAAGTCATGTGGGTGCTGTAGGTGGTGATGATCAAGTTGATTGTGAAACTGTAAACGTAGAGAATAATGATTCTGGCAGCGATGAAAGGTAAAGACAATTAGACAAATTTATTGATATTAGGATTAGGAAATCTAGAGGAATGGAAGAGTTCTCCATCGAAGACTCATCAAAAATGATCAATGATTTGAACTTGGCGTATTTTATTAATTACTTTTCTCGGCCTATCCATTTGAGATTTGTCATTCTCATTCAATGTTAGACCATTGAGCATTGACCGCTTTCTCATGAAAGGAAATCTGAAAAAAATACACCGTTTTGATTGTAAGTTGTCAAAGGTAATCTATTTATAAAAAGAACTTGGAAATGAGCTTGAGCGAACGTGAGCTTGAGCGAAGCTCAACTTTTTTTGTGCGAGCTTGAGCTTGAGCTCCGCTCACTTTTAGGCCGTGAGCGGAGAGCTTGAGCTAAGCTCACGTTTCGGTGAGCTAGTTTCAACTCTGGTCTGACTGTGAGATGAAGGAGGGCTCATGCTGAAGCTGTAAATAACTAACGGTAATATTTAATTTCTCTATTCAAGTAAGTATAGATTTCTATCTTCTACTACAATTATAAAATTATCGTTGTATTGTATGCAAAATAAAACTTTCTTTAGAACACTTTCTACTCTGGTGTACCATGCTTGTTTCAATGTCTTCAATTAACCTTAAAATCCTTGAATTAATCAGTCACATCTACATCTGGCTTTATGCTTTCAGGTTACAAGAAGATATCCCAAAGAAGAGTTAATTTTGCATTAGCCCACCCAATCCAAGTAATTTAAATCATGACCTGAAATAGCAAAGGAAAAAGAAAACAAGTATCAATCAGGCCTCAACTCCCCGAAGTGACACAGATGAAGAATATAAAAATTCTTTACTGGAGGTTTGTTTGGAAATTGTTTTTTTCCTTCATTACATTAATGTTAATGGGTGTTTCCGATTATAACTTCATCTTAATATCATAATAGGGAGAAGAATGGTGAAGTGGAGTATTTCCTTAAATGGATAGTCTTTTTGCATGATGACTATTCTTGGGAACCAAAGAGAAACTTGGATTGCTATGATTTGATTGCTGTGTTTGAAAGCAAAAGAGATGTGGAAGAAGTGAAAAAGAAAAATACCTACTTAAATGAAAAGAAAACATCTACCATTGAATGAATATCATGAAAACAAGTTAGACGAGCTAAGCTAGAAGAAAAAAAGCTGTAAAGAAAAAAAACTTAAGTGCAGGTATTTTTCAAACTCTTAACTTGGGGCAATGAAAATCAAGGTGTGGTCAGTAAATTGATGGGTTTCCCCATGTCATTTTAGATGCCCACTCGTTCAACCGGGTTTGGTCGAAATATGGAGGCCGAGAAAATTCTAGGGGCGGCCGGATGTCACTCCTAGAGGTGAACTTCCCTTACTCATAAAACGGGTATGGTCAATCTAATTCAGGGTTAATAGCATTCTGTAAGCAATTAACGTATTCAATTATTCATTATTGAATATTGACTCTCAGCCAAAATTTTCGTAACGACAACGTGCAGTTTAAAAAACTTTTACTCGTAATTCGTAAAACTGAAAAGTTTAAATGCTATTATTTTTGCAATTAGAGCGTTTTTCCTGTTAGTCGTTCGGTTGCTGTTAAACTCCACGTATATACGGTACAGTTGATGCGTTCCGTTTATTGGATTTTTAGGAAATCATCCCGTGAATGTGATCTAGTTGCCTACCTAAGAAATTTAGCCCACAAGTCGTGATCAAATTCCACGAGAAGAAAATGTAGTGGCCTAACAAGAGCAAAAGTTCCGCGAAAAATTGAGAAAACAGTATGTACTTTTTATTTTTCTTTACTTTTTATAATTGTAATCAACCTAACTTTACTGAGAGTTGAAGTGTGGGAAGGTATGACCCTTTTTCACATTTTCCTTATACGCAACTGGGAACTGTTGCAGAATATCTTCAGATCGCTGGCAATCTGGGACTGCCCCTTTTGATTGTGTTGCACACATCTCTAACTTGGGCAGCGTCGGCAACCACATCCGCATCTTTATTCTTGCATTTGTTAGACAACCTTTGTCGAACACAGCACTTCCAACTGGAGGATAATCATGGCCGCCATCAGCGCCACCTGGAATCTTACCACAAAAAGGTACACAATCTATTTGTCGATCATAAATGATGTTAAGATATTTTGTTTTCGAAATTATCTTACCTTTAGTTTACAGATGAAAAAATTCAATTACTGCTGGTTGAATCCGTCCATAAGTACAACTACTAATGGCCGACTTAGTGGATGGCTCCTTGTACACTGATTAACGGAACGCATCTTGAATTGATCTAAAATTATTCTGTATTTGGCTTTGTTGGACTGGTGATTGCTGTTTTTTCTGTAAGTCACATTAATTTTACTTTTCACACCAGTTTTTCCCTTAGGAATATTTTTTTTATTTTCCTTGCTCAGCACCAGTTTGTTTGTTATACGGATGTAACAACAGAAAAGTCAATGTTGGCATTTCATGCATTTGAAGAGGTAGCTAAGCATGGGAAGAAATCAGCATGGTAAATGTTGGAGCGGATTAGCGGAATGGTACTGGAAAGAGTTTCGGTAGGATTGGCACTAAAGTAGAAGGGTGCAGACAATAGCTGGCTGGAACTGAGAGCTCATTGTTACCCGAAGGGTTTCTAACCACGTTTTTTTTTTTGCTGGTATGGTTTTTTTTTCTGGTGTGGATGGGTTTAGTTCACGATTGCCCCACTAGATGATTTAGTAAAGCGAAAATAAAAAATAATAGGTTTTCACGTGAAGGATAGGGGGTGTATTATTGAAAGAGAGTCAAATAGCCATTTTAATTCGGAATGATGAATAGTATAGGATCACTACAGAGTGATTAAGTGTAATTGTTTTTTTTTCTTAGCGCCATTAGCTAGTCCCTTCATTTGCTGTAAAGAAATGGGTCGTTTGAAAATATCTGATATGGATACAAAAATTAGTTTCCTCTAACACAGTCATTTCCCTAAAAATTTGTCAACTCGGAATCAACTTCAACTTTCTCGTCTCGAATTCAATACAAACCTTTCTTCACTTATAAATAAACTTAAATTGAAACTTCACTCTCCTTCTTGTAGTAAATCGATACGAGTTCCTTTGGGTTGGTCCAAAATCGTGTCGTTTTTGTCGCCATATTTAAAAAAAAACACTACAAACAACTTCAACTATTTTTCTAACTATTTCTTTAACAAAATATTTTTCTAACTATTTTTTTAGCAAATAACACAACAGCTCTAATTCTAGCATTTAAAAGCCGATAGAAATAAAGATTACAAAAAAACCGAAAATAGCCCTTCGGGTACCTTGCTAACGCAGGTAGCTGACAGTTTTTGTAATTCAATAAAAGCGCATTTTTGGTAATAGATTTCACCACGAGATGGCGCTGTTGTCAGTCTGTAGTTAGATTGCTGTATAGTAGTACGTGTCACTTGTCACTGTGAAACGTGTGTGAATATTTGTTAACTGTACTATTCAATGGAAAATTCGATATAAACCGATGATGTGTTACCTACTTTTAGTGTTTTCAATCTAAAATGTGTTATTCAAGTGGAGAACATCAAATGGATTATTTTGGGTGTAACGGCTAAACCTTCTGATCAGCTAGGTCAGCTGCTAAGTTGTAAAAAACTGTTCGCAACCTACTACATTCAATCAATCTACATTTTTACCAAATGGAGAGGTATTAGTTTTATATTTCGCCAATCAAAATACAATGGCCAAGTTTCTTCTTTTAACAAGTAGCTTGTGAAACCTATAAATTGCAAAGCATGCTGCCTGTGGAGAAAGGTTATGAAAATCACAAATTGTATGGTTGAAATTCCATAATCTCATGCTAACGGTCTTAACCTGTTCAACAATTCATCTCATTCGTGGTGTGAAGTGTGAGTGAGTGTGCCATATGTTGTGTTGGCAATCATGAACCATCACCATTTCAGCAACATTCTACTTACTTCTAGTGAGCTCAAGTGGCCGGATTTTGTGTTGAGGTGTGATTTATTAGACTCATATTTTGGCAGTCAGTATCAAATTTGCATTATTCTGCTTTTACTTATAGCTTGTGGAACTAAAAGTGCAGAGGGTGTTGGCCCTGAAGGATTTGACAAGTGTCCCGTATGTTGTGGTTGCAACCACTATCACCATTTCAGCTATCTTCTCATCATTTCTGCTCAGTGCATCATGTGGCATGATGTTGCATTCATAGGTGAGTTATTAGACTTGTATATTAGCAGTCAATATCAAATTGGCATAATTCTGCATTTATTTCCAGTTCGTGGAACTTGAAATGCAAAGGATGCTGGTCCTGACAGAAAGTCACCAACAATGCAAAATTACTTTTGACCCACTCATCATTTTCGTGTAAGTTTCCGTTTCGTAAAGCCAGCCTGTTCTTCTTATGTTGTGTTGCTAAAAGTTAACAACCAACATTTCAACATAATTATTTTTATTTCTACTTTTCCAGCCAGCACACCCCTTTGTTTCGCCCGTCGTCGCCTCGTGGTCACCCGTCATCGCCACGTCCGTCATCGCCTCGCCCGTCGTCGCTTCGTGGTCGTCCCGTCATCGCCCCACCCGTCGTCGCTTCGTGGTCGCCCCGTCATCGCCTCGCCCGTCATCGCTTCGTGGTCGCCCCGTCATCGCCTCGCCCGTCGTCGCTTCGTGGTCGCCCCGTCTTCGCCTCGTGGTCGCCCCGTCATCGTCGTGGTATTGTTGTATTTTGTTATGTGTGATCTGTGATGTAAAGTAACCCGTTGGCTGCCACCCATTTTGCTCCCCCTTTTTTTTTTAGCTAGTAGGGACGGGCCGCGCTGTTCTGCTCCATGGCGTATTTGCCATGGGATGGGACAGTCGCAACTGCCCAAGATTGGCCTTCGGGCCGGCCTTTGGGCCTTAGGCAATGCACCTATAGGGACTCCCCTTTGTTGGCAAGTTCATGGAGACCAGGGGTGTGCATTCCCGCAATGGTCTCCTTGAACTTGTCGACCCGGACTTGTCTTCGGACAAGTCCCCCTTGGCGCCATCCCTCTGGTGGCGCGTAGCAAATGTAGAAACGCAACCTACGGGTTGCATGGCGTGGCAGCCAACGGGTTACTGTGTTGTGTATGTATGTATGTGTTGTATGTCAAACAGTGGTGGAATTGTGGGTGGATGGAGGGCAATACAATTCATTTTATTTAAAAAGTTTTTTGTTATTATTATTTTTTTTTGCTGTTGCCGAGATGGGGTTCGAAACCAAGGACCCTAAGTTGAACAGCATTCTAGCCTCACGCTCTAACCATTGAGCTATGACAGTTGTAATGATGAATCCTAAGTCTTCAAGTCATAAAGGTAACACTGCATAGCAGTCAAAAGACTACCATTTCACATTGGGGGGGATAATAGGGGGGGTTGCCAGGAAGCCATCGCACTCGCCCAGCAACTCGAAGGTTCAGGGTTCGATTCCCAGTCAGGCTTCCAACCTTCCACGTCTACAAGTCGAGTCGAGGAACTTCCCCGTTACGAAGTAACGGGACGGATATTTTGGCGATACATATTATAATATCCAATAACAAATTCTAATAAAGATTTCAATGTCATTATTCCACATTAATTCGTGTTTTGACAATTATAATACAATATTTGTATAGTAACATCCATATTTCCTTTGAACCATTAACATTTCTTGTAATTCATATGAATTTTTCGGGATTTGAACCCGACACATTCGGCATGTTAAGCCGATGCTCTACCGTTGAGCCATCTGTCATATTATCTATTTGTCTAATTTTTCGTGTCGATTGAGTTCAACAAATCTGGACTTAGAATAATTTTGGCAGAATGATTCGAGATAAATACAAATTGGCACAAACTTGTTAACAACAAGAGAATGAAATTACATCATGTTTCCATTTACCAGTTTTATCCTCAACCGGGGTTTGAACCCGAGTCCTTTATATCCGCACACCAACGCTCTACCACAGAGCTGTTGTCCTTGTTCCAGCAGTAACAAGCTAAACATATAGCTTTACGAGCCCACAAAAATAGCTTTTACAATATTAGCTTTTCGAGTCTTCTAGTAATTGTAATTAACATTGATAACTCATATAGCTCAATGGTTGAGCACCGGCATTGCATGCCGAAAGCTTGGGGATCGATCCCCGAAAGAGTTAAATAATAAACAATAACAACTATGGACTACATCTTATGAGGTAATATATACTAAACTTGCATGCAAGATAAATAAACTGCAGATGAATAAAACTGGTAAACAGCCATCTACCAATTTCATGATTGGGACGATATCTGCAGGAATTCAAAGTCGTTCCGGAATTCCCATACAACACCGCAAAACCGCACACCAGTGGCCATTTCAACAGTGTTCACATTTCAATCCTAAATAGAAAAAGAAATGCAAAGGTCAGAAAGTGTGAAACGAAACAATAATTAAATAAGTAAACAATATCATAACCAAGACAAATTTTTAAAATTTACTGTAAAACAAATATTTGTATTGACATAAAAAAAAACCATCTCTACGATAATAAAAGCTAATAATCGTCTTCGAGTTCACAGCACGTTTTACCTGTTTCCAGAGCAGCTGCACAAGCGCAAGCTTCTTGTCCCTCGCCTTTGCAAAGACAGTACGATGTTCTTGATCTCATCACATGGAGCGTCGTTTTCCATTGTAGGGTACAGGACAATGACCAATCGAACATATTCGTCAGGTTCTATGCAGACACTTTGAAAATTATCATAAAAAGCTGAAAAAAGATCAATCGTCCGGAGAGCGGTAGAACAAAATGCATCCTCCTTGAAGACTCGTAAGCAACTACAAGGCTCCTAAACAATTGAAAAGGTCCGAACGCCTGTTGAAGGTAAGCGTGCCGATTCTCGATATCATTTCATATCCGGCTTTCATCAAACGAGTATTTTCTTGCTAACTCAGCATTAAAGTTTGAAAGCTAGAGATAAAATTAAAACATTTCTCTATACTAACAAAAGACTACTCCAGTTTTAGGGGGTCAAAAGTCATTCAACCCGGAAGGTGGAGGGAAACGATACTTAACTTAAAAATGGATCGTTGACCTGGGATACACTATCCCCAAAGTATACACCACTTTCTATTTTGTCCGTTTCTTTTATCAGTCCCTGACCTATCCTTCTAGCATTTCAATTCGCAATCACTAAGGTCAAAATGGGGCTGGCAAAAAGATCAATGACCGCTTCGTACGTTTTCAGTCCAACCTAGTATATAAACCTGGAGAATTTCACTAAATTCACATTCAGCCTAAGACACCCAAAGTTTGCGGATCACCACAGCTTAGAAAATGCATGCATATAACTTACCAAGCATCGTGGTTTGCATCTTCAGTGTTCTCTTATTCAATGGTACATTTTTAGTTTTCATTTTTCAGAAATCCATCTTCTAATTTTCAAAAATTATGTAATTAGGACAATTTAGTCAGCAGTTCGTTGTAGATGTAATACCTCAACAAGAATCAGGTGTAGTCCAGGCAGATGCTTTTGGCATCATCTAGGACTATCGGGAACAACTTGGGCTCTGTTATTTCGTAAAGCTCTGAAACAGTAAAGATAAGGAATTAAAAATCAAGGGGAGTAGGCCTATTCAAAAAAGAAATGAAGTACCTGAGTGATATTAAATAACAAGGTCAGGATTGTTTTCAGAGGGCTAGTCAAGCAAAAACGAACTATTTCGGTTGGACACGCTGTCGAAATGAGAAAATTCCATTACATTGAGATACTCAGCTAGGTTGCATCCACTCAGGACATGATCTTCAATTTTGAGTGAATTTTCAACAGTGATGTGTTGAATATCCATTGGTCCAGTGATGGATTGGACAGTACTTGTGACAGCTATCTGGACAAAATCGAAGAGATTCTACCCGTTAATGTCTTGCAACTCGATATTCCAGATCAAAGACGCACTCGCCAGTAATGGTCTGGTTATCAGAGACTGTCAGCGTCGTTGTGACATTCAGATGACATTACAGCCATTAAAAAATCCAAGAGTGACGTCCTTTCCGACAGCGATGAGACGACGTGTTTTCTTTGTTCTGAGATTGTTTTGGGGTCTGTCATATTCACCACTTCACTCAAATATTCTTCAACGTTGTCGTAGCTGTTGATATTGTCCGTTTCAAACGAGTCCTGTGTCGTGCAAGTTGACATTAACGTGCAAAGAGTGATTTTTAAAAATGAAATGAGAAGTCATACCCTAAATGTTACGTGACCGTGAATCGTGATCTATGGACACTGTACGAAATCCAGAGTTTTTTTTCTTAAATCTTTGGAAACAATATCACTGACACCACGCCACTCGTTGAATTTTCGGTGACCAAATCATGCACTTCTAAATGTCGCTTGAAATGTATGTGTCCGTTAATCGTTGCGTCTTCGTCAATCGTAGTTGCAGCGGCAACAATCATCCAACATAATTCCAGCCACCGTATAATTCCAGCCACCCTATTCAGCGTGACGGTGTCACCCGATGAACTGATGACGTCGCCATCAACGGTGACGTTGGTTATGAAGAGTGTGCCTGTAGAAAAAATTGCAATGAAATCATTGAAAATTTCAAAATACATGGTCGAAAATGCCTGTTACCGTTTGGGATCTGTTGAGGAGAGCTATATATGTCTTGCGGAATGTTCAGATTATTAAAAGTCTTCTCTACAGCTAGGTTTCCACAAATGGTTAGCTGCCAAAAGATGAAGAATAAAGGCCGTAGTTAAAACCCAAAGAACGTTAAACATTGATTAACGAAATAACCTTTGTCCCAGACACATGGAAGTATCCTTCCGTCTTGGAAACGCCTTCGTCCAAAGACTTGAAAGTTTTACTCCGTTGATATCGGTCAGGTCATGAATCACCATATCCCCGTGTACGGTAACATCGTCGGCGACCTGCACTTCAACGTTGAACGTCTGGTAGGTTCTCGTCAAGAAGATATCACAATCGAGGAAGCGTTCCATGAAGCTCCGTGTAGTAATATTTTCTTTCATTACAACTTCATAGGGCATTCGTACGTTAACATAGGTCGATTAGTTTGTTGATTTTCTCTAATAATTTTGGGGAAGTTCTGAAAGATCAATTATATTGATCTTAATGAACATGAGTAGCATGCGCGGCTATATCACTATTTGCGCGAATGTTTGGGTCTATCCGCAAAGACGGTGGAGCCAACAACGTGATGATATCCACGCTCTTAAAACTTTCGTTTTCCACGACCAAATTATTGATGACCAAGTCGTCTGCGATCCGTACCTCACCCAACACAATGTGTGTATCACCTTCGTCTGTGTGCAGGAAGACATCCACATTTCTTCTATTAATATCTGGACAGTCAATGTTTTCTTGGACATCTAGGATGACGACTTCAATTCTTGCTAGGATGGTTTGCTGGCCCGAGGTGCTCAAAAAATATTTGATAAGGAGATCATTTAGAGGATCCAATTCAGCATCGTCAACAAGCAACAAACCTGTGAAATTGACCGATCCTATGACAACAAATGTTATTAGACTGCACTGATTACAATTTATGATTGACATTACCTTTAATGATCTGGTCAATCTAGACAATATCCAACAATGTTTGCAAATGTGAAAATTTAATTTAAGGAGAATACCTGCAGCTTGATAATTTTATCCTTTTTTCTTTCAATATGGCAACAATACTGTATGTTTCTTGCCAAATAATACCACAAGTAAAGAGTGATAAATAACATGAAAATTTATCACAATCATTACCTTTTCGCTAATCCATAGACATCAAGTTCATGTATGATATATGATCAATATAACTTCTGCCAGACTATGGGCCTGTTATCTGTAACTTTCATTTCTCATTTCTTAGACAACCCCGGCAAACCCCATTGTCACGTCATTGCAAACGAAAAGAATCAAACGTTATTTAAGAGTAAATAGATAATTAGATATTTAACCATCAGAATGATACCAGAACTCTTCGTTTTACGAAATGCTTACCTTACAAATAATTAATCCCATTGTAAAGTAGGCTTTGAGTAAAATATAATGCAATCATGGTCTATGATGCAATTACCAAAAACTGGAGAACTTCGTCGGTAACCTCTAATAACAACAAGGCTAGCTACAACTGATGCAGATGAACCATGAATTTCTCTCACAGACGATCCATCAAACAGTGTGGCCATCTATTGACTTACTTTTACGTTTCTAATAAAGCCTGACTTTTTAAGCCCGATTTTTTGTACAAAAATGTAGCGCTCGGCTCTGCTGCAATAGTGCAATAAGGATTGACTTTGACCAGCTAATAGCTGACACAAAATTATTTTTTTTCCCAATGTTTTTTTTACTCATCGTGCCAGCACCTTTCGTTATTAAGCTCGTCAAATTCAACCCATATTTGCACCGGGGGCGTTGACCACCCATCAGTTAAAATCGAGTTCCCGCCCCGAAACCGAAAAACCCATTCGCCTCACAATCGTGAAACCCCTTTGTAGACCAGCACAACGTAGAACGTACAATACAAACCCCCCACAACCGTATCAAACGGATCGGCCCTATCGGGAACTTCCAGAATGGAGTGAGGGCTCTTAGTAAAGTGACAGTGGCTTAGTCGCTTAAAATTAAAATACTGCCGCTAGCCCGCTACGAAGCATCGGCATCTAGTAGAAAATACGGTCAAATTAGGCTAAAAAATAAAAGCCCAACTCCCTCCCCCCTCCAATAACACGTAATAACTTGCATGATTTGGATTCAAAAATTCAACGAAATGTTAAAAATTTAGTTCAATTTGAATGAAAGAAACAGTTTGAAAACTAAAATTTAACTAAGTTGCATTCGACATCGACGCAGAATGTTGGACAAACGTCTTGCAATAAAATGGGAAGTTAAAGTAAAGCCAGAGTACCATCGAAGTAACATATAAGTTACGTTCACACCAAACAGTTAAGTAAAAAAAAAAAAAAAATGACAAAATCAGGTCCCCAGCCAAACTCGTTTGCTTTCATCCATTCTTTTCTCCGGTGTCAACGTACCAAAGGTATCTGTAGGTCTTCGATCTTCATAACAATGATCTTCCAGGTAATGTAAAAAAAAAAACGCATAACAAAACAAGAAATCATAACGCAAACCGACTTAGAATTTTCCCGAATCTCAAATCAACAATGGATACAATGTGATTAGGATGTATTATCCTAATGCAAATTGTTTGACTTTTTCAACGAACGTGAGTGAATTCGTAAGTAATGCTAAAGCAATAACCGGTTGATTTTTCCCAATCAAATGCGAAGATTCTTTAACAATTTCCAACTGCTAAAAAATCTAAGTTCCTTGTTCACCTTGAGGCAAGCAGGATGACCACTTCGGTCATTTGCCCCGCGATAAATTTTTTTGTCCACTGCTGACTGCCCGAGATAATCAGGTTTATACAGTCTCTCCATTTCATGTATACTTATCAACACACGTTCCCCTCATCCTTTCGTTTGTAAATAATGCTTTACATTCTTTACCTGCACATATGCCTTTGCACTCGGCTTTGTCTTCTGACAGAACAGGATTTTCCAGCTGGGTGCCAGCAGTATAAATGCTTGATACTTGTACAGATGTCACTCAGTAGATCAGCAGCAACGAACACTGTAACCACATCACACCCACCGTCCACGACACACAATGAAGCAGGTAGGCCACAACAGATCAGTTTTCCCTTAGCAATTTCAGTTGTTTCCATGGTTTTTCATAATTTCATAAACTGTAAAATAAAAGTGAAATGAGTAAGATTTTAAAAACCAGCAATATGTTACTTAACTCATCGCTTGAAGTTAACAGGCAGTTTAATGAAAATTTCATTTGTTCAGTCCATTGTTTTAGTTTTCCTGGCCATCTCCGTCGCAATGGCTGCCCAGCCGTCGCCAATGGAAGTGTTCCTTATGGGATACCGTTATGGGTTAGCTGCATCGAAACAAGCTCTTTTTGGTTCGGCCGAATCTCCTGCCCAGCAGGAACCGGTTTCCCGTTCGTCCGGGGGCAGCTCCGCGGCCGCTAGACCAGCTTTCCGCTCCATCGATGACAGTGAACTTGAATCAGTGAGAATATTATTCAATTATACGCTCTTTTCTTTTACTAATTGCTTGTGTTAACAAATCAAGAGTGACATCCCAATTTTCACCGTGGACGGAGGCTCGGTGAAAAAATTCCGTCAAATTTCCGGAGCAGTTCCTGCGAGACGTGAAGAAACTTTGATGTTCCGCAAAACGTTCCCCGAAAATATGTACCCCAATTCGGATTTCGTCTCTTACGGCACGAACTGTGACTTCGGTGCGGAGACGCCGTTGTACATCGTCCAGAATGTCACCGACCCCATCAAATGCGGAAGTCATTTCTGCTATGGTGACCGGAGATGCACTCACTTTGCCCACCACTACAACACGAACCTTTGCCGCATCATCAGCTCATTCGGCGCTGGATCTACCATGGTGTCCCGCGTCAGTGACATCCAAGCTGGATACATTTGTGGATTCATCCCGAACCGAGCCTGCAATCCCAACTCGTCTCTGCAGAAGTGCATCACGTTGGACGTTTAGAATCCAGTCGACGCGGCCTGGTAATAAAATTGGTTTAAATTATTCCTCGTATAATACAATTCGGTGAAATGAAATGTGTCATTTTTACGCATTTTTGTAAGCAATCACAATTCTTCCCAACCCAAAATTGTTTTGATTAACGTCATGTTACACTAAACGCATCAACAATGGTCTTTTGATTTTCGGACATGGTCGAGGAAACATAAATGAAATGCCGGTGGCGGTAATTTGAAGCCGAAAATATACTCGTTTTTCAGCAAAAACACTTTGATTTATTTATAGTTAACGTCTCGGTAGACTCAACGTTAAGAAGTGATGCATATTAGAATGGCAATAGGCTACCAAAAGTAAGTTGTATGGGCCTAAAATTCAGAAGTAACGGGATAATAGTGCAATACGAAGCAAGATGTAAGCAGCCATGACGAATCTCTAACAAACTGGCCAAACTGCCCGCTGTCTTAAGTGTTTAATATGATAATCCACGTGTGGACCCACATCACTAGAACCATATGCAAATATCTTTGCTAGTTAGCATGCAAACAAATGGAAGGTGGACGTTCACGAAAGGTTCCCAAATGAGGAAATTCGAACGATAAATGCTATAACCGTCTACCGGTTATAACGGGAACTCAAGATACATGGAAATTCAGTAACGAGGAAGTCTATCTCTCTTCACAACCTTTTTTTTTCAAATCAATTATTTATTTTTTTACAAAAAGAAAAAAAAAAGAAAAAATAATTGAGTTGGGGTTCGTAGTCCTGGTATCTCTCTAAAGAATTTCGTAGAAATGTCACAGTTAATACAGAGTGTATAAACGTGTTTCTTTTGTTTCTGGCCCCAACTATAGCTTCTACTGCTTATTACCTTGATAAAACACTTTGTTTCTCATTACACTATTATCAGACAGTGACCGTAAAATAGTTGAAATGTGCTCAATCGGGCGATAGGAAATCACGAAACAAATCAGCTGATGCCTTTTTTGTCCCAACATGTTTCAATCACATGTCATATCTTTTACACGAAACACAAAATTGGATTAACGTTCTTTACCTCGGTTAGACAGAAGCATTGTAACATGGGTTCCATCAAACAGCGAGTTATTGTCGACAGCATGTGTTGTTTTTGTTTGTTTTTTCAACCTTCTTCCATCACACAAACTGACAATCATACAGTGCAAGAGCTCGAAAGGATAAACACAAGTTGCAAAAAAATTCACTTCAATGAGAAACTGAACAAACAAATCAAAAGTGTTGGAGAACTAAGACGAAGAATAGACGACATCGTCAATCATTAAAATGTGTCTCTATGTGATAAGTTTGAAAGACTGCTCGAATGGACAAAAGAAAAATACGCAATCGCAGAAGGATAGTTGCCAAAAGTGGATTGCGGGAAAACATTGCCAGAAAAACGAAATAGAATTTAGTGTGAAAGCGTTATACATTGTTGCCATCTTGCACACGCACTCACGCCTAATCTACTAACTTTGAAGGTGAATTGAATAATGATGAATAAAACAAAAATATTTTTCAAATTGCCTATTAGAAATTTATCGAATGGATATTATATCCAGACGATGCCAAGTGTTTAGAAACGAAAATCAATTGATTAGGACAATACAGGAAACGAATTGAAATTTTGACAGGGAGATGAATCACGTAACCGACATTCGCTCACGGGTCAGATCATCGTTCAACATGGGGAAGCCGAAAATGGAAAAAGGGAAACAAATAAAATGTTCTAGGAAACAAAACAAAAAAAGTCAATCAAACGTTTTACATACAGCCACATGTGAAAAAGAAATCAAAAAGTTCCAAAAAAATCCAGCAAATATGCGCAAGAGTGACGTTGACAGGAGACCGCAAATCGAGTGACATTTTTTTCTGGTTGTTCTTCTCATAAAGATGAATTTGGTGTGATAATAAAACATTCCGTCACGTGTCTGGTAGACAGACAGGCGACGGACTCAGATTCGAATCGTCCAGATTCATTCATTCGCTCAAGACACACATTTCCTTCTCTTTTTTTTCCTTTTAAAGATTAAATGGCAGTGTAGTGCTGTGTATACACCAATCCAGGATATAATTCCAACCCCCGCTTTGGTTCAAACCTCACTCTTATACAGCTAAAATGGTGAAACAGGAATAATAATAATTTGAAAAAAAAAAATTAAGAGTCAAATCAAAAGAAAACAAACAAGTCTGTTTTCAAACGAGTTATACATCAAACAAACACACATTCAGATAAATTTGCTACATCGATTTCCTAACACGCTTTTGCTAGATTTCTTGGTTAACTTAGTTATAGTGGTATAGTATAATAGTAAGTTATCGTAGTTTATATGGGGGGAGGTGGCGTAATCAAGTCTTTTTGATCCAATCGAACAAAACTATGAAAGAAGAAGCGGTCTGTGATTTTTTCTTGGTTTTGATAATTTGTTTCTGCGGTTTCCTCTGTGTAATAAACGGATCTAGTTTTCTTTGCCAACTTCGGTTTGTTCCGCTTTTTTTTTTTCGGCCGGAAATGGGAATTTTTAAAAAACAATCTACACGCCACAGAAAAAAAAAAGAAATTGACGGTCGATTGAATGTTGTTTTACTCCAAAAATTTGTATGAATTGCTTGAGATATATAATTTTGAATTATGACACGAGGGGATATTTTCCGACAAAAAAAAAGGTTAAGGTCAAAATATCGCGCGATTTTCTTTTCGCTTCCTCCTCGTTCTACGGTGGATCTAATCCCACAATACCAAAAAGACGTAGCTGCACAACCATCAGTTTTCTCCTATTTTTTTTTGTTTCTTTTTAATAATAACAATTGCCTATCGATATGAGAGGGGAAAAAAAGCATCAAAAAGAAAAAGGGACAAACGTGGAACCGACAATTTTAAGAGGACGTTTTTTTTAAGGATTGGATGTTTTTCATTTTTAATGATTTTTCCTTTTTTTTTTTGAATATTTGATGATTGCAAATATCTTGACGTGAAATCATATGGGGGATCTGGGGGAGGAGGGTTAGAAGGGACACTAGGTGTGGCAACAGCTAGGCCGAACGTCATCAAACGATTGAAAGAAGAGGTCCGCATGACAATGTCTATGACAGTATAGCAGGATCATCTTTTTTTCCTCATCTTTCAATCTTTAAATGACGCACAAATAACATCACAGCAAAGGTTTCTCTCGGCATTCTCGTTCGCTCTAGACGCACATTCTCTAATCGACTCGGACTCGCAGTGGCACCCATAAACACAAACGAAAAAAAAAAGCCTGACCTGCCCATAAAGAAAAATAAAAATAAAACGAAAATAGAAACGAAAACTCACGCACTCTCTCATCTTGCCTGTCAACAACAAACTTATCAAGCCCACGAGAATTTTTTTTGTTTTTTGAAAGATTTGATTAACACAAACACTGCCCCATCTACCAAGCGGCAGTTGTTACTTTAAGGGGGGATGAAGGAAAAGAAAAAAAAAATTGGAGGATTTTGGAGGAAATTGAAAAAGTTAACCAAAACGAAAAAGAAATACTAAAAAAGAAAAAATAAATAAAACACAGGGTCTGTGTCGTGGAATGGAGGTTCCATACTACGAAGCGAAAGGGGGGGATTTCTAATCTTCCATTAAGAGCCATCCTTTTGTTAAGGGCGACGTCCACGACCATTTCTTATTTTGTTTTCAGTTGATTCGACTTTGTTTTTACGGTCTTCTGATTAATTAATTTCTTTTTCCTTTTCTTGAATTTTCTTCGATCCTCACAGAAGAAGAGATGTTTGTTTGAATAGTTTCAGTTGATCACAAAAATCATTTAAAAGTGTGAAGCGATTGGGGGGGAGGGGATTAACTGGAGAAAACGAAAAAAAAAAAACAAAAAATGAAAACCAGTGATTGCGTTCTCATTTCCTGTAAAGAGAGTGGAGAAATAGAGTTAATCCTAATCGTATCTATAAGTGTTTAAATGCAACTGACTTGTGAGAGACGGAAGAAGGTCCTGGGGAACTTTCGGCAGCAACGGCAGATGAAATCGGCGCAACGGCCGCAGCTCCTGCCCCACCTCCGCCACTACCTCCACCTCCACCGTTACTTCCGCCATCCTTCATCTTGTCCACATAATCCGAGAAAATGTCACGGAAACGCGACCACGACTTCTCCGGAATCGTCACAGCTGTACGGTAGTTGGTCTTGACCTATTTTTTGATTCCATTTAAAACAATTTGAATCCATACTCCATTCGTGAATGGATTAATGTCACAAAAAAAATAATAATAAACCTCCGAAATGCGCATATAGATGCCTCGATTGTTCTGACCGATGTCAAAGTAAAAGTTCTTGTTTTCCACACGCAAATGTCTGCCTTCAGGTAGCTCACCTGTACAATCAAGCCAATGTTAATAACAAACATGTTGCAAGCATTAAAAAACAAAAAAAACCTTTGAATCCGCCATCATCGGTGCCAAATTCCTCGAGTAGGTCGGTGAGTGCGTCACGAAATTCAATCATTCCTTGGGCAGGGATGGCGATCTGCGAACGGGGACCTCCTCTAGCTATCGTTTGAGACACCTACAGAAATAAAAAACAAATAAAGATGAGATGTCGTTTGCTTTTTCATCCCGCAACGTGAGCACTCTGACCCGAAGGAATCGTCCGCGTGAATTCTCCTTCAAGTCAAGATAGTAACGCCTATTGTCCTTTGTCATCATTTCCGACTTGAGTTTGCCGTCCTCGGGCAGATTATCGGGATTGGGGGGACCTGTTTCGTATGATTTCACAATCACAAAATAAAGAAATAAAAAAATGTCAATGATGGTGCTTCTTTTTAACATGTAATCCATCTGATTGATTCCATCGTACTACCGAGCGAAGCGTAGAAATCGCTAAACGACGACAGGTGGCCACGGAATTCGGCGGCCGTCGACAACGCCAAGAAAATTTGGCTGCGGCGGCCATCAGCGCCAATCTATTGACAACAGATCAAACAAACGATGAAATGATCATCCGACTGGGCAATGCATCCAATTTAGTGAGGCAAAAACATGCTAGACTCACGACTGAGCGATTTCACAACGAATTGTTGCATATCATTTTATTACCTCTGCCACTTTGATGAATCTGCCGCGCCGGTTCTGTTTGACGTCAAGGTAGAACCTCTTCGACTGGATCTGCAGCATTTTCGAAGCAAGCTCTTGCTCACCTGGTTGGCCCGGCCCTGTTTGCATTCACAAAAGCGCGCAAAATTAAAACACAGTCCCCATACAAATTGTTTGTTTTTTTAAATCATAAACAATCTTAAGAATATTAAGAAACTAAACATGAGCGCACACACGCACAAAAAAAAGAACAAGACACTTGAACTAGTTCACTGTGTTTGAAATCACTCTTACAATCTTCCATGATGACGAGATTAGTTGTTGATGAAAAAACGCGCAACGATTTAAATAAAGAATAATAATAATTAAAAAAAAACTTTATAAGGAACTGCACGGTCTGGCTAAACCGCTACGACTTTGGGTTGCATTAAGCCGGGGAAAAAAATGGCAAACGAAACACAAAACAAACAAAACAAAAAAAAAAACAACAAGAGGGGGATGCAATCACGATTCAAAATTGCGTAAGTGAACAAATCGCATGATCCCCGGCCAGACGACGGCAGACCACGACCGAGACTAGAAAGAGACTGCCGGGAGAAAGGGCGAACGGTCTCAACCGACAGATTTTTCAGGGCGTTCAGTTCTCTTGTGTTCAAAAAAATTTCGCCTCAAGACTCCACTTTGGGCTTCTCGAAATCCAAACCGTCTAATACCCCCCCCCCACCCCCCACCTTCGCTTTACCTGCTACCTTGCCCAGACTCTCTTTTGTTTTGTTTTTTTCTTTCTCTCTCCCTCTCTCTCTCTCTCCCGTTCTCTCTTCTACAATGGCTCCGGGCGTGCAACGGAGACGTTCGTCGTCTTCTTCCTAGACGTCGTTCAAAAAATATTAAAGAAAAAAAAAAAGCTCCCAAGAAAAAAAGAATTGAATTCCGGTAATTCCGCATTGGCTCACTCGGGCATAGCAAGAAAAAACCCCAGAAGGTGATGGTCCTGGAGGATTGCACCAAATTCTGCCATTTTGTTTGTTGCCCAGCTCTTGTTGGGTGGTCCTATGCCAATGTCACACGACCGGCTATCCGTTTCGTCACGGTCGTCATTCTCCCTACCCCAATTTTTTTCCTCCCTTTAACAATAACAGTCTTATTCTTTAATTTGTTAATCGCATTTCAAAAAATTGTGCAGGGACAGAGGTGCGGAAAAAAACAAAAACAAAAAACAAAAAAATTCGTTTCTTTTCCGCGATGGTCCAGTTCGAATCGACATCTGTCAGGTAAGGGGTTAGGTGTGCAGCACGTGTCGTCATCGTGAGGGAATGGTACGCAAGGCCACTGCGTTAACAAAATGGAAGCACACACAAGCCCCGAAAGAAACAGACAGACAGCTCCCTGTATGTCTTTTTGCGGTCATTCTAATTTCTCTTTCTTATCCTCTTCCTCCTCCTTTTTCTTTTCTTATTCGTCTTCCATATTTCTGCGACACGCCGTGCACACTCACTTGTCTGATACACGAAGCAACCCGCCAGGTAAAATCAGGAGTTTACACGTGCCATCTCGGTGATAGCAAAAAAGAAAGAGGCGGAATCAAACAAAAGAGAATATCCAATAAAAGAAGATGACATGTTCAATCATTTGAATGGGACAAATTAGACGATGATCACGTGTAGCAATCAATCGTTTTCTTTTTTTGGGGGGGGGGCTTGAACGATACGATAAAAAGATCTGGAACCATTTGAGCGAAAAAATAATAATGATAATGATAATGCGGAGGGAAAACAAAAATGGCAGCGTATATATAGACACGCACGCAGACAACCCCGATGCGTGAAAACGGGCCAAGGTCGGTTCGATGAGTCTGAGTGTTGCGTTCGTGAGTATGGATCAATACTCCCCTCCCCCCGTTCTCCCCGTGTGTGTGCGTGAATTTTATCCCGAAGCCGTCGGCGTCGCTATCCCGCTGCGACCCGCCCCCATTTTTTTGCGGATCGAGCGTCTGGACCGAAATTCGGTTTCCAGACAGATCCGCCGATTTCTCTCTCTCTCTCCCGAACCGACCGTCTGACTTCCATTTGCCCGCGGTGTGTGTGTGTATTTTTTGTTGTTGTTTTGTCCTCTTCTCTTCTTGTTTTTTTTTCCCATTTCCTCTCCTTTTCGTAAATTTATTATTTTTTCGCATTTATAACAGAGTGAATGGTTGTGGGGTTTTTCGGTTGGCTCTCTCTTCTTCTTCATCGTTTCTTATTTCTTTTTCGCCAAGAGACGGTGCAGTCACCAGACCGTTCACACGCGGCCGCACCGCAAATATACAAAAACATATTTCTTTTCCTTTCTTCTCTCTCTCTCGAAAATGGAAAGAGAAAAATATTCAATTTTTTTTCTTTTGCTTTTTTTGAAAACAAAAACAAAAAAAAAAATATGGGCAAATCGTCTGGGCCCCAGGCTGCGGCGACTCTCCGCAACTTTTTCCTCTATCCGTTCCACCACCTGGTTCGTGCGTGCAAACAGTTTTTTTTTCTTTTCAAAATTCCAGATTCTCCTTCTTCCTTAACTTTATCACACCACTTTTTTTTTCTTATTCATCTGATTTCCTACGCCAAACGCTTCCATTTTTTTCCCTCAAAATATATGCGCAACACGATTGCGTACTTATTCACGAATACGACAGCGCGCAATGGCGAAAAAACGGTAGGGGAGGAAAAAAGCAATAGAGTTGGCAAATAAATTCCACTCGCCTCTTTTGTTCGAGGAATGGAAAAAAAATGCAACAAACAAAAAAAAATAACGAGGGTTGGAGCTTCCCTATTCGTTAAAAAAAAGGAGGGATGAAAGCGAGTGAACGTGTCGGATGATGAACGATCGTGAAAATTGACTGAGTCAATCTTTTTATTCAAAAAAAAAAAAAGAATAAATTTATCGCGTCCCCAATCATTATCGGAAGTTGTTTTTCAGTAAGTTACTAGTCGGAACACTAAACTAATGGGGGGCTCTTTTTTCTGATTGGGAAACCTGAAACTAACGAGCAGTTTGATTCCGGCTCGTTAGACGACATGATAATGCCGCGCCTACTACCGTCTGCTGGTGCTGCACATCCATCAGCTAATAACGAGATAGACAGATTGCACGGATAGATAAGTTAAACGAGCGATGCCATTTGAACTAGAACGGTTTTAGCGCGATTTTCCCATCATCATCGAATCGGGCAAAAAGCATATTAGTTATTGGGGACAGACGCTGTTTTGTAGGTTAATCGTTCCGTCCTCGACGTTTGGATTGCTGTTGCCAAGCGAAAAAAGAGAAA
This sequence comes from Daphnia sinensis, assembly GCA_013167095.2. NCBI lineage: Eukaryota > Metazoa > Arthropoda > Branchiopoda > Diplostraca > Daphniidae > Daphnia > Daphnia sinensis. Next base: position 1,135,993 of record CM023188.1, on the reverse strand, counting down.
AGAAATGGCCAATATCTAGAAAAAAAAGTAACCCATAAGTTCTAAGCGCAACAATGACAAGAAAAAAAAGCCAATCCCCCTTTCCTTTTGTTACTACTGTTTTATACTGGTGTGTTTCTTGGATTAATTAATGGGACGGGCCTGGAGATGGATGAACAGCAAGGACTTCCGAACGTCAAAAAAAAATGGATAAAGAAGAGAGAACCCTCTTCTAGCTGGCAACGGGGAAGGATCGATCGATCCACGTTGTCACCTGGGCGTTCTAGCCCTACTGCAGAAAGCGTCTGTCACGCTCAACATTTGTCTAGTCTCAAGTCACGCATCTTTTACATGATACCCATGTTGTTTTCGCACGGCAATGAACGAGACAGGAAAAAAAAATTATTGGCCAGAGACAAGCGCGAGGGGGAGAGTAGGACAGCCGACGACTCGCAATTTTTTTTTCGTACCTGCTAAATCGGATCCTAACCCAGAAATGTCGCTATCGGCGCCGCCACTACCGCCGCCGCCGCCGCCGCTGCGGAAATGGCGAGTCTCACGCGGTGGATGATGGTAATCGCGGCCAACATTGCCACCACCACCACCACCTCCGCCTCCGGGAGTCGGTCGTTGATCAGTTCGACCGCTTCGCTGATGACGATGATGCTGCTGCTGATGATACGCGTCTCTATCGAAATCACCCCCTCCGTCACTGGAATCGGAGCCACCAAACATGGTGAACGCGTGAGTGATCGGCCGGGACGGGACGGATAGATGGACGTCAGAACAAAAGGCAGGTGGATGTTGCTGACTGAGGATTACGTTGTCAACTGTGCGAACGCTGAAACGTTCTGCTTTTTTTGCCTCGAAAAATTTGAATACACACCAACCCCAGAATTTTTTATCCGGCGTATTTCTCTTTTGTTTTCTTCGTTCAGAGGAAGTGGGTTGGAAGGGCGGGTGAAATTGGTCCCCTGTTGGTTCCGTGTGCGAATCAATAAAATGGAAGGGGGTCTAGGGCGCCTCAAAAACCGATGGATGGACAATAATAATTGAAAAAAAAAAACACTTTCAACAATCGCGAATAATGGCGTCGATGATGAAAAAAATTGCGAGAGGCGTCCGACTGGTTTGGCCAAATGACTTGGGATGCACGAAAAACGGCCGGCGGTGCTGTTGCCTAGTCGTAACAAAGTTTCGGATTGGGTGCGGGTGATTGACCGACGTCGTCGTGATGGCCGTCGTCCTCGTTGTCGTCTTAGACCGACGTCGACTTGGACGAATCTTTGGATCGGCGAATCGGTTCCGATCCGTGACACGGCACCGGTCGATCCGCGAATCCGGCCCAACTTGCCAAACGGCTCCTTTGTTGTGCACGCAGGAGATTCGGCCTTCTTCCGGCACACCGAATCGAAGCACACACGACGTGTGCTCGTCTCTGCTCGTTCGGGCGGCGCAAAAGAGTCGTCTTCTTCTTCTTCCCAGACTAGGCTGGATTGAGCACATTCGAAATGGCGACAACTAAAACGGTCAGCAACACAAATCGGCCAAAAATGACAAGAGAACGAACGAAACAACGTGCAAAGCGGCCGTACAACAGTAGAGAAAGGAGAGAGAGGGAGAGAGACTCTCTCTTTTTTCAGTCCGGCAATCCGCAAGAATCCGCAGTTGCAATTTTTTTCTTTTTGCTTCGCGAGGGAGGAGGGAAGGAAAGCGATGGAGAGACAGAAAGAACCCACGAAAGGGTGGTCCGGGAGGAGGTGCTAGAAGGATAGGAGGAGTCGGCCGGGATCCCTGCACGATACACCACGCACACACCCGCGCCCGCGCACACACACAGTCCAACACACACAACAGCTTTGGCCAGCTTCGTGCCACCGACTGGCCTGAAACTATCGCGGCCGTCCAAGACAACACTACCCAGGCATTTCGATGAATTTTTTTGCCCGGTACTTCAGCGCCACCATTCCGCCAATTCGGAAAGCACCGGCCGGAATCCACCTTTGTCTCGTTTTTCGACATTTCTTTTTTTTTTTTATTCAATAAGAATGGACGAAAAGGGGGGAATCAACCAGAAACCGGGGAAATTCATTCCCACGCGCGTGTCACGCTGACAAAATCGATTGTTTCTACGAAACTGCAGGATATCAGCGCAAAAAAAAAGAAATATTGTGTACGACATAAATAAACAAAAAACCTTTATCGGAAACACCTCGCAGTTGTGAATCGCAACAAGATAAAAAAAGCAAGTGCCAAAATGATCGCGGAATGTCGCAAAAAATGTTCGCTCATGATAGAGAACAATGTCACCGACCGATCAGAACCAAAGTAGATCGTAACGCCCCTAGTCTGAAAGATAAATGCAGTCTAAAATTAGTGCAGAACGGGATCAAAGCAGCCGTTTCAGAAAGGCAACAACCAAAAAGGAGGCCACAGCGCAGACACCGACCGACTTGAACGGAACAGATGCTGGGACCTACCCTACCGTCCTCAAAAAAAGAAAAAAGAGTCTAGCCAGTTCAACCACCTCAACACGTGCCCGCATACTAGATTGTCGAGGACCAAAGATGTTCGATAATAAAAGAAACAAGAGAATTAGGAGGGAAGAAATTACTTGGAACCAATGGCATTGTTAACTGGACATTATTTCAATTCATCAAGGCTTTAGTAGTATACTATAGAGCTTGAGAACAGTTCAGCTATTTTTCAAAACGACAGCTTTCTCTTCAAGGCTCTACAAGAACGAGATCGAGTAAAAACAGTTGTACGCTTCAAGTTGATTCTTAGGAAAACATCGAACAAAACCCGCTAAGCCTGTTTGGTCCCAACCACCTTAAACGCGATCTGACGGGAGCGCCAACAGCAACACTAAATAAAATCACGCCTCATTTCGTCAAAACGACTGAAGCACATCTCCTTGTTGGCGCCACTGCGTCTACTACGAAAGCGGAAGACCTGATCAACCCGTTCTTTTACGCTTTTGAAAAACTCGCATCAAAGTGTTCTTTACCCATCGACGTCCAGTACGCCCACAATTCGGGGTCGATGTCGTTGTAATTTAAAGGACGATTCAAAAAATTCATGCTGCCGCAGTCAACTCCTATAACATGCACCATTTGTATCTGTCGATTTGAAAAAAAATTAAACAAATTGCACTGGCACAGGTAACTCTTTAACTGGAGCACTGATGCTGGGCGTCTTGCTCGATCAATCGTTTATCAACGACAATGATACTTTGTCCGGGTGCATTCTCGACTTGGTCAACACCTATATCAAAACTGAAATTCAAACGTGAGATCCGCAACAACGTATAGGTGTATGCATATTCATGCTGACAAGGACAAGGTCGTACAACCCTTATAGAGCTATTTAACGGATCAATCCGACCTGGCTGTGCTGGACCACTAGCCAATGCCTCTCACTCTTTTAGCTGTGGCCGCCTCTGTCGTGACGGAAAAAAAACAACACTTCATTCGAATTAGCCTTGAGTAGTTTTGTGGAAGATAGATAAAAAGTATTTCTAGAAATCGTGTTTCGACGCCCCGGAATTGTTCGATGACAAGGCCCCGCCCGTCTCACACTTTCATTCCAAACGGTCCCAACAGTTTTTTTCTTACTGTACAAGAGAAATCCTTGAGCTATTCCATGTTTAAGGTGGACAAAAATAATGTTTGAGACACCAAATCTCTTCAAAGATGTTAAAACTTTAAACTGAGCTCGATGAAAAAAAAAAGAATAGCTGACCAGACAAGGGTATTTGCCAGGAAGCAGTTCGAACTGAGAATAGCATTTGTTGGATGTGACATCTTCACTAGAAAAATAATGACAACCCAATGTTTCCATTAAAAAAATAAGGAGAAGATGACAGTCAATTCATGACCACTTATGACCAAAAATTAACAAGAGGAATATCTGGCTGCTTATCAGGGCTATGGAAATTCGCCTAGCAACAACTTTGGGGAAAAGTCAAGATGGAATTTCAGGTAAGATTATTTAAAAACCTATCACTGCTAATCATCATACATACCAAAACACATGATTTGTGTTTTAAGATATGTAAATACCACCATAGGACTTGCGTAAATCAATTACGATGATTCTCAAGTGACAAAGGATCTCAGTGGATCACATTCACGCCAATTTTGGATAGTTTCAACTGATTCCGATTTCAGAGTAAAAGCTAAACATTAATCTGCTATTTTAATGAAATGTCATTTTGTTCTTACCTTCAGAAAATTCTCCTGAAGCAGCTTCATCTTCGAATTCTAGTTCACTCATTATGTTTGCTCTCCATAACAAATGGAATAACCAAGATGTAACTGTTTTGATGCAGAAACGCCGTTAGATGGCTCCCCGAGAATTGTTATTTTCCCGTCGGTAGATGGCGGTATAAATGCTCCGTGACGGTATCTTTATTTCCACTCCCGTCGTTGAAACTGTTCATGTTCATAAAACATTAGAACGAACTCGATCGCTATCTACACTGAACTTCAAATGAAGATCGAAATCTTCATTGAATAAAAAAAATTTTATTTAAGGGGGAAAATGATCTGGATTGTATTTGTAACGGCAATCCACATCACAAACCATTTCACACACGCATAATGTTTTATTCTTATTCGTTCTCCTCTGAGCGGAGGCGGGCGTTGGGGTTGGTGATCTTGATGGCCAACTGCTTGGCTCTTTCGACGATGATCTTGCGCTTCTTGGAAGAGACGGCATGGGCAATCTCTGCGCAAAATTTGCGGTTTTGCATCATAAGGATTTCCAACTCCTATGACAGAGGAAATTACAACATTAAAACAACCTATTATGTTACAGCTTCCTAGGTTAACACTACTGAAGTCAACCACTGACATGTAAATAATAATGCTTCAACTCTAAATTCTAATCAACTGTTAAATAAGTTGTTACAAACCTTGACGTTGTTCACAACAACTTTCCTGAAGCCATTGGGAAGCATGTGCTTCGTGGTTTTAGCAGAACCATAACCAACTTTTGGCATAAGGTACTGTCCCTTAAACTTCCTGCGGACTCTGTTGTCAATACCCTTTGGTCTACGCCAGTTCCTCTGTAAACACCAAGAACAGTTAATAAGTCTACTGATTTATATGAAAAGTTTAAGCCTATTTACCTTGAGCTTGTCATAGCGATCGCTCTGATGACGAATAAACTGCTTCGTCCTCTTTTTGACGATCTTCGGCCTTGATGCAGGGCGGATTGCCATTTTAAGGTCTCAGTTCTACATATTACAATAAAAACTTTACCGTCATCAGTTTCAGTAATGAAAGCCAAAAAATATAAAAAAATCAACTACAAATAATGTTCCACACAAAATCCAGTGAACAAACACTTGAAATGAACGAAAAATTTGCTACTATAAAATACAAATAATTGTGCATCAAAAAAAGAATTTTTGCAAAGGATGATGCCGGATATTATTCTTTAAATTCACGAGTTCACGTACCAGGTTGAGGTGCTCAGCGAAAGAGCAAGCCAATGGAAAAGACCAAAACTACCAAGGCAGACGTAAAGGGTAGAGCTAAACAGCAACTTTGCACATGGGAGCAATTTTGCCATATTTCCCAAAAATATGAAACGTTTATTAGTTAGTTAGCTGTTTTCTATTTTTTAACTTGGTACAGAATTTTTCAGAAAATGAAAAAGCAGTGTTTTTAGTTTGAATGATAGAAAAATTAACTAACGATTAATAAAGACGTTGCACGTAAAAGGCCTGAGGGTAAGACAGCTGTAGCAGAAACTATTTGTGTGATGGTGGTGTGAGACGAGTAAGGAAGTTTGTAATTTTGTCTACACAATTTGCATTTAATTTATCACCACAGAGAGATGGCCCTTAGTGGCTTTGTCGACTTTTTCCAGAAAGGGAAGGTAATAAAACTCATGAATTAACTCACCTGCATTTATTAGATTTCTTGTGAGAATGTAAACGATTTGTTTGCGCCCAATGGTATTCTGCGTCCACATTCCATATTATCGGAACAAGTTGTTTACAACCACAGTCTATTTCCGGCGTGTTATCTTACCGGTTTCGCAATCTCTTTTTTAAACAGACCTTCAAACCAAAGAAAAAGTTTGAACCTGGAACATTGCGCTACTCCTTACACACACAAGCACAGGCTTCATTAAGTTCTGGAATTAATCTGCGAGCAGCAGTTTTACTTCCCCCTGGTGAAGATCTAAATGACTGGATAGCAGTTCATGGTATAATGCTTGAATAAATGGAAAGAAAGTCAAAAATTAAATTAATATTCTCTATCTGGTGCAGTGGTAGATTTTTTCAACCGCATTAATTTGATCTATGGCACCATTTCTGATTATTGCACTGAAACATCATGCCCAACAATGTCAGGAGGACCTAAATTTGAATATCTTTGGGCTGATGGCAATAAATACAAGAAACCCACAAAACTACCAGCACCTCAGTACATCTCATTGCTAATGGAATGGGCAGAAGCTCAAATTAACAATGAATCTCTTTTCCCTGTCAGCACTGGTAAATCTTCCTACTTTCAGTGGTCAAAATTTTTACATTTATATAAGAACATCTGTTTTTAATCAGATATCCCATTTCCGAAGACGTTCTCCAGCCAGTGCAAGAAGATTCTGACGCGTCTTTTTCGTGTATTTGTCCACGTTTATATTCACCACTTTGATCGTTTAGTTGCAATTGGTGCCGAAGCGCATGTCAACACGTGCTATAAACATTTCTACTATTTCATTCGTCAATTTGATCTAATTGGCGATCGAGAATTGGAACCTTTGCAAGAGATGACAGCCCATATTTGCAAAGATCCCCCCATCGAGTGCATCAACTCTCCGTCACGCTCCAACAATCGATGATGACAACCCAGTCAATGTAAATAAGATAAGAAATTAAACAGGTGTGTTCCTTCAGATGTTGTATACCCTGTTATTGACCGAATTTCCATAATATTATTTAACCTGTAACAGTTTTTGTTTTCGTCCCATATAGTCGGTATTATGTACTGTCTGGTGTAATTGTTAAATCAGACATTTTTTTTTCTTTTTAACATTACTGCAATGATTTTAAAAACCGAACTTTTAGCAACCCACGTAAGATGAATCGCGGCAATACAAATCTCCTATTTCACTGCTCAATTTCCTTTGTTAAATTTTTAGTTGCCGAAATCGTAAAATATCAGAGAGAAGGATAGAAAAGTGGCAGTTTGATATTCAATGAGGAAACGAAACAAGTCGATGATAGTTACTCGTTTAGATACTTCACAATGGTTTTTTCCATGTCAAAAGGATTGACGTTGGCGGCACATCGTTCCACTGGCTGTCCTTGTTTGTTGATGACAAACTGTTTAACGGAAAGAAATAACGTTTATGGGAATGGTAACACTAAGCGCTATGAAAATATTACAACCAACCTTGGTAAAATTCCATTTGATTGCACTGCAGAGCATAAAATTTAAACAATTGGGATTGGATCATGAAAAAATTATACAGTTTTATTCTTACTCAATAAGCAAACCGCCTTGCTTTTCTTTGAGGTATTTCCAGAGCGGGTGAGCATCTTCTCCGTTAACATTTATTTTGGAAAATACATCGAATTTTCCATCTCCTTTGTATCCAGAGATAAAGCACTTGATTTCTTCACTATTGCCAGGCTCTTGTGACATGAACTGATTACATGGAAAGGCCAAAATTTTCAAACCCTGAAATAAAAGAGATGTGAAATTGGTGTGTTAAAAAGGAAAACATCCTAAATGAATATCAATGAAGAAAATATCAATTGACACTTTTTTTTTGCAAGGTATGAAAAAACACTTCAAGTCCTTAACCAATAGCCCAACAGATTATCAATGGCGGCAGCTATTGGCTAAAATGTATGAGTGATACAAGATTAGTGTTAGCAGAATTTTTTAAAAGATAAATACAAGTGGCATAGAAGCCAGTCTTTTAATATTCAATTTGAAACAACTCTTTTTAAAAGACCAAAACTTACTTTGGACTCAAATCTGTCATATAAGTCCACCAGTTGTGTGTAGTTTACTGTGAAGTGAGAAAAATAGGAAAATCATCGTTGGTCATTGCAACATCAGGCACACAAAAATATCTAGACTATTAGAATATTACCATGAGTGTAGCCACACTTTGAGGCAACATTAACAATTATACAGACATGGTTCCTTAGTAGAAAAGTGTACTGAGTTAGATTGAAAGCAGCATGATAGCTTATTGTTGTTTTTTTACCTGTATTTCTCCAGTGACACTTGATTCCCGTCTATGTCTGTCACTGTAAAGTCGTAAATAGATGTAGCAGTTTTATAGTCGGCGTTGCCAATGCCAACACCTTCAGCTGAAGCCTTTCAAGTTTCAATAATTAAAACTTTGTTAGATCAACAAGTAGCTACAGCTAGTTGAAAAGTCCTTATTACCATTTCTTCAAGGGCACGGAGGTCGGACGAAGACCACGTACGACAGCTACGGTAGACAAAGTGCTTGAACTGACGTTACCTTAGAGACTGGTGATCGGGAGTCGGAACTGCTGTCACTGGGCCGTTTGAAACCGTTGCTGCGTTTATCATAAACAGAAAAAAATTTGAAAAATGAAGACAGCAACCAGAATCAATTATAAAACTAACTCTGTGATGGAGAAAAATTTCTAAATGGTTTCTAATGCAATGTTCTGTGATCCTTTATCCAAATAAAGATTTTTGGTGTCACCCTCATTTAAATCTCTTTTCAGTTATAAGATACAACAGTCATTTATAATTCGACACTGTTTCATTTTCTTTCAAATAAGTCGACAGTACAATTTCTTACAAATTCAATGTTAATCACCAGTGAAATAGTAGCATCCTGACTTCTCCATGCCTATATAAGGCTTTTTAGAGAGTCTGTCATTTTTATTCCTTCTGATCATAAACCGAACTCGATTAGAAATGAACGGTGCTTCGAAAACAAAAACGATATTTAAAAAATCTTCAATCTTTTTCACTAATTGGGACTAGCTTCACGAAACTGGCCATGATATCGTAATTCGTGAGCCACTCTACTGGTTCAGATATTTCAATAAATCCTTTTCCATGTCCTACAAAATATCAAAAGAGGTATTACATTTTGAATGGCCATTTTGCATAGCAAACTTTGTCTTACAAAAGGATCCGTAGTCGTAGCGTGGCGAGCAACTGGTTGGCCATTTTTATCTACAATAAACTTAGTGAAATTCCATTTGATGCCACTACAAATAAGATAAATAAAAATATAGCACACAAAATAAACTATGAAAAATGGAATAATATTTCTTTTTTACTCTGTGAGAGTGCCTCCTTGTTTTTTCTTTAAATATTTCCATAGGGGGTGTGCACTATCACCGTTGACATCTATCTTGGCAAACATGTCAAACTTCACATTGTAGTTGGCTGCAAAAGTCTTGATCTCAGAATTAGTTCCGGGTTCTTGGGATCCAAACTGTTGTGTGAAAATTTTATATCATGATTTATTAGTCACTAATACAAGACAATCTGGAAGAATGCACTGTGGACAACAAAAAAATTTCCAATTACCTGATTACAAGGAAAACCAAGAATCTTCAGACCCTTAAAAACAAATTCAACAGATATTAGTAGAATTCTGCAATTAATTGTGTTGTGTCAATGCTACCTTGGAATCACCATACTTTTCATGCAGCGCAACTAGCTGAGTGTAGTTGACTTTTGTCTTGCCTCATTTTGACGCAACATTGACAATTATGCAAACATTCCCCCTGTTTGTAAAATTTTTCACTATAACAGCATACAAGATAAGTTAAGTTATTGCAAACCTGTATCTGTCAAGAGACACTGTGTTTCCATCGATATCAACAGCAGTAAAATCATAGATGGATTGAGCTTGTTTGTAGTTGGCATTGCCACTCCCTTCTAATGGGGATGCCTGTTGAAGACAAAAATTTTTAAAAATTGCTACAACCATAACTTTTACATACTTTTACCATAATGGTGCTGTATTTAGAGTAGCTAGCTAGTAGAAAAGCTCCTCCCGCTATACTACGAATACCTATAAGTGAGACAACAGAATGACGTATTTCAGAAACGACTGTGCACGATGATGCAGCAGTCTTTAATCAGTTTTTACGTACAATGAAGGGCTGGACTAAGAGTCTAAAACCTCCCACAAGAAAACCGATAAGGGTAATCACAATTCACAACACAGACATACATACGTACCATTTGCCATAAGACCCATGCCGAAAAACAATGTCGTCTTCTTCGATTTTCTCTGAATAATAAAAATTAATCAGACTTCTTGTACTAACGGTATCTACTTCAACGTATTTGTTATGCTTGTCATTTTTCAAGATGAGACTAAAGAGCATCTTCAAAAACATTAGATATGCTCGTTAAAAAAAATTTGCAATGTGGCACAGAAGCATATGGTCAGCTTCTTCGCTACAATCGATCGATCTAGCTTCGATGATTTGGTGAGGTGCAAAACAAATCATTAATATAAGCTGTGTCATTGCATCAGTCCAAGGGTTTGTAAAATATGGTTATTTGTGCCGGCTGTAAATGTCATGGCTTTCCATTGTGCAATCGATTTATCCATGCTCAAAAATGCATGAGCGTCAGAAAAGTTATGATGACGATTCACGTACCTGTTGGCTAGAACTTTCGACATGAAATTGCTTTCAAAAATAGAAAGCACGGATAGATCATTAAATAAAACGAGGTATAAATTCTAGATGGTATCAAATAAGATTACATCAGTGACTAGATTTGATTCATGTCGACTGTTTATTAACTGCATCACGCCTCACTGCGTGAATTTCCGTTCATTTATCAGTCAGTATTTTAATCAAGAAGTGGGGAGGTGAACTCAGCACTTTGCCTTTCGAAATATATTGCGTGAAATCGACCTATAAATCAAACCAAACTAAAATGTAGGTACTACCAATGACAGCACGAACAGTTGAAAATCGCTCTGTAATGGCCTCAGAGTAAGCAGTAATTCCTTTTTTTTTATGGTGACCTGTCACCTATTTTAAACGTCCAGATGATAATCTGTCCCCGGGATGGCCATCTTTCTTTGTTGATGAGCAGGAAGACCGTATAAAGCAACGAAATGATTGGCCCGATTCGGCGGTAAGGAAATTTGTGATTCCATAACTCTTTCCCAAGTGTTCTTCTCTCACGAGTTTCTATTATTCCCCCTCCACACATTTACCTGATTTCGACACGGAAAATGGCTTCCAGTTCCCCCTGTTGTCACATTGTTTTGGTTTATCAGAGTTTCCGACCGAAATCTAAGCAGATGCTAGACGTCAAGCTTTTAACGATCACAGGTGACTTACACCAGATGCATTCATGGCTTTAGCTTGATTGTATCAGGTGCAGATGGTTAAATCATTTGAATGCCACTCTCTCTAGCGTGCACGTAAAGTAGATGGCACGTCTCAATAGACCCATCTTTTACGTGCATGTCCAGCACCAACTTCAACCATCTGCAGACGACCACCTGCTTTTAATCTCTCTCGTATCTCTTCCTTTCTCCCGCATTTCAAATGTTTTTCTTTTTAACCACTAAATGAAACGATGCTTTGCTGCACGACATAACGTGAAATGATAACGAAACGCCATTGTTTCATAGTTTAACCCTTTGCCAGCAAGATCCTGGGAATTTTTCCAACAATTTCACGTACCTCATAATCTTTTAAGAAACTCCGGAATTCGAAGTTGTGTCAACTGTGACAGGCATCAGCCGTTAAATAAACTTTATCATTGCTCATTTACGTTGTCTGGCCGGGGACGTGGCAGGAGCTCCAGTTCTTGTTCAGGATCGATTTCAAGTCGCTTGGGATGTGGGAATAAAACCTTCCTTCTCTGATGCGTGTACAGAGTGGCCTCCTCTCTGCAAATAGATAATGGTTCGCGTCCTTAAAAGACAACATTGTCTCAAGGAAGCATTTCACATTGGAAGCAATTAGGGCGAGAGCAGCAGACGTCGTCCAACGTCCACCAGCAAAGCGCTGATGTTTGTTCAAAGACGTCGTTGCTGGAAGATTTAGCGTCGTTTTGCCCGGTACGTTTTGCGCCGCTTCAGTAAATCTCATGGCCATCACTCTCAGCTCTGTTGAAGTTGCGTGGTAGTCCGGGACCATTGCAGCCTGGTGCACTTTCTGAATAATTGAATTAACAACATCGATCGTGGACATAGGGGGGAACTGGTACATTATAGAGAGGGCAGATTTTCAATTGTTTTCAATTCTCTCTGTATTGAATATTTGATACGCGCTTGATTTTTCAATGAGACACACACACGAAATGTACGACGATTCAGAGCAGCCAAACAAAACAAAAAAGAGGGAGCGAAGGGAGGGCATACAGCGTAATTGTTTTGGTTGTTGTTTGTTTTTTTAAAATAAAAATTCTGGATTAAGCGAAGTCATGGGGGTGACGTGACTTCCCTTTGTTAAGGCGAAGATATTTTTAAAAATCCAATTCACTACGATAACTGAAAGGTTCAAACAAAGAGAGCTACACGAATTGACGAGCAAATCATTAAACTGTGAGAAATATTGAATGTTGCCTTAGTTTTCGTACGTTTACAAAAAAGGGAAATGTTTTTACTATTATCTTGGTCCAGATGATCAACGTAGAGTTAAAAATCGAGAGAGCACACATCAAATGCACCGTTAGCAGAGCAGTCGAAGGGATAATTACTGCGAGAGAGCCAATAAAAAGACATCATTCAATGGCAAGGACATAATAATAATATACTGCACTTATGATATCATTATAAGATGGGGAATGCAAATCAAACGTGAAGAACAATAGAAGAGAAAGAGTGAAATGGATAGCATAGATTTAAAAAATTATCATAATCTTTGAATTTTGGTTGTTTTCTTCACTGTGGCAGACAGAGAGCTGATTGGTATGTCGAATGATTTCTTTATCTTTAAGCAAAAAATATTAATAATAATACAATGAAAAAATAAAAGTACAACTACGGGCGGATGTTTAAGCTAAACTGGAGAGTCTTTGGCCACGCTGGACTTGGACGCGCTCTTCTTGAGACCGTTGTTGATGTCTGCCACATCGTCCTTGATCAATTCCTTCTGGTCGTCACTAACGTCCAATCATTTCAATCCATTAATTTCAATGAAAAAGAACACACCCAAGAAAAAAATGCCTTTGTTAAAAATCGGATGCACAATAGAACGTTAATCAGTATTGATTGTTGTCGAAATTAATAGCCAGGCAAAAAAAAAACTAAAAGCCTTTTCCATTTTAATTGCGTGACATAATGGTGTTGAGAAAGATGCGAAGATCGAAAAAGATGAAAGAAGAAGAAGAAAAGTAGAAGAAATTTGGTGTATCAGCTTTAAATGTCGGAATGAAGAGGCTCGAATCGTCTGTTTAATGGCTGGTGGGGCTCTCGACTAGTTGGTCCTCTTCCAATTGACCGATCGTCTGTTGCCAACAAACCGGTGTTATGAGGATTGTTAGTCGGCCAGCGAGCAGTTACTGGATTTTTGTGCAGTTTACCACCAGCAAAACGCAGAGCTCTACCGGAAATAGAAAACGATAAGACCAAGCGTGCAGAAAGGCGGAAGAAAAAAAATAAATAAATAATTAAAAAAACTGAATAATAACCAACTTGGCTAATAAATCAAACCGGATGAACAGCCGTAAACAACTAGAGGAAAAGAGCAGAAAGCGGGTATAATGAAGAATAAGGCCGAAAGCATAAACAGTTTTTCCCCCAAGTATAACGAACCAACACCATCAGCTATATCCATAACCAACAACAACAACTAACGAAAAGGCATTCCTATTTAACGAGGTCAGTGAAAAGAAGAAATTTATACTTGATCAAAGTGGGACTAGGTTGATCGACTTGGGCCGTCTGTTGTTTTTGCTGTTGAACCTCATTCGGCGGATCGCGGGAGGCATCCTGGAACTCGACCGTCACTTCTCTCAGAGGCGTTTTCTCGTCACTGAGACCACGTACACATTTCGCAGAAACAAAAGACGAACAGACAGAGAGAAGACGTTTTAAACAAAAAGCAAGGACGCAAACGACGAAATTGAACGACTACTGAAGAAGACACGGACTGTAAAGGACAGGTACAGGTTACCACACCAATTATGATAAAAAGATCTTTGTTTTGTTTCTAATTTTTACGGACATTGTTAAGACAAAGCTACGAAGACAGACCAGTTAATTGTATCAAGAAACAAATTTGAAAGACGTTAATATGAAGAAAAAATGGAACGGGGTCACTCACTTGTGTTCATCCTTGCCACCTTCCATGAGCGCAGAGTTTTTGTTGCCTTTCCGGCCGCTACCTTTGTTCCGTCCCGATCGATTACAAATGATGTAAATCAAACCTGAAAAAAAGGAAACAGTTTCATTAGAATAAATTCTTCTATCATTTTAGTTCACTTGAATAGCAGGCGCTAGATGGCGTTTGCTGAAAGAAAAACAACAGCTGCCGGAGGGCAGTTGCTACCCGTTTTTTAACTGGTTTCGTGAGTACTGAAATTCCCAACCACTTTCCCGAAAAGCATGTAATTGCCGAGTGCGAGCGAATTGCTTTCATTTCGTGAATGATGGGGGCATTTTCAAAAAGTCAAAACTTTTTTCAAAAAAAAAAAGAACCGACAAACTCTGTGTTGTTTCTTTATTGCGAGACGACAAAACTCCCGAACGACGCCGTCCTTTTTTCCCTCCCCCCTTTTTTTTATTATAGCGTGCACCATAAAAAAATTTAAGAAGAGAAGGCGAGCAAACTGCCGAGACAAAAATTGATGATGTCTAGTCGCTTAATGACATGCAGCTCCGTTCGAGGAACGCAACAGCCGACAATGCGTCGAGGATACAATGTAGAAAAATGACGTCACGACGTCGAGTTCGTTTACCCTTTCCAAAAAAAACAAAACACAAAAAAAAAAAAAAAATGTTTTTTTTTTTTACCTTTTTTGTTGACGAAATAACAGGAAACGTCGATGATCAAGGCGATAAAGACGAGGATTGCGACTATGACGCCGATGATGACGTAAGGGATGGTCTTCGATTGCGGCTGGGACGGCGACGCAGTTTCTCGCGGCAAGACGGCGGTGGTCGTCCCTACTTCAACGGCGGCAGCGTCTGTATGTGTGTATGGGAGAGAGAGGCCAACGCACCACACCCCATAACGGCGACAGACAAATTCGTGTGTCAGAGGTTATTTGTTGTTTGGTTGGCTTGTTTTTCGTTTTCTTTTCTCTACTCATATATCTGATAACGCTACATTGTTATAGACCCTCTTTTTCTCTTTCTACGGTTATTATACAAACACATTATCTCGTTAAAAATAAGAAAAAGCGAAACGATACAATTGAAACATATAAACACTCTATCTCTCTCTTTCTTTTTCACATTCGTTTTTGTCTTGTTCTAATGTTCTATCATTGGAAAAAAATTCTATACAATTTCTAATATGCAAAATATTATGACGGCAGCGCTAACCCCCCCACCAAATTTTTTTAAAAGGACGATACACAACGGAGATGGGACAAACGACAGACAAAAATCAAAGCCAGTTGAAACGGAAGGAACTGGGTGGGGAAGTGAATGGGGAAAAGGAATTTTACTAACTATACTATTCGCCTATTGAATATAACATAGTCAAGTCAGAAATATGATTGGTTCACTTCTGCTTTATGATTTTTGTTTAAATTTCTGGGGCGAATAAACAAACCGTGTATTCTGGAAATTTTCGTCTTTTTTTTTATTTAATTTTTCTTTATTTAATTTTTTTGGTTGGGAGTTTTTTTATTTTAAAGGATTTCCGGTTTCTCGATCATTTTGCGATCGTCTCAAAAGGGGGATATTTAAAAAAGAGAAATCAAATGGTTTTATCAGTAATATTTTTCGATTTTTCCCTCTTTTTTTCTTTTTGTTCTTTTTCATTTGAGACAAAAACTCACGAGAGATAGGAGGGGAAATGCGTCGGGATTAAATGTAATTGTTCCGGAAATCAAAGTTGATAGGAGGGGAAAACGGGGGGGACAGGAGGAAAAATGAACATGACAGCAAAAAAAAAAGGAAAAAAAAAAACATTTGGGGCAAAAAAAAGACATCATCTCTTAGTTATTTTTCTTTTATATCGAGCAGAAGGGCCATAGAGCAATAAAAGGAAAAAAAAAAGCTTTAAAAAAATTCTTTTGTTCTTTTTTTTTTCCTTTTTAAAACGAGAGATCACTAAATAGGCATCTCAAAATTTCTTGGGAAGTGAACCAATTGTTTGAAGATTTTTTTTAAATCCGATAAGTATGTGTGTGTGTGTGTGTGTGTGTGTAGCACATGGGGAGAAAAACAATCCGAAGGTTCGGCGTAAAGAATTTCGGGATCAAGGAGATTTTCTTTCACGAAAGCAAAAAGAAATTGTGTAGGGGGGAGATTTTAAAGTAAAACAAAGTTAAAAGAGGGGTTAAAGATCAAAAGGGAGGGGATCAAGAAGCCATGTTAGATCAAATCAAAAAGAGGCCATAACATGCACATTTGTTGTTTTCAAATAAAGATGACACGGTTATATTGAAATGATTGGAAAAAAAAGAAAAAACTCCCTTCTATTTGTTTAAAAGATATTCAGCCGCCAGCAATTAATATTATTTTCTTAACACACAACAAATGCCTTTTTTTCTAATTCTTATTGTGTACAGACAATTGGCTCTCTTTTTGTTCGCTGGGGGATTCAGAAATGAACTACTACGCGTTTTCATCATCAATGACACACACTCAACTCAAAAGAAAAGGTCTCTATATATACATACATCCTATATTGTGTGTATATAGTATATATAAAGATATGAAGACACGACAACACATTGGAATGGTTAAGAGAATTTCCTTTTTTTTTACTTAAGAATTTAAAAACATTTTTTTTTTGAAATTCGGAATTGTTTGCTTTTTTAAAAAAATCGGGGGAAGTTATTATTAATTATTAATTATTGAGTTACTATTTGTTCGTTCAGAAGAAAGCCGTGATGTGTAGTTTTTAAAGCTGTTGTGATAGCAGTAGTAGAAAGGGAAGAGACAGCACTGAAGAGCAGCGAAGAGGGGGCGGGGCAAGCAAAATCCTTAATTTTTTCGTGTGATTGTGTGTGTTTAAAAAATGTGTAAATGCTCTACGTTTGCACAGCTTGAAAAAACGAAATCCAATTTAATATGATTTTCTTCCCTCAAATTTTTGTTTTTTCTATATGGTCAATTGGAATCAAAAAGCAAACGACGACGATGCAACAGTTAGCAAAAAGAAACAAGAAGAAGAAGAAGAAGAAGAAGAAATAATCAGATAATTATTTCTTCCACTCCCAACTTTTTCTTGTTTCTAGAAGAAAAACGAGAGGACGAGGAACAAGGAGGAGCAGATAGCAGTGGTGTAATGCGGAGTAGGAGGAGTAGAATAATTAGGGTGTGAGCCGGAAGTAGTTGTGGACCACTGGCTGGAACCTTCCGCAACGCCGCCCGACGAGCGAGAAGGATCTATAATTGTTCCAAAAATATATACCACGCGTACAGTGGAATGTGTGTATGTGTGTAGGGTGTAGTAGAGTCCGCCGCCGCAAAAAAACAAAAAAAGGACAACGAAAAAAAAAATCCAACAACAAAAATAAAAAACAAGTGTTCCAAAGCGCCAATCAAGAAAAAAAACGAATCAAAAAATGACGACGGGGAAATTATGAAAAAAAAAAACGATAAAAACAAATCGGCCCTGATAAATTACGACTTTCTAAAAATTATCTTTACAACTTAATAAAAATAAATAAGGAAAAGACGGAGGATGAATAGAAATAATTAAAACGTGTGAAACTGACCTTTGGCTGTGCGCAGGAGGATCTCGGCGGGAGCGCTGAATCCGATGACGTTGTGAGCCCGCAGTTCGATGCGGTAAATCGTGTCCGCCTTGAGATTCTTCATTTCGAAACGGACGTTGGCCGGGTAAGGTACCTGAGTGCGAACTAATTGGCCGGCTTCGATCAATCCAGCGGATGTATTGCGCACCTTTTAAAGTGGGGAAACGTTCAATATTTAAACGCATTATTTAAAAAACGTAAAAAAGAAAAATCCTTACGGGATAATAAGCGACTTCGAAATAATCAATGGGTTCGCCATTGTTTGGCGGCGCAGACCAGAGCAGCTCGTAACGATCGGGGTAAGGAGTGGAGACGACCTTGTTCTCCGTCTTGGCGATGATGTACGGCTCTTCGGGAGCGGCCCGTTTTGGCATCGTGTGCGTCTCCTCACGCGACCACTCGCCGTAACCCACCTGATTTTTGGCCGCAAACCGGAACGAGTAAATCGTCTGAGGCTCCAGATTCTCCAAGATGTAAGGGATATCTATACAATATCATTCACACACACAAAAAATGGGAAATCCATTAGACTCCATCCATTTTCGATAGGCAAAACCGGGCCGGGAAGGAAATGTAGAACATCATCATTCCTCGATTCCGGCATTTACGTATGATTAGCCATGCATTTTTTTTTTTCTCTTGAGTGGGGCGAAGTTGACAGATATATATAGAATATAAAGATGAGACAAGTTTTTTAAGGAAGAACGAAGAGCATGCACAAAAAGAAAAGAAGAAAAAGGTTTTAAGTCTGCGCCCGGGAGCTGCTGGATCAATAACGTCGTTGCTCTGTCGTTGGGAGAGAGCGCGGGTAGAGTCAGATCAATAACGGACGGGCAAAACAAGCTGCAGCTAGCCGAGATATACGAGGCCAGAAAGAAATCGATACGAGATTGCACTAACGCTGTGCGGGTTCAAATAATTCATAATTCTTTTCAAATGAATTCAGAGTGGGGAGAGAGAAAAAAATGGAAATTAAAAAAACAAAATAACAAACCGGTGCTGGCGTGCGAAATTGAATCATGCAAATCGTAGTATTGGTTGTGCCCACCGACAGGCCAGACGCGTTGCAACGGCTTTTCGTCCCACACTTGGCCGGCTAATTTGTACTGGACAGCGAACGCTTCGATCGGCAATCCACCGTTATCCATCGGTCCGATAAAATTGAACGTGATCGTCGTAGCTATCCAATTTTTTTTTTTCAAAACCAATAAAAATAAAGAATTGAATTTCTAGGGTTCGTAAAAAGGGAATCAAATCACACATACCGGTAATAGTCTCGAATTTAGTTTGGAGGAGAGGGCCGGGAGCTCGAGCCTCACGCAATTCAATAGCGTGTTCGTCTTTGCCGTGGATGTTCATGGCCAGACAGCGGTAAGTTCCGTAATAGCTGAGATCGATTGGCGTCACCTGATACATACATCAAAAGCGGCCAATTACAACACACCATTTGAGAGCATTTAAACCAAATCACGTGACACGTCCTTTTTTCTTTTAAATGATAAGATAGAATAAATTACCGTGATGGTACTTTCGCCATTGAACGCGTTCACGCGGATATTGTAGTCGTTCTCGAGGTTGCGGCCGTTGAGGAACCAGCTGATGGTGGCGTTGGGGATCGATTCAGCGCGGCAAGTCAAATTGACCAAGTGATTGTCCCACGACCAAGCCTCGCGCATCGGCGTCAGGGCGAACGACGGCGGGAATTCGACCGTAATGTGCCCGTTTTTCGTGTAATTTCCACCTAATATTTTTTTTTTCCATTTAAACATCCATTCTATTATAATGAGCCCTCGGGGAGCAATGATTTCTAGCGCAACGGCGCTCTATTTAAAGGAGTGAAAGAAGTGGACGGTACGTACCGTTATTTTTGGCGATACAAGCGTAGAGGCCGTCATCGGAGCGCATCAGGTCTCGGATGACGAGCCGGGCCTGAGCGTATTCACCCTCGCGGCTCGTGTCGACGATGATGCGATCGTCCGAATTCTGGACGCCGATCGTGTACGGGATCAACGTGCCTTCCTTCAAGAACGTCACCTCCGGCAAGGGGTCGCCCGAGGCTTTGCACGTTAGACTCACTTCGCGTCCCATAATGCCCGACGCGTTCAGGTATTCGACAACCACCGGCTTCATAATCACCTGATGATATCACGTACCAGATAAAAAAGGAGTTTAAAGTAAATGTCAAGGTCCCCCTTTTGTTGATTTAAGAGTGCCGTATAAAATCAAAGAATTATAGCTCGAGATGAATTAAGATTTAAAAGGGCCTTTGTTTTCTTACTTTCAAATAGGCGGTTTTTTGAATCTTGCCGGCCCGATTTTCTACCAAACATTTGATCTCGCCTTCGTCCGTCCTCTTGGCGTCCATGATCGTCAAACGGCCTGTTTGTTCATCAACAATGAATCTAAAAAAAAAAAGGGAGAAAACAATAAAAAAAATTGAAATCCTTTCCAGAATCTTTAAAAGGAAAACCGTATAAGAAACAATAAATTTTGTCTGATTACTTTCGTTTCCCCTTACACACCCCTGACACAACAAACAGCAGCCCTTTCCAAGGCTCCAATAACACAAACGTAAATAAACTTTCTATTTTCCTACTAAGGATTCCATTGAAAAGGTTTCCTTTTTTCTTCTTCTTCTTCCATTTCAATTGATTTTTTTTTCTTCAAACAAGACGACGATATTTTGTTTTCAACCATGTCGGGATCGTCCCACTTACAAAACTTTTTACTTTCAAGTTATTCCCCAATCCCACTGATTTTCACGCGTCCCACATGATAAGCCAATAAAGGTAAAGTTTCCGGTAGACACGTGTGTGTGTCGGTCCATCATTGTCATCGAACGCAATACAACGTAAGGTAGGTAAGTTATACATTCGTTGAATAGCGCACACTTCCTTCCATCATTATTCCTTTGCGTTGTTCTTTTGTTTTTATTTTCTCGCACAATCTCATTCGTCATCATTATTGATGATTTTCCTGCTATTGTTTTTGAACCGCCAGAGCGCCCCGTTTTACACGTCAATTGAGAAAGGCCCCGGCTCTTTGGCCGATTCTCCCGGCCCAACCCTCGTTGCTCGCGGCGCTGGAACGACGCCAAACCACGGCAACTAACATGGAATGTAATAACCTCACAGAAAATTCTTTTTTTTTTCCACGAAAAAAAAAAATTATGAGTCGGATCCCATTTTTGGAACTTTTCGTGCCACCCAGCAACAGCGTCGAGAGCTCGTCTTTCAGTGCATAACGGAAGCGTGAGTTCCGTTTACGTATAACACATATAAATCGCAAGAAAATGTTTTTGTCAAAAAAGTTTTAACGGACAACGATTTATCGACCGTTGGAAAAATTGCCAAGCGGAACCGTCTCGTTTTTCAATTGGGAAATGTACGCGCTGGTCCAGCAATTCCAGATAAGAAAAAAATAACATTATTCTTGCCAACGTCATCGGACACGTTTGAAAAATATTTAAATGCATTTACGCTGTACCTCTTATTTTCAAAATGTGTTGGAAAGTCTACCAATGTTTAGCCACACCCATCAACTTTCCCAATAGAAATGAAATTTGTTTTTTTTTTTTACCTTTCACGATTGAGATTGAGGTTTTGATTATTGCGATCGAGCCAAGTGTAAACGGGATCGGGTTTGCCAGACGCCTGACACTCCATGAATCCGCCTTCGCCTTCGACGATGGACGTGTTGACCGGCTCGCGAATGAACTCGGGCGGGATAAACACTTCGACTCGGATCCGTCTGTCTTCCAGCTGGCCGGTTGTCTGGACTCGGGCGCGGCACGTGAAGTACGTGTCATCCTCCAGACTCACTTCACGGATCAGCACTCCGTCGTTCTCGATCACGTAATGGTTGTCTGTTTTTAGAAGTTTTGAAGGAAAAAAACGTGTTTAAAAAAAAATACAAAGACATTTTGGAACATTTAAAAATAGAATGACGGGCACGGCTGGATCGAAGTAAACGAAAAATAAATGTGGGCATTTAACACAATGTGTGTTGAAAACATATTTCTTTTCGTAAACTATCGACCCAATGAGCTGTAAAAAAAATAAAAAGTTTGTGTAGTTGAATTATGCAAAGGACACGCTGGCTTGGCAGTGGATTACACACCGGAATCGCCCCCTCTTCACGAAAAATGGGGGGAAAGAGAAAAAAAAAGAATTGAATTGATTCACGACAGCCGGTTTGGCACTGTCAACTTGTCTCTGCAGTTTCTCAGAATATTTTTTTTTTTACTTTTTCTTTCAACTTGTAAAAAGGGCGTGGTCGAAAGCGTCTTCGTTCAAAGGGATAGGCCTCGGAACTGGCGATCCGACGCTTCCCTTTGATATTTAAATGAGACACGACGCAGATGCTTCCAGTCGGCCGGCAAAAACAGAATGACACGACACAAAAAATGGTGAACGAAAGGAAAGAGGAGGCAGAGAGGAATGTTTTCGGTCCATTTGGGACCGAGTGAGAACAGGGAATTTCTGCTGTCGACGATCTATATACTTCCCCCCTGACTGTTCCATGCATACGAAGCAAAAGCAGAATGTCCCCATGAAGCAATTCTTTCTCTTTCAAAAAAGGCCGCCGACATTCAATGAACATTGGGGCCTGGAACAGTTCCAGAAACAATCCTGATGAGTAGACGACGACACAGCGAAACAAAAGAAGTTATAAAAAAAAAAAACAAAGGCAATAATGAAGCGATAATGACATGCCCTCATCAATACGTTGAGTGAACAATGAGTTAAATTAAATATTCAAAACGTACTAGTGGTGAATCCAACTCCGTTCTTCTGCCAGTCGATCGTGGCCGGCGGGTTGGCTCGGACGACGCAACGGACCTTGTAAGGTTGTCCAAAGATGGCCGACTGCTCCGTTGGCGCATCCTCCCATGTGATACCGACTGATTTAATTCAAATTCGAATGAATGAATCATCAAAAACGATATGAATAATTATGTATACCGATAGTAGTGAGGTTGACGTGAGCCTCCAGGCGTTGGCTGCTCGTGTAGACAGCAGAGCAGGTATACTTGCCGCTATCGGCTTCTTGTAGTCCTTTGATGAACAGGATGCGGCCGACATCGCTGACCAGCTCCTCGGACGAGATCCTTTTGAAAGAAAAAAAGAACACGACATGTTTATTGAGGGCTTTGATTTCTTGGCTCACGTTTGTCCCTCATAAGGGGGCTAACTACGTTATGGCGTATAACAACATTTGCATCAAACTGGGGTATCAAAATCAGCTGGCGTGCACACGTTGCAGCAGCCAAAATGATATCAGGCATAGAAATACATACGCTGGGATCAAATATGAAAAGGATCAATCATGGTGATTGATAAATTACAGCAGCACACAGACGGACACACAAACATGCTCAGGTGGCGCAATCAAAAGAGGCGAAAGGTTGAACGTTTCATTCAAATCATAAGGCCAAACAATAAAAACAGGCCAATGACGTCATGTGTAAAAAATCTACACTTTGCACAAGGATCAATGTCGTCCCATTATAGATAAGGCCAGGTAACGATGGCTTTCGGCAATTCAAACGAGATCGCTTTTCAATAATCAGGCAGCTACAGTCGAAAACCAATCAAATCAAACGAAAAAAATTTCATTTCCAATTTAAATTTAAAAAAATGGACGGACACGAGACATAAACTAGCAACAAAAAGAGAGCCATTCAAAAGTCACACGACGACCTAAAAACAAACGAAAAACGTGTTCTCTTTACCTGGAATTATCAGCTTCACCGCTGCAAGAAACAATCACGTTTGTTTCAATTTGATTAGGAAAAAAAAAAAATGTTACAATGAACTGATTCAACGAGAATCAACTTGTGATCAGGGGCATATATCCAGCAGTGAAAGGCGTTTAAACCGAGTTCGTAGAATTAATATATTCAATCAAAACGCTTAAAAAATATGTTAAATAATGCCTCCTGCGGTTAACCTCATTAACTTGAATGCCCTAGATGCAGAAACCCCCAAACATGAAAAATTCATAGGAGCCAAGTGTTTCGGGAGGCCATTGTGTTTTCAAACAACAAAAAGGCAGCAGAAAACCATTAGCTGTCAACAGCTGTAACGACCTCTTCTCAACCCACTCATCCCACAACAACAAAAAAGAAAATAATGTTTGGCGGTCTTTTTTTTTTTTTTTAACTTAATAAAAAAATTTTATATGTTACCTGTCTCCATTGGGAAGGTCGCGGCCATCGGGTCCGAGCCAACGCAAGTCGCTAATCAGTTCGGGATCGGGCACTTCACCTTTACAGGTGAGGACGATATTGGCGCCAACGGGTCGGATCAAATTACCGCCGTCGGGTAGAATCACTAAACGCGCCTCTTGAGCTCCAGCCACTGCCATATACATAAAGAGAAAAACACATTTCATTAATAAATGTTATAAATATGAAAAATGTTTCAATTGATTTATATTTGCCCGACAATGAATTTTCAACAATTTGATTTCCATTCATTTCATTCATGTAGTAGTAGTACTACTACAACCGATTCCCACAATTGGCTACATCCTTTTCCCATTCATTTATTGAACGATAAAAATAGAAAACATTTTTTATTTTAAATCAAACGGATGTCATGACGACCATTTTCTTTTCACACATTATCAAATATTCCGACCACTTCATCTTTTTCCATTCCAACTGTGACACACGGATGAAAAAAGAAGAGGATCATCTCTTATATATTTATAATTCATCCATTATCATTTAGATTGAAATCGGCTTTCCCTTTTTCTTTTTGTGACCTATTTTCTTGATTTTCTATTCAATATCTATACGTTTGTGTGTAACAGAGCGAAAGCGATAGACGAGGCTATTCAGACGTGATAATCGATGAACCATTTTTGCTCGGGATTCACGAAGACGTCCTCCGTGCCGTATCTTCTATTTTGGCGAATCATTTTCACGTTTTCTCTCTTCTTTTAAAAATAGATTTTAAAGGACAATCTGTCAAAAACAGGCCGATGTGTGTAACTCCTCCCTTCTATTCGTGATTTTCTTTTTTTGCAAAGAGAGTTGCGTGCTGGTGAGTCAGGCCTCGTACCCCACAAAAGAGACATGCAATTCTTTTTCAACGACCCTAGAACATTCTTACATGTCACTCGTTCATCAAGATAAAACTACACATGTGTTTTTGATAGTCATAAGTTTCAATTCGTATTTTTTAAAATTAGAAAATAGTTTTTGAGTTTGTGTTTTCTTTTCATTTTTTTCCCAAGCGGAGGTGGTTCAGGTTGAGCCCGTTTCAAACAACTCAGAAAAAGAATGTGGGAAAACGAACAAACGCGTTAACCCAAAAATAGAGAGCGCAACTCTCATGGCCCCCGTGATCCTCATCATCGCTGTTGTTGTTGTTGTTGTTGTAGGAAAAAAAAACTATTTCAACACACAAAGAGAAAATTGGTTCAAGAATGTCGAGAACTTCATTTTCTTTTTCCCATTTAGAAAACAAAACAAAAATTCGAACGTGACTGAGGGGGGGAATATTTAAATCATTTCTCTTTAACGAAGCCCCCAAGAACTATACAATAAAGAAAAATCAAAACTTTTTTATTATTTTCTTCCTACCCCCGATTTATCCCCACCATTTTCCCAGACTGCTATCCCGCCGAGAAAGGGTGTGACTCCATCCGCATCTAGCGGAAGGCGGAATTCGTTCAACCGCGGGCAGATGAGAAAGTATAGTTGTGGGAGTAAGGGCATATATACACACGGCACTCCCCCCGTCGAGTATTGATCCGTTCACATTGTGCGCGGCATTGCGATGACGAAGGCAACTATAAAAAAAAAAAGATGGCGGTGTTGTTGCCTCTCTCTATACAAGAATATCATCGGATGCCATACGTTGGCAAGCTTCACTCGCCGTGAATCCGGTTCTATAGGGGTCCTCCCCCCTCATCAAATGCGGATGCTATGGGATTTTTTCTTCTTCTTCCGGCATAATCCGCTGATGCCACGCGTCCATTTTCGACATTTATTGTATACGTGCTCAACAACAACAACAACAACAACACGAAAAAAAAAAAAAGGAACAACCGGACATGAATGACCCCTTTGAGTCGGGCAGAGAGATTGATTTCTAACCCACTTGGACTTTCACCGCGTCCGTCACCGCTGGAAACCACTTTTCCAATCAGATATCACCCTACCCCCTTGCCCCAACCCTCCTCTTTTAAGTTTCCCCTCCACACTTGGACCCTGTCATTATTTTCACCATCACGAGATACAAGATGCATCGAACTGAAAGAGAAAATATTTTTAAATAATTCAAATGAAAATTCATCTATCGAGCTTTCACTACCGAACTACACGCTACGTTATTTAATTATACCCTGTTTAAATTTTTTAAAAAATTTTCTTTAAAAGAAGTATATACCTTGCAGCATATGACGTCAGAGCCCCCCTTTTATATTCCTTTCTCTTTTTCATTTGTTCTACATTTTTTTTTCTTATTTATTTACACGTACGTTTTTGGATTGGATGCAACGCTGCTCAAAAATCCAACGGCTGATGGCCCTTCATGTCTCACTTGCCCGACAAGAAAACCTTCTTGTTTCACAGTTGGACGAATCGCAACACCCACACACATAAATCCCGGCCAGCTGTGTTATAGCCCCTGAGCTGATAGATGTCGTCTGCGCATTGCACGACAGGCATCGTCTTTTTCGGAGCAGAGCGATTCATCAACATGAAAAAGCAATGCCCAAAATCGGAGAACAACTCTCCATGGTTTGTGTGTGTGTGTCCCCGTTTGTTTGGCGGGGACAAGTTGACCGACAGTGACGAACGACGGGCGAAAGAGAAAGCTGTCGAAGCTGGACTTCTTTTTTTTTGTTGCCTACCCCCATATGAGAAAACGTAACTTCCAGAAATTGATGGATCATCGCACGACAACGACCTTGTTTCATTTCGATTGTTATCCTGATTGGCTCCTAGCAGACGGGGGGGAGTGCTCGTTAGCTTCCATTTGCGATATGATTGCTGTTATTTCTGGCCGTCTGTTGCCACGTTTTCAACTGCTTAACAGTTGCGCGGCTAACGACTTGAATGACGTCATCGGCTAATGGATATCCGCAGATCATCTGCTAATGTCAATCGTGTTCCCACAGGATGCGCTTTACAAACTCGACTCTGACCATTATCAAGATGTCCAACACACACACACGAATGGAACATCTTTTTTTGGGGGGATCGATCATGAAAAAAAAATCGACTTTGTTCCTCCACCGCATTTCTGCATCATCACGCGTTAAATAAGATGCGCATCTCAGAGGGTCGAAAAGGTCTCGACCACAAAAACAAGAGGAAAAAAAAACCCTCCATCCAACTAAAGTGGGCAGATGAAAAATGACGGGCTCTGCCAACCGGACTAGCCCTCTTCGATTTTGTTTGTAAAAAAACGTGGCGTTGAATTGACCTGACGTTAAAAAAAAAACGAAAAAGACAAAAATCTGACAGATCCGACAGTTAAGGTCTTATTTTTCTTTCGAAAAGAATAAAGGAAAAATTGTGTCGCCCACAGATCTCTGATTTCGGGGTGTAGGGACGGGGGGGAGGAGCAGAACGCAATTGGATTTGAGAGCCGGAAACGGGTTGGCATGAGGAAAAAAAAAATCTCTTTCGTGAAAAAAAAAGAAAAGACGACGCACACAGGAAAAAGATTGCCACACAAACGGATCGATCAGAGATTGGCCTTGCGTGCGAAAGATGCGGCATGAACAATAAAAAGGGGAAGCTTCATCTTTTCAATTTTGCTCCTCTCTATTTTATTACATTCACTTTGTAGCCGACAGTTATCGATCTCGGATTAGGTGCAACATCGTCAAAGACAATTTTTTGCCTATTGGCATTTAAACGCATAAAGGGGATATTCATTTGTTTCTTAAAAAACATCTGACTTTGCAGATAGATCTCATTCGCCTTTTTGGACCCCTATCGATCCGTGCCCCAATGGCGGGGCTCGAATAGCTCCCAATGTATCGATCGACACACAGTGCGTTTGTACATTTATAGAAAAAAACATGCGGACAAGACAAAGCTCCTCCCCCCATTCATACCGTATATGTGAGCATAAACGTGAACAGCGTTGGCAAAAGAAATCATTTCTACTCCGCCTTTAAGATCCGCTGGTGTCGGTAACTGGTCGTGCGCGATAAGCAAAATGCTAATGAGGTAAAAGGGGGCCTTTCATATATATGCAACGGCACACGCAACATATCAAATAATTAAAATAATTCAGAGGAAAAAGGCAAGGATTAATGGCTGGCCATCGCCAAAATCACGCTGAGAAAGGAATAAATAGAAAAAAAAAGAAGTTGAATGATGTGGTAGAAGTCATTGGCCTTTTTCTGGGTAAAGGTGTATCTATCGATCGTGCCAACAAACAAAAACCTTCACTTTTTTTTGGCTGTTGGACGATTGAAAATGATGTCATCCACTCGAGTTTGCAACCGCTTTTTTTTTCGATTTATGGAATCTATGAATTCAGGTCGGTGTACCGGTGGCTGGACAAACCGGCCAACACACAAAAGAGGCCAAACAAGGGACAACAACAAACACAAAAGAGTCTTTCATTTTTCAAAAAATTGGGGTTTTGAATACATTGAAAAAATACGCATAGGTTTTGATTTTGTACCTGTGCCAGCGCAATTGCACCTGCAGGGAAGATAAGAAAAGATAACATTTTTGAAAAAAAAAGGAAATGACGATGATTAGACCCTAATCGGCTACGATAAGCCCAACTTATTTCTTGGATCCCAAAAAAATTAAATTCCTGCAGCGTTTTTGATGGATCTCTTCAACAAACGTTGAAGGTAGGAAAAAATTACATGATTATTTATTTCGTTCCAGAAAAAAAAAGACACGTGATGTGCGCAGAGATGGAAGACCATATTGACAGAGAGTTATAATCTTCTCTTTGCTCGCTGGATAAGCCAAAGAAAAAAATTGTTTATCTCTGCCTCCAGGTGTGTACCATGTTGACTGGAACTCAACTAGCTGGAAGATTATAGCCCCCCCCCCCCTGTATTCTTATTTATTTTCACACTTTAGTCAAACAGAAAAAAAAAACGCGATAGGTGGTTATGTACGTGTCCCATTATTGACACATACAAGAGAGAGGGAGAACTAGGTCGGATAGTACACACACAACAACTTGGATAACACTCCCCTCCACATACATCCCCCCATCTATTTAGGAAGGAACTCTATAAGGATGTCAGAAGAATCTTTAGTGGTGCAATAGAGGGTTGTATCTGCAGCTGCCAAGTGGCCGTTCAGTCCAACTGGTTTCACTCTAATTTGAATATGCTAATGTTGAGTAAGTAGACTATTCATCCGTCTGAACCACGTCAACCACCACTTTACTTTCTCCCCCCTTTTCTTTTATTAAACAAAAAAAAAACTTGTAGGGGTAGCTACTCAAAAAATGAAAGGGGGGATCCTTTTAGGTGTTGTTATTTATTACGGGATGGCTTTCGTCATACGTTTTTCAACCGTAAAAATAGACCCAACACCTGCTCGTGTGTTCAACCACAACGTTCTTCGACTTGTCTAAACAGTTTCGCTGGGAGGGCCGATTTTAAGTAGGAAAAAAAATCCCTCTATTTCACAAGCTTTATGGGATAAACATAAGAAATTTCCTTAGTGGTTTGGGAGCAATCATCAAAGAGAGAGAGAGAGAGGCTCTTCGGTATTTATAGACAACTATATATACAGCTTTGCAGAGTGGCGACAAAGAACGATTTCAAGATGTCTCAACATGTTTGGACTAGTGGCGCCACGACTTCAAAAAAAGTACCGGTAAAAAGGATCACGATTAGACACAACACGAACCGTTAGACATTCTGTATCGTTTTGGGCTCCATATTTTTTTTCAAATTCAATTAGTTAAGCTTCTCATTGGAGGATGTTTTGTACAGGGGGGTCACAAGGTCGTTAGAACCCGAGAGACCCAACCAGGTGTAGTGAGGATTCGACCCCACAAAAAATAGGGGGAGGCCTTTTGCGTTTAGTTCCATACGAATCAATGCAGTAGCCCATGAAAAAGAAATCCCCCCCCCCCACTTTTCGATCTATAAAAAAATACAATGGAAACGATACGAGGGGGAAGGATAACACGCAAAGCGCCCCATATCTATAAATTTCTTCTATTACCTTTATTTTCTTTCTTTTTTAAATTATAATAGAATTCCCCACTTCCCCTAGTAGATGTAATCCAACTGGAACATGCTATACACATGTCTTTCGACAAAAGAGAAATAAAAATCCCCCTCTTTGAAAGATGCGAATAAAACAGGGGGGTCGGCATCGTCTACTTCATCAAAAGAGAGCTCCACCCTCTTGTTTTGCTCTATATCAATGGGATAACTCGTATTGATATCATTATGCTGATTGGATATCAAAAAGAAATGCCCATTTGACTGCCAACTACTCGAATTTCCGTCTAACACATAAAGAAATTGTTTTCCCTCTTTTTTTTTCGTAACATATTAACTCACGAAAGAAAAGCAGAGAGAGAGTCTGACTTTTTTTTAATAGGTTTTTCATGGCCGTCTGGGCCAATCATGATGAAACAACTCACCGCAAGCCAACACAAGAAAATGGTAATTAGCACACATGTACACACAAGTTCCCAAGCCAATTAGAATGCATTAAAAGGGATTAAGAACAAGAAAGAAAATCAGGTACGCAAAAGAATGCTGACACGTTTGGCAATCAATTTTGAGGACGTCGCTCTCACCCCAAATCAGATGACGAGACGAGTTTGATGACATCAATTGATGATAAAAGAAAATCTTCCTAAATCAAATTCTCTAATCTTTCTCCACAAAGAAGAATATCAGGATGAACTGGTTTACCTGTCTGTACCCAATTTTTCTTTTTATACCTTGTTCCCACATTTTTTTACCGTTTTGATTCTCTTTGTACGCACACCTTTTGTGCCCCGCAGCCATTTGGAACCGACCACAAGACGCCCTGAAACTCTTCCCCCCCCCCTTTCGAATTTCTCGATGAAGCTTAACACACACCCCGAGAGCTCCCAAAAAATGAAATTGAATGTTCCAAAAAAAAAATTGAAATTCTCATTTCTACACCGGTAAAACAACGAATTTTCTCCCAAACCGGAAGCGTCATTGACTTCATCCGGTTCATCAATAAAGAAAACTTTGAATCCCCCCCTAAAAACATTTCCTCAATCAAAATGTGTTTTTTTCTCACCAGAATACAATCCCCTTAACAATAAAACAGAAGTGAGAGACTTACATGAACACAGGTAGGCGATCAAGCAGACGGCGGCCATTAACGATGACGACATCGGCCGCATGGCGGTGGTCGCAAATTTCTTCTGTTCAGCTCCCATGACTTTCGTGGTGATGTATGTTTTCTTCCAAAAGCTTTCTTTTCTTTGATGACGAAATACACACCACTCACTAGACCAAACACACACGTGTGTATGTGTGTGTGCACGAGTAATGATAAAAATTCCAACGCACTAGTCACCGTGAGACAAGCACACCTTCGTGTTTTTTCTCCCCAGGTATAATGGACGCACCTGGACTCTCGCCGTGAGCAAACACAAACCCCAAGAAGAAACGATTTTCAATCGTGTGCTTTCCTTTTGACTTCGATTCAAATGTCTCGATTTCCAAGAGCTGTGTGCCTTTTCTTTTTTCTCGTATCTATTGTGATTTCACTAACATACACAGAGAACACGAAAAAAATTAAGACACGAGAAGAGAGTCGATACGACAAACCGTTCGCTCCGATCCCGCGCGACTACACTGAAACTCCAACCAACGGACTCTAACCGGACCGCGAGGCTGACGAACCCACACCTGGTGGCGCCTCTAGCGGAAAGCCGCCATTGCGACTGGTATGAAAAAAGTGAAAAGGGCAGCTTTCCTTTTTCCCCTGGCGGCCGTTTTATGCAACAATTCTTTTTCTTCGAATACTTTTCTCTGATGAATGTTTCACTGGACACATTCTTTAATGTACAACATAGATTTTCTAACTGTTGCAAAATACAGAAGTTGCACCCACACACAGCAGAACGCCCGATTTCGATCAATAAACAAAGAACGAACAAAATGGCGTCCTTTTTCAATGTGCCATTGTTTCTTTGTGTGTGTTGCCTACATTACATGTTTGATGCATTTCCACGAGTGGAAACAGAAAATTCTGTGAATTAAAAAAGAGAAACACACGGCGATGTTTGTGGAGCCACACAGTATCGTGCATCAGCCACAGAAACTAACGGTTATGGACGACGACAGATGTTGTTATCAGTCGAGTGGGATCGACTCAAACCGGTTGGTTCAAAACGAAACCCAGCAGAGTATAGTTTATGTACGTTTGACTTTTAGCTCCTGGGCCTCGGCACAGGATTTGCATAACATTTTGAAGGAGGGAATAACTACCATGTCACCCCCCTTCATCTGCTTGCTCTTTTTTGTTGTTGTTTTGAAGGCCCCCCTCCGTTTTAATGCTACAGGGTTTTTTATTATGGTTCTACGGCAATGATGGCAGTTATTCCACATGACAGGCAGATGATTAGGATTATATGGAATATAACAAGGCGTGTCTATTCGGAACGAGTCGTATATTATCCTGAAACATCATTACCCTTTCATTTTTTTCTCTCTTGCTGTCAATGGAATTAACTTGTCAGCTCGTAAATACTTTTAGACTCTTAATCATACAAAAAAAAAAAAATAGGTAAGGATGAAGGCCCCCCGATTATTGAGTCACCTAATGCAATTTTTTAACGAAATGTGAAATAGAAAAAATTCATCAACTCCCTTGGTCTCAATATGGTGATTGTGTGTGGGAGTATGTCGAATCCCGTAGTCACGCAACGTGTGTGTCTGGCGGTGCACTTAACGCTGTGGATGTCCGAGTAATCGACCGCACGACCGCAGCAGATGAATCAGACCGCCCTCGTCGTCAGCAACTCTAAAATAAGATAGAAAACTTATTACATCTACACAATACAAGTAGCAAGTGAAATTTTGTATATTTTTCTATCATTTGCTACAACCATGGGAAGATTTCCGTGACGAATAATAATAATAAATATATACGCGGTTGAGTGCTATTGTCGGTGTGAAGCCGGACAACCCTCAAAAAGAAAAACCCCTGAATACAACAATAAGTCATATAAATTTCAAAATAAATTTTCGAAAAATATCGATGACAAAAACAATGTCCGGTTTTTACTCCTTGCGCTCCCTGGGAAACGACCGTTCACCTATACACCGTGGCTAGGGGGGGTTCCCGCGCACCGGTGGGGCTTCAAACCCCCCCCCCCCACTCTCCACACAACCACTCAAACAAACTTTCGGTTAAAAACAAACACACAAAAAGTTTCGTTTTTTTTTCTAAAGTTGTTTCGGTCACGCTGATGACTCATTGCCCTCCCCCCGGTCTCTTTTTCATGTTCACACACAAACTTGCACAACACTAAAAAAAAACACGACATCGCTCAAACGTGTCATACCATACACGTGAAAACTGGAAATCGAAAGCGAATCAACCTGAAAAAAGACCACCCCTGATTTTTGTTTTTTAAAAAATGTACAAACTTTATTCGATGACATTTGTTCACGTGTCGAAATAGTTCAGCAGGTACGTCGTGCACGGTTTGGCCCTCATCGTTTGTGTCTGCCAACGTGATAGCACCGTTTTTTTTTATTATTTAGCCTGGAGATGACATTTCTTTTAGCAGCAGGTTTATTTTTTATTTATCCGATTCAGAGATCCAAGGTCCCATCAGGTGAACCGCATTCGTCAGATTTTTTTCTCAGTAAGAACACGTGAACCGGTTGAGCTTCGGGCAATAGGTAAAATAGTCCTTTTAGTATTTCTCGAAATGTTTTTCTTATTTTTTTATTTCAATCTAAATTCTGATAAGGCCTCCTGTAATAAAAAAAAATATTTAATGCATCATAATCTTTTCCATGTTTTTTTTTATTCCTTTCGGTTCAGAGATGAGGATACACGCCCGATCAATCAATTTTCTACTTGATACGAGATAGTGAACGTTCACGAAACGGGATATAATGGAGCATCATCCGATGTAAAAAATAAAAGATTGTGATTTTTCTCTTTTGTCTGAGTTTCAACGAAACGGTCCATGTAGAATCTGCGGGTGTGTTGGGCACCGCAGTCCAGCCAAAGCCTCCCTACCCATTGGCTGTGTGCATTCAATTGGAAGCAGTGCTCTTTTAGCTCATTCTCTTTTTCAAATAAACAACAAAAATATGGAAAAGAAGTCTTTTTTCTTTGACGAGTCGGCAATCATCCGCTCGACATCATCTCTAACACGACATTTTCTTTCTGCGGGTAAAATTTCTGTTTTTTGTGTCCTATTCCATCACCATGGCAACAAGAAAAAATTTTCCACGAGAAATTCGTCATCCCAAAACGAAGCAAATCCAAAAAACAAGACGGACCGGTTCTTTCTCGATAAATCATCAGCAAAGCAAATTTTTTTTTTCAGATTACACAAGAATAATAAAAAAAGATGGAGTTGTAATTCGCTACACGTTCGCGAGCACGCTTCAGCGAACAGCCAACGAAATGTTACGATGACGAAAAAATGCGCGGGCGCGGATCACGCAATTTTACACACACACACACACCGGGTTACGCGGATGATATTTACAAATGAAAGGTTTTTTTTCCCCTATTGTTCCGGTCACGTTTGATTGTCTTCTAATATTTTCATTCTCTTACTTGAAATCCGACACCTCTCTCTACAAGGCGCGCATTTGATTATTGTTTTTATGCCCCTTTTTTATGAGATATTTCGGTTGTTTGTTTGGAGGTCATTTCGTTTGTTTTTAAACTTTAAGAAATAAATAAAAGCGTTCGGTACCTCATTACGTCAGCAGCCCCGTCCAGGCAATCCTTAATGATTCTTTACATATATATATATAGATGCCTACATAGTTATTTTCATCCGGCCCAGCTGCAACAGCAAAAGTCCTTTTTCTCCTTTCAACTACTTAAAAGAAAAAGAATTTAATTATTATTTTTAAAGAAAAAGTGAAGTGTGTGTACGTTCCTTGTTTCTCTCCTTCACATCTCGGTTGGCCTTTCAAAAAACAATGCCGAAATCCGAGTTGGATCGTCCAAACAATTCGGCGAATGTGTTCGGGTGAAGGTCTCCTGTTTGATGTGAGTACAGGCAAAACAAAAGGCGAGCGCTTCCAACATATTTGTTTATTTAGCCGTGAAGTTGCGCGTACTGCGTTCGCCTCCTGACGGTGGGGGGGAGATCGAATGACCCGAGGGCGGGGATACGCTTGACGTCCGCTCTTTCCCAAGTGCAGGGTTTGATCCCAATGTTCGCACACTATATCATCATCAGCATCGGGAACGTGTCAAATGTGGTGAGGCATTTCTATGAGCACTGCCGACGCGGTATTTTCGGTTTATTGAAAATGTTCCATGGTTTTTTTTCTTTCTCCCATCATGACACATGGAAGCCTTAACAAGGAATCAAAAGCCGATGACAAAAGAGGACGTGACTCAAATAACTTGGAATTTGAGATCAATCTACCGACAAATATGGCGTCCATCTACGCCGCAGTTGTTGAATCCTTACGATGGATGAAAGCCGGTCGGCGATCCGGTTAAACAGGCCACCCAAACGTATTTTGGAATCCGTTTCTCGTTCTCCGAAATTCCTGTTTATTCAAAAACCAAAAAAAAAATAGTATTACATTTACACAAATATAAAGACCGTGACCTCACAACATACTCACTTTTTCTCCCTTCTCTTTAGCCTAGCAACAACAAAAGAATGTTTAAAAACAATTATGAATATTTTTATCTTCATCTGTACTTGCTCATTTATTTTTTTTTTTCGCTATCCGCAATGGATTGCGACCGGATCACGCATTTTTACCGTATCAAAAAATGTAGAAAGAAGGAAAAAAAAGAACACTATGATACATGTTTTACGGGACATGAAAGACAAGAAGAGAAAACGTAAAGGTAAACTCTACAACATGCCGATTTGATCCAATAAAGATTTTTTTTGAAAATGTTTTTGGTTTAGAAAAAAATTGTGATGAAAAAATTAAGAGAGCGATATCAATCGGCAAGGTTGTTAAACCGAGTCCCTCATCTCAAGCCCATCACATAAGAAAAAAAAAAATTAATACAATCAAGTGGGGGGTTTAAAGGAATAAACGGGGAGAAAATCGGGAATTATCACAAATGGGAATGAGGAGCGGGATCTTTACACAAGGCTTGTTTTTTTTATAGCGATCCCCGACATTTTTCCTGCTCTCTCTCATTCAAGGGGAAAAAAACGAGAACTTTTTTACGGGGATAATATTTAAAGTTTTCGGAATTTTTTTTCTTTCTTTTTTTCTAGGTCAGAAGGATAGGAAATACAGGATGGTAAGAAGTGGGATGATAAGATATTTGACCAAGGTCTCTTACGTTTTTCTCTTTTTTCAAACAGCCCCTTCAGAAATTCTAGGACTGGTGCATACCACCATAAGAAAATAGTAAAAAGGCTAATTTTTTTTTCTAATAGAATTTCCTTGAAATTCCTTCAACTACGCAATCACAAGAGGTTCGTCATCGGAGAATCCACGAATGACGGGCGAATCATCATCTTCCAGTGTTTGGTCAGAAAATATAGTTGATTCCGATCTATTAAAAAAAAATGAATTAAAAACAAATCAGTTTAATCACAATAAATAAAATACCTCGTATTAAAATGCGTCGATGCAAACGAGGAGAAAGAGCGTTGAAGTCGACGATGACGGATCAAGAGCATCACTAAACTAGCACCCAAAGCCAAGGCGATGATGACACCAATGGAAACGGCTACGTAAATGTGGGACGATCCGGCATCAGCTGTTCCAGAGGCCGGTGTAATTTCTTCGGTAAAGACGAAAAGCATATCCAGCGGCTCCGAGCGGGCCGATGAGTAGCCGTGTGAATCGACAATTGACACTGCCGCGTAATACATTTCACCGTGGTGATCTTGTGGCAACTGGAACATTGGCTCCTTTGACTCGTAACGCAGCGTCTTGTTGAGATCCTATCCACAAAAAAAAACAATTAAAACACCTGTTTTAATTTTAATGCTTTACATTGTCTTACTTGGAAGGTGCTATCTTTGCTGATCCATATGACGTAGGAATAATTGTGAGCGACTATCTCGTGTGGGAGATCCTGGTTTCTCCAGTACAACGTCACGTTACCGCCAATTTGTTTGCCGATGGACAACTGATGAGGCGGAGGAATGGCTGGGCCGGATAATGTCACTACAGGTGATGGACGTGCATCGGGAGCGTCCGTCTGGACACTAATTTCATACTGAGCTCCGTAATGGACTTCCAGCGGCAATTGAACGGTTGCATTGCGACTCGGCTGTAGAGTCACGTGCGACATCTTGTCCAGCGTTACGTCACGGATGTCAACCAAGTAACCCAAACCGGTTGTATCGATGCCGAGAACGGCGCAAGGCGGTGCCCAGCTGATCACAGCCATGTCATTCGAGCCAGACATGGCTGGACGAACAGCTAAATTCTTGGGTGGCGAACGGTGATCGAATTCCGTTGTCAACGAGACCATTCCATCCGAGCCGGAACCGAAACCGATGGGCCCGATAATAGCCACATCGAAAGTGTACGACTCGCAGGCCGTCAGTTCTCTGACAGTGAAGGTCGTGTCCGTTGTCCGGTTACGTACTCCGTTCAGGTACATTTCCTGCACGCAACGCGAACAAAACGGAAACTCGTTAATAATAAGTACTTGCTTATTATCTATTTTCATGTTTTTTAAAAAATATATATTTTGTAACAGCCCCCGGAAGTGACCAATTATTGCCCCTTAATTTAAACTATGGCTACAATTCCAGTTCCAAGTATCGTTTGAAAAAGAGGGGTAGGAAATGTCGTAAACATACCTTTAAGTTGACACCGTAATAGATGCCATATTCCCATTTGAGCTTGCGCTTGTCCTTGGGCGGATTCCATTCCAGCTTGACGGCCGTCAAGTCACCTTTGACATCGCTGGCGCGTAAATCTCTAATGCCGGGCAATTCTTCGCCGCTGGTAATGGCCAATACTGAAGACGGCGGTCCAGTGAAACGTGCACGACGGGCCGACACTTCCAAATTGTAACGGACACCTGGAGAAAGTCCAGTGACGTTGATGCTGGTCGACGTCGTATTGATCACCGGGTATTGAGCGTAATAATTGCCGCTTTTAACAACAACTTGATAACCCGTGATGTTGCTATTGCTTCCGCTCGGCGCTGACCACGATAGCAGGACGGACGTGTTGCCGATGGAAGACGTGCGCAAATTCTCCACCAACGGAATGATGGCCGAGCCGTCAAACTCTAAATACTTGCGAGCGGATCGCTCGCCGGCCGAATAGCGATTCTCCGCGCCCACCTGGAATGAGTAGTTGGTTCCAGCCGTGAACTTGTAGCTGACGATAGCATCAGTTTTGCTGACGGGAACGGCCACCACCAAAGGAGGAGCCGTGGGTTCCACGTAAATTCGATACGTTGTGATTA
Source organism: Daphnia sinensis (assembly GCA_013167095.2). Taxonomy (NCBI): domain Eukaryota; kingdom Metazoa; phylum Arthropoda; class Branchiopoda; order Diplostraca; family Daphniidae; genus Daphnia; species Daphnia sinensis. The sequence goes on along the minus strand of CM023188.1, from coordinate 1,097,545 downwards.
ATCCATTGGGCTTCACTGGTGCGTTCCAGCGGACTTGAACTTCCGTGTGACTGACTTGATGAAGGCTAACGTTCCACGGTGCAGACGGGGCACCCATTGCCGTTTGAGCCGTGACATAGAGCGAAGGTGGATGCGCATCTCCTACACCAGCTGCTTGCAAAGGTCTGACATAAACGGTGATATTGTACAGGGTGTAGGCTGTCAAATTAAAGAGGCGCAATTCGGTAGCGTTGGTCCACGTCGTGTTGAGCCATTGGCTGCCATTGACAGCTGGTCGGCCAACAACAGAGTAAGAAGGCAAATATTGAAGCTGAGTCCCGTTAGCAGGTGGAGGAATTTCCCATTCGACCAACAAAGATGTGCTGTTGGAATACTTGTCATCGACAAAGATGCGAGAGACTTGGTAGACGCGTTTATCCGATGCGCAATTCAATTCGTCCGTGCCGTCGTAACAATCCGTCACGTTGTTGCAGTAGAGGAGCAGAGGCAAACACATGGAACCATCGCAGCGGAAGGATCCTCGCGGACATTCCACAGTCAAATTAGTTCCTAATCATTTTTTAAAATTAATTAATTATACCAGCTGAATAATCAGATGAATTATTACCTGGCATAATGAGACCACAGCCTTCTTCATCCGTATTGTCAGCGCAATCCTGATGCCCATTGCATAAAGCAGAAAAGGGAATGCATCCGCCGGAATGAAGACAGCGGAATTCCGTACATTCGGTTCCTCCTTCACCTATTTCGCTTCCATGACAATTTTCTTCGTCTTCCCCGTTGGCGCAATCCGATTCCTTGTCACAAACCCAAGACTCCCAAATGCAATCACCTGTCCAAATAGAAACGTTAAAGAAAACAAAACGGGCGGACAAAATACAACATCACGCTCACCGTTATTGCATTGAAAGTGATTCTCGCCGCAAGTGTGGCTGTCTGGAGCGGCTGTCGTGGTGACGGTTGAGTTAGTTGGATTAGACCCTGGGCAAGCCAATTCATCAGATCCATCGCCGCAATCGTCTTGGCCGTCGCATTTCCACCAAAGCGGAACGCAATTACGATTGCCACATTCAAACATGGTGGCGCTGCAGTTGCCCTGTTACAATACACACGTCATCTACAATCCAATTATTCCTGGAAAAAAAAAAATGATCCCACCTGAGGGAAGAGCGGAACAAACGGCCTCGGCGGGCTAATAGTGGATGTGGTTGTACAATTGATTTCGTCCGATCCGTCATGACAATCATTTTCTCGGTCACACACCCACGATTTCATGATGCAACGCTTATTGGCGCACTGGAACTGCCACGGCTCGCACGAATTATTGCTGCAATCGTGCTCGTCAGAGCCATCGATACAATCGCTTTCTCCATCACATTTCCACGCAGCTGGAAGACAGTAGTGATTCGATGCGCAAGAAAATTCTCCAGCTAAAGAAAAATCCATTTAATATTATTTTTTTTTTAATTTAAATGAAAAATAATTACGTCGGCAAGTGGTGGCGCTGGTGCTGGAATTGCCACTGGGGACCGACGTCGTGGTGCAATTATCTTCATCGGAGCCATCTCTACAATCATCTTCGAAATCACAACGCCAGCGGGCCGAAATGCAGCGGCCATTGTTGCAACGGAATTGATCCGACGAACAAGGATTATAGTCTAAAAGACACGGGGTCAAACAATTATCTAATCGCGTTTGTTTTTCGAATAAATGTACATGTTATTTGGTCAGACAAAGCAAGTAAGAAAGAGAGGGGAAGAGACATGGAACGTTGGATAGAAAAAACCTATATTCTTTTTTATTCAACAAGAGCCGTGGAACAGCTACTCTGAGCCACGACTTGAAAGAGCTGACGATGGAGGACGGCGTCGGATTTGGACGAAACACTGGAGGAAGCAAAAGAAGACGTGGCGGAGGAGGGAAGGGCCAGCAACCAAAAGGCCAGCTGCGACAAGCCGGGGAAGACTGATTGCCGATGTTTCCAATAAACTAAAACATTTGTCAATTCCATCAAATCCTGCTGGATGACTTTCTCTTCCAGATAGAGATCCAACTCATCGCGCTGTTCTGGAACTAACGTCAAACCATTGCCACTCTCGCAATGCAAACTGAAATCGGCCAATTCGCTGAAATCGAAGGCAATATCGTTGCTAGAGATCAATGGCGTCGTCGGCACCGTCGGCGTCGTCGACGTAGGCAAAAGGTTCTGCATGGACGATCTTTGCCGCTTGGCCGCCGAGCTGTTAGTCGGCGTCGTTTCATTGCCGACCGTCCGACTCGACATTTTCCGCTTCAATTCGCCATTACGGTTGTTGCCCGCCATCGCATTGTCCAAAGTGCTGCGCAAAATGTGTTCAGAGACGGGCTGATGGTCCGTCTGCCTCAATAAATTGCGCACCATTGCGTACGTTTCCATGCGCTCGCGATCGCTTACATCTAGCCGACGCATATGCTTAAAAGCCGGATGCAGAACGCAGGCCAACCGGTGGGCCAGCTCTAATGGCCAATGTCCGTTCAGGGCTTCTAGTAAGGCGTGTTTCAAAGCTGAAAGTGCAGGAGGATCCACGTGACATTTGGGAGTGCAAAGCGACATCACGTGACTTCTTGCCAGCAGTACATTACAAAGCGTCGGACACGCTGCCAAACTGCCGAGTTTGGCCACAACGGAAGTCATGCTGGAATAAAACGCGGCTAAATGGCCGAGAAGTTGACGATCCAGTTGATTCCAGACGCTGGAAACGGACGGATCTTGAAAGAATTTGCATAGTTCGCCGATTTGGGACGACACGTTGATCACCAGTTCCATCCAATCTAGGCCGGTCGACGATTCTCCAGCGGTTCCATCGATCGGCTGGATCGCCTTGGTCAATTGAGTTTCCCAACCCATTGCCTGGACAATGTTGGCCATTTTCTGAATCGTGTCATGGAAATTCCTCCAATCTTGGCGAGCTGACGCGCAATTCTCTTGGGCTAAAGCCAACGCCCTTCCGATTGAATGCTGGGCACAGGGAACCGCCATCTGCCCGGTGAATGATTCGTTGATCACCTCGATCGAGTTGCAAACAATCGCACGACGCAAATGATCTAATCTTTCTTCCTTCAAGGTCCGCTGCACAAGCTGGCCAATGCGCATCGACGTGTCTTGATCCACACTCAGCTGGACGTGTCTTAAAGGCGCTTGACGCAAGAACGGAGAGACGTCCGTTCCGTTCTGGTTACTATCGACGCAGTAACTGATTCCCAAAGTGACTTGAACCAGCTGGCCAGGGGCTTTTGAACCCGGCTGAACGCGGATAATCAATCCAATGCCTCCTACAGTACGTGCTTCTTCCGCAAAATGATTGCGATATTCGTGGGCAATGCTGGGCAAGATCGTCTCAAACGATGGCGAACTGAAAATGGCGGACAAGTCATCGACGAGGGCCACTCCGTGTTTCGCTCCAAGTTCAACCAGGGCTTTAGATAACTGAAGAAATGATGCAGCGCTGATTGAACCCGAGCCGAGAACGACACCTGCATTTCTAATCAATTCATCGCGATCTCCGGGAGCCAAAAAGCGCGTGACAATGTTTGCCATTGAAGCTTGATGTGGAGAAGAGTTGAGCGGAATCTGTTCGGGCGCATCCGCCGAGCTGCGGACGGCTGTGGCAATGCTGACAATGACGGACGGTGAAGGAAAATTAACATACGACGCATTTTGCTGTTGATCAGACTGGGAAGAAGAACCGGGTGCTGGACTAGGCATTAATCGATCTGATCCACCACTAGTTGGGGTCAATGGCGAAGCACCAGTTGTGGTTACCAATGACTGGGCAAGACACCGATGTTTTTTCAATGTCGACGTGCCAGTCGAATGGGCATCTCCGAAAGCATAAACCTTGATTTTAATTTAAAACACGGTTAATTGTGGAAAGAACATCATAAAACAAAATGCAATTACCTGTCGACAGTAGATGCAAGCGACGTAGCCTTTGACTTTGCGACCCTGGAATGTTACTTTGCCGAAACGGGCCCACACTTCGCTTCTTTTGCCTTCGCGGAGGACGATTCCAGCAGCGTCACCTCTCAGTAAGAATTCGACATCAGATTTAGCCATTTCTAAATCGCCATGGCCGTCATCGATGAGCAAAACTCGACGAGTGGTCGGTCCTGGAAGGACTGTTTTCAAGTCGAGCAAATCGGCGGCTGTTGCGTTCCCGCCGGATGAGGATCGAGTGGGCACGACATCAGAAGATCCAGTTGACGAACGGCCTTCAACCGCTTCTTGACTGTTGCTCGGTTTGCAATAGGAATGGACTGACAGGCCGGACGCTTCATTGTCCGTCGGCGATTGATCGTCTACTAATCCACCATCTCCACCACCTCCACCGTTATTAGCCGATGTGTCGGCGGATGGGGCGGCTGTAACAACATAAGAGCCTTGATGATAGGCCTCAGTGGCCGTGGTAACAATATAGCCAGCAGGTTCTTCGCCATCGCCATTGGCCGTAGCATCAGCATAATGAGTTCCGTCTTCTTCCTCCTCTTCTTCGTGTCGATGATGGTGATGGGCGTGATGGCCCGTGCTAGACAAGATGGACGTCAACTCTTCTGTGTTGAGTCTAGTTAATGTTTCCAAATTGGCATACGTCATCGCGGCCGAAGCGGCACCGACTTGTGGATCTCCTGGACCAGCAGCTGGACCTCCACCGCCCGTCTCGCTATTCTGTTCCATCTTGTTCACGCTGTATCGAACGCTTTTTCATAAGGCTACGAGCAGCCTCATCGATCCCACTTAAAAAGGAACTTCAAATATGGCGCCAATCCAAATTCTACGCCAATGGGGCGGGGTTGTAAAAAGCAAGTCGCAGCGATGTGGGCTTGATTAAGACAGACACGAAGCCCTTGAACGGCCTTGGAGGACGATGGGGCTTGGTAACAAGGAGATTGCACGCTATCGGCCACACGAACTCAAGTTTTTTGCTTTCGTTCGTCTCCCTTTTTTCACTTTGCTTGCATCTAAGCGCCACTAAGACGTGCGGGATTCATCGAAAAGGGAAGAACTTTGCATCGATCTTGATGGGGGTAGTACACGTGGCACTTTTGTAAAAACAAGATGGCCGCTGCCTTAACGTTTGTCGAACAAAAACACAAAACCAAGCAAAGTCTGCTCAGACGATTGCAACACAACTAATCTTCTTCGATCACAAAATTTCGCACGTTGATATAAAACGAGGAATGCAAAAATTGAAAATAGTTATTTTTTTTTCCCAATATTTTTTTTTTGTGGATAGAATTCGAGGGAAAGTACGTGAAACCGAACACAACTCGGACTGAGACTGCCGGCGTCTGAGGTCCGCCACCTTGCGACAAACGGGTTGGTTTCAGTCGGCAACTCAGCCCGCCCTATCCTACCCTCCCCAGTAGGGTCGGGTGCGGTGCGGGTTGTGTTAGAATATAAAAGGAGAAAAGGGTGGGGAAAGTGCACACTCGGCGCCAAGTGAAAGTAAAAGCGCCTTCCAAACGCGTACAAAAATCAAAACAAAAAATTGCTTTCACTTACCGCAACCAACTTCGTCGCTGCCATCGAGACAATCGTTGTCGAAATCGCATCGCCAATGCGACGGGATACAACGGCCATTTCCGCATTGAAACTGGGATGAACTGCAGGACGGTGTTGTGCAATTGGCCTTTAAGTAATTAAGTTTCGTCACATGAGGTTGTCATAAAAAATATATATAAGCTAGAGAGCCTTACTTCGTCTGATTTATCGTGACAGTCGTTATCTCCATCACACCTCCATAAACTAGGAATGCACATTTCTAGCGTTTGACATTCAAAATAATCTTCTGGGCAAGTTTGGTTCACTAAAATGACGCCGCAAATTAATTTTATGTATTGATAAAGGTTATTTAACAAAGAAAAGTAACTCACCTAATGAACAGGATCCATTAGCTTGAGGGGCATGGCCGTCAGGACAGAGGCACTTTTCACTGCCATTGGCCTGCAATTCGACGTGCATTCCATCCGGACATATGCAGGAATAACCATTGTTGGGTCGACCCATGCATAAGAATGGGCAGACACTAGCTGAGCTGTTAGAATTAGCAGAACAAGCATTGCTACCGTGTCGCAAACTTTGCGAGAAGATCTAAAGGGAAAGCCAATAAGTGATTCGTACCTTTTTTGTTTTAAGGAGGACTTAATTTAATTACCTTTAGATCCATGACTCCTGGAAGACGACTGGCAATAGTAGATAGACCTGTACCACGGTTCTTGTCTGCCATGAAGATACCCTGAGCATTCCAGTCATCCCAGTACATGACGTTCTTGAACACGGCCACAGAAAACGGATGAAGTGTTTGATCCTGGAAGATTGAAATGAAACACATATTTTTACAAATGGAACGCAAGGAGAAGAAAAATTAACAATAACTCACTGTTCCCTCTAATATCTTCTTAATATTTTTGCCATCCAAATCGGCCGATGCAATGTAATCGCTTTTTGCATCAACCCAGTAGAGCCGGTCGGCAAAGAAATCGATAGTTACGCCATTGGGCCATTGAACCATTGGAGATCCAATCAGTTTTTCCTGTTAATCATTAGAAACATAATTAATCAATGCAACGAATTAAGTCTATGACTGGGAAAATACCTGGGATGAGCCATCCAGATTGGCCCTGCAAACACAGGCTTTCTCCGTTGACCAGTCCGTGTAGAACATGTAACCGCGTACCGGGTGTACCGTGATACCCCTCGGCTTGTCCAAAACAGTACCGTTGAGAATGGTTCGCCTCATTCTGCCCGTATTGTTTATATCTGTTCGAATGACTTCAATTTTGGCACGGGCTCCGTCAACAAAGTACCTAATCAGGAAGACAAAAAGACTGGTGAACACAAAGCAATTTTCACTTAATTTTGAAGCAATTACAGGTTGTTGCTTAGCCAATCAAAGGCCATGCCTTCGATGCTCTCCAACTGAGTTTCGACCAAGATTTGCGGGACGCTTTTTCCATCTAGGCACAAACGCCAAATTTTGTCTTGCAGCGAATCAGCCCAGTAGACGCAATTGGAGCGGACATCAAATTCCAGGGCGAAAACATTCTGCAATGCTGGAAGGGGAAGTTCGTCCAAACGGCCAGTGTTCCTCAAATCGATGCGAAGTATTTTCTGTCGTTGGGCCACTAGGATGAAATCGGCTTCTTCCGTGACGGGACACGCGACCTTATCAGGTGCGAATCGAGAACCACCATCTCCTCCGACGCAAGTGTCTCCAGGAACTAATCGATAGCCTTTGGTTCGATTATAGAATTCGCCTGCCGGACATTTAATAGGGACAGAGAAGACATCGACAGTGGAATCTGGATCTCGAATGCATTGATTCGTTACTTCATCTTCTTTGAATCCGAAATCACATTCGTAGTCCTCTCGGCGACATTCGCAGTTGGCAATTATAGTAGGGCGGGTATAACCTTCGCAATTTAGAACATTAAATTTAACGTTGTAAACATTAGTCAAACAAATCTTTACTTTTGCCATTGTAGCAGTTCGAGTGGGCCATTCGTCGTTGGTAGCTGAGTTGATGACCTAATAGACAAGGCCGTCCAGATAAACTGCCGCTTGGTGACCACAATTTGTAATCCTCCGCTTTGCATTCATATTCTAAATAATTTTTGAACACAAAATTTCAAAAATCAATATCTGAACATTCACATGCAAATCACAAACTGAAACTTACGGAAAGCCGCTTTGAGGTCCACAGTGACAATAATCCATTGATGACTACCAGATTTTGATCCAAACATTGTGAATATAGTAGTGTTTTCTCCGGGTTCTAAATAGAAAACAAACATTCAATAATTAAGAAAAAAAGAATATATAAGAATGCAATGAAGAAAGAAACAACTAACCGGTAATGAGACCGTAAACGCGCATGGGTTCATCGATGAATTGATGTGTGTTCCATGTTTCACCCTCATCTGTCGAGTACAGTAATTCAGTAGTGGCAGCATCAGGGCGGAACATCTTCACTGCCACCAGCACACCACCGTGATCGCCCATCGTGTACCAATAACTGCCTTTCAGCACTTGATGCCACGTTAGTCCAGCATCAGCACTCACAAACACGCCCGGGTGACCTATTGAGTTGAGTAATTAAAGACATGCGTCATACTCATTGGCGCTCACGAAAGACTGCAATACAAAATGATGTACCTTTAAGTGAAGCTCCAATGACGCCAGTAGCGACAATAATTCCCGGCGCAGATGAGCTTGTTAAAATCGGGGCCGTCTTGTTAATAGGATAGAGCTGTGAAAGTCTTTGGCTGAGGTGCAACGAACATCCTTTACTGCGTTGGCAGTCGATGGATTGACCCTCGTCATCGTACCTGGGCGGCTGGATAAGTTTCCATTCACCGCCTTTATCGAAGGTGACAACTGTCACCAAATCATCGGGAGTGACGCTCGTCTTTGTCAGAGCCGTGGCATTCGGATCGCGGAACTGCGAGGCAATATAAATCCCTCTCAATTTACCCACTCGATGGATGTCGATAAATGCCTCGGCTCCCACATCCTTCAACCACGAATTTGGAAACGCTCCTTCCGGGTAGAAATATAGAACCCGTTCGAGCGACAAGGAAAACTGAACTCCCTTCGTGTCGTCAGGCACGTTTGAAATGTACAGATTGGTCAACATCGAGTCGTGATTGACGCAGACCATTAATTGGCCTTCGGAGATATCGGCAATATGGAAATCACGCCGACGCAATTTAGAGGGAAAGCTAGCCACCACGAACGGCCCTCTTTTGTAGGAAACAAGTAAGTCTAAATCGCCGCCAGGATTGCGTCGAGTGGCCAACATAAAATCGTCCCTCAATTCGAAATCTTCTACGTTGGCAACGACGACTTTCGCATCATTGTTGGCGGTAAACATGCTGATTGAGGATAAGACGATGTTATCAGATCCGGGTGTTTCGTACTCCACGTACAACGTGGTCGGTGATGTTGTTACATCGAGGAACCACGACTTCACAAATTCACGGACCGTGGACCAATCCATTCCAAAATTCCGACTGAACCACAACTGTCCAAATAAAAACAATAAATAAATTATGAATGTATAAATGATGATTAGGGCAGACTTACCCGACGAAGGCGATCCGACTTATCATAAGCGATAATAGAGAAGGGTTTCTTCTCATCGAATGTGATGTCTTCGGGAGCAAAATCCAGTGGATAGGACTGGACCGTATTTACACTGTCTGTCGTGGTAAACATGTGCTTGTTGGTAACATCGGTAAACACGTACTGTAAAAGAAAAAAAACTTTGTATTATTGAAGAGCCAATTATTTTGCAGTTGAAGGTGTAATATTTACATGACTGTTGACTTTGGGATGGTTAAAGAAACGACCGATGGATGCTGGCTTGCCATTGGGCAGCACGAACAGGTGGTCCTGGAAATAACAACGTGTGTCAAGTAAAATGGTTCCCTGAGAATTAACCAAAAGTTTTATGTTTTTCTTCAAACCTTGCGGACAAATGTACGTCCGTAATCGTAGGACACGAAGACGGATGAGGAGGCATCAGCACTTTGTGTAGGATTTCGAGCAAGGCAAACAACAACATCTGAACCTTCTCCAGCCCAATGAACAGTCAGCATAAAGTGTGTGTCATTCAGAGGAAACTGAAATAAAAGTCGATAATTGTTAGAATTAGAATTCTACACCTTCTCGAATATTCCTCCTTATGATAAAACATTTTTGCAAATCCAAAAAATAGACGAGATTCGTGGAGATTGTTCATCCCGGCTTAAGCAACAGGACAGCAAAACACGTTTTTCTGTTTTGTTATTTTTTTAGGCGTGATTATAAAGCATGCTTACAGGAATCTAGAAAACATGAGGCAGACAAGGCAAATCTCTTAACCCTAGGAAATTTGTCAAAATGCCAATGGGGTTTTATTTTCCCAGAAGAGGGGGAGGATATTGATTCCTACATGGCTGTTGAGGGCAAGAACAAAGGAAAGAAAGATGCAGGCAGCAACAAGAAGGAAACTGAACAATAATCTGAAGTTGGAACAGGAAGTCACTCTGTACGAGCCAATTACCAGAAAAATAATATGTGTTGCCTTAGATTCACATTTTACATAAAAATGTCAATTGCCACACGGCAAGATTCAGCATCACAATTAAAGATGCTATTTCATACAATTATTAATTACTGTTAAAAAAATATGACTCACCACACTTGTGCTGTTGGCAGGAAGTGTTGGCAAAAAACCTCGAACACTGCTGCCCTGTGAGGGTAAAGTTGGAGCTTGTCGCTTGACCCTGTCGTCTTCAAAGTGTTCTGAAACATGCTGGTTAATGGTAAAATCTTTTCCATCACCAAAATCATTAACTGGAAGGACAATATCTCTTGTTTTCCTGCTATTTTGTTCCAAACTCGGATGAAACGTCAAAGTTTTTCGTCGAACGTCATCGGCGTTTACGACTTCCGACAATAAGGCGACAACCGATAAAAAAGCAATTGCTCTGTAAAGCCACAGCGTGACTGTCTTTTCAGTCGACGCCATTTCTGCGATCTAAATATATGTATATATGAGCGCGTTGAATTTAAAGAGAGACTAAGTGACTTGACAAACGAACGGACGACTTGTCAAAACTGTTTTACAAGGGGAAAGATGTGATGCAAGTTTGATACCCTCTTCGAGCGGTGCGTTCGTAAACTTGGGGTACGCAATCTTTCACGATGAAAATAAATATTTTGAAATCTCGTGTTTTTCACTAGTGAGCGTTTTCTTATCTCAAGATAAAAAATATGGTATAACTGAAAGTTGTCTTTTTCACTCAGATAAGCGATTCAATTTATAAATAGCTGAATTCTCGTTGAACTCGAATGAATGACCTAAACACTCTTTGAAAGCCAACACCAATATCCTTTTAAAATAAACGACGTAAGTACTACGTATTGAGTTGCTTTGCCAACGACGTCGTTGGCTTCATATTGGAGCCAATGAGTCATCTTTTTCGGTGGTTGGGGAAAATCCAAAACCAGCACATACCAAATTACACCAAACTTGTATATACTGTCTCGTCATCAAATATACATACAGCTGGGAATGAAAACAGCTGGTTCGATATATTCACGTGCGCATCATGAGGGCAGAAAAATAGTCCACTAAAATTTATAGCTTTTCGGAATGAGAGAAACGACGAATGGTTGCACACTTCTTTTTAAAGTGATGACTCTGTCCGGGAGGCATCCTACTACTCAGGATCGACATCGACACCGAATCAACAAATCGATAATTCGATATTTGCCCATTTTTTTGTACATTTTTTTGTTTGGGGTACATATTTGAGAAACATCTTTATCGATCATCTCGTCCTGCCTCTTTGATGACATGAATGCCAAATAAGCGGATAGCAGCCAGCATATAATATGGACATGTTCGTCGCATGTTCTCCTCATTTTGATTGGCAGCACCACAGGGAGTATGCGACGTACCGTGTGACGTCCGCACGAAAGAGTGTCTACTCTAAAAGGTATTTTTAGTTGCTTGTTATCCAGTTCAAATGGTTTGAAATGTTCAACTGGAATGACAAGAATGACTCTGTCAAACGGATTAATGAGAAAAACTTAATCATCTCGTCGTAACGGGCCCAGGTGTTCAGCAACGTTCCATTCTTCTCTTCTGTCGGTCTTCTGTTTGTATAAGAGAAAATGAAAACATAAAATTTCAATGCTAAGATGCAGCTGCCTTCTTTTTGAAAGTTTTATTCACAAACTTGATCCTTTTTCTCTCCTATTGTTCACTGTATATCTTTAGTTGTTTCGTATCTCTTTTGATGACACCAATTCGATATGCCTAGCTTATTTTCGCAATTCAGTTACGCCAGGCTGCAATATTTTTTTTTCTCGTGCGTATAACAACCCAAATGGATTATACAAAACTCAATCCCATTGATGACTGCATTTTTTAATATCTGGTAGGCCACGCGAGACATTAAATCAATGACAGTGAAATAAGCGGCCGCGCGCAAAGGACGTCATCTGTCGTCTTTTGGGTTGACAGCGCGGAGGATAATCTGATCAAGTTCTTTCCTACTCCTATAACATGTTATAAAATAGAATGTCTATATAGATTTAATAACCTCGAGCGTCATGAAATCATAAGCGCGGGGGTGGAAAAAAAATGAATCAATCAATAAGCTGACGACCAACTTTTATCATCTCTCGGGAGAAAATCGAAAAAGTTTGGCCGTGCAAAACACGATTCCATCAGTCTGTGAGCCTATATCACGGCAAGCTCACATTTCTATAAGTTGCGACCCTGTGCAGAGAAAGTCACAAATATAACTATATATTCGGAAAATACATCCTCCCACACAAACTTTTTTTTTTTTTTATTTATCGGCACACGGAGAGTGGCCTACACAACTTTTTTTCCCGAGAGTTTTCACGACTATAGTTGTCCCCATCGGGTCGTTAACGTAAAATATTCAGCAACTGCGACGTATGTTAAATTCAACGTGAGCCGGGCCGTATATTTCAGCTACATGCAGACAATGAATTATCAAGTGGTATGTGGGATTATACAAAGGAGACCATGCACTTGAGTTGTGACCGAGATTACGCATAGATGGATGATGGAAATCTATTTATAGAGGAAAATGAATTCAAAAATTTCTATTCTGATGCGTATTGCTCTTTACACATCCATCACGCAATTAAAAAAAAAACGTGATTAAGCCTAACAGAATGCGTGAAAAGCTCATTAACCGCCTGCAGATGAACGCTTCCGGTAAATTGCGTGCGAACGCAGGGTATTGCTCGACCGCCAACAAACGTGATAAATACAAATCTGGCTGCGAAATATAAGCGTCACTCTAAAAGAATTTTTTTTTTTTGAAATGTAAGCTCTTTGTTTTCGAAGCCGCACTTGCTCGTTCATATTCGTGCCACGAAATCCTTCACGGAAACTTTATATCTATACGCAGTATAGCGGAGCTAGAAGAACGGGAGTGAGCGGACCAATGGACGGGTCCCAATTGGTAATCCAACTTTGTCATCTGCAGATGTTTGTCATTTCTTTTCCCCACTCCATTTTCATCGTCATTATGATTCACTCCAGTGTGTGTGTGTATACGGCAAACAAATATGCCCGAGAGGAAGAGATGGTATTGACTGAACGCTGTCTGCCACTAATACGCAGACGGATTGCAGACATCAGAGACACGCCCACATTCGTGATGTCTCCGTTTTTGGTTACTCTTGTCTTTTCCATTTCACCACTACATCATTTTTCTGCGTGCGACAAAAAATAAAAGAAACGATTGGACGAGAAAGAAAATCGTTGTGACGGCAAGTGAGGCCGTCACCTCCTCCTACACCGTTCACTTATAACTTTTTCATGGCGCAGGGAAGAACAATGACCACCCAGATTTTTTTCCTTTTTAAGTCAATACTTAAACAGAGAGGGCAAGAAGAAAAAAAAGTCTTGCATATTACATGCTTTCGTGTGTAGACTAGACTTTCTTTCTTTGAAAATCCTGTGCGACGACGACGTCAAGATGCGCACGTAGTCACGATCACACGCACCGTGATACGGCCCTGACGACTGGTGGTGATTATCATATCAAGTCTCTTTTTCCAGCATATGATTTCTGATACGGTAGACACATCCCTATACATCATCCGTAAAGATAAATGTTGAAGCTGATTTTATGTGTCCCCAAACCAAAAAAAGGAAGGGATTCTCTTTTACAGCTGTCGTTCTATATAGATATGCAACATTTTTCAAAAAAAAAGTTATGTTTCTATTTCGTACTAAATCAATTGAAAAAGAGGGGAAAATGAATACATTTCTATGAAAATGTTGAACAAAATTGCGATTGTACATCGCACCTCGTATATATGACGTCAATGAAATCAAAACATCAATTGTAAATAGAATCGTGTGCTGTGCGATGCAGAAAGTTGGAAAAAAATTATATTACACGACACGTATAGCAAAAGAGAAAGAACACAAAAAAAAAATTGATGGACGTTGGGTCCAAACAAAAAGGGAGGAAGGGAATCATTCGGCGCATGATCGGGATGGCGGTCCGTTTTCACTTTTGGTATGACGTGGCGACGAACCCCTGGAGTGAGATGGGTGGGAGGAGAAGACGAGGCTCAGTCACGAACGTGTCTTAGTCCTCTGTGAGGTGGTAGCTGCAGCACAAGACGCGCTGATAACGTGCAACTCACATTCATCTCCGAGGGGAAAGAAAATTGCGTCGGATTTCGCGGTTCACAATTCGTTTATGCGAATTTGGATGTTTACTGGAAATACTTTTTTTTTGTGTGTGTGTGACTTTGTTTTGTTTGATTTAGTGTTGATTTATTAAAGGGGAAAAAATCTTTTGCGTGTGACGAGTGAGCGTGAGTCCCGAGTTTTTCGCAAGCCATAGTGTGCGGCAGCTGTGTGTCAAGTGCTGCGTGACGTGCGCAGGTGCTGTGCATCCGCATTCTAAAAATCTATTTCCCTTCAAATTCATTTTCGACAGTATATTAACTCACGTCTGTTTATCAACCAAAGTTGTTACACGTGTCCGTGTCCCGTGTACAGAAAAGTGCGAAAGCGACAAGAGCCTTGATTATAGCGGAAAATTAGAGTTGATTGCCAACTCCGTGTCTGTGATTGACTGTCCCTGTGTGTGTTAAAAAGGGGGTGGCAGAAAGGAAAACTTGGCAGAAAAGGCAGGAGGGGTGGGTACCACCCGATTCATCATCATCATCGTCACGAATTATCCGTCATCAATGGGTTGTGTTCAGAGTCAATCAAACGGGCAGACGGCCAAGGACAAAGGAGCTGCTTCAGTCATTGGTGACAACAACGGACAAGGTGGAGCATCAGCCGTCCAGCTTGACCCTCGTTTACCGCTCAATGCCCGTCAAAAATATTCGATGTTGGCTTCCTGGAAAGGCATCAGCCGGGCACTTGAACCCACTGGCGTCTACATGTTTATCAAGTAAATGATTTCATTTTTTTTTTATTCCCGCGTGAGCTAAAAATATAACAACGCTCGGATAACGTTCATACGTTTTCTCAAGAGGATTTGAAGTGATGCACGCAGATCTGAACCTCTATCATGTCGATGGATATAAAAAAAAAAGGGGGGCATTTCTAAACCACAAAAGCGGATGATTACAGAGACTTTGCGAGTTAAAGCTCTGCTTGGCAATGCAAGCCATTGAGTAGATAACAGAGTGCGCCAGTGACGATAATCTCATACAGAATAGCTTAGGTATATAGTTCAAGTTGTGTGCACACCCATGTAAGTAGAGAGATATACATCCACGATGAACATATACGAAAAGTTTGTTATTCACGCAAGCAACTATTATCGGCGGCATAATAAACACGTGTTTATTTACTAGTCTGCTCCAACAGATTTGACGTCGAATAGCGTGATACGTCGTGAATAATTGCCTTTCTTTCAATTTCTTGCCATTGAACTATGCATCATACGATGGTTAAGTACGGGTCATCGTGTCTTTGCTGTCATTTGTTCGTTGTCATCCGACCGTTACAGAGATTGCAATCGACGGTAATTCAATACCACGTATGGCTACCTTTTAGAACTATGGGGCATATAGGTATCACTGTCGAACCTCATTATCCGCTTCAGTGATTGGGGGACTGCTTTGATCTTTCATAATCGATCTAGCGGTATAGAGATGCGTGACTTTATGTCAAAACACGGAACCTCAAAATGACGGAGGACTTCTCGTTTGCCAAGTACATCCAATAATATCCCCCATGTCTCATCCTCTATAGCGCAGACTGATCTTATTGAACATTTACAAGAATTCTCCAGAATTATAGACAGAAAAAAAAAAGAAAATTTTGATTTATGGAACGCCCAATGAGTTCCACTTTGTGATTTCAACCTTTGGGTCGTGTGTTGTTTGCATCAGGTTTGTGTGGATGTCCTGTTGCTAAGTGATAAATGATTCGAATCACGGATGACGCGTGATGGCGACTCCCATGATGTTACATTCACGACGTCCACTATCAGCTTATATATGGAGTTTCACATTAGATAGTACACAAAGAATATAATTTAGCATCTATATGATATACGTTCTAGTTGCATATTTATATATGTTGCAGCAGATACGCATAACATCAATCGCCATCGAGTCTATTGGGATGGACGATGCAATCCATTGGGTGCAAGAATTCTCTTTTCTTTCCGCATCTTCAATTTTCATCATCGTGCATCCTCTTTATTACGTCAGCATATAGTGAAGTACGTTTCCATCTGATGTGGAAAATAAATAAAAAAAAAAAGCCAATCCATTTAGAGAGACAGGGATTTTTTTTACGTTGGATATACTTTTGAATGTTCTCTTTTCCCTATATTTCTATATGGATGTGAAAGATGTATAGAGTTGTGCCAACTGACGAAGAGAGAAGTCTGGGGAATGTTCTTTTGTTACAAAGGCTCGTTTGGCATAGTTATATTATCGATTTTTCTCTATACACATAGAAACACTTTCGTTTCTAGACTGAACTTTTTTATTTTTCAGCAAAACGAGTTTCTCTTTTGTTTTGTTTCTCGATATCATATCGTCACCGCAGAAGACTTAATATTTGTCGTTCTGCGATCGACTCAACTTTTCCCTGTTGTACCATACATTTTTAATGAAGCCCAACCAGTTTCATACGTTTTCCTATTATAATTTGCATAGTTTTTATATTGTTCCACTCATTTCTTGATCATCCCGTTAATTATACAATTCCTCTTAAGAACGCCACTCTGAAAACTATAGTATCGTCACCTATTTCAGACTTTTTTTTTCTACTTGCAACGTTTATGCTCAAATTACGTTTCCTAGTAATAGTACCCTTGCCCAGAGAACCCACGAAGGTAGCGCTCTTGATGTACATACTATACCCTCAAATAAAATCAGTCACGCTCCTGCCTTCCAGCAATAAACTCTAAAATAAAAACCAACAAATATTTTTGTAGCTTTTACCCACCCCTGCAACCCACACCTCTCGTATAAAGAAATAGATATATAAGGCCAAAAAAAAATGGAGTCTTCAGCTTCCGCGTTACGCAGTCCAGCCGCGTTACAAAACACACTAGAGTATTGATCTGTTGTCAGTACCGCTCCGTATATCCACAGTCTGCTTCTCTGTTATGTAGGGTTCGACCCATTCTTTGTCCCTGCTGTGCTATGCGTCTATAGAGGGAGAGAGTGAAGCATCTGCAGTGTATATATACACACAAAGAATAGATGTACAGATACTCCAGTTTGTTGTTATAAACGTCAGACGCCACACGATTACAGTGGCAGAAGCTTTTTATATTGCTGTGCATCGCAGATTCCCTTTTTCATTCTATAACTATACGGTCCAGTGTACGAGATTCGATAACAACAGATTTAGATGTGGGGACATGACGAGTGTTAGTCGCCATCAGCCAAAAAGGACACTAATTAATTAATTAGATTTCCAATCAAGCGCTTAAGAAAGAACAAATGATGGAGGACGCTACACATGTATATTTTAAAAGAATCAGCTGATTTCAAATTGAATTCACCAACACTATATGTGTCAGGTCCTTTTAGTGAGGGCGTGATTGAGGCGTAATGCTCAATCAGCGCCTTTTAATATGTGTAAACAAGATACTCCATCAAGTCGGAAAGATCCTTGATTGCGCCCTGCTGATATTTCCGTGAGTGTTGCTCTGCCGATGGTGATTTTCAATTAGAAGTCTTATTTATACAACTATATATAGAACAGCCCCCTTCTTATTTTCCATATACGCCCTTTACGACTAATCAAGCTCGCTCTTTCTTATTGCATTTGTGTTATTGTACTTTACACACGCTTCTAATGATATTTGTATATACACGGCTCCTCTATTTATCGTACACGTGTACGTAGATTAATGATCGATTTAAAGGTACAAAATACGTAGAATATGTAGCAAACATGGTGAACGATAGTGTTGAGAACAACCTGACTACATGTTTTATATAGCCTTTGAATAACACGTTTCAAAGAATACGTGCATATTTTGGCTGTCGATTTCTTTTGATTTGTCGAGTTCTGTGTATATTGCATAACAGCTTTGAGCCAGCGAATATATACAAGTCTTGGTTACATAAATAAAAAGAAAATGGAGAGAACGTACAGGAACAAAAAAAAAGGGGGAAACGTCAGCAAAACACAAACGGACAGAGCGACAGTGGCAACAGCTAGACGTGATAGATATATACACTGATGCTGTATCACGAAAGAAATAAACGAAACATAGACTATATTTATTTTTTACTTCGTTCGTTTTATACACCGGGCATTTACATGGCAAACAAACAAGGCTTAAACGCATACAAATAAAATGGTGGTTATTTGATCTGTATATTTTTTTATTTACAGTATAATTGATTGATGAACATTTAATAGCATTTGTGGGCTTATCGCTTCTGTGCAATCCTCGTGTACACTTTACAAGTTTTATTAGAGGCTTGACGGATTAACGCATTAACTTTGATGGGCTTTCATGCACCGTATAGACGTGGGGCTTATTAACCGATGATAATTACAATAAATTCTGTATGTAATAGCATTCGTATATTAGTTTCGAGCTTTTTTTTTTTGCAAAACTGTTCTTAAAATGAACCTCATCTGGGATTCTCTGCATAATAAAAATTTGTATGTAGCTTTAAATGATTAAATACTCGTTTTGAGAAGAATAAATACAGCCCCCCTCCGAAAACATGAGAGCATTATATTTAAAAGACCCTAAAGTTGCTGGATGTCTGAATTTATACATGCACGTATATATTGCCCATGTCCGTCGAGGACTCTAGGCCTTTCGGCGGCATCCTTGCGAATATAAAAGCAGCTGTATATCTATAAAATATCGAAGAGGAAGCTATATATCTAGAAGAGATAGATTCGATCAGTATACATATATACGCAGCACTATAAATATATACCTTTCGTACAAAATTTATGTAACGTCTCTCTCCATATAAAAGAATGAGATGCGAAAATGGCATCAGAGGCTTCTGTGCCTGATTACATACAGCACATCTATAGGGTTTTTTTTTATCACTTATATTTTAAAGATGTGTTTTGGTTTGCGTAACGTAATTTTATGTGCTCAAATGAAATTATACAGACATTGCGGAAGAGGTTATCGGGTACGTTTGCTGTATTAACAAGCTCGCATGTGTTTGGTGGAAGATGTTACATAAAGCATGCAGTAACATCCAATTAGAGTGTTGCAAAATGATAGCATCAGCTGAGCGCAAAACGCTATTAAATAGTTGACGTTGCAAGATTTTTACGTACAGAGAACAAAACTGACAATAAAAAAGGGCAATACATTTGAATTAGATTCAATATAAGTAATGCAAATACGATAAACATAAAGATCGGTTTCCTTATACTGCAAAAAATATATATATATTAAAGTATGTAATAAAGAAAACCTTTCAACCAGATTTGCTGTTCTTCCTTGTCATGGAAAAATATTGATTTATCGTCAGGGGCAACATCCAGCAGCCGAATGGGAATTCACAAAATTTCCCCCCTACGCCCCAAGATTATTATTTTTTTCATGTATACAACATTTTTTTGTCTTACACATCAAATTGCAAATTTTATTTGCGCATCGTTAACAAATGCAAACAAGAGAAGGTACATCCTGACGACATGACATGCAGCAGTGTTCTATTTGTGCAAAAAGGACGTACTTTACTCATTGCCAGGGAGAATGCATTCAAGTCTATTGGCTCTCTCTATGTAGCACCAACAAGAGAAATCTATGTATAAAAGCCAAAGAGAAAGAAAAAGGAGGAATTCAACAAAAGGAACCTGCCGGAACAGACTCATCGGCGCCATTTCCGGCATCATGCCAGAAAGCCATTTGACAGCAATATCACCCTGAAAATGACTAAAGGAAATATATATGAAAGAATAGAGTCGTTCTTTCTATAGAGGAAGACAAAAAAAAAAAAAAAGAAAGGGGGGGGGGGCAAGGGTGGAAAGTGATACAACCTGTGCAATGAAAAGAACAAAGATGTGTGTGTATATCGTCGACGGCTATATCACGTGGAGACATTTTATTGATGGAAAAGTCTATAGACCCCATCGATTCGCACATTCAACCCGACTTCCTTCCTTTCTACAAGAACGAACCCTATACCACGATACGTCTCTATATACTTTCATAGATTTAACATTTTATTTAAAGTTTAAAAAGGAATAAAGGTCAGATGTATATCAGATAGAATGAAGGTTGATCGATTTCCAATTGTTGACACATCTAAACATTATTATTCATTCACCGTATGGATAGGAGGGAAATTTCAATTGCGTAGAGCGCGTGTCACGAAATGTCTGCGGCCAAGTTTTCCCGCAAGTGTACTACATGTATACATTAATACAACGGTGCAGACATTTTAATTAAATGTATAGCCATAAAAGGGATAACTCGCAGTTGAGCTGACGTGGAAATAATCTATATAGGCGTGTTAAAGGAGCTATATATACCATTGTTAATGTTGCTGATGAAATTGCTTTCATCGCTCAGACGCGATCAGAGCTTGTCCGCACCCTCTTTTGTTGCTATATCGTAAGCCCCTACGGACCGCTGCTCTGTCGTCATATATATATTTATACTTCGATAGATCAATGCCATGGGAAAGATATATTTAAAAGCTGAAAAGAGTTTTCCTTTTGAAAAAAGAAAGGAAAAATTTCAATTACAAACAGTAATCTGATAATGGATTGACTGTCGAATTGCTTTTGAACATTTCAGGCACATACAATTTGAATTATATCAGCAAATATTCTATATGATATTCAATCGCAATTGAATTAATGGCGGAAATCCTGTGCTGGAAAAAAAAAACATGTGTCTGCATAGGATTAAATTTTTGCCTATTCGAGCGAGAAAGAAAAAAAAAGGGCCGGAGGAATGTCACGAGGCCCAAAACTTTGTCTTGCAAGAATAGCCAACGTCCATTTATTCAAACCACTTTAGTTCAAAACGTACAGCGTGCCCCGAAGAATCTTTTTGATGCAGCCAATTGAATATAAGAATATACAACGAAAATATCAAAAGATCTCAGACAAAAAAATGCGGAATGTGTTTTAAAAAAAACAAGATTTTCAATATTTTTGTATTCATATTTTCAGGCTGTTTGAAGAGCACAAAGAATTGCTGAGTTTGTTTACGAAATTTCATCAGTTGACGACAAGAGACCAGCAGGCGAGCAGCGAAGAATTGGCTGAACACGCGTCATCTGTTATGAACACGTTGGACGAGAGCATCAGATCTTTGGACAATGTCGACACGTTCCTGCTCTATCTCCATCAGGTCGGCCAATCCCATTACAAAGTGGCAGGTTTTCAAAAAGAATATTTCTGGGTAAGTTATGTCCTTTTGATTGTTCCACGAATGAAGCGCAATTATTTACAAAAAAAAAAAAATAAATTTATAGAAAATCCGCAATCCATTCCTGGAGGCTGTCAAGATGACGCTAGGCGATCGTTACACGGAGAACATTGAAAACATTTACAAAGTGTCGATTAATTTAGTGATTGAAACGCTAGTCGAAGGCTATGAGAAAGCGCAGCAACAACAACGACAAGAATCTACTTCTTCTTAATTGAAAAAAAAAAAAAAACTGTGGCGAGTTGTACACACGCATCTTCATCGGATCATCGTTCATCATTAAACACCGTCCGATCATCCCCCAACATCTTAGTATAATTTTTTTTTTCTATACGAAATCATCAAAAGTGCAGCATCGTTTGTGTATACCGTAGTACCTTTATTTTGAAAAAAAAAAAAACGTAACTGCTTGTCTAAGCAAAATTGAAGCAGTCCAGTTGAAATACAGCAAACAAGAAATTTTTTAGATTGTTTAACATCCTCACAGCCAATGAAGCAAAGTGTGCGGACTTGACCACATTTCTTGTAAACAGTGTTCATGAATTTCCTGTGCGATGATGAAATATTGCGGTATAAATGATTATATATTTGAATGGGTGAAAAAAAAGGAGGAGATTTGCATGTGTAAGAAACGTATTGTATCGTGACGAAAAGAAAAATTGTAGACTTCAACCGGAGCACTCGAAAATGAATAAAAATTAAAAAAAAAAAAAAGGAAATTGAATTAAAGAAAAATGTATACGCGTGTCCACGCATTTTGTACATAATATTGAAAATGTGGCTCAAAAGAATAATTCTTGGTCAACTTTTCGTTTACGTGCTGATGCTTGTTGACAAACGAAAAAATGAAAAAAAAAAAGAGTCTATATAAATATTCGAATTCTTTTAGTTCTATTATTGTGCAATCGATTATTTAGCCCTTTCTTGCTGCACTGTGCCGATATAATGCTGTAAATATATTTTGATTAGTCACCATATAACAGCACCCCCCCGAAAGAATGTTTTGTTTTGTCCCATTTTGCTATGTACATTCTAGGCCGCCTATACACACACACACAAATGTCTCTCAGCAAGTCAGCCTTTTTTTTCTTTTCTCTAAATTTACATCCGGCCTGTACGTATATACGCGGAAGTGGGCGGTATTAATTTGCGGGACTTTGCTCAGGACGCGTTATGCAAAGTCACGCAACGAGATTGCCTCGCAGCCGTTTGAACAAAATGAAATACACGAAGAGGGGTGTCTGAATTTCGCGAAAATACATTATATTTTTTAAAAGATAAACGTTAATTGTCCTTAGAGCTGCTTGGCTTGCTTTGTAATGCTTAAAACGCATCTGGAAATTTCTGCATGAGAGGATGAATTTTGAAAGAGGCTAGGTGTGCAAGTGTCATTTTTTGGCCCAGTGTGAACGGCGTTTAGAGACAGAGGCTGGGTAGGCAAAACAGAAAAGGCAGCGGCCATCATGGATTTTGATAACCGTCCCTTTCCCTAAGTGCGAACGACCTTCGGACAGTTCAAAACGAACAGGTAAGAAAAAGGTGACCCATCCCATTGCACCTTCTGCACGTGGAGAAAGCGCTCAAGGTCTCTATGAAAATTTAAACTTAAAATAATAAAAGAAAGAGCGGCACATAAAGTTAAACAACACATTCGGCATTCGTTAATAACCCTCTATAATTCTAATCCGATTTTTCACAACAATACATGAAATTTTACACGTTTTACCGTTAAATAACTTTCGAATTTTTCTTGTTGCCATTTTTGGTTGGTCGTTTGGCGATGATTTGGCAGTCATTAAAGATATAAAACCTCAAATTGTTTTTAAAAATTGCATCCCCATTTCGACACCAAACAAAGCCAAAGACTTGCTTGAGCGTGCTAAAATCGGCAAACCGCAAAGTTAAAGCAATTACGATTGTTCGAGCATGATTGAACGCACTGGCTTGCGGCGTCTGTACTTAACCTCCTTCTTTTGTGATACAACGCGTGACTATTTTTATCAATAAAAAACGAAATCTCTGGTATATTGATTCAAGAAACCATAAAAACCCGTGGCTGGTTCACAGACATGCCACACACACTTAATCATTTATCAGCTGAGATATATATTATATATAAATAAATTGAAATCGCACCGAAGGAAGTCAATAAACGATTGCTGTTCCCAATGCCCTACGTGATAGGCTTCGACGATCAATTCTACAAGATCACCAACAAATTGTACCTTTGTACTTTTTCGAATTTAGCTATTGAAAGTAGAACATTATATGTTTCCTTATATAACGGCACGTGTATCTTCAACATTACGTAAATCAACTTTTACAAATAAAATATAAAAACAATTAAGGATGAAGTTCACAGACGGCACCCCAAACACCATCGCAATGATAACTGGCCCAATGCAGACCGTTGTAACCGATCAACATACAGGTGTAATTTTTGTCGTATTGATCGTTGCAAAAAGGCTCTGCAATGGGATACCAATTGACATAGCCCGGATAGAGATTCGTATTGGTCGCTTCCCAAACCCATCGTCCAAATGTCTTGATACAACTCGTCCAAAAATCGCTTCCTAGTTATTGATTTTTAAATTTTTAATTAATAATAAAGTCTATATAAGGATTTGTTCCATTTATACCTAAGCCCCAAGTATCGGAAATGGCCTTGTCTTCTTCGGGAGTCTCGATAGACACTAACAACATACCGTTGTCTTCGCAAAAAGCTTTCTGATCGGTTTGATTCCTCTGTAGAATTTTTAAAATCCAGAGTGCATTTTTAACGTGGTCCAATATGGTTATTAAAGTATATAGCTATAACTGACCTTGGTGTAGGAAGCGCAATGGCACGAAACATCGTCAACAAGTCGAGTGCAATTAGTTTCCAATCCCAAATCGGCAGGGCAAATGACCGCCTTATTTTTCCGATTAAAAATTTATCGATTAAATTTTAAAATGCTTCACATCAAGATCTTAATATACCTTTTGGATTTTCAATTGGAGTTGAGTCGTTGGCATTTTCTTGAACCGAATCTCAGCTGATGATTGAGTTGTGTAAACAACAGTTTCATCTTCGTTGGCATAAATGATGGGAGATGCTGGACCAAGTCCATCGTGAATCTGAGGGCAATAAGGCCGTCAATCACTTAGAATAAAACAATTTTTTAAGTTAAATTACAGTGAAATATTCTTGGACTTGTTCGAAGCTTCCGATATTAACTGCGCTCAGGGCTAAAATACGATCGGGTTCTGTTTCAATTTTCCAAATGCAATCAGCGTCAGTTGGTGCGTCAATGATCGCTGATTTTTCTACAAACATTTGGCCACCACAACCCCCTACGTCCATGCAAAATATTTTAATGTTAAAACAATAAAAGGAATAACAATAATATAAATTATATACCAGCACGGAAAGAGGCGACATGGCCGATGATGGAACAGAAGAGAAATACAAAGACAAATCGTTGATCCATTATTTCTTCACTTGTAATCGATTGAAATGGAATAATTAAAATGAAACGATTGACTGTTTGTGCCCAGGAAGTTTTTGTCTTTATATAGACACAACCAATAAATGCGAATAGGATATCTGTTAATATTTATCACGTTGTCAGTCACGTTGTTCGTCAACGTGCACGAGCCCCTCAGAGTATATGTGTGTGTGCAACAAATCTATTTATTCATTTCCTGTACAAAACATCCTGCAGATTAGAATTGATGAAAAAAGGACGGGAACAGTATATCTTTACGTAAGCGCTGCTCACACACATCAGTTATGTAAGTCATCATTTCGTCAATTTTATATAAATCGGAAAATGTGATGAAAGATGCAGTTCATTTGATTGATGGCTTTCCAACTGGTCAGGGATTTGTCAGAGACGTAAAATTAAATAAAACGAAAATGTCTAAACAAAATGATGGGATATCAATCATCCCTCTTATCACCGTTATTAAAAACAAGACACCATATAAACTACATGGCAGTTATGTTTTATGTAACAACTCACCAACTCCGGGTTCACGTGGAAAACTTCAGGTGTCAATTTTATCCCGCGTTCCAATTTCGATGGCGATGAAAACACGTATACACAGGTGAGTCAGGCGAATGGGCCGACATGTGCGGCAGTTTAACGGCCATCGAAACAGAGGCGGATGCTTGTAAAATATATTTTTTAACTATTGTCTGTTATATACTTTTTATACCGGTGTGTTGCGGTTGTTGTTCGGACAACATAAAAATTCACGCCAAGCAATAAATCATTGGAGCTCCTGCGACTCTCAAATGCGCTATAGGAACGAACGATGTTGTCTGTTGTATTGTGCGTCATACGCAGCTGATGATGAGTCGATCCACAAAATGAGTCTGCATCTGGATGATGTCGGTTGGATGTGTTGCCACGGGCGGCAGAACGAATTCAAACGTGTGTATATAAAGACAGGCTCTCTTTCTCGGTGTGTATAAATTCGACATTGTGTCTCTAATCGACTAACATCACGTAATAACAGTCCATATATAAGAGAAAATGAAATTTCTTTTCTTCGCCTTGGTTACCATGGTCACCATTTCATTGGTGGTAAGGTGTATCTCATTTAATTCTTTTTTGGTACATGGTTTTCTTTGAATATTTGTTTGAATTTCGAAAGACTTGCCAAATGCCACCTCCGCCACCGACTGAAGTTCCTCTTTCAACTGGAGGTCCACTTCCGCCCACTGGATCACCGTCCCCAACTGGTGGCTTACGTCCTCAGCCACGTCCTCCAGGTCCTCGTCCGGCCCGTCTCATCCAAAATTTCTAAACTGGCCCAAACCGGTTTTTAAACAATAATCGAATATATAAGCGCATCTTCGATGCATTTTTCTTTTCTTTATCAATTATCATTTGGATCATTTCGCCTATAATAAATATCAATCACTTAAATCCATTACACATTATAGATTTTCTTTGCCCCAACTGGGTTTTCCCCTTAATGTTGGTTTAATGGGAAAAAAATGTTTTAACAGCTCAAACCGCCTGAATGTATATTTTATAGCTGACGGCATTTCAATTTTCTCAACATACATTTGCTATTTAAAAAAAAACGTACATTGCATAACGGCAAAAAATTGCATTTCTGCTATATGCATATAAAGAATCATCGGGAGGTCTTGAACATCTTCACAACGTCTTCCGAAACGACAGGACATTTCCTACTTGAAAAAGTGTTTTCTCCAGGGCCATAATCAAAGACTCGTATACTTCATATTCCTCTCTGTACAGTTATGTTTAGTGTAGAGACATGTGTTACTTCATCGGTGACCAAATTGCTGGCCAGAAAGAGAAAAGATGTGCCATAGCTACAAGTAAAAAACTAGGTTACGTCATATGTACACAAGCTGTTTTCCCCTCTATCCTCGCGTTGCACACGTTTTTTTTTTCAAAGTGATCAGTAGACAACGAATAGGAAGAGAGGAAAGACCTTGCTATTCACTCTCCTTCAAACAAAATGAAATTTTCAAGTGCCTTTGTTTTGATTGTCCTCGGTAAGTTTTATTCATTTTTATGTACACCTGGAATAACAAATTGCAGAAAATTAGTCAAATTTCCTATATTACATAGTTTTGCAAACGGTTGACTGCCAAATAAAGAATCGGTGGAAAAGGCCTTTGCAAGCGATCACGTCAAAGTTAAGTGGGCGGCCCAATCCCCAATTGCAATACGTCAATCTGAGCGAGCAGCAGCAGGGCATCCATCCAAATCGGTTTGTCGCTCCGGCTGTTGCCCAAGACATTGACAGATCCGCAAAGCCTAATCATCCGTCAGGGCGACACCATTCAGGTCAACTGCTTGACGAAAGTGGGCATGTTTTTGACGAGTGGGAAGAGCCGGAAGCGGCGGGAAACAAAGCCCAGTCGAGGCACTCATCTTTAATAGCCACTCGTGTGATACCGAACGGCATCAATCACGTGTACAGAAAATCAATGCATCCGACGGCATCGTTGTACAGGATGCCAATCTACGAGCAAGATTCTTATCTGGAAGCGCTGGAACTGTCGAGACTTCCGTGTCAAACGCTGGAAGACCCCGACGATTGTTACGATTCGACGCAGCTGCTCCGTCAACGTCCCGCATCAGCTCCGCCCAGCAAAAAATTGTTGGCAACAATCAGAATCTTGGTCAATTTTCACAATCAGCGTCCTAAACAACAATATGTTTCTTAATTTATTTCGGCAATGTTTATACATATCACGAATCCCTCTATATTTTATATACAAAAATACACATATTTAAAAAGCGATTGATTCAAGAATTTTTTTAAAATATCGATCGACGTGAAGGAGATTCTCGTTTGACGTGCTGTTTAAATTCGCCATTGTAAATGGAACAGTCTTTCTCAAGTTTTGGAGTCTACATATTTTTTTATTTACGAGTTTGCGGTAATTCGAAACTAGACCTACCGTAAAAAGAAAATAAACTCCCCGCAGCGCTGTAAGATACCGTTTTACTCATATTTATTTTTTTTTAAAGAAACTTAGTGTGTTACCAAAACAAATGGTTAAACGTGTACACAGACTCTGTACTGTGCAACCTTTTAACAACAAGACATTGTTTTTAGCTTTAACAAAGGGGAAAATAATTTTTTCTTGATTGCGTTTGAACAAAGTGGGGGTCGTTCAGCACGTCGATTGAATGCATACCTTTTTTTCAAAATTTTCTCTTTTGATTTAACTGCCATTCTTATACGGAAGTAAGAAAAAATAAATAGGAGGAAGAGGATATTAAAATCTTAGCTTATTTGTACCCAAGGAAAGTGTGGATGAAATGCTACCAGGAACTTCCTGCTAATTCGTTTGGATCTCTATTGCTCCGGGTGTTTCAATCGATTCAGGTGGTGAACCGTTGATTTTAAAATGTCTTCTTTTTCCTGTACATCTACCAATCTCTTTTTGTTACAGTAAATAAAAAAAGGAACTAACATAATAAACGTTTGGCATGTTAGCGAACTGGTATATAAGTGTTAAGGAAGCAAGTTTACTACTATGCACTGTGCCAACCCAGAGAGAGAGACGTTCCGAACACATACCCGAAGGCAAACAGCAATTTCTTGCTTTAAACTTCCCGTTATGCAAAAGAAAAGACGGCAAACTTTCATATAACAGGCCCCCCCACGTTAACACGAGAAAAAGAAATCAATTCAAAGTTCTTCGATAAACACATATCAATTGGCGCATATAGAAGCTATTTACAAGTTTATGGGCGCCACACATGATTGCGAGTCGTGTCCCTGACGCACCCGGCTTTTCAAGAACTTTGTGGGTATTGGATTGAAGCACAGACGAGCCATCAGGTATAGACTAACTAGGGTGGAAATCCGGGACAAGTCACAACAAAACAAATGTCTATAGCTGTTGGCGATAGCTCAATCTTTTAGTGGAGCTTCTTCACGGGTTATTTACCCTTAAAAAAAAGAGAAGGAAGTTGGACATGCGGAATAACAAGAAAACGATAAACCTTATTCTGCCAACTGGTGAGCGCTTCTTACCTGATTGTCCGTCACGAGCGTCACTAATAGGGACGTGATATGTAAACATCCCGCACAATAAATATTTCGAGTTTCTTTAAGACTCGCATGTGTAACATCTCCAGCTGAGTTATAGACGATGTCCAGACTTTTCCATTTTGCTATCGCGGCAGGATACTTTGTCTCCTATACCAGCAGGCTGTTCATCTATACGTATAATTAAAGATTAACGGTTTCTTTTGTTTGGACCATGTCCTCGATAATAATTGACAGATTTCTTGTTCCGGTACTGCTTCGTGAAGACTGGACAACAGGCCAGACCTTGTGGCGCTTTATTAAAAATTCGTGATTGCGTGCAGACCAAACATGTCTGTATATAATTTCCAGTTACAAAACAGTCCTTCTGATTATTTGTGATTGTTGTGGTTTGCGCGTTGGTACTTTGTCTGTAACAGAAAAACAATGTGTTTGGTTAAACATCGGTAGAAATTATTGACTGGATAATACAGCACGCATAGTAAATGTATTTAGAATGATTTATACACGGACATACGAATAGAAATAAAAATGTGTTAGAACCAAACAAACATCTCTGTAACGTGAGCGGCTAGACGGACGAGTGGGTGAGGAAATCCAGGATGAAGAGGCGGATGGGTGGGAAACGTGGGAATTCAGTGGGATGTGGTGACAGACGTGATGGAGGTTTACAAATGAAAATGCTATTCGAGTGTTTAAAAAGCGATTTTCTCAATTGATTCCCACAGAATTTTCTATCGCAGAAGGCGTGATCAAGTCTTTCATTTTCCGGAACTAAATATTCTGGAATAAATAGAAAAAAAAACTCTTTCTGAAAGGACCTGCTCGATAGAGTGTAGTCTACTACACGAGGATTGGCAAGAGTCCAATCGATTGATCGGATAAAGTTGCCCATTCGATTTAATGGGTTTTACAACAATGAAATTTAGAAGACATGGTTGTAATAATGAAAAAAAACCCCAAACAGACATGTCATTTTTCACAGTCTAAGCTGACAATAAAGTCTCCATTGAAATACTGAAGCAGATAGGATCAATCCTATGGGCAAAAATAGTTATATACAGGCTTTCACGGAAGCAAATAAACTTTTAAACTGAGAAAATTAGAAAAAAAAAAGTTTTATTCCACCGCCAATGATATAGCGAATAAAGCCTAGAAGATCAAAACATATAAAGTACAGCTTCATCATTACAAGTTACGAGTCGATAAGAACACAGTTTTTGTTCTTTAACGATTGACCTTTAACGTTCTGCTTATCGTTCCATTTGTTTTTAAACAAGAGTTGCTCTATCAATAAATCTACACCAGTTATTTATCGATTTTTAGTTACAACCCTCTATCTACACGATGAGACTTCGTTATGCGAACCAGCTGTCTGTTGACGCTTTACAACTTTGGCTTACGAGTTCTGGGTGCCACAAGCTCCATGGCAAAATAAATCGCGTGTTTGACTGCTATATAACAAGCCGAACAAATGATATCCTGGATACAACATGCGGGCGTGATGCTGCAATAGATCCAGGTTATCACAGGTACGCGGATTGTCCCGAGCGATCCCGCGCATTTTTTCGTTTAAATTCAGTTGAATTGTGCAGTTATTGCACACATTGTCTGTCCTTGTATACGTATATGTATATACTGGAGTTTGATTGCCTTTGGCACGCAGCCTATAACTAAATCTGAATAAGGTGCTGAGGTGGCTAATAGACTTGTAATGTTTGGTCACGCAAGCGTCGACATTAAATGGCTATGATTTATAAAATCAACGCACTGAATGGAAAGGTACATCATATAGGGCTAATAGAATAGATATAGACCTGCTAGGACTTGGGTTGTCATCAGACACACTGATAACGTTTGGCCTCGTTTAATTCCCAACATCCCGCACACGGAATATCGAACGCTCAATGAAGGTCCTGGGATGTCACCCTAATTTAGTTGAATAAATTTAGCCAACGAGTACAAAAGACCCTAACACGAATTTCCAACGACTTTAAAGCTAAAATGGGATTGAAGAGAAATAGAATGTGAATAGCGAGACAGACTATCTCAGTGCGGACAAAAGAAAACGACGGATGCGATCAGAAACAATACTTAATAGTCACTGAGTAGGCTATTTATATGATGACGATGATCTAGAAGGATTTATGATGAATGTTATTGCCGGCTATTCGTGGTTAGATAAGACCCTATACACAGTTTCCTGGAACCGAGCCGAATAACGTTTCGATCCGATGCTCCATTGATCTGGCCGATGCCGTGGCTCTCCATCTAATGCCGGCCAATGTTACACAGCACACATCTATACTTCATCCTAACGTTAACTACACGATTGCGTATAAGGCCAGAAGAATCCATTTAATCAAAGTGGCTCGCATCAATGTCCGTTATATGTGAAAGCAATGGCAGCACAATTCATATGGACCTACGAATTATCGGACTTTAAAAGTATATTCCCTAAACTGGGGACGTATATGTTAAAGATGATCCAACGCTGAAATCATCTAAAGGTAGCAAGCGTTTCCTTTCGCCAGAATCTTTTGGTTAAAAACTTTTTCTTTGTCGTGGTTGCTGTCGCGTTTGATTTCCTAACTTTTTCAGACGGGAAAAAAAATGTGCCTCTTAATTGTCCTTGTGCTGATGCCTCTTGACAAACAAAAGGGTAGGTAATGAATCCCCCACAGACCATTCTTCAACTTGCTTTAATTTTCATTTCTTTGCCTTCGAGATAGAGACTATAAAGCCGACACATTTTATTGTTTCGCTCTTGTTTTGCTCGCATTTTCTTCCTCTCTTTATCGTCACTGTCTGCCATCAGCACCCAATCTATCGATTTCCCAGTCGATTTATCGACCGACTATTCATCAACTGCTGCTGCTTTATTCTTTTTGCTTCCATCTATTTCTTTTATCCCTCCCAGGAAGGGGAAAAAATACAGTACATAGTTATCCTGCACGACACATTTTAAAAAAATGTTGTCTTTGTTGTAAAAGCGCAAACTCAGCAAAAAAAGAATTTGCGCAGGCCACGTCTATATCGTTCTTAGCGCGCACAGTTATGGCAATTAAGTTCTATAATGTACCTGGTTGAAGTGATATTCCCTAACATTTGGTCAATTAAGCCAAATGTGTGATTAAAGAGTGATTCAAAGAAGTAACACGTCAATCCCAATTTTGAATTCTTGTTGATGCGGTCGGAATGCCTGGTATGCAAATTGGACGAACAATCTTTGATCTGTGGTGATTAAACTTATGTTTTTCCTTGTTGTATACGCGTGTATGATGTCCACAAATAAGGGTTACGTGTAACAGCGTTTTAGACGTGGTACAAATGACAATTTTAGTCTACAGACTTCCTGAGTGTCCTTCATAAGCAAATTTCTTTAACGCCGTGTATGGCGCACGTCCTCAGACCGTGTGCCGTGGGTGGTTTCTTACAAATGTTCGTGACAGAAGCATTATATTATTTGACGTGCAGCTGACGGTGACGTGTATAAAAATATTTTTTAAAAAACCATATCGTGTGTTTTTATATAGCCTTGAAAAAAAAAATGTTAAAAAATAAGAACAATTAAGACGTCTGGACGACACGCATGGCATGGGCGTCTCTAACGCCTCTTGATGATACGGGGCATAAGTTACTTTGCGTTCGTTTTCAATTACTTAAACGACACCATCCTCGAAGTAGGAAGAACCAAGTTGATTTAAATTTCTTTTTCCTTTTAGAGCGCCCATCATTTGGTATTCATTTTGCCCACTCAGTAAATGGACTCTAAGCTTTTCCCGGCCTAGTTGTGTGCGCACAACCATAGCCAAAGAATTATTTGCCGGACAAAGTTTTTAGAGAACCTTGGACTGAATAAGGACTCTCCATAGAAAAGTTAGTCCGAGCGGAAGGAGGGGGAGTGGTATAGAAACTATCAACTTACAACAGAGTTTAAGGCATATCTCCTGAAAAACTTTTCTTGCAGCGAAGCAAAGGACATTTGAGAGACGTAGCACTCAAGAAAAAAAAAAAAGAACTTCAAACATATACCACACCGTTTCCTTTCATGGCAACGCGGTGTGCCCGGCTTTATACAGCATAAATCCGAACAGCAAATTTAAGGATTTATTTCACTCGGATGTATAGTATGCATACATAGCTAACATCTGTACCGCTCCATATACTGTGGCCGTCTTCTTCCAATCGGGGCAATCGATATATACACTCGGTTTTCAATTGCTCTCTCCAATCCATCTTGTATGATTTAGATAAATACATTTCGTTTTGATAAAAGTCGGAAAAATGAGTTTTAGAGGACTGTGTAAAGAGAACCCACATGAGCCGAGTATGGAGCACCTTCGCTAAGACATTTCGGACTGGAATATAGAAGATACAGTATTAACTTTGATAGCCCCCTACGGTAGTTTATTATGAAACAGCCGTTCTGTTCTTACGAACGAACCGATGCGTCGTGCATGATAAAGATTGATGACAAAGGCCATCTAAATAAAGTGTTCAACCTTGCCGTAATTTATTGAATTAACAAACTCGTTGCGTCGGCATGTATATAGGGGTATACGTCGACCTATTCAAACGACTTCCGGTGAAACCCCTTTGGACGAATCCATGAACCCTATGGACCCAACAGTACGCCCACAGTTCCTCTAAGAGATAGAACAGAGTCAAAAGACTTGACCTGATTATATACACAGTTAAAAGAAATGTAAGACATATAGAGGAATGAAGAAGACGTATTATACTTTGTATGTGCAATTGTTTCGTGCTTGCTAGCGCACAACAATTGGCTATACGCGGAACTAAATAGGCTCATTCCAGTTGGGAACGAGAAGCAATCAAGCACGATGCCGTGCGACGACTATAGTTAATGCGATGCAATCATATATACATTTGATATATAAGATAGAGAGTTGCATGTTTAGGCAAGTTTCTTCATTTCCGATAACATAAAGACATCTGTAAGGATGGGCCATGGGAATTGTTCCATTTTATTTACATGGCAACCAATGAAAAAGGGAAACTGATTCTCGGCGTATACCTTAGACGTGTATCATTTATGTAGCAAACTATTTCGTACTCTAGGGATCCTGTTATTCATATGATATCTTAAGTCCATTCTAAAAATAGTTGCAGACACGCTTCGTGTGACTTAATTTAAAGATCTAAAAAAAGGATTTCTGGATAGATACAGCAGAGGAAAAATAAGTTTAACGATACTACATTGTATAAGAAGAGGTACACTAGGCCTCTCTAAGAGCCTATTTGGAATTCCGTGTCGTTTTCATGGAAATTTCTCGTGAGATTCGCAGTTTGCTCGAAACTTGAACGGGAAAATAACTCCCTATAGGCTGCACGAAGCTTCACGAGAGGAAGGCCGAGGCTATAACAGAGCAAAAAGGAATTGTCTTAATGTCATCGTAACCATAGGATACAGTCAAATGTCACTACATTATATCAAGTGACGGATCAATAGGGCACGGCTGGCTGCCTCACTAGACGCAGAACAACTGAATAACGTTACACTAGCGAGATGTCAAAGGGTTAGATAAAAACTGAAAATAAAATGGGAGACAAGTATTGCAACATGAGGGAGAAGAAAAGAAACAAATGATGCCACACACAAGCAAAAGGGAGGAATCGAGGTATTACACAGAGACATATTCAAATAATGGGTTTTCAGTGGTACGGCGGGAAACGTGCCAGCTCTTGTTACAGCGCGTGCAGAGAAATAGTCACGATTGAAACCCGTTCTGCGGGACGGCAAGGAATGCACGCACACGCAAGATAGAAAGAAAAAAAAACGACGTAATACTAAAAAAAAGGGGAGTTGGACGAGTAACTTGAGGGTTGCTCAGCTCCACGCAGAAAGGGAAACGAACCGCACTATCGATCTGGCTTTCGTTTCTATATAATCAATCGAGCGCAAACCGCGGCCCAAAGACGTCATCAGCGTCATGGCATTAGACGGCGGCCACTTTACATCCTGCTGTGGACGACAGCGCGTTGAAACATTGATAATGTTTGATTGATCATGTCGTTTTCCTACGAGGATTTTCAGGAAAATGGACAGCGATTGGATTTGTTATCTAATCATATTGCATTAGATTTACAATTCATTTTTTATTAGATCTGCTTTATTACGAAAGCCTTTGTCTATTTCCTACATGATGGATAAGGTTTGTCGACGATGCTCATGGTTTCTAATGGTTGTTAGGATCGCCACTAGATGGTGTCGTCATGGTCCTCCAAAGATTTCGAATCACGTATACCCCAAGGGGAAAAAAGGGTTCTTCGCCGAGGATTTTTGATTGTTTACGATTCCCAGTTCGTCTGCTGCTGCCGACCGCCTGGGTCGTTTGGCCATTGACGATCCTTTTACGAAACCGATATTTTTTGCACTATTTTTACATTATCTCGCAACGTAGTGCCATTTCTTCATTGTCAACTGTGAATGGCGCAGCTGCCATTTGACTACCACTAACCAGGCTCGTGGGTCGTCGAATTCAAATCGTTTTTTTTCATCGACGACATCGTTTTCGACGCCAGGCAAAAGTGATCAGAAGACTTGGCCTTGATCAGCCACACCGTCGAATGGTAATCAAAGCTTTACATTTTCACATTACCTTTGTATTGAATCTGAATTATATATGGTAAAATCAATATTCTGTTGACATGGTGTGAAAGCAATAACTGTAGAATGGAATCAGAATGTATTGATTATGGGGATCCATACCTTATTTCAGATTTACAGACCTCCATAAAGCAATCTGGTTTGATTCTGCATTCTTTCGAAGGTCCATTTACTAATTGTTCGAAAGACATGTGAAGAAGCCTTCTGGCAGCCATGTGTAAACTTTGTAGCTTTTGATCATGATTCACTCTTGATAATGGCTGCCAGGTGTTGATCTGTGCAGCTTTTAGTTTTGTCCTTGTAATTGCACCACAGACAAGTGCAATTCTCCTTTAGATTGAAAGGCATGAGGCAGTAAGAACAAGACCCTAGAGAAGCCAGTGTGTTTGGTCTGTTGTCCAGTCCATTAATCTGCTGTAATGACACAATCAGACAGGCCAGCCAACCTACAAGCTTTGGCTTGGCCAGCTAACTGAGTGGACGGAGCAAAAAAAAATATCCACAGAAAAAGAAAGAGATTATTTTCTCTACCAAAGAATCCTCATCATGACAATAAAGTGGGGAGGGAGGCGAAGAAAACAGAAAGGAAGACGACAGGCACAAGATTTATTTGTCAGTATCTTCGCCGTATACAACGTCGACCACAGGCCGTCTTTTCTTGTTTCGTGGCAAGCGAGTGTCATCGATCCATGTTTCGTCGTTTCTACCAATTCCTTCATATTTTTTTTTGCTCCATCTTAGTTGTCATTATTCATCGGAGATGAGGTTGAAGAAAAACTGCTGTGTAGGCCAAGAAATCGATTCACTAGATATCTTTTTTATCCCCAATTTCTTTCTTTTTTTCTAGTGAGATGTCCATTAGTCGGCAAGATGAGTGACGGATGGCTCCGGGCCCGTTGGCTTGGCCAAAAAGGTCCTTCTTCTATCCAAAAACTATCGCCTATATAGAACGAAAAAGGATTTCCAACCGAATATGTAATAGCCCGAGATTAAAAAATATTCGATACGTCAGATTGCCGTAGAAAAAGTGTGACTGATTAAGTCAAAAAGATGCGGGCTGTTCGATGGTAATGAAGAAACGCTGGGCAGAAACATCAGTCAGTACATTAGAGTCACAAGTTGAGCTAGTGGCTGAAGCAGCAGCGCAACAGCCGCAGTTTTTGCTCCTCTTTTCTTTTTCCCTTTTTTAAAAATAGCCGAGTGAACAAGACGTTCGTTTTTAGAAAAAATTCTTGGCTTCCCTTACCGTCTTCTTGCACAGCCCGCCCCCTCTCTCATTCCCGGTCGACGTCACAACACATATACATATGCAAGGCGGGGGCCTTATTAGTTAAGTTTCGATGGATTTTTTGTGGGCCGAACGACAGAGGATCGAGTCGGTTTCCTTGCATGGAGACATTTTTTCCACTCTAGCAAAAATGGGGGGCTTTTTTTCTTTTCACTATTCGTCAAATTCCTCCGCTCCGGAAGTAGCTTTAATTCCTTTTCCGGTCTGTCACCCTACTTTTGAACGTAGTTTTCGACAATGTACATCAAAGAAGATCAATAGCGAAATGTGAGCAAAGTCTGCGCAGTTTTTATTATATATTTAGTTTTTAGCCCCTTCTAGGTCTTGCCGGCCAACTCTACGAATCCAAAGAGGGACTATTTCCATACGTAGAAAAAGAAGGAAAAAGCCAGCTGTCATAGTGGCTTCGTCAATTATTCACGACCGGTTTCACTTTTTATTCAGATTTGTATTCAATCCATACTTTCCGCATATCCGCCATTCCTGACCATAAAGGATTCCCCTCTTTCGCAGAGATAGTCTTGAAAAACTTTTTGTATTTATTTATTTATTTTCCGAGATTATCATCCAATAAAACATATAGTGTGTGGGTATTGCGTCAATCGCGTTCTACTTGTGTGTGTCGCCTGGACGACGACGACAACAACGATCGTTGAGCTGGTCTGGCCAATCTCATTTTTCATTGCGCTGGCGCGCAAGGAGCAGCCGTGTTTTGTTTTTTTGTGTGTTGCGCGTTCTTCTTTTATTTTGTTTTTCTTCTATCTATTTGACTTGGTACGAGTCGTAACGTGATCCAGTCGGTTCACTGGACCGGCGTCTTGCATCCTTTTCTCTTTCTGCTTCGCTTCCTCCACTTCTTCTTCCTTCTTTCATCTTTTACTTCCTTCCATTCGCATGATATTTTCAGATTTTTTTTCTTTTTCACTTAAAAGAAGAAGAAGAAGAAGGGGTGGAGTGGCTCCATCATCCGCTTTTGCCCGTAATCCGTTCCCAACGGGACGTTAGTTTCTCTCGTATCGCCCCCTCCTCGTCACCCTCCTGCGAACTCGGGTCCCGGCTCCCGAAATAGAATTTCCCGTCAGCGTACAGTTGACTCCTGCTGCACATGATTTTCGAGTTTTTTCGTCTGTGCGACTCTCTCTGCCTGGCCTCCAAAGTCCGGTAGCAGCAGTTCTCTCCCCCTTCTTACACCATTCGCATTCCGGATGAGTTGTCCGATGGATCAGTTTCTCCTACGAGCTAGTTAAAGTGCATTGTCCAGTGAAATTCATAAATTCGAACATCTGTTTTGAGTGAATGTGTGTGTGTGGCCCCGATTATCTGTGCCCTCCTAAATCTTAAGATCCAAAAGAGTTGTTTCATTTTGCCCCGTTTTTATTTCCATTTGCCGATGTTGCCAATTGACTAACAGCAACTCGAAAGTGATGGAGAGCGCGTGAAGTAAGCGCCATGTGTTGCCGGCTGGCCGGCAGGACAGATGCCCACGCACAGCCCAAATGACTTGTACCACCACACATTTGGAAAGAGGGCTGGTTTAGAAAAGAAAAACGAGCAGTAAGGAACGAGATCATCCAAGGCCAACAAGTAACTGGAATATACAAAACAAGCAGATTAAAAGAACCGTGAAAAATAGTTGTTTTCTGTCGGAACGAGTCATTGCCCGAACTTTTTATGTCTTTTATCCATTAATCAAAGCTAAAAGCTTAAAAGGAAAAACAAAAAAAAAATCTTGAAAAAAAAACAAACTAATCAAACAAGTTATTGATGGACAACAGACGACTGTGCAGTGGATCGTCAACGCCGATGGCTGGCCAAGTGCGCCCGCAGTAATGCCAACGCCCCTGGCGCCGTATTCCAGTTTTGTCGTCATCATCGACACGCTAGTGGTGGTGGTCGCCGCCGCCCGCCCCGCCGGTTTGAATGACTGAAACAATAACTGAACCAGTTGCACTTTCAAGATGGTCGTCAACGGAGGTAACAGTCAACAGCAGCAGCCGGCACCTCCGCCTCCGCCGGACGTCAACAACATCATGGGCGGAATTGAGCAGACGGTCGGCGTGCGTATGCACAATCACCGACGTAAACTCCGCCAAAGGTAAAGCCATTTTCTTTTAAAGACCTATTTTTGCGTGGTGAATTTATAGTTTGAAATATCGCGTCCTTTTTTTAGGTTCGATTTGGTGCGTAAACTCGGACAGGGAACGTACGGCAAAGTTCAATTGGGCATCAATAAAGAGACGGGCCAAGAGGTAAACGTTTCAGCCTCAGAGGATTTGATGTCAATCTTTAATCGGATTATTCCTTTCACGTTTCCACGGCATTAGGTGGCCATTAAGACAATTAAGAAGGCCAAAATCGAAACAGAAGCGGATTTGATTCGAATCCGGCGCGAGATTCAGATCATGTCGTCTGTCCGTCACCCCAACATTATTCACATCTACGAAGTGTTTGAGAACAAGGAGAAGATGGTCTTGGTGATGGAATACGCGGCGGGCGGTGAACTGTACGACTACCTCAGTCAGCGCAAAGTACTCAACGAGACGGAGGCCAGAAGAGTCTTCCGCCAAGTCGCTTCCGCCGTCTATTATTGCCACAAGGTGCAATTAGTCAAATGTCTTTATTTTAAACGGTCAGTTTGACAGCTTTTGATTTCGTGCCATTTTTTTTTTCAGCACAATATTTGCCATCGCGATTTGAAACTGGAAAACATTTTGCTGGACGAAAACAAAACGGCCAAGGTTTTTTATTTCATCTCCTTTCATTAGGAATTAATTTTTTTTTTATGCGCTCCAATTTCCTGTAGATTGCGGATTTCGGTTTATCCAACGTCTTTGACGATCGACGTCTGCTGACGACGTTCTGCGGCAGCCCTTTGTATGCCAGTCCGGAGATTGTACGTGGAACTCCGTACCATGGCCCCGAAGTGGATTGTTGGTGAGCGTTTATTATTATGCCGTGCCATTCTCCCTTGATATCTTTATTCCCCAACTTTCTTTTTGTTGTTGTTGCGGAAATAAGAGATCATCATTGTGCAATTTTTTTTTTGTAAATATGCCCCAGGTCTTTGGGTGTTTTGCTGTACACGCTCGTTTACGGAGCCATGCCTTTCGACGGATCCAATTTCAAGCGACTCGTCAAACAGATCTCGTCGGGCGAGTATTACGAACCGCCTGACAAACCGTCGAGTTAGTTCACATTTCTTTTTTTCTTTTTGTCGTCTCAACTCTCTCAAACTTAGTGGCGATAGTATTATGATTTTTTTTTTTGAGAAACTATTTTTCACACTTCCTGCGTTTTTCATTTGTCCGTGCTCGTCGTGCTGGAACACTGTGTAGCTGCTTCGCCTTTGGTTCGTCACATGCTGCTCGTCGACCCGGCCAAGCGAGCCAATGTCGAGGACATTTGCTCCCACTGGTACGTCTTTCGAGTCCGTTCCTCATTCTTTTTCGACAATGGGATATTCAATATTGGGTTTGACAGGTGGGTCAACGAAGGCTACGGAGAATCATGTTTGGAAGTGGCTGAAGAATTGGCCAACCAGACGCCTGTCCGGCTCGATTTACTTCTTTCGCTCGTTCCACCACCAGAGTCGACTGAGACGGTCGTCGTCGACAGCGCCAAAGCGGATCCATCCGTAACTGTGAGTTCCGATTTTTCTTCTAAATTTTGCTTTTCGCTAATACGTTAATTAAAAATATGAATATATAAATTAGGTGGGAAAGGAAGGCGATTCCATGAACGAGTATTACTCAGCAGCGGAGCCTGTCGTTTCAGCCGACGCTGCCAAATCGGGTGGTGTCAAAAAGAAGAAAGAAAGTTCGGGCCAGTCCGGCAAAGAAGCCGACAAGGCGTCGACGATCAAAAGAAGACGAGCGGAAACGGGTGAAATCAAATCAGCTGATGAATTAATCAGTGAGGACGGCAACGGTGGTTGTCGGCCGCCAGCCGATTTGGATGCTCAAAGCTCAGCGGGACCAAGTCCCATCGACGACTCGGGCATCCAGACGTCGATGCGAGAGGAAGATGAGGTGGCGGGCGTCCAGTCTGCGACGGAAGAGGTACGAACGAACACGACCGAAGCCAAACGTGATGTAACGGACGTTGATATGGACGAGGGTATTAGCACGTCCAGCCAAGCGGATAATCGATCCAACAGCGTACAAGTCACCTCTTGTATGCCCGACCCGAATCTAACACCCAATGCCTGTTCCGTCCCCAAATCTTGCTCCTCAACTGCCGCAACGGTCATAACTTCCACTTCATCCATCCCGCAGTGTACCCCTGTTAGCCAACATTCTCCAGCGACATCCGCATTTCAACAGACGCCCATGACCTTGGCGCTTGTAGACGACGGCGCTTGTGCTATCGATTCAACTGCCAATCGAGCAGCTGAGGTTATTGTGCCTAATGCCGCTGGTCCTACCTGTCCTCCCTGCGCGACAGTTCCAGAAGATCCAGCTCATCTTGTTACGTCTGCTGGACAGTCGGAATCTCATGTGCCGGTAGACAAGATGGATGCGAAAGGATCGGTGCCAGCTGCAGATGTCGTCACCGTCGCAGAGCCAGAAAATGCCTCCACCTCTCCTCAGTCACCCCCCACCTTACCGCCCGGTTTAAATCAGGTTCCCTCCCCACCACCTCCACCTACCCCTGGAAAGACCAAGTCGGCTGGTGACGATGGAGCAACAACGACCAGTAGCAAGACGGCCAATAAGGAGGCCAGCGGGAATCGTTCCGATGCGTCGTCTGCTGCAGCTTCGCTGGCTGTTGCCAATCGGCGTCCGGCCAATACCAACAAACCGACCGGACCGGCGGCAGCCGAACAGCGTCACTCGAAGATACTCCGCCAGGCGGAAATTTTCAACAGCCTCGTAATGAGTCATTCGCGAAATGAAACGACGACGACTGGACCCAAGAGTACCATGACGCTGGAACGGCCCAAAAAAGTCACCATTTTCAGCTACAAGGTCAGCTGGCCTCGATATGTCCCTCTTCACACGACATCACACACACATCAACGTGATACGATGATGATGATGATGGCCGGATATGGCCACACCCACCTATTAGAAAACCCCACCTTCTTTACTATGACTGTCTACCATCCATCCGTCAGCTTCCTTTTTTTTCTGTCTTTCTTGATTCCGGCTTGCGGTGAGCTTTCGGCAGATTCAACAACCCCGCACGGCATCTCGCTCTCTCATCTCTCCATATTCCTATCTCTTCCTCTCTCTCTCATCGTTCTCTATTTGTTCCTTTCTTAGTGGCTTTTTTTTACTGATGAGCTGCAAAAAATTTGAGTAGATTATACCCGGTGATGGTTTTTTTTTAAATCTATCGTCTTTTGTCTTGTGGTTTTTGACCCACTGTCTCTTGTTCTGACTGGTGGATTTCATGATTTATTTTTAATTGATTCTAATATTTCATTGCATTTTTTTTTAGCTGAATGATACGAGGAAGCCACTGGACAATCGGACGGAACCCAAAGTGCCCACTATTGTTCCCGTTTTGAAAGTCTCGGATGCTAAACGTGCGTTTGAGAACTCTGCGGCTGCTGCCCAGCAGCACCGCAATGTCGGCGGTAGCAACACAACGTCTAGTCATCATCATAATAGTCTACCGAGACGGACGCTCATTCAAACTCCGGCTTCATCCGTCAGCACTGACGCCATGCTGCCCAAAACGTTGAATCAACAACGCGCTGGCCATGCCACTTCCGTGGCAACTATGTCTACCACTACCACAGCCGCACCCGGCAAAGAAGCCGATCCGTCGCAATCCGTGGTAAATCAATTGTTTTTGTTTTCTTTTTTTAACATTTAGACGTCTGATGTTAACCAGGGAGTACAGCCGGGCGAGCAGGTAGTAGTGGGCGGACTTGGCGTCAAGATCGGAGCTATCGGCAAAGTCACGGAAATCGGAATGAAGGTTAAGACGGAGGAGAATCACCAGTCCGCTAATCGACCAGCTCCTAAGGATACGACAACCAGTTCTGCACGAAAAGAAGATAACGATGCTAAACCGCAGCTGTCCAGCAACGAGAAGAAAGTGGAACAACCGAGCGGAGAACAAGAAGCCAAAGCTGTTGAGGCAGTCGACCTTGCAGCCGTGAAAGATGTCCAATCACCAACGAAAGAGAAAGTTTCGAAATCCGCCAAAAAAATCAAAGAATCGGACGAAGTTTCCACGCTTCCGGTCAAAGAGCAAGAGCCGCTTCCGCTCAAAGAAGAACCGAAAGTGCATG
This sequence comes from Daphnia sinensis, assembly GCA_013167095.2. Classification (NCBI taxonomy): domain Eukaryota; kingdom Metazoa; phylum Arthropoda; class Branchiopoda; order Diplostraca; family Daphniidae; genus Daphnia; species Daphnia sinensis. Next base: position 1,054,393 of record CM023188.1, on the reverse strand, counting down.
AAATTCCGGTGACGTTAGACACGGGTGAATCGGAGCCGAAAATCGCATCCATGTTAGTTGCTCCCGTACCTACTCCGCCTAAAGATCCGCCAGCTGCCCGGCCGACCAGCCTACCTACTGCCGTACCTCCTCCTGCCGCCAAACCGACCAAGACATCGACCACGTTGCCAACGAACGAAAGGATGACTTCTCCTCCGCCGAAATCGAATCGGGTGGCTTCCCCACCTCCGCAACCTACCCTTCGAATCGCTTCACCTCCCCCACGCCCCACACGAATTGCATCACCGCCTGCAGTTACGAGCAATAAACAAACGAGTGCCGTGTCGCCACCTGCCCCAGTCGATCCATCCGTTAATCAAAGGCCTCCGTCTCCTGCCCCGACGGAGCCATCGAGCCGGCCAATGTCCCCCGTTTATGCGCCATCCGTTACTTCAACAGACAGGACTGACGATGACTGCATTGCTGGATCTGAGAATGCTTTTATCCGCGGCATTCGCAGTCCCACCCGAGACCATCCGCCCGCGATTCCGGCATTAACCAAGCGTTTCTCGAAAGGGCCTGGAGAAATGCCGGCCGATGTCGGAATGGTGATGGTGGAGGCGAAACCCGTTCAAAAAGCTGAAATTAATGTCGCTGTCAATGTTGCATCGGCTAACCCGAGAGAGCGGATCATTCCCATCCGCGTGGAAGGACGAGGAGAAACAATTACATCGCCAACGGCCGTTGGAGGATTAGCCGCATCGGACAGCACTAAAGCTGTCCCGAAATCGCTCAACCCTATTTCCGTCCAAACGCGAGCCACTCCGCCCCGGGTCGCTTCGCCACCGTTGGCCCAACCCGCGAAACCCGTCCCTATCCGTCCCAGGTAGTCCAACATCATTCTTTTCACGTCTGGAGTTAATTTAATTAATTTATTATTGAATTTTCAAGTAGTGGAAATCGACAGGAATCGGCACAGATACTCGCCTCCGCAGAGTCTAGTAATCCGGAGAGCAAAAAAGCGATCCGTGAACCGATACGTGAATCTGTCCGGGAGCCAATTCGCAAGTCACCACGTGAATTTATTATTCCCATAACGGTAGAAGGCGGTGGTTCTAGTCTTCCGGCAACGACCGAAACTTCATCGTCATCCACCACATCCTTGCGAACGAGCCGTTTCGATAGGACAAAACGCTACGGGTATACGGAAAATGGAATTCATTTTGACATTTATAGTTCTATTCTTATCTGTTTTGGCAATGGACAGGAGTTTGTATCATGACGGAGAAACGGATTTCGATGTTAGCCAGACATCGGCCGATATCGATCAACCAGCCAGTTCGCTTCATCACTTGCAGCGTTTGAGTTCCTTCAAAAAATCCCACGATGAGCCGTACGTTTACCTGTCTTGCTCTCCTTGCACATCATTCTAATTTAAACTTGTTTTCAGGGAAAGTGCTCGAGGTCGACGAGGCAGTGACAGTTCCATCGATGACGACATCGATGACGATGATGACACTTTCCAGATTCTAACGGCCGAGTCACTTTTCTCAACGCTACTTTCACGGGTATAATAAATTAACACCTTTCGGAATAAGACGTTAAAACATCGATTGTCTATACAGGTTCGACAGTTAACGAAACGGAACCAACGAGCCGATAATCCCACTGATCCGTTCGTCATGTTCCGAAACTCTTCCCGGTTTACGAGCCCAGCGCCCAGCAGTGGTGGCCGGTCGCGAGCCACTGACGTGACCGATATCCATCGTGAGTTTGAAGAGACTTCTACGATGATGAGCTCGCCTAGATGCACGTCGCCCAACGTTCAACTCCATCACAATAACAACAATCGCAATAGCATCGGCTCCGATCTGCTTACTGGTGCGGCCAGTAATAAGGGTTTCTGGAACAATGTTTACTCCAGAGCTTCTTCCGTGGCTTCCGAATCTGACGCTAGGTTTCTCTCTCCCTTACTATTCCCTTTCGTTCCATCAGCTTAATTTTGTCTGAACGGATTGCAGGAGGTATTCGACACTAGATCCACCACGTTTCTACACAGCGGAAGCATCTCAACAACAGCAGGCGGTTGCTGTTCCTGCTGGACCTTCTTGGCGACGAGAGACAGCGGTGGACGGCGAAAGCAACTGCAGCATCGCGTCGGCCTCCACGTCTCAGCGAGGTACCCTATAAATTCACTATTACTCATAAAAATACGTATATCGAATAAAGTATTACTAGTAGCAGACTCTGATGTGCAAATCTGAGCCATCAGTCTGATTGATATTTCCAAAGAATGAACATATGTTAGTACCTATCCGGTATTACTTAGAGTTGAATTAGTTATTTGCCAAGGCCGAATTATTTGCTGATCATTGATTAAACACCGTCTCCTATTCCTATTCTGTGCAGCTTACAGTTGTTAAAAAAAAACAGATCAAAACTGTAAATAGGATATCAAGGTAACATTTTATTTTAATCGACAAAAACATTTTGCTATTTTCCCCCTTTTGTTTTCTGTGTTTTGTTTACGTTTGCGTGTTGTCCCTTTCGTCTGCGCTTTCTCCAAATTTTTTACCCTTTATCGTTGATTCGCACGATTAGATATTACCAGAATCCGGCACGTGCTTAGGATGACGAGTCTTTCTAAAAGTAGCCGTCGTCGTCGCTCCGCCATAACTATCGGTAGTAATGGCGGAGCTGGTAGTAGTAGTAGTAATAGTCATCCTGTTAGTCACAGCAACAGTAGACGTCTACCATTTTATCCGTCATCCAAAATCAAGTCGTCCGTCGCCTGGCGGATGTTGGCCAGCAAACCAGTCAGACGTCAGTTTGCATGGGGTAGATTGGTTGAGGCTGTTTCGTCATCAGCTCGCTCTTGGTTGGCTCGTCCCACTTTGTTACTTTGAATTGCTGCTGGTGGCCTATCTCTTTTTACTCTCTCCTTTTCTACGATTTTCGTGTGTTGTTGATTTTCATTCCGTTTTCCTGTCCAATCCTTTCCCCTTTTGCGCACCTCTATATACAGTCCAACAACATTGCCTTGGGTCGGCTGATGGAGGGGGCCGGAGTCGCGTCACGTTTACCTTGCATGTAACGGAGCCAACAGCACGCGTTCCTGCAAGTTATTGGTTCCGTCCCGAATGTCGTCGTCAACACGACCCAGAACCGGAACAGGAGAGTAAAGGGCAAGCTGATACTGTACCCGCCATGTCCTTCAACTGCTTCGTTCTATCTCAACCGGCAGCCAGTACTTGAAATTCAGCTGAAACCGAAATTCTACTGGGCTGCTTTTAACACTTGCTCGTTATGTTTACATTTAAATGGCCGTTATTGAATTATTCAGCTTCTTCTTCTTTCTCTTCTTTCAATGAAGTCAATCCAGTGAATGGGTTTGTGTGAACATCATCACCTTGTTTTGTTTTTTTTCCCTGATGTTTTGTTGCGCTTTGCAATGGCCATGACTTGATACCTATCGAATGTTTACCTACCCAATCAGCCCTCCCCTGCCCCCAAAAAACGGATCCTGGTAGATTCTGTGGTGCATCCAACAAACGCCTCCACGCATGATACGCTTTCAACACGAATGGAATGGAATGAACTGTTTGCTACTCCCAATCAACCAACCACCTCAAGCCGGCCATCTGATTTCAAAATGATTAACAGGAAGGTACAATCTTCAACTGGAAAGCTTTTAGTGTGGCTTTTTTGTTTTTTTTTTCTTTTTATTGACCAATAATTTTCATTTCATTCAAAAATTTTATTATTTCTTTGACCTTTCAAATCAAACAAATGACCTGATGGCCTCTTGTTTTCACTTGGATGCAATCCAACAAAAGGTACCGCTTATCATAGCCCAGCTGTCAATGGAGACGGAGATGTCAACAATGCACCAACGTCTGGCCGGCCGTTCACTTCCTCCTTAACACGACGGAAACTCAATCAACATTTAAGAGAAACCAATCCTGAGCTAGTCGGACCTCAGAATGGAGCCCAACATAACACCAGTGACGCCATGTCTGATACATCGACCACTTCTGGTGGCAATCGTTCCAGCTTGTCATGGGCCTTGTCGCGTTTCGCTGCAGAGACCAAAACCAACAACCGGGCAGTAAGAGATCAACCGCAGTACAACCGGACGAAGAGTAGCCGTGAACTGAACAACGAACCGCAGCGAACGTACCAGCGTTACGGCCGCTCATCCACTTTGGACAACATCGATGCGGATAGTTCGACGACCAATACAGCCCCTTCGTCTGCTTCTACAACCGGTTACTTCCATCGAATCGGATCGCCTTTGTCGGATGAAGAACAACCGAATTCGTCGGGCATTTCGACCCCGACGTCCTATCGCACTTACACGAGAACACGCAGTCGAGAATTTATGAGCCCGACGAGCAGCCGGGGCACGTCACCTATTCCGGCCAGCAACATGACAGCGTCTCCATCCATCTCGACTATTATTAATGCCAGCAGTCCGGACGTAGCGCCGATGATGAATCCGATTGTCCCTCAACTGAGCACCGTCTTGGAGAACGGGCCATTGGGCGTTGAAGGAGAGAGCAGTCCGGGGCCCAAACGAGCCGCTGAAAGTAAATTAGCTACCATCACAAATTTAACTTCAACGAATCCAGCTCCTGCAGTGGCCAATGACAGTGCGGATGGAACGAATGAACGCAAATCACGTCGAGTTTCACGCTTCCTGCGGCCGGATTTCTACGACGCTCCAAAAGAGGAAGCGAATGACAAACAGCGTTTCCTCAAAGCGGTCGAACAGCGTTGGGAAAAGTACAATCCGGACGCGGGATTAGTAGCGTTAACTAAAACCACTTCTCAGTCAACTGGAGCAACCCCTGCGGAACGGCCTGTTCCAAAAGATCGGCCTACATCTGCATCTTTGAATACAGCCCCTCCACTCCAACCTGTTTTGCAAGCTAGGCACAATTTGAATCCTATTCCTGCTCCGACTCAACCGAACATGTCGATTCCACCTCCTGGCATCGCGTCTGTCGTCTTAAAACCAGTGCCTGAACCGGCCCAAAAGGAACCTCCTCCCAATAATAAAATTCAACAGCAAGTAACTTTGAAATCCGTCAGCATGGAGCCAATCCCTGCGGCTAAATCAAATGGCAATAATTCTTCTAAAAATTCACCGAAATTGACTGTGCGTCGCCAGTTTGAGCATTTGATCAACTTAGCGGCCGCCCAGTTCCAGCGGTCTTCATCGCCCAACAAAGTCGCTCCGGCTGTTCCTTCACAATCTTCGATTTCTACTCCTACACCGCCTACCCCGGTTGTTTCGACGAACGGGCAACAAGTCACAGCCAGCAATGCACATCCTGACTCGGTTTCGTTAGAACTGAAGCAATTGGAAGACGAAATTAAGAACACAGCGGCCATTAAAGCTCAAGCGACGGCCAGACTGGATGCCCTCAAATACGAACATGCTCTGAAAAGCGGAATCGCTCCAGCCGCACCGACTGGAATCCTTAAACCAGCCATTCCGGTCAAACCAGTGTTTTTAGTAGCGAAACCCGTTGAAGACCTACCGCCCCCAGAACTATCTGTTGTTCCAGCTGAATTCCAACCGTTCCAATACAAGGGCTCGAATGGAACTCTGCGTGAATTATCGAATCGCAGCAGTCGAAGAGACGCGTTTTCACCACCTCCGCCCAACGAGAGCGGCCCACCTAGCATTTCACCGTTTGCTGATGAGGCCGTCCGCTTTGCCCGCATTATCAAGCGCTTCGAACCGCAACCGTACGACAACAGCTGGACCGGTGATGGGATGGAAAATGCGGCTGCAGCTCCTGGAACACCAACTGACAGCTACGAGTCGTCTTCAGTGTGTTCGGATTTACGTGGCGATCAGAGAGATTCCGGCGAAGATGAAAGCGTCAGCGAACGAATATTTCGCAAAAGCTTTTATTCACGGTTCAACGAGCCGGCCAAAACGAAACACCGACGTTCCATGAACAGAGAGCTGACTGCGGCTGCTGAAGGGGCAGAAAGTGGTGACTTGTCCATCAGCGATTCTCAACCGGCCATCGCTCGAAGATCGTCACAGCACCGGAAGAGTATCAATGGACGGGACGAATCGGCCGAGGCCGTGATGGTCCGAAAATTCCTGTCAGCGGATACAAATGCTGGTGGTGGCGGCCATTTCGATCGCGAGCGTCGTCTGTCAGCTTCTCGGAGGCAAACTCCAGCCCCTTCTGATTTCTCTGATGTTCCAGTCGATGTTGTCCATCCGAGAAGGTCCATGTCGAGGGAAGTCTCTGTAGCTCGTTCGGTCAAAGCCGACAGTCAGCAACAACCGGTACAGCAAGGAGTGATGAGTCCAACGCCCTCTGTCGCTGGCTCCGATTCCGGAGATCGAAGCGGACGAGAAGTGCGGCCCTACACGCGGACCTACTCAACTTCTCGAGCGTTTGCTAGCGATCTGCCACCTACGGGTAATTCCGAATCATATTCGTCTGCTAGTTTGGGCCGTCGCAGCTATTATCCGGTGTCTTCCGCATCGTCTTCGAACGCGGATCACATCAGCAGCCTTCCACGGAGATCCAGCAATCGGTAGTAGACTAGAATGTAAATTTAAACATGACATTTCTTTTGTTTTTACTTTGTTTTCGCTCACTTGATCCCGCCAAAATCATCAATTTCTAGGTACAGCGTACATGAGCATGTTCCAGATGCCAACGTCCGTCTTCGCTCAACTGGATCGTCGGCATTAACCAGCCGGCCTTCGCGGTACTCGTCCGTGTTGTTGGAAGAAAGCGGGAGCGTTAGCAGTGGAGCAAGTGCGGTTCATCAAACCAACAACGTTCTCTCTCCCAATTCTACTCGTCGTCATACCAGCGTCACAGACTCGGGATTTACACGAAGAGAATCGACCTTTTATGGAACACCTAGTCCCTTTTCAAGCCGGCCGGCAGGAGGAGGAGGATCGGTGGCGGGATCATCATCAACGTCCACGTATTTCTTACGTTCTACCAGTAGCGGATTGGATCATCATAACAGCACTACCACAAATCATGGCGGGACGTATTCGACCTTGCGGCCATCGATGTTGCGTCATCGCCGATGAAATTCAGCAAAATTAATTAAAAAATACTCCCAGTTTTAAATCATTCGCGTCGAATAGAACTACATCCTGGTTTTGGCTGCTTTCTTTTGTTTATTGTTATCCTATGATTTTTGTGCTTTATTTAATCCTTATTGCTTCGCGATTAACCGGGTTAATGAAAAAAGATAAAACAGAAAAAAAATTCAATAGTTAAAGTGAAACATGCCGCACATTCATCGTTCATTTGTTTGTTAAGAGTCGTCACATTTCGGAAGTGCTCCACCTGCAATAATGGTTGATGCCTTTGTTTCTATTATTCTTTAATCTCTGCCTAAAAACGTAGATCTGTTTGAACCCCATGATTTTTTTGCCATCCCGTGTTATTGAGCATAATTGAAAAGGCGTATACATTTATTGCGTGTATTACTATATTATAGTGTTGAGGCATACGAATGCGTTTCATGATGGCTCCTTTTCTTGGTTATTGGCTTCAATGTTTGGCTAATAACACGTGAAACCCGTCCGTATAATTGTATTCATCTCTGTGTACCAAAAAATGTGGATGCATGTGTGTGTGTGGCCGTGAAACAAAAACATGGCATGCAAAATACTACTCAAAGGAATGCAAACTGTGATGATGTCGAATGTTCTATTGGATCGGGCATTGCTTATACCGTAAGGCCTATCAGGGCTTACGTATCCGCTAGACTGTGTATCTACACGAAGCAGCGTAGAAATGAAAGCCACTCCAAATCCCTTTGTTGGAGGAAAAATAAAGATCACGAAATGTTCACAAGAATAAATACTGGCCAACAAGGAGGAAAGCCGAAGGGATTAAAAATCACACGCAATTTTCACTACGCCACCACTATCGAGACGAACGTAGTTCGATATATATGAACAGTGGTCCGTGTGATCAAGGCACGATGCGTGCCGAGCGTTTCTGCAGCATTTTTTTTATTTGCTTGTGTGTCTCTGTTTGTGTGTGAGGGCTGAGTGCGTGGAACTACTGGCTGATGGGCTGTATTTACCTTCGCTCTTCTGCGTATGGATTTATAAGGCTTATAAGACGAAGAGTACGATGACGTTCAATATACAAAACAATGAAAGAACATATACGAATTCGAGGAAGAATACAAGTCGATATGTGATGGGCTTTTCTACCCCAATTCTCTTATTTTTCTTTCTCCGATTTTCGTTTACACGACGCACTGTATATGCATGACGTCGTACGTATAAGCCCAAAGAGTTATGGAGGGGAAGCGGCCAGTTTCTAGTCAAAAGCTTTCCCTCGTGTCACGCTACAATATCGACTCGCTTTTCAAGTACATTTGGTTGTGTGCTCAATGTAACTCATGCAACTGTGAAAATGAAAAGAAAAGTTGGGTGAGAAAGTTTGCGTTTAACCCAAACGGAGCCCCTATACATACAGCAACACGAAGAACATTTGTACGCTAAGGGCACAGATCGAAATGGCTTGACCGCTACATTAAAACCGGTACGGTGGCAAGAAGTTTGTTATACCACAAGAGCATATTATGCATAATCAACTACATAAACAATTTTTCTACTGTACTATATACATAGACTTCCGTTGCTACATCAGTGATGTCGCCGATTGAACGGCCTAGACAGCTATCGATATCTCATTCTAGAGTTATCACGCAATATCACCCACCCACTCACCAGACATGCCCGTTCACGTTCCATTCCTCTTGAGTATTAAAAGCCTCTTGAATTTTTTCATTTGATAATAACGTAAAGGCTGGAAGGTTGGAAAAAAATCATGATGCGGTCGTGAATGTACGGTGTAAACGAAGGGAAGTGTCTTGCGTGGCCGCCAGTCATCTGAACATAAAGGCACACGGAGCTACGGCTTCAACAAACGACGAGGCGTGTTGTGAGGTTGTCTTGGCAACAACGACAGGGTTTGTCGTTCGACACTGTCCAACTGGCTGCGAGCAGTGCTGCTGCAGTATCTCACGAAACCGACTGGAACAAGCTAGTGCACAAAACATGCCTTGACAACACACTTATAGTTGCGTAATTTTCGAATCGTTTATGTCAAGAAGCTATCTTTTAATCGGACAACTTTAGAGATGGGGAACTGCAAAGGCAAGGGCAGTGATTCATTTAACAAGCAAAATAGCTCGGCCTTCGATCGAGTTACGTCCCGCACTTCCACCGATGACGATTGCCTCCTCTACCAGTTGGCCGACTATCAGAAAGGTATGAAATAGATGTGGTTTCATTTGCTTTTAACAATTGGATTTATTGTTATCACGTCGAAAGGTGGTGACCTGATCAGGTACTTCACTAAAGAAGGACCCCGGGCCACCGAAGAACTTCTTAAAGAGCAGATTCCAATGCTCCTCTATCGCAAAGGAGAGGGCCAAATGGTCAGAAGATCGGACTATCTTAAATGGAAATATCGTAAAAAACGACACGTAAGTTTTCTTAATCGATTCATTATTTTTAAATTAATGTATTTACTGTTTGATTTTGTTTGAATTAGATGGCTGTGGCCGTTAATGAAGATGTTCCCGGCTGGGCCGATCATTATGCCTGTTGGAATTTTGATTATCGAGGCTCTTTAGGTGAATCCCTCTTGCACGTCCTCATCGTTTGCAACACATCCGTCCACACCAAATTGGCCAAATTGCTCATCGTATTGTTCCCCAATCTGGCGCTGGACGTCGTCGAGGGAAACGAGTTCAGAGGTTTGACTGACAACGACTTGATGATACAAAAAGTGGGTCGATTAAATTTTATCGATTTCACACACCGCTTTGGAATTGTGTAACCTACAGGAGCTAGTGCCCTTCACCTGGCCATCGCCTACGACAGTTTAGAAGTCATCAAACTGCTAGTAGAAGCTGGTGCAGTAGTCGATCAACGAGCCGTAGGTAAACTTTAAATCATTAAGAAAACTTTTTTTTCACTAGCAGTCCTTGATATTATTTAATCGTTGAACTTGAAAGGGACGTTCTTCTTGCCTCGCGACCAGCAGAGGGCTCGACCTAGCCGAGTCACCGATTACGAAGGTTTGGCTTATTTCGGTGAATATCCAATATCGTGGGCCGCTTGCTGTAATAACGAAGCCGCCTACAATCTGCTGATTGATCGTGGGGCCGATCCCAACAGCCAAGACTCCTTTGGCAACATGGTTCTTCACATGGTAGTCGTTTGCAACAAACTGGTAAGCATGCTACACTGAAAAAAGTTTACTAAAGATTATTTTAAATGGATATTATTACGTCAGGAAATGTACGGCTATGCTCTGAGACATCCGCGTATCCAGGCTAAAATGGGCATCGTTAACAAAGCGGGACTCACTCCGCTGACGCTTTCGTGCCACCTGGGCCGTGCCACCATTTTTCGTGAGATGCTGGAACTGACTGCCAAAGAGTTTTGGCGCTACTCCAACATTACCTGCTCGGCTTACCCTCTGAACGCCCTCGATACTATCCTTCCGGATGGACGATGCAGTTTGTTTTAAACATTGATAAAAAAATTATGGTTAAGCAATTAATGGCTGAATCCGTTTATAATTTTTAGACATGACCTCCGCTCTGATGATTATCCTTAATGGAACGAAAGAGGAACACTTGGACATGTTGGATGGTGGCATCATTCAACGATTGCTGGAAGAAAAATGGAAAACATTCGCTCAGAGGCAATTCCTCAAGCGACTTGGTATCCTCTTCTTCCACTTATTTGCACTCAGCGCTGCTGTATACACGCGTCCTAGAAGAGACAGGCCTTTAATTCCACACGACTATGACGACCTCAGTGCCATGGATATCGCTCGTTTCTGCTTCGAGATTGTCACGTGTCTCAGTTGCATCGGTTACGTGGTCATCCAGCAAATTTCGGAACTTAAAAATATCGGCCTAAGAGGATTTCTTTATCAGCTGGTTAGTAACAAATTAACTTTACCCTTGTACTTCTTTCTCATCGTATTTTGTGCGCAGTCCAACAATCCTGCAAAGGCCATCTTTCTGGCATCCAATTTCTTGACGCTGGCCTGCATTCCTTGCCGACTGCTGGGCAACCGAGACATGGAAGAAGCCATCTTGATCTTTGCTTTGCCATCCGCCTGGTTCTTTCTCATGTTCTTTGCCGGTGCTATTCGATTGACTGGTCCATTTGTTACCATGATTTACAGCATGATCACCGGCGACATGCTCACCTTTGCAATCATTTATTCCATCATGTTGCTGGCCTTCTCGCAAGCGTTTTTCTTCTTACACCGAGGACATCCGGACAAGACTCTATTCAGCAATTTCTTTTCTACCTGGATGGGCCTGTTTCACTGGACCCTAGGCGACTATAACGTAAGAATAAGCCTTGGATTTTCGTATAAAACAAAACTAACCCTTAACAATCGATTAGTATAACTCGCTGCAAGACACAGTATACCCTGCAGTTACTACGATCGTCTTCGTCATCTTCATGATCATGGTGCCCATCCTGCTGTTGAACATGTTGATCGCTATGATGGGAAACACCTACGCCCTAGTCATTCAACAAAGTGAGAAAGAATGGGTGAAACAGTGGGCCAAGATCGTCATCGCTCTCGAGCGAGCGGTTAACCAGATGCATTGCAAAGAATATTTGCTGACGTACAGCATCAAAGTGTCGGGCGGAAGTGATGGAACCGATGGATCTCCACCTCAAGAAGAAGTGCGAGGCGTCATGGTCATCAAGAGTTAGTTCCCACATTTATCTTTGCTCGAAATTATTTATTTAACTGTTGAACTCAATTTTCAGGTAAAAACAAAACAAGAGCTAGACAGAGGAAAGGTGCACTCAATAACTGGAAGGTATGTCATTAACGTGAAGCAACGATTGTATTGGAAATAATCGTGTCCTTGGGAAACGCAGAGAGTTGGCAAACGGACGATCAAAGAGCTGAAACGTCGCGGCATCACGGGCGATCAATTGCGTCGTCAAATTTGGGAGCCCCGCACACCATCTACCACGTCCATCAATGCCAGGTATATTAAGGATAACTATCGAGTCCGTTTTATGTCGTCTGCACGTCAAGAAGTCGTTGAATAAGTTTTCAATCTTCACATTTTTTTCTTTGTGCAGCCCGTGCGTCACTCCTATACCTTGTCCATCATCGGCTGCCATGCTTTTGATGGATAGCATGAATGGTGGCTCCGGTGTCACCATGGGAGGGGCGGGGATTGACTCTTTCGCCTTCGGTGCTGCATTCAACGACTTGTCCGGTTTCTCCGGAGGTGGTGGCCATCAACAGAACAACGCCCCTAATCCTGCTCCGGGTAAGTTTGTGTCACTTTGACAGGTCTTTGGCTAATCGTTACATTTCATTCATTATAATAACTGTAATTAATGTTTTAAAATTTGGATTATACAGTTAATCAGGATATACTAAACGCGGCTCTCCTCAGTAAGCTGTCAATGAACTTGCCTTTTGAAGACATTTTCGAATCAACTTGTACAGCACCTGTGGCCGCTGGGCCTCCGGTAGCCACTGGGCCTCGGGTAGCCACTGAGCCTCTGGTAGCCACTGGGCCCCCAGTAACCACCGGGCCTCCAGTAGTCACGGGGCCCCCAGTAGCCACCGGGCCCTCAGTAGCCACCGGGCCTCCGGTAGTCACTGGACCTCCAGTAGCCACCATGACAGCTGTAGTTCCTGTCACACCTATGGCCGTTCCAGCACCGGATGTGACGCCGACGGCCGTTGTGGCACCGATGGCCGTTGTATCTCCAACCGTAGCACCGCCGATGGCCGTTGTAGCACCACCGATGGCCGTTGTAGCACCACCAATGGCCGTTGTAGCACAGCCGATGGTGCCCGTGGACACTGTTACAACAGGGACTCCAATGGCGTCATCGATTCCTACCGATCCAATACAGCCCGCAACTAAGGAAATTTATCCATCGAACCCACCTTTGGTTACGCCCACTCCACCTACACCAACAACGACGACTTCGATATTTCCACCACTCCCACCCCTACCACTCGATTGCGGCCCGTCTTTTACCGATCAACTGGATAATTCGTCACAATTGTCTGATATTGAAAATGAACTTATTGCTCAAACTTTGTTGAGTGGCAACGTCAAGCATAGAAAAACGGCCGACTCGCATCCCAAGGATTCCCTTCCGCCCTTGTTTCGGGCCCGTCTTCTCGATACTCCGAATCAATCCATCGAAGGAGAGCTGATCTTTGCTGGATCGACCGAAAGCGCCATATCTGTTTGTAGCAATCCGGCTAATACGACGATGCCCATGATGACACCGGTTCATTTCAACACTGAGTCCAGACGACGTAGTAGTCCAAGTGTAATCCAGAGAGCCGAGAGCATCGATTTAGTTGGAATCCGCCAACACTTCAATGAACACAAAAGCCCATCCGTCAGCGATCATCAACCAACGATCATTATCAACACTGAGTTAAAACGGGAAAAGCTACCCCCACTCGTCGTAGATGATAAATTACTAGCCGCTGTTCATCGCGATCCTTCCGTCTCCAAGAGTCAAAACAAACGTTCGAAACAGCGTCATCATCGGAGACATCATCAATTCATCCGGAGCAACGTTGTCGCACCCATGGAGTATTTTCCCGAGCCGGAAACACAGCAAACAACAGAAATCAGTCAGCTAGAAGAATCCACGTCGGAATCATCCCAGCAGGATCTTGCTCCGGGGGAGGTTGAAGAATCACCAAGATCTGAGCCCGATCAGGTCATCACGGCTGTTGAAACTGTTCCTAATCTCCACGCCCGTTCGTTATTGGCCCGCTCTATCACAGTCACGCAGGAAGAAAATGAACATCGCAAGAGGATCCAGAAGCTGAAGAGCTCGAGCAGCATTCCAATTGATCATAGAGTTCATTTGACAGATAACGAGTCTCTGGCCAGCAGCTCTAGCGGTATCGACGAGAGTCTTTACACGGCGACACGAGTGATACCCAAGAAAGAACAGCTTCGCATGAGTTCGCAGAGTAGCAGCACTAGCAGTGGATCGCAAACTGTCGCATCGATAGTTGCATCCAGTCCAGAAGAGCAACCTCCCCCTACCACCTCTGATCCGGTTGTTGTCTTTCATATCAGCGGGTCAAGTACGGGAGTCACTGAAGACTTAAGAGCACCTGGTCGGCTTCCGAACAGTCCCATGTTGAGCACTAAATTGATGATGAGCACCAATAACAAGAGACCCATGACTCGCCACACAGCCAAGATGGCAGCTATCACTGCTGCTAGCAAAGTTAAGAGGTTCAATGTGATGACGGCCTCGAAAGGCAATCGAAATCGGTCACCAATGCGTCGGGAAGCTGTCGAACTTGCACAGTCTTCCACTTCGTCGCGGATAGACCAGGCCAAAGCGGATCACTTCAGTTTGTCAGCTTCTCCGGCCGTCCTGAATTTGAATCATCTCTTGGGTGGCGGTGACACGGAGCCCCATATCCCCGATGAAATTATCGGCGATCCTTAAACGAACGCACGGCCCTATTCTCCATCTTCACTCATTCGTTTAATTGCTACCATCATCAATTTTTTTTCCCATAACTTCTATTCCATTTCATTCTGTTTGTCTCTCCTGAATTTGAAGATCCTTTGATATTTTCCACCTTCGTCTTATATTTATTTGTATTTACCTGATTGACTGATCACAGATGAAAGCTCATAATTGAAGATGATCTCAGATCTATAAAAATTTTGAAAGTGAGTATTTACGGTGGTATAGTACAGCATAAAAAATCGGAACGTGCAGCCTATTACCCCCACCTCTTTCTCCTTTTGTAACACACATTTCTCTTATTCAATCTTGTTGATATAACTATTATATTACGGTTAATTATACTGCAGTATATTCAGCTGTCTGTTTTTCTACCCGTTCTAACACCTAAATAGTAACCGCTAATAACTGTGCCTCGACAAGAGAAATATCAACCACTCGTTCATGTTCAAAATCATGACAGTTTCATCTAAACGGCCCAAATAAGCCACTAAGAAAAATCTGAGAATTCCTTGTTATTGTTGGGTTTCTAATTTTCAAAACATTTGTGATACACTGTGAAGAGTATGGCAAATTTAACAAGAACCCATCATTCTCACGGAATAATGACATTTTAAAACCCTCTTAGGGTCAAAAGGGTGACAACACAGCAGAGTCCCAGTGAAAATCGGGTGCCCCTATCGAGGTAACACTAAAGGCTGACACTTTTGACGGAAAGTGTCTAGGGCGAGTCAATGGAGACGAGGGGATATCACATGCAGTAAAGAGGGGCAGTGTCCAGCTGGGCGGCTGGAAGGATGGACATGAAAGCTATTTTCATTTCTCTCGCTGGGGAGTTTGCTCATCTTAGTGAAATTTGATGCCGAATCCACAAGCGGTCAGTTAGGCTCAATGAATAATGTGCAAACACCACCACACACTCTATATTTGCTGTGTCAACAATGCGGGTAATGTACACACATATAGAAAAGGAGACGATATACTAGGGGATGAATCACGAAAGGAAAAGTAAACAAGACATCTATCCATATCTAAATACATTATTAGGATCTAATATCGATCATTTTACGGTAGCCAGCCGTCAATTTTTCCTTCTTGGAATATCAGTTTACCATCATCGTAATGTAGTTTAGTTAAAAGAAGCCAAGAGCACGATGGGGTTGGGGTAGATATACAGCGCAGTCAATGTCAATACAATTGGGAACGGGGTTTGTCTTTGCTATATACATATAACAGGATCCATTCTTCTTTTGTTGACTCATTAGACTATCAATTCCATTAGAAATGACTCTCTGATAATAAACACAACGCTACGCAATAACCCCACACCCAACGGCCGAGCCGTTATTATTTCTTTTTCTTTAAATAGCTGTTTGCGTCCTATTATGATTGAACTGATTGACGCCATTTGTTTGCGGTACCGGAAGGCCATAACCTCTTTGACTCGTCTTCTCCTATGCATTTTAGTTTTAATCCTTATAGTTTCGGAGAGTTTCGCGAGAAGACTTACAGATGACGTAATGCCTAGTTGGTATTCGTCTTCTTCCGCCTCTAAAATGCCGACGGAATCGCAGAAACACAAAGAGAGAAGGACAAATGGAAAACAGCACAAAGACGTTGGTTTGTACCGCAAAAGCAAAAGAACTGATGACCTTTGAAACTCGTCCGACAAGCGGGAAAACATCTTTCGTTTCGGAACCTGGTCGTGTCGTCAGCGGCAAATGCGGAAATACAAGATGCGCGTCACAGCAAAACATTTGCTATGACCTGACTACAGCCCACACGCTTTACATAAGGGACATAGGGTGTTTGCTCGGCTATAATATAATATCCTTTCGGCTTTCTTTCCTTTCTTTATTTTTGCATTACGTTGCCTGAACATTTCTACAACAAATGCCAACCCAATATCGCCGAAACTTAACCGGCTGTTGTGTTTTTATGTCAGACGTGTTCTGCCTTCCTTATTTCATGACAAGAAGCACAATTAACAAACAGGATAAAACCTGGAGAACTTGCTCTTGTTTTAAATCAGCCATGGAAACTGAATATATCGCAGTGATCTGCCACCATCAGTGACCTTATAAGAGGCGTCAGGGATTAATTTAATTTCTATTCTTTTCACAGTACTGATGCAGATATCAATATATCCAGGAGCCTGAGGACCTCCCCATTGTGGACATGCTTTTGTTATAGTTCCATTTACCTCGAAAACTAGAGATATAGCTATTTGGTACTAAACTGTAAACACTAGCTAGCAGCCCGCTGTTCTGAAAACTGGCAGGGAGGTTTGCAACGAAAAAAAAACTAAGCTAAAAACAAATGAATAACAAGTAGAAAAAAAAGGGAAAAGCGGAGGGTTTGTGAAACGGTGATGTTTTCGTCTGTGTGTATGTATACGAGGCACGGCAGCACTAAGTGACAGTTTGTGGTAGTTATCCCCCTGTCTCGACTCCATTAACCTCTGCTGGCTGTTCAGGTCACCAGGCACCAGCAACAACAGGCAGCTTCAACCGACTTGTATTTCTTCGTCTATATCTCTTTTATTTTTTCTTCATCTTCGTCTTCGATGCTTTGTATTACATTTTCTGTTTGGCCCGGGTCGACCTACGTCGTTGTCTGACAAGCTCAACAGATTTGACTCTTGTTGTCTTGTAAGCGGCCGTGGTCTATATTGGTCCAACACTCTGTGTACGAGCTCCACTAGGAAGACGAAGATAATTCTTTTCTTTTTGTTTTTAACGTTTCATAAAATGCTTATCGACACGAAACGACCTCTCGCCCTATTGCTGCAGCGCACAGCGGTAGAAACAGCTACAGTTATAGACCTGTATAGGTAACAGCAAGCCCCAGTGATCTAGGATAAGTTGTTAATCACGGAAACAATGTCGTGCAAGAGTATCTTTTCTTAGGGTAGCACTAAATTAACTTTTTATATGTCAAAATTGCATTTCATGGAACTTCATAGATCTATATCAATGATTTGTTTGAAAAGAAGCCAATTGCCTGAGATCCAAGTTGGTCAGCGTCATCAGAATTATAAAGAGGAAATATTTTGAATGATAATGACGCATGTATTGCACTTACAGAGGTACTGTACATCATCCTTGACAGGGCGAAAAAGACGAATACAGGAAAATACTGACATACTGTAAACGGAAAGCCAAATTACAATGTGAATTAGGATTTGAATGTTAATAGTAAACATACTGTATGATAAAACAAAATTTGAAGAAAAGCGTTGTTACACAATACACTGAGACTGAAAAGAAATCAATCAGGGAAAGTTGTTGCCACCACTGCTACTGTGCTGGAACAACAAATCTTTATTCCTTCCAATATTACTCTTGAACAATTTATCTGGTGAGGTCGACAACATTGAGGTTTTCACATTGCTGCTATTGGGATTACAACCAACGCCTTCACCGGGTGAGGACGAAGACGATGTCGAGGGCGTGCCTGATGTTGTAGAAATCGGACATACGGTGCATCCAGGCAAACAAATATGCTGGAACTGATGATGCTGGCTAGGCGGCCTGTAATGGCTAGGGAAAAGCCAAGGGTATGAATGTGGATTGCTGGCCGCAGCAGCGGCTGCAGATGCAGCGGCGGCGAAATAAGCCGACGGGTGCAAAAACGACATCATTCCGGCGGCCGAAGGATAGGGTGGCATCATTCTCAAAGCTGAAGGATAGGCCATAGTTGTTGATACAGACGCAGACATGTGATGTCCGTACTGCGAACGATTAGGTGAGGATATTGTCGGGACTGAGAGTAAGGATGTCGTGGGTATGAAGGCGGATTTATTTGAGCCGCTCGTTGTCATTGAATAGTTAGTTCCACCGTTATTGGCCTTACTTGAATTAACCATAGTTCCATCCTCAGCATTACTCATCATGACAATGTCCGTCGAGGACGATTGATGGTTCGGTTGATGGCCAACCAACTGCTGGACAGCTTTGGCTACGTCCCCGCCACAATTCTCCAGTGCACTTTCTACTGCATTTTTTGGATGGAACGGGAAAACTCTAGTCAACATGTCCAGTGATCCGTGATGCGACAGAACACGTTCCTTATTGGGGCCCGCTGGTGACTCGATGATTGCAGGATCGTCGTTATTATTCAGTGCTAAATTCAGAACCTTTTCTACCGTTCGTTGTTGATGCTCTTGGCCAATGGCTTGCAACTCCTCGTCATCCGAGCCTGTTCCAGTCAAAATGTATTTCCATGAGTTATGAGTGCGGAAATGTATAATTATTCCAAATAATTACCAGAGTTGTACATGGATTCGTCCAATGTGTCTTCCTTCTTGGGTGAATCTCGTCCTCCAAATATGGGCCCAGGTGGTAAGAAAGGCATCCGAGTTCCAGTGGCGACAGAGCGCAATCCAAGAGCGATAGCATCTTCGGTAGCTTGTTGCCGTTTCAATGCTACCTATTTACACAACAAGTGCATACGTTAAAGACTTGATGTCTTCCAACGAAGAGGATTGCCATTAGAATATTACCTGAGCAGCCATAACACGTTGCCTTTCTGCGATCAAATTACATTTGACGCAAAGGCAATCCTTGAAGCGACAATGACGTTTGTGGCCTTTGAGCCAAGAAATGACTCCGTGATTGCGGCATCGAGCACATTTCGGCCGCCGTAAAGCAGCTCCGCTGCTACTACTACACGAAGCAGACACATTGCTGATGGACATTGCTGATTTACTATTGCTACTCGTTTCCATCTCAAAAACTGAACCACGTCTAAAGAGCAATGACACAAAATACTTCGCCTTTTAAACCTTCGTGCTTCGCCTAAGCTCTCGACGTCCAACACCTTCGCTTGGCATAAGAAGCGTGTGTCTATGCTGCTGTGGGAAGCAGCATCCAGCTGAAATCTCACTGGCTGCCAGCGGAAACCCAACAACTGTGATTGGTCCAGCTTTTTTGTTGTCCCTTTACACCATGTGTCCATGTCCTCCAATCCTGGAAGTATATAGGCGAAAAGTGAGCCAATAGTTGCAGTCTATGATACCGAAAATCACAGTTATTGATATAAAGTTAAAAATTCTAAAAATCCTACTTTAAAGAGGGATTAGACAAATATAAAATAGTTACAATAAAGCATAGCAGAATTCAAAGACAATTTGTTCCACATGCCTCGTATATTAACAGTTTGGAATGTCGCACAAATATACTGCTCATTTATCCAATAATGACATAGATTAAAATATTTGGTTGTGCTTATAGACTGATAAGCGAAATTTTCTCGATTAGCCATGTCAGGGTACTACTTTCTTGTTCTGAAACTATTCTTTCTTTTTCATCGACTGACTTCGTGAGTTGCCTCCATTCTTTTTGTCTATAGGGTTAAATAAGATTTAAAAAATTCCTCACGTTGCGGATGTTAAAACAGATGTGTGTACGTTACATCTGTCAAATACATATATAGACTACACAGTACGCATTTACGTTAAAGTATACGAATCGACAGAAGTTGCTGTGTTTTTCTCTGTATGAATACAAGCTTTTACTATACATGCATACACTGTTGTAAAAAGGAAAAGAGTTTGTCTCTTTGCATGTGTGTTTACTGTGTATATACGAATCGCTCGTCCAAACTCGTCAGCTTGTGGGAAAAAGCTTTTAGCGTAGACTGGCAGTGATGTCGTGATGTGATTGACACGGACCGCGGTCGCAAAGTTAAACTCGATACGGCTAGAAGCATTGGGGGGAAAGAAGCGAGAACTATAGGAGCAGTAGGCTACCAGGATGGAAAGAGTGAAGAAAGGAAAAAAAAAGGGCTAATGACCACCCCCTGTATTTCTTCTGCTGTGTGTATATATACCAAAGGCACTGTATTTGTTGTTGTTACAAATATAACCGGCCAACAGCGGGAGTCCGCCACATCAGGCTGACACGTACGCTAGCTTCTTTTTTTCAAATCCCAGCGAATGTTTAGATGGGTCCAATTCTATTTGCCTTTTTTTGTTTTGTTTTCATTACTTTTTTCCTTTTCTTTTTTGAGAAATCAACACGGTCAAACGGACGAGGTCATCCGCAGTATGCCATTCAGCCCGAAAAAACAAGTGAGAGACTTGTGCCATAGTCCAGCTTTTCTACTGACTTTTTCATGTGTTGATAGAACCTTTGGCTAAAACGCATGTCTTAATATGAACTGATTAGATACAAAACCTTTTGTTATTCGTGAATAGATAGCGAACGCCAAATTACATTTTATTGAACAATTTCTCACATAAATTTAGAATTGATGTAGAAAAGGCACTTAATTCAAATATGTCGCGTCCTGTTGTTCAAAGTTAGAAGAATTTTCACACGAAAATAAAATTAGCGGCTATCAAAAACATTTCATTAGAAATTAGAAACCACTGAACAGTGAACACTGATCCGCCGTACCGCCGATCGCCAAAATTTCCAAAGCTTTTTTTCGGCTAGTTAAAAAAAACTGGCAATGCCGTATTTCATTGCAAAATCTCCAGACGTCATTCTATCAGTTCGGTCAGGTTCGGTCTTCGTTGATCCATTTACAGAAAATCTAACACGTGAAATAATTTGCGACGTTACTGTCATGTCAGCTTGAAAGTGATTGAAAATTCAAATAGTAGGCACTTGGCGTACAGAAAAGAATCGCCTAAGTCATTATTATTACAATTTCTTTCCACAAGCATTTAAAGCCAATCTGAAATGGATAAAGCCGATGATCCTATCGACATCATTCCAGTCACGAGTTTAGATGACGAACAACAAAAAGTCCAGAAAGGCAAAGCTGAAGACTATGACAGCCCTCAACATTTGGTGGTTGCTGAAGTGGCAAATGCAAATGATGCCTACTCCCCTGCTCCCCAACTTGAAAGTTCCCTTAATGAATCAGCCAATGATAGTTACGTGCAAGTGGAAGGGCTTTTGAAGTTGCCACAGCTAGAAAGCACAAGAATCAGTATGACAGATGCAGATTTAAGCAAAATTCAGTCAGAGACTGGTGACTCGCAAAATCTTTTAAATGCTGGCTTTGTAAAACCTAACTGTGAAAATCAGTCTTCCTCAAAGTTAGATTCAAATGAAATTTCTGTGTTTGCAGAGGATTCTGATGCAGGTAGTTATTTTCTATACCTCAAAAGTTTTTTGTCTCATTTTTTTTATTCTTGACAGGTTATAACCAACAAGTTGAGTCAGAAGAGAATGTTCAGCTCACTTCAGGCATAGATTCAAATCTGGAATGCCTCAATGAGTCTATCAATTCTGCTTCGGATTCAGACAGTCAAGGTTGAATGTTGAATATCTGATTGTGATCAAATCTATATTTTATATCTTGTTAGGGCTCATTGATGTGGATCAGCATGCTGAAGCAAATGGCAATATCCTACCAAATGCTGACCATTCAGTCATTGAACAACTGAATGATTCTGTATTTTCTAACTCTGGAAATTGCGGTGAGAATTTTTCTTAATGCCAATTTCAGCAATTTTGACAGCCATTAGTGTTCCTGTGCACTGTTTTAGAGCCTAATCAACATGTAGAGCCACAAGACAATATCTCGTCTCTCCTGAATGGTGAATCGAAGGCGGAAGTTTTGGTGAATTGCTTGACTGCCGCTATCGTAAACCAGGGTAAGGACGTCTCAAAAACATGAAAAAAATGTATTTAAAAAATTGGCCTCGTATTTAGAACCTACCAGTGACGAAACAGCAAAAAATGGAATGCAAGAATCAGATGCCGATCCGGTAATCGAAACTTTGAATGAAACGCCAGTCTTGGATAATCAAGGTGAGGATTCGAGTGACCATGGTCCATAATGACAACAAATTAAAGTGTTACCCCTTACCCTGTATGATTTAGCCCCTGTAAATGAGGAAAAGCACGTCGATATAGAAAGGGAGAATGTGGCCGCGGAACGTGCTTCTGAGGAGGTCCATTTGAATGACGAGACAGCTAGTTCAGACCCAGAAGTTGAACAACTTATGAAACTTCCTGAAACAGTAACGCAACTTACCAGCAAAGATGGAGTCAAAGTTTATTTGGTTGGTACGGCGCATTTCAGCCAAGAAAGTCAAGAAGATGTTGCCAAGGTAAACGTTATTGGACGTTATACCAATCCATCCGTTGACGTGACAATTCATCTCTTACTTTACAGACTATCCTCATGACACGGCCTCGAGTGGTTGTTGTAGAACTCTGCGTTTCTCGCCTCAATATCCTTCGCTTTGACGAACAAACCATACTGGAAGAAGCAAAGAACCTCAATATGGGTAATTTAGAAGTGTTATCGATCAAGTAGTTCCATAATCCTTAACAGGGAATACTTTACCTTTTAGAAAAAGTGCGTTCGACCATTAAGCAATATGGAGCTGTGCAAGGTGCACTATATCTACTCTTCCTTTCTACGTCGGCTCATTTGACTCGTCAGTTGGGGATGGCCCCTGGTGGTGAATTTCGCCGCGCTTATCATGAAGCACGTAATGTTCATGGCTGTCGAATTCACTTGGGTGATCGACCGATCCATGTGACACTCCACCGTGCTCTAGCTGCTTTATCTCTATGGCAAAAAGCTAAACTAGTATGGCACCTACTTCTTAATAGAGGACCTATCAGCGCCGAAGAAGTCGAACGATGCAAGCAAAAAGATCTTCTCGAGGAAATGCTGGAGGAGATGACTGGGGAATTTCCTCCGTTGAGCCGCGTTTTCGTGCAAGAAAGAGATCTCTGCTTGGCTCATTCAATGCAACTTGCTGCCGCCGATGCCGCCTCTGAAGCGCGTTCCAACGGACAGTTGAACGAACCACCGGCAGTCGTCGGTGTTGTTGGCATTGGTCATGTAGCTGGCATTTCGCGTTACTTCGAGAAAGTTAGCGAGAGCGATGTCAAGAAAGTCATGAGGTATTATCTATTTAAATTATTATTTAACCTGATGTGCTTTTCCTAAAGTTTTTTAATAATCTTGTTTAGTATACCGCCACAGACGATGGCAAGTCGCGTATTCGTTGTTTCCTTCAAGTTGTCCGTCTTGGGCCTTGTGTGCTACGGATGTTATAAAGTCATCCCTAAAGTCCTCCCTTCCCGTTTGAGCGGCGTTGATTTATCTTCACTTCGCCAATACATCTTTTCGCGTTAGGACCAAAAACCATTTTCAGGTGTGAAATTATACAAATATTTATGGTTTGAAATTATTCTAAAATAAATTGCATTATCTTCAGCATTTTAGCCGATTTCTAAAAGGAGCTATCGTTTGGTATTCCGCCATGGAAATCGAAGTAGAAATACGAGATGATTATGAGCATGAAGATAAGAACTTGTTATACACCCCCGTGAATATTCCTGGTAGTGGTGTTGATGACGTAATTTTTGCAGAGCAGTTCGAAGGATGTGCGTGCTCTGGAACTTGTGTTAACGCCAACTGTGGTTGTATTCGAGGCGGAACGCCATTTTACTATTCCTGTTGTGGTTTGGCGGATCCAGACATTCCTCCGAATTTGATTTATGAGTGTCATGTAAATTGCCAGTGTGACTCCAAGTGTCCCAACCGGCTGGTTCAAAAGGGGCCACACGTTGGACTATCGTTGATGGATGCAGGCCCAAAAGGGATTGGCTTGTGGTGCAAAGTGGATTTACCGAAAGGAGCGTTCGTCTGTGAATACGCCGGAGAGGTAATAGGAGCAGAAGAGGCTCGTCAACGCTACGCCAAACAGAAAAATCTCGGTCTTCGTAATTATATCTTTGCCTTGAGAGAACATTTCGGAAAAGATACCTTACCAGTCCTAACGTACATTGACCCTTCCTGCATCGGCAATATAGGCCGGTACATCAATCATTCGTGCGACCCCAATCTTCTGATTGTGCCTGTTCGCACGGACACATTTGTTCCCAAAATTTGCCTCTTTACCCGGCGAAACATTGCCGCCTATACGGAATTAACGTTCGATTACGGTGGAGGTGCGGAACCTATCCAGGGGGTGCCGGATGGATGGAGCGAAGGGACTATCTGTCGCTGCATGGCGTCTGTTTGCCGCGGCTTTTTGCCTTTTGATTATTCTCTAGGCTAACGCCTTGATACATTTTCGTTTTTCTTTTTCCTCCATATTACCTTTTTAATCCACATGTTTCTATATGCTTTATTGATTAATATAATATAATTTAATGCTGGAAATGTCCGTACAATGTGGGTTTCAAATATATTTCATCGTCATTCAGGGAATTCTATCGATAGATGGCGTTAAAGTGTTATTTTGATTTTAAATCTGGGAATTCGTCTGCTGCTAGGCAGACGAAATACGAAAGTCAGATGAAGGTCAGATTCAGTAAAATAATACAAATATATGAATCGGGTCACTTTGAGAAGACAGTGTTCTAGTCAGAGGGCGTTAAACAGTTGTCGAAGGACATTAGGAGCTGAGAAATCGTCGTCAGGTAAGACAATCGTTAAATATTCTCATTATTCATGTATAAATACTGTGTCACTGAAAACTTGTGAGCCAAAAAAGATACTTTAGGAGACTATCTGTTGATCAAGAGGTTGATTACGTACAGATGGTATACGTTCATAATCGCTAGAATATGCCAATTCTCTCTAATCAGGTTTTCTGATATGGAAAAGGGTGGTTTCATTCCCGTCTGTTAGATTAGGTTTGATTCAGCATGAAAGGTTTGACAACTAGAGGGTCCTAAAAATTGTTGGCTCATGTTGTGTCCCTGTCACCGTATAAAAAGTCATCTTCAAAGTAATGTTTAAATGCCATAACAGCTGCTAGTGTTCCTGAGGCAAAGGCTGCAAAAGACAACAGAATGATGAAAATATTTTTTGCCAATCTGAACCAGCCCATGTTGTTCCAGAAGGTTATGATATCCAAAGTTGGTGGGAAGAGAAGGCACAGAAAAGTGCATGTAAGAGCTCCAACAAGGGACATCAGCAATTCTAAGTTTTCTGTGATCAAAGCCACCAACACTGTCAATTTTGTTGATAAGCCCAAACACACACAAAAAAGGGTGTCAGTAAGTTTTACGTATGTTAGTATAATTTTTTTTTGTTGGTTGCCTACCGCTAGCGATGAAAATCAAAGCTCGGATTCCAATCTTTGCAGACAACCTGATTCCCTTTTTCTTGCAGTACCTGTCGATAGTTGGTTCAGTAATCTCGCAGGCCGCATGCAGTTGGTTACCGTAATTAATCAAGAGTGCAATGATCAAACCAATTTTGACAACTTGACATGCTCTGTCGAAAAGAGTTATGTTAGGTTTCCTCCCCCTTTAGGACTGGTCAAAGAATCAAAGATATACTACTTACATGTCATCTTTGGGCAAATTCATGGTAATGCTGGGGTAGGTGTCTTCTCCGTATTTTAGATAGCCATAGAAGCCAAGGGTGAAGTAAAGGCAACCGATAAGAACCATTCCCGTATTGAGGACACCGTTCCATTTTCGAAAATGTCTCGTTGTTCGCATATTGTCATGTAAGGGCAGAACTTGAGTGACACCCTCAAATGCGAAAATCACAGTTCCATAGTAAAGTAGCAAGTGAGTAGCTACAGAAAATGCTGGTCGCTCGTCGATATGTGGCAAGTTCTCTTTGAAAATGTAAATAAAGAGTACAACCAAGCTGATGGCTTTGATGCTGCTCGCCAGGTAGGACAAAGTGTGTAAATGCTCGTGATTTCTAATGCAAGTCATCGCCAGGGCAGGTATGCTCATTACAGCGGTCCAATGCCTTATTGTCCAGTCTAGCTCTGGGCAGTAATAGCTTACCAACTAACAAATAAGTGACCATGTGTAACAAATTCGGGCGTAAATTGGCCATGTTTCTTACCTGTCGTAAATAGTAACCAGCGAATAGGATAAAAACCGAGCAGAAAGCCACTTCCTTGATGAAACAAGAGATTTTTATGGTCCGCCTATAAAACGATCACTGTAAATTTTCACAATTGGTACTTAGTTTTGTAATGATTTATCACTTTGCGATGGTAGCGAATTTCGCCATTTTCTCGGGTCCGGTAAGACAGGCAGTTTCAATCACCTGGGAATAGTCCATAGCCATATCTGGATCGCCACATCTTGATTTTAAGACTTCTGTACATTTCACAAGCATGTGCATGCAATGGATGGAGAGAATGGCCATGAGAGGGACTCCAATTGATCCGCCCACCAGACCAGCGTCTTTGAATGCGGCTGGGATAGCGAACAGTCCAGCTCCCAAATTACCTTTGATTAGGTACAATAACGTTCGTCCTGTTCTATTAAGGATACAGATCTAGGTAAGCAAATTTTGCAATTAAAATGGTCTAAAAAAGGATAGCAAAAATTACGATAGAGTGTTGGAATAGTGACTTCTTGAAGAAACGCTTCTTTGCAAAACAGGGTTGATGCCGCAGTTGGTAGTCGTAGGCGTCTCCTGTGCTATATTAGTTGTTTCGCTAGGATTGCATGTGTTGCCAGCATCTCGTCTTTCCTCCTTAGTGTTGAAATCGAATGGACAATCTTGCTTAAAATTCTCTCCATTTTCGGCGATTAGATCGATGGTGAAAACCGTCGATTTCATTTCGAATATTTGAGAGACAATTCGTGCCATTCGAGAACACTGGCTTTTATACGTTTCTGATTCCATGCAACTTATCTATGTTATGTTAAACCCTAGGGTACAACTGCGTCATGTCAGGTAGGAACAAATCAAGAAAATTCAGAAGGGCCAATGGCATTCGACCGTTAACACCAAAAAACACCAATCCAAGTGCTTATATAAATCCATTCTACAATAAAGCGGATTAATAGCGAGTAATGGATTTGTGTATCAAATAGAGCTCCAGCAGTTTTGTTTGGTGACGTTTATAGGCTATTGTGGGATTAATGTCAAAACTCATGATAATCACGTGATCAGTTGCAATCGCGACGATGAATGTTCTACCGGGTTTGGTACAATCTCGTCACAAAAAAAGAATTTGTCAAATACGTCTATGTTGTTTCCGACTTGCAGAGTGGCAATTTTTGGCAGCAACAAGTAATTTTTGTGCCTACCCGGTATTTCCTTCAACATTTTCTAAAAGGGATCGCAGTGCAAATTTTCCTTGTACTGCCTTTCTTGTTTATAGTAGCTTTGTCTTATCTCGTCTATTATTATTAAAAGTAGTCTTCACTTGCTATTCGGCCGGGTCGGATGTCATTATGCACTTGAAAGTGGGAGCTATGTAGAGAAATGGGAGACGGCCCGGCGTTTTGCGACAGTAATGTAGGCGGTGAGCGTGAAGCGGACAGGTTTGTCGCATCATCCAAGTCACATCAAGGTGACCTTTGGTTGTCAAGGCGACTGATTGTTAGAGCAAATTGTTGTCTTATTCTCTTAAATTCACAAGACCGTAGAATATCGCCCCATGATCCTCGCATGGCTAATAAAGTGTAGTTTGTTTGTCATCGAATACCAAAATGATGATGGTTTCTTCCCTGGCTTCATGCTGTTGTCTTCTAGTTTCTCGGTTGCCGAATTTGAAAAGAGAATCGGAGCTGCATCTAAGAATTGGATCTTTTTCCGTTTCCTCGCTGCAAACTTGTCTGGTCATTTTGGCTGACGACTGTGTGTCTCTAGACGGGTTTCGGACAAGTTTGATGTCGTCATTGAGCTAGCTATATAAAACGGTTTGATGCTTTTTATTCAGGAGTACAGTGATCGCTGCCTTCCAACTCAGTCCAGTTCTCCAGATTTAGGAACGTGGAATTTCCTACGACACATCGGCTCCTCTCTGCGCCAATTTTTATTCGGCAGGCCAAGTCGTCGTCGTTGTCGTGAAAACATCATTGAAACCAGCTCCGCCAGGTACTTAACGTGAGAACTTAATAAAATCTAGATTTATTGGTGCTCGAAACAATAGGAACTGAGACAAACAACAGGAGTATAGATCATGCTTTATCAATTGTGTTATTGTGACATATTCGTACTCATTTACCTGGCTAAACTAGTTAAGCTTGCAGCTAATCTGACTAAATATCAACTTTATTGACCGCCATCATTGTTATCCTTTTGAGAGTAGTAGTAAATCCACCATTATGACGGTTGCGTCGGAGAGATCAGAGAGGTCCGAGAAATCCATTGCAGCAAATGGAAGTAATAGAAATGCGGGTCCCGTTCAGACTCGCGTTTTGTCCCTTAACGACGGAGAAAACACGGAACACATTCTTTATCGACTGCAAAAAGGTAACGTTTTCTTGATAAACAAGAGAAGAAAGAAAATCGTTTGGTCTCTTAACTGTTTTTATTTTTTTAAAAGGCTGGAAGCTTCAATTCCGTCTCGGACCTTCATTGCTAGGCAGACGAATCCGCTTGTATGTGAATCATCCTATAGCTGATGAAGATGGCAACGTGGAACTGTTCGAACGGACTCAATATCGGCAGGTGGAGTGGCAACACGATAGCCGCAACAAGGATGACGACACGGCTGTTTATGCTGACATTCTCACCATCGCGCCAGGATCTTATCACTATTACATGATTGATCACGAAAGGTTGGTTATACATATTTATTGTTTGATTCCTTGCCGTTTTTCACATTTTTCTCTGTTTTAAATTCTTGTCTAACAGTGAGGATCCGAAACCGTGCGGTTCTGGTTATTTTCTTGTCGATCCCGTTCTCACATACGGTTATGATGACGAGATGCTGCCAATTGACTGCATTCACTGCCAAACGGTCCTCACCAAATGTCTAGGTCCTTTCAGCCAATGGGAAGATCGACTCAGGGTTGCCAAAGAGTCCGGCTACAATCTCATTCATTTTACTCCCGTTCAGGTGAATTGCGTTAATTTATACCTTGCAGACAAAACCACCTGTTATTCTGACGTGATATATTGGGATATTTTACAGGAACTGGGTGGCTCCTTGTCCTGTTACTCGCTAAGAAATCAACTTCGTTTCAATCCCATGTTTTACGATGAAGGACGAGAATATTCTATGGAGGACGTGGCCAAATTGGTTAACAAGATGCGCAACGAATGGAAGGTGATTTCCAGTTGTTTTACGCAAGGAAAAATTTCATGCAAAAGTTGCCTGTTTTTGCAACAGATACTCAGCATCTGCGACATTGTCTTGAACCATACTGCCAATGATAGCCCTTGGCTGCAAGAGCATCCGGAGAGCACCTACAATCTCATTAACTCTCCCCATCTACGCCCTGCCTACCTACTAGATCGTCTTCTCCATCACCTGTCGATTGATATAGGAAATGGTAAATACACCGATAGAGGAATCGACACTAGCATCACATCCGAGGATCAGATTGAGGTTTGTAATATTTAAGCAGGGCTTATCTTTCCGATTGCGTTATCGTCGAGTATTTAGGCTATTGGTCGGCTGCTGCGTGATCAACTTGTTCCATCGCTTCGGCTGCATGAATTCTTCCTGGCTGATTTGGAAGTCCTGGTCGCCGAATTCCTGGAAATGATGGACGAGCGTCTGGCTTTGGACGAAATTCATGCTCCTTCCACGCCCATTTCGTTGAAACTGATTCAAGATCCTCAGTGTCGCCGTTTCAAGACAACGGTGGACATGGATACCGCTTTGGATTTATACAACACTCCAAGGTTGCTCTGTGTGTTGTCCCCTGCATTTCCGTACTTAACTCCTGATTTCGTAGGAGTGAAGCCTATGATGAAGACACTAGACGCCGCATCAGCGCAGACAAATTCCGTTCAGCAATCGAGCAATTGAACGGCGCCAAATTTCACGAAATCGAGAATCATTTGTCGTCGGCCGTCAACAACGTCCTGGCTACTATCCGTTACGAGAGGCTTCAATGGGATGGCCCACAATTGAAACAAGTTTCTGCCCAGCAGCCTTTAGTTACGCCGTATGATAATTCATTTTTGTTTTCATTTCATTCAAATAAACTTCTTTTTCGTTTCGTCGTACATTCCAGGTACTTTTATCAAACGGTTTCGCACACTTTGGCGGAAGAGGAGGCGAATATGTTCACTCCCGAAGCGGCCCTCATCATGGCTCATAATGGCTGGGTAATGAACGACGATCCATTGCGTAACTTTGCTGAACAAAGCTCCAACGTCTACATCCGTCGCGAACTTATCGCTTGGGGAGATAGCGTCAAACTGCGGTATGGAACTTGTTCAATTGTAGATTAATCGTTAAACTGCCTTAATTACCGCTGTTTTACCTGGTATCATTGGGCTGGCTTAATTACCGCTGATTTACCTTTTTGGTTTTCGAAATAACTGTTAATAATTTGGCTAACAAACATGATTGCAGCTATGGAGAGAGGCCGGAAGATTCGCCTTACCTGTGGGAGCACATGCGCCAATACACGGAGGAGACAGCCAGCGTCTTCCATGGCATACGTTTAGACAACTGTCATTCAACTCCCATACATGTAGCTCAATATTTGTTGGATGCAGCCAGAAAAGTGCGTCCTGATCTCTATGTTATCGCTGAACTGTTCACCAATTCTGATCGCACCGACAACATTTTTGTTAATCGTTTGGGTATTTCGTCCTTGATCCGCGGTATGCGTTCATTTAGAACTTTATTATCACGAATATTGTTTTCACTTGTTTCTTTCATTCTTCGTATATTCTCATAGAGGGAATGTCGGCAGGCAATAGTCATGAACTCGGTCGGCTTATTCATCGATTTGGCGGTGATCCTGTAGGAGCTTTCATCCAGCCTTTGGCTCGCCCTCTACAACCATCCATTGCCCATGCCATTTTGCTGGATCAGTCACACGACAATCCATCGCCTGTTCAGAAGCGTTCCGTGTATGATTTGTTGCCCAGTGCAGCCCTTATCAGCATGGCATCGTGCGCCACTGGAAGCAACCGCGGCTACGATGAACTTGTTCCACATCATGTAAAAATTGAGCCTATTTCCCTTTTTTACACAAGAAAAGCAATGTTGAATTTGGTTTGAATTTAGATCCATGTGGTGAAGGAAAATCGGTTTTACGCGTCTACGAGTGAGTTGCCTGGACCGTCGAGTACGCTGGATTACGGCATCATAAAGGCCAAACGAGCCCTCAATGATATGCACCTGAAACTCGGCACCTCAGGCTATTCGCAAGTCTATGTCGATCAAATGACGCCCGATGTTGTAGCCGTCACTCGCCATTGCCCGGTGACCCATCAATCCATTGTTTTAGTTGCCCACACGGCGTTCAACCATCCGAATGAAGGCACTGAACAAGGATATATTAAGCCACTAGTCCTGGATGGATGCGTCGAAGAGGTCATTTTAGAAGCCCAAGTCGTCCATAAAAACCATAGGTCAGTCAAGTTACTATAAACTCGGCGATTTACGTTAATCTACGTGATTAAATTGTGTTGCTTGATCATTCACAGTCAAGGAGGATCGCGTTATGTGGCGCCCAACGGTCATCAGCCGCACCCTAGCAGGATCAACGGTTGTGATGACTACCAGTGCATCGTCCGTCAACACGTTAGGGTGGAGGAGGCGCATATGTTGAAAAAGATTAGCGATGCATCATCGGATTCGTCGGGCAAAACGGTCTTGCACTTCCAGAATTTCTTGCCGGGCTCCGTGCTGGCCATTCGAGTTAGTTTGACTTCTGAAGCACAATCAGCCGTTGTCCATCTTCGCAGCCTCCTGACTGGCCTTGCTCTGCCCATCTCATCCTCGCCTTCGCCATCTCCGGTTGCCACAGCTCCCAATCTGGACGAATTGCAACGAGCGCTTAGTGCCATGAAATTGGTCGATTTGAACATGGCCCTTTACCGCTGCAACGAAGAAGAAGTGGAAGATGGCCGTCCAGGTTCTTACGTAGTACCAGGTAGCGGCCCAATCATTTATTGCGGTCTTCAGGGCGTCATGTCGCTCCTGAGTGATATTCGACCTAAAAACGATCTTGGCCATCCCTTGTGCGCCAATCTGAGGGAGGGTGACTGGCTGTCCGCCTACATCAGCAGCCGACTCATGCAACATACGGGAACTGCTGATTTAGGCCGTTGGTTGGAAACTGCCTTGAGTCCATTGAGTAAACTGCCCCGATTCTTGGTCCCTTGTTATTTTGACGCCATCATTACTGGGACGTATCTAACTCTGCTGGAACGCGCTTGGTCTCTCATGTCAAAGTAAACTATTCAAAGTGTGATGTGTGCGTGAAAACGAATATTATATTTCGTTTTGATTTTTAGGTTTGTTAACGAAAGCTCCACTTTTGTGAAAGCTGTTGCCGTGGGATCAGTTCAATTTGTAGGCTTAATGGGTAATGCCCGATTGCCCGAATTGTCACCCTCTTTGGCTCCACCCATGCCCCCCATCCGGGTAAGAAATGGCCAGCCGGAGCAAGCCTGCCCCACTATAGCAGCTGGTAATCCGAATTTTTTAAAACATTTTCTTCCAGGTTATAAAATTGTTGTTGTGTTTTTCACAGGATTGCCACACTTTTCAGTTGGTTATATGCGTAACTGGGGAAGAGACACTTTCATTTCTTTGCGTGGTCTTCTATTACTGACCGGTCGTTACCAGGAGGCACGTTACATCATTCTTGCCTTTGGAGGTTGCCTCCGCCATGGTTTGATTCCAAACTTGCTGGATGGTGGTTCCAATGCCCGTTTCAACTGTCGTGATGCCGTCTGGTGGTGGTTGCAATCCATTTGCGATTACTGCCGTTTGGCTCCTAGGGGCCATACGATCTTAGACGATGCCGTAACACGACTCTTCCCGGATGATGAATCACCTCCTTTGCCACCTGGAACCAAAGTAGGGTTTTAATTTATCAGTTTAACAATGTGAAGATTTAAATTTTGTGGAAATTTAATTGCAACAGAATCAGCCGCTTTGCGATGTGATGCAAGAGGCTTTGCAGCGTCACTTCCAAGGTGTAGAGTTCCGTGAACGTAATGCTGGATTTGCAATTGATCGCGAAATGTTGGACGCCGGTTTCAATAACAAGATCGGTGTCAACACGGAAAACGGTTTCGTTTTTGGTGGCACTGCTCAAAATTGTGGAACTTGGATGGACAAGATGGGATCTAGCGCCAAGGCCGGCAACAAAGGCGAACCGGCTACTCCACGAGATGGTTCAGCTGTTGAAATTGTTGGCTTGTCACGTTCTGTTGTTGGTTACTTGTGGGAGTCGTTCACCGCTGGCACCTATCCGTACGCCGGAGTCGAAAGACTCAACGAAGATGGCACGAAAACTCGTTGGACCTATGATGAATGGGCTCGTCAAATTGATCGAAACTTTGAACGATACTTTTGGATCAATGCTGAACCCGATTCGTCTACCGAACCACACCCCGAGCTTATCAATCGTAGAGCCATTTACAAGGACTCTTATATGGCATCAAAGCCATGGGCTGACTATCAGCTTAGACCCAACTTTGTCGTCGCAATGGCTGTGGTAGGCAGCGTTATTTTACTGACATTTCTACTTCTCTCGCATTAAAAATGTTTTGCTTTTTTAGGCTCCTTCAATGTTTACACCATCGAGAGCTTGGCAAGCATTGCAAATGGCTCTCCAGCACTTGCTAGGACCGTTGGGCATGGCTACTTTGGACAGTTCAGATTGGTCTTACCGACCAAATTATTGCAACTCGGATGAAAGTGATGATCCGAGCACGGCCCATGGTTTCAATTACCATCAAGGACCTGAATGGCTTTGGCCAGTCGGATTCCTGCTTCAGGCTATGCTGTACTTTGCTCCATTGGTCGGTGGAGTATCCGAACTCAGGAAAACTATCCGCAAAGTTAAATCGATCTTATCGCGCCATTTCGTGGAAATCCAACAGTCCCCGTGGCGCTCATTGCCTGAACTTACTAATAAGAATGGCAAAGTTTGTCCTGATTCGAGTCCAGCTCAAGCATGGTCCATGGCCACAATTCTCGAGGTAATATAGTACTATTGTTTTATCAAGTTAAATGTTTGATTCTTGTGTTGACTTCTTTTAGGTTTTGTATGAGCTTGACAATATCGAACATAAACAGAACATGAATATCAACAAGTTGTGAGTCGAGAGCTGTTACCGAATTCTTCATCGCTCGGGATCCTTTAGATGCTTTTTGAAATTGAAACATATGAATAAGTTCTATATAAGGGGAAAAGGGAGAAAGTAGTTGTTTTTAAATGTCATTTCCCACCTTCAGCCGCACCCGTTTACTTTTAGCCTTCTTCCACTTGGGCGCATCTACTTTTCTTCTACAATTAATTAAAACATCTTTTGTCTTTTTGATCATGTTTGTTATCAACATAGTGGAGAATTCTATTATGCCACTTTCTGGCAGTTATATTGTAATATGTAGAAAAATACACATCTTTGTGCCCGCTTATCCATGCGCATATTACAGTTGCATAATTTTTCGCCACTACATCGTTAGATGGCGTTGAAGTCCATTTAGTTCTTTTGGCTGCCGAGTGGGATGTTTCGATAAATTCGTCTGTAACGGTATTTGTTTCTCAGCTGCCCGCGCTATTGCAACTGCAGAGACGATTTAAAAATATGGCTAGTTGCCTCAAAGAAAATTTAACTGGCTACTCACTTCTTGGATTACGAGAAGTAGTTCCTGATCAAACAGGTGTGGAACAATGGAAGGAACTGTCACTGAATACAGGTAATATAAGTAGGCTTGATGAGCCATACTGGCTACAGTTCTTTCTTCGTCAACCAAAACGGTGTCGTTTTTATGTACTCACGTTTCTGTTCTTTTTAACAAGGCGGAACTCACTTGACGCTTCAAGATATTAAGCTACCTGAAGGATGCATATCAGGAGGATATTGTTTTACCGATTCTTCTTCAGTTGTCACACGTAACCGTTTCATATGCTGGTAAAGACTTATTTTTTACAACCAAATGTTAGAGCAAAAATCTACAGCTTGATTTAATATTTTTTTTAAATAGGCAAATTAATAATGATGTCCTGGAATTAGTTGAGCACAGCTTAGATTTAAACCTTCATGGAAACTGTCTACGTATCAGATTTCAAGGCTTGGCAATCTTGGAAGGGACATCTATACATGAAACTAGAAACAGTGTTGTCATCCTGGTCTCAACTATATCCTCAGTTCATCGCCTGGTTCTGCCACATCCATCAAAACATAATGATCCATCAGCATTCAGTTCAACGGGAACCAACATATCAGTTCCTTCCATTTTTACTGAAGCCTCACTCCCATGGTTGAGAGAATCCTTCAGTCATCAGGTCATCAATAGCACTACTACAAATGTTTCCCTACCCAGCACAGCAGCATCATGTTTATCTGCCAATGGAAAAGAAGCGCTATTTGCCTTGGCAAACACTACGTCAATATCTCTTATTCGCATGGGTCCAACACCCTCTGCTGTGAATACGTTTAATTTGCAACCATCTTCGAATTTTTCTCGTTTGCTCTCCGGTTATCTACCAACTGTATTACGAGGCACTTCATCACAAGAAAACGAAGAAACCACTGCTAGTATTTGCCTGCTGCCGACAAGCGATGACGTTCTTGTATTGGCCATAAGCAAAGGGTTGAAGTTGCGTATTTGGTCAGCGACAACACAGGATTGCCGATTAGAATTTGACCTGGTTGAATTCCTTGGTGAGAAGTCAGTTAAACAGCTTGGCTCTCTTCATCGCATTCGATGGTGCCCTGAAGGCGAAAATTTCAAACTGGGAGTCTTCTCTTCCTTTGGCAAAAAGAGATCCTTTCTACTAATTAATCTGCAAACGGGTCCTACACTCAAATTAAATTTCCAGTCTTCCATTGCGGCACAGCACAGTCGTCTGATTGATTTTAGCCTTACTTCTGATCATCTTTATGCGCTTTGGAGCACTTCTCAAGGAGAACATCTCTTAGAATTTGCTGAAACGAGTCGATTACAGTGGCAACAAATTGCCTTGGAGCCGGGGATCGAATCAGACATTGAGTATGATGATACCGTTGTTGATCCGAAACAAGCCTACATGCAGGCCCTTTTTAAACCTGGCGCATTTTCTGTTTCTACTTTGAGCAAAGCTCTTCAAGCTTTTGATCGTTCGGGGGCAACCAGGAGAAGAAGATTGGGAGACATCAAAGAAGAT
This sequence comes from Daphnia sinensis, assembly GCA_013167095.2. NCBI lineage: Eukaryota > Metazoa > Arthropoda > Branchiopoda > Diplostraca > Daphniidae > Daphnia > Daphnia sinensis. Next base: position 1,017,859 of record CM023188.1, on the reverse strand, counting down.
ATCATCATGGCGATCGAGACGGAGCTGTCCGATCAATTGTCAGATGCAGGTGATCTGACGGAAGAAGAATACCTGCAACTCGCAGCCAAATGTTGGGCTCAGTTCTATGCCTATGTTGTGCAATACCATTTGAAGCGACCCGTTCCCATCGGCTTGTTAATTGATGAAAACACAGGCTTTCACGCTCTTCTTAAAAAAGGGATGATTTCTTTTCTGCGTCCCTTGGATCTCGTAGAAAGTTTGGTTTTACAGCGAGGCCTTCGTTGGGATGAACATCCATATGTAGACGTTGTTTCTCCGCTCTTTGGAGGTCAACAATCAGCTTCCGGCCTTACTGCCCTACTTGAGGTAATTTTTACAGTTGTGAATTTCTTCGTGATGGTGTATAACATGTGTATTGTTGCAGGTCCTGCTCCTCGTCAGCGATAATTTGTTAACAGAACAAATTAAGCGATTTGACCATTCCATGTTCCAGTTACAAAGCGCGGATCAAATTGCTCGGGATATTGCTAACGAACTCCTCGAGAACAAGTCGCTTGACTTACTAAACGCCATGCACATAGCATTGTCTTCCGTCGATGTTTGCATGGCTTTGTCTGTTCTCTTGCAGCAGCTCAGTGTCGGCATGAATGGAGGCAATGCGAAATCAAGTGACATTTTCTTGAGCAGCAAAAGTTCTCTTCGGTTGCTTTTCAATGGAGCCCTTGGCTTAGGTGCACTAGCCGAATCGTCCCGTCAGATGGCTGATTTGAGGTACGCATCTCTTCTACATCGAAGCATATGTTATTCGAGACGTCATCTTTTTTGTTTTATTTCATTTTTGTGTTTTTCATGTAAAGGTTGGGCTTGTGTCGAGATGTACTGATCGTGCAGCAATTGCTGATATTGACCCAGGAAGAACTCCAACTGAGTTCCGAGGATGCAGAAACGATCCGCTCTGAATTTCTTCCTCGCAGCGTCCCCCTCGCGCACGCTTACTACGCCTTGTCGTGGTTGTGTCACTGTCCTGCCCAAACGGTTTCTAATTCTCTCGTTGAACAAAATATTCGTGCAATGACTCTGTTAGGATTTAAAAAATCGCAAGAGTCATATGGTAAGGCGATAGTCTGTGCCATTCCATTGATCAGTATAAATAACATTGTTCCTTTTTTTAGCGGCTTTGCCATGCAAGAGTTTGGTGGAACTATTTCTTTCTTTGGATGGAGGCAGGGCTGTCCGAGAAATGGTTCTTCAGGAAGAAGAGGCATCAGAATGGACATCGTCTTGGCTGGAAGTTTTCCCCCACTTTATGAAAGCTATCGGCCAGCTGCTTTGGCCCATCGGAAATCATGTGACTTTTATGGAATTTCTGATGGAACGATTCCAGCCCTTGGCCGTGCAGGGATATGTTCGCTTGCAACAGAGCTGGTGTGTAAAATCTTATCTATTGGACATCACTTGAGATTTGTCTAATATTTATCTAAAATTTCTTTAAGGTGTGAATGGAATACTTGTTCTCGTAAATTTCTCATGGCCGTAGCCCTGATGGCTACTGGTGAGGGAGACAAGGCCAGTCGATGGATGCTTGAAGCTGCTGAAGGAATAGTCAAGGAACAGCTTCTCCAATCCGTTGTCTTAAAAAGCGTGGATGAAAGTGGTGATGCCGGAAGTCAGTCAGACCCAGTGATACGCTTTCACCTCGTTTGCGTCCAGTTGCTAGAACAAGCTGGACTGAGCAGTGCCGCACTGCGCGTTGCACTGGTTGCACTAAACGGTAGCAAAAAGGAAGACCCGCTGCTACCTACAATATGGTCTGTTGTCGCCAAACTTCATTTGAACTTGGGCCATTATCAGGTATAAGAGAACACTCCTACAACTAAATGACATTGTACTAAACCGTATTGCAACAGGAAGCATATGAAGCCATTGTTAATAATCCGGATAGCAGCCAACGACCAGAAACGCTTGGACGTTTGGTCAATATTTTGTTAGAGCGCAAACAGATGGATACTCTTTTAACCTTTCCTTACGCCGGATTGGAGTCAGAGTTGGAAAAAATAGTAGAAAGACGGGCTCGGTCTTCGGACGTCCTATCTATGACGCTTTACTATTCGTTCCTCTATGCCTTTCACGTCAGACAGGGTAAAATGCGCAAAGCTGCCGCCGTGATGCACGAACAGGTGAAGTGCACTATCTAAAACTTGCTTTTGGTGATGAAAACTAATATCATCTGATGACAGGCACTTCGTTATGGATGTGAGGGTGAATCTGCAAAGATGGTCAAATGTCTTTTGGCATGTCTCAACGCCCTGCGCTTAGTCTCAAGGCAGGAAGCTTGGCTTGTGAAACCAGTGACAGCTTCATCTACTCGGAAGAATTCATCAGAATCCCTCAAGCATACTGTGGACGTAATCGAATATGCTGATATCGAAAAGGAATATGAACTTAGCTACGCCTGTATTAACCTTGGACAGCCAATCACATCGCTTTCTGCCTCTGATGTGGTAGCTCTTTTGATTTCGCGTAACCGCTATGAATCCGCACTGCGCATTGCCAAGATTTTTGACGTTAAAGGTATACTATCTCTTTTTTATGAGGCTTGATGTGTCTTTTTTTTTTTCATCATTCTGATCGTTAATAGATACTTCACCTGTCGTGGAACACCTTGCTGCCAATTGCGTGGCGTTATCGAGAGAACAGGCCGACGAAGATGAAGCTTGGGTTTGGTTATCCCTGAATCAGTCCTCTGGAGTTGGTAAGGCTTCTGAACAGGCCTGGCGATTACTGGAAAAGATTATACCGAAAGCAGAAGGAGGTGATAAAGAAACACGCTGCCATCGAGCGGCTGCCCGAAAAATTCTTAGCTTGGATTGCACTCTGCCCTATTGGCTGGCCGCCAGCTACAAGTTGAGGAATCCCGGTGAACTCATCAGCCTCTATCATCAGGCAGGACTTCTGGAAGATGCAGCTCAGGTATCTTAGTGTCCGTTTCTGATTACATCAGTCTTAAATTTTAAAAATAACTTTTATACTTGACAAAATCTATCAGGTGGCTCTCGAATTAGTGGATGCTATGCTAGGCAAAGGTAAGGAATACTTTGGGTTCACCAGCAATCCGCTTCAGATCAACGCACCTGCTGTTTGGCTGCCCTACACCGTCATAGATCGTTTAATTATGGAATTAGAAGCCAATTCAAACGATTCTAACTACAAAATGGTAAATATTCCCTTTGTAACTGGTATTTTTCATGCTTCAGTTTTTATCTGTATTTCTAGTTGCTGAACGAAATGAAGGATAAATTGGAGACGTACTTCCATACCGCTGAACGTGTCAGTCGCTCTATTCTCGAATTATCCGTGTCTTAGCTCGTCTATTTTATGAACACCTCCTTATTTTCATTTAAGTGTCTAATGAAATATTGAGAATTCCCATGAATCCAAGAAAATAAAAAAACAAAACAAATTAAGTAAAATGTTTGGAACGCAAGAAAATAAGATTGCTGGGATTCGTGTAATTGTGTAATCTGTTCAACGAGAAAGTAACTAGCAAGCAGAACTAAAAAAAGACGAGCTAGGTTTCGTACATCCCGTGAAATAGTTAAACTTGTAATACCTTTTTGTCCCGAAGTATTTATAGGTAAGATAGAGTCGACTATAATTGGCCTAACTTTATTAAACCACTAACTACTGGTATTCTCCGCCCTAATTTTCCCCGTTTAGGAACGTGTCCATAGAACAGAATGTGGCCGCCGTAGTAAACACACATTCACCTGTATGAATGCGGTATAACGTCCAAAAATGCGCTCATTGTGTTCGAGAAATTTAAGGGGAAAAAAGGTAATGATCAAGTTTGCTATTGGTAGTGTAATTTTTTTCTGTTTAACAAATTTTCATATGAAGAACACTAACTGTAATCTAACCGTTAGAATTCAAGAGAAAGTTGGAGGTTGAGTATAGGTATCCGTTAATGACCCGGAAGACCTTGTTTCTTTGGCCTTTCTTCGGAGAGGGGTCAAGCTTGAGGTCGAAACTCTTTACGGTTTGGGAACAAAGTACCGTTTGAGCGTGTAGAAATCGATGAAACTAAATAGGTCAAGAAGCCTCCATTTCTGGTCAAAAGGAGAAACTCTAAGCCTATGAGATTCTACAAATAAATAGTTCTAAATTTTTTTTGGTTTCCGGACAAATCTTTCGAGGTATAAAAGGTAGGAGATGGTACCAGTCATGTACGCATAATTCATTCGACCAAGGAAGAACTCGGTTGCTTCTTGTTGTTCTTCAACGCATTCAACTAGTAAGAAGTTTCCATCTAGATTTCGGTGAGTGCCAAAAGGCGAGCAACATCTTTTTGCCAATTGCGGAAAAAATTTTTTTTTTTTCATCCGTGTTTACCAGTGTTTAATGGAAAGCTCTTTTTAGGTAAGATGATGAAAATGATTATTGCACTGGCTGTCCTTGTAGCTGTCCTCAGCATGGAGATCTTGGCCGCTAGTTTGAACAATCAGCAAGTTCATGAAGAAACACCAGCAGAAGAGCGCACTCTTGGCCTAGTGGCGTTATTTGCTATTTGGCCTGCCATTAAAGGCTTTTTCAAAAGCATTTTCGCTCCCGCTGCTGTTACCTACTAGATGATGTTGCGAGAAAAATCTCAACTTGCACTTTTTCATCGAGTAATATGCATTACTTTTCCTGTGTAAATAACGTGTCACATCCGAGTTAAGGTGTTGATTCACGGATGTTTCGGGTACCGTCACTGCCATTCAGTGTGCTGAGCGCAAATACAATGAGCAATTTTCTACAAATTAATGTTTTACATCTCCGGATTTAAGTTTTTTTTTTAAATAGTGTGAACTAGTTGATCAATACCAGCATATGTGATGCCTTTGTGATTCAGCTCACGCACGAATACGCTGCAAATCCACTTTCCCGATAGAAATTCTGTCTAGATGGGCTCATGTGTACATCACCGATGCCGATTTTTACGATATTTCTCTCAATAGATAGCATAGTAGCACTGCAGCACAGGTTTGAGGAGAGTTCTGAAATGTTTTATCCGTTTTGTAGGTTGTCATGCTGCCGCTCTCGAACTAGTGTTTTTGTAAACCTGGGATAACGACGGACTGGAGGAAACGTTTCTGCGAGGTTTAGTTTTGGAAATACCATTTGCCGGTAATCATTAAAAATCACACGGTATTATGAAAATGGAACACTAATTTAGCTTAAGTTATTGGCTATCTCGTGAAACCCACGGTCCACGGATCGCCAAATTATCCCCTAAATTTTCATCCCCCCAGGGAGCACCATTATTATTTTTTTTTATTTTTTGCTGGAAATAATCATCAACATATATATACCCATCCCTCAATCAATCATCATCATATAGCGTCATCTAACGATATCAAAAGGAGAAATTTGAATCACTATTGAATATTGATACTAATTTTTCTATCGATTTCTTGTGTTCCAATAGGCAAGCAGACGAATTTGTGTCAGTTGAAGCTTGAAGCATGCTTGTTTGCTTGAAGAGGAAACACGAAAGATAAAGAGTGATCGACAGTCTACACGTGTTAAACAGGAGCAGGCAGGAGCTAATAAATGTTCGCTTTCCGTTTTAATCATTCTTTTGGCTACTCGTTAAGCCACAGACATTTGCCATTTTTGTACCAACCTGAGGGACACTCTTTTTGAAAACACGATTGTTTGAAGGTTGTTTTCACTAGACATAGTCATCTGAATGGTAGGCTACAGATTACAGTACAGTATAAATTTTCATATTATTTCTTTTAGTTTTTATTTGATGCCAGACAATGTTTTCATATCTTTAGGTGCAGTTTCTATCAACAGACCTATGGTGTGCAAAAATAGACAGCGAAACAGGTAAGCAATGTTCGTGAAGATGGGCTATGTGAGGTCCAAATAGAAACGGAGTGCACATTGTTTAAAGGCTTAGAGACTCTGCAAAAGGTATTACTGCGCCATGGTGACAGCATAGACAAGATTGCAGAAGGATTGCGTTACGTCGCAAAATCTTCGCTTCATATTCCTTCCACTACTACTGATACTGAACGCCCGTCTCTACCGAGTCCAGGTCCATGGTTTGACTGAAAACGGTATGTTAGTTTCTTTCAATTGAGTGCGAAACATTGATCTTAATGACTGGTGTAAAATTACAGGACGAATAATGTTGCATAACTTCTTGTCGACCTCGAATTGTTTAAGGTGGTTAAAGCAAGTTTGACTTTCCACCATGCCTCCATCAACGTGCATATTCGCCAAACTTTATCGTTGTGTCAGACTGTAGGGATGGACAGTAAGATAGAGAGGGATGGAGTAAGATTCATCTGAACGATTCCGAAATTGTTCGTCACGTGCGCCTTCACGGCCGTGTAGTAGAACCAGAAGGTAATTGCATTTAGGTGTTTTTTGCGTTGTGGCATTTCAGTAAGATCTTTACTGCTTTCGCAATTTTTCCTAATAGGCTCCCATAAAGATGAAGTAAGAGCCTTAGGTCACGAGCTGGGTCTCCCCACAGAATTACTGGAACGTCGCCCGTTTCCTGGTGGCGGTTTTTCAATTCGAATCACATACGCCGAAGAATCGTTCATGGAAGCCGATTTCGGTGAGACGCAAATGCTCACCCGTTTGTTGGTCGATTATGGCAACATAGCAGCCAAGGAACATGCCTTGCAAAGTCGGATTGAAATCGCCACGTCGGAAGAAGGGCGCCTTCTTCTGGAAGAAATGTCTAATCTCCACCAGTTTGTTGCCAGTGCCACGCTACTGCCTATTCGCACTGTCAGTGTTCAGGTACAAGAGATTCGCAATGATGCATGATTTCGCATGATTTCGTAATGATGCCGCGATCGTTACCAGCTCTAGGTGCCACCGTATCTATGCCAAAGTATTTTGTTTTCTCTTGTCTGGATCTTTTGATGGCCGGTGGTATGTCATTGATGCTTGTCTTATCGAAATAATTTTTACATTTTTTATTGAAAGGTTCGGATGTATTACAACTTTTAAGATGCCTAAAACCTGTTATCTTACCTGCAGTGACCACTGACCAGTAACGTTTAAATTGGCGCCAACACTAGGTTGTATAATAACATGTAAACTTATCCAATTACTAAGATTATGGAATTTTTTTTACACTAGTGTGGTCTAGACTTTGCAAAACACCTTCAAGAATGGGGCTTTACACCTTGCACAGCTGAAAGAAAGAATAAAAATGAGATGGAAAAAGTTGTAAGTGCCAAACGAAACAAGGGAAGTTGGAAGTATTCTGTGTTAAACTAAAGCTTTTCTTTTCCTTTCATATCAAAGTTTTATAATCTTATGGTTTTGTAACTTGACCTTGAGCTACAAAATAAAATAAAAAATTTGTCTATTTAGGCAATGACACTTACGTGCAGTGTCCTTCAGTATAAGAAGGCTTTGAAGAGATGGAATTCTTATGCAAAAAAAGGAATGGCAAACCGGGCAAACTGCGAAAAAGCACGGAGAGTAGAAGTTGATATGGAACGAGTACTCCAGTGGTCCAAACTTTACGAGTTATTCGTAATTGTAGCCTACAAAAAACTGGATTCGCTACACGATTTGCAACCGATAAAAACGCCATAGAAAAAAAAAAACGGTACCTGTAGTGAATAGCAACAAACAGCGCATCACAGCCCCAGGATACTGGTAAGTTCTATTTGATTTTCTACATACTGCTTCAGTAAAGTTAGAAGGAGAAACGCTACCGACAGACCATAGCTGAAAGCTTTAAGTTTTAACATGGATGGAATAATGCTTGCTGAAATCGTTTGTCATGTACGTATAGGGTTTAGTACAGTAACTGCTAGATATTCGATGGAGAACATTCTTAAGATCTTTGAAATTTCGACGCTCTGTCTGATATTTAATCACCGGTTATATTTATAACATTTTTTGTTGGAAAAACCGAGCTTTAATGCTGTTGGATTTCAGGTTTTCAGAAAAAAGCTATGAGATAGCCGTAATATCATGCGTGTTCTTCCGGTCATCCCATTAGCTTTTTAAAAATGTATTTTCAACGAGATATCATGCAAATCCTGCCACACCGTTTGGGACTGCTTGTGTTTTGGGCTGGATGTAGATTTCCCAAGTAAAGTTTTAAAAATTTCTTAGGTTTGCTACTAGTACAGTTTTTCAGCCACATTGATTTTGTTCCGTTGCAATCGAAGGAATCGACCTGAAAATTGCTCATCTCTTCTCAGAGAGCAGCGTAATTTGCTGAAAGACGTTTGATTCACTTCTCCCTCCCTATGTTTTGGTTCTTCCGCTTTTCCGAAATACGTCATCCCTTTCATCTGAAGTAGGAAATATCTTACGTGTTCTTTCGCCTTATACCTTTTGATCTATTTGACACTTTTCTTGTCTAATTTAGCGTCTTCTTGTACTTTCCTTTGTTATTATTCGTTTGGTTGTGTTGACCCGATGAAGAAATTTCTAAGTCATCCTTTTTCTTGTGTCGTTATATCGTCGTGAATTTGTCATAGACACAAACAGCCCACAGGCATACACCGAACCTATTATGTGTATGTATACCATTTCTCCTGCTTTTGAATCATATTATACAGCCACAAATTGATTTTCTGGGTTACATATATTTATTTAATCTTCTTATTTTTTATGGGTAAAAGCTTTTGTCCACTAAAATCCAGAAGCATTAGAAGAGGAAGAGGTAATTTAACTTGTCAGAAATAATTAATAACACTTAGCATTGATCGAATACAAAACAAAAACTTGCTGGAACCCTCAGACTCCTACATCTCAATTTGGACACTTAAAAATTAAGCCCGACAATGCAATCACGAGCAGGAAGCAGGACGACTAGACCTGATCGCCTGAAGCTGAAGGGCCAGAAAAAAGTGGGACCCCGGACTGCGGACTGGACAAACTGCGGAATTGTTTGTGATTATACATGTGATAGTGACGTGAGCAGTGAAACCTGTATTTGAAAGTTTCTTTTAAATATGTTATATTACAGTGGATTCTAGAACTAATTACAATCAAGTGTTGTATTCTTTCGTAGTTTTGGGAAGTGACGCACACCAAACAGTTTATTTTTTGTGTGATGGGTAATCTTCTAAGCCATGCAAGCTGCCAAGCCCAAACAGTCACAGCAGATTAACCTGTCAACAAATTTTGATCTTAGCATTCCGTCATGCTAATCTGTTGCTCATTGAGAAGTATTTACTTTGTACTTTGGCCATTAGTACACCAACTGGCATGATTCTGGCTTTAGATCTTTCGTGATACTTACAACAAAGGATGCTAACTGCGAGGAAGGTCACCAACGATGTGAACTCTTAGGATCAAAACATCACTGTCTCATTCTACTACCCTTTGCCTAGTAATCAGATTCAGTTTTTATCGGAAAAGTGCATCATGTTCCTATTTGTTTTGTTATCAGCGAGAAAACACCACCAACCAGCACACATAGACATGGACATCAAAAGCAATCCCTTGGTACTAACATCAACAATCTTATATTTCTCGTGTAGTGATTCATTTTATTAACATTTATTATTTAGAACTATGCCATCTTCTTCTTCCCCGTCGAAAAATTCAAAATCAAAATTTGAAGTTTTGCCCGTCATCATCTCGCCTGTCGCCCCGTCATCGCCTCGCCCGTCGCCCCGTCATCGCCTCGCCCGTCGCCCCGTCATCGCATCGCCCGTCGCCCCGTCATCGCCTCACCCGTCGCCCCGTCATCACCTCGTCCGCCGGCTCGTCTTCGCCTCGTGGTCGCCTCGACGTCGCCGTCATCATCATGGTATCGTTGTATTGTGTCATGTGTGTTGTAAATTAACCCGTTGGCTGCCACGCCCTTGCATCCCCTTTTTTTTTAGCTGGTTAGGGACGGGCCACGCTGTCCTGCCTCATGGTCACTGCCATGGGGTGGGGCAGTCGCAACCGCCCAAGATTGGCTTTCGGGCCGGCCTTCGGGCCATGTAGGCAATGCACCATAGGGAAATCCCTTGTTCGGCTCGATGATGAAGACCAGGGGTGTGCATTCCCGAAATGGTCTCGTCATCGTGCCAGCCCGGACTCTAAGTCCCCCTTTGTCGCTATCCTTACGATAGCGACTGTAGCGACTGTAGTTTAGAGGCGTGGCAGCCAACGGGTTAATTTTAAGTGTATGTGTTGTATGTTGTATTGTGAAATGTAAAAAAGTGGTGGAATTGTGGGTGGTTGGTGGGACAATAAAAATCGTTTTAATTACATTATCTTCTTTTTTAATTATTTACATATATAGTTTAATATGCTGGATGCAATGGGATTCGAACCTGAAGTAAACAGTGTTGCAGCCTCACGCTCTACCACTGAGCTATCACAGTTACTACGTCAAATACTAAGTCTTCAACACATTAAGGTAGCTGTGCAAGGTAGTCAATAGACTACCTAATATCATTGGGGGGGATAATAGGGGGGGTTGCCAGAAAGCTATCGCACTCGCCTACCAACTCGAAGACTCCTGGTTCGAATCCCGATGTCCTGGGCTTCCAGTTCCACTCTTCCACGTCTGCCAGTCGAGTCGAGAAATCTTCCCCGTTACGAAGTAACGGGATGGATATTTTGACAAATACTAATACCATATTTAATGACAAATTTTAATAAAGAATCTTTTACTTACTATCCTTGTTGCGCAATTGTTTTCTTGTACTTTTAACCATTGATTGTCTCGAATACAGCCTTTAGAAAACATGAACATATTGCCCACTCTTTAGTAAGTGTTGACACAATTTCAATATCTATTTTCAATGAACTACAACTCTTGATAATTCGACTCTTTTAGGGGTTTGAACCCTAAACCTTCGGCGCACCGTGCCAATGCTCTACCACTGAGCCATGAGTCATGTTTCAAATTTGTCTATATTTTCGTCTTAATTGAGTGCAGTAAGTTTGGACTTAGAATAATTTTTGTATCATCATTCAAGATGGTTTTATAGTAACATGTTCCAAGTAAATCTAAGTAATATAAATGCGACGAGTTTATAATACACGTTTGCATTTAGTACTTAAAACCTGTGGCGAGGTTTGAACCCGAAACCTTTAGATCCACTTACCAATGCTCTACCACAGAGCTATGATTCTTGTATCATATTGCTCAGATTAACGAATATTTTTGCGAGCCTATACAAATTGCCTTTAGAATATATTCTTTTCGGGGCTTCTAATATTTGTACAAAGTAACACATTACTCGTGGCTCAATGGTAGAGCATTGGTGGTACATGTCAGCAGTTGGGGGATCGATACCCGAAAGAGTTAGAATGAAAATTGTCGCAACCATTAAAATAAATCTGATCAACTGGCACACACAAAAATTGTAAAGAAATGCACATACAAAAAAGTTTTGCAACTTTTGAAAGGCAAATTAATGAAAATAGATGGTTCATCTTCAACTGTAAGTTCCAGAATCCAGAAATAGGTTTCTGGTCTCTGCTGTGTGTGATATAACGGCCTGATAATCAATTTTTAGAAAAGTGAACTGTGAACTGAACGATTTCAGCTCAGTGAGATTACCTTTATTGAAGATATGAGCGCTTCTTGAGCAGCCACCAAGGCTGGTTTAGCTCTAACTAGATCTTATTCGCATTCACATTATCTGTGAGCTACTTTAATAGCCATAGTGTCAACGCGTTTCTCTTCGACATCAGCTAGCAACTTTTCTTTGCTGACTTTTTCAGTTTCGATGCAAGTTGATGAGACGATCAGCTTTTTCAGTTTTCATTTTTCAACTTCTTCAAATCATCAACTTGCAAAGCAGCCACCCTCATATGATCCAACTCATTTTCCAGTCAACCAATAACCAATTTTGGCCTGCGACAAAGAAGTTTTCCGTTCAAGAAGACGGACAAACAATTGCAAACGTTCCAAAGATGATATCGGTGTTGTGTACCTCTGTTTGCAGTATAGAACGACAAGTGTCACTGAAACTCGAGTGAACAACGTCATGAATTCAGAAACGGAATCGACGAATCCATCCGGCAACTACGACAAGAAATTCAGCCGATTAGGTATGCCTTATTCAAGTAAGAGGAAATACAATTCACACTCACCGGCAACGTAATGCTAGAGAGAGATTTTTGGGATAGTGAAAGCAGAGCTTCGTGTGGCCCTCGTAAAAAGCAACTGATGGCCAATAAAGCGACCGCTGCGTCCTTGAACGCATGTTGAGCCGACGGGCGAAAGAATGATGTGCAAAGGACGTCAAGATCTTCAACATTCAAGTGGACAATACCAGCTCGGGAGACTGGCGACGGAGTGGCTCATTTCAAATGAGAAATTTCGTTATCTTGAAATTACGGCTTACATTTCTGGCTGAAATTTTTCAAACCCTCTTGCGTATCGTAAAGCTGCAAATGGCTTATCTTTATGCCCTCTCCTTGTCTACGTATTTTCAAAAACCTTCATGTGAACGAACATGCCTATTTTATGAATTTTTTACCTACTTGTAGTGTAGGCCTCCATGAAATCATTCGTTTTGACCTGACGTTGCAGAAATTGGTTACCCAAATATAGTAGTCCGCAGAGCTTCTTCATGAGTATGCAAGGAGTAGCAACAACATAGTCTCCAAGTTTTAGGTCAATCTCGGACCCGGCCGCCGACCAAGTCTGGCACTCTGCACTCAGACAGGACAATATTTCAAACCGGAATGTAATGGGTAATGGCACCACCATTTCTGTAACGTGACACGTGGTAGTTTAATTAGTTGTACAGCCGTGACAACTCCAGAGATACTTCATGGCTTCATGAAATGCTGATGCATTTAAACATGGAGAAATGTAAAAATAAAATTCACATAATCATTCGGTGTACAAACTTGTGCTCTCTGTGTAGTACCTCGGGTTGTATTATGGTATTCCATCTTGTGTAGGGATAGTATTCCGGAGCTGGAGCAGTGCAGTACATGGCAGCATTCGGGGTGTAGTATTTTGGTGCCTTAGTATAAGATCTACTCGTAGCATACGTAGAAGAATAGTTAAATGAAGCCTCGTAAAGTATCCTGTTGCCGAATACCATCTCAGAACTTCGCTCCGCCTTCACCTCGCTCATCGAAGCCTCGACCGTCGCTTCATGGTTGCCCAGTCTTCGCTTCGTTTTTGCGGCATCGTTGTATTTTGTAACGTGTAGAAATGTTGTAATAGTTGTCCACAAGAAGACACCTCACCCCTTAGCAGGAGAAGTATAAAAATAGGAGATAAATATAGCAATATAGCATTAGCACATAACAGTCAATTAAGAAACAATGAGTACTGGAACAATCATGCTGCCACGACACATTCTCATTTGGATTTTTAAAATACCAAATTCAGCTTACCCTTTGTCTCTGATGCTTGCTTATCTAGGGAAACTGGCGACAGACTGGCGCATTTCAAATAGTAATCGCATTTGAGGGGTCAATGCTTCTTTCACTGCTGGTAAAAGTCAGGATTTTGTTATCGCCCAGCGATGTGTTGAGCCATTTGGTCCAACTAATCCGCAAAATGTAATGGATTTTGTACCATTTCGTAACCGGTTAAAAAAGAAACCTTGTACCCAGGATCGATGTCGCCGTCGAGGACGAACCATTTAAGTCCGGCGTGGAGTTTGTTGGCACTTTGTGTGGCTTGTTCTCGAAAAAAAGGCGACAAACGTGTATCTGGCCTTTCTCTTGTCGTTGGATTGACAAAGCCTAAAAGCTCATCAGATGTCACCGCCTCACAAGCTTCTGCCAAACTTGAGTTTTGCCTGTGCCTGCACTTCCCAGCACAAAAACTGAATGACGAAATTGAAAAGTTCACGTAACTGGAAATTCGAGTCACGAAAATATCCTCTGGCTGCAAATCGAGGGCTGCTTGTCGGATGGTCATTTCGATTGCAGCATCGGCGATTCGATTGACTTCAACCGAGGGCGAAAAGATCGCCCAGCAAAACCAAAAAGACAGGTGCATCATCAGACAGCAAACGGGGTAAATTGGGCATCGAGAAGAGCGACTGCCAAGAAATAATGCAGGGCTCATATTAAACAAATTCAAGTTGAGGTCATTGATTGACGGCAAATACCTAGCAGTAACTGTTCTTCGCTTAGGCTGTTGATCGAGTTATTGTACATTTGTAGGCTCCAGCCAAACAAGGACAGACTTGATGGCTCTCAATCCCCAATCAATGTGATCCACACAGTGAGTAGTAGAGGGTATCTAACCTCTGACCAAGACTGAGCAAGACCGACAGATGCTCATCCCATTGTTAGACGTAAACTCTGAATCAATGTGAGGTTGAACGTCAGAACCGTCAAAATTGTCACTACAAGTTGTGGGGTATTGCCAAGATATTCATACCTTATCATTCACAATCAATTGATTTACATGATGCTAACCAAATTTAAGCTTTGTCAGATGGATTATTGACTGCAGATAACACGTCAGCATTTCAGTCTGCAGCTTCCAAATGATGTGTGGAGTATGCACTAATTCATGTTGTTTGTAGATTAAGTGCATACCTTTCAAGCTTCTGTCCAGCAGCAAGTTGAAACTCCTGAAATTGAAGTAATAGTTTTGAAAGGGTGACATGATCAATAAACAATATAACAATTACCTTTAGAATAATTTGGACATGAATCTGGAGGCTGATTAATTAATTATAAGCTGCCTTCACACTGAAGAGTCATCAAGCTTGTTACAACTTCTTCACGAAGTGAATGTTTCTGTCAGCCATCACCTCAGCGGCATGAAGCATTGCCCCATGCTAAAGGCTGCTAAAGGATTAGAAAAAGAGGTCGTTAGCTTATTAAGGCAGAATGTAGCAAACGTTAGTCAGAGGAAGAAATTTGAATAAATGTTGTGATTAATCCGTGATTTCATTCGACGGTTTTTTATTGATGAATGATGTTACTACACACGACGTTTCCTCAGTGTGAAACTGTGAATCCCAAGTCCAACGTGCAACGTGGCACGCTCGCACGCACGTCCTTATCTTGATTCTCGAATCTAGTCCGTCTTCGATTTCTTATTTGTAACAGTAGGTGGCACTACCGCTAAAGATGAAGCCATCTAGTGAGGAACGAAATGCAACCCATCGCGAACATCTTTTCCTTCCACCGTTCCACCTTAACAGAAAAAGAAAAAGAAAATAACAATAACTAAGAAAAATGACACAATTGTTATTTCTGACGTGGTTAAAATTCCGTTGGTGTGGTGTGTTGTTGTACTTGACAGTTGAGTCTTGAAAACAAATGCTAGCAGACGACGAGAAATACAAGGGACGTTGTCAAGGAGACGACTTTTAGATAACCAACATTCGCAGCTCAATCTCAACTCTGGTCTACCCATTCCGTCTATCCATCCGCCGCCTATCCATAGCATTAACAAATGTAAAAAGGTTTTTGCGGGTTTCGAATTGGGTCATGGCTCGATGATAAGCTGCCTGCATCCATGAACCTAGGGGCCACGGGGAGTCTTACGAACAACCTACGAGCTACCAATTCTCTGCCAAGTTACGGGTTCGATCTTTATGTGTAGTGAACGGTACTACTAGATCGAGCATCGTCTGTAAGGTGTCTAGTTGTTGTGCTGGTGTCATACGTGTAGTTTTGTTATTGTAGTGTGGTAGTGTCGTGTAATTATAGATGGCCTTTTTTATAGGCGGCTTCTTTGAAGCATATCTTGCGCTGGAACAGTTGAAGCATATCTTGAGCGTTGAGTTGATGATGCGATGAATCTTGAGTGATGACACATACATCATACATGAGGAACACTGAGGGGAGGGAGGAGGGGAGGGAGGACGGGAGGGAGGACGGACGGGAGGAAGAGCGGGAGGACGGGAAACTTGGAGGTGGCGGGAATCGAACCTGGGGAAACTAGCATACAAGGGAGTGGCGATAACCACTGTGCCAGGACCGCACATCCCAACCAAAACTTTCTTCGGCGGTCATCTGGTTAAATACCTTATGTATAGCACCTGTAATAAAAATAGCATGGCACAGTGCTATAGTGCGCAACTCCCATGCCAATATACGAAGGTTCGAATCTTGATGCATTTCAGTGTCTTTTAAATCTAGATTACTTTACGTTGCTTTAACGACAGGAATTTGACTTTTCGAATGCAACACAAATGAGACAAAAAGTTCCATTAATTAAAATCTTACCACTTCCTTCACGACGGTAGTCAACAATAACGCTAGAAAGACTCATTTGTCTTGCAATTGAGACTTACGCTTACGCTGAAACTTTCCAAACCCTCTTGCGTGTCGTAAAGCCGTAAATTGCTCACCATTAGGTTGTCTCTTTCCCTATATATTTTTAAAAACTTTAATGTGAACAAACACGATTAATTTTTTTAAATTTTTTACCCATTTGTAAGCCTCGATGATATTATTCATTTTGACCTGACGTTGCAGAAATTGCTACCCCAAACGGATTACAGGTAGGTTGTTCTCGAGAATACTTTCAATTACTTTTTGCGTTTCACTTTCAACAACGCTTTTTAGAAAAACGACAAAAATGGTGGACACAGGCAAAGGAATACAATTGAAACATGGAAAATAAAAAATTTAAATACACATGATCAAAATACGGAAGATATTGAATAAACGATTAAGTAGGGAATTGTAAATGTAATATACAAGTTGTGAAAATACCTTTAGGCCTCCGGAATTCGGTATACAAACTTATGCTCTCTGTGAAGTACGTAGCATCTCGTGTTGTATTATCGTATTCTACCGTGTGTAACGATAGTATTTCGGAGCTGGAGCAGTGCAGTACAAGGCAGCACTTGCAGTGTAGTATTTTGGTGCCTTAGCTTAAGATCTTGTGGCACGCGTAGTGGTAAACGAAATTGAAGCCTCAACAATGTAGCCTCTTGCCGAATGGCATCTCAGAACAATCATACTGTCAGTCTGCCACAAAACATTTTAATTTGGATTTTCAAATTACCTAGTTCAGCTCGTCCTTTGTCTCTGATGCTTATCTGTGTAGAACACATTTGTAACTACGTGGTGATCAGGAATGCAGATGAACACCTCTTATATTATGCTACTCAGGCTCCACAATAGATGCAGTAATAAAACAGGACAACTGTAGGCCTGAACAGGTGTCCTATAACTACCACCACCAATCTAGATTTCTAGAGAAAAGAAAAAGAAAATGGAGAAATGAAAAAAGAAAAGAAAAAATAATAAAGAAAACAAAAATGGCCGGTTAGAACCATTAGCATTAAATATCATAACTAGGACAAACATTTACCATAGTTTTTGAGCAAGGCATCCAATTAACTGTTTGGTTATCAAGTATTATCATTCACATCCCTGCCATTACTAAAGCAGACGTTAGCTGGTGTTAGAACCTACTGCTCCGGAAGCTGCTACCAATCCTACATAGACAACCAAATGGAGGTTTATTTAGTGATCATCATAAAATCGCAGATTGAAACGGATTGAAATATCGGACTGTCACCTAAATGACATTTTGTGCGAAAAAAAACTCTGTATCATGTAAATAAATCAATTTGAAATGTTTTCCTTTAAAACTTACAAAGAAATAAGATCTTTCACAATAGCACATTGAGATTGAATTACCCAATGGAAAGCAAGAGTTCACGAACTTATTATACCACACGGATATTATTCGTTCCGACTCCGAGCAATACCCTAGCTATATCACGCAGCAAAAATAAAGACGCAGAAGCATTAAAAATCTTGCCCAATCTACCTATAACTAGAAGAAAAATTAAAATTATATGTAGGGTGGGAGGCAAAGTCCCGATTTTCGCTTAATCGCCGAAAAAAAATGGTGGCAATGAAGAAATAGACAAGTTTAAAACAGATGAACGGTTTGCATGACGCATCCTACCAAAAAATAATAAACCTTATATAACAAGGATGAAAGACAAGCATTAGCTATTTTCAAGGGTGAAGAAAAGATTTTTTTGGAATGGCAATAAAAGCTTACCTAAACTATCCCACAATTATTGCCCAAACATGCTGTTATGCTTGTTTATAAAATGTATATCAACATACATACTTCCATGTGAATGTACGATCACCATAAGTGAGTTGTAACATTGGCCTATTGGTGGTAACATTCTTCCCTTGGTTGATGCAATATGCACAAGGTCTTCATTTCCTGGCATTAACAAAAAAAAAAGAAAAAAAAGGGGACTATTGAAATATAATGTGGTCTAAGAAAGACGGCATAAGTTCACCTAACAATAGTACATATGATCTGACATACTCAACAAGGAGTTCCAGGGATTTTCCATTTAAATGAAGTGGAGATGTATTAAATACTAATGCTGCGCTAGAGCCTGACAAATATTTCCGCCAAATTTTTTCTATTACAACACAGTAACAGGCATTATATATTTGCTCAATGTGAGCTGCTATGTTTCCAGTAGTTTCTCACCTTCTTTAGCACACTGTGTCCAAAGGAATGTAGTGTACCAACTGCGTCCAATGAGAAATCTGTTACCCATGCAATACAAATACCTGAAAATACCTTAGATAAGGTTTTTAAAAAACTGTAGAACTTTACAAACATCTTTAACAGACAAAAGGAGAAACATAACCATGCACTCTTACACTGAACCTGACTGAATACTGAAGACTGAACTATGCACTGCACTGCACACTGTAGTGGGTACGACCATTTATTTCATTTACCGCTAGAGGACACCAAACCTTGGCGGAAAATCGCAAGGGAATCGCGAAAGAAAATTGCCGATAGCTTTTTAAAAGCTAAGATTTAGCGTATAGCTAGGCTATAGCTAGTTAAGTTACAGACTGATAGCATACGGGTGAGGGGACAAAAAATGGCACTATATAAATCAAATAATTGCCATGATAATGTCTTTAAAGAGGTAAGAGCCATTTTGATAGATTTGATTAATCATTACTGAGGGTTTTCGAAATTTTAAAGTCCATGAAACGGCCCGAATCGTAGACGTTTCAACCAACGTTGAAATGGTTTTCCGCTAATGGACAGGACGTGTCAACATCTGCCTGTCTCATCGATTGAAGCATTGAATCAGCAGTGCTGCATCTATCAATGCGCACATTGCAATGTCAAGCGTGACATAAGTTCGAAATTTGAGTGTTTCTCCAGCGTCAAAATTTTAGCTAGAGGACTTGATTGATCTTAAGAACATGCATTGCAACTTGTCTTTCGCAAGAAAGGTTCCGCGTTACCCATTGGCTTCTACTCCGTCGACTGCGGGGGTATCATCTGGAGCTACGAAGACTGTGCCAAGGCTGAAACGTGTCTTTAGAACAGAACTGCTTGAATAGTTGAACTATATCCAACTATATCCAATAACAAAGCAGGGGAAATGCTACGCCAGTCTGCCGTCTGGCATTTGCAACGGAATAGTTAGTGATCAACGGTAGTTCTGATTGAGTTGGAATTTTCGAAGAGAGCGCAAATTTATGGGCCTCACTGGTTGACAGGCAGTGTATGCCAAAACGATATCCATAACTATCACACATGGGGAAATGCATCGCGCTTGCGCTTCTTTTTTTTGGCCAACCCCCAACAGTATCTAAGCACTGTATAAAATTCTGCACTTGTCCTGTTCGAGGTTAGGTAGACGAACGCGATGAGGCCGTGCCTATTGTATACGTCGACTATACGACGGGCATCCTTATCGCCTTACGCATTGCCAATCTGTTAGTATAGCTCTAACCTGCTAACCATCATGTCGCAGCATAGCGAAATGCAGTGACCACTAAGTGCAAATTGAGCTTTATTGAATGATTAATTGCGTGCGTAGACGAGTGTTTTCTTAGTAGATTTGTTCGATAGTGTATTCAAATTGCGTCGTTTAGCATCGTTTTGAAGTTGTGAAAAGTTTTCTGGTTCCAACGCGACCGTCCAAAATATTGAAACATGGCTTGCGTTAATATTTCTGGTCGGCTGTATCCAGTCGAAACGTGGAATATGACCGAGTTAGACGACTCATCTGAATGGACACCCATGCTGGACGTTCTCAACGGTGTCGGTACTGGCTCTAGTGGTATAGGCAGCGTCTGGAACATTGGAATTGGCTTCAACTTGTCGTCGTCAGCGCGTCCCGGATTCAAAACTGAAATCTACCGAGATATTGTGTGCATGTCCAGCCCAAAAAAGATCCTGGAACAATGGGAAATCGACAAGAATCTGGCGATGCTCATCAGCTACTCTGTTATTTTCGTCATTGGTGTTTTGGGGAACGTCACTGCTATGATGGTATGCAATAAATATAACCCCGTAACAAATGGCTGGATTATACGACTCGCAGAGTTCATACAGTTCTTAGGTCTTTCAAAGCCAAACATATGCAACTGACAATAACTCTGAACACAAAGATAAAATGTATTCATTCCCTCCTGTTTTGTGTGTCATCTTTAAGGGCATGATCGGCGACCGTAAATCACGCAACGCAACTACCCTCTTCCTGGTGTCCCTCTCAGCTGCCGACCTCCTGCTGCTGCTGGTTTGCGCTCCGGTATGAACAACATTTGCATATTGCGTATGCCTGCTACCATACCTTTATATTCAGCTATCTGTGTATTTATTTCCGTCGATGCGATACGTCTTGATCTTTTCCTGACCGTGACGATCCAGTTGGAGGTTCTCCAGTACTTTGTCATCCAGTGGGATGAGGCGGGCACCATCTGCAAGACGGCCAAATATGCCGAAGTTCTTTCAGCTGTCGCCTCGGTTCTCAACCTTACGGCCGTGTCATTGGAAAGGTAAGTCTTCTAGTTATCCCACCATATGATAAACCTGAAAACTGCGTAAGCCGACTATTGCGATTCCGGAGCACTGCAACAATGCGACGCTAACGAAGCTTTTTTCAAAGAAGAAGATGATAAGCTGTAGATTCGGGATTTTTTTGTGGTAAACAAAGGCACTAGTTTCACACATAAGAACTAGAGATCCCGATTTTCAGATTACAATTATTGTCTCTGAAAAATAATTGCTATCGTGTGAAACAAGTGATGGATTAGACAAGTTCATTGATTTGGGCGCATACTCAAAAAAATTCTATTAATGTTTTTCGTTTCAAATAATGTCTTCCCTGTCACCATTTGCGGTTACGTGAAGAACCTTGTTCAAGTGTTCCCTTCTAGTTGGTGTGGCTTCCTCCAAATTTTTATGTTCGGCTTTTTTTTTTGTTTGTTCTTGTTTGTTAGTTTGTATTTTTTGTTGCCTAGTGGCAGTCAGACATTGTACCCATTAAACCGTCAGAAACTAGGAACTATTTCAGAAAAGGGAAAAGCCAAAATTAGCTGGACCCTGCTGGCTTATCTCGTTAGGCCTTGCGTAATTTGCCAGTTCACTTTCCACGTTAAAGGCACGAAAAAAAAAGGGAAAAGCTTTTGAAAAACACCACCTTTACTATTCATCGTCTTGGTTTTAATAAGGCAAACATGTCTGCCGTCATCTTCAAACTTTAACAACAACTATATGGATACACCAAAATCATTGGTCGTGCGTAACATGATGCGTAGTAATAAAATAAAGTCCCTCAGGAGGAGTCAGTGAAACACGATGGAATGACAGTGATGGCGCCATGGGATATGTGACAAGTGGCATGATGTGAAAAAAAGGGAGGATCGTCGACGAGAAAAATGAATCTTCCACGATCGACCTATGGGTGACTGAAGGCCATGGTAATGGTGGTCATTAGCAGACAATCGCGCCTGCATTTCGACCAAGACATGGTGCTCATGTCATTAAAAAAGATATCATGTACATACTCCATCTTGTGTACCGTGGAGAGAATAAGAGTGATGGATACATCATTGACTGTGGAAGACGTACTCACTATACCGATGGATACCCCGGTCTCCCAGCACCGCACACTACACCAAACAGGCAGCGACACGACGCGTAATGATAGTCCTCCCCCTTTGGTTGGAAATTACGACGTCGGAATTTCATTAGTGTAAATGAATACCGTATACACAATGGACATAGCCCTATACTATTAGTCGGTTGCACGTAGCAGAGGAAGTTTGGAGAAAAACGTTGGGAAGAAGGGGAAAAGTTGATATTAAATAAGGCAAACGAGATGGCACAACTTTTTCTTTTTCTCATTTATTTCCTGTTGGTGTGATTCACACAAATTTCATCTTCCCACCTATTTTTCTCCATTCTCAAAGTTGCTTGCCAAAAGTTTGTAGTAGGGTATAGTAATAATGAGGAACGTAAAGAGATGCCAGAAAAAGACTTTGGTGTTAAAACCCAATTAAAAATCAAAACCCCTGCTTTGATAAAGTCGTGGAATTTATCGATGTTGTCGATGTTTTCACACGAGGCTATCGTTGCGTGTTCTACGTCATTTTTGCTCATCGCTAATTAGGGACATTCGAAATGCGTTCAATGGTTTATTGGATACCATACGTTATAAGAAAGGGGCATAAAGAATATGTAAGGAAGAGAAATGGCAATCGGGGTGTGGCACGCGACCACATCAAACGTGACGGTGATTAATTATGGGCCATCCGCTTTAGCTTTCATCCGAACGGAAGTGCAAGTCTTGCCATTGTTTCTAACTCATGATGTCTTCTTCTTGTCTTTCCACTTTTTGACAGAATCTAAATATCGAGTATCTCAAATGTACCTATCATGTTTGCTCATTATGGTCGTAATCCAAGTGCAAAGTTAACGACAGCTTGGCTGAGAAGTCAAAGGAAATGAAGATACCCTCTAAGGAAACGTAAGAGCCAACATGAAGTCAACTGTGTCTTCACGTACGCGAAACGTGGAAAGACAGCAACGATTAATGTGCAAGCCAAGCGGCCAAGCGGAAGCTCAGATAAAGGAAGTGGGCAAATTTAAAGAAAAAAGCGGAGAGTATAACGTTTGCGTGGGCGCTTTGTGTTCGCTGGTAGAATAACTCTCTTGGTCGTTTAGCCAAAAGAAGTTCGTTTTCCTGGCCAACACGTGAAATGGTTATATCCTTTAGTATCCTCCCTTCCCCAATACAGTGGCTAGGCTTAAAGTTCTTTCAAATTTTGGCTTTCAAATCGAATCGTGGAACGGCTTCAGTTTAGTTGTGATGGAAGCCACACGCAACTTCGTGTGGCAGAGAGAACGCTCGTTATCAATGTAAAAATATTTTGCTATCTCAATCCTGCTATCCATTTTTTTCTTTTACATAGCCGAAATACCAAGATCCACGCGAGTAGTAGATAATAAGACGTGGGTGTACGGATGATAATAAAAAGAACCAGCCACGGACTGATGTAAGAATTGATCCGCATGGTTATCACATAGCGTTCTATACTTTCAACCTTTTTAATTCTTTTTTATGTATGTGTGTTCCGTTTCTCGTTTCTAGTCTTTAAATCAGTCGATTGAAGCTCGTCTTATAGACGGGATCGATTCCTTGCCAGACTTCCCGACCTGATGCAATCGCTTTTCCGCTGTTCTACTCTATCTGCAGGGCTTTTCTTTCTTTGTTTTCCGTTCGATTTCGTTGTCAAGACGCCGAACCCGGTTTGATCTCGCATGTACAAGAAAAACGAAAGAATCAAAGCATTAAGCATTTTGTATACCCTCTTTTCGCTTTCCGGTCAAGCGACAGCACTCAGTTTTGCATGACGTTAAGTATATATCCGAATCCAAACAGGATTGCGCGTCCGTGGGTTGCTTTCGGACGCCAAGGCTTGATAGTGAAAAGAATTTAACTGTATAAGAATACGTTAAACACTTGACCCGACGCAGTACTGTTTACTAACATTCCCATCATCTTCGATTTTTGCCCTGAGCAGAAATCATAACTAGAAAACCTAGCCTAGGCTACGTTAAATAACCATGAATCTCAGTCGTAGGTAAAAAGGTGAGAAGAGTAAAAGTTGTGACTGTATCACGCGATCGGCATATCGTAACTATCCATTTCTTGCCGAATCATAAAGTTGGCTCGTCGACGTACGTCACGACGTTCGATTAACTTTTTTGTTTCGCAGTCGGCCTATAGTGCTATGGGCCGAGGAATAAAGTATCGGATAAGCCAAGTTGATGAAAAGTTAAGTTAGATAGGAAGGTCTACCCTGGCAGGCCGTACTCGTTACTCCTTGGACGGCTATATGGCCCTTTTTTGTATATCTACACTCTACGTCGTTTTTCTGCACTTGGTACATATGCTATAGCCCCGTCAAGTAATCCATACGTTATAGTCAGCCAATATATGGCCAGCCTCCAACATAGGGTTGAAGGCGAAACACAATGAGAAAGAATGTGTGAAGGAAACCGACACAAGATAAAAGTTGTCTTAATTCCAAAGTGAATCAAGAGTTACGCTCGAGTCCACTGGGAGCAATATTTGATTGTTAATTTTCCTTTTGCTTCCTGCACCTTATGTAGGTCTACATGTGTTTTTTTACTTTATTTTCGTGTTCTCATTTTCTTTATGTTCGTGCAGGTTTATAGTGATTGTGTTTCCCATCCGTTCACGATCCGTGTGCACAATGAGCAATTGTCGCCGAGCAGTTTTGGTCGTTTGGATAGTTTCGCTGTTGTTGACTGCGCCCGTACTTTTTACCAAGGTACGTTATATATACTTTAGTCGATTACCTAGTCACCAAGTTACAGTCTCACCTATCGACTCACGTTGACGGCGTCAACTGTGCTGCACGTAAATAAATGACTCGTCTGTCCGGCTGATGATCTATTGATTACGCACAGCACGCAAAAAAACGCGCTACGCTGCTGAATACGGAACGAAGGACTAACCACCAACAAAGTTGTTGTTGTGCTGGAAATATTGATGTGTTTGTACTTTGTCTATCCACTATTAGCTGGATTGGTAAAATTGTTCTGATGTTAGCACTATTACATCTAATTCGATTAATTTTTTGCTGATGAAGAAGAATGAAAATGTATGTTTCCCTTGCCTGATGGTGGCACCTATAACGCAATAACTGTGACATTCACGCTTTGTTGCGCGCCCTTGCACCATTAGCAAAATCAATGATTATAATGAACTGTTGACGTAGTTACGATGCCGGCAATTGATGTTGTTTATTTCGCGCACAGGGAACAAACCCGTTGACGTTCACGGACGGTGAGGAATCCGTAACCGTCAACTATTGCGTGGAAACAGACGGAGGAGTCGGTTTGATTTTCGCCATCTATCAGGCCGTTATCCTCCTGTTGGCACCAGGCCTGGTCATGATCATCTGCTACACTTATGTCATCAGAGAATTGTGGCTCTCCACTCGCAACATGAGAGTCCTCACCAACACCAACTCCAAGTAGGCATCACAAACACCCATCCTTTTTCGATTGCCGTAGCGCTTGTTTCGCCCTGAGCATTACCTTTTTTATGTCCTTTCTCTGTTATGTCTCTTAATTCATCAGGCCACGTGACTATGGGGGCTTATCAAATGTTCACAGTGTCACGAGTATTGAACGTTGAGTTATTATTTTGATTAGTGCTGAAAGGGATGGTCGTGCTCGCGTTTTACAATTTCGATCAGCACACAAAAAAAACAAGTGGCTTCACAAGCCTTGTACCCGCTGGCCCTATTCTTGCTGCTATTACGTGAAGCCACGTAATAAAAGAAGATTAGACGCGCGGCAACTTTGTAACGATGTGATCAAACAATTGCGTCCGTTTTTTTTCTTTCACGGCAAAAGAGTTTGCCTATAGACAAAATATTTTCACTTGGAAGAGCTTTTTTTTTTCTTTTTTTATGAGTCTGATGTCTAGTCATTAAACAAATAACTAGCAACGCTGAGCACTTTTCGTTTTCATCCATCTCAATAAAGTTCACCAGCAGAGAACTTTCGCAGCTTAATGGCACGTAAAACCTGAGTGCACGCATAGGTTGAGAGATTCTTATTTCAGAGTCATCAGCCGGCGCCATCTGAGATTTTGAAATAGTGCTGACGTAACTATGCTGCTCCGACTATTAAAAAAAAAGGAGAGAGGAATCCGATTCGTGTTGAAGAGTGAGAATCCCGATGTTGACACGAATGCGTATACATTGGCGATTGCAGCGATCGATAGGATCCAATCAAATACCTTTGTTAAAGCCCGAGAGCGTGCGAAAATGACAGCGGAGGTAATAGATGACGATTGACGAAGGATTCGCCCATGTCGGGCACGCAGCTTACTGTGAAAAAAAGCCGAGTGGGAACTGGAACACGTGTGCCGGTGCGTGAAACTGTGTAGAGTGGATGACAATTGACGAGGATATGCACACTTTACAATGTGCATGCATTCGACGCCCACCTTTGACGTTCAGTCGGACGGAACAACTCGAACCGAGAGTCTGCGTAAGCGTGCCCAACTTGTTTCGCTCCACAATGTTCCAGATTCAAATGTAGCAACACATTGAAGCAAGGCGTGTGTAAAAACTCGTTACAACTGGAGGCTTTTCAACACCTCCCTGTGTGGGTGTTAACGAATGATGTGATGGATGGACAGGCAAAATGAATAGATAGGCCAGTCTACCTCTTTCGTCCTCTTAGTTTTCCATCAGTGACGATTGCAACTTTGTTTCAAAATTTCTTTCTTTTATGGACATTTGGTCCGAGTCCGCCTAGCTACTACTTTACTCGAAATGCGTAGACATGTACTACAATGATATTGCCATATTAAATCCGAAAAGACAGCTTACAGAATAAGGAGCTTAATAAACTGACGATATTGCTTAGAGCTGCTTGAAATTTACGTAAAAATAAAATCCGCTCAGTTGGAAGTAAAATACAGCGTCTTATACATCGTTACCTATACAATTAAATTCCATATATAGCACGGGTTCGGACTGAGCGTGGGACGGTCATGTCCTAACGCCGTACTCATTGCACTTTCGATATGTTGTCCATTCAATGTTGTTAGGTTATCTGAAAAATGATTATTGTTGGATTTTATTGATCTATTGTTTTTTTTTTTTAAGATAGAATGCTATGGAAGAAAGTGCAATGACAGGGAGAAAGCTATTTCACTTTTTTGATTACTTAGTGCGGCGAACCAAGTCTAATGTAAATAGTGTCCTAATACAATAGCGACTCCATCCTCGTATACGAATGATTTTGGTGTTGAGCGTGAAAGTAACCGTCAAACTTGCAGCGTGACAAAGAAGCAAGGGACTAAAAACAAGAACAAAGGTCGTCTTTTCTTCAGTGCATTATCCTTCCGTCTTCTTATTTCAGAGGGAATTGCACCAGATTGCAATTTGGACTGTCCGATTGCCCGTTGATTTGTTTTTCGTGATTGCACGCCACAACAACCACAGAGGGATGAAATCTCGTTACACAGTACGTACGTTGTTCGTGACTGGACAGATTGCGGAACGCGAAAATTACTCGTTCGTTACTGCCGTTGCAGTATAGGATGAAATACGTAGGGCACTATTGACAAAACGGCAAAATTTTGAAAATATTTGAAACTGTCGATAATATCGTCGTCAAATAGAAAACGTTGAGCCGAATAAAGATGTGAATCAAATCAAGACGGACGTAATGGGAATGTTTTGATTTTTCAATCCTCGTCCACCTTTGAGGATGTACTAGCAGCTCTACAAAGGCGTAGTTGTAAAGATGAAAGAAATGAATAAGGGGGGATAGTATCAATCAATAAATAGAAGCTTTACTTAAATTGCTTTCAGACAATGGTGGGATTTGCTAGACGATTTTTTCATGCATGATAGAAGGCACATCAAACGAGGAAGAACATGAAAAATGATGAACCTTATATACAAAGAGCCGAATCTTTTACTATTACGACGGGGTTAGTTTCTGTGTAACAAACCCGACACCTCAGTTTGGGCCGGGACGGTGCGGAACGATCCGGGCACGTTTCATGGCACACATCCAACTACTCCGACTGCTTGTGGCTGCTTGCCCACATTTGTTGACAATGCACTAGCTCATTTGATATTCTTCGTTATTTTTGTTTGGACTGTGTTGGTCGAAAAAAAAAATTTAGAGCAATCATACGATCACTAGTATATAGCAAGTCACTTGGGAAACATAAAAACTACTTCAGTTTGCGTGTCCAATTGTTGCAGACTGTCTGATATAGAAACTTCTTCCAGGAGCATTCCATGCCGTCGGGAACAATATACCCTTGAAATAATAGAAGCCTTCAAATATAGATGCTTGCATTATGTACTACGCGTTAACCGGAATTGTTTTTAAACAATCATGTCTAGACAGGAAGCCCAGCTGCTCCCGTTGCCTTTACATGTGCACACAGCAGCATTCACCAATTTCTTAAAATGCATCTTTAAAGGTGCTGAACTACGAATAAAATAAAGTAGTCGAATGGTCTGATTTTTAATATGGATCGTCAGACTATTCCGTGCGCCATCATATCGGATCCGGGATCGAGTATTAGTCGAATACCCGGAATTCGATGTGAATGAACTGACAGGCTAGTTTTGGAATTCTTAGACACACGTTACTGTAGTAGCCTACCAGTAGCTTATCCAGCACCCGTTAAAGTATGGCACCAACGAAGGATTACACGTTGTATAGTTGGAAAATTAGCTTATATGGCAAACGACGTCGAAGCGGCCTATTTTTACGTATCGGATTTAAGCCTATTCTGTTCGGCATGCATTCTAATGCTACACACGCAACAAGCTAGTAGACCTAGACCTAACTCGGGCTTACGATAAATCCGAGAACACGATGAAGTACCTGACAAAAAAGGCTGTATAATAGTACGGGGAAAATATCGATCTCAATTTTGGATCTCCAGAGCACGTTACGTCGTTATACGCGTATACGCTAAGCGTTGATGTCTACATTAAATCCTTTCTTCCTATTTATACAGTGACAAAAGTTTCTTCTTAAGCCAAGTTAAATTTCTGAAGTTGATTTTTCAAGAATTGCATCCTTCTAGAACTTTTCCCCATCAAAAGACTATGATAGGTATAATGTAATTAACACCAAAATGGCTTGAGATTACATCCGCCTTTTCTTTTGTTGCATGTATGCTGAAATAAGTTTTGGAGATCGCTGCGTGATTCAGTATTCTAGACTTAGGCAAAGTAACTTTTTTTTGTGGGTCGTGCAACCTGAAACGTTACATCCTTTTCTGTTTCTTTAAAATGAACGTTATTGAACGTTCTTAGAATTTGCTAAAATAAAAATCAGAAATCTTGATTGCCTATGGCTGGTTTGGATACAAACAATAGAGAGAATGCATTTGCATAAGAGAGCCAACGAGTTATAACACTCTGTTAGTCGTGCGAGAGAGAGATTTACGAGACTCTTGAGATCCATTACTGCCTAGTCGTTGTGCGAAATTCAATTTGCGTCACAACCATTCCGCCGACGTCACTATGGTGCCTTGTCTCCATTAGACTGAACCAATTTGGATTGAGAGGAACGAAGAAAACAAAGATGGAATAAGTCAAGGCTGTAAATTCTATATCAAAAGCAATTCACGGCGCAAAGACTGATCTGCCGGGACTAGATATGGAGATGACAAAACCATCGGATTGCCATCGTCCTTTTTTTTTTTTCTGGGGATAGACGTTCACCAAACTTCGCTATACGGACACTGTCCTGGAAAAGTCCCTTCCCTTCGGGATGGGATTTTGGCGTTCCTGTTTGACATTCTTTTATTACTTCTTGTATTATCACGTTATAAGCGACTTGGTGGATCTATTGACGTCAAATTGTCAGCTACCTATTTTGGATGTATGCGCAATATACCGAACAATTGTATTTGCATATATCGTAGCCACTGATTGTACTTCCCTATATATTTTTGAATAAGACGTGCAGGCCCGTGCTAAGGTCAAGACCCCCAACTCCCTCGACTGTTCCTTATAAACAAGAACGCTACAAAAAGAAAAATTCAATCGCCAGTTTAGAATTGGAAAAAAAACTATCCAATCTTCGGAAACCACAAGAAAAATTCGTTATTCCAGAAAAATAAACAAGAAAATCATCAAGTTAAAAGGAAAATGGTATCAAACTTGTGGTTGGCTGCCATGGGCACGACTGCGTGCATTTCTTTGTGTGACAGTCGCTTTCTTTTTATCACATCGATCAGCTCGGCAAGGTAGCAAGAAAAGAATATTACAATTCCCTTTTCTTGTGTGTGTACACGGCTGTGGTTGTTGATTCCTTTTCGCGTTGTTATATTGGATTGCTATTGCTTGGGAGTGGTCTTTCGAGCGAACATTTCTCGTAACAGGTATATAGACTGTTACGTCGCGTAGGCCACTGAATCTTCATTCTTCGAATCTCTTGCTAATAAAAAAAACCCCATGATTTATTGTTTTATCTTTGGTGTTGTTTTGTTCAGCCACGAGAGACGGCCACGACAACAAGAGAGGCGATGGCGAGGAGGGACCAACACCCGATGGCCTTACAATCAAAAATCGAATGATGCTGCGTCATCGTCCGTACCGAGAGCCGTTGCCACGACGGCCACTGGAACAACGCTTATCACCGGGACTACGGCGCCTGTTCCTAGCACCTCAACTCCGCTGTTAGTTCGCGGCCACGAAGCTTGTCTTCTCCCCTGTCATGGTCCATGCTCGGCCAGTAATCAGGCATCGTCTTGTTGCAACACATTTACGGGCACTGCTGCCAATAACGGCCATCACTCACCCAATCAATCCTCCCCGGAGAATAGCCCTCATCATCAAGCTCATCTATTGCTCGCTAGAAAACCTCTTCGGGTAATCTATATAAACGAAAATTATTCTTAAAAAAAGATAATATTGGCTTTCCTTGTGACACAATGCCATTCGTTTCCTTAAACGCTTCTGTTGTATTGCATGACAGGAAACGCTAAGGACTCGGCCAACTATTAGAAAGATTGGAGCCCATCAAGCGAGAGCCGAGGATGCCCGCAATGCCAGGAAACAGGTGACGTCATCTCTTGTTCCTATACGATATATCCAGAGCTATTATTTATTTTTTCTCGACATTTCAATAGCCTTGTTTCTTTTGTTAGATCGTTACAATCTATAACACGACGACCATGTGTCGAAAAATTTGTTAGTTTTCCTTTTGAAGTTCTGAGAAACAGCTAGAAAATTGAGCTAAACTGTGCGTTTATGAGGAGTTTCTCGGAGTTTCTGACTTTCTACTTCAAAGAAAAGGAAATATATGGCTACTGGTAGGATCCGATTGGGAAAAAAATGATGTAGGCGGCTTCGATCATTAGGTGTTTCCGGACGGGCAGACCTAACGGCAATGATTCCCATTCGGCATAAATCGATCGAAGGCTATACCACCAATATGGGAACGGCGTGTGTTAAACAATGTTAAAGACTTTCGGCTCGTTCTTTTCATCGTTACCAATGAGACCCTAAACCATATATCCGAATGAAATTACCGTGCCTTTTCCTTTGTGGACCTCGTCATCAGTAGAAGATTATGGAATCAGCTACATGTTGGAATCTATTTTTAGATTGACGAGAGCTTAAAAAAAACGTTTAAAACCCAAAGTGTAATAATCAAACTGATAAAGGACTTTTTTAAAATGTTTGATAGTGCTCCGCAAACTAATGGTCTAGTCTGTTTCCGCATAAATATTTGTGCTTTATTTCTTATATGAGTTGCTACGATACGCAAAAGAACGCGAACAAAAAAAAACATATATCTCCATTCTTAAACAAACAGAGCCTTAAAAAACACGGACTAGTCCTCTAGGACGTTACATGCTTCAGTAAAGCTTGCGTGGGTGCCCGTAAATCGTACGTTGGAGCAATAGTGTCTCAACGTTGCGTCCGTGTTCACTAGTAATGGAAGTGATTGCTTCGTACTGTCATTGTACTAGGTCGTTAAGGGCTACTGGGCGCTAGACATAATTATACCAAAGGCAAACATTGTTACACAGAACGCACAACGCCATTTTGCTTGCCAGACAGTAATTCAGTTCAAATCGCTAAGAAATAAAATTCCTATATGTCAACAGATGGGATAGTCTTGACGAACGCATTCATGGCACATGACAGTTGACTAGGCCATTGTCTCTCAACGGTATACAAAGACTTTCTGCAAAACGTAGAATGACCCCATCCCTGACAAATTGATTAGAATTGTTAGCTGTCAGCAAACATTATCTTATGTGTAAACAGCTTCAAACTCTTTTTCAAGTTCTTCGTTTCCAAGCGCTTTCCAGATCTCCGTGTAAGGTTGAGTGTTTTAGATTATCTTCAGCTTCGACAAATGCATAGACCTATATGTATAGATATAGATTCTCTCTTATTCTTCATTTTCCTCCCGGCCTTATTAGTAAAATCTTATATGGTATATATCTCCATTCTTGAACCACTCTGCCGCACTCGAATCGTCTCATTCCATTATGTTGAGGGGGGCAAAGTCGCTTAATGGTTCTCGCATCCTTTGTCTTGAAAGCTCTTCAGAAGAAGGAGGAAAAAAAATTCCTGTACCACAAGAGGCTTGCATTATATATCCAGCACTATTTTCAGCATTAACACGCAAGAGTTAATTCACCCATCACCACAATGTCACAACATCCAATTAATAGTTGCCTTTCTTTTATTGCGTTTACTCTCGTACGCTAAGTCCCCTGTACATCTATATCAAACACTAACGAAATTCTAACAATATCCATCAAAGTACAGGTGATCAAGATGCTGATCCTCGTCATTGTGCTGTTCCTCATCTGCTGGGGATCGCGAATCTGCATGGAAATCTCCATCAAAGTCGGACTGGAATCCTTTTCGCAAGGCATATACTTTTTGCGCGTCGTCATCAATATGCTTCCGTACGTCCACTCGTGCTTGAACCCATTCATCTATTCGCTCATGTCGAAAAATTTCCGCCGATCCATGTGGCGCCGCATTCACAGCTGTTGCTGCTGCATGTGCGCCAACAGCGACTGCTGCATCCAGCGCCGTTGTTTCTGCCGCCCGTCCGCCGCCTTCTCATCAATGGCACGGACTGGCCAAGATGTCACCACATATGGCGACCGATCACCTGGTGGTCAACGACGCTCATGCCGACACTGTCGCCAATTCAACAGCCAGTACAATTTAAACGACCTCTCGGTCGGTATGAGCGCTGGAACGAGCCTGAATGCAGTACAGGAACGGGCGGAAGCCAGCGGATCGTCCCGTATGCGTGACCTAACTTCACGGCTGGCCAAAGGAAGTAATGGCGCATTAGGCGGCAGCAGTCCGCTACTTGTAATGCGCACCCGTAGTGTCAACAACCGTTCCGTTTGTTCCACATCAGTCATTCCAGAGTGTACAGAACATTTTGAAGTTGACTGCTGTTTGTGAAAGAAAGAAAAAATCCTATTCCAAATATCGAGAACTTCCTTACATTGTATCGCATTTGATTTTTCTCCATTATAATGTGTGGTATAGCACAAGGCAATCTTGTACGACATTTTTAGTACCGCTATGGATGCTATATATAACATAGTTACGTACCAATCTGCTTCTCCACCGTTCTCCACCAGAATAATGAACTTCGTCGACTCACCATTCGAGCAGCCGGTGTCAACGGGGGACACGATCCTTTATCCAACTAACATTGACTTTTATTGACGTTTTCTTTTTTGCCGATGCCATTCTCCATCTGATGTTATGTATATTCCATAGCACAAGTGCTTCACAAAGAACGCCCATATCTGAGCTTACGTTGTATTTGGAAATAAAATTGTGTATGTCTCATATCTTGTCGTTTATTGACACGTCCTGACGCTGTGCATATTTAGGATTTCTTTTCTTCTTTAATGGTGCCAACTATATTTCCAATTCGCCTCGGAAAAAAATTATAATAAAAGAAAGGGATACATGCCCGTTGATGTGGAATGTACCTTACGATGTGATCACTTCAGCTATACACTTTCTTTCCAAACGTCGTGGTCTATACAGACTTGCCAAGAGATTGCCATTTTAGGAATAATGCAAATGCTAAAGTTTCAAACTATGAAAACAAACGAGCCTTTTTTTCTTTTATGTTCGCAATAACTGGTTATCGATTGTCTTCCGTCGGGAGGAAAGCCCGTATTGGGTAGAGGCGAGAGACGCGCCTTTGTTTGGGATTTAAAGTGATTTACAAACTCTTGCGCCCACTCTCCGATTCTCTGCCTGACTTACACTGACGCTATATTCAGGTTATCAACGGCTGCATTAATCGATTGACGACGTGATGGACCGGAGGAAATTGGAATGGGGGTATCTTCTAGTTGGCAAAGGAAATTGGTTACTTTGTTTTTCCACTTGTTATATCCACCATTTGGATAGCATGGGGTTCCAATTCCTTGTTGCATACTTAATTGATTTGTTTTAAGTTCCAAATTATATTTGCAACAGAAGGTATATGAGACAATGCATTAATTGGTCACCTCTTTGGCCTTTGGTTTGCATGAAAAATAAGGCTGAAGCCATTAGCAGTCGGAAATGAAAGCCTCTGGAGATCAACATCCGTTCATTTGCGTCTAGTTCGATCAGCTAACTTCACAGAAATCGTTTACACGCAAGGGAGCTCGGCTGACGTTTGAGCATTCTGGGTGACGTAAAACGCCTGAGAAAGACCATCGACATCATCAGATACTGTACATCTAGACGTTATGGACTTATTCCCACAACGATGTTATCGAAGATATATATCAAAGTTCTTTAGCTTCCACAGAATATTTCAAAGCATGCGTTGTTTGAAATAAATGTTGAATCGGTGAACATCAAGATAGCAGTTCGTGTCAAGAAGAGTCGAAACTTTTGGAATAAAGATCTAAAAACTTCAAACAACGAGGGAAAAAAAGATGAAAAGATTGACAAAGTAACCGTACTCAGTGGAGTACGGTTACTTTGTCAATACACTGCCCAGCTTCTTTTGTGCAAATTCTTGCAGTCGTTTTGAGGGATTCACGGATAAAATCCCAATAAGCTAATTGGACAAATCACGATATATTTCGAATATTACTCGGTGACGCTTACCCACAGGTTTGATTGATGTCAATGTACAAATTCTTTCTATTACAATCCGAAGGAAGCAGCAGAAAAGAATACATTCCGTAGGTAGCTTTTATACTCTATGCAAGTTTTAAAGCTTTGCTCCATGTCCTTCGAGGAAATTTCTCGTTACTCATAATTTAAGTCTTCTATTTCCTCTTCTTTTGTGCCTTTGGGCATTGGACGAAATTCTCGGTATTCCAAAAGATCAGCTAACTAGAATCCAACAGAAGCCTGATACCATATTAGCTCTAATCGATGTGGATCGATGGACGGGTTCACGAGAAACTGCGGACGGGAGAATACAGTGACACGCGGGAATAAAATAACTTGAAAAATAACGCGCACCATCGATCAGCGCTAACTGTTTGGCTCTTTGGTTGTTCAAATATTAGAAAATAAAAAAGCAAACATAAAAGACGAGAGCAGAATACAGAACAGGACGAAGGGCCGCCACTCTCTTGTGCTTGACTAATGCTGTTTTGAATGCAAAGCGATCAACAAGCTTCTGACTTTGTTGATTGCCTGGTTTGCCATATTGACACTTACATCTAAAAAAATTTAATCAAAACAATCCGCCTTCTATAGGAATGTAACGTTGATTAGATAACATGAAGGGTGATGACGACGAACAATTTGGTAACTTACCACAACTTGGAATGGGAATCCCGTTCTGAACTATGCAGGAATTTTTGCGCTCGTTCATTTCCTGTTTCTGACGCTTTGCAGCTTTAGAAGTGTGAATAAGAACCATTGGTTTTGACTTGTAAATTTGTCTGTAAATCATAAGGAGCTATGTGGTTAAGAAAATTTAGAAGCTCTCATTTTTCTTCTTCTTGGAAACATATTTTTACATCCTTCTCCCCGTTTCCCTTATTCACGCCTTTCCCTTCATTTCCATGAAGCAAAAAAAGAAAAAGAGGACATCGGGATTATGCGGGAGCCGACGGTATGCAATCTCATTTATCCTTGCATATTTTCTTGCGGGCTGAAGGTAGAGCATAAATATTTGTTTTCATCACGTATAAAGTATTTTGTGAACAATATCCGGTATAATTGCGGTGAATTCTCGGCTTGATAACCTACAAAAATACTCAGTTAGCGGAAGGTGACATCCGGCGGTTTGCATAGAAAATCGACGGCTCTTAGGTTGTCAAACGCTAAAGGACCGACCGCAGGCCACTGCGGCTTGCAGATATCCAAACCATCGTCCTTAATCATTTTTTCTTTGGTCGTTTTTCTTCTTCAGTCGTCGTGCGGTTGCAGAGAACAACGTGATCGTCTTACTCACGACGTTTTAGATTTATCCTTGACGTTGAACGCAAACTATTCCCGTCACGTTTCTTTTACAAGGCGGTGGCATCGTTCCAGAACTGATTCGTTGTCGCCATCATGGCTTCTGCTGTTCCCAACAAGGTAACTCTTAATAATTCCGTTGTCTTCCTGTTTATTTTTCAGCCAGTTTACTCCGGCCTCTATTTTTTTCTAAAACACATACGAAAGAAATATGTATGGGTCCATTTTTAACGAGAAGAAAGACTCCATAAAAATATTGATTTTGTGCTCCGATACCTGTAGCAGTTCTCAAATTCAGCATGTTTCATTAGCGTTTTAAACTCGCAACATATATAGGAAGCCGTCATGGCAACAGAACTGATAAAGGTTTAGTACTTGAGGCAAAGTGGAAATTTAGTTAATAAAGTAAGTCGTTCTTGTATTTTTACTCACAGACGAGGTGTGATGAAGTAACACCATTACGCTAGCAGCACAGCTCTGGGGCTGGTTTTATATTTAAAGTCGTCAAGATCGTAATTATAGAACGGTTTGCTGATCCCGTTAACACGTCGATGCAACAAAACTGCTTTACATATACATATAGTAAAGTGTTTTAGATTTGCTGGGTGCATTAGAACGTACTCAGAAACGCACCTCGCAGCATTTGGTTTCCAAATCATAGGACTATACACAACTAAATATTGAATTAAGTTCATCGCACACTTCCTTTGCTTCTTCATGAATGACGAGTTCTTCATTTTCATTTAACCCCAAAAAAAAAGGGCGAAGCCTCGCAAAGCGAAAACGAACAAACCTCGAATCATTCAAAGGATGCCGATGATGGTGCGCTCTATCCCATACTGGAAGCTGAAAATTCGCAAAAAAAAGGTTGGTTATCGCAAGCTCAGCAGCGCCAACAAGCTCTTACTGGCCTCCAATCTCTGTGCAACCAATATTGCGTCAGCGTTAAACAACAAAAGTCAGCGTTCTCTGCGGATAGCTTCTGCAAACTTTTCTCGCAAGAGGTAATCGAATCTTATAGTTATATACGCCGTGTGACATTTGAAATGTGTACTTGTCTTCTTACGCACATGTTTTACGTTGCTAGAATGCCCTCGAGTGTCTTTTCCGATTGTTCGACCACCAATCGAAGGGCCAACTTGTCCAATCTGATTTCATTGACATCCTGAAAGAGCATTTCAGGTAGGTGATATATCTCACTGTGCACCGTACGTTCACCAAAAGAAACCCTTCTTTTCTCATGTAACAGCAACAGAGCCGAAGGAAGAGAATTCATCGATCTGATCGATACCCTATGGTACGTTTTTGTGAATGAAGCCGATGTGGATATGGACACCTTTTATCGTATTTTCAAATCTAAAGGGGTAATTATTTGTTGAACTATTATTCGTTTATCTGACGAAGGTTTGATTCGTTTATTGATGAAATCCAGGTATTAGCCAAACTTTTTGTGCTGGTGGACACCGACAAGACGGGCCAAGCGTCGGTAGACCAAGTGATGGCTTTCTTTACTGAGTGTACTCTACAGAGGTAGGTAGCTGTTGCCATCAGAAACAGGCCTGTACATTGCGGCCGTTCGCAAAGTTGAGGTTTATTGTTATATGCCACTGTTAACGTGCACGTAGGGGGACTCGCGGTGTC
This sequence comes from Daphnia sinensis, assembly GCA_013167095.2. NCBI lineage: Eukaryota > Metazoa > Arthropoda > Branchiopoda > Diplostraca > Daphniidae > Daphnia > Daphnia sinensis. The sequence goes on along the minus strand of CM023188.1, from coordinate 980,047 downwards.
GAAGAGCTTCAGCCAGGACGGGCTGAAGAAATATTCCGTTCAATCGCCAAGGACGACAGCAAGGAACTGGACTTTGAAGATTTTAAGAAGTTAATTCCATCTAAAAATGTAAGTAAGATTGATGCGGTAACTATAATAAGATTAACAGAATGAATTCTAATAGTCTCCTTTATCTTAACGACTATCCTACTAGCCATTTTTCGCCAAGCGCGTCTTCTGTATATTCGACAAGGACGGTTCCAACACTATTTCCATGGCTGAATTCCGAGAAGGCCTGGAACAATTTTGTGGCCAAAGTGAGGAAAATAAAGTCCGATGCCTTTTCCAAATCTACGATGAAGACGGTAATGAGCATTATTTCTGTCCACGATCAATATAATTTCCACGTGTAATTCTCATTCATTCCTTAATAAAGGGGACGGAATAATCAAGCTTAGTGAACTGAAAGCTGTCCTCAAAGCTTGCATTGAAGAAAATGGAATGAAATTCAGCGAATACCAACTCGACCAGCTCACAACGGTCCTCTATGACGATGCTCGGGCATCGTGTGATGATTCCGGCTGTGCTAGCGCAGTCGGACTCAGTTACGAAGAATTAAAAGCTCAGATGACTAAACACCCAGGGCTACTTGAAAACCTTTCCATCAGGTATGTAGAAATTAAATTTTTTTTTTCCAATGATATTTCTATTTATTTTCGATTCATTTTCCAAACTCAAGCATGGATCGTTTTCTCTTACCGAGCGCTGCGAAGACAAATAAAACAGGGTCAACTTTCAAGACGTTTTGCTCGTACGTTAAGAATAATGTACCTTTCATCCTCTTCATCATTTCCTACGCCATCGTCAACATCGGTTTATTCGTTAGTCGAATTATTCAGTATAAAGACACCAACATTTTCTACATATTGGCAAGGGCCTGCGGTAAAAGCCTTCTATTTCCTCTTGATGTACTATATATTTAATACGCTGGTCGATTAGCCTTATTAACTCATTCATTTCTAGGACAAGCATTGAATTTCAATTGTTCCCTCATTTTGGTGCTGATGCTTCGTCGTTCTATCACCTTGTTGAGGCAAATCGGTTGTGCCAGTTTTTTGCCGCTAGATCAGCACGTCTATCTCCACAAGCTCTGCGGTGTTGTTGTGGCCTTCCTTAGCGGCATACACACGATAATGCATTGCATCAATTTCCGTAAGTTGATTTCAAAGATGTTAAATTAATATTTGTTTTGACCTCCAATTTGTTTTTCGTACGTATCTGCTTAAAGCCCTGAATGTTGCTGATAAACTCAAGTCAGGCTGCCCGGATGAAGACCCGGAAACACATGGCGCTATAGGTACGCTAGCATTATCTGCTTGTTCATAGTTCGTGCATGAGTATTGAAATAACGTTTGCCAATGCGAATAACTATATAGAATGGCTTTTTACGACGGAGCCGTGTCTGTTTGGATTAATTCCCGGCTGGGCGAACTTGACCGGATGGGCACTTGTTGGTATTCTGATTATAATGGTCCTGTGCTCACTTCCGTGTGTTCGCAAAAGCGGCTCATTCGAGGTAAATCAATTGTTGAAATTTGTTGAAATATCTTGGTTCTTTAATTACGTATACTCGTTTCGCACAGGCGTTCTATTGGACTCATTTGCTTTACGTGCCCTTCTGGGTTCTTCTCATTCTCCACGGCCCCAACTTTTGGTATTGGTTTATCGGTCCTGGAATCCTTTTTGCCGTTGAAGGGCTGTGCCGAATTCGACTTCGTTTGACGGGCAAAGGTCGCACTTTTATCAGCTCGGCCGTGCTTCTACCGTCTCGCATCACCCACTTGGTGATTCGCAAACCGGAGCGATTCCACTTCAACCCCGGCGATTATGTCTACGTCAAGATTCCAGCCATCACTTCTACCGAGTGGCATCCATTTACTATTAGCAGTTCGCCCGAGCTGCCAGGTACTTGACTCTTATCCTCATTTCAAATAATGATGCTTATCCTCAACGTTTACTTTCACCCAAAAATCAAACAATAACAACAAAGACGTTATGTGGCTCCATATCCGTTGTGCTGGTGGCTGGACCAATAAGCTATACGAATATTTTGAACGAGAACAAGCCAAACTGTGTCTCAAACAGTCGGCAGAGAGTCCATACCGTGATGGACAGACTGCCTGCCAACATTGCAAGCATGTCCTGGAGAAAACGTCATCGTTCCCGACGCAAAATATTATAAAGTAAGGCATGATTTGATTGTTTTTAAGATATCTGATGAATCAACCGAGTACTTTCAGGGGAGTTAGAAGACTTACCAGAACATTTTCAACAAAGCCACCTGTGGATTCGTACGACCAGTTGGAATCATGCCGTATGACGATGAAGTCATTAAAGGGCAATGAGAACTTAACCTTTGTGGAACATAGCGATGGTGATTCGTCCCGAAGTGAATATGGAACATTAGCCACATTAGGCACATCCACCAACAGGTAATTGTTCAACATACGTAGAAGAATGTCACTCTCTTACTAATTTCTTACAATTGAAGGCCCCAAATATCTGAGAGTCAGGCGAGTTCAAGCGGGGAACCACACGAAGAGAGGGTGTTGCGGGATAACCATCAATACCGACATGTGAGCCATAAGCCCCGCGTGATGAGCATCATGGTCCCGATTGATGAAGGCTCCGGAAACAACAAGAAAAGTTCGGAACTTAGAAAAAGATCAACGCCCCGTGTTTCTTACGCTCCCGAAAGCGTACGGAAGAAGCCCACTCAGTCCACGTCTCGCGAAGAAAATAGAACAGAGCAACAGAGTCAAAATGGACAACACAACACCGTCGAAGGAGTTCATATTTATTACCCGCTAGAAGTATATTTAATTCGCTTATCGGTTGTGTGGACAGTCGCGTTACAACGCATTTCTCTCTTTCGTTGTTAGATTGCCATCGATGGACCTTATGGAGCCCCGTCCAGCCATATCTTCCGTGCCCAGCACGCAGTACTCATTGCGGCCGGCATCGGCGTGACTCCGTTCGCCAGTATTCTACAATCGATCATGCACCGCTACTACGCCAGCCGACAAACATGTCCGAGATGTCGCCATTGCTGGGTATCGCAAATGCCCGATTCAATTATGAATCTAAAAAAAGTAAAGAAATTCATGGACATGTTTGGATGGGCCGTTTATTTTAACCATCGTTTTTGATTTCCTCAGGTTGACTTTTTCTGGATTAACCGCGATCAGCGCAGTTTCGAATGGTTCGTCGACATGCTCTCCCAGTTGGAAAAGGAACAAACAGAAATGGGTGGCGTATTGGGCCGCTTCCTCGATTTGCACATGTACATCACTAGTGCTCTGAAAAAAACGGATTTGAAGGCTGTTGGATTGCAAATGGCTCTCGATTTGCTGCACGATAAGGTTTTGTTAAACTCATCTATTAACGTTGCCATTAACTATATATCTTTTTTGTGTGTGTTTATGACAGGAAAAACGTGACTTAGTGACAGGGCTAAAGACTCGCACGAACGCCGGAAGACCCAACTGGGACAAGGTATTCCAAAAATTAGTTGACGAGGATAGGGGAAAGGTAACCGTTTTCTACTGCGGTCCTCCTCAATTGGCCAAAGAATTGACAAAGAAATGCAACGAGTTTGGCTTTGATTTCCGCAAGGAAATCTTTTAATTATCTGATTCTATCAACTAACTGAAATACATTTCTGTCTTTATACTGTCCACCGCCAGCTGAAACGCGGTTTTTCCAAACAATGTTAAACGATACACCAGAATTGGCGTAGACAGAATAAAAGTCGATACGATTTTTTGTTGATTAATTAATGTGTCGACAGCCGTATCTACGTCGTGCGCGTTTGCTCAACTTTGTTTTGGTACAGTGTAAAACTTGTTCAACAGTGGAGTCAGCAAAACGTTAAGCAAGAACTCGTAATGAGCGGCAAAACGCTCGTATTGGAAATCACGAAAGTTTGTCCCGTTGGGAAGTCAAAGTTTGTGAAGGGTGTTTCTAAAATTCTTCCCTACTCCCCCCAAAAAAGGAACATAATCAATAAATATAGTAGCGTGAATGCAGTTTGTATTTCGCTAGTGAAAGTTTTAAATAACTGACCAGTAGAATGATGTGCTGCGGCACTCAACTTCCCCCAACCTTGCAGGTCCTTTTATTATCTTTTACTCAATAAGGACACAGACACAGAGGGAAAGAAAGAACAAATAAGGAGCTTTGAGGGTGGTGTATACCTCAGATTCCAACGTTAGGGAAGCGAGTTTTGGCAACAGCATGAAAAACGATAGCTTTTCTAACGTTTTTAAGCCAAACTTAGTGGTCCGTGAAGTTAAACTAAATTTGCCATCGCGTCACACTCATAGTTACATCAATGAACGGTATAAGTATCTTAAATGAGTTCGAACGATGGAAGTTATTCTCGTTCAAAATAATTTACCTGCGCCAACCGTATCTGTTATGACATCTTATTTCTTTGTTATATGACGGGCTTCTCTTTATCAATCACCATTATACACCGTTTCGAGTGGATTGTTGACATGGTACTGGGATCAAGCCAAAATAAATGCCACCAAATTTGCAATCACGTGTCATGTGCAATAAATGTGCTAGAAGAAGACTGATTTAGTAGCTATAGCTATAAGTGAAGTGACCTCAGTGAGCTTGTTACCAAGGTGACACTTTCTACACAAGGACTCGTCTCGTTTTTTTTTTTCATCGGTTTTCAATTTTGATCGGTATTTGCAAACGAGATTTGGCGAAGGACATGAAGATTCGTACAATCTTTGGCTTTTTGCTAGCAGATCACAGTTGGATGGAATAATTAAAAAACTGGTTGACAAACAGGTTGAATGTTGCAACGTGAGAGACCGCACCCTCAAAGAACTGAACACAAATGTGTATTCGACTGTTAGAAGTACCTTTTAAAAAATCATTACCGTAATTACTTTGGTATTTCTAAAGTAGTTTAGCAAAACGAGAGATGAGGTAGTTCCAGTTGCCAACTGGAACCCTGAATAAAGAGAAAATGTCTGATCAGTTGTGGTGATGTAACCCCCAATTTTTGGTGGGACTATGATAAGGGCCGTGACAGTGCACATGACTTCTCTGTAGACAAAAAAACTGCGAAAACATTACATAAGAACTTTCTACTGCAACCGCAAATGTTGCCTCTAGGCAAACATTTCGTATCGCTTGGAATTTTATGGATGTCACTCTTTATGTGATCAAAGTGCCTGTACACTACGATGGACGACGAATGCGCAAACTCACTCTTCGCGGCAAGTTTCTTCTTTGACGGTTGAACAAAACTCACCTGGCTGAATGAGAATAATTTATGGCAAAAGGCCTCGATAGATTGGTAAGTGATGATTTTTCACACCTGGAATGTCTTTTGGGTTCCACGGATTTTTTTTTTTTTACCTTATTCGGCATCGTTCAAACAGAAACGTTTCAATAATAGAAAGCGAATTGCCGCTTAGCTGGTTGTTGTTTTCTTATTTGCTTAAAGCTGAGAATGAATTTGTAAAACAAACGAAAAATTAGAGGGGAAGGGAGCGAAAAAGAGAGTGAATGTTTTTTCTCTGTTAGCCAAATTTTTTTGGCAAAAAATAAGGTGGATCGCCGATACGTGGGTCACCACAATCTTACGCCATTGACGAGACAGACCACAATTTTCTTCACTTTTAGTTTGCGAAATGTGCCGAGAAAAATTTCGCAAATCAAAAACAGCTGCGTACGCCATATATGCCACTACTTTTCGTGGGCAATGACACAAAGTCAAACGCGCAATAAAGAAAAAGGTGTAGGCGATAATGTAAACTAGGGCAGCACCCTTTCTGAAATTACTTTCCATTCACGCTCGGTGCGTGCATCTCTTTAGCCTTTGCGGCTGGAAGCGATTGCCAATTACAGATTTTGCATAAGCTCATTAATTTATACCTTTGAACAAAGGACATACTCATCATTTCCTCTAGTAAAACTCAGTTATCACAAATGTCCCAATCGTTTTTGTTGGATTTACCTACTATTTTGCCTGCTGAGGCTGTTTCGCTCTTGGCGTTCAATAAGGTGAGGCCCTGATGTCATTGTTTGCTTCTGAAGCATCCATGAATATAGTTTACCGTGCTCCAAGCGTCACCAACTTTCTAGCCGTAGGGTTTCTTCTAATCTTGGATTGTTGTATGGATGAAGGCTTGGTGTAACAAAACGGGTGAGCTAGACGTTTTCTTTCTGTTTTCGCTGCAATCACGTTCACCTGTACTGGACTTCCCCGCTCATTGTGAACCTGTTTTTCTTTTGGTGAAGGGGATGGTGTGCACGTAGCACGTATCTTTCTGATTGAAAAAGCACGTTACCAAAATGTTTGTTTAGTCTAGCGCGGCGTGAGTCGCGTTCAACACTCGTTTTTACATGACTCTCGCAGAGGACGAAAACAACAACATTACAGTGCGCAGCATTTTCACAAGGAATAGCTGAGACTAAGGTATTGTTTATTCAACGCCCACGTATATCTTATTTTTCTGTTGAACACCGGAAAAAGAGTTCCATGGCCTTAACTTAACAGAATGTTGTCAGGTAATCAGGATTCCTTATAAAGTTTTTGTCTGATTTTTTACTGGCAAAGGTGGGAACGTGAAAAATGGATGCGACCCAAGAAATTGATCTCTCGGGCCATACCAATCGCGCTTTTCAGAACTCGCAGACGGAATTAAGAGAGCCTCCGAAGATAGAGTGCCAACAAGCGAGCGGAGTGAATTGGCTGACACAAGCTCAACAACGCCAACAAGCTCTGACCGGTCTTCAATCTGTCCTCAAGAGGAGCATTCAAGAACAATCACCTAACATCACCGCGGGCAACTTCTGTTGTCTCTTTGCTCAAGAAGTAAATAGGATATCCTTTTCATTTTTAACTTACACAAAATTACGAAATGCAACCATCATACAATATTTTAACATTTTGTTTGGATAGAATGTGTTGCAACTGCTTTTTAGATTGTTCGATCACGAATCCGAAGGTCGACTGGTTCAGCTCGATTTCGTCGATTCTCTTAAAGAGAAACTTCGGTAATAATATTTGAAAATCATTTACATAACTGGTCTGAATTAATATTTGATTCCAACTTAGCGACAAACCGAAAGGGACTGAATTTGTTGACCTTTTGGATACCTTGTGGTACATGTTTCTTAAGCAGGCAGATATCAATTTCGAAACATTCTGTCACGTTTTCAAGTCCCGAGGGGTAATTATTAATTAAGATGAGATAACTCAATGCCCATTTGGACAAACATAGTTACTATTGAAAAACAGGTGCTGCCTAAACTTTTCAGTTTGATCGATACACACAAGACGGGCCAGGTTTCAATAGAAGATGTGATGGCCTTCTTCACTGATTTGACTCTACACAGGTGAGCCGTTCGTTGCGTTATACACATGGACATGTATTTCATTTTCATATCTGCGAAGAAGGGAGGACGGCGTTGAAAGGTTAAAGCCAGGATTCGCTGATGAACTTTTTCGATCCATCGTAAAAGACGACACCCGAGAAATGAGCTTTGAAGAGTTCAAGAAGCTCATTCCTTCTAAGAACGTAATTTCTTTTCTCGCAATCCGGAATTCAAAGTTTATTTATGGTTGTTTTTTTTTTCTCCAGAAATTTTTCGCCGAGCGCATTTTTGGCATTTTTAATAAAGACGGCTCCAGCAGCATTTCAATGGCCGAATTCCGTGAGGGCCTTGAGCAATTTTGCGGACAAACCGACGAAGACAAAGTCCGATGCCTTTTCCAAATCTACGATGAAGACGGTAATGATCCTTTACCCCACTTTGTTCTGCGTCTTTTACTAACACATTGATAAATTCCCTTGTGCAGGGGACGGTTTGATCAAGCTACACGAATTAAAAGCCGTTTTAAAAGCCTGTATTGAAGAAAACGGCATGAAATTCAGTGAGACGCAAGTGGAACAACTCGCTGTGGCTCTCTACGAGGATGCACAGGATTGCAGCGAAGAGCTCGACCAACGCCCAGACAATGGCCTTACCTACACCGAGTTAAAAGCTCAAATGGCTAAGCATCCCGGCTTACTTGAGAATCTTTCCATCAGGTAGAATACCCCCTTATTTAAAGATATCTGCATTTATTCAATGTCTTTGTTTGAATAACACTTCCTAAATTCAGTATGGATCGGTTCTTACTACCCCCCGCTAAGAAAGCGATTCCATCTCGATTCACTTTCAAATCCATTTCTTCTTATATCAAGAACAATGTGGCCTACATTGTCTTTGTCGCTATTTATGCGCTTATCAATATCTGCTTAGTCGTCAGCCGAGCCATCGAGTTCAAAGATACAAATATCTTCTATATTTTAGCTAGGGCCGGCGGTAATACTCAGAATTAATATGACGCATAAGGCGATGATGATTACAAGATATTGGATTTACAGGGCAGGCGTTGAACTTCAATTGTGCTTTCATTTTGGTGCTGATGCTTCGTCAGGGCATCACCTTGCTTAGACGAATCGGTTGTGCCAGTTATCTACCACTCGACCAACACGTCTATTTACACAAAGCCTGCGGTATCGTCGTCATATTTTTCAGCGTTGTCCACACAGTGATGCATCTCATCAACTTCCGTAAGCCAATCATAAACACGTCCCTGTGTTAAATGATATTTTCAATCCTCTTATTCTTTTAGCTCTGAACATTGCCGGAGCACTTGTGTCTCCCGTAACAGGAAGAAATCACACTGCTGCTGGTAAACGCTTACATAGCATCTGTTAACTCTCCAACATTGATAGCAACAATATTTGTTTCCTAAAGAATGGCTGTTTACCACAACCCCTGGACTATTTGGACTTTATCCGGGTTTAGCTAACATAACCGGATGGCTGCTCTGTCTTGTTTTGGCTATCATGGGTGTATGCTCTCTTCCGTCTGTGCGTAAAGGCGGTTACTTTGAGGTGAATTTTATATTATTACCGTATTTTTACACCTGAAACAGATTGTCTTATTGAATAGGTGTTTTATTGGAGTCATTTGCTGTACATACCTTTCTGGATTCTCGTGCTTCTGCATGGCCCTAGATTTTGGTATTGGTTCATAGTCCCAGGTTCCATTTTCATCATACTGAAGGTACGCAGTGGAATTTACCGTCACTCTAACGAAAAAGGTCACACGACCATCAGTTCGGCCGTTCTGCTCCCATCCGGCGTTACGCATTTAGTGTTAAAAAAACCACCGGGATTTCATTTCAATCCTGGAGACTATCTCTATCTCAAAGTTCCAGCCATTACAAAAACCGAATGGCACCCTTTTACGATCAGTAGTGCACCTGAACTTCCAGGTAAGGTTCTCCATTGCGGTCAACCATAAGGCAAAATTCTAATCACTGTGAAATTCTGCGTTTCAAAAACAGATTACTTATGGCTTCATATTCGCTGTGCTGGAGGCTGGACTAATAAGCTTTACGAATTTTTCGAGAAAGAGCAGGCCAAGCAGCGTCTTTACGAAAATATCGGCACCGTTCCACAATTGTCCAACGTCTCTAACTCGTCTACGTTAACCAGAAATCTATCTGCCAGCCCTACGTGTGCTTACAATATCAATCCAGCTACAGACTTGCCATCCCTACGGTATTTGTTTTGTCCTTACGCGGTAGATGTTGGAAATGTTGGTACCAATGATTAATTTCTTCTAGGACACAATCAATGCCTGCAGATAGTAGTTTGAATAATTCGCAAACAAGATCTCCCCAAGGTTCCGCTAAGCAAGCAGCCCATCATTACATACGCAGTGGACCTGCTGACGTCAGCATATCCATACCAGCCAATTCTTTTGGCAGAAACGCCCACTTGGATTCGACAAAAGTGAGTCTGTCACCTCACGCTTCTTCTGGCCCCAAAGCCATTGGAAACGCAGCCAGCAATTCAACGTTGAATGAGGATGACAAAGGCGGAAAAGTTGTAAGAAGACGTCTGCCCAAAATTGGGGAAACCGGCCGTATCTATTATCCATTACCGGTACTTTCTATTAGCCATATCGTTGACACTCTTAATCTTTAAGTACCCGCAATTCTTAGGTCTCTATTGATGGACCATACGGAGCCCCTTCGAGTCACATCTTCCGTGCCGAACGGGCCGTTTTGATTGCCGCTGGTATTGGAGTGACGCCTTTCGCTAGCATTCTGCATTCAATCATGCACCGTTATTATGCCACTCTGCAACAATGTCCGAATTGCCAACACTCTTGGGCGCCACAGATGCCCGATTCCATTATGAATCTTAAAAAGGTATAATCTAACGAAGCAAATAATATAATTCAAATGGTAATCTTAAACATACCGATCACGCCAGGTCGATTTTTTCTGGATTAACCGCGACCAACGCAGTTTCGAGTGGTTTGTTGACATGTTATCGCAATTGGAAATGGAACAAACAGATGTGGGCGGCGTGCTTGATCGTTTCCTCGATTTACACATGTACATCACAAGCGCACTGAAAAAGACTGACATGAAAGCTGTTGGATTACAAATGGCTTTTGATTTGCTCTACGCTAAGGTTATATCTACTATTTACGTAAACGTTAACTTATTTTTGACACTCTGTTCCTTTTGGCTTTGCAGGAGAAACGGGATTTGGTGACCGGATTGAAAACTCGCACTAACGCTGGCAGACCGAATTGGGATAAAGTTTTTCAAAAAATTCTTGACGAAGATAAAGGGAAGGTAACCGTATTCTATTGTGGTCCTCCTCAGTTGGCCAAAGAGCTGACCAAGAAATGCAATGACTTTGGCTTCGATTTCCGCAAGGAAATCTTCTAACGTGTTGGGAAGGTTCTCATTAAAGTTTCCTTTATCACAACGTGCAATGTTGTGCACTTTTGGTTACGTACATTACATTCAGATAAGGTGGTTGTTCTGAATTTCCTTAGTGCCCTTGAAATCGTTAAGTTCCCATAATTGGATTTTAACAGGCGGGAGGTTTAGCGTTCGTGACTGCGGTAGCTGTATACGTAGACGACATTCCACAAATTACAACTTTGAATCCATGGAACAATGAATGTCACGATGTCTAATATGTCTGATATAAAGGTTAGTTCGCTGTATGAACAACATAAGAAGGATTGAGCAATTCCGTTTTAATCGAGCTGATGGGTGTTCGCCTAGTTAAACACGACAAGTTAGATAAGGTGCGATGAAAAACCGTCGAATTGTCACGTACTCTTGATTCACAAGATTATATAGCGAAGGATTACCTCACTGACGCAACTGTGTTAAAAGAAACGTGATCGCACCAGAATTTAGAAAGCGCACAACAGACATTCACAAACACATGCAGAAGCCTTTATACCGGTATAGGGTTTGCGCAAGGCAGCCCACAGTATAAAATAGAACATCACTTACAGTACATTTCCCTTGCGTCTCTACTCTCTAAACGTATATTTCTCTTATCGGAGCATTTAAGGGCAAACGGTTGCTCTGCGCCATTCGATATTCCATTTTCCTGCATTTAATACTCGAATCTCGAGTGATGTTACATAGTTTATCATTTTGCCTCGACGCATCACACATGTAAGTGAAAATTGATGCGTTTTTTTTTGTTGATCAACGTCAATCACGGTGTTATCGCTGTGGAATATCCCGCACAAGTTTGCACTTTGGTTGGTAAAAAAAAAACCACTCTAATAGGGAATAATTACTATGAAGGTAATTTTCCTTAACAGTCAGTGCCGTATGAATGACGCAACGTTAGATGGTAAGTGTTTCGGGAATTTTCGTGACAGTTTTTGTTGATTTTTCGGGATGCGCGCATCCCCTTTCATCACATAATCATCAAGATATCAGTCTATATCAGTTTTTCGACGCTTTTTCTACCTTGCTACCTGAAAGGATAATGACAACTGACAATCACGAGGAGGCTGCTAAAAGGTGCGATGGTGCACAGCATAAAAAGCTATTCTGACATTTAGAAGTGCATTGTGAGCCGGTGTAAAGTAATATACAAATCGTCTTTTAATTGTCTTGATAACGACGTGGAAAAAAAATAAGGAAAACTTTTTGAAGTTGGCATTTTACCGTTGAGTCGATGAGTGGAGTGGATGTGGACGAAACGAGTCAAATCCATTTTCAAAGCCATCTTCTATAGCATCTTCGGAGCATCTTGAAAAACTGAAAGGATGGCAGCTACGACTTCCCGTCCTAGACCCAGTAACTTGCAATTGGTGAGAGTTTTTCTTTTATTCCTTTGAGTAAACAATATATAAAATGTGGCCAGCACTGCTGTGTAACGAGTGCGAGTGCATTATACGTTTAGTATGTGCCCCTAAACGTAGCTCGTAATTTTTTTAGATACTGTACGTTATAAGTTAAGGGACTAAAAAAAGTGCAAATGTTACCGGGAAAATATAATTGATACTTTAAATTGCAATCAAAGTGCAAATCCAGTTTCTTTGTCCAAATTTTAATTCAAATTCCTGTCTGTGTACGTGACAACATGTTGAAGTAGCGTCAACACGTCACATTGGACGAACTTTATCCCGAAGCAAATAAACGTGTAGTGAGTTTGCACGATTCAGCATTTAAAAAACCCCCGAGATAATGAAGGGTGTTTTCAAACATGAGTAGATTGAGAAACATGAATCTACTCATAGAGCAAACTTGTTCCAAATTTGTGTGACATGTACAAGTCATGTTTTATCTTTTTGGGAGCTCAGAAGGTCACAGACTATTTGTCTTTTGAAATTTAGAACTTTCGTCCCCACATGTGACCTTACTCTTGACGCATCCGTTTGAGCACGAAAATATTTTCTCCACCCTTTACGTTCCAATGACAATGACATTACTTAACGCTTTCCCTAGAACTTAAGTTGTTTTGCAGAAAATTATTAACGTTTCTAATATTGCAGAATGTGGGTGACCAAAAAGGTGTGCTTGGGACCCCTAAAATCCAATGGAGGTTTCAAGCCAGTGGCTCCGATCAAACGCTCAATATCGTTAGGAATAGTAACGCGTCATCATCATGCCTCGATTCTCCATCAGGTAGTGGCCGACTGTCGCCCAGAACTAACAATCGGCCGCAAGCCTTGGCCAACCTGCAATCTATGTGCTCACGGGCGACTACGAAGCGCAATTCAAAATTTACGAAGGATAGTTTTTGCGAATTATTCGCGAAATATGTGGGTATTCCTTATAGGTACTATGTTTTCATTTCATTAATTTGCTTTTACTTTGACGACGTTACTCAAGGAGATGCATCAGCTGCTTTTCCAGCTGTTTGATGACAAATCAAAGGGGAGGCTGGTGCAGTCTCATTTCGTCGATTTCCTCAACGAAAAACTAGGGTATAACTTTGCAATCCTCCAAAATAATTGAGATTAATGCGCTATTTTAACTTTAGGAGAGAAGGTCAGGATTTCGTACACTTGGTTGATACATTAGCCTACGTTATAGCAGGGGAAGCCGATTTGGATTTCCAGCTCTTTTCTCGGGTGTTCCAAACCCAAAAGGTAGAGGACGCACTGTTAATTTTAAACGCTTGTTAACTTGATAAGCTTTTGTTAAAACTATTCCAGCTACTTTCCAAACTTTTCAAACTAATCGACGTTGACCGATCCGGAAGTGTTTCTGTTGAGTGCGTAGTAGTGTTCATCATGGATTTGTCCCTCCCAAGGTAAGTGGGCAGAGAAATTATAAAGCATTCTAAGTATAAGATCGCCGTTCTCAGCGATGGCTACGTAAGGTGGATAACAATGCTGCACCCTCGGTTGATGAACATTTAAAATAATATCTTTATTAGGCAAAAAAGTAGAAACCTCAGAAAAGTGAGATTTGAAAGTATCGAGGAACTCTTCAGCAATGTTAGTGGAAGGACGGAGCTCACTATAGATGAATTCAAAAAGTTAATTCCATCAAAAGACGTGAGCTGGCTTATTATTTGCTTCTTGTTATTGTCCCTCTCAAGAGGACTAATGTGCTTTAAATTTACCAGGCGTTCTTCGCTGAGCGTGTGTTCCGCATCTTGGATAAAGATTGTTCCAATGGCATCTCGACGTCAGAGTTGAAACTAGGCCTGGAACAGTTGTGCAGTCAATCAGTCGAGGATAGGGTCCGCTTCCTCTTCCAAATCTACGATCGAGATGGCAATATTTTAAATAGCAACAAAATCGTAACTTGTAAAAAAGTTTTAAAAACACTGGTTTAGTACAGGTGACGGACTGATCCAGCTGCACGACTTGAAAGCAGTCTTGAAGGCTTGCACGGAAGAAAATAAAATGAATTTTAGCGAAGAACAGCTAGATCAGCTTGCTTTAGCCCTCTACGAAGACGCTGTAGACTCTGTGGATAGCAATACGCCCAGCGCTAGTAATGGACTGGAGTTTGAACATCTAAAGGCTCAGTTGGAGAAACACCCTGGACTTATAGACGAGCTTTCTTTCAGGTATTGACACGTTCCCCTTTCTCTTTTGTTTCATTATTCCTATGTATTTATCCATTGCTTAAGCTTAGAGCGATTTTTGCTGCCATCAAGCACGAAGAGGATCAGGAAAACGCGATGGTCTTCTAATGTAATCTGGTCTTACATTCGAAATAAGGCTGCGTTCATGTCATTCCTCGGTGCATACATTTTCGTAAATCTCGTACTGTTTACCACTCGCGCCTTTAAGTACAGGGATGAAAACCTTCCCTACATGGTCGCAAGAGCTTGCGGTAAGTGGCAACTTATTTCACGCAACGTTAAACATTACTTATTGTAGTGTGATGTGAAACAGGCCAGGTGTTGAATTTCAATTGCGCCTTCGTTGTCGTCCTCATGTTGCACCATTGTATCACTTGGTTGAGGCAAACTAGGATGGCTATTTTTCTACCACTTGACCAGCATGTTTACCTACACAAACTCTGTGGCTTTGTTATAGTCTTATTCAGTGGTTTGCACACCGTGATGCATCTCATCAACTTTTGTGAGTATATATTGTACTTGCCACATTTATGTTATCTAATCTACAGCAACCTGTTGCTCTTCTTATTCAACAGCTTCTAACGTGGCCGATCAAGTAGTTTCACCGGTTACTAATCAAACACATTCAGCAAAAGGTAAAATCTTGATAAAGAACAGACGTACCTTTGTATTACTCGTAATTACTTTATTTTTAACGTCTTTAATAGAGTGGTTATTCACAATGATTCCTGGACTATATGGCCTCATCCCTGGCATTGCTAATCTCACCGGTTGGGCCCTGTTAATAATTTTAGGGATAATGATTCCGTGCTCTCTGCCTTTCGTCCGCAAAACGGGTTTTTTTGAGGTACTTATTCAATCTGTTATCTCTCAAGAGTTTAATGTATTAGTCTTTCTTTTTTTTTCAATTTGCAGTTATTTTATTGGACCCACTTCCTTCATTACCCATTCTGGGCTTTACTAATTTTGCATGGCCCACATTTTTGGTATTGGTTTGTTGGCCCTGGCACACTTTTTATCATCCTAGAAAAATTACGTCGTCAACGAAGACGCATAACGGGCAAGGGCAGGACGTTCATCAACTACACACTCCTGCTGCCGTCACGCGTCACTCATCTAGTCTGCCGGAAGCCCCCAAACTTCAGGTTTCATCCGGGCGATTATGTTTACCTCAACATACCAGCCATTGCCTCCTACGAATGGCATCCTTTTACAATTAGCAGTGCTCCCGAACTTCCAGGTACGTGGGTTTAGATTCTTTTCCTTGAAAAAAATCCAATGGCAATATTTTTTTTTATGAAATGGGTAGATGTTTTATGGTTCCACATCCGGGGTGTGGGCGGATGGACAAATAAGTTGTATGAATATTTTAGACGAGAGCAAATCAAGCAAGAAAATTTTCAGTCATCATTGAGGCCAACGTTACCTTTGGTTTCATCCTACCGTTCCGCGTTACAATCAAATATGCAACCCATAATGGATGAATCGGTTGAAAATAGCGCTGAACAAAAATCTTTACCCGGAAGTACGAAAACTCGGATACCCTACAGGTACGCCACGATTCTGAGTGTAAATAATTGCATATATCTCACTCATTGTTTATTCAGTCCTCAAGTTTCAATTCCACTGAGTGAAGTGAGTATGAACGAGTCGGTTTTAGGAGCTCAGGCTGTCAGGCATACAGGATACCGATACATGCGACACCCACCTGAAGTGATCAATTTGCCTGTTCCAGTGGAAGATCCTCGTGACATTGACCTTACAAGTGCAGTCTGGAAAAAACTGAGCAAGAAAAAAAATCCCCGTGATTCGTTTAGAACGGAGACGCTGCGATCTCGAAGAACAAAGTCCGAGAGAAGAGTCGAAGAAAATGTAATCGATAATTCTAAATATTTTTTGTGCAATTGAACGTGAAACAAACTACTAACTGGATGTAATTTAGGGAAATCCATCTACTGAAGACGGTACATCGAATGGATTAGCAGTCAGGGACAACGATGTTCCAAACCCTCCACAAACAACTGAGGGTGTAAGCATTTACCATCCGCTGGAGGTTCGTATGCGCGAGCGGAAATTTGAGCAGCATTCACTAAGATCCATTATTTTTTGGTACTAACATCATGAAAAATTTAGATTACCATCGATGGACCTTATGGAACTCCTTCTAGCCACATTTTCCGCGCTCAGCATGCCGTTCTTATCGCAGCTGGCATCGGGGTGACTCCGTTCGCCAGTATTCTGCAATCCATAATGCACCGCTATTATGCCAGTTTACAGGTTTGCCCAAATTGCCAATATTCATGGGCGTCACGAATGCCAGATTCAATCATGAATCTGAAAAAGGTACTAACAACGCACATCATCGGCGCAAAACCATAGCAACGTCAGAATTTGTTGAGTAGCACCAAGCTTAATACATTGTTCTTTCTGGCTCTTTGAAAGGTTGACTTTTTCTGGATCAATCGTGATCAGCGTAGTTTTGAATGGTTCGTTCACATGCTCTCACAATTGGAAATGGAACAAGCTGAAATGGGCAGTGCTTTGGGCCGGTTCCTCGATTTGCACATGTACATCACAAGCGCCCTGAAGAAGACTGATCTAAAAGCTGTTGGATTACAAATGGCCCTCGATTTGCTGCACGCTAAGGTTATTAACAGCCAACAACATGCTGTACCTAAGTTTATAGTAACTTCATAATTGCCAATACTATTGCAGGAAAAGCGTGATCTCGTGACTGGTCTTAAGACTCGAACCAATGCCGGCAGACCGAACTGGGATAAAGTATTCCAAAAATTAATGGACGAAGACAAGGGAAATGTAACCGTGTTTTACTGCGGCCCTCCTCAGTTGGCCAAAGAATTGAAGAAGAAATGCAACAAGTTTGGTTTCAATTTTCACAAAGAAATTTTTTGACTTAATATATCTTACTTTGTACAGTATTAGCCGCAATATATCATCATCAATATCCTAACAATCTTTTTTTGTAAAAAAGGAAAGAAAGTGTATTCAATCAATGCAGTCATGCTACAACATAAAATAATGATTCATGGTGAGATTGCATGTAAACCGATCAAAAACTATACGCGGACGGAGTAAAATGGACGGAATGAAGTTGCGATGTCACATTATCCGTGTTGCACATCATGATATTCTATATACTAAAACACGACAGAAATAAAACAACCGGCTCCGGAGTGCATCATCCCCCGGTAACAATCATGCGTTCACATTCAAACACTTATGCAAAAATCTAGTGCTGAAATACAAAAAGTAAAGTCAGTGGTAATAAAATGGCTGTTAATGAGATTCGTATGTAGTCTGCACTAGCTCTAAAACTGAACGTCTGAATATATGATTCGGACGTGCTCCACGGGTTCTCACCATCATCGAAATTCATTGGGCATTGATCACCTATTTAGAAAGTAAAACGTTGAAGGAAGGACGAAAAAAATTCATGACTATTAAAACACCTACGTTCTCGCTCGTATTCTTCCATGTTCAGGTGAACAGCCGCTCCTTCTGTATAGTTCCAACTCGTGACATCTTGATTGAGGGGACAGTACGGGCCTAACGCCTGAGACATGTAAATTTTGGTCAAGTCAGCCCGTTGGTATACCCAGCATCTGTAACGGCTGAATGCATCCAACTCATCGTAGGTAATGAGATATGAACGGAGATTCTCCTTCCAAAATCCGATGCACTTTAACTTGTAATCCGGGTCACCTAGAAGCGTGATTTAGAAAGAAATTAGGAAACATTTCAAGTTTGGCATACGAAAAAAGGTTAAAAAGCAGAAGAAAAGCGATAAGCTGATAGCAGACTACGAAAATTAAGGTAAGCGAAGTTATGTAAAAAGCGAAACACAGAAGCTAAACACAGAGGCGAAGCAAAGCAAAGTAAAGCCACAAATAAAATATTAGTAAACACGTATCGAGCAACGATACTGGCTGCAAAGCACCATCCTGTTAAGCAAATTATTAGAAAAGCTTCCAACACCAAGCATATTGCACCATCAAAGCGAAAACACGAAAGAAAAAAATCACGAAAACTGCATAGCTTAATAGGCGGCGAAAATTAAGCAGCGTTCAAAGTAGAGGATATCTATACTGTAAATGTCCACTGGTCGCCCTTTGTAATCCACTGAAAGGCAATAATGTTCATCAATCCACATCTCTTTTTGTTCCGCATCACAAACCGAGAAGTCTGAAATGTTTTCTTTGCAATAAATGTCCGGACGAGGCGAATCTGTCACTCCACCCAAGATGCGCGTCTCAAACTTGATGTCACCCTTTTGCGTAAACTTGAATTTGCCAGCCACTGGGCAACGAATAGGGACTGGGTCTCGAGCTATGTGATAAACCAGAAGACATTATTTAACTAATCCATGCGATAGAACACCTATCTGAGTATAAACATCTTGTACAGCATTAATATCAAATGACATTTGTAGGAGTAAAGCCGCGCGAATCCGTCACTTCAGAACCTATAAACTAGTAATATGGCCAATGCCATTAGTACGAAGAGGGAAACGGTGACATAAGGAAAGAGAAAAGAATAATGCTGGCAATTAAGTACTGTAGATGTCCAGAGGCCGTCCGTAGGTGTCTGTCGACAGACAAAACTCTGCATCGATTACCATCTCCTTCTGACCAGAATCACAGACTTGGAACGAGGACACCGAATCCATACAGTGAATCTCAGGACGAGGCGAATCAGTGACTCCGCCTAAAATACGGGTCTGAAATTTGATGTCGCCATGTTGCTGGAAACGGAACATGCCGGCCACGGGGCAACGAATTGGAACAGGTTCTTTGGCTGTCGTTGGGAAAAAAGTGTTACATTATACATACAAAACTGATGTCCCATCGCGACCCTCTGGCAATAAACTCCTCCGACAATTTGTGCAGTTTAATTTTAATATGGTAAATAAAATTTGTTTAAAAACGTCTTCCAAAGACTCGACCTGCGATCCAAGCACTGATTGCATACCTAAAAACAGGTCATATTTCCAAGCATTCTTGGCAGGAAATTGCGTCCAGGAGCACACAGTATGGAAGTCATCTTTAATCATGGCCAGCCCTTTCCGGTAGCGGATAATGTTGTGGTGACGAGGAACAATGTCGTAGCAAATGTAGTCTTTTTGGCTAAAACGTTAATAACGCGTATGATTGAATTGAAGAAACTATTTTTATGACAGTTGTTACCATCCATCCACATTAAGACGGGTAAGAAGAATTCTTGAATCACGTGACTCTTTGCAAACGTACACGGTTTTACGAGATCTTCCGATATCTGGATGCCATGTCTCCACAATGTGAGTTTGATTAATATAAACGTCGGCGTCAATATTGGCCGTGTTGATCCAATGTCCGGAAAAATTTAAAGGAAGATTACAACCAGGAGTCACAGTTTCAGATTTGACTGCAAGTTAATCCAAAACCGAAGATTAGATCAAATTTGTTTGGAAATCTACTCCTAATAACGTACCAGGGGTCATGCGATAACGCTCAGGACTATCTTCCGGAGATTTCAATGTATTACATTCCGGTGTAATAGATTTACCCATATATTCATCATCGTCACGGTTTTTCAAAAAGCAACGAAATTTTTCATCTTTTCGTGATTCCTTCGTGTTTGCAACAGCAAAATAATGATTCTTTCCGACGAACCAATCTCCTAAACAGCTAAACTCAACAGCTAAAAACGGTAGAAATTAAGAAACAGAACTACAACGAATAAACCAATGAAAATGCTACTTACTCCCGTCCAATGATTCACTCATTCCATCACATTTTCTGTAACTTATTGTGAATTTTTGGTTTGTAATTAAGAACTGGGAACCAGGTGTCTGGCAAGACTGTATGACGTTACCAGGATGGCTGCATTCACCAGTGAATCGAAATCGATTTTGGTAAGCAAATTGCCAAACACCCTCTAATCCTGATCTACAGTTGACTGGTACAAAGTTTTCCGCGAACAGTGAAATGAGCTGTTGGTCAGGATTGATGCCTTCACATATTGAATTCAACGATGGGGACTTGTCGCGAAGCGTTTTGCATCCAGCTGTAAATAATAAATGCAATTGAGAAAATTTGTAAAATATAACATGGTTATAGTGTGTTAAATAAATGTAACTCACATTCAACTTTGTCAAGGATATTGACGGTGCGAACAATAAATTTGACACAATGATAACAAGTTGTTTGTTCATCAAGAAAAACAAATGTATAGTTGACATGGTGTGAATGATGTGAAGAAAGGCAATTTCCTCTCCCTGTCATTGAATCCCCATTGATTTCTGTAGTGTGATATTCTCCATTCTCTCGATAAAACCATGTTCCACGAACAACAGGTGGAATTTCACAACCTTTGGAAGCAACACCTGCCAGAACAAGTGTATACATTTTAAATTGCCAATTATCATGTATTATTATATAGCACTATACAACTATGAACATCTGATAAATTTTTTTACTAAACCATTTTGAACAGATCCAACCATAGGCTGTTAGATCAGAACTTACCAATTTTCTTTACATCATTGGGTATTAAACAATTAATTTTTACCTTATTGCATTGGAAACTCTTTAAATTATAAAAACTAAGCGTAATTACCTTGAATGCTGATAAAAACAAAAAAAGATATGAACGTAAACAGCATTTCAATTTTCACACGGCACGCCCTAGTACAGACTGCCATCATTCAAGCTGGAATGAAAGTCAGGTCTCAGGTTGTGTTTAAGATACCTGTAAGCAAGGTGAATACGGTGCTGTCACTGCTGTGGCTTCTACAAATTCAAAAACGGGGGAAAAGGGGAGTGGCCTCACAAGGCAACGCAGCATTAAACGTTTCCGCCGAAATTATAGTTTACAAGTGCTCCAATAACATAATATTTCATTACTTTCAAATCTTTTGTTAAATTCTTTGGCATAAATTCACGCCACACAATACTCCGTTAAAATCTGGGAGCATAAGTTTTTTTTGTGCCAAACTTTCGTACATGTAAGCGGATGGGGAATAACTACCTGTATGGCATAAGCTAAACGTTTAGTCTTTAGTTTACCATCAAATTAATTCTACAGCTAAACTGATGCATTAATACCATACGTTTTATTGGTCATGATACTCGCCGACATACATTTGTAAGTAGTCACTCAGTCTCAGCTGAAACTGAATACTTCCCGTTGTGATCTTCACGTGTATAGACGCATACATCATACATGAGTAGACCTAAACGAAATGCCATATGCATTTGGTGTTGTCTATCGAATGGAAAAAGTTTCGTGTTGAGTCCCCTATCCGGCAAAAATGGAAAGTGTAGTTTCAGTAGTTCACATACAGTTTACTTGGTTTCTAAACAATGTAAGTGCTTCTAAAACAAACAAACGTATGATAAAGTTAGCCACAACAGTCGGTAAAAACCAAGCAAGACCAGCTTCGTTTTTTTTCCCGCGTAGATCGTAGACTTTTTAAGCCCGAGAGTATCTAAAGTATTCAACGCTATTGTGTTTGTTAACAAGAAACAGAAATATTAATGCAATTACTTGGAGGTAATAAGTTTTATGATAAAGTGAGTTATATCAGCAGTCCACAACAAAAGGAGAACGGCGAGAAACAGAGAGCAAATGTTCAGTAGCTAGCGCCATCTTAAGGCGTCCAATATTTTTGCCCTTCATTCATTTGAATAGCCTCTCAGAACTTTCTCGATGAATACCTCTGATGGCAGATGAAGGCAGATTATTTGCAACATTAGTGTAGTCAAGCAAACTACTGAAAAATTTCGATGAATGTAATAGGAAATCACTCCTCTTCAGTGCAGTCTGTACCGAAACTATTTACAAGATATTGCTTGAACTGCACTGTACGGTGAGTAAACACGAACACGATTACTGAATTACGACGAATCTCATAGTCTCTATTCTTTCCATGGTTAACAATAAACAAATTCAAAAGATTGACCAGTCTTTTAAATTGCTGGTGTGAAGTAAATGACTAACGTTACTTTCTTTTCTAAAATTTAGTCGTGTTTATTTTTAGATTACATGCGTACCATTTGGCCAACAAACTTAAAAAAGAAAGCCTTAAGGACTTGCAACGAGATGGTGTTGCTTAACACTCAAAGCCCTAGGGGCAATCTTCTCCTTACTATAAATTGCAAATAAATCGTTTAACAGCGAATTGCAGTATATAGATGATAAATAAAACTACAATTATTTTTTCGAAACGTGTTCATTAATCGGTTAAAAAATTATATAGGACCAAACCTAGGAATTGGAGAAGAAACATGTCCCTGCCGATACAGCATCCTATGGTTTAGTACATTCATCCGGGCTCCCTTAACATTTTCAGCGCAGTCGCAGAAGTCATTCTTCATTTTTGAGGCACTCTCATTCTGTATAACCGAAGTTTCCACGAAATATTCTGCATTTACAGGTAAACATTGTGTGTCTAATGGAAAAGGAAATTGGAGTTCTTAATCTGGAATAGTTATGCGCGTTCAAGTATTTGATGTGCTTCACCCGAACAGGAGTTCATTATAGTAACTACAAACGGATTTATTTTGGATTGTGACTTTTTGGGCAAGAATGTATCTAGGTCGGGGCCGTGAGATTGAATGGCGAATTTTTGGCGTTTAGGACACTGATAGTTAATATTAACCATACATTACAGATTTTCTTATGCCATAGTTTCAGGTTTTATGCTAATTTTTAGTATTTAAGCATTAAGAGGACAAGATTGTATACTGACCTTCAGTAAAACATAGTTGTGTGTTCTGACATAAGTTTGTAATTTTTGTTTCTTTTTGTTTACAGACTTTTCAGTAAAGCAGCCCCAGCTTCAGACCAGCTTCAGACCACGACATAACTTTTAGCTTAATCTTCATTTACTTGTGGAAAAACAAAATGTCTTCGCTAAACCACAGTGGAGAAGAATCTTCTGAGTGCCCCCTCTGCATGGAACCTCTTGAAATGGATGACCTTAGCTTCTACCCTTGCACTTGTGGTTACCAGGTCATTTTTTTGCATCTTTGCTCAGTACAGTGAACAAATTGAATTGCCATAGAAACAATCTGGAATGGACATTAGAACAGGCTAATGATATAGTGTTTAACAAAACAGAGATAGACAAACTTCAGACAACCTTTCATGCTGATGGTGTAACTTTGTTTACTAGATATGTCGTTTCTGCTGGCATCGAATAAGGACAGACGAGAATGGGTTATGCCCAGCTTGTCGGAAGGCATACCCTGAAAACCCAGCTGATTTCAAACCTCTTTCGACTCAAGAGATGCACCGTATCAAAGCTGAAAAACGTCAAAAAGATCAACAGAAGAAGCAGAGAGCAACAGAAAATAGAAAACATTTAGCTAATGTGAGGGTAGTTCAAAGGAATCTGGTATTTGTTGTTGGACTCTCCCCACGGCTAGCTGATCCAGAGGTGATTTCATTGAACTGCAGTTTTTTATCCAGTCTTAAATGTTCACATTATCTTATAGGTTTTGAAACGGCATGAGTACTTTGGTAAGCTTGGGAAAATACATAAAGTTGTCATCAACCATAGCACTCAATATGCAGGCTCCCAGGTACATCAGAAAACATTATTTATTTTGTCCCTATTAAATGCAAATCTTCTTATGCTGTGTTACTAGGGGCCGAGTGCTAGTGCCTATGTGACTTACATACGAGGAGAGGATGCTTTACGAGCGATACAATCGGTTAATAATATTACCGTTGACGGCCGAACTTTGAGAGCATCTTTAGGGACAACTAAATACTGCTCACACTTTATGAAAAACCAAGTCTGTCCTAAACCAGATTGTATGTACCTTCATGAAATTGGTGAGTGGAATTATAATTTTTTTTAAAAATGAACTGCGCTGATGAATTTGTGTAATAAAACAGGTGACGATGCAGCTAGTTTCACCAAAGAAGAAATGCAACAAGGCAAGCATACGGACTACGAGCGATTGTTGCACGAGCAGCTCCTTTCGCCCTGTCTGAACCACAAAGAGGGCCGGTAATGTTCAACATATGGATTTTCATGTACGCATCTTGCTGATCTATGAATTAATGTTATGAGCAGGAAAGCATCAGCGTCACCTCCATTAAAAGAGGGAGCTTCCAATGCAACGCAAAGTGGACCTAAGGATGGTTGGCCTTCTCTGCCTCCCGGTTGTTCCACGGCCAATCTTCCCAGCCTTAGTACCTCAGGTAAATGGGACACAGTTTTATCTATACCGGTGTGATACTTATGGAACTGAAAACATACAATTGACTTCAGGTAAAGTTGTCGTGCCGAGTGTCAAGAGTGAACCGCCGTTGACCAAAGAGAAGAGCGGAAAAATCAAAGCAAAGTCAACGCAGCTACCCACGGTACATTTACCAGTGGCCGTTGTTCAGCCGGAAGAAGCTACCTTACCCCAACCTAAGGCA
Source organism: Daphnia sinensis (assembly GCA_013167095.2). Lineage (NCBI taxonomy): Eukaryota > Metazoa > Arthropoda > Branchiopoda > Diplostraca > Daphniidae > Daphnia > Daphnia sinensis. Next base: position 955,163 of record CM023188.1, on the reverse strand, counting down.
AACGGTTCGAACCGTAAGGCCAAAGACAAAACAGTTGTGACTGCAGTGTTAACTGCGGTATTAAATCCCACTGCTCCTGTTGCCACCCAGCCAACGAAACCGGAACGACAAAGATCAACCTCGCTTTCTCCCGCGCTCTCTACATCCTCCAATCCGACACCAACACTCATTTCGTCCTCGTCGTCGCCATCCTCGTCACAAGACAGTGGATTCTTGCCTTCAAACCAACACGAATTCGAAATTCTTAAACAAGGCGCTTCAATGGCCGCAGAAGAAGAAGAGATTGATCGAGCAAGAGATGAAGCCGATGATTATTTCGGTAAATGCAAACATTTTCGCTGGACTTTTCTGTCAGCACTTCAAATTTTTCTCTTTTCCTCTCTAGACCCTGCCGGAAATAAAGTGTCAGGAAATTCTGCTAGTTTCGCACACTCCATTCTTGATACCAACAACAGTAGTAATAGCCACAGCTTCTTTTCTACTGGGCCACTTCCTGCTTACACAGCACAGTCAAATGGCACATCGCCATCTGGCTGTAAGTCGATTTTTGTCTTTGTGTTATCTGAAATCTTATTAAACTGTTCTCTGACTACCTGTATAGGCTGGTTAGCGAATGGCGCCGAAGAGGAAGCGATAACCTCCACCCTCCCCAATCAAAGTGCAGCCGATTGGCAGTTGGCGTTTAACGTAAGCCACACATCCAAAAATTACACTTGTCTTTCGTTATTACAGTTTTTTCTTGCGTTATCAGGATCTGGCATCGTCTTCACGCCTGGTTCCCAGTGTGGCCCCAGTGGAAGACCCAAGCAGTCATCAGCAAAAGAACACTGACGACGATTTGGGATTCGATCCCTTCCACGAAACGCAGAAGGCTTTGGCGGAAATGCTGGAAAAGGAATCAATCTCAAGCCTACCCAATGGTTCAGTTTTCAGCAACGGTTGTAACAACCTGGGTTACTCTGGTCCCGTCCAGAGTCTCTATTCCAACCCACCAGTTCCTCCATCAATGGCCCGTCATAGTCCAAGCTTTAGTTCCTTGGGATTAGGGCTTGGGCTCGGCGTCGGCGTAGCACCGCAGCCACAACCCACGCGTACAAGAATTCCTCCTCCGGGTTTCAATCCGACTCAGGTTCTGCGGATTATTTCAATCTCAATTTTATTATTCCTTGTGTAGTCAAGTCTGAGAAAAGTATTCATTTTCTTATTTTTTCTTGGTTTTAGCATCTCCCTGGGTCAGTGAATCAAGGCGGTGTCAGTCACTTTGGTTTGAGCCTTCCGAACCTGAGCTCAAATCGGCCAATGAATCGCCTAGACATGGGCACCAGTAAAATGTTGCCATTTATGAACAATCAGAGCACAGCAAACGGCGGTGTGAATGGTCCTTCGACAGGGTACGGTCCCCGTCTGTATCACGAGTCACCATCGTTAGGTTTGGGAATGTCAGGAATCGGAGGCATGAGCAGCGGTGGCATGTCGTCAAACATGAGTTATATGGGCGGTCAAAATGGTTCGCTAAGTCATATGTCAAACAACAAGCCTCAAGGTGGTGCCGTTTTAAATTATTTTTCCTTAAATAAATTTGACTATTTTCCCATCGTTTGTAGGATATAGCACTGGAATGGGCAACAACATGCCCTACTCCAATGGCAGCAATAGCCTTGGCCTTGCAGCAAGTAGCATTGGCGACACTGCACCTTCTATGAAGGACTGGCAAGATGGGCTACGGGCACTCTTTCCCAATGTCAACATTTCCATGGGTAATGGAGGGGCCACGAACAGTAACGGCAATAGCAGCAACCATGGTGGCCGCATAGGTGCCTTTCCGCCTGGACTATCTGGCCTAGGCAACAGTCAACAACAGACGATGCACCATCAGCATCATCAACATCAACTTGCTCAGCAACCGAATAGCTTGGCTACCAAAGGGTGGAGAAACAATGGTTCAGATTGGACATCCCTAGACCCAGCCATTGTTTCGAGTGGTCAGATAACCGATTCCCGGTCCGATTCGCCTCCACATTGGCTTCGCTCCCTGGAACAGTTGACAGAAACGGGAAACAGTCCGGCACAGCAGCCGCCTTCGAACCCTTCCAATCTTTTTGGCCTGGCCAATTCAACTCACTACACATTGCCTTCGTTAACCGGCCGTAGTAACGTCACATCCGCATCCGGTTTGGACGGATTGAATTCCATGGGCTCCTTCTGGCCACCATCGGTCTCTCACACTACCCCCTCCATGCCTCCTCCTGGTTTCAGTCACATCAGACCTACCCCTAAAACAGCATCAACGGCAGAGACACACAAAATTGACAGTAAGTCGTCCCTCATCCATCCATTGACTCTTAGCTCGTATTAGACTCATCCGACGTCCGTTTTTCGCATTTTTTTTCTGATTACAGATCTCTGAGGTTGGTGTTTGCCTAGGTGTTGCATTTGTTAGGGATTGGCAGTGATACTATCGTTATTTTGAAATCCTTTTGTGTCTATTTCCTGTTCACATTTTTTTGTTTAATTTATCCTCAAATTTCTGATATGTTCGACTTCGACTCCCCTCTGCTCTTCTTATTATCTAATTCTTCTCTCCGCTGCAGTACATCCCGTTCATCTTTTCTTTCGGTCTTCGTCATTCTACCTTCTTCCCCTATCCTTTTCGTTGGTTTTGGTTTTTTATCTTACATCCATCAAAAGAAGTTTAATTAGAAGTTGAAACATTCGGGAATCGTACTTTTTCCTGAAAATAAAATGAATTGAGGAAACGTTCGACTTGAGGAGGATCATCGTTTCTTGCACAAGATATTATAGTCTCCTTTTGGGATGTTTGAGTGAACCGAAACTGTTTCTTTGCATGTTGCAACTTTCTCGTTACTCATTTTTGGCACAGCGCATAGCTACCTAGAACATCCAAGATTCCTTGCTTAGTAAACCACCAATCAAGCAAGACTGATCTACTCCCAAAATCGAATGTTGCCCTACAAGGAAACTTCGGATCGCGAAACCAGAGTACGTTCAATCGACGTGCGGATCGCATGAAGAAACAGGAAAATACCTTCCCCAACGTCTCGCTTTCTTAAAAACCCTTTTTTCTTCCTCATTTTCGTCCCATTCCTTCTTCTTTCCGGTGAGGAAAGGTCTTGGTTGACTTGACATTTGATCGATAAAGAAAATGTTGGCCGTACTTCGGCGCCGATGTGAAACAGAGAAGGACGAGTGTGTTCAGAGCTGGCTTGTTGGAAATGCTGATTCAGAGAATAAACAAATCGTGAATTTAAGTGTTTTATATTTTTAGAGTATTATTATAAAGGGGCAGGAAGTTCTACTATATTTGGAATACCGAGAAGGATATGATTTTAAAGAACGGGCCTTTAGAATTTATTTCTCAACAGATACATTCGGAGGGAAGGGTAATGAAATTTCGGGTTCTATACAATGTGTACTGGTGGTCTTCAAGAACTATATATGCTCTTGACTGTGCATGACTCATCAGACAAGATAACATTGAACAGTTCGGTGGTAATCATTATTATAGGTAAAACGCACATTTGTAAGAGTTAGACCTTGGTTTTGGGGACAGTTTGGCGGCATACATACATCGCATACCGACTCCCAATATAGTACATTGTGAAATTGGTATAGGCTGGGGCCTGGGGAAAAGGCTGATTCATAAGATTTTTTTTTTCAGAAAAGGCCATATCTGGGTAGTTTTTAAAAAACTGTGAGAAAGAAAATATAAAATACTTTCCCACATAGCACAGAAAAAATAACAGCAACTAATGACATTATTTGTTTGCAGTCTCACAGTCTGATACGATTATTTTCTCCATTGTTGAAGACAACCGGTGCCAAAGCGATGAACATCGCTTCTCCCATCCTTGGTGACAACAGTTCCATTTTTCTTAACCACAACAAGGCAAGGAATACCAGTGACACCATACTTTGCTTTTAGAGCCCTGAAATGATATTGATAAAAAATTAAATGTGGTGTAAATACCTAAAATAATTTTTTGCTTACGCTGCAAGTTGAGTTCCCCATGGTATAGCAAGCCAATCAGCATGTGATTCTTCCATGTATTGGATCATTTCATTTTCACTGCGATCTGAGGAGACAAAAATACACTCTACTCCATCATCAGGCAAATCCTTGGTTCCACAGAGAAAAAACAAAGACATGGATTAGCTTTGATACCTCTATGCAAGAAATTAAATTTTCTTTAATAGAAAGAATTTTACCCTATAGAAATCAGCCAGGATTGGAGTAAACATGCGACAAGGAGGGCTGCAAAATGTGTTGGTAAAACATTTATTTACAAAATATGAAGAAAAGGCATTTATATTTCTTACCACCAATGAGCTGAAAAGTAATAACAAATAATATCCTTGTTCGCAAGAGCTGTATCAGCCAAAATTGATTGTCTTTGCTTTTTCACAAGCTTCTGTCCTTGGAGCATATCCATCTTTTCTGCAGAAAGAGAAACAAATTGTACTATGAAAAACCTATGTTGTTATGTTTGGATGGCGCCCAAAATTTTTTGAATGACTAGTTAACTGTTGCTAACGACAAGAATCACGGGAGACGACTGCAAGTCTGCAGGTGAGCAGAAATGTTTTATATATACTATTTGACAATATCTCAATTAACACCTACATAAGTAACTACTTTTACTTAAGAAACTTTTCCAAATTGCATCAGCCGATGTGGAAATAGTGGTTACCTTCGGTTGCAGCTTTAACCTCTTAAGCTCTTGATAACGCAACGACACAGATCTATTTTGATGTAATCTTAACACCACGCACTTCAAAAACCTGAAAACGACGATGCCTAATACCAAAATGATAACTTTGTCGTTTGTCTGTAACCTAAGTTACCATCTACTCTAGTAAATGTTCTGGGAAGCATTACTGAGCTACTACCCCGTCTATGTATAATGAAAAGTAGAGTATTTGCGTCAACTGTATACAGATAAGTTGATTCAAGCGTGCAGTGCACGTAATTATGTATATGTATACCATTTCATTCTTTTCAAAAAAATTTTCATCATTCTTACGGCAAATTATCTGCTAAACTGAATTTTTGCTTTATAGCATGGGGTCCAAGACCCTTTATAGAAAAAAGCCACTGGTAACAAATATTTTGTGAAAAATTCTAAAACATTGTCTTTTTTCTTTAGTGTACATATCTTTTGCCAGTCAACTGTTTAATATTTGTTTTATCAACATTTAATCATGGTCATAGACCCTGATGGGGTTTATGACCATGATTTAATTAATTCACTATTCCCCTACATCCAGAGGCCGAGTTGCATGGGAGCATGACACTTTTAAAAGCGGGAAAAAAGTTTTCGTTTCCTGAAAAGCTGAAGTGTATGTTGCATACAGGCCCAGCAGCCAGCCAATCAGAAAAATCCACGCGATTTTTGCGCTGTTTCCTTTAGGTTGATGCAATAAGCAGTATACCTTTTTACTTTTAAAGAGGTACAAATTTTTTCTACTCATTTGAAACATTTATGCAAGAACATATGTTTATTTCTATAGCAATATGAAGTATTGAAGCACAGTATCTTTGTGTCTTCTTGTCCAGAGCTCAGAGCCTCAGACGTCCAGTCCAGCACGCAGCAACCATTCCTGGAGCGACTCGCGCACCTTCAATCACCATTTGACACGTGGCAACGTTTGATATCATTGAGTGTAGTGTCATCGTTGCACGATTTTATTGTTGCAGTTGCCGGTAGAGTAAGAACTAAGAAGTCTAAGAACTTCAGTTTAATACGTGGATCTAAGAATAATGCAAGACTTGATCTAATTTTCGTGAACGTGTTTACAGTTTGTCGCTCAAATCTTCAGTTTGAGAATTAATTTATTGTTTTTGTAAGTTAATTATTTTTATTATTTTCTAGAGAATAGTCCATGTCAAATACTTGTTTCACACTTTTGAAGTATTTAACTTGTTCTCTCTTGACATAGGTTAAAGAATGGCACGGTTACAATTTCTGTGTTTAAGCCTGCTTGCATTATGTGCAGTATGTTGGAATCCAGTGCAAGGTGTAGCAGTAATGAGTGTTGATTTTGGAAGTGAATGGATGAAAATTGCAATTGTTTCGGTCTGTTATAAACATACTTATTCTCTTCTAAATGCTTATTTTAATAATTTTTTTTTTAGCCGGGAGTCCCCATGGAAATAGTTCTTAATAAAGAATCCAAGAGGAAAACCCCTGTAGCCATTGCTTTCCGCAATGATGAGCGAACCATTGGAGAGGATGCATACACCATTGGAGTGAAATTCCCTTCCAATATGTATTTCTATCTTCTTGAACTTCTGGGGAAGACACTTGACAATCCTCTTGTGCAACTGTATCAAAAGAGGTTCCCCTATTATAAACTTGTTGAAGATCCTGAACGAAAGACTTTGCTCTTTGAACATGATAGGTTTGTTTCTTTTCCCCATTGCATAGGTTAAAATGAATCATTAATAACTGTTGAAAATGTTTCATTTTTTTTTCAGTGAAACAAAATTCAGCCCAGAAGAACTTGTTGCAATGATCTTAACAAAAGCGAAGGAATATGCCGAAAGCTTTGCGCAGCAACAAATTACGGAAACTGTAATAACTGTACCTGCGTTCTTTAGTCAAGCAGAACGCAGGGCAATGTTGAAGGCCGCAGAACTTGCCGGAATCAAAGGTATCGAGCAAAACTTCGTCATTTAATAAATTTATCTTAAATGAATTCTGTGTATGTTTGCAGTACTACAACTTATCAACAGTAACACTGCCGCAGCCTTGGATTATGGTATTTTCCGGCGAAAGGATTTTAATGAAACCGCCCAGAATATCCTCTTCTACGATATGGGAGCCTCAAGCACCGTAGCTACCGTTGCTAGCTACCAAGTTGTTAAGACGAAAGAAAAGGGTTACGCAGAATATCATCCACAAGTTAGTGTGATTGGTCTTGGGTATGTTATCAAGTTAAATTCGATTTGACGGGTTCACTAATACCATTACATTCTGTAGCTATGATCGCACGCTCGGTGGTTTGGAAATCCAAATTAGGTTACGCGATTTCCTTGGCAAAGCGTTTAATGAAATGAAAAAAACTAAAAATGATGTGTTCCAAAATCCGAGAGCTATGGCAAAACTATTTAAGGAAGCCGGAAGAGTCAAGAATGTTCTGAGTGCAAATGTCGATCATTACGCCCAAGTGGAAAACTTGATTGATGAACAAGATTTTCGTTATCAGGTAAGAAGATTTCACCAACTGAATACCGTAAAAAAATCGTATGTTACGTATAAGTATTTTTTAATGTCGTTAAGGTAACGCGCGAACAGCTGGAGAACCTCTGCTCTGATCTGTTTGAAAGAGTTACTGTTCCGATCGAGCGCGCATTGGCATCAGCAAAGCTCACTTTGGACGAAATAGGCCATATTATCATAGTGGGAGCTGGTACTCGCATGCCGAAGGTTCAAGAGGTTTTGACCGCCTTCACGAAAAGGGAACTTGGCAAAAATTTGAATGCGGACGAAGCTGCCGCTTTGGGTGCCGTTTACCGAGCAGCCGACCTGAGCACTGGATTCCAGGTCAAGAAATTCATGACAAAAGATGCTGTGGTGCTTCCCATCGAGGTACGATAGACCTTCTACAATAATAGTTTAGAAACTAAAGCAATCCACCTGGAAAATTAGGTCGATTTCGAACGTGAGCTAGATGCCGGAGAGGACAACAAAAAAGTTGTTAAAATTGTACGTCGAACGCTATTCCCTGCCATGAACCCCTATCCACAGAAAAAGGTTCTGACGTTCAATAAGCACCACGAAGACTTTACCTTCTACGTTAATTACGGAAACATGTCATCTTTTCCGGAATCGGAAGTCGCTGTCATAGGGTCAACCAACTTGACCAGAGTGCAACTTAGCGGCATAGCAGTTGGTTTGGCTAAGCACCAAGATGACGGTGCCGAATTCAAAGGCATTAAAGCGCATTTTTCTATTGATGATAGTGGACTGCTTAGCCTTAGCACAGTTGAAAGCACGTTCGAAAAAATCCATCCTGTAGTGGAAGAACAACCTGAAGCTGCCAATAACACTCAAGGTACTACATATACGTCTGACTTCACATTTGTCTTCTGTTTATGACGCCATCAAATTTGATTTAATAAGGTGACGGAACAAACAGTACAGACAGCTCGAATTCTACTGAGAAGAATAGCACTAGTACTAAACAAGAAAAGAAACCGAAAGTTGAAATCATAAAAGAAGAAATTAGCAAAACAGAATTTGTCCTTGATCTTCAGGATCTAACTGGTGCGTCTCTCACCCTGGCCCAGAAAAGGTAATGAATTTTACAAATGCTAAGAGAAATAACCCCACATTTTACCAATTTCATTGTTTTTTCCTGCAAAGAATTAACGAGCTGAACGAAAAGGATCGCGCTCGCAAAGAAAAAGAAATTGCACAGAATAATCTCGAGACTTTCATTCTTGATATCCAGGATAAATTGAGCCAGGAAGAATTTCAGTCACTTGTAACGGAAGAAGACCGCACAAAAATTTTTGAAAAATGCTCTGAAGTATGTTTTTTCACTTTTAACGTATATTGATCTGCCGTTTCAAATTATTCAACTGAATGATAATTTAGACTTCAGAATGGCTCTATGACGATGGGAGCGATGTTGAAGCAAAGGAATATCAGAAGAAGCTGCAAGTGTTGAAAGATCTTACTGGTGAAATGTTCGAGAGGCACCGTGAACATCGAGACCGACCTGAGGTCATCGCAGCGTTCAAAAACGCCTTGAATGTTTCAACACATTTTTTGAGTAAGTTAAGAAACGCTACCCCCGATGAAAAATATCTAGATGACGACGATCTCGACGGATTGGAAACGCTCCTTGAAGATAACCAAGTATGATGCTACATCAGAAATATTTTCTTTTCTGTTGGTTGTAACATTTCGAACATTCATCTTGGCAGTCCTGGTTGGATAAGAAAATGCTGGCGCAAAAAGACACACCGTTATACGAGGCGCCTGTTCTCACGCTTAGAGCTATCGCAGACAAAATGAATACCATGGATAAAGAGGTAAAAAAAAGCAAACAAGGAAAATGAGGTTTGATCGGTGCTTTAAAATTGCTAATGTATCTCAGGTGAAAATGCTCGTGAACAAAGCGAAAAATGCACGAACGAAGCGTCTGAAAGAGTTAGCTGAGAAATTAAAGGAGTTCGACAAGAAGGCCAACGAGACCACGGATGAAACAAAACAAGAAAGTGCCGAAAAGAAAGACAAAGACGCAGACAACACAAAAGGAGACAGTGAAACTGAACAATCTGCTAATCCTTTAGATGATGATCATGTTGAACTGTAACTTTTTGCCAGACATGAACATCTAGGTTTTTCTGAAGAATTTTTCACTTGTCTTTTTTTTTTCTTGAAGAGAAATTTTTTCTCTCCAAATAAGTCCCTTTCTTGTGAGTAACTGGCTGGGTACATTCCTTTTTTTTGTTTGCTGGATGCATGCATGGCAGCCCACTACGTCTTTTTTTACCCGCTAGAAAGGGACGTCTCTAGGTAAAATACACTGACTTTCAACGACCATGATTTGTTCGTCAACGATAAGAAAAAAAAGTCGATCAGTAATGCCAGAATGAGTCGATTTATCAATATTTTTCCGTAAATGTGTTCCGGTTTACCGCTTCCGCTTGCATACGACACAAAGCATTCCCTAGCAGACGATCATTGATCGATCAGTTGGTGTTGTGAGGATTTGATGCAGTTGCGACTCGTCGTACTACATATGTTTTAGTCTTAACGATTTTATCCGTTCGATTGGAGTTACGTCGGTGGCCAAGTAAAAGGAATTTAAATAGCAGCCCATATTTCTTTTACTAAATGAGTATTAATTGTGTGAAGAATCCATCAGAACGCCATGGCAGTGCCGCGACGTGGAGTACTTCGACATCACAAACAGCTAGCTGAAGCCGAAGTAAAAGATAAATTCGAAGATTTGCTAGTGTTTGGATACGCCTGCAAATTGTTTCGGGACGACGAGAAAGCAGCGGAAATTGATCAAGGGAAACTGCTAATACCATGGATGGGAGATGATTCAATCAAGATTGATAGGTGAGCGTGGCTCAAACATTTTATATTCCTTCCTTGCTTCCCTGATAGGATTGGTCCTGATGCTTCTTTGAAAATTATTTATCAAAACTAATGTGTCAGAATCTACTCCAACAGGACAACTTATTGGGTGCGCTTAGATTCAAAGACAAATTTTCTGAGCTGAATTGTTGCCCAACGTCTGCAGCACAAGTTTTGGATTACTTGAACAATGAAGGTTTGGATCGAATTGTGTTGTTTTTTTCCTCAGTGTGTGATGACTGCTGCCTTTTTTGTGGTATCAGATTCTTTGTTAACTTGATTTATTTTCTTCAAATTTACAGGTATGATGCGCGAGGCACGTTATTTGACCTGAAGTCGCACGAAACTCCCCAAGGCGGCTACGATCGCACCGAAGGGCTTACGTCTGAAGAAAAGCGCATTGAAAGATTGTGTGATGAGGAACGCTATTTCGCACTTTATAAAGATGAAGAGGAAGAGGCTGTCATTAAAGAAGAGGAAATCAAAAGGCTTAACCAAGATCTGAATGAAGTAACATCTGAGGAAGTTTCGTATCACCAGGTTCCCTTTAGCTACAACACCTCGTCTGAGGTACGTATCTTTTCCTTTCTGTAAGAAAATGTATAAAGCTTTACCAACGTTAATGTCGAAACAGGCTGATAACTCGAATTTGAGCCCAAGAGAAGCACCCCTTCAGTCGACGCTTGGCCAGTTGGGCGATGCGGTCTACGTACCTCCACCGATACTTGACGTACCTCCAGACATCATTGTGCCACCTACCCAAAAGTTAGCGAGGATTATTGAAAAAACAGCCAATTTCATTTCATCTCAAGGAACTCAAATGGAAATCATAGTCAAAGCCAAACAAGCAAACAATCCCATGTTTCAGTTTCTACATTTTGACACTGCCCTGCATCCCTTTTACCGACACATACTTGCGGCCATACGAAACGGAACTTACGTCGTTCCAGCCGAAGATCCTGTCGAAAATGACGACAAAGAAGAAAGCAAAAACAACGGACATGTTAATGAATCTGATAGTGAAAACGAAAATTACTTGCATCCTAGCTTACAACCTAAAGCTTCAGTTAGTTGATCAACAGTTTTAGATCTGTGTACTAGCCATTCGTAACAATACCAATGTTTTCAGGACCAGGCTGTTCATCGTGCAATCGAGACGGATTCTACCGAAGATGTCCAGCCTGTACAACCGTCACCGGACGTTCGTCTTTTAATGGATAAAACTGCAAGTTATATGTCACGCAATGGACGCCACCTTGAATCTGCTGTTCAAAGCAAAGGTATACATTGACACTCACGTGAATTCTTTCTTGACAAATCTTTGAAAAATCTTTGAACACTATTTTCAACAAGGCGACCCGCGTTTTGTTTTTCTCAACCCGGAACATGCTTTTCATGGTTATTACATCCAGAAACTAACCCTGTACAGCAGCATGCATCTGAACATGGAAGGAACCAAGCAGACAGAAATACCCAACCAGCCTACAGGACTAAAAGTTGATGTCAAAGAGAAAAGCCCTGCAGAGCGTTCTGCTATTGATCCCGAGCTTATGAAGACGGAACGTCGGAAAAAGGCTGCTTTGTTCCTAGATCAAATGAAAAGGGACAGAGCTACAGGTACTAATAAACTTCATTATTTTCAAACAAAAATTTTAACAGTTATTGAAAAAATATCGCTATGTTGTGCTTGTCAAGGTAAAAGTGCGAAAGAAGATGCCGATAGGGTAGGCGTTGAATCTACAAGTAGTTCAACGAAAAATAGCAAATCTTGCAGTCCTGATGACGTAGAGATTATTGGTGCTGTTTCTGGAGAGGCACGAGAAAGATCACGAAGGTGTGTTGTCAATATCTTTCTCCGAGTGGACATGGATCAAAACTAACGTTTATTGTGTAGCCGTTCCTTGTCTTGCTCTCCATCCGAAAGTCGGCCGGAAAGAAAACGACGAGATGTTCGTCGTCGAAGTCGGACACGCAGTCGAAGCCGAACACGACATCGAAGCGTGAGTCGAACGAGGCGACGAAGTAGAGAGAGAAGTCGAAGTCGTACTAGACCCGTTCGTAGGAGTCCCTCACCTGACAGGCGCAGACGTCAACATAAGAAACACCGCAGTCGTGACAGGTACGCATCTAACTAGAAATGTTCTCATGTCTTCACGTGTTGATTTCGATTGAATTCAACAGACGCCGAAAGGAGAAGAAAAAACGCCACAGTCGAGATCGATTACGTAAAAAACATCGTCACCGATCTCGTAGTCGTTCGGAAAGTGATAGCCTGAGTCGAAGTAGAAGTCGCAGTAGAAGCCGAAGTGGAAGTCGTGTGAACAGCAGTCGATCAGCCAGTGAGTCAAGGGTTTCACCGATTACGTCCGCTGTTCGTAAACTTGCAGCAGGTAAAAGGCCCTGTTTTTTTTTTCTGCATTTTGATTTTGATTATCATTTCTTTCGTAGACGCTGCTGCTTCCAAGAGCTGTTCGGAGGCTTCAAGTCCACTGCCGTCGCAATTGCTGACAATTCAGCCCGCTTTCGCCAAAATTGCTGAGGTAACGAAGAGTTCTATTGTTACTTAATTATTCGTTAATAATTAACGTTTTTACAGGGCATTCGAGCCAAAGTAATTGCCATGATCGAAGGCGATAAAAAGTAGCTGTCACTTCATCCTAGAAGGGAAACGAAACCGGATACATGGCGTTTTTATTCGATCCTCCTGTTGCAACTAAATCAATAAATGAATAAACACTTTTTTTTTGCGTTTAAATCAGAAGCGTGCGGTCTACCATCTACTACGAATAAATGAATTAAATGGTTTTTTTGTTTTTGCTTTGTGTGTAATAATCGATCAAAGAAATGACAGGAAATCACTTTTTCATTGTGCTAATAGAATATAACGAATATTTGTGACACTTTTGTTTGTGTTTGATTATTCAACGTGAAAATAATACAGTTATATGAACATAAGGAGTGCGGAGCGAAGGCACGTGATGCGGCATACCCCTTTTGACTAGAGGGAATACACGAAAAAAGGAGGGACAACGAAGAACGTGTAAATTAAAACAATTTGTTTGCATTTGGAGTTCCAGTTAGTGCAGCTGAACCGGGGCTCGTCATCATCAGGTGATGAGGACCATGCTGGAACATGGAGGAAAAGTGCATCATGGGAATCAGAGGCAAGTGGTGGGACCAGCCGGCCAGCCTTGGAGCAAAGACCGAAGAGTATGGATTGAGATGATGAGGATGTTGATGTCCACCAGCCATCCACGGATGCATCGCTGGATGAAGATGATGAAACGATGATGGCTGATGTTGATGCATTTCCGGCCTGAAAACGATGGGTGCCGGGCTAGTTGTCTCTCCCACTAGACGGGCTATGGAGAAATTGGTCGAACATTTAACTGGCGATGAGACCGTCAACGAAGGTGGTGGTGTGACGGAATCCTGATGGACTCCCGGCGCCGTTGGCGGATTACATTCATCGTCGGTGATGTTCAATGACGAGTGTGAGCTGGAAGCGCTGCTCGGACGAGATTTTTTGCGATTTTCTACACAAATCAAACACAAGAAATGAGTACAACAGATTTTCGAACAACACATTCAAATTCAAAATATCTTACCAGGTGAGCTATCTCGTAATTGACGTTTCTTCACACGGAGTTGACCGTTCTCGCGAAATCCCTTGGCAAACGGATTGTTATCGATTTTCAATTGCGTCATTCGATCATTCTGCAAAAAAAAAAAAAATTGAAACAAGAAGGTCAAATGAAATTCCGTCGCTAAAGAATCGTCGGTTATCAACGGAACTGTTGGAATTTGAACTTACAGCGTAGGCGGTGACGGCGATGAAACTGCAAACGTTGAAAGCCGCCGTGTTAATGGTGGTGGGCATTCCCCAATGAAGGCTGGCATAATCGGAAGCGGCAATCACGTGAATTCGTGGCACGTACTTGTGCATGGATGTGAGAACCAACTGTTGAAACAAGAAAATATTTCGGTCATTAATCTTGGTCTTTGGTGGTGTAATATGATTCTCGTCAGATTTCACAATTCCGACTGTTATACGTACGTGTCCTTGTTGATCCATGGTGTTGTTGGTTAACTTGACTTTCTGGAAAGAGACTTCGTGTTTCATCCATTGGGCTCCGGTGGCTGGGCTGTCGGGATGGGTGTAAATCCGTGATGGCCACTGAGGTTCTGCTTTGCCGGAACGCAGCCATCCAGCGTTGAAACGGAATCGAGAATCGTCGGCCAGGACGAGATCCAGCAGTACAAAGTATTTTGTGTTGGGGTCCAGACCACTTAAATTGACTTTTAATGTTGGAAACATCCGTCTAATTTAAAAAAAAAAAAAAAGAAAACGATTAAATGGTTGAAAGGTAAGAAACAAGAGTTGGACAAGAAGATCCCAAACACACACCTTCCCAATTTGGTGATGATCATTTCTGTTCCGATCTGATGAAACTGTTGCCACAGTTCTGCATTTTCCAATGCGATCTTGATGTTCGGATCGCTTTTGACGGAGGCGGCGGCGGCTAAATGACGATGGGCCATCATCGCTGCTGCTGACGCACTATGATGAGCTGCTGCCGCCGCTGACGGAGTAAGTTGATACGGTGATCCAGCGGCCATAGGAGGCAATTCTGTTGATTAATCAAAATAGAGATAAGTAACCGGGGTGAGTTGAACGAACGAATCACTTCTTCCACTCGGTGTCAAACATACCGTAAGGTCTCCGTTCATTTGGAAATCGATTTCCGGCACTGATTGCCAATTGGTGAATGTCATCCTCATGTGTCACGGAAGATGGTGACATCTTTGTCGCATCCATTATGTATTCTTTGAAAATGATGTCCTTTGAGCACTTAAACACGAGCAACCAAAGAGTGTTCACTCAACACACACAAGAAGACACATCAATTTCACACACACTCTAGTTAAATGAAATGTCTTTGACACTTGGAAGAAAAAATGCGGAAGACAACCGCACTGGGCTGAGATACTTGAACGACTGATGCTGGAGAGTGAAGACGATCCGATAGATATCATGTTTTATTTCAAAAGTTTTTTTTCGCAAGTCTCCAGTGGTGGAGACGGATCGTCGGAGCCCCGAACGGATGGGGGGGTAGTGAGCCCTTGGGTGGGCCGTAAATAGGAAAAGGATACCTTCTTTGCTATTGGTTGGAAATAAAGTTTTGGCCTTCCTCTTCTTCTTTCTTATTCATTCCATCCACTTCCAAACCCCCAATCCGCTTTTTATTATCTTTTGGCCATTCAAGTCGGACGCGTTCCTTCTTCATGATCCCTCCTCCTGTTCGTCGTCGTCTCCGCGTTCATTTCTTCTCCCCCCTTTTCTTTTATCTTTTATCTAATTATCACCATCTGCTTTTCATAGAGATAGACTAAAAGAACACGTATCCACCTTCTTCCATGTGCCATTTATATATAGACGTGTGTACATTTCTTTTTATTTCTTTAACACACAGGCCTTTTGTCCACCCACTTATTTAGACCATTTCACTTATACAGAACACACAGAGGAGAAAAAAAATATATAAAAATGATCCCGACATAGATACGTCTGGCACATTTGAATACGCCGCCGACAGTGTCTTGCTATATAAGCGCGATAAATCGCCCTTCTGTTGTTCTCTTTCGTCTTTGGCTTATAGCAGATTTCTTTTCTTTCCCTACATCCATTTGGTTCACATTACCATTTCAAATTTGTTTGTGTTTTTGTTTGATTATTCGTGTCGAAATACAATCGATTGCAATCGTATATGAACGAGTGTCATTTTTGTCATGCAGTATTTTTTTTTACTTAAAAGAAAAAGAGAAATGAGAACAAAAAATAATAAAAAAGTCCAGTGGGAACTGATCGGCCGAGAAGAACATGGCGCCATGTCTGTTCCTCTTCTTTTTCAACTGCTACTTGAAAATGAGAGATAATCCACTCAGTCACGCTTCAAGGTTTACCGCAAAATTGGTCAATGAGATCCACACGCACATAGACAGAATCTCGAAAAAAATATAAAGTGAGACACCCCATCATCATGCAGTCCGTCCTACCGCTTTCACGCGACAATCGACGATGACGGACCGCGGTTGCAACCCACAGGCGTGTCTTGTATCATCCCCTCGACACAACGGCGACATAACCACGGTGGGGGGTTGACGACACACAACGCAATGGAATCATTTGCCTATGGGCGGCAATGATCAAATAACGACATTTCTTTCTAGTTCTTTTAAACCTTAAACATTTCTTTTCTTCCTTCGTTTTAACTTGGAGTTTATATCGGCGGGTTTTCCCCTCTTTTTCCAATTATCCATTTGAAGTTTGAAATGTGTAATGAAAAATGACTCGGCTTTTGCTATAGTGCAAGTTGTGTGTACATGTACGGTATAATGTACGGACAAAAAAGGGCAAAAAAAAAAGAGAACGCGAGTGTGAGAAGAAGAAACTGCTGTGAGTGATAACGTTGGCGCGACTGGGTCATCACTCCGGCGCGGAATTTCAAGCGAAAAATACTTGTACCTCCGCTTTTTGTACCCCTGGAAATGGCAGAAAGAAATGAAGGGGAGAGACCTTGTGGATTTGTGAGGGTTTGTTTCTGGTCAACAGCGATAACGAGCATGATTTTTTGTTTCACTAGAAATCCGACTGAGGGGGCCCATCTTTGACAGGCATTTTTCGAACGTTTAGCGCGACGAGTGGCACCGTTTTTTTTTTCTTCTCCTTTTTAAAACAAAGCACATGAAAAAAAGGTTGAAACTATAATATAGAAGGGAAAGGTAAAAAAAGGAAGAATTGCTTCCCCGTCTGGAATTCCGGTTCTGGCTCCTCCATAAGAAAACAGTAAAATCCTCGCGGGGCTTGTGCGCGCGCGTTGCAGTTACTGGTGCGGATGCTGGACAGGGGGGTCTTCTCTCCACACAGTACATTCATATGTATCTATTCTATCTCTACACACACTGCATATATACACATATATTTCATTTTTTTTTTTGCCAGTTAAACACTGGCATGGATAATGGGAAAATAACCACACAGAGCCAAGAGATATGAGAGGTGGGCTTTGGAATTTGTTCTTCTTCATCTCCATCTACCTTATTATTCTTATTTTGTGTGTGTATGTGGGGGGGAACCTTTTTTTTTTTTCTATACCTATTCTTTTTGACTGCTCTTCTTGTCTGAGGGGTTGGTCCTATTCATCTTCTTATATGTGTGTATATATGCCTTAGGTAAATAAAGAGAAGAGGGGGGTTGAACATACACATCACAAATACATATAAAAGAGAGAGGCTACATATCTACGATGACCACCAAAGCAGCCAGGGGTAATTAGACGATTTGGGGCCAGAAATTATAAAGCAATCCGCAATGGCCATCCGGATTTGTTGTTTTTGTGTGTGTGCGTGTGTGTGTTGTCTGTGTTCTCGGCTCCGTAGAGAGAACGAAAGCTGTTGCTAGATAATAGGGAATAATAAAAACAAAAAATGGCCACACATACAGGTCATCCAACTAGAAATGAATACAAAGGTTTTTTCTTTTTGTATGTGTTTGTTCTTGTTTGAAAAGTCCTCTGACACATACGAATAGTTGGAGCCACAACTATGGGGAGGGGTCTCCAAATTCCTGCTAGAAGTAATGCTTTTAATAACGATAATTAAGCCTATGTGCATCGAGGAGACCTTTTTTTTCCCTTTTAGCATCACCATGCCCACTTTGGTAACAAGGATTTTGTGGGAGTTGTCGACAATAAACTCGGAGGGGTTGGACGTTTGGCTCTATTGTTATTATACACATGCGACGAGGAGAAGCAGAAACGAGCTGACTTTACATGTCTATAAAGATCGCTCGATGTCGAGACGGCCGTCACGGCGATGATGGAACCTCCTCACCGTACAACAAAAAAAATGGAGAAAGAGTTTGTGTGGTCCTGTTTTTTTATATTCGTCGTACTACTTGTCTGCAGGCCTTTGTTGGTATTGATGTCCTCGCTCATCTTCGTGTGTCGTGTCATGTTTCCGACCCCAAACGTTCAACGTTTTGCATCTGTTTCGGGTACGCAGAGAGAGATATCAGGTCTCTTGAACTACATAGAAAGGGACCTCCCTGACGACGACATTTTGCCTTTTAACAGCTTTTTAATAACCCAAAAAATGACTTTTCTCCGTCGCCAGTTTGAAATTTTTGTTGTTCTATCAGTAGAGCTCCCCTTTTTCCTTCCATGGGGGTTCTCTTGTTCACACATCACGAACTAAATGACCTTTGTTTTGTTTTTTGGTATGCTGACGAAGATCGTGGGGAGTGTGAAGAATGTCATCTTGTTCCGATCTCTTGCAGCCGTGAAATGTGACGATAAAATAGGCCCGTAAAAACAGTTGGATCACTAATCAATGCAACGAGATGTACGAACGTTTCCAGCCATTTTATGAAACAATTTGCATTAAGAAAACGTTTTAAAAAGAAGAACAGGGAAAATAGTTTAAAACCAATTTCCGGGGAAAAGATGTACAGCGGTATACGTCAAAAGAAGAAGCCGTATGTGTGTTTAAAAGCACAGGAATATACGATAAGATAGCGCCGAAATAACTAAAGAAAACTCTTCTTCTATAGCAGTAAATACGTGTGTGTGTAGGTTCCGGAGTATAATCTCTTTCTTCCAGTTCCAGTTGTCAGTACAATCTCTTGACACACACAAGGAGCGACTGGCGACACTCGTTATCACCGCCTTGTTTTTTTCTCATGTGTTTTTGTGTGCAGATTTTGAGGATCATTCTTCGTTTGTTCATCGCTAATCAGGAGTGATTTTCTTGAACTCGCTGATCAGCTATAGTTATCATACTATTCATTTAGGAACAGCAGCTGGAGTCAATCAGGTGTAAACATATTCGTCCTGAAGATGCGATAAAAAAAATGAACGTTGATTTGTTTGTTGATCGATGTGCTAAAGAAAGACTTGAGAAAAATGCATTTTTTGCCTCTCTGATGATGAGCGAAGATGACAACACGCTAACCTAAAGAGGATAGAGCCGATGTTTACTTCGTTATCCGGTAACAATCGGCTCCAAGTGTGTGTGTGTATACATCATACAGTGCCGGAGTGCTGGAGCTATACAGCACCGGCTGAAATTTGTTTGTTTGACAAGTGAACGAGAAGAGAGCAGCTTGTCAAACATCAGCAGTCGGCATTTCTATGCACATTGATGGGTCTTAGCCAATCCTGTCTGTATACTTCAAACTTCCAACTATACACTCGCTTTATACGTGTGTGTATGTATACACACACACAAGGGACAAAAAAAAAAGGACAACAACGTCGACGTACCCGAGAGTTAGAAAACAGGGTGGGCGGCGGCGGTGCGGCTTCAGTGGCGGCGGCGGATGAGAGAGATAGAAGAAGTGCCTGTGATGTGTGTAACTCGAGACGAGTTCTTCATCGTGCCGACCTATTCTCCCTTCACTTTTTTTTTTGGCTACACATTGCGCTCAGCAACGGAAAACAAAATTTTCAGTCCCTTATATTTGAAGTTTCGAAAAAGAAAAGCGGGCTCCCGTTTCGTCATCCCATTCGATTTGTTGCTACTTTTAAAAAGATAGGCCGGCCCGTGCCCACCTGTCCCAAGCGCTTGTAACAGCACCCGACCTTTCATGGTGTATACCATCTCGTTTGTTGTTTTAAAACGTTTTACTTTCTAATCTTCTTGTCGTGTACATCAAATTATATTGACTCCCGGTTCTATCTCTGTGTGTGCCGATAAACAAAACAAGAAAAGTACATTCCTTTTCATGCAGCCTGCATAAGACAGGCTGCTGTTATTGACAGCTTGACCCATCATGTGCCTTATCCTCCACATCACAGGAATAGACTAGTAAAAAATGATTCTCCTACAACATAAATCTATAAACAAAATTTTCTTTTTCTAACCTAAAAGGTAAAAGATTTATTTATTTTTTCTCTTTAAGAAAATAAAGAAACATCCACGTGTTTTCTAACTGTTTTTGTGGTGGAATTGAATGAATAAGTGAATAATAATCGTTCTCATAAATCGTGAAGGGGGTGAAGGGGAAAACCAAACACCCTTGACGTTTTGAGAGGCAAAATTGAATAGAAAACCAAACAGATCCCGCTGAGTGTGTTATAACCCCAACAGCCCCAAAAACAACATCCCAACACACACACACACGCAGAGAAAAAAAAAGGGGGAAAAGAAAAGGTATTTCAAATATTGGTTTTTGAGTCCCACGGTTTTCTCCCCTACAAAAAGACCGAAACCAAACCACTCCTGGAAAAGGGGAGAAAAAAAAATCAAATCAATATATACAAATAAAAAAAGAAAAATGCATAATACATGCGCTAGTCCGCCTTGGGCATTACCATTTCTAATGAAGATGTCTTTGTATTGAATGGAGTTCAACCCTTAAGGTCTGTACGCATATAGCATAGCACCTTTTGCTAGATAGCGTAAAAAAAACATTTAAATAAAAGAGAAAACTCCTTGTTCCTTACGTGTGTTCACCTTTAAAATACAAGAAGGGGGTAGACTATAAGAGGGGGGTAAAAGCACGCCTAAAGATTCAGAAAAAAAGGAAACATGCCGAGAAAACAATCCTTGTTGTCGCCAGGAAAAGTGGCGACTTGTCAGTTGTGTGTATTTTATATGTCCACCATATAGAAATGGAGGATGAGAATATATACTATAAGGTAGTTAAAGAGAAAGAAAGAAAAAAAAAGCCCCCAGTAGGAATAGGTTTTAAAGTGAAAACCCAACGGGGGGTCGTTGTATAGTGTAGACATAGTAGACGTAGGCAAAAAACAACACGAGAAAAAAAAAGGGTCTACTGGAGGGTTAAGGTTCCTGCCATCCATTTTCATCGGCTCTGATGTTTTTTTTTTTTTTTGCCTTTAGTCTTGTGTCAGACAGTCAAGACACACACAAAAAAAAGTGTCAGATTCCCCAGTTTACATAGCGGAGCCAATCATATTGACTTAAAGAGGTCTGTGTTGTGGGAGGACTTTGCCAGCACAATATCGATAAGAAAGAAAAAAAAAACTGGGACTAGGGACGAAAAAAAAAGGTTGACACAACCAGAGAGATTTTGTGAATATGTATATAAGGAAGACGCGCCGACACAGGCGCCGGTCCGCAAGTCCGCGCCCGCTCCGCTCAATTGCACCCGCGCCGCGCGCGAAAGCGGAGGAGGGTTATACGGAGGAGGGGCGCCATCCCGGCGCCGGAGCGGCAGAAAAAAAAGAAGAACGAGGTGGAATTCTTCTTCAATTTCTTTCGTTGTGAATATGTCGCCCTTCCGCACTCGGTTTTCATCGACAATGTCCAAGACCGCGGCATAGCAGCCGGCCAGTGGTTTTCCGTTTTGGTGACAACCACCAGTAGCATCTCAACAACAACAGCTGAACTAACAGAATTTAAAAAAAATAATAATAATGATTAACCGGAATAGTTCGCAAGGCGCTTCTCAGTTACCTGATGGATTTAAAAAACCGCAATTCAATGACGGTCGGAGGGGTTCGGTAACGTGAAAATGACAAGACGCGGTGATATAATTATTAATGAGAGAGAGAGATACTCTTGGCGCGACAGCCGCAGAAATTCGAATCTCACAGCGGTATGTGTCGCCTGCTGTCGTTTGTTGTTGTCTCATCAATCATCGTTATAGATATACACACGGCGACTGTTGCGTCCATTGTCAACCAAAAAGAAAACAGGCAAAACATCCAATGAATTGTGAGAATACGGATTATGTGAGGGGTGGAGGAACATATTACGTTGTACAGGGATTCTCGACATTCTTGTGTGTCATCTTATTCGATAGAAAGCTTGTTATGCTCACTGTATTCAACTACTCTGTTAGCGTACACGAGGCTCTTTGCGTACAGGCAATGGTGGCGACGATACTCGTCAGTCATCCGCCGGATAGTTGATGTTCCATGGCGGCAGCTCCATGGAGAGAAGGGCGGTTCTGCACTTTGACTGATTAGACTCTCAGTTTTGTGGATTTTCACAGTTCTCCTTTCTCTCGAGTGTACGGTACGTGTCTTATATATCTGTGTATGTGTGTTTGAGTTGATGGTTTTCTCTTGAAACAAAGAGAAACCCTAGTCAAGGAAAAGAAAAACACACCCCAAAAAAAAAGAGAGAAATAAAAGCTGAAATATCTATCTTTTCTCCGAGAAAAAAAAAAAAAGAAAAACACAAAAAACGCATAAAGGATCGCGGCCTCTGCCGCCCTCCATCTCCTCCTCCCCCGCGTTGGCTCCGGCGACTCCGCGGGTGCCCCGTGTGTGTGTGTGCATGGCCTCTCATGCCTATGTCTACTACTAGGCAAATATTAGGGTTAGGCCTCTTGGTCTTTTTAAAACAAGGCTCGCACTCTGTACATAGTTTAGAAGGGCACACACACACGTACGCACTATACACACACACACACATACACACAAGAAGATGAAGCAGCAGTCCATCCAGCAAAGAAGAAAAGGCTTTTGTCTGACTGCCTGCCCCCCAACCGCGCCGACCCCTCCCCCGTCTAGCTGATGCCCAGCATGTTCATCTCTCCTCGGCCCGGCACCCCAGCAGAGGGGCCCCTTAATGGGGAAGGCCCTGATAGACCCCCAATATAAGGTGGCAATGGCTTAATGAGTTTGGCGCCGACTAGACTCTTGTCGCTCTCTTGTGTCCAGCCGCAGTTATACGAGAGAAAACGAGGAGACAGCAAAGAGAAAAGACAGCAGAGAAAGAGACACCCTTCTCTTTTGTTTGACAAATCAAGTCGTGCGGATAAGTCTCTTCTCCCTTTCACCCCATCTCGACCGCTCATTTTCTATTTCTTTCCTGATACATACATATATACTCTCCTTCCTTTCCGGCTGTATATCTTTTTGCTCCTTCAATACTACAAGTCCGGCTTCCGAGTATGCAGACCTACGTGTTTATATATGGATGTCGCCGTTTTTGTCTCTTTTCTTGATCATTTGACCGAGAGATCCAGACTGAGATAACCTTTAACGGCACCAGCGCCAGTTTCCCATAGCCCCCCTCATTTTAAAAAAAGACTACGGAAGAAGGTCAACGAAGCTCATTGTCACTATTTCGATGTCGGATGGAAGCGATACCGATCCGAAACCTGTACGCACTGCTATAGTTTTTATACCTCATGGACCTAATGATCTTTATAATGAAGGCCAGCAAAACGTTGTCTATATTGTATTATCGAAACGGACCATCTTTTTCGGCCGGTCAATACTCACACATACCCTCACTACGCGATAGACATCGAAGAAGGTTTTATTGATTTCAGTTCATTTCCTTGTCAATATAACTAAATGTGTAATGTACGGTTGTATATCTTTCCAACCCTTTAGCCATCGTTGGCTGCTGCACAATGATGTCCCATGTCACTCTCCGACCGTGCTGGCTGGTTAGCTGGAATGATTTCCGTCTTTGGCTTTATGGTATGAAAGCTCCAGTAGTGGTGGTTATAATAACATACTATTTAGCTCATCATCGCATGTTAAACATAAGGCAAATGATCCCTGGACAGAGGCATCGATGCTTATCGAAAAGAAAAAAAAAGAAGTGGCACACGTATACAGGCTTTTTCCCGGAGCGATTGCTCGCTTCCGTCAATCATATTCTTTGCTCCCGTCTTCGTGTTCATTAAGCATGCAACTTCGATTCGCGTACGAGAGAATATTTTAAACAAGGATGGAAACCCTCAAGGGTTTTTTATCATTCGAATTTCGATAAGCATGATTAGATTAACTAAAGTTTCTTGACATGATATTTCTTCGCTTATTAAAACATTTTAAACATACTATAGGGTCATTCCAGCAAATGTTGTTCACGTACGTATAGTCGATGGGAGCCAATTGAAATATTTTGGATGGTTTTTTTTTATTGGAGATTTTTACGGTGCACGGCTAAACCAATCTCCTGTTAGGGATTGTGTCTAGATGACTTGTATAGAACACCATCGACCCCCTTTTTTTACGATGTTTTATCTCAACAGTTGCCGTTAGCGGTAATAGGGATTCTACACAGGTTTTCGAAGCGTTCATAAATGCTTATACGTTTTGTATGTGTCATGCACGACAAAACCAATCACTTAATCGCAATCAGCGTTCAATTTTGATTGTGCCGTGTGATTTTTGAAGAATTTCAAGAGATGTTGATTTTTGCAGATTTTGAGAAAAGTGAGAAGGCTACCCTTCCTACTTTTTCATTTTTGGCCAAATTTCAAATTTTGTATAAAATACGTGATTTCGATTCGGAATTGAACGATAATCACGACAATCAAGTTTATTTTACCGTTGGCCTTACAGTTTTTTAAATAAACGTGAAAAACAAAGGTGGTGGGCTAACAGCTTTTTATTTTTGTTTATTTTTAAAATAGCGAGTTTAACAGAAAATCAATTACTTAATCGAAACCCGACGCCAATTTTAATTACACTGTGCAATTTCTGTGTCTCCGAGACTATCAGGAACTTCCCAAACACCGGGTCCGGAAGCCGTTGAATCTACAGGTATAGTTTGAGGGATACTGAAACAAAGTTTCTTAACTTGTACCGATAACAACGTCCATCTAGTGGCTGTACTCGCTAGCGCTGAAAAAGAAAGAACACGGAAAGTGTAACATGACAAGTACTGTATTTCCAAAGGGTGGATGTTCTAATAATTGGTTTTACCACCCAAAGAAGTATTCCACACAGATAAGAACAACTTGGTTAGGATCTCGCCTACTGTATATGACTGGACCGTAACCAACTTTATATGTTAAACGGTGAATGAAAAAGAAGGAGTTAAAATCCGGTGCAGTGACGTGCGGACCATAGTAATAATAAAAATACACTTAAAACAGACTTACAGATAATTCTTGATCATGCAAAATCGCACGGGATGAGGCTTTTACTTGCTCGCTTCTTGATCTCTGGTTTTATTCTCTGAGTCTTGAGATTTGATTTCCAGATTTTTAAATTGCTTGGCCAATTTATCGCATTCCTTTTTGTGGATGGACCAGTGTAGCTTCTGGCAGTCACGGTTACAATACTGCACAGACTTGCAAACAGAGCACTTGCTGGCCACCTTCTCTTGGCCGCAAGTTGCACACGAATCGTCATCCTGAAATCCCCTTTGGCCGTTGATACACGAAGTTAGGAGGTTGAGAGCCAGTGGGGAATCTTGCTTTGTTTTCGAGAGGTTGACAAGCAACTGACGAAAAATGGTCGTCTCTTTAAAAGGGAAGGTGCGGACAGATTCTCTGATGAAATTATCCAAAAATTCAGGGAATCCATCCGAAGGACGTTGCTTAAGGAAAGCTTTAATGTACTGATTAATCAAATCTACGACTGATTTCTCAGGATGCTGGTGTTGCTCTTTTGCAATTCTTTCAACTAGGAAACGCAAATAATGGTATTTAAGTGAAAGTATTTCGTTTGCTTCTCGACCGCGCTTCATTTGATTTTCACTAAGCAACTCCAGTACGTTTTTTACTTTTGCAAGATTTTCGTAAAGCATAGGAAGTTTTTGGATGGTCAACAAAAGATGAACAGGATGCAGATTAACCTAAAAGAAAACCAACAAAAAACTAAGTTAGGTGCCTTTTTGTGGTAAAACAAGAAATGACATGATGTGTCTATTCAAGTGCACAACCTGCATCACAAATTTGTGCAAAGCTGGTGCAGCAGCTGGAGGTAGCTTTGATTCATTTTGGTCATTGGGTGTTGCAGTATAGAGCTCTATATCTGTACGAGGAATGAAGTTGTTGATAATGGACACAACCATGTGGTTTCCTGCGATAACATTTGGTTTCAGTGCTGCATTGTTTCACAATTGTGTTTATCTATCAATTTACCTACAAATGCAGCCATTTGAGCTGCAGTTCTGCCTACTGAATTGATTGCATCAGGCTTGGAACCATACTGCAGCAACTGTTGACAAATATCTAGATTGCCAGATAAAGCAGCAAAGTGAAGGGTAGAATATTGATGTTCATGATGGCCTCCATTAGGATCAGCTCCCTTGTGGGAAAGAAAAACATAAGAACACAGTATAACAATTTATTTTAACTACCAAATCACCTACCAGATCAAGAAGTAATTGGCACATATCTTTTTTTCCTTTAAAGGCGGCATGTTGCAGCAATGTCATTCCATGTTCATCTTCACTATCAATTCCAACTTCCTGAGATTTTATAAGTTCTTGAAGACCCGTAGAATCATTGTTGTTTATCTTTTCAATAGCTTTGTTAATATTTTCAGAAATCATTTTATGTTAAAAATGTGCACAAAGCTGTTTTTCGAGGCAACCAGATTCGCAATTGTTGAATAAACAATACGAGCATCGAAAGCTAGCCTTTGCGTCTGCTAATCGTTGCCGTTAGCAACCTTTTGTTTTATAAATAATGCAGCAATGCCGAAGAAAGTGCTTCATAAGAAAAAAATTTTACTTGTATTTTTCGACTGAAATTAAATTACATTCATCATATAACTTTTTATTGAGCTCTTTGAAATTGTTTTTGAGCTTTTTCATTACGATATAATTATTAAATTTCACATCGTGCTTTGCTGCATAGTTTGTATTGTTATTTTCCCGCCTTCTGGGTACTACTGGATGTCGTACAGACGGAAGCAAGCGAATATCAAACACTCGCACGTTTCAGAACGAAATATCTATCTATCTAAGATAATTCAACAAGTTTTTTCGACAATATGAATAGAAGAAATCAACCGAAACTCACCAGTGGAGCAATTCCGGTAGGTTTTTTGTTTTTACTTCACATTTGCCTGCGAAAATACATTTCTTGTATTGTTATGCAGGCTATAATTGGAAATGGACTGTACAGTGAAACTCCAGTTCTGCAAGTTTTGGTAAACTGGAAAAAATGTTACTTTAAACCCAATCTCAGTATTTTTGTTGTCTAGGGGTACAAAAGTCTCCAAGGTGAAAGTAATGACCGTTACAGAATTCTCATCTCTGATGGAAAATATTCTTATGCATATGGAATGTTGGCCACCCAGCTAAATCCTCTAATTGCAGAGGGCAAACTTGAGATCTTTACCATTATTAAACTAACAAAGTTTGTTGTGAATAAAGTTGCAACAAAGGCAACTGCAGGCAAAGATCAGAAAAAAATAATCATCCTTCTTGATGTTGAACCCATTGTGCCTGGCAGTGAAGTATGAGCTTTTTGTACAGTTGTGCTCTTAAGTGAAATCTCTAATATTGTTATTTTTTAAGGTAGGGGAGAAAATTGGTAATCCCCAGACCTTGAATGATGTTGGAGAAGTGTCAGAAGATGCAACTGTGAATTCCAAACCAGCAGCAAGCATGAATTATTCAAAGCCTGCTCCAGTCAGCAAAACTGGTGGATATGGTCAGCAAGCAGCAAAGTCAGATGTTATAACACATCCTATTGTGAGCCTAACACCATACCAAAACAAGTAAATATGAAAATTGTAATGAATTGGGAAACCTTTAAATGAAAATTGTCATGTAACACAGATGGACCATTAAAGCAAGGGTGACAAACAAGTCGGATATCCGTACGTGGAGCAATTCTAGAGGTGAAGGCAAACTTTTCTCATTGGACATGATTGACGAGACTGGAGAAATCCGCGCCACTGCTTTCAATGCCGAATGTGATAAATTCTATCACATGATTGAGGTAGCCAAAATAAATATGTTTTTTTTAATCTTCTGCTGGTATCTCATTTAGCTTTTGTAATACAGATCGGAAAAGTCTACTACATTTCACAAGCACAATTAAAGGCCGCGAACAAGCAGTATACAAGTATCAAGAACGACTACGAAATGACTTTCAGTCAAAATACCACTGTGAGAAATAAGATATTGGCTATAACTACATTCATGAATATCTAAATGATCAAATTTCTAGGTGGTCCCTTGTCATGACGATACGTCAGACATCCCATCTGTCACATTCAACTTCGTTCCTATCAATCAACTGATTAATTTGGAAAAGGATAGTATCATTGGTAAGCATATCTGCAACAGTAACATTTTAGAATGTTTGTATTAATTGTATTCACAGATATAATTGGAGTTGCAAAATCGGCAAATGATTTGCGCGTTATTACTTCAAAGACGACAAATAAAGAACTCAGGATGCGAGAAGTACAATTGGTGGACAGCACCAACACCGAGGTATTTCACTTGGCTCAAGTGATAATTTCATCCAAAACCAAAAATACATTTTATGGAATAATAAAATCAGGTCAATTTGACTTTGTGGGGTAAAACCGGAGAGGAATTCGATGCAAGTTCTCAACCCGTTGTTGCATTGAAAGGCGTGAAGCTCTCTGATTTTGGAGGTCGTTCTATAGGGACAGTATCGTCGACTGTCATACAGGTATACATGTAATGTGAATTTTGTAGTTGTACGGCGAATCTTACTAATCAATATTGTAATAAGATCAATCCCGACATGGCGGAAGCTCACAAACTACGTGGCTGGTACGACAATGGTGGATCGTCATCGGTAATTTCAAGCATTTCTTCGGCTCGCAGCTCGGGCACTGGTGGTAGCGGGTCATACAAAACTTTCGCTGAAGCCAAATTTGAAAATCTTGGAGGAGGTGAGAAACCAGATTACTACAACGTGAAAGCAATGGTGGCTATGATTAACAAAGAAAGAGCGTTGTATATGGCCTGCCCATCAGAAGACTGCAACAAAAAGGTGAGAGAAAAATAAATATTGCAAATTATTTGTAAGTTTTGCATAAAACCGGGCTTTTACGATAGGTCATCGATCAGAACAATGGTCTCTATCGATGCGAAAAATGTCAACGCGAATTTCAAGACTTCAAATGGCGTATGATGCTTTCGGTATAATAAGCTAATAGATTAATAATTAGCCATTGTCAATACTTTATCATTTGGCGCTAGGTCAACATTGCGGATGCCACAGAACAACAATGGGTTACCTGTTTTCAAGAAACTGCCGAAACTCTTCTTGGTAATTTTTTGGCAATTAAATTGTTTGACATAAATCTTAGCTCATTCTAAACTGTAGGGAGATCGGCAGATGAAATTGGAAGATTGAAAGATACGGATAACGCCGAGTTCCAGAAGATTTTCGAAGCAGCAACTTTCAAGTGGTATGTTTTCCGCCTGAGAGTTAAGATGGAGATGTACAATGTAAGGTTCCAAATATTCATCATTCAGTTTTCATCCTGTTAACCATAAGAATGTTTTTTCCACAGGACGAAAATCGTCTAAAAACAAACGTCTACGAAGTCAAGGAGGTTAATTACAAAGAGCACAATGAGAGGTTAATCCGAGAATTGAAAGAAATGGCCATCGCTGAATAAAATATTGCAGCATGACCCATCCACCAATTCCATAAACGTTTATTAAATAATTTTAATTCTGGTATTCAAAAAAATTTCGTCCTGTATCATGTGAGCAAAAAAACTGTTCGAAAACAGGTGTAACAAATAGGAGAATAAAGATACACATACACTATGAATTTTCAGAATTCATTATTTTTAGGACAACTGCAAATGTATTGGTTTCATTTTTGCAGTTCATGTGCAATACATTTGACAATATTTCAACCATTGAGGCAAAGACAGAAATGAAAATAAATGAAGATCACAGTGCAGCTCACATCTCACTGCTCTACAATGAAGTGAGGAGGGAAAGGACCAGTTAAAAAGTTTTAATTTGCCTCATTAGCGTAGGATGAACATGAACAATTTAATCAATTCAATCACTTGGTCTCTTCTCACTGTTTTTCTTTGTGAACTCTTCTGCATTCTTCATGAATTTCTTTTTGTCTTTTGAATACTCTTCGGCAAGATCAGCCCTAAGTGGATGTTCAGGTTCTGGATCATTGACCAAAGCAACCAATGCTTGGATAACTTGATCTGTTTTAGTGGCAGGCTTCCAGTTTTCAGCACTTATTATCGGCAAGCAAACCTAAAGGGGAACATTTAAAAAATTCAAATGATAAGCAACAAAAGAACAGGAATAAGAATGGTTATTTAAATCAGCAAGGAATACTGTGGTACATAGATCTTTCAGTTTTACCTGGCCTTTTTCATCAATGTTGGGATGATAGATTTTTGTTTTAAATGCTATTTTTGGAGGTTTGAATGGATATTCGGCAGGAAAATTAATTTCGATCCGAAAAGCTCCTTTGTTGTAGGGAGCATTTTCCTAACATAAACACAGGTGGTTAGTAACCAAGGCAATCAATCAATATTCTTCAGAAACATCAGACATTGACTCACCGGGACGATAAGTCCATGCCAGGTCAGAATATTTTGTTCGTCAACCTGAATATCACGGAAAGATTTCAATCCTGACTTCTTGATGTCTTCCAATTCCTTTAAACAAAAATAAAAATCATTTAAGAAGTCGGAAAATTTTAATAATGACGAGGAGGGTTACCTTATGTAGTCTCCTTGTGGCGGCCATGACTGTTCCGTTTAGGTTTTTTAGAATCGAACAGTAGCGTTGCCAAATGCCCATAATAATGTATGAAGTAGGGATCGGCCTGGCCGCTGGGCGGCGCTGGCCTTCTACAGGCGTACAGGTAGAGCCATGGGCCCATGGTAGAGCAGAGTCGTAGATTTATTTATACCTAACTTATTAAACTTTACCAAATAATTATACAGTCTCGTCGTGTAATGATCTAATCCAGTAATCTGTGATTCTCTGGCCCACAGTGTGCAAAAATGGATAGTTTTCCTAAAGAAAAATGCGCGTTTCCTGGTGGCGGCTTGTCAATTCGAATCACATTTACGCCGAAGAATCGTTTAGGAAGCTGATTTCGGTGAGACGCAATTGCGTCTCAAACAAACGGGACGGGTGAGCATTTAAATGCTCACCCGTCCCGTTTGTTGATCGATTATGCCAACATGGCAGCCAAGGAACATGCCTCGCTCAATGGGGTTGAAATCGCGATGTCATCCTAGCCTATTCTTGTGGAAGAACTGTCCAGTCACAACCACGCTACTGCCTATTTGCACTAATGCACTGTCGGTGTTAGAGTCAGTCAGTCAGTTCTACGGTGTCTTGTCAGGTACAACAGATTACGTGGTATCGCCATGACGGCGTCTAACACATCCATTTCTTGACTACACCAACGAATTTTTAACCATGCCAGAAATAACAATTGTGTCATTGAATAATTAGAACGTAAGTTTTTAATTATTATTGTTATTTTCTTTTTCTTTTTCTGTTAAGGTGGAATGGTGGAGGGAAAAGATGTTCTCGATGGGTTGCATTTTGTTCCTATTTCCCTATTTCCTACACCAATGGTAAATGTTTGTCCTAGTTATGATATTTAATGCTAATGATTCTAACCAGCCATTTGTGTTTTCTTTATTATGTTTTCTTTTCTTTTTTCATTTCTCCATTTTCTTTTTCTTTTCTCCAGAAATCTAGATTGGTGGTGATAGTTATAGGACACCTGTTCAGGCCTACAGTTGTCCTGTTTTATTACTCATCTATTGTGGAGCCTGAGTAGCATAATATAAAAGGTGTTCATCTGCATTCCTGATCACCACGTAGTTACAAATGTGTTCTACACAGATAAGCATCAGAGACAAAGGACGAGCTCTAGGTATTTTGAAAATCCAAATTAAAATGTTTTGTGGCAGACTGACAGTATGATTGTTCTGAGATGCCATTCGGCAAGAGGCTACATTGTTGAGGCTTCAATTTTGTTTACCACTATGCTAAGGCACCAAAATACTACACTGCAAGTGCTGCCTTGTACTGCACTGCTCCAGTCAGGTCAAAATGGATAATATCATCGAGGCTTACAAATGGGTAAAAAATTTAAAAAAATTAATTGTGTTTGTTCACATTAAAGTTTTTAAAAATATATAGGGAAAGAGATAACCTAATGGTGAGGAATTTGCGGCTTTACGACACGCAAGAGGGTTTGAAAAGTTTCAGCGTAAGCGTAAGTCTCAATTGCAAGACAAATGAGTCTTTCTAGCGTTATTGTTGACTACTGTCGTGAAGGAAGTTGTAAGATTTTAATTAATGGAACTTTTTGTCTTATTTGTGTTGCCTTCGAAAAGTCATATTCCTGCCGTTAAAGCAACTTAAAGTAATCTAGATTAAAAAGACACTGAAAATATTTCTAGTGATCAAGATTCGAACCTTCGTATACTGGCATGGGAATTGCGCACTATAGCACTGCGCCATGCTATTTTTAATATAGGTACTATATATAAGGTATTTAACCAGATGACCGCCGAAGAAAGTTTTGGTTGGGATGTGCGGTCCTGGCACAGTGGTTATCGCCACTCCCTACTGTTGTAGTTTCCCCGGGTTCGATTCCCGCCACCTCCAAGTTTCCCGTCCTCCCGCTCTCCCTCCCGTCCGCCCTCCCTCCCGCCCTCCGCTCCCGCCGTGTTCCATATGCATGTATGGATGTGCCATCCCTCAAGATTCATCGCATCATCAACTCAACGCTCAAGATATGCTTCAACTTTTCCGGCGCAAGATATGCTTCAAAGAAGACGCCTACTAATACACGACACTACCACACTACAATAACAAAACTACACGTATGACGCCAGCACAACAACTAGACACCTTACAGACGATGCTCGATCTAGTAGTACCGTTCACTACACATAAAGATCGAACCCGTAACTTGGCAGAGAATTGGTAGCTCGTAGGTTGTTCGTAAGACTCCCCGTGGCCCCTAGGTTCATGGATGCAGGCAGCTTATCATCGAGCCATGACCCAATTCGAAACCCGCAAAAACCTTTTTACATTTGTTAATGCTATGGATAGGCGGCAGCGAATGGGTAGACCGGAGTTGAGATTGAGCTGCGAATGTTGGTTATCTAAAAGTCGTCTCCTTGACAACGTTTTTTGTATTTCTCGTCGTCTGCTAGCATTTGTTTCAAGCTTTCAACTTTCAAGACTGTCAAGAGTGTCAATTACACAGCACACACCACACCAACGGAATTTTAACCATGTCAGAAATAAGAATTGTGTCATTGAATAATTAGAACGTAAGTTTTTAAATATTATTGTTATTATCTTTTTCTTTTTCTGTTAAGGTGGAACGGTAGAGAAAAAAGATGTTCGCCATGGGTTGCATTTCATTCCTCACTAGATGGCTTCATCTTTAGCGGTAGTGCCACCTACTGTTACAAAAAGAAGACGATATCGACTATCGAGAGAAGGATGTAGCACACTGAGAACAACATGGTCTCCGCGGTGGAACCCGACCCTTCGGTGGGAGTGCGTGCCAGCTTTTCCCCCTATCTAAGTCTACTGCTGCCGCCGAACGGCTGGTGCCGCCGAAGGGTCGGTGCCTTCATTTGTGTAGTGTGTGTTTATTGTTTTTGTATTTTTCTTTTGATTGGTTTTTAATTGAGGTGTATTTGTGTTTTTATATGTTTTTTTAAGTGTATATATATGTTAAAATAGAATAAAGTTCTTTAGTGAATCAAAAAGAAGTTGGTGTATTTCATTTCTTTAGAACCACCGTTCGGCGGCAGCACTAGAATTTACATTGGGATAAATGAGAAATTGGGGGGGTACATTTTATTGTAATTTGTGGTTCTTAAACTATTGAAATCTAAGTAAAATATCATATCAAAACGTGCTACAGATAATAACGAATCTAAAAAATATATTTTCTGTTTAGTTTGGTTTATATTCATAACCAAACAACGTACCCAAAAATGTCTGTTTTTCGCCTTCCCCCCTTGCCCCTCCCCCAAAATGTAAAAAAATTAAATAATTAATTGCGAGTGTAGTTTTCACTGGATTTACATAAAATTTGCGTCAATCGATAGGCATTAATAAGGGCTATGGAATCGATGAACTTTAAAAAAAATATATTAAAAAGGAAAAAATTCCCAACAAAACACATTTTTTATCAAATAAGCGGTCTAGCGCAGTATTGAAACTTAGCGACAAAACGCAAAAAATGTGTTTCGTTTGGAATTTTTTTCCTTTTCAATTTTGTTTTTTGAAATTCACCGAATAGATAGCCCTTATTAATGCCTATCGATTGACGCAAATTTTATGTAAATCCGATGAAAAATAAACCCGCAATTAATTATTTTGTTTTATGACATTTTGGGGGAGGGGCGAGGGGGGAAGGGAAAAACAGACATTTTTGGGTACGTTGTTTGGTTATAAATATACACCAAACTAAACAAAAAATATATTTTTTAGATTCGTTATTATCTCTAGCATGTTCTGATATGATATTAACCTTCGATTTCAGTAGTTTCAGAACCGCAAATTACAATAAAATGTACCCCCCCTAATTTCCCATTTTTCCCAATGTAAATTCTAGTGCTGCCGCCGAACGGTGGTTCTAAAGAAATGAAATACACCAACTTCTTTTTGATTCACTTAAGAACTTTATTCTATTTAAACATATATATACATTAAATAAAACATACAAAAACACAAATACATCGCACCTAAAAACCAAATCAAAAGAAAAATACAAAAACAATAAACACACACAAAACAAATGAAGGCACCGACCCTTCGGCGGCACCAACCGTTCGGCGGCAGCAGTAGACTTAGATAGGGGGAAAAGCTGGCACGCACTCCCACCGAAGGGTCGGGTTCTACCGCGGAGACCATGTTGACTGAGAAAAGAAAACGTCGTGTGTGCTTACATCATTCATCAATGAAAAAAACGACCAATGAAATCACGGAGTAATCACAACATTTATTCAAATTTCTTCCTCTGATTAACGTTTACTACATTCTGCCTTAATCAGCTAACCACATCTTTTTCTAATCCTTCAGCAGCCTTTAGCATGGGCAATGTTTCATGCCGCTGAGGTGATGGCTGACAGAAACATTCACTTAATGAAGAAGTTGTAAAAAGCTTGGTGACTCTTCAGTGTGAAGGCAGCTTATCATTAATTAATCAGCCTCCAGATTCATGTCAGAATTATTCAGAATTATATGGTAATCGTTATGTTGTTTCTGAGAATGTCACCCTTTAAATTCTGTATTACTTCAATTTCAGGAGTTTCAACTAGCTGCTGGGCAGAAGCTTGAAAGGTATGTACTTAATCTACAAACAACATAAATTAATGTATACTTCACATATCTTTTGGAAGCTGCAGATTGTGAAATGCTGACGTGTTATCTGCAGTTAATAATCCATCTAACAAAGCTTAAAATTGGTTAGTGTCATGTAAATCAATTGATTGTGAATGATAAGGTATGAATGTCTTGGCAATACCCCCACAGCTTGTAGTGACC
Source organism: Daphnia sinensis (assembly GCA_013167095.2). Taxonomy (NCBI): domain Eukaryota; kingdom Metazoa; phylum Arthropoda; class Branchiopoda; order Diplostraca; family Daphniidae; genus Daphnia; species Daphnia sinensis. The sequence continues at coordinate 919,794 of CM023188.1, read as the reverse complement.
ATTTTGTCAGACCACTGTTACAAAACATTGATTCAGAGTTCACATCTAACAATGGGATGAGCATCTGTCGGTCTTGCTCAGTCTTGGTCAAAAGGTAGATACCCTCTACTACTCACTGTGTGGATCATGTTGATTGGGGATTGGGAGCCATCAATTCTGTTCTTGTTTTGGCTGGAGCCTACAAGTGTAACAACTCGATTCACAGCCTAAGTGAAGAACAGTTACTATAGGTATTTGCTGTCAAACAATGACCTCAGCTTGAATTTGTTTAATATGAGCCATGCATTATTTCTTGGCAGTCGCTCTTCTCGATGCCCAATTTACCCCGTTTGCTGTCTGATGATGCACCTGTCTTTTTGGCTTTACTGGGCGATCTTTTCCCCTCGGTTGAAATCAATCGAATCTCTGATGCTGCAATCGAAAGGACCACCCGACAAGCAGCCAGAGGATATCTTCGTGACTCGAGTTTCCAGTTACGTGAACTCTTCAATTTCGTCATTCAGTTTTTGTGCTGGGAAGTGCAGGCACAGACAAAACTCAAGTTTGGCGGAAGCTTGTTAGGCGGTGACTTCTGATGAGCTCTTAGGCTTTATCAATCCAACGACAAGAAAAAATCCAGATACGCGTTTGTCGCCTTTTTTTCGAGAACAAGCCACACAAAGCACCAACAAACTCCACGCCGGACTTCGGATCGTCCTCGACGGCGACATCGATCCTGGGTACAAGGTTTCTTTTTTAACCGGTTACGAAGTGGTACAAAATCCATTACATTTTGCGGATTAGTTGGACCGAATCGCTAAACACGTCGCTAGGCGATAACAAAATCCTGACTTTTACCAGCAGTGAACAAATCGCATTGACTCCTCAAATGCGATTACTATTTGAAATGCGCCAGTCCGTCGCCAATTTCCCGAGCTAAGTAAGCATCAGAGACAAAGGGTAAGCTGAATTTTGCATTTTGAAAATCCAAATGAGAATGTGTCGTGGCAGCATGATTGTTTCAGTACTCATTGTTTCTTAATTGACTGTTAAAGTGCTAAAGCTATATTTCCCGCACATCTCTTATTTTTATACGTTCTCCTGCTAAGGGGTTAGGTGTCTTCTTGTGGACAACTATTACGACATTGCTACACGTTACTAAATACAACGATACCGCAAAAACGATGCGAAGAATGGGCAACCATGAAGCGACAAGCGAGGCTTCGATGAGCGAAGTGAAGGCAGTGCGAAGTTCTGAGATGCTATTCGGCAACATGATACTTTGGAAGGCTTCATTTAACTATTCTTCTACGTATGCCACGAGAAGATCTTATACTAAGGCACCAAAATACTACACCCCGAATGCTGCCATGTACTGCACTTCTCCAGCTCCGGAATACTATCCCCACACAAGATGGAATACCATAATACAACCCGAGGTACTACACAGAGAGCACAAGTTTGTACACCGAATTGATTATGTGCATTTCATTTTTACATTTTCATGTTTGAATGCATTAGCATTTCATGAAGCCATGAAGTATCTCAGGAGTTGTCACGGCTGCAAAACCAATTAAACTACCACGTGTTACGTTCCAGAGATGGTGGTGCCAGTACATTCCGGTTTGAATTGTCCTGTCTGAGTGCAGAGTGCCAGACATGGTAGGCGATCGGGTCCGAGATTGACCTGAAACTTGGAGACTATGTTTTTGCTACTCCTTGCATACTGATGAAGAAGCTCTGCGGACTACTATATTTGGGTAACCAATTTCTGCAACGTCAGATCAAAACGAATGATTTCATGTTAGTTCACATTAAGGTTTTTGAAAATACGTAGACAAGGAGAGGGCGTAAAGATAAGCAATTTGCAGCTTTACGATACGCAAGAGGGTTTGAAAAATTTCAGCAAGAAATGTAAGCCGCAATTTCAAGATAACGAAATTTCTCATTTGAAATGCGCCAATCCGTCGCCAGTTTCCCGAGCTGGTATTGTCCACTTGAATGTTGAAGATCTTGATGTCCTTTGCACATCATTCATTCGTCCGTCGGCTCAACATGCGTTCAAGGACGCAGCGGTCGCTTTATTGGCCATCAGTTGCTTTTTACGAGGGCCACATGAAGCTCTGCTTTCAGTATCACAAAAATCTCTCTCTAGCATTACGTTGCCGGTGAGTGTGAATTATATTTCCTTTTACTTGAATAAGGCAATACTAATCAGCTGAATTTCTTGTCGTAGTTGCCGGATGGATTCGTCGATTCCGCTTCTGAATTCATGACGTTGTTCACTCGAGTTTCAGTGACACTTGTCGTTCTATACTGCAAACAGAGGTACACAACACCGATATCATCTTTGGAAAATTTAATAATAAATTAGGTAGTCTATTGACTACCTTGCACAGATACCTTAATGTGTTGAAGACTTATATTTCAATGCAGTAACTGTGGGTAACAAAGGGCATCTTGCCAAGGTGTACATGCTTAGTAGAAAAAAACAATTTTGAATTTATTTTTAGCCTCCAAAAAAAATTTGCTAACCAATATGGAGAAGCGTTTTGGCCTTGAAGGCTCGAAATTAAAACAACTTAAAATTGCGCAGCCATTGCTGTTTCGTTACAACTATGTAGCTATATCCTGTTGCGCATGTATGTCGAATTGCCATTCGCTGGACATCAATTCAATTCGAAGCGCCAGTTAACTGAAGCTGAAGTTGAAATTCAAAATGCATGACTCTTTTTCCGGCCTCTCTTAGACAGGCACGTTGTTAATAGAAAAATTTGTGATACATAAACTTTGAAAAACTTGTCTCTATGTATTCCATTGAGTGCAGAGTCGCTTTCTAACCTACGGTATGCATTTTTTCCTATTAAGAGTTGGGCTCCTTACATTGCTGAGATGTGCATTGATGAGGATAACTTTAATTGCAGACATTCCTTGTATGTGACAGATTGTCGTATGTCTAGGCATAATTTCATAAATTTCCATTTTAACTCCTTTGGGTAGCGAACCCTAAACTTTCAGCGTACATTGCCGATGCTCAACCGTTGAGCCATGAGTAACGTAATGATTTTCACGAAATCGAAAAGAAAATATTCTAAAAGCAATTTTTATTGGCGCGTAAAACTATATGCTAAACTGAATACACTGCATATAAGTATCATAGCTCTGTGGTAGACTGGTAGAGTATTGGTTTGCGGATTCAATAGTCTTGGGTTCAAACCCCGTTTGGAGTTTTACAAACAGAATCAAACAGTGAAATATGCTATGGAAATGTCAAAACAAAATTTATTGTGAAAAAATTATTCTAAGTCAAAATTTATTGACTACAAATGACACGAAAATATAGACATAAAACCAATATGACTCATAGTTCAGTGGTAGAGCATCGGCATAGAGCGCCGAAAGTTCAGAGTTCAAACCTCAAAAGAGTCGAATAAAATTCAATTCAGAACATTTGTATTAACAAATTAAGTAAACTTTGTATACTGGCACAGTTGAAATTGTGTAACTAATGGGTAATGGCTAAAGTCCGATGCAATATGTGAAATATTATGCAGTGAAGACAATAAATGAACTTAATATTAAAATTTATTATAATATGAAATATTATCCTTTGCCAAAATATCCGTCCCGTTACTTCGTAACGGGGAAGTTTCTCGACTCGACAGGCAGACGTGAAAGGTTGGAAGCCCAGGACATCGGGATTCGAACCATGAGCCTTCGAGTTGGTAGGCGAGTGCGATACCTTTCTGGCAACCCCCCCTATAATCCCCCCCAATGATATTAGGTAGTCTATTGACTACCTTGCACAGATACCCTAATGTGTTGAAGACTTAGATATGATAGCAATAACTGTGATAGCTCAGTGGTAGAGCGTGAGTCTGCAATACTGTTTACCTTGGGTTCGAATCCCATTCCATCCAACAAATTCAAACCTAGATAAATAATTACACAAGAAAAAAAATGTAAATAAAACATATTTTATTTTCCCACCAACCACCCACAATTCCACCGCTGTTTTACATTACACGTTATTCAATTCATCACATTCATGCAATATATACATATATACAACATACAATACATACAAACACTTAAATTAACCCGTTGGCTGCCAAGCCATTAATACAACCCATAGGTTGTTCTCTACAGTCGCTAAAGGGGGACTTGTCCGAAGACAAGTCCGGGCTGACTTGATGGTGGAGACCTTTGCGGGAACGCACACCCCAGGTACTCCACCATCGCATCGAAAAGGGAAAGTCCCTCATGGTGCGTTGCCTAAGTGCCCGAAGGCCGAATCTTGGGCAGTGGCGACTGCCCCACCCCATGGCAGTGACCATGAGACAGGACAGCGCGGCCCGTCCCTACAACTAAAAAAAAAAGGGAGCAAAATGGGTGGCAGCCAACGGGTTAACTTCAAACAAAACATACACATACAACGATACAAAACAAAACAATACCAAAGACGCGAGATAACACGGTGACGGCGATGAGGCGAAGATTCTGAGCTCGATGACAGTGACGTAAAAACTATCAGCTTGAAGACGGCGAGGCGAAGACAGCGAGGCGATGACGGGGCGACGGGTGAGGCGATGCCAGGGGCGACGGCCGAGGCGATGACAGGGCGACGGGCGAGGCGATGACGGGGAGACGGGCGAGATGAAGACGGGGCGACGGGCGAGGCCAAGACGGACGAAAAACGGGCAGAACGAACTACACGGTGAAGGACTGAACACTCTATGATGGGATATTGAATTTCTTTATAAGAATTACTAGACAAGACTAAAAGTTAAAATACCAAGGGATTGGTTTTGATGTCCATGTCTATGTGTGCTGGTTGGTGGTGATTTCTCGTTGATAACAAAACAAAGAGGAACATGATGCACTTTTCCGATAAAACTGAATGTGATGACTAGGCAAATGGTAGTAGAAAGAAAGAGTGATGTTTTGATCCTAAGAATTCCTTTCGTTGTTGACCTTCCTCCCAGTTAGCATCCTTTGTTGTAAGTATCACGAAAGATCTAAAGCCAGAATCATGCCAGTTGGTGTACTAATGGCCAAAGTACAAAGTAAATACTTATCAATGAGCAACAGATTAGCATGACGGAATGCTAAGATCGAAATTTGTTGACAGGTTAATCTGCTTTGACTGTTTGGACTTGGCAGCTTGCATGGCTTACAAGATTACCCGTCGCACACAAAATGAACTGTTTGGTGTGTGTCACTTCCAAAAACTACGAGAGAATACAACACTTATTTGTAATTAGTTTTATAATCCACTGGAATATAACATATTAAAAGAAACTATCAAACACAGGTTTCACTGCTCACGTCACTATCACATGTATAATCAATTAGTCACAAACAATTCCGCAGTTTGTCCAGTCCGCAGTCCGCTGTCCCACTTTTTTCTAGCCCTTCAGCTTCAGGTGATCAGGTCTAGTCGTCCTGCTCGGATTTGCATTGTCGGGCTTAAGTGTCCAAATTGAGATGTGGGAGTCTGAGGGTTCAAGCAAGTTTTTGTTTTGTATTCGATCTAAGTGTTATTAATTATTTCTGACAAGTTAAATTACCTCTTCCTCTTGTAATGCTTCTGGATTTTGGTGGACAAAAGCTTTTAGCCATACAAAATAAGAAGATAAAATAAAAATACATGTAAACACCAGAAAATCAATTGGTGGCTGTATAATATGATTCAAAAGCAGGGGAAATGGTATACGTACACATAATAGGTTCGGTGTATGCCTGTGGGCTGTTTGTGTCTGACAAATTCACGACGATAACGACACAAGAGAAAGGATGACTTAAAAATTTCTTCATCGGGTCAACACAATCAAACGAATAATAACAAAGGAAAGTACAAGAAGACGTTAAATTAGACAAGAAAAGTGTCAAATAGATCAAACGGTATAAGGCGAAAGAACACGTTCACGATATTTCCTACTTCTGATGAAAGGGATGGCGTATTTCGGAAAAGCGGAAGAACCAAAACATAGAGAGGGGGAAGTGAATCAAACGTCTTTCAGCGACTTACGCTGCTCTCTGTGAAGAGAGTTGAGCAATGTTCAGGTCGATTCCTTCGATAGTAACTGAACAAAATCAATGTGGCTGAAAAACTGTACTAGTAGCAAACCTAAGAAATTTTCAAAACTTTACTTGGGAAATCTACATCCAGCCCAAAACACAAGCGGTCCCAAACGGTGGGGAAGGATTTGCGACTTTGCGTGATATCTCGTTAAAAATACTTTTTTAAAAAGCTAACGGGATGACCGGAAGAACACGCATGATATTACGGCTTATCTCAGAGCTTTTTTCTGAAAACCTGAAACCCAACAGCATTAAAGCTCGGGTTTTTCAACAGAAAAAGTTATGAATAAAACCGGTGATTAAATATCAGACAGAGCGTGGAAATTTCAAAGATCTTAAGAATGTTCTCCATCGAATAACTAGCAGTTACTGTACTGAACCCTATACGTACATGACAAACGATTTCAGCAAGCATTATTCCATCCATGTTAAAACTTACAGCTTTCAGCTATGGTCTGTCGGTAGCGCTTTCTCCTTCTAACTTTACTGAAGCAGTATGTAGAAAATCAAATAGAACTTACCAGTATTCTGGGGCTGTGATGCGCTGTTTGTTACTATTCACTACAGGTACCGTTTTTTTTCTATGGCGTTCTTATCGGTTGCAAATCGTATAGCGAATCAAGTTTTTCGTAGGCTACAATTACGAATAACTAAAGTTTGGACCACTGGAGTACTCGTTCCATATCAACTTCTACTCTCCGTGCTTTTTCGCAGTTTGCCATTCCTTTTCTTGCATAAGAATTCCATCTCTTCAAAGCCTTCTTATACTGAAGGACACTGCATGTAAGTGTCATTGCCTAAATAGACAAATTTTTTATTTTATTTTGTTGCTCAAGGTCAAGTTACAAAACCTTAAGATTATAAAACTTTGATATGAAAGAATAAGAAAAGCTTTTGTTTAACACCGGATACTTCCAAATTCCCTTGTTTCGTTTGGCGCTTACAACTTTTTCCATCTCATTTTGATTCTTTCTTTCAGCTGTGCAAGGTGTAAAGCCCCATTCTTGAAGGTGTTTTGCAAAGTCTAGACCGCACTAGTGTAAAAAATTCCATAATCTTAGTAATTGAATAAATTTACATGGAAGACAGCCTGGTGTTTGTCGAATTTGTTGTTTACAGCCTGGTGTTTGTTGAGCCAGATACAGCTTGGTGTTTGTCGCCAATTTAAACATTACTGGTCACTGCGGGTAAGACAACAAGTTTTAGGCATCTTAAAAGTTGTAATACATCCGAACCTTTCAAAAATTTACCAATCATCAGTCACATGTTGCTGTAAACAACTAGAAATTGAAGGATAATATATGATACCTCCAAAAAAGAATGTAACAGTGTGCCATTCTGGTGATATTTCTGAGCCATGTGCTATTATGAACTTGATAGTTTCCTAAGAAATACAAAATAGTGTCAAAAATGTCAAGTAATTTTTATTATATGATATGTTTTTTTCCTTCTAAGAATACCTTGAAAAGTGAGTAAATCAAACGCCAAAAAAGTCAAAGTCAAACAATAACTTGTTTGACTTGCAAAATCAGTGTTCAATTTTGATAATACCGTGTGATTTGATTTTGTTTTCTCTTAAACCGCTTAAACCTATCGGGAAATGCGCGAACACCGAGAGCCCTTAAGTATTTAACTTTGAATAATTAATTTAACAATTATCAAAAACTGTAGAACTTCAGTAACCTGCCATAACAACAAGGCTACACAGCTACACTACAACTGATGAACCATGAATTTCTATAACAGACGATCCATCAAACAGTATGGCCATCTATTGACCTGCTTTTACTTTTCTTATTAAGCCCGCTTTTTGGTACAAAAAAGTAGCGCTCGGCCCTGCTGAATATAAGGGTTGACTTTGACAAGCTAATAACGGAACATGCTGGCGCGACCCAAAAAATTTATATTTTTCCAGCAGTTTTTCACTTGTCGTGCCAGCACCTTCCGTTGTTAAGCTCATCAAGGTCAACCCATGTTTGCGCCGGGGTAGTTGAACCATTCATCAGTTTAAATCTAGATCCCCGCCCCCGAAAACGAAAAACCCATTCGCCTCAAAATCGTGAAACCCCTACGTCAACCAGCACAACGTAGAACGTACAAAACAACCCCCCACTTCCGTATCAAACCGCCCGGCCCTATCGGGAACTTTCCGAATGGAGTGAGGGTCCCTAGTGAAGTTAGCTAGCAATTAGCAAATCTTGGCGGAATTCTGCAGCAGAAAAACATAGCCGATAACTTTAGTTAATAGCAATAGCTGGGGGATCGATTATATGGTTGGGGTTGGAGAATACAGTTACTGATAGCAGGCGGGCGAAAGGACAAAAAATGGCACTAAATCATTGCCATGTACCCCTAAGTCCATAGCCCGGGCTAGAATTGCGGTCAAATTATTCGGTCGTTGTCTAGAAAAAGTAGTTATTTTTTGTAATGTATTTTTGATTGCGCCAAGTTAGGCTAGTCTATGCCTATCGACCCAATACGAAAAGCTGCGTGGTTATTACACTTGGTGTTACATCAATCATTCGAACTTACTGACATTTTACAATCCCCATAGGAAAGAATAGATAGGATGCCATTCCTGAACGGGGACAGTGGCTGATTAGTTTTCGAGAGGAGACCGATGCTGTAAGCCGAATCGGCAAGCAACGTTGATTAAACAAGTCACCCTGTCATTCCTGCATGAATTAACTACAGACATTAATGTTATTGGGACGTACAACCTATTGTAAAAAATGAGGGTTCGAGTAGGAGAAATATTGTACTGGGATTCGCACTCGTTTTGGCTCAAAACAAGGCGAAGATCAGATCACGTGATGGGTCAACAAGTGTTCATGTAAAAGGAAATTGATTCGGTAAATTTTCATGTACCCTCGACATCAACGGAGGTTAAATTGTGGATGCTAAGCCTCACACACAATTATAAATTTATGTTTGATTAAATTATTGGAATCATAACAATGTGAAAATAAAACGTGAGCCACCCATATGATAATTAAGAATATGAGGACTGTGTATATGCATTAGACAAAAACAAGAATTTAAATGCTAAATGTAAGTATCTACCCATTTGTTTTGTAAACAGCAAGTGTCATTCCAGCATTTTGATGGATCAGGCATTGACTATATAAGACAACAAAAAAATTATTTGTATCACTTCATACATACATGAATCTTAAAAATATTTAGGACACACCTGCCATGATTCTCAAATAAGATGACAGGGTCCCCTTTCCCAGGCTCTATCGTTGCTGCCAACTGTGTGAGTGAAGTTAACGATCCAGAATAGTCTGGATTAGCAAGACCTTGTGCTATGTCATAATAATGTATTTAGTTGAACGTGTTTAGGTGAAGTTATATTATCTTACACGTCAAGCACATTCCCCGTTTGTCAGCACACAAAACGCCCACTACTCCTGTGGAAGTCATCCTGTTAAAGAAATTATTAGCAGATAAATGAGAACTTCATCCTAGTCTACTAAAATTGAAATGCTTACAATTCATCGACGCATTTTTGTACTTCCTTATCCATCTTAACTAAATATTATAAAACGCTGAATAACAGACAAAAGTAAAACTTTAACGACTGTCTGTTTTGACACTTCGGACTAAAAAAGCAGACGACAAACACAACTATTTTTTTGCGGATAATTTCCGTTTTTTCTATCTCAATCCACCCCCACCGATGCTGCATTGCCCACTTTTCTGAAATCAGCTTTTCAGTCGTGGATGCCGATCGAATCGATCATCGATGTTTTCCTCCATGCCATCTCCAATCCATGTCTCTGGCCTCCTGCTCCATGCACAATGACAGAGTCATAAATATAGATTTGATAGTCTAAGCAGAATCATGGACTTAATGGTTTAACCACGATGTACCAGGAGGTTTAACCATGGTCATATACCCCTGGTTCCTTCACTATGGGTAAATTTCCTCTCGGAAAAGGGGTACCCTCTTGCGGGGTTTACTAGACAAAAAACCCGGGTTGTGGGTCGGGGCGAAAGAGTGATTTTCCACCCGGTGGGAGCGCCTCTTGCGGGTCTGTGGTTCTCCTCCACGCAAAAAATCATTTATCGCTAGATGGCAATCCCACCGAGTGGAAAACCGCTCTGTTTTCCATGTTAAAACATGGATCATAATCAGCATGACAAATATGTTTGAACCATTTATCTTTAAAAATTGGCAAATTGACAAAACTAAGTTGACGTGTGCAACAGGATCTCTCGTGGATCCTTTTTTGTATCTTGTTGGCCAGCTGTAGTTGTGAAAGTTTTCGAATCGTATTAGTGATACCAATAGTTGTCTGGTGTGATTTGATAGCAGCGTTTGTAAATGACAAAATAGAGGATTGTTACGTGACGAGGATCTCGCCGTGAGGGGAACAAAAATAGAGTACGTAAACAATTTCAATTTCGGTGAAAATACCATCATCTCTCATCTACCTTCATCTTCATAATGTAAAGGGTTTATAGCCACTTGTAATAGGAAGGCAATAGTGATTTTTAAATAGTAAACACTGGTGGTGCTGGCCTTCAAAACCATCAGCTGAAAAATGGAGGAAACGGACTGATATCTGTGCAATGTGTAGCTCCACGCTTTTTTTTCCGGAAAACACGAAATGGCCACCTATGTAAAAGCTCTCCTTGCACACTTTTACGAATAAGACACAAGAACACTCTTCTCTCGTCCATTTTTCTGTCACACTACGCATATATAGTGATTACCGTGCAAAAGAACCAGAAAAATGGTTCTAGCCGTCTTTCATACCAGCATATGATCAGACGAAGGGGGCTATGGCGTGTCGTCAACGTCGACCAAACGGCAAGGGGGTCGACGGGACCAGATAGCCGGGGGGAGGGGGATTCGACGGGACCAGACAGCCGGTGGGAGGGGGATTCGACGGGACCAGACGGCGAGAAGTCGATGGGACCAGAAGGCGAGTTGATGGGACGACGGCGAGTGGTTCGATGGGACACGATGGTGAATAGATCGGGGGAACGAGACAGCACGCAGTTTGAAGTGCAGAATCCGCAAGTTAGCCAGCCGGACGAAACAGCAAATGGGTTGAAAGGCAGAGTCCGCAAGTTGGCCGGCGGGACAAGACAGCGAGTGGTCCGAAGAGCAGATTCAGAAAGGAAGTTGAAGGGCGGAATCAGTTGAAAGACAGATAAGGAGCGCCGGATGACGGGAAGGTATAAATCAGGGAATAAGGTGTAGCAAATATGCTCTTTGAAAATACGCTAGCGCCACCTAAACCTCGGCCTTGTACGTGTCACAAGATACAAGTCAGATCATAAATACGTAAAGGACAAAAATTCCAACAGTTGTTCCAGTAATCTTCGCTAGTCAGTAGCTCGCTTGGGTTTATTCAATTGAAGTTATCGATTCTCGTACTGAGAGAGAATATTTAAGCTTATGAAGTATTCGTACACATTTAGAGATGGAAATGTTAAACTCAAGATCAAAATTCCAGGCACACAAGATGGTTCAGATAACACTTGCAGATGTTTTGCCTTAGTGCAACCCAATTATCGATTTCCTGTATTGAGTGAAATCGAAACGCCTTCTAAAGCATAACCTACCTGGTAATAAGAAATACAATTTATTCCAAATAGTCAGTAGAACTAAGGTATTTATATGATTCCAACTGAAAATGCAGGCGGTCTCAGTTTTGAATTTACGCGATTTCGGATTTGCTTGGTTAAAAATTAGGAGAAAATTATTCCAGCAACATTTGCTGCTAAACAACGACTAATCTAATTGGATTCATATCAACATCATAAATCGCTTCGGAAATTAGAATACTTTTTACAACAAGTGAATAAAGAGCGAATCCTTCAGCTAAACGAGAGCGATATAACGTCGTTTTCTGTACACAAAATAAAGCATTGCTGATTTCTACGTAGAGAAAATATGATGAAAATGCAAGATATTCAAAACGATCGTGAAACGCTATCAAATGGGAAAATAGAAAGGGCGCCACGAGTAAAATGTACGCACACTTTCTGGGTGTTTGCCCAAGGAAGTAGTTGAATACTATATAACAACGGAACCAATCAAGGGCACACATTTGCTCGGTTCATGGACGTAGAGCAAAAGGGTTACAAAAGGGACTTTTATCTTTTGCCAGACAGCAGTGGTTGGGATTTGGTGCGACAACGTGTAACACGTTGATTGGGGCTCGCCTCAAGAGACAAATCTTCGAGGCCATTTCGTCGTAATTCTTTGCACTCATCATTCAACAAGCGAATAAGTTCGCTTCTCTTTCGTGGAACTTTACTGTCAGGTGTAAGTGACCCGAATGAACTTGCTCGGGAGCTATCACAAATTTCGTTATCCGGTCCTATCAAGTTGACTTCCATGACCGATGAATAACTGTTACTATCGCGAACCAAATTCCTTTCTGGCGTCAAGCTAGACGATGGTGAATGTTCCAGTTTACGGGCTCTCTTGCTAGGACCGTCAGACAGCGAATCTTCTTCGCCACAGCTATAAAATTCAGATTCTGTAGCTCTTTTCCTTCGCGTTTGTCGTTGGTTGGAGAAAAACAAATCACCCAATCCTTTATGCTTCATCTCCTTGCACTCGTCACTAAGCAGGCGAGAAAGATCTTTGTTTGGACTGGAAGAACTCCCCAATAACGGTGAGCACTGAAGAGGATCGACTTCGCCAAGTGCTTGTATTTTCTTGGCTGAAAATAGTGGACTTGCTTGCTCTGCGTTTGACTGCGGGGACTTCTTTTCTTTTTGCTGAATTTTTAACAGAGACTGCTTCATTTGTTCTCTCTTCTCTGCCGGAAGTTTCCCGAGTTTCAATGGCGTGACGATAGGTAGAGAAGTATCAGCCGAGGACGAAGGAGAAACCATGTCATACAGGGCAGGCTCTTGTTTCATTGTGGAATTACGCTGGCCCATACATCTCAAAATCGGAAGAGGACCGGAGACTGCTGATGCCAACCACTGCGAAACGCTTCGTGATCGGTTGTTATTTTTTTCCAGAGCCTTTCCATCCGATTTTGAATCAAGGGGCCGGCAAGACATTCCACTTGGAGGATTTTTTACCTTTGTTATTGAAATGCCGGGGGGTAAGACAAATGGTTGAGACACACGACTGGCAACTGGCGGATGCGAATCATCTAGGGCTTCATCTTCTGACGAACAAAGATCCACTACATCTGTGATATTGCCGGTTGATATCGCGCTCTTATTTGGCGAGGGTATGGAAGGCATTCGTATTATGACTGGGTCAGGAGGGCGGTTCTTCGGATGTCTATTTACAACCGGAATCAGATCGGGCAGAATGAACTGATTTTTCGCAGTATTTGCTTTGTTGGGCTGTACAGCTTGCATGGACCAAGTACCGGTAATGAGAGGAAGAAGTCCCGGTGGAGATCTGACCTGCGGTTTGCCTAAGGAATTCGATTTAGTGGCCATCAAATTTCTTGCTGTATCCGGTCGAGATATTGATGATGATGAGGGAGTCTGCTGATGCCGAAGCCAGGTTTGTTGCGAGTCAATGGGAGCTAAGCTTATGGTACAACTAGCAGGTAAGTTTGCGATGCTGCGCTGTACCCACGGTTGTAACAATGGTTGTTGGTGTTTTGGTTTTGGTCTTGTCCACCTTTTTATATCTTCTGGTTTTAATCTTACCATTTCTACACTAACACCTTGGCAAGTGCTAAGTAATTGACGAGCACGTTTGTTCAATCCTAAATTGAGGAAATCTTTAGTTCGATGAACTAAAGCAATAATAACACCAAAAGAAATATACATAGAAGTACTTTACCTGTTTCGATCGTTATTAGGCGTTCTTTTCTGTCTGCTTTACTGAAGGAGTAGATGTGAGCCCATTCATTTTTCCTTTTGTATACGGCTGCACGAAAACGATGAGTCGCTGATGAAAGAGTTTGATTGATATTCTCTCCTGTAAGAGGATCTAAACGTAATGCAACCGGTTTTGCCATGCATAAACGCTCATAACGGCTGATGAGGAGTTCTGATGCCGTCGGAGTTAATTTTATTGCCTTGAAGAAGCTTTGTCCAAGGTTTGATGAAAAGGGAATCGTCGTAAACCTACAAGAAAAATTTTATAATGATGCTATATTTTTCACAATACGCAATAGTATGCCTTTTGTCACTGAGAGTGCAAGCTCTTCTTACGACCGGACGGATCTTGGCAGGGGTAACATTAGGTGGCGGTAACGTTTGGTTGCGGCGAGACAAAGACAAATACCAGAGAAATTGTGCCTAGAAATAAAGGCATCCTTTAATTCAACAAATTTCTATCAAGGCGTTTGCGATGTTTACTTCATCCATATTTTGAGTTTCTGGTTCGGCAAAACTGTTGTGAGATTGAGCTTCCAGAGCTTTGTCCGCCATGCACTTTGCTTCGTGAGCCTTTTAAGGATTTAATTCAAAAACATGCAATGTAATAAACTTCAAATCTAGAATGCTATATGTTGAAAGAAACTTTTTAAAGCATTGTTTATGAAAAATTTGAACTTGATATTCTTCAATCTCATGAAATTTGAATCTTTAGTCACCTTAATGGCTGCAAGTGAGCTAAAATCTGCTCCGCAATAATCACATAGATATATGTCGTTAATCGGTGGCTCAACCATCTTGGCTGCAGTTGGCTCTTCGATAGCAGTTGGGTTTAGGGTTCCAGTATTCAATTTTGCCGGACTAGTTGGCGAGTTTAAACGAGGAAGTAACATTGGACGAGAGGTATTAGACTGCTGTCTGAACCCCTTATCGTAAATCTGAAAATTGAACAAAAATTTTACACTCTAAATAGAAGTACAACCATCAAACAATAATTTAATTGAAAAAGCTTACCATGTTTTCATTCTGGAATGTGACCAGCAGCTTTCCATTTGTGCTATCATACATTGAAGTAGTACCATCCCAGTTGTCTTCAAACTTGTATCCTCCACTGAGTGTTTGCAGTTTTGCAGAAAAATGCAGTAAATATGTACAGCCATTATACTCATAACAGTTTTTCACCAGTTTTGAAAGTTTGGATGCCCAATGCTTTGAAAGAATAATATGCATTAGAACTTTTTGTTATCTTGTACTCTGCAATCAAAATGCTTACTAGGGTTTGATATTTTTTTGTAAGAATTATAGGAGACCAAGGTACATCAGGTGGCCACCACTTGAACTTCGAAAATTTCGCCCAACCTGAGGGATCACATCCTAAGATGCACTTTAGCAGAAATGGTATAAAATACTGAAGATCCTCCTACAAATATAATTGTGGTTAATGGTTATAACGAGTAAGTTAAAAGAGGATGAATGTACATACCACAGACATTGACGAGATGGATATCGGTTTGCCATCAGCAAACAGCAATGGGAGATTAGATACCATTACATCTTGCTTGCCCTTGTCCTCTGTGTAACTTTCCATCTTGAAATATCTGGCACTTTCACTGAGGAATACAAGGAGGCTGCAATCTTTGTTGTTTCTTGTTTGCAACTAAGATGATTTTTTTTTTCTTTCTTGAATCAATTCGAGTAACCAAGTTCGATCAACGCCATTACGACGTACTAAACGAACAGTAGACGGGATGTCATGTGTAATACAGGCTTAATACCGAATCATAAGGTGTTGATTCTGTAAAATTTTAAGTAATTTGAATTTTTGGGCGAAATGTTTTGTAGATGTCAGGGAAGTAGACTACATCATAGAGCGTGGCCTCCCACTTTCAGCTCCTCACGATACATTCAGATAGCTGGGAAACTCACCAACGACGCCATCGATTCGGTAACTCACTTTTTCCCGCCCATCTTTCTAATGAGATACGACTATTCCAAATTCACTAAGAATTCCTGCTACGAAGAATTGCGATAGTACCGAATGTTCTTGTAAGAAGCTTGTTATTTTTTGGCTTCAGTCAACACAGAATCTCTCCTGCCTTTACGCACTAAAGAGACGGGCCTTCCTAGCAGTTTTCAAGGACACAAAAAAGATCGTCATGCGCTGACGACCGGAAAAATTGCTGTGCTGCCACCTGGTGGTCAAAATTTATGGAAAACAATCGAGCATCGCCGAATGGGGAACAAGGAATTTGGGTAAAACTGTGTAAAAATGCGAAACACTGTAAAGAAAAAAAACCTAAGCTTACGATGAGGATTAGTAATTTTCTTTGCTACGGCTATTACCCATTGGTGAAGTAGTTATGTAATATATAACTTAACGTTTTCCGTTCCCAATTAAATTAAATGCAAATAACAAATGAAGTAAATATATTTACAAGAGGCGAGATAAGGTAGATGCGTAGTAAAATTCCTGCTTCTGTTCCCTACAGGTTGCCTTGAATATATCCTAAGAGTTTTTACTTTGGCATTTTTGCACCTTTCATTGGCTTCTTGTTCAGAAATTCATGAATGCAGGTCTAATGGTCTAAAGTTCCAGAATTATACTTTGGGCCAACAAAAAGATGAAGGGCTTGGTAACGTAAAAATTAAGTTCTACAAAAACATGGAAAGTAATAGAAAGTCTACTTCGGTAGAATCTTGTTTCGTTTTCTAAATTTTTTTACATCCAATTACCTAGAGGCCATATTGTTTGGTTTTTGC
This sequence comes from Daphnia sinensis, assembly GCA_013167095.2. Classification (NCBI taxonomy): domain Eukaryota; kingdom Metazoa; phylum Arthropoda; class Branchiopoda; order Diplostraca; family Daphniidae; genus Daphnia; species Daphnia sinensis. The sequence goes on along the minus strand of CM023188.1, from coordinate 903,150 downwards.
AACTCGTCTGCTAGATCATTTAAAGTTAGTGCGACCGTAGCACCATACTACTAATCGACGAAACAGTTTTCAGTTCTCAAGGACTGACGATTCTCCCAGACCTTGACGTGGCCTTGTCTGTACCTTGGTTTATGGTAATTTCATATTAATCTGTAGGCAACCTGAAAAATTTTCTGTCCTTGATCGCTCTTTAAAATATTTTTTACGGGGATCTGACTAGTCACGGGGTGCGGCCTGGCGGAATAGGGTAAAAGTTTAAAAAATACTAACTTTATAGGGATTGCTAATGTATTCAAGTTCGATGTATTGCACCAGCGAATTAGAGCAATAAATTTCAACATTTGTAATCTAAAGCGTGGGTTGTAATTCTCGTAAGAACCTCATAGGCTTGATAAAGATAAAAGAATCATATTTTTTTCGAAAAGAAACACAAATTCATAGTTTGCGTTACGAATTACGGGGTTTTGGCAAGACAATCGCGATTCTTTAGTCTAAGAATGACACAAAGATCACTTACGCCTTCCGATCTCAAGTTATGATTTCACAACATAGTCTACGACGTGCTCTGCTGTTTACAGAAAGTCAATTCATTGGGTTCACCCACAATGGCGGCTCCAGCCTTAGATTTTGGATAAGTTTCTGCCGTGCGGTCTATATGGGAAAACTAGCTGGTCTCTCAAAGCGTTATGAAAACTGTTGAAATCTTGATGATTGCATTATTCTTTGAGAAACTATGTCAAAATTGTGTTTACCCAGGGTAGGCTACTCAGTATAACTGCACGAAGCATTTTCCCCCATTTCCTCTGAAACTTGCTTCTATAAGCGTCGGGTTAGGCAAAGAAGCTCAGAAGTATGGTAGAAGCTTTATGTCTCTGTCGTTTCAGCGAGGGATCGTGCATGTTGACATTGTTAAGCACCCACCCCAGTCTATGGTCGTCTAGTGAACTGAAACTAGCGTGTCGTATTTCCGGCGTCGTTGAGACCAGACCACTACTGGGCAAAACGATTCTCGACACTTTCTTTTCTTGCCTTCCATGTAAAAATCGCGAAGAAAATAATGTTTCATCATAACTGACACCGTTCTTTTTATTTGTTGATTTTTAGTTTTAGAAGTTGTGTGCAATGTGATCACGTATAAATCAAGAGAGGCTTTAACACATTACCTCTTTCTTTATCGTTGACTAGGATTTATATACTTGAAAGACGCATTTGAAGATGGACGTAAGGCAAAAAATTCTGCGTGCAGTCAATCGCGGAGAAGTCGAAGTTTTGCGGGAAATACATCATCGCTGTCGGCTGAACTGGAACCAATGCATCTACGACAAAACTGGAGATTCAGCATTACACGTCGCATGCAAAGCCGGTCATCCTCTTGTTCTCAAGTTCGTTGCCTTTCACAGCATTTATCAAAGCTAAAATTATTTAAGTCATGTGGTATTAGGTATCTGCACGAGGAAGGAGGAATGAATTTGGAACAGGCAAACTTTGATGGAAAGCGACCTTTACATGACGCTGCACAGTTTTCCCAGTTAAAGTGCGTGGAATATCTAATTAGCCAAGGTAAGCGCGTTCCTGTTATTTCGCTTAATAAGAATCACCTTGTTAAATGTTAAAAAACTCACATTAATCACCCCTACCACTGCTTGTGGGCCGGCAATAATGATAGATTTTTTTCAATAACGAAAAGCACGCTAGTGTTAGCCGACCAACTTTTTTCGTAGCAAACGCAGTATAACACTTTTTTTTTATAATTTCAAAAGGCAGCTGCTGTTAATTTTGCTATTTTTCATGCGCGTTTATTTGATCTTATCACCTTTTGCTGTGACATTACCTTCAAGATAATATCCATGACGGATTCCTTTAGATGGAATAAGCCCATTCAATAGGTTATTCAACTACAAATCGTCATGTGAATTGAGTCACGTTTTTTATTTTAGACAAAAGTTTGATACAGAAAAGGAAATTACGAAGGCATTTCTTTTCTGGGCTTTATTTGCGGTTATCAGGTGATGGAGCGCATTTGCACTGCAGTTGCGTAAAGCCTTGTGATTGTCATAAATACTGACATGTTGTTTCAAATGAACGTGTGTTTTTCCTATCACATTCAAGGTGTCGAAATCGACCCGATGAAACGAGCGGATTGGACTCCGTTAATGTTGGCGTGCACCAAGCAAGATGACGCCATCGTAAAATTCCTGGCTGAACACGGGGCATCGCCAAGATTGCGCAATAAGGATGGCTGGAATAGTTTTCATTTGGCATGTCGAGAAGGCAACACATCTATCGTCAGTTATCTACTCAATCAAGACCCTACTCTACTGGAGAGTCGGAGCAAAAATGGACGAACACCGTTACACACAGCGGGTACTAATGCACACGAACACCAACCACCTCTGTCCATTAATCATGCTTTCTTTCAATTCACTAGCACTTCATGGGCACTTGGAAATTGTAAAATTACTGACTGAAAAATTTCAAAAAGATACGCAGGATATGAAAGATACTTGTGGAACAACTGCATTAATGGATGCCATTCGTGCCGGTCATGTATCGATTGCTCGGTATTTGATTGACGCCAAAGTTTCTAGTTCTGAATGCCGTGACGGCTTAGGCAGAACACCAATACATTTAGCAGCTCAGGTGCTTGAGGTTTATTACTTGCTGGTGTGCCCTCATGTTAAAATTTACTCTTCAACCAATGCAGGCTGGCTGCATTCCGTCTATCGATTTTCTACTTGACGAATGTCACACGGATATCAATTCTCCCGCTAGCGATCTGTCTCGACCATTACATTTGGCCGCTAGGGAAGGCCACGCCATGGCTGTTCAACATTTATTAGAACGAGAAGCCGATGACTCCCTGAAAGATTCACATGGCAGAACAGGTATAAGTCTTTTAGTATCTTAACCTATACATGGCTTGACTTCCAAATGGTTGAAAATTTTGTTAACAGTCGCAACGAGTCGGGTTTGTTGTATCCATGCAATCTATTCGCTTGGTAAACTTAGTTGTAGAAATGGGTGAGCGATTCAAGCTTAAATCTAGACCAGTATTCAAAAGCAAACACTAACAAAGCCTGCTTCATAGCTTAACTCGAATCTTGAAACAAGTTTGGGGAGACTGTATAGTTTACGTTTTATCAAAGTATCCGTCCTCGGAAGTTTTCTCTCCGCAACCCTGAGGCATTCATGTGCTACAAATTCTGTTCTAAAAAATCTTGTACTTTCAAACGTCCTTCGTTAACTTATACTGTTGTTTGGTTTTTATATCTAGCTAATTTTTTTATACATAATTGTTTTACGTTCTGTTCGTGTTTCAAAGCCCTGATGGTGGCGAAGGATTATGATCAGCTCAGCTGTGTGCAGCTCCTTGAAAAGACCGGACCAAACGACAGTGTGTAGATCCATATGCACTTTCTAACCCAATTTGTGTAGGCTACGATAAAAGGCTGGATTTGTACGTTTTGTGCCCTTTTAAATAAACATGTAGTGAAATAAAGCTAATTGGGCCGTTTTTTTTGTTGTGTAATTGTTACGGCATTGTGAACAGGAATTTTTCTGCAAAGGGCTGTTTATCTTCTTACTTATAAATCCGTACTTAGGACTGAAGATTGCTAAAAACGACTTATGAACTTAGTGAATAGTGATCCTAACAAAGCAGTAGACTACATTTTAGGTTAAACGAAGGCAACAAAATAACTCTATGACTTTTTTATTTTTCTTAAAACGGATTTCTGGTAGGATATGTTTTACGACAGAAAAGTCAAACAAGGGCTGAGCTTCCTCCGAGATTAATGAAAAAAGAATAACTCTTACCTTTGTGGCCGCTAGATGGTTCTTGGTTGCTATTTTTGTTTACTAACAAATGAAATTTGACATTTGTCTTGTTGGCGTCGTCTGCTGCTGTCGTCTGCAGTTTGTGTTTGGTAACATAATCTTAAAACACGCGTTTAGCTAGCACACAGAGTTATGAATCATGGAAAATTTTGATGATTCTGACACTATCCCTGATCTTGTTGATATTGTGGAGGATGCGCAGTTGATAAACTCGTCTATTTCTGATAGTGCTAATTTTCAAACAGTGCCTGTGACTATAGTTACTGGCTTTTTAGGAGCTGGCAAAACCACATTTCTCAATTTCATATTGACTGAACAACATGAAAAAAGAATTGCTGTTATTCTGAATGAATTTGGTGAAGGTAAGGAAACTTCAGATGTTAAATTCATGAAAAACAACAGTATTTGCCAAAATTCATTTAAAACTGCAGGCAGTGTCCTCGAAAAAAGTCTTGCAGTAGGGACACAAGGAGACTTATACGAAGAATGGCTAGAGCTACGTAATGGTTGCCTTTGCTGCTCAGTTAAGTGTGTACCACAAGACATAGTAGTTTTTACCAGGTATTCTAGGGTTTTCATGCAAACTTTTTTCAGAGATAATGGAGTGAAAGCAATAGAAAACCTGATGAAGAAAAAGGGTAGGTTTGACTACATTCTTTTGGAGACAACTGGTTTGGCTGATCCTGGTAAATACATGCTGCCATGATTGTTTAAGATGCATTCTCTGCAATTTTTTTTTTTTCATTGCAGGACCAATTGCTTCCCTTTTTTGGCTGGACAGTGAGCTCTGCAGTGATATTCACCTAGATGGTAAGGGCATGGAATACAGATGTATAGATAAAAATTCTTTATACATTCTATAGTGTCATGTACTCCACTTATCAACCTTCAAGTTTAGTTAATAGTCTTGTTTAACGTGATCGCTTTCCTGAACTCAATTTTGTGACGGTAGTATCTGATTGTTTACGGGCATGGTAGTATTCGTACATTTAACGATGTAGCATACAGTAGAATTTGGAATCAAAACGGTCGAGTTAATTTTAATCTGCTCACCGACACAAATTTCCCTCACGAGCTTTAATTGTACGCCTGTTTAATTTTCCAGGCATAATAACGTTGGTCGACGCCAAACACGGATTAAGGGTGGGAAGCAAAGGCAAAATCCTTTTGAAAAACGCAGACTAATATAAACTCTTTCTCAATTCAGCAAATCAATGAGAAGAAACCAGATGGTTCAGTCAACGAAGCCATTAGGTACTGCAGCAGTTTGCGTTTATTCTTTACACTATAATTAAGAAGTAAAGTTCTTCCTTTCCGTTCCAGACAAATCGCGCTCGCCGACGTTATCGTGCTAAATAAAGAAGATCTCGTCACAAAAGCAGACCTTGCAGAACTGAAAAATCACGTCCAGTATGTTGTTTTGTTTATTTCGTTTCATTCTTTACTGGGCAATCAACGGTGCAAAATGAATTCTTTCAACACTAAAGCCAATCGATGTTTTACAGGGCTATTAATAGCGAGGCAACGTTTGTTACCACTCATCACGGCAGGTATAGGGAATTAGAATTTGATTATCTACCTTAGTGTGACAAAAAATCTTCATATTTTAGGGTTAATCTGGAAGCTGTACTGGATCTGGGACTCTATTACCAAACAACCAATCGCAGGTGAATTCAAAATTTTATGTCGAAATTGCTACTTCAGTTTGACGTTTCTGCTTATAAAATTTTCTGTTAAATTAAAATCTGTCTATTTCTTTCTATGCTTAGGTCTTTTGAAAACACCCCATCAAAATTTTCTAGTCCGTCAAACAGTCACCTGGATTTGGTAAGTTACGAAAATGCCATTAGCAACACAGGTGAATGAATCCAATGTTTATGACGGTGGTACAAGTCTGTACGTAGCGTGACGCTTGAGCTGAATGAGCGGCTCACTCCAGAGATTGTAGACGCCTACTTACAACGTCTTTTATGGGAAAAAGATGTTGTCAATTCCGAAGGATTGGCGCTTGAAATATTCCGATTAAAGGTATGCTCTAGGCCGTTTCAGACTCTGGTTCTTATGCAAAGCTTATTATTCTTACGTTTCGTGATAAAATGAAGGGTATCGTACGGTATTCACAGCCGGAATCGGCGCCTTCATCCGTTGTCATCATTCAAGCCGTTTACGACACATACGACGTTATGCCAATCAAACCAGAGGCGTCCGACTCAGGAAATCTGAGCTTACAACCCGATGCCCGCTTTGTTTTTATTGGTGAGTCAATTACGTAGCTCTAACTAGCTATCAAATCAATGTGGCGTAATACCCATTCTATCAAAATAGGTTGTTGTTCATCATTCTTTCTCATTTGGCATCTTGCAGGTCGCAATTTAGAATTGCTTATCCTGAGAAACGTCTTGTTGCAGCTTCTTCACCCTGATTAAAACAGAACGGCTAACGATATCATTCAGACTTTACTCATGTACTTTCAATAAAAAATCGAAAGTTTGAATTCCAAGAAAGAAATGTTTAGCTTATTCCTACGTGTCTCGTTCACTTCCCGTGTTGAGTTAGATCAAAAGCGGTGTCGGCTTGAATCGTAGATCAACCACAGCAACTATTCAAACATCATTTTCTTTGCGAAACAGTTTCACAGAATTTAATGGTTGGCATCAGTTTTCCCAAACGAGACTGCGTCTGTGTCCCGCATCGAGTTGAGAATTCATCTACGATATCTACATCCCTTCCAAGAATTATTTTGTTGGCCTTGTAGTATTAGGTGTCGTGAATTGGTCTGCGCCGCTGGGATAACATCGTTGCCGTTAAGCGGGCTCCGAATCCAACATGAGCCAGGATGGCCTTGGCGAAATCGTTAAGTTACCACGTTTTGCACGAAACACGACGGATATATTCGCAGCTAGTTAAGGAAATTGCGGTAACGGAAACGCGCAGTCAGCCAACTCAAATTGCTTGTGATTAAAGGTGCGTTTATCTGCGCTAATGTCCGTGTTGTACTTTCTCTAACATATAAGGCATTTTCAATTACATCGAGTCTGTTAATTCATTGCTGGGTATGAATATCAAGGATTGGCGGTCAGCGAAGCGCATTCGCCGCGATGCAAGAATGAAGCCATTAACGGCGAAAATAGCTTAATGAAAGATGTGGTATATTTTCAAGCAAAGCAGCGAGGAAGAAGAGAAGCAAAAAAGAAACATCGCCATTAAGTCGCGTTAATCCGCATCAGCGCTAGCACATCGTTTGGCTAGTCGCTTCCAAATCACAATAAGTCGACAATCAAAAATCGAACGTCGAGTTTTTTTGCCAAATCGTTTGATGCTCCTGCTACCCAAGAAGAAAAGAAGAAAGCGACGTTTCGTCACCAACGTTTTTTCGACGATGAATAAGTCTTTTGTTTGTTGGTCGATTAGTTTCGGGTTGTGAATAATGCGTCTCATTTGCTTTGATGTATAGCGGGACGGGTGCCGAGATCAGCGTGCGGGATTGTATTATGCAGCATTCTTTGTCTAGCAAAAGCTATAACAAGAAGAAAAGACTATAAGCGAGAAAGCCACCAAGGCAAACCGGATGGGTGTAACGAGCGTCGATTGTGCCCGCATATCACGTTTGCCTCCCGACGGGGATTTTTTCTTCTGATGGGTGGGCGGGGTGAAGCAAATTGAATCATTCCATGGGGGAGGGAGGCCTCAAACGATGTTTATGAGATAAGTGATTTTTGCTTTGCAACCGTTATATTCGCATACACCGCCTTGAATAATCAACTTGTCTGCTCGTTTGGCTGGAAAGCCGATCCAAGCTAACTACATAACGCGACGCAAACGAATATAGACGACGACAAAAGCCAAAAGCAAAAGCACTAGAATACGGTACACACGTTAAAGAGTACAACACGGCATTTCTTTTCAAAGCGGAATGAGGGGGTATATAAAACAGGAAAGTGATGCTACTAAACGCTATACACCCCCGAACCGAAGAGTTGACGAGGGGGGGATCACCCGACAGCAGCGTCACTCAAGTGTCTCTCGGTCAGCAGTGCTGCAAAAATTTGATTTAGATCCGTTTCTTATCCCTTAGCCGTCCTATTCTTTTCTTCCTCCCTATCGCTGTGCTTGTAATTCAATGAAAAAAAAAAACCAGCACTTGAAGCAAAAAGGATCTCCTTTACTCATATACCCAACTTTTTCTTCTCTGTTAGCGCCATTCCTTCTCTTCAAACACACACACACCCTCAAGCCTTGGCGTACATATAGAAAGCCTATCCAGCGCTATTGTAATGACATTTGGCGTTTTGGATGATTGTCACAAGAGGTTGCGCCGCTTCTTGCCTCGCTGTGTAGTACACGTCAAAACGGCACAAGAGGCACAATGATTGGATTAGTCGCTATCCAGCCTTCTGTCTTTCAAATTTTCAAAATTGGTGCGGAGTTTTATTATCCATCGTCTTTGGTCTAGACAACAATATCTAACGAAGGAGTCTATAAAGAGATGAAAAACTCATTTAATGACGTATATATACGACAGATAGGCCCTTCAAGTCGTTTGATAATCAGGTTGATGAATTTGCATAGTCATGAACTGTGCAGCACATTATCCACCCGCATATTCAAGACTGTCCACTGTTTAATGAGCGACTTTGATTGGCTCCTCGGCAGCTGAATCGCGTTGTACATCCGCTGATTGCAATTTGGAAAATAAAAACGATAGTTCCCTGTGTTAGGTATTCAAGTATATCAACCCAAACGAAATCATTTAGACTTTGGGGAATTAGTTATTCGACATACATACCGGCTGTCATTATAGAAAAACGCATGAAAAGCCACGGGCAACACATGTGAAGTGGCTTTAAGCTGGATGATAGTGGGGCTCTTTTGATCACTCCAGACCTTTCAGGCGAAAAAAATATAGCTCGGTAAGTGACTGCGGAAAAAAAAAGGAAGCTAAAGTGGAAGAGCCAAAGTTTATGAGAGAGGGCTCTCAATACGCGGCTATACAAGAATAAAGCAACCGGGTCCGCTACAGACTTAAATGGCGATTGCTGTGCACAGACCTGCAGCTCGTAAAAAACACGATGACGCAGGGGGGCGCGTGAAATAACCATAAAAACAGAGGGAATGTAAAAAAAATATATCACACAAAAAACCCCCAAAAGTCACAGCATTGGCAAGCTGTGGTGACAAACACTACCGTCTGGCGTGTTGACGTCGATTGCGGGGGAGGTCAATGCGACCACACCAGATGGTCCCGTTTGACACATCAAACCGCATCCTCCCCCCCTTATTCTCCAAAAAATGGCCATTATTATAATTCATTAAGAGTGATTAATAGACTCTTCTTTTTCGGGTGATTGTGGTATATATAGAGGGGGGGGGGCGGATGATGGAGGCAGTAAAACTGCTGTACATCGAGTCTTGATTAAATGTCCTCTATAAACACCTCTCCCTCCCCTTGTTGTATATGCACACACAATTCCACACATATATAGGCCTTAGTGTATATTTACCCTTTTCATTGGTCCCGAAGGTGCTGACAATGATATTCATATATGTATTGAAAAACGGGGAAAGGCAATATACTGCGATGGTGCAGTAAACTTGTTCTTTTCGGGGATCTCTGCATCCTCGGCATATCTCCGATTGTCATTCAAATGAGACGACGCAAAACCAATCTGTTGACGAACTGCAGAAGAGTCAAGCAAACAATTCGCTCAACTCGGGTTACGACGAAAGATCATTTCAGTATATTTTTTAATGCAATTCGATTTTCCACTCGAATAGATTTTGAGCCAGCTTTTATCTCAATACAAAGGCAATGTTTAGAATTAAGACTGGGCCTGATCAACTGAATTGATTGATGAAGAGACAACTATAGGAATTGACATATATAGGTGTACTGATATCAGAAGAAAAGAACATTGAATTCGTTCTGCCTCTATTTGATGATGGCCTCAGTGAATATATATAGCTATTGAAGACCTCCCTTCCAAAGGGATTTTTCCCCTCTCCGCCCCCTCACGCCCTCCATTGTATAACTGGATGTCAGGCGGAGGATAGAAGGCGTGGATTCATGACGGGCGCGTTCGAATAAATAGGGGGAGATGTCGGGTATAACATTTACATTGATATGGGTCGCCATGTAATAGAATTCATTGGCCATATAGACTATACCTTATATCCCCCTCTTCGATATAGTGTCTCTCTACTTTCTCACAGACGTAGAAGGTCATAAGGTGACTAGCAAACCTAATTGGGTGGGCGAGTTCTTTTCTATTCTTTGCTTAGAGTGTGTGTCACTGGTAGAGAAGAGGAAGGCTCTCTCTTAATTGATCCGTTTAATTTGCACCGCCGTATAGGATCATTAGCTCGTAGTGACGGCCATTGCCTCCGTCCCAATCGCAAGATTGACGATGGGAATCTACATTCGACTTAGATGGAGACAGTATCCCACGACAGCCATTTTCTCTCGTTTTTTGCCCTTTCTTTTTTTTTTTTTTTTTGCTTTAGAGCGTCACTTGTCTTTTTGTGTGACAACCGCTGAGTGGGTGGGGTAAGAGATTTGGGTTGTGGTCGCCAATCGGATCGAATGAAATAAAAAAAAGAGGAACGGATTTTTTTATCCCTTTTGTTCAATTTGTACACGAACAGAAAAGCGACTGCTTTCCTTGCCGAACAAAAGGACGTTTGCTGAGCCTCTCGCCTCTATAACCTTTAGCTGTCAATTGTGCCAAACGTCGTTCATACACATTCTCTTTGCCCCACAAAAAATAGGATGCTCCATCAAGATTCGTCGTTTTTTAAATCAATAATTACAACAATCGTTCAGTTGTTATCACCGTGAAAAATTATAAGAAAATCCGATTTCGGGGATGAAATCAATAAATTCCAAAAGACACGAGCAATTGGGAAGGACATGCAAATCTCGTAACAAAGGTTAGGTCCACATTTTTTCTATGCGGGCCCCCTAAAATACAGCATCACAAACTGTGTTTAATCAAATATAATCGGCAGGACTATAAGAAGCCCTCGATAGTGAGGCTTTAATAATGCTCATCTTTAGCACATATAAAAGACAGACTCCAACTCTCTGTTTGTATGCATGTGTGTGTTATGTAAAGCACTTCATTCAAATCGTGATCCCGTCCATCACGGTCACAAGATTGCATAATCCCCCCCCCCCACTTGCGCTAATCCGCCCTTCTCCAAGCACCGCTAGGCTTGCACACATATTTGCCCACGCGTTCAATGACTGTATAAACGAACAAAACAGCCGCATCATCCATTGTGTGCTGTGTATTCGCATCGGATTTTTTTTATTTTCTTTTTTTATTATGCCGTTCCAGTAAATGGTGTACACACATCATCTTCCCTCTTATTTTTTTCAATCTGGTTTCTTCAACCGATGATGACAAACACACACAAAACTGTATGAATAGTTGTGTGTGTGTGTGTGTGTGCACACAGACTTAATCGTCCCAGATTATATACACACACACATACGTCTACCGTCTTTTTTCGGTGTGTTCCATGATGAGGATGCTGTTCCCCCTATAGCGTCACACCTCCCCACAGCCATGAAATCCATCGATAATGCCACAGCATCTGTCAGCTGTCTTGATCGTTTCAGCCTTCAACATCAGTTTATTTATACTATTAAATTTTTTTTTTCTAATCGCAACATTTAGTTTTTTCGAAAAGGGGATCTATTCTTTATCAATTGATGTGTGTATTCAACACACTGGAACAATTTCTATAAAAAAAAAGAAAGGTAAATTTCTGTACTCTATTATTACGAATTATTTGGTGTCGTTGCGTTGTTCACCACACAATCTCGCATCAAATCAAGTCCTCATAATCGGTTAACTAAATATAGAGCATTCAGGGCGGCCTATGTACACAGAGCCTTCTACCAGCCATTTCCTAAAAAGATTGACAGATTTCGTCCTCCCTTTACAAAAGCGGCTAACCGACAGAAAAGAAAATTATAAATTTTTGGTTTGAAAAAAATGTCTAAGCAAATCATTTTTGTTTGTTTAGTTTGTTCTTTTGTTTTTGTAGTCCCTTCCGGAGAAGCTTTTCTCTGTGGCCGACAGAGAAATCTAGTAATCAGACGGATATCAAAGCGCATTGTCGTTGACAAATTCTATAAAACAATCAACAACAAAAGCTTTTGCCTTGTTTTTTCTTTCTCTTAAAAATCTGATAAGGACCCTCAAGAAAAACAGCAATTTAAACGTTTCTAACAGATGAGGATCATGTACATTTCAGAATGAGATTTATAGTCCCTGCTATGTATACGGAGACGAAAAAAACTCTTGAGATGGAAAACAAATGCAGATAATGAAAAAGATATAGAAAAAAAAAGCGTTTGCCTTGAAAGAATACCCCCCATGGTATCTTTTTGATTGTTGGCGGTTTGGAGTATATGTATATTCTTATAATGGCGATACAGAAAGACGGGTAGTAAGTGATTGGGTGTGTGTGCGTATACAAGAAGGCAGTCACCCGTTCACATGAGACGAGAGCTTTGAAATATTTTCCGAAGAAAGAAAGGCTGAATTAAGCTTTGCTTAAGTAGGTGTGAAAATCTTTAGCCTCTCTGTCTCGGCCGGCGTGGATTTCTCATTTTGTCCTTCTTTCACATTTCTTTCAATTCGCTGAGTCTCCGTGTATAGTTTTGCACCGCAGCCAGTATATAGCGGTGCGCACTTTGAGGCATTATTGCCTTCCACTGTATAGCGGCTTGCAAGATGTTTCATCAATCGCTATTCAGGCCAATAATACAAGACCACCTCGATAGTTGGGAAACAACTTTCATCGTATATCGGTCAATTACAGACACACAAAAATAAGGTTTTACTTTGATGCGCCGGACTCCCTCCGGGTGTCGATTACCTGCCTTGTTGTATAGTTATTATTATTTCTTTTACCATCCATTTGTCGTATACTGATCGCTTCCTTTTTTTTATTATTTTTGTAAACAGTTAATCGATCCTGGCCGTGTTATTGAAGAGATTCGTTCCCCTCAAAAGGATCTGTGCGCACGCCGACATTCTATACAGCGAGTGAAAGAGAAACGGAAGCCTCCGATTGGCCAGCAACCTCTTTAGCGTCGATTTCAATTCCAGGACCAGTGCTGTATTAACATAAAATAAGTTTTCGAGCCAATAAAACTTTGAAATGATATGCAGCAGCAAACATTTTCTGTCAGCCGGCAGTTTGACATTTTGTTTAAGTCCCACAAAGTCGTGAATGGAGTTTAAATGCGGGGTCGTATATACGATGGAAGGATTTTTTTTAAATGCGCTATTTCGAATGTTGTTCGTCTGAACACATATGTACGCCAGAAAAGGATATATATAAGGAGAGCATATTTAATCTGCATAAATAGTGGTAAGAGGATGCTCTTATACAAGAGGCCATAAATGCACAATGAAATCTGGGCATGTTGCCAAGTGGAATGTCAACACTCTCCATAAAGTTAACAAGGATCGGGGTCTGTGTGCGCTGGAACGACGAATGCGAGTATATATGCGCGTATATAAGAAGTTGTTACGGTCCATTGCCCTAAGGAGATTTTTCACAGCCGTTTTTCTTCGTTTGACACTGTGAAGAGATCAACCCGGCTCAACAATTGTTACGTTTTCAAAAAACGAAAGAAAAATTAAGTTAAATAGAACAAGGGGAAGGGTTACGTAGTACGGGGCGCAGGAAGAGATCCCTTCCTTAACTGTAATCTTTTCCATTTAAGGAGCAATCAGACGTTGTTTAAATGCTACTGGAACTGATCTGCAAGAGTTTTCTGAAATGTAGTTTTCATTTTACGAATATTCCAAGTTTGCTTGTTTGCACAGCAACGATACAATGTACGTGATAAGACGTTCAGGATTACTCCTAGAGTAGTGTCCAATCAATTAATATTATTGCAGTTACAAGCACTCTTTTGTAAGTTAACATGGCACGTACAAACACGTTAGTTTCGTACTAACGAGTTTTCCCCCACTGTGTTAACTTGCTAGCCATAACATTTTGAATGTCCTTTCCAATCCCATTTCCGGCTTTTGACTTGTTCCCAAGTTCACCACAAGTTTAATCAAGCCGTAACAAGAGCGATGATGTGTTATCAAAAACACACAGTGCCACTTCGAATGTAATCCAAACCGAACTTGCAGCTTAACAACTGATTGTGTTTGCCTGTCACAACTTATCTAAAATGCGGCTTTCTCCCAAACGTCAACGAGATTTCTTTTTTTTTTCTCGCAAACAACAACTCGATATTGAGTTGCTAATCGAGCAGTGTTTCAGTTCGGTAAGTCTACGACACCTTGGTTGGAGAATATATATCAATTCGTTGGGTGATCAAATCATCACTCAAGCGTGATGATATATTGAAAAGCTCATTCAAACCTTCAGACCCTGTCTCACTGGAGTTGCGCAGGCCTGTACATGCGTGTACTTGTTGCCATGCCACCATCCCCTCCGTTGTCAACACAATCTGATAGGGTGGAAAAAAATTGACACTCTACAATATTGAGAAAATAATAATAAGCTGTTTGGTGTACATCTAAAAATAGACGGAACTGCAGGTGTTGCTTCCATTCAAAATTAAACGGCATAGACGGTGAGGGGGGGGGGGGGATGCTGCCGCTTGGATGTACACCGCTTTGTTGTCGTTTTCATCGCCGTGTTTTATTGTCGTTTTTTCATATTATTATTCCCTTCCAATCGTCGTATCTGTGCGATGCGTGAGTGAGCGATTCATGTGAATTTGTTACGTTATTACTTTCGCCCTTTTTTGATTCGAGAACGCAACGAAGGCGCTCGTGAAACATTTCGATTGATGAGATTGTTATCACCGTTCCACTAAACGTTGCCTCGCCTTGTTTCGTGTGCTGAACTCTTGTTTCCATCAACGATTTCTTTTGTGTATACACCCTTGTTATGATTACGTGTTTCTCTTCTAAACGGATGAATCCCTTAATCCATCCTGGGAAACTGCTATTGATACTTGCAAACCAGCCGGATGTGAGCAGTTTGTCAACACAACTCAATCTGGAACACACAAATAAGCCAACGCTGTACATCAACGAACTGAACTTTCGGGAGAACAATCTACACACCATATCTCTTGCTTTCTATATCCTGTTCCAAAATAGGAGGCCAAAACAATAGGTGCGGAATCGACGACAAAGAGTCTCATTGATGCGGATGCCTTTTGTTGTTGTGTCTCAACCTTTCGTAGAGTTTGCACACAATTGTATATATACACAGTACCTCGATCGCGCTACCGACTTGTTTCAACTGGGATTCTTCTCGGGATTGGCATCATCACGCATCCGACACGTTTCTCTGTCTTCTTTAATAGTTCCAGTCTCTCTGCGTTTATTTGAATGCCGACGCAGACTGTCCTTGTCCGCGCGTCTGTTGCGCGTGAAAGACAGAGGCTCGCCTTATTTCTTGACCGGCATTTGCGCACGCAACGAAATAAAAAAAACAAGGCATTCCTGCATAGTTATATGTAGTGCAGGACAACATACAAATAAAATCGCGGCGAATGCATGGAACAACACAGACGGGGGAAATGAAAAGAGAGCTTTTGTCTCTTGCCGTCTGTCGATTCGTATAGATTGCCAGTCCATCCGCGTTCGGGTCCGATGGGGTCCTCGATCTCATCTGGTTTTTTTAAGGAGGCATGGTGCCGCAGACCAATATTTATACACGCGGTCCCTCTTTTGTAAAGAGAAATTTAGAAAAAAAGACGTGGCATACAAAGTTCAATCCTAAGCACAGACAAAAAAAAAATAACAAGAATGCCCCTATTGTGTGATGGTCCTCTTTGACGGCTACTATACATCCCTGATTTCTCGAATGAGTAAAAAATAAAATAAAAGACAAGAAAGAGCGGTACGGTTCCGGTGATCAATTGAAAGTTTTCGAGTCGGCATTCAAAGCACAAAAGGCCTTTTTTTTTCTTTTCATTGCCGTGTGGAAATGGTTCGCGGTGTATAAGGCACACGCCGACATCTCCGATGAACGAACATCTCCATTCGTGTACTTACTTGCGGGGATAAATTGGACTTTAAACAGGACACTCACCATCATTAGGAACGGGAAAATCTAGAATGCAAAATACAAGTCAAACCAAAGGCGAAAAAATAATAGCGCTCTTCTTGTAGTCTGTCTCATTACATCTAAATTCATCAAACTCATTCTAAAGGACTTTTTACCATTGCCTCTATGTTTTTCATACGTCACGTGTGAGGGCAACTTAAGCAATAGTCCCACACGCAATCTCTATTTACTAAACAACAGCCAGAGTAACGTTAACAGCTTGTTTTCCAGCGTTTCCAACGTCTAATCTCTCCGAGCCTATCCCTGCAGGGCCGTCTCAACATCTTTCCTCTACATGGTCCAGGAAACAGGGGAAAAAAGGCTACACAATTTTAACAAACTTCCGATTCTCCCGCTGATTTTGTGTTCGTTTTCCCGTTTTTGCTTTCTGGTGTGTGTGTGTGGCTATGTTTCACACTTTCGGAAAAAGACTTGCATCACGGTGGTCTTTTGCCTCCCCCCCCCCTTCTCGGCGTGTGTCCGTCTCTGTGTTATTCTTTGTTGTTGTCGACACGATCTCTCGACTTTGCTTGCTCCGGCATGGACGAGAGAAAGAAACCTCAACCGTATATGTAGTGTTAGTAACTATGTGCAACAACGTATACAGTTTCCTTTCTCTTTTCACGTAGTCGATAGATCGTCGACAACCGGCCCCACCGATGATTGTGTAAATATTTTTACAGACTGTTATGGTTTTGTTTTTTTATCCTTGCCGCGCGTCTTCCCTCAAAAACAGGCCGTTCTTTGAAATCGTAGTTTTCCAGTTTTTCGATGTTTGTATAATGTATATGTATATACATCATACACGTATGGCTTTTTTACCACTGTTAAGTATACACACATACGTGTGTGGCTTCAGGCCTGTTCCGGCCTGTCCATAAAATTATACACTCTGGTAAACGGCCACACTAACCCGATGCTTCATCACAAAATTCGACGAAGAATTATGGTTAAAAATTCAACTGCAAACATTGACCACTGCAAATATGTTACGCAATAACTATACCCTCCTCCACCCCAAAATGATTTACTTATTGACTTACGGTGACCTAACGTGTGTATACATATATTACAATCGACATCACCTCCGGTTGGATTCACACGATGTTTGATCAGACAGCGTCTCCCATTGTTCACGATCAAATCGACGGCAACACGCTGTACGTATACGCTTTGTGTTTTGTCACACGTAACACACACACACACACAACATATGAAACAACATTCCAAACAAACAAAAAAGATTATATAAAGGGGAAAGAAAAGATACACAGTCCAGCAAAAGTTGGGACTTTTGTACTCGTTTTTTAGATGCACGTGATACGCGTGCTGGGCGCAATAATGAAAGACAATATTGTCGGCCGCCATCATCACACGCGTGCCCGTTATAATATTGACGTATAAATAATGCCCTTTGGCTTGTCATCAAAAACCCCCAAAAGAACTTCGTCGTAGTGCGATCACATCCTTTTGGGCCCTTATTGTTTTTGTTCCCTTTTTCTTTGCTGCTCCATCCGATTGCTTTCTTGGACAGCTAAAATGCCCGTGTTCTGTTAACCTATATTTGCAAAATGCGTTCATACGATGTACGAAGGCATATCATTTCGCAGACACGCACTGACTAGGCTAGCGTGTTTTTGAACACATCAGCGATATATAAGAACCTCCATCTCTGTTCGTTGTGATTTAACACATCATAATACCCCCCCTGCGGATCGTATTTTCAACTGGGCCGTGTTGTCGGAATTCGATGAAAAATAGTTTTTCGCAATGTGGGACGAATCAAATCATTTATACCACCGGTCAGTTTCCCCTCCCCATCATAAATAATCAATTGAATGGACCAGCAAAAGGCATTGACCATAGATATAGCCACACACACACACATATGGACGTATATACACACACATCATTTATAAATAACTGTTCACGTCTCGCTAGGTGTGTGTGCGGATGGTAAAATAGAGAAAGAAGGGTATGCCTGTTGTATTGTGCGTGTGTATACACATATATTTGACGACACAAGTATTGACTGATGAATGTGCGTGGGTGGGCGTAAAAGCCCCCGAAAGCCAAAGGTTTTTTTTTTCGGTGGAAACTTTCAGAAGACTGTTGGCTGCTGTTCCATGTTGTATATACACACACATATATATACGTGGGGGTTGTATAGTACAAGAGCTTATTCAATATATGAGCAACGGTGCGTGCTTATGTAATCAGTGTTTTGCTGGCCCTTCAAAGGACGGTAGGAAAGGGGGGCGCGTTCGGATGTCGACCAAGTGGCGAATGTCGAACGCCGGGTGTCACTGTGGAATGCTCGGCAATTATGAATACTGCTCGCTGACGTTCCTCAAAGGAGACAGAGGCACGTGTGACGGACTATAGTGGAAAAGAAGAAGGGGTTGGTGTATATATCTATGTGTGTCCTCCTCAAAAAAACTTTGTCGTCTCTCTTTGCTCAACAACATAAATCATCTCTCACACTGCGCACTATTCTCGCCCTTTATTTTTTTTTTTATCTATGGCTGTTGATTGAAAAATTTCCCTCTATATATTTATTGTCCTTCTCTTACAGCAACTACAACGGGTGGATCATATCGATTCAGATAAAAAAAAAAAATATTTTCATCTCACGACACAAGTCGTTGGAGTTATGCTCCAAGTGGTCGTCACACACACACAAGCGTGAAAAAATAATTTGTTTTTCCCTTTTTTTCTGCATTCTCCGCATTATTTATTATTTTTGCTGGCTGTTCTTTTTTCTTATTCCGGAGCTGCGTGTGTTTGGTGCAATATAAAATCGCACAAAAGAAAAAAAAGAAGAAGAATATAAACTTTGATCGAAAGAATGCCTTTTGTTCTATTTTGCATATTCGTATCATATCGTCTGCAGACATTTTACTTTAAGTATACGTGACACGGCGTCGATTTCTTATTTGCTAGATATCGGGTATATCGTTAATCGGCGACTGCAAAATGTTGGCTGATTGCCATATACGTTCTCTTATTTATTTTCTGGTGCATAACATATTGTGTTTCCGTTATATTCGTCTCAGTTTTCCCGTTCTTTCCGAATTGTTCGTCCCCCCATCATCCCGTGATCGTGTGCCAAATGTGCCGTCGCGGGCCAATAGCTTAACTCGGTATGTAGGTCGGTTTCCGACGTCTATGACATTCCCTTCTTATCATTTGCTTTGATGGTGACGTATCGATTTTTTTTTTGAAGCACAAAAATGAAATAATAATTCTTTTTCCTTTTATATATACCGTTTGTTGTGTCGACGACGAGATATGTGTGCGTTTAACAAGCGACACACTACAAAGAGATGTGCAACGCACTGATTTGCGGTCGACCCATTCGCTTTGACACACCCACCCATGCTTTTTATCCCGCTGACTCGGCTGTCTCTTTTGCGCGCACATCTCCAGTTATTAGAGTCTGATGTGAAGAACAATGTGATATTGAGCTGTATGCAAATTGCTGTGCGTACGTGATCCATTTACTGTTTGAGTATACCATATACCATATAGGAAAAAGAATAATTATTGGCGTGTGTATAATATACGCAGGATTGAAAAGGATCAGGGACATTTGTGTGCTATAGTCATTATGTGTCAGTCCTATATATAATTTGTGATATGCAAATATAGATATAGTGTTCGATGACACATGTTTGCCCGGTGCAGAGCCAGTACGCGCAGCCATTCGTTTTTTCGAGTGGGTATTTAGCCAACTGGCTGTGCAGTTTTTGGCTCGTGCATTCATAGTCTTTATAATGTCCATGGAGGGTCCATATGCATTCAGCAAGCGGAGTGAACTTATTTGTATTGTCTCCACATAGATATACACGCACATATTTGTCTGAACTATTTATAGATTTTTTTTTTTCGATAGAAAAGAGGGACAGAGAGAGGGAGGACTGCCATTTCTTTGTTGATATATACTGCAGGCCACTATAGTGTTGACCGAAAAGCCCCACCCCTATCCAATACTTGCTTTTATTATCAGCCTTTTTTTTTTTTATTTTGTCCTTTCTCCCTATCCACGCCCATTGTTGTGCATTCTACTTATGGAGTCTTGTGCTGCCTCTCTAAACAGGCGAAATTTGTGTGGTGAATATAACAGTATAGCCGTGAATCTTCACCAATAACTCCGTCTGTGTTATCAGCTTTTTATATGAAAATGCCACATATTTTCTCTATATGGAACACGCACACACGTATATACACTGTATATGTGTGCACTATTTACGCATCTTTCCCCCCTCCCCAAGTTTTCTTGTTTGCACTAGCCCTTTTTCCTGTCTCTTTTGGCTGCCTCTTCTTTTTATATATTGATGCTGCTCTATTCAGGATCGTCCCATTGTTGTGCACGCCCGCATGGACGGAACGCTTGTTTGCTCACATCTCGTCCTTCCTCGTTCATGATGTTTCTTACATACGAAGAGAAAAGAAAGAGTATTGTTGCCCTCCCCCTCTCGCAAAGCTTTAATCGCCTTCATAAGCCAATCGACGATAGGTCTTCTCCTATAGGGCCCAGTATAGCCTGCGTTCGCATCAGCAGGTCCTTTTTTTTAATATTTATATTTCTCCTGCTGTGCACAGTCTGGAAAAGTCAATATGTAATAAATGCCGTGTGTTGGGAAAGCGGGAAAGGGAATGTTGGCAAATTTGAATTTCAGTATGTTGAAATTGAACATATGGTAAGAGTTTAGCGGGCTAACATTATATAACTGGGGGAAAATCAGATCTTTGTTTTTGTTTGCGTGCAGATTGTCGTGCAACTCCCCTCCAACTCCATTTTTCACGCTGAGAAAACACATCGAACACCTTCGACGAGCGCTCATTCATTTTCAACATCCGTTTTCCCATTGCCTTTTTCTATCAAAACATCATTAAGTCCGCCAACTATACGAACATCATTTTGTGTATATAGAACCGTGTTTGGGTCAATAAGCAACCCAAAAAAAAAGGAGGTGGAGCTGCATCAACAGTGTCCCCCCCCCCACCTCCTCGTTGATGACCGTTTGCTGTTGATGTTTTTCAAGCTTCCATAAGTTTGCAACAATTGATTCAATTATTCTGATACATCCATTTGATTCTATTTAGATTGTAAATATGCATCGAGAACACAACGATGTTGATTCACCTGGTCCATTTCTCGATGTTTGCAATGTATTTATAGCGTGTCCAGCACTGAGTTTTGTATCTATAAAAACGTATATCCTCCCCTTCAAAAAACAAGTTCTTTTTCAAACGGCTTCAGGGCTATATGATTCTATCATGCTTCGGATGCTATATCCTTTAGAGTTTGTGCGTCGGCGGCGACAAGCAGTCTGCTGAGAAAGCCGGAGGAAGTTTCTTTGCTTGTTTTTCGTCCCCCCCTTTTTTTTTCTAAACTCCTCCATCCGGATAGAGATGACCAACTCCGCCTTCTTTCAAATCTCTTCTTAGAAAAAGAAAGGGGACTCCTTGTTATGCATATAATAGTAGAGAGTCTTTCCCTTTTTTTCTTTTTTTTTTAATGTTTCAAGAAGGACAGGCGGTTTGTCTTGGATCCGAAAAGCTTTTTCTATTTTTTTGGGGGGGGTGCCACTTTTGCTTGGGTTGGAGGTCACGTTTTTTATGGAAGACAAACCAGCATTCACCTCTCATAGACAACACTGGCCCTCTACTACACCCACACACACATCTATATAGATGACTTCCATATGGTGTGTTGGTGGCTAATTAGGTTTCCGGTGCTCGCCTTCTTTGCATGTTTTGGTGAGCTCTATAGCAAAGGGCCTTCTTCATTTGAGCCGTTCAAGAACTTGTTCCAGCGACTTCTCGGTTCCGCTCGAGCTGGATTCGGTTTTTTTTTTTACTATGCGTGGGATGTTCCAAAACCGACATTTCAATTAACTTTGTACACCCACCAACAAGAAAAAATTTGTCGATTTCATATTTTTGAAAATGTCAATGTTCAACTCATTTTTTTTTTGTTCCAGGAATTGTTTTGAAATGAAGAAAGTCGTAAATCTTTAATACAAAATTATTTTTTTTTTTTTAAGATTTCATTTTAATAACTTGCGTGTATCACCAAAGAGGTTTTTGATTTGTTTTTGATTGTTCCCCATGTATAATACAGAAAAATCGACACTTCAATTTTATACCTTCTTTGTGCTGATATTATATTATTTTCTCGTGGAGAGAAACTCACCCCCTTCTTACGTAAGCCCCAGGATCGTTTGACATGCACAATTGTTCTCTCTCACAGTTATTGGAGTTTTTCGCCTAAGCTTTCCATCAACTGCTTTATTATAAATACCCTTGTCGATATTTATGAATTCAAATTCTCTCCCCCCCCCCCCTTCCTTCACTTCATAGAAAAAGAAAAAGAAAAACTCTCTATTCAGTCAACTAAATATAAAAGAGTTCCAATGTTTGATTGCTGGTGTGTGTGAGTGGGGACAACGTCATCAAACTCTGAATCATCAATTCTGGCTTTTTTTTTTATTGTTCGACAACGCAGATGATAAATATTAAAAGGATCGTTTGTCATAAAAATGAAAATCACTTTTTTCAGCAAAATTTGCTTTTTTATTTCTTATCCAAATAGAAAGAGAAAATAAATACAATTTTTTTTTTTTGGCCGTCAAGAAGATATCGTTGACGGTCGCACATGTGTAGTGGATGGCCAGCAGCTCTTCTCCCCCAAAATGCTATAACAGAAGAGTATCAAATGATGGCAGACCTATACACAGAAGGAAACTCTTTGGGCTATTTAAATGAGTATACATATATACACACACTGTTTGTAAGCTCCGAAGAGTATCTTCTCATGTTCTCTCTCTCTTTTTTTTGTGAGAAATGATGAAAAAACTTGAGGCGGAGAGTTTTGAGTTTCCCTCCCTTTTGATGAACCACTAACTTTAATGTGGCCAGCACTCACCCCCCCCTTAAGGTCCAATCCTGGACCTAGCATGCACTGAGAAAAGAATGTCTATAAAAGATGTTGTTCGTATCTTTGCATATAGAGAGAGAGGGAAGCTGGGACCTTATGTCTACATGGGGTTCTCTCTCTTTTCGCTTGCTCACCCCAGACTTTTCCGTTCTTGGTAGACAGCCTGTCGCCAGTGAAAAACTATAGCCGATGGCGTGTTATCCTGCGTATACCAAATGGACATCCTTCGTCCCTTAAAAGCGAAAACTCGTTTTTCCTTGAAATTCTTTGTGTTTTTTTTTTTTTCTGGTCCCTTTTTTTTTCAGTATACGGTTCCCACCATGGTCGACTTAACCGTCATTTTCTTTTAAGCACATCAGTTTTGCTTTAGTGGATTTGATCTATGTCTCCTTTTGAAATAAAAGACAAGAAGGTCCTTCAACAAACATTAAATGTCCTGGCCAGTTTGTTGTCCTTCTTATTCCAGTAAGAATGCATGTGTTCCAGCTATTCTTTTCTTTTTCTCGATGGCTAAGTTAAATAGAATATAAGAAGGGTATCAGCATATTTTGGGCTCCGTCTGATCGCATCAAATTGCCGTGATCTCAATAAATTCAAGAAAGCTATGCCAATATTTCGCTTCACTGGAATTCATGGATAATTAGACCCCAAAACAAATGGAGCGGGACATTCGACGTGTTGGCGAGAAATTTAAAAATGAGACCAAAGAGATTTTGTTTTTCTCTTTTGTCGTCAATTTTCACGATTCAATCTATTTTATTTCTTGCCCCCCCCCCCCACCGCCTGATCAAATGTTCGTTACTGTTGGAGCCTACGTTTTTCAGGTTGACAGGCGATCCTTCTCTCATTCACCTCCTACTTTGTATTTTTTTGTTTTTTGCTCATATAGCCGCTTATTATGTCATCCATCCTGTTTTGCTGGCCATCGGATTCCATCAAATTACATTAGAGCTCAGCTGCCCTGGCTCGTTTCGCCTTGCTGCAGAGATAAGCGGAACGTGTGCCCGCCGACTCGGGTGTCCCTACCCCTCCGCCAAGTTTTTCAGAGACGTTGCAGTGCTATACACACGAGAAAATTCCGCCGTTTCTATTAGGTATATATCTATGACCGGGTCCTGATGCCATCATCGTTCATCGTCTAGATCAAAAGGAGGGCGGATATATAGGAAAAAAAAAAGTGTGCCATCAAGGTATGGTTTATTTATAGACTAGAAAAGAGAGAGAGGGAGAGGGGGGGGGGGCTATAAGACACGCTCGACTGAGCCAAAACGACCTATTAGATTATGTGCGAATCGGGGCGGCCCAACATTTTTCCGCACCAGATGACGACTTGAGCCTTTATAACATCATCAGCACATCGGGCCAGCAACATCATCAAATTTGTATTGCTGCATCTATATAACAGATGATGATTGTTGTGTGCGATGGTATAGACGTAATCCCTCTTCAGTTATTCGATCCTCGACTGTAATATACCACACAGAGCTTTTTTTTGCCTAGGCACAGCACACATAAAAAGCCTCAGTTTATCGATGGATGTATGATTTCGATGCTGACGAGGCCCACTGGTTTTTCAAGAGCTTTTTTCTTGCCCGGATCGCAACCAAACGTCATCTGCCTTTTGTTCTTGATTCACTTTTTTTTTATTATTCCTCTTTGCGGTCTGTTATATTTATAGATATGAAAAAGCTCTCTGCCTTGCAAAAATAAGACTGTGTGCTATCGTGTTTTTTAAAATATATCCAGGGCACCGTAATATGTGTATATATATGGGCAGGGGTTTTGTGTGACTAATAAACGGCCTTCTCTTCGAGCCGGTATATTGCGTCATTCATAAACTATGTAAACGTACTTGTGTTATCTTAGGCCAACATAAAGCTCATTTCGGGAGGTATAGTCTAATATATATGGGGGAGGGGGGGTTTTATCTTCAATCTTTACCTTTGTGTCATTTTTCTCCGTTTATAGCTCATGCTTTTGTTTATCTTCTTTTGTGTGAAAACTAACACGCTCGGGGAAAGTACGTGACTTTTGCGATTGACCAACAGTTGAAATTACATCGTCAGATATTCTAGAACGCAACTTTGCTTAGTTTTGGATTAAGTTTATGCTACCTTTGTGGTATAACCTACGTCATTCTTTACTCACCAACTATTTGGGACTTAACAACAATGAAATATTTTATTGACATGTTTCACGCTGGCCCTTCACGATGATGAACTATGCGATGTAGAGAATGTTAACATCGCCTCGTCCTTATTTCAACTTTAACGCGAGCAATGCAAAATCATCGTATTACATGCAAAATTAGGAACGGGAGAATAAGATCCGGCAGTTCCGCACGGTGCGCTGCGCCTCCGCTGGAAGCTTCCTCTCTTTTTTATTTCCTGCTCTTTTATTGATAAGGCTACGCCCAACTCCCACCTTACGACAGCCAATAGCCGTTTGATTTGCAGCTGCTCTGCCTTTTACCATTGGATCCACAAACCGCTCCTCCCAGCAGCCCACCCCATGGAGAGAGAGAGAGAGAGGGACAACCGAGAGCTGTAAAACACGTATACACACAAATATATGTACAGTTAGTATACACACACACAGACACACACACACAGAAAAAAAAAAAACGGTGGGGTTGGGTGGGGTGGGTGTGTGTGTGTGCTTTTTTGGCAGGAAGCGTATAGCAGCAGCAACTCTACTAACAAACCGAGCAATCAAAAACGCTCTGCGCTCGTTAATAGGCAGGCATTATCCGGCTGGGCTCTCCACGCAGCTGAAGAGCTCCTCTCTCTCTTTTCTATACTCTCCCTGTTATTTAAAAAACGAATTTTAAAACCCCAACGGCTGCATCGTGTACAAGACCTGTCACAGTTTTTCCTTGTTGTTTCTCAGTGTCCAAATTTACCTCAACCCGAGTTTCGCTCCGTGTTCAATCAACAATTCGACATTATCTCTGCTGGCCGTGTTTACAGTGTCATCCAAAAATTTCTGTGCCGTTACGCATAAAAACAAAAAAGACGTTTGGTGGGGCGATCAATGTGCCAAGTGATGAACGATGATCTTGGGCCCCATCGTACGGGCAATCCAAACAATTCAGTCGCTCCTCGTCATCAGCAGATCAACGATATTTCGCTATCTGTCGCTATGAACGGACACGTGAATTCGACCGTGTCTCGGCCATCATCGCTTTCCACTTCAGCGGCGCATCACGGTTCGTTTGCGGCCAGCCATTCATCGACGATCCCGCTCGATCTTCGAGGAGCAGCCATCGGTGGTATTCTTCCGACATCTTCAGCTTCGTATCCGGCCAGCGATGAAGGGGACAGCGGGACGGAAGAACACAATCAAGACGTGTGCGAAATCAACGTCGATTCGGACGATTCGGACGACGGAGGTGAAGAGATGGACGATAATGACGCACCTCTCAACGGCCATCATAATTTCCCTTTCGCCTTCGATCCGCACAATCCGTTCCTAGGCCAAGCGGCGGCCTTTTTCGGCGCCGGCGGAAACGTGGCCGGTGGCTTGATGAACCCGGTGGCCGCAGCGGCGGCCCAGGCCGAATGGTTCATGCAAGCCGCCATGGCCAATGCGGCCACGATGAGTCAACAACAGCAAATGTCAGCCTCTCATCCGCACGCGACCGGGTCGTCCGACATGACGGCCAGTCACGGTGGCAAAGCGTCGCACAGCAAATCGTCCAGTCGTCATCATCACGACAGGTCCGGCAAGGACCACAAGGACGGCAAAAGCCACAGCAAAAATCACAACCGGAGTTCCGGTTCGAGCGACGGAGAGGCCGGCGGACCCGCCGGCGGAGGCAAGTCGAAGAAGAGCGGCCTAGTCAAACCGCCGTATTCGTACATCGCGCTCATCACCATGGCCATTTTGTCCAATCCGCACAAGAAGCTGACACTCAGCGGCATTTGCGAATTCATTATGAATCGATTCCCCTACTATCGCGATAGATTCCCCGCCTGGCAGAACTCGATCCGTCACAACCTGAGCCTCAACGATTGCTTCGTCAAGATCCCGCGCGAGCCGGGCAATCCGGGCAAAGGTAACTACTGGACGCTGGATCCAATGGCGGAAGACATGTTCGACAACGGCTCTTTCTTGCGACGTCGGAAGCGTTACAAGCGTCAACAGTCGGACTTTTTCCGCGATCCGGCCGCAGCCACGGCCGCCTTTCTTCACCATATGGCCGTCACTGATCCGTACACTCATCAGGCCTTGATGGCCGGCCATCATCATCCGCATCACGCGGCCATGGCGGCCGTAGCGGCTGCCTTCCCGCCGACACCTTTGGCAACCCCGCAAGATCGGATGCCGTCAGCCCAGTCAACGTCGGCAAACGGGCCAGGCAGCGGGCCGGGCAATTTTCTACCTCCGTTCAATCTGAGCGGAATGACCGGTTTGGGTGTTCCAGCCAATTTCTCGCTGCCTCCGCAGCAACACCATCCGCATCAGGGTCAGCATCCTCTAGGCGGTGGCTTCCATCCGAATTCTTCCAGCGGATCTGAGATGCAGATGGGCAATCAATTCCAGCC
The DNA here is from genome assembly GCA_013167095.2 of Daphnia sinensis. Classification (NCBI taxonomy): domain Eukaryota; kingdom Metazoa; phylum Arthropoda; class Branchiopoda; order Diplostraca; family Daphniidae; genus Daphnia; species Daphnia sinensis. The sequence goes on along the minus strand of CM023188.1, from coordinate 875,715 downwards.
GGGCAATAGCATCGTCAAGCCGATCGCTGTTCCAGCCGGTAGCAGTAACAATACACCGACCGGAATTCAACGATCGCCTTCCGTCACGCGGTGCAGTAAAGGTCCGGCTGTTCCTCAATTTTCTCCCGAGTCATCCGGAATTCCATGCAGTCCAACTACACCCACTTCACCTGGATCGTCTTCGATCCCAACCGGCCGTAAAGGAAACGCCAACAAGACCACCTTCAGCATCGACAGCATCATCGGCAGCAATAAGAACGAAGCGGCGGATGTGCTCACGTCCGCCGACGGTGAGCTGAAAACAACACCGGCAGCAACGCTGTCGCCATCCGGCGGATCTGCTGGTGGCCTACCGTCCATCGTAGAAACGGAATTCAATTTATCCAATCTATCGAGTGGTGACCTGGACAAATTGCGCCGCTTGGCCATGGTGACTGGCGTTCAGGGCCTCTCGCGGTTCGCTAATAGTTTGGCACCAGTTACCTGGGCCAGGTGAATATTTCAAATGAAAAACGTGCTCACGCTGCATCTGCTCGACGTTTAATTTGGGGTTGAAGATTGTGTGCGTAATGTCAATGCACACGTCATATGATGGGGGTTTCTTTAATTGTTTAGTCTGTATGTTCTACATACCCCCGCACTAACATTATTAGTGTCAATTTCATTTACTTTACATACTTTTACAATCAAGGACGAGAATAAGATCGAATATGTAAATACTGTACATACATGTTTACAGTACGTACAAAGTTGTTAGAGCAAACGAACCAGTTTAGTATATCAGGAAGAGGATAGTTGTTTCATTTGAAAACAAACAAAAAATTATATGTTTTGATCTCAAAATTCAACAAAATTTCTAGAAACCTAAGAATAAATAACAGTTTATAATATTTGCTTGGTGACAATTTAGAGAGAAAAAAACAAACAAATATCGTGTCTAGGCCGTATAATTGAATGCCACTCGCCAGTGTTTCCATATGATTCCCAATGTATCTATAAATAATAAACTAAAAATTTCACTGCAAAATTATAAATATTATACATAATTTATGTATCGTCATATACGCGCTAAGGTAAAAATCTAAAATTGAAAACGTGTCGTGCGCTCCATCATAACAAATTAATGTACAATGTTTGTAGTGTTTCACCCCGCCCATTTATCCCTTTGCTATACATTGTTGTCCTGAAACACGTGAATTTTTTTCTTTTTTTTTGGTTCTCTGTACACATGTTGCTGTCAATGTCGATGTGCTGCCTGCCGTGGCTGTTTAACAATATACCATACAACTCCCCTCTGACACTATTTTTGTCTGATTTATGTCGATGCAGCCAGTAGCCTCATTGTTTCTCCTCCGTCACATGAGAACAACATATATAGGCAAACTTAGATTTTCTTTCTGAATGGAACGGCTCGAATAGACCATCGCCTCAAATAGGCTGCTGCGTGTGTGTGTATATAGGCTATGATATACATTGTGTATATATACACATACAAAAGTTTTTTATAATGTGCGTAGTGTGAATTCGAGTCGGGCTGGATGTTATTCGGCCCATAACGCGAAGGTCCTCCATAGATATATAATTACAAGGAAAAAAAAAAGGCTCTTACACAAATGCGTTGATTCATTTCGAAAGTCAACAAGAGTTCACAATAACACACACAACGCGTGAAATATTAGAAGAGCATATATAGACTTCCATCATCCGTTTTTGACTGTCAAAAATAGATATATCGAATGATGCGGTTTGCTGGCGCTTTAGAGGCTGCTAGTTGATTTATGTTTATTGCTCCAATCAGACACAGCCATCATCTTCTTTTCCCGTACCAGCGGCGAAAAGAAACGCATTTCTTCTGGGAAGCTGCCGACACATTTTTTGTTCCAGAAACTCGCGCGCGTATACAGATGAGTGATGAATGGATCATCAACACGCAGCCGTTAAAGCACACATATTTGTTAGTTATTCGTTTAGCTATTTTCCAATGGGGAATAGTATAGAACATTTAAAAATAAGGCGAAAGAATGGTGTACGCGGTTGATGATTTTCACTTGTGAAAAAAAAAAACGAGGAAAACAAAAAACAAAAGCTTGTCATCATCGCGCCAAAGTAGCAGGGGGCCAATGGTGGGAAATGGAGACATCAAAAAAAAAAGCTGGAGGATATATGTATATAGGCTCTAACAGAAAGATGAGATGAATTGATGAATGGCCGCCTCTCGTCGAGTCTCTTTTGTTTTCTTTACGTTGGGAGTTTGTTGTAGAAAAAAAAAATGGGACTGCTGAACCAACTGATTACATACACGAAAAACGACTATGCGATGTATATATGTACATTAAGAGAGAAGAAAACGGATCCGAAGCCAAAAGAACATCAGGCCGGCCCCCGTTTGTCGTTGATGAGGCAAGGCCGCTAACATACAGCGCAACAGGGAATGTTCCAAAACTTGTGTAAAATAATTTTCGTTTTTTTCTTCTTCTTCTTTCGGCTTGTTTGAATGTCTGTGTGCGGATTCACTTTTCAAGTCTGGAAATGGAGAGAGTTTGTTGACACAAGAAGAGGGACTCGTCGTCATCGCGCATATAGCCGAGTAAAAACATTGCCGAGACGCAATCGACCAGCAAAACGCGGGTCGAAACGAGTGGGTAGCGTGCTGGGGTATATATCACTTGATGGTTTTCCAAAACCCTGTGGCTTTTATTCAAACGTTCCCTTTCGTTTTTTGTTTCGTGTGTCGCAACGACAACGCAAAAGACTCTGAAAAGCGTCACTCTCCAACAACAACCAACGTCTTGTGTGTGTGTGTGTGTGTGACTCTTTGGCCTCGTCCTTGTTGTTCTTTCGACTTGTTTCTTCTTCGCTACCCTCTCCCCAAAAACAAGAAAAGATCTCCTTTATTTTTGCTTTTCTCTCTGTGTTTTAAATGTTCAATGTTATCGTTGTGTTCAACACACAGCAGAACGTTTCATTTTGCTGCCTTTGGGAAACTCACAATCCCGGACTCTGTTCACTTTTGGTCCGCTTTTGTTTTGACGACAGTCGTGTGTGTAGACTTGGTTCGTACAGTTTGGACAACAACATTAGACACACATAACACAGAGTGTATTGCGCTGGGATATGGCACCCGAAGTAAAAACGTTTTCGGACAGCATCTGCTGCTACAAACTGCAGTAGCAACAACAATAGTTCTTTTTTTTTACTTGGATATAGCTTTTTTTTTCTATTGTGTTTGGTTAATATTCCTAAATGTTTTTGCGCCTTTAAAATTCTATTGTCTCAGTTCCCCCTCCTTTAAAAAAATACAAACAAAAAAGCGCAATGGCTGACATTCTTCCGCTTGATGAGACGCATATTCGTTCCATCGCGTCTCGTTTCCATGGCTATTATTTCATTAGTCAAATCATCAGAGCCCCACAGTTGGGTATATATTGTTATATGTGGTGCAAGTATATACTATATATTGCCGTGTGTTATTGTTTCGTGCTAAATACTCGGCGTTCAATGTGTTGGCCTTACGCTATAACATGAGAGCTCTCTCTGTGTAATAAAGAATATGATGAAAGCCAAAGAAGAAAATTGACTCGTTTGTTTGCATAGTTAGCGGTCGACCGCCGAGTCCTCGATTCGTCTGTCTCTCTCTCCCCGCGGTGCTGTATTGTATTTCTTTTCTCCTCATCAGCTACGAGACGATGGTTATTACTTATGCAATTTTTTTATTTTTTTTTCCTCCGCCGGATGAGATCGTATGATAATCGTTATACGCAACCCCGGAAAAATTAAAGGAAACACAGCGATCGAGACAAGTGTGGTGTAAGAAAAAAATATTGATCAGGGACATTTTAACCGCTTCGTTTTACAGTTTGATTTAATTCGATAGTAATAATTATTCTAATTGGTTATTGTCGCTACTGAAATGGAAACTCTCTTGCGGCAGAATTGGGCGATAACCTTTACATTCCAAGAGAGTTACATCGTCGAGATATTCAAATTAAGCGATTTAGTGCGACCCGACAATTAAATGATTATCAAATTTTGAAAAAGGAACTCGAATTTTTGATTGCCTCTGTTGCAATCCGGCGCTTGCGCAACACCCTTGTATATTCATTTATTTTATTAGTGTGATGTGTTCAATGATTGCCGTGTCAAGGACCGATGCGTATCCCTATCTGCCCAGTTCCAGATGTGTACAAGGCTATACCCGCCTAGCGAACCGCGCGTGGTGTGGAGGGGACTGTACGAGACAGGGTGGCGCCACGCGACTTGCGCATTAAAGTTATTCAAAAACGAATGTTATAATTCGTTTGCAACAAAACTACTTGCAATATTAGAAATGTTTTAAATGAGCTATAAACTTTTAACTGTGTGCTACATGTTTCATTTATTTTGAATGCCATTGAGCGATTACTTTTCAAGTGCTAGCGGGGTTTATATATTGAACAACGTGATTCAATTTTTTTGAAAAAATTATGGGTATAAATACGATGATTAGGACACACTACAATGTATTCCATACGGAATACATATACTAAAATTGGAACGATACAGAGAAGATTAGCATGGCCCCTGCGCAAGGATGACACGCAAAATCGTGAAGCGTTCCACATTTTTTGCCGAATTTTGCATCAAATTATTGTATTGCTTGGCCGCAGTTCTTCGACTAGAAAAATATTTTGTTTCGAAAGCTCGCTAAAGACAATGTTTTCTTCATAAACGTTGTGAATTCTCCTGATGAGGAGTGACATACGTTAAAAATCTTTTTAACTAACGCAAGCGTTAGCAACGGACAGCCGTGTGCAGTAAGACGTAACAAACTGATCTATCTTCAAACTCTTTTCAAGTACGAGAGAAAAGACTAAACGAACGTTGTCGTTATCCAGACGAAATTCTACGAAATCGGGAATTAATTCTTAATTCTTTCGCGACTGCTAACGTTTGTCGGACGTTTAAGAAAAGTCCCCAAAATCATTAATGACGAAAAGTGCTTCAAAGCGTGTATGATCAATCGAAGTACAAATGTCCTTGCCAGTTCTCATGTTTTCTTTTTCAAGGGTGCGGTTCATCGTCCTTAAACGACTGGCTGACCCTTCCAACTCCGTTTTCTGTGCCCTAGTAATACGTCAGGGACCTTCTCCTCCATCCTCCTCCTTCTCCGTTTGAAGGGTCACACCCCGGGTGCAACATGGGTTTTGACACCATCGGACTTTTGACATGTGAGAGTCATCGGGACGAAAAAGCCAAAAACGAACAAAACTTTCGAAGGTCCCCCCCAAAGTTGTTCAAGGCAACAGCCTAAGCTATCGATATGTAGAACAGTAATAGAGCCAAACGACGTATACCCCGCCAGTGTAGGTGTAGGGGAGTCCAGAATGGAAGGGGAGGAAAGACATGAAAACAAAAAATGGGGGGGAGGTGTTCCCGATTCCGTAGTTTCAAATGGCCCTCATTCGAATCACGGAAAGCTCGTTACGGAGGTCCCCCCCCCCCTTTTTTTTCTTTCTTTAACAGTTAGAGGAGTTTACTTTAGCTTCTGTTGCAGAGGGCAGCAATGCGCGGCGTGATGGTGTATATACATACACACAAACGAACGCGGGCATGTAAGAGAGAAAATAGGAGGGCAGCGCAAAACTTGATGAGGACGACATGGATATGTTGTTGTTTTTCCCTTCTCTGTTGCTCTCATTCCTCCGCCTGTGTAGGATCCCTGCAGGCCCCTCTCAAACGACTCCACCTTTTTTTTTTCGTTCCAGTATTTTTCTTTCACATTTGTAAAGTTGAAAGAGTAAAAAGAAAAGAGGAGATCTGTTAAGGCCGAGTTTTTCGCTTGTTGTTTCTTGTTCCCAAGTCTCCTCTTAAGCTCCCCCCTCTCTTTGTTGTGTCTCTCTCTCTCTCTCTCCAAGGATAAATGACAAGACGTTCAGGTTTATCCTGTTGAGGGACCCCGTTGGCATATACGACTGGTATAACTTTTAAGGAGAAAATAGACATTCGAAGTAATAAATCAGGGAACGAAATAGACTGGGCGTGTATATAGCGCAAGAGGGAATTTTTTTTCGCATCCGGATGTCCGGGATTCCTGCACGGTAAACGCCGTTCATTAACTTGTCAAATTCGTTACATTTTTATTATTTGCATAAATCCTTGTAGGGATGAAATTGAAATAAAAAGGAGGTACTTTAAAAATGTAGCAGATCATCAAATGCTAAAAGAAATGCAGCGTTTGGAATTTATGTACGTCAACGCAACGTCACACCTGGAACCTGCCAATCAACGAAGGATTTTCACAAAAATCAAAGAGGATGTAAGGGTTACGTAGCCTGTATAGTATATGGCGGCCAGCCAGGACGGACAGTTCTGTTTCCCGTCTCGTGGTTGTTGTATGACGGGCCAGCCACGGCCGCAGTTGATGGAAGAAAATGGATCTCAAACGTTTTTGTTTTGGTTCGAAATCTTGTTGTAGAAGAAGAACAACAACGCACAAAAATTGGAGGGTGGCCGGCATAAATAGAAAAGAAACACAGCACCACACCGGGCCAAGGCCTCTCGTCTCTGATAAGTACAAATAAATATGTATGCGGCGTAGGAAAACAAAAGTACTCTTCTCCGGAGAGACCACACGTGGATCGTTTATGGTTATAAGGGGGATGTAAACGACGATGTTCGACTTGGAAAAAAAAAAGTAGGGCCACCTCAGTCTACGAGAGAGGTTTACTTGTGTCCAGCTTCATTTTTTTTTTTAGCTTTTTAACATCATGATGTATATATCTTTGTTGCTTTTGGTGAGCTTCCAATGTGTACAGCTGCTCAGATCATCAAGCGAACAAACGTCTCGGTGTTCTAGTTGCATGTGTGTGTATACACTCTGTTCTGTACACACAGAGAGACAAGCATAACTGAAAGAGGTCCGCTTTGATCACGGCATTAATTCGCGTGATTGTATATGCAAATGCAGCGGCAGAGCTTTTGAGGCCAAAAATACAATGAAATTTGATTAGAATCTTTTCAAGCACAAGTGGTATGTGTAAAACACATGTGATAACAAACGATATAGCGGTCGTCGTGCTAACAAATTCTTGCAACCCCCCCACCTCCGGACCAGTTTCTCCGACAAACAAGCCGCCGAGACCCCCTCCTTTTTTAAACTTTCAACTATCATTTTTTTTTTCGGCGTTTCGTAGCATTGATTTAGTGCGTACTTCTTTTTCTACAGGAAGTCGCCAAGCTGTCTGACTCGTCTCCCCCTGTACAACAACACAAAAAAATGGGGGCTCTCTCCATCATTCGAAACGGGGGGGGGGGGGGGGGGGACTTCCCCAGTGCCGCTCGTATTCTTTTCTTCCGGAGGTAGAATAACAAACGAGGAAGCAATGTTTCTCCAAAAAATCTGTTCCGACACATTCACTTCCATCACCGGCAAACGTTATTAGATTTTTTTTATTTGATAAACTGGACCATTATCACAATCACGAGATTTGGCTTTATACGCAACAAGTTAATTGCATTTGCTTTGTATCAGCTAAGGAAAAAAAACACGAATGAAAAAGAGATGTTTTTTCGAGAAAAAGAGTTGAGGATGTTGAGCTGACAGTAAGACAGAGAGGTTTCGGATGGCCAAACTGAAAAAAAGAAAAAAAAAGTCCAAGATGGGGGTGGTCCCCGGGATCCCAACAGCTGTGTTGGTCTGTTTCACACTCTGACTTTTTTTTTTTCTTTTGGCATCGCCGACTCGCTAGACCTCTTGTCGTCTTGTAAGCCTCATCATCATTTCCCCCCTCTCATGGTCGAACCAGACAGCTTGGCACCAAATTTTTCTTGTGAGTTTTATTTTTTTTTTTAACTTGTTAAAAAGAAAAAAAAATTCCTTTACCATCGACCCTCTTGTACGGAGCCCCATCATCGTTTCCTTATACATGCAAAAAAAGCGTTTGTGTGTGATGGCGTCAGGGAAATAGCACACCGACTAACTAATATACGGAGGGAACAGAGAAGGGATTCCTATTTCCATCATCTTCGTTCACATGCACATTTTCTTTCGCTCAAGTGTGTACTAGGCATAAAGACATTGCTGTGTTTCAGCTGCAGAGGGCATTCATTTGTCCGCAATTCTATGCAAATCATGTTCACAGTTTGTTCTTTTGAATTATTTTTGAAAAAAAAAATTGCTGGAATGTGTGGTGAAAGTCTATTGTATTTGAAATTTATTACATGATTGCACCTGAAACAGGCGAATTGAAGCGATGGAATTTTTTCCGGGGGAAATGACGTAACCGCCTGTACGAGCTGGTATATAGTACGTACACGCACAAAGTAAAAGTAAAAACAAAAATAGAAGATGGTGGAGTGGAGTAGAAAGAGAGCAATGGACCACCCAAAACGATGAACGAGGAAAATAAGAGATGCACATCGTCTCTTATTCTTTTGTCAGATGGTTATCGTCACTCTCTTTTTTTTTTCCTTTGCTGGGGCTCGTCTCTTGTATAATAACCGAAAACCGTTGTTTTTCTTTGTATATAATAGGACAGACACACACACACGTATACACAAACAGAGATGCTGTACGGATACGTAACCTCCCACTCTTTTGCTTCCCCCTTTTCCGTTTCTATCCACACACACCTTTACTAAGAAGCTACACACACCCCAATATATAGTTCCCTGACAGAAAGGATATGCATAGTTAGAATGCCCACGTTTAGGTAACTGGACATTGTCAGGTTTCACCCAACCTGCATGGAGATTAGAGTTCGAAGAATATAAGTTTAGTTGTGATGTTGACATTAGTATAACTGTTCGGCGAATGAAACTACGTATTTTGGTTTGAAATGAAACTTAAAACTACACCAGTTTTCTTTTTATTATTAGCTTCTTTAACTAAAGCTGACTTTAACATAGGCTGTGTTTCTCCAAACAAAAACGAGTGGCCAAAATAAGAGACACAACAAACTACTCGACGAGGATTAGTTAGCCCCCCGGTCTTAACGCGTTGTTTTTACACCACTGTTTTCCATAGATATACCTAACAGCATATAGAGTCGACGGAATAAATCCCATAGAATTAAGACTCCCGAGACGATCCTATCACGTGTGCTTGGATGCTGTGAGTCGCTGCGGCCGCAAGTTGGCTCGTGAAAACACACACACACAACTCGTATACGAAAACATCTCTCTCTGTGTAAAGATTGTTGATTTTGAACAAGGGGGTGAGACATTTTTCAGGTTTGGCCACTTGAGTTGACTGTTTCTCAAGCTGTAAGCCGTCCGTCAATCTACCGCAAAAGCCCTCCTCGTCTCTGTGTGTCTTGGTCGTTTGGTTGCTGGGTGTGAGTGTCAAACAAAGCTGGCCTGATTTGTTGTTCAATCCTCCCCCTCCTCCACCGTTTTCTTCTGCGTTTCTCCTCTTTCAGGAGGAGCCCATTCAAACGGATCTCTATTGCTCGTGTTTTTCGTGATGTTGTTGTTGTTGTTGTATTCCTTTCTGGAGAAATCCAACAGCTCCCGACGCGCGCCTTTCGACACGGACCCCATCGTTTCTATCGTCGCTCGCTCCCGTCGATCGCACAGCTGGGCCGCCCAAGAAAAAAAAAATCCTGAAAATGGACAAGGAAAAATTTTTCTCTCTTTTCATTCCATATTATCAGTAAGTACACACACACGCGGCCAGAAAAGAGAGAGACTGTTGTCCGTCAGCGGGGCAAAGCCCCGAGCATTTCTATACCGCCTCTAGAGTACTAGGCCAATCGGCTGCTTGTATTGCAGTGAGGCTGGTGATGGATCTGATTTCCATCGTCACGGGGCCTGCATAATCCGTATAAAAAACGGAGGATATTCGGCTGCCACTTTCACCGTGAAAGACGAACGGGATCCGTTCGAGTGCGAGGAAGTTGTTTCACTTCCCTCGTTCGTTTGCCGTTTAAGTTTAAAGTTCATATTACAAGGGAAGTTAACTATACATGTAATGTGTACAGCCTTATATCGCTGGGCCTCCGAGATTTGGAGGTACGTGACATATTCCAAAAGTCAATGTTAACTTTGATTTGAGTTGTCAACTCAGTGCGCCGAGGCGTTGATTTGGAAATTTCGATCGCAATCGCAGGCCGTCTTTGTATATACCGGGGGAGTCCACTAATTAAGCAAAGTTTGACAATGAAACAGTGCCTGTTTGCTGGTACATAGGCGGAAGGCATTGAACGAGGCCACTGGTAAAGAGTCTGTTCACTTGTATAGTTGATGCCCAGCGACGAGACGTTAAAGTTCGGGAAATTTGTATCCCCTAATCAACTGTTGTTGCAATGTGCTCTGTCTATGTGTAGTTGCCTTACGTGTGGGCATAAGTCGTGCCAGTTTCAACAGAATTTTTATTATTTCTATTCAAATTTTTGTCCGGCTGCTGGAGATTATACAACGTGCAAGGCCTAAAAGAATTATATATGCCAAAGCTTATGGAATATGGCTGGAACGATAAACGACAATGACAGCTGCCCCATTTTCTTTTTCTATACCTTAGATACTCTCTTTTATGGCCCTTTGTGCTTTTTCACGTTGCTCATCAAGCTAAAAGTCAAATGTGATTTTTTTACAACTAGGCTCCGAGGTGGGTGAGTATAAGAGTCAAAATGGATCTTATTCGTGTAAATCAGAAGGTGTAACGACCTCTCTACATGTATAAGAGGATCGCATAAGAAACGAGGATCAGCATTGCATACCACAAAAACGGGGCCAAATGACGAGCTTCGTAGTGACAGAGGCCTCTCCCCCACTTGGTATGTTTCTGGCTTGATGGGCGAGTAGTTAACGCTCAACAAGCAAAACATCTTTTAAAGCCACCCTGGGAAAGTATCAAACATATAAAAAAAAAAAGAAGAAGAAGAAAATTGAGAAGAATGTTGTGTCAAATAGGACCACACCATTAGCCACAATGCGCATCGTCGACATTCTTTCGGGGGAAGCTGCATCTCGTTCACACGGAACTCTCGCAAGCAAAAGCGTGTGTTATCTATCTCGAGTAATCTAGCTCTACGGTATAGAAGAACTAAACAACTATTAAAGACCCTATTTTGTGGGGCTAAATAATTGTTTTCGACCGCGTGTGCGGTAGATAGAGTTTTCTGGCATGAAGATGAGGAGAGCTTATCGACAAGAAGTCGAAAACAGGGAAGCTGCTGTGTGTCCTCCCCGTTGAAAATTTCTGGATTTTCTTTTATGATTATTATTGTGTGTGTGTGTAGTTCCATTCGCATCTGTTTGCTAGTGCTGGTATATTAGTTTTGGTTCTCTTTTGGGACTATACCTATATATTCTTCGTGTTCATTGCTCCGTGTTTTGTGTACAAACAGGCAAACATCCCCCGCGCTCTACGGGGAGAAGAAGACAATTGCTATAGCTAAGGATTTTCTCCTTCATTAGCTATCGCAGTCCGTTGTTTCCGTCTTCTTCTTTTTTTTCTTCCGCCAACAAAAGCAATATTTTGTTTCCCATGTGAAGCAGCAACCGTCTGGATGACGCTGATTCAGCCCAACGTTCTGCGGCTGCGTGGGAGGGCATTTTGTTTTTAAAAAATTGGACTGAAGAATAACAAAATAGTTCTACACGTTACCTAGTTTTAATTATGAACATTTAAATAGCCGTGGAAGCGTTTATACTTGTATAACGGATGGCGTTATATCGAGCGCTTTTCAACAATGGGGTACCCGTTTAAAAAACAATTTATTAAACCATTTGAAATCACACGTTATGATGCATTAGAAGGGGAACTCAGAACTACACGTATACATAAATTAAAATATCAAGTGAGGGGTATATTTTAGAAATAGAGATATAAAAGACACACAGACCACCCTTATATGTTCCAGTATATATATATATACTTAATAGCACACCCTTTTCTCTCTCTCTCTCTCACTCTCTTTTTCTTCCGGATGAAAAGACGAGACCTACTCCAGAAGCCAAAACATTGTGCGAGAGCTATATACTCTTTCAAGTCTTTCATGGAGGCGGTTCACTCAAGCGGCAACCATGAAGAGGTCTATACAATCAGTTTTTTTTTTTGTATATACGATATTGTCTATACGACTACTGCGCCTCTAAAGCGAACAACAACACACAGAAAAGAAAAATCTTTTTCTTATCAATGTCCCAGGGCAAGCGGCGGCAATTGACAAGGGGAGGGTAGGTTTGGCGGAGGGATTTAGGAAACACTTGAAGCAACACATTTTTCGCTTGCTGCTGGTTATATATCCAGCAGCAACTCTGATATCCACATCATCCCTCAAAAGAAACAAAAAAAAAAGGAGAAAGCTGTGTAAAGGAGTTCTTTGCAAAATACCCAGATCATGGCCTCAGCGGTGGTCTCGTTCACAATGGGGGTCTTTGGTATATACAATAAAAAATAAAAAGAGGGGCGCAAACATACAGAATCGATTGATTCAAAATGTGTGTACGTACACGATAGATTTTTTTTTTTTTAACCTTCTCATTGGCTTCCAGTCGAGCGGTATTGAGTATATTAGTATGCTACCTCAATAGACGTGGGGGCTCTATTATTCATGCGGGTTGTAATGACTAAATAAAGATCCATCTTCTTCTGTATTAAAGGCTGTGGAGGTGAATCTGTTGGGATACATCGATGACGTGGGCGGCTCCCTTTCTTTTTGCCACAGTGAGTGCTGGTGGTTTGCTGTAGAGACCACCGCTGTATTGGCTGGCGCGTCTTTACAAGCGCTATAAAGAAATTCAAGTTCATTGGAGGAGAAAATCGGCGCAAGCCGACAAAAAGAAACTCGCCGCCGCGCTAAATATTTGGATTCGATGCCTATCGTCTGTGTACATGTAGACACACATACAAAATACAGCCATCAAAACAAAAACATCTCTCCTTTCAATCCATTTTTTTTTTCTATGATATTCTGACCATTCGCGATTTGCCAAGGATAAAATTCTGTTCCCACAGTCACTGCAAAAATCTTTTTGAGTTCAGGTCGTGGATATTGTTTTGCAAAGTTTCATCAGTAGCCAAAGAGAATAGCAAAAAGATCAAAAGATATAAGCAAAGGAAAAGAGGGAAAGAAGTAGAAGGGATAAATCGAAGAGTAGGTCATTACGGACGAGGCCTTCTGTAGTCCATAACAAAGGGCTACAATTGTACAATGCAACATCAAAACACTTGAAGAAAATAAGCCATAAAAGGGGGAGCTTTATGATGGCTATGATTGTTGTACACTGTGTACAGCAAAGCCTATGTTTACGATTGTATGTAGCCAACGTGAAAAGAGAATAATGAAATTTCTAATTGATCAAAGGCAAATTCGAAATTGCCTTGCAAGATTTAATCTTTCACGTTGCATTGTTCCGTTAGTCCCATCCTTTTCTTAACGTGAATAATCGCCAGTTGTTTTCCCGATACAGTCTAATCGCTCGCGTGATTCCCTTACATTTAATGCACATTATCACGTGTCGTTAAAGTATTAGCGCTAAGCTTATGCCGACTCATAATTTGTACGCACGTTCAGCTACAAAGTTTAACGTGCTTCGGGAAAAATCGGGTGAATAAGCGACATCATGCGGATCTGAACTGATTAACACCAGATTAATCAACATTTACTCACGTCCTGTTGAACGTGCGTGTTTCATTAAAAAACCCGTATCAGGACAACGTCAACCTTGTTAACCTTGTGTCAATTTTGCACGAGATTAGCCATCATGGGCCGATGTTTTTACGACAGCGTCACACGGGCTTTGATAATCTTCTCATTGACGCAAGCATTATCATACGCCGGAGACAAGAGCAGCACATGGACCAAAAATATTGTACTTGTTTGTTTACACGGAAATGTCTTATTATATGCTTAGGGTGGGGCTGTTGACGCCAGAGCTATCTCTTTGTTCTACGCCGTCGAGATCTACAACGCAGATCGTGTACTTAACGCTATCTGTAGAAACAACACAAATGTTACATACATGTAGTATACATTCATCATCAGATTTCGTATAGACTATTTAGCTCGTAACGTTTTTTTTTCCCAATCCAACGAGATGTGACCTGTTACTCACCTTCTCCGAGTGTTTAGCGAAGCGTCTCGTCATTCGACCAACGGTAAAAAAAAATAGATTTATGTAATATCCAACGAATACAGCAATGAGAACTCCCCGTCGTTTGACAGAGGGTATATTTTCCAAGCTGATGGAGCATCTGTATCTTTCACCCTCCCAACCGTATAGCTCTCTACATCGAAATAAAAGGGACGTTTGCATGAAGGGGGAGGTAATATAGGTGTATAATATGTGTCAATGGATCCGCGACCGTCATAATAAGGCAAAATACAGAAAAGAAAAGTAGAAACGGTGAACAACAACAAACAGAACACAAAAAATGCTCTCTTCCGTGTGTCGCTAAATAGAGACGTCCGTCCCAATCCTGTCAAAACTCTAATCCCTTGTTTGGGGGTCTCGGTTACGTTGTCTCTATGCGCGTGGATATCGTTTTTGCGACGGTGGGTCGGCCCTTTTTTTTTCGAAAGGAATAAAAAGCAATCCAGCGGAGGGTGAGACAGTACCTTCATGGGGAGTTTAGCCTTTTGATATAAAGAGCCGTGGATGATTTGCCTTTCCGCTCGTATATAACGCCCTTTGAGGGGGAGGATATGCACAGCGGTCGATATAACGATTGAACTAAATAAAAAACACATATCAATGTTCGAGGGGTCGTTTAGATGCACGTGACTCTCTCACAGCGTGATGTGTAATATATATACTATTGTCGAGATTGTCACTCTCTCGGTGGTTGCCCTTAACAACCAGCGCATCCTTTTATTATTGCTTTTTCTAATACACGCGTAAACAGGGAAGTGTTGCACCACACGTCACAATTTTTGTACATAAAAGGTGGATGGAAAAAATGGCGTTTAATGTGTCGATTTTTTTTGGTGTGTGTGCTGTTGGGATGTATACCGTATATATATCTCCGGGGGTTCTTGTTTATTTGATTCGTAGTTTCATCGGGCGCTGTTTTATTGCAGCTGCCGAGCGATAAAAAACAAGACCCCACCTCTTTCATCTGGAAAATGAACAGGCTTATATAGTATAGGTTACACAATTAAACATTCAAAGGAAATGTGTACATGGCGTGGGCGCAAAAAAAAGGGGGAAGATAGTGTTTCTATTGGCAACAAATCTCTTTGGAGTCCCTATTCTTTCTAATTAGTTTCAAACGAAAACTTTTTTGTGTGACCTTTTATTATTCATAGGCCAAATGGTGATGAATTAATTAAAAAATCTTGAAGCAAGATGATTTTACTTGCGTTTAATATTTAAATTGCACAATTACTCTTGTGCAACAGTAGGCTAACAAGTTTCATACTCAAGACTGGGATGATCCTGTATAGGGACGTGTTAGATCATCATTCGCACATGTAAGGAAGCATGGGTCGAATGACTTTGTAAGACCCTATAAATAGCCATTAAAGGAGGGCGAGTAAAAAAAAAAAAAAACACTGAAAGAAATACAAGTGAGAAATGTAGAGACAAAAAAAAAAGGAGTCATCCTCGTAACTCATTTCCGGCGTATAATGGCTATGCTCTGTTTCAACCGCCAAAATAACCTTCCTCTTAACACAGTCCAACTCGTTTTTTTTTTCTTTCTTTCAACTTTGCTATCCCAAAATCCTCAATTTAGACTCTCACCCATGCGTGACATCACCCTCATCCGTCTCTGCAAGTGTAAATATAAACAATGATACTACACATATGCGTGCATATGCACTTTTTCTAGTATATATATATTTATACACACACATTTACCAGCTATGTGTTTTGCTAGAATCAGACTCTGGGTTGTCCCGAAGTCTCAGTCGAGCGTGACACGCGCCTTCTTGTTCTTCCTCCGCTATATAGCGTGCGGAATGGGATCCTCAAAAAAATGTGGGACGCTTCAAAAAAAAAATAATTTTTTTCCCGTTAATTTCACGGGTCTGTGCAAACGAGAAGAGTCATCGGGTTGACACAGAGTCATATCGCTATATGGGGTCGAGTCATCCGCGTGTAGGCGTGGCAGTAGCTTACACGCGTGCGCTTCCATGTTCGGCCGCAAACTATTGCCTATCCAATGAGTATTGGTCTCCCGTATATCCTGCGATAACATTTCACCGCAGCTACAATTCTCAATGGTTGAGCTTGTGCTACATCAACAGACGCTCTGATCTCCAATGAAGAAAAAGCTTTAGCTATATACCGTAAATGAAATCGAATTTCTTATCGTCCCAAAAATATATGCAATTATCGTTAAAACTATTATCGATCAGAGGAAATGAGTGCACACATCAGCCCCGCATTGATTTGTAAAACACGCCGGGGCACGTACTCCGTGCGGAAGAAGCCTAATAACATGATAGTGTTAGCGTTCATGATCGTGCGCCGATGCTTCTACTGTTTTTTTGGGCGGAGGCGATTGGATTTCGATATATCGAAGCGGCTCGAGTCTATCCCCTGTGCTCTTGTTTACGTTCCATTCGAAAGTCCATGCAAGATTTCCGTCCATTTGCATCCTCTTACTGTGTTGTCCGTTTCCACATGGTCCATCTTTCCATTGCCCTGTGTCATCACTCGGAGTATTACCTAATCTCTATCAATTGGCTATTAGAACATGAGACGAAGTGTTCACGTATTTATAACGGATGGTAGATGTGTTGGCTTTTATTTTCTAACCACATTTGGATTCTGAAAAAAAATCGACCTTTCATCCGAACACGGTCGTATTTCCTGACGAGTGCTAATGTCCCAAACTTAAGCTGCATGCCATGTTCTAAACATCATTAGGCCCATAGTGCAATGACACATTTCATAGATATCACGAAAACGAGACCGGGTAATTGAATTAAAGACATCGCGATGTTAATTCCTTGTTAAAAATGCGCATTCTACGTCCAAAATCTAGTCAGATGATGGGGCGGTCGACGTAACATTCGATATGAGTTGACTGACAAAACGTGAGCCAAGAAAGAACCACTGGTTTTACTGTGTACGTCATAAGGTGACGGCAATAAATTGGATGAGCACAACCAGCACGCGTGAAAAACTGACACGCTCCAGCGACAACGGCGTATCGCGCGCTTGGTATGTTCCAGTTTTTGAGCCGAAAAAATATGAATGACAATCCCCCCCCCCCCGCAAGACAGGAAAGAGCCTTCATCTTCCATCTCCGTTTTGCTGGACGGATGGCTGCAAGTGGATCAACTTCTATATACACATTCGGAATGGATACAAACGCATGTAGAAAAACACATCTAAATAAAAATAGAAAAATAATAACCAACAAACAAGCGGCGGACGCAAATAGAGGACCACGGCTGATGGATGGGGAGGTGTCGCCCTCACACTACACCCACTACAGAAGCAGTTAAAAAAAAAAGATGATTAAAGACTGTTATGTACCGCATGACGCCCATCTCATCCCTCGGAGTCGGTTTCGATAAGAAATCTTGCTACACCAGTTCAACATTTACATATTTCCATGATGAGCTGATTGCTGACTAAGCATCAAAGACCTCGAAAAAACACTGTGTGTCCCGCTATGTATAGCCAAATGACGAACTGTTGGGTTATTTACGGTCGTTGGACTTACCGTGCCGCTATACGTGTTGACATCATGTTCGAACGAACAACCCAAATCATTTAAAAGAAGAAACTAAAAAGCTATAAATTAGTCAAGACATTGCAAATGGCTACAGTAAAACACACTCGACATTCGAGTTATTCAAATTGGGTTTCTTCGGCCATTCAACAAACAAATGACAAACGAGAGGCTGTTATTTAAATAGAAATTCAGCGGAGGTTGACGGCCGTGTTAGTGTTTCGTATATATAGGCGATGGTTATGTTATAACTCGCGGCCACTCCCTATGTATTTATGAGCACCGTTTGTAAAAGGGTTTTGCCGGCAAACGCTACGTTCGCTTTCAAAGCGTTGAGGATTCGGCTGCGTTCTATATTAGTCAAGTGGTGCGGGAATATCCAAACGAAGGAACGATGAGTTGCCTACCGATACATGACTGGAAAGACGAATGGACCCTATAATAAAAGGGAGGCAAGTCCATGTATTTATTCTTTTTCAAGAAAGAATCACTTGTTTTTTAAGCTAAAGATAACTTGACAAAAGAGCTCGTAAACATGTGTACGGACAACCGATGAAGAACAACAGTCAAGCCCAGTTTTTCAACATCCTGCCGGTTTGCACAATATTTGCATTCCAATCGTGTTCCGTCCGTGTGTTTATCTCTTTCTCAAAATAAACGTTGAAAGAATGGATGTTTTAAAAACAAAAGCTCGACCACGGTTGAACAACACAACCAGCCGTGTCCATCGAAAAACGAAATTACATCGTTGCAACACAGCGATGCTTGCCTTGACTTTGGCCAGCGTCGGTGTGTAATCATGTGCCCTAGAACAACAGCGAGAGAATTGTGTATACGAGCGGGATATGCATCTCCATCGGCATCGAATTGCAATCTCACAAAAAAAAAAGAGTGGAATATAACGTGTTGCCTCTTCCGGTTCTTCGACCCCTCCATGTTGCTGATTTATAAGAGACTGTTGGAATATACCGATATGCCATTTCACTTGAAGACCTTTGGTATACTCACATGGAACTCTGATAAAACGAGGATAAGAAATCAGTCATTCGTCAAAGTCTTTTAGGAAACGACGAGCGGGATTCGGGGGATGTTATTGCACACGCTTGAACAAACATTTGAGGCCGTCCGGTCACGTCGCGCTCCGCCATCTCGTCTTGCCATCTTGTATGACTTTTTACTCAAAACATCACAGTATACACAAAGGCTGTATTGCAGCACATTACACGTCAGCTGCGATGCCTATATTGTCATGTTGATCCTTATATTTTTGACTGTATATAGATCTTTGCGGTCATGATACAAGACGGAAGAAACGGGAGAGCCGGCAAGCAGTCGCGGGTATTCGGCGCCTTATATTTGCCTTATTAAGTGATAGTCACCGCAATCGGGGGCGTCGCCGCCATCCCGATTCTAAACCGATCGTTTCAATTTACTGGCTGTATAGCAAATCAGTTTGTTGGGTGCTTGGTTTGTTGTACCGGAGCAGCGGTCAGCACGATACCCCCGGTCATATTCGCATAACAAAGCGCGTTCTGTACATACAATACCATGCGCTAGAAAGAGAAAGAGAGAGAAGCCTTGTTATTGTGCGATACTCAATACTTCCTCTGATCCGATTGCTGTTTGCAGCATCGATACCCTCGGAATTTTAGAACGCGGACAACGACTAACGCAACTGCCACGTGATGGGTGGATTCAGTATTGCAAAAAATCTTATAACAATTGAACTAATTCTACTAAGACTTCTCCGGTTGTCAACGATATGTTTGTCCCTGCTTCGACGAGCACGAAGATTTCGAAATAAACTTATTAGTTAACCAAGGAGAGGAACAAAAGGACGTGCTGATTTTCAAATGCTGCGTGCACAGTAGAACGCTGTTTTCCTCATTATCTCCAAAGGGTCGGCACTAACTCGACCACCAACCCGACCTCATGTGTCCAACGGTCTTGTTTTACTAGGGCATGTAAAGAAACATGCATATATACAAGATGTTTGTTTAGACGTGACGCCACAGCCGGACCGTGCAACAGGTTGGTACAACATTTTCACATGTAATGCCACCGATGGGGCGTGTTGAAACGAGTCCGCGCACATTCGTTGTAATCCCGCGGCAATCGTCGGGATTTGTCGTGCCCATTGAAACACAAACACGCAAACTGTTTGTTCGGGTCGGCGCGAAGAGCTTCAGCGATAACGAATCTCTCTTAAGTTTGTCAACGAGTCCGACAAAAGCAATAATATGGTCTTAAAAGAGAAAAGAAAAGAGCCGCTAACATTTTCTCTTGGGTGTTGAAACAACAAATTCGTGTTCGAAAAACTGTATGTGTCAATGTTATATTACTCTTATCGCCGTGGACAAGCCTATGCAAATAATTTCTATGTGATGCAGGACGAGAAGGATTAGTTTCGCGCTCAAGGTTTTTGAGTCAATGCCGTCCCGTTCCTGCTGTGTCATAAAATGCGTTTATACTAAAGCAAGATATATTAGAATAGCGTTTATGAGGGATTTGAAATCATTTGACACAAAAAGGCAAGGTAAATGTGTACAATCCAGCGCACCATAGAGAGGGAAAAGGCTGACTTTTATTCTTATTAATGAATTTATACTAGTCCCACACATTCGATTTCTAGGATTGTGTAATATTCTCAAATGTAATAACAGCTACTGGGCGTACTTCCCTTTTTTTACACGGGAGAATATGTAACAAGGAGCCGGGCGGCTCGACTCCGATTGCCACGCACCGGAGGGTGAAATCCGTGCGTCAATGGATTTGTAATGTACAATATTAATAGAACCGGACAGGTCATGCTACTTGCTACCGTGTTTGGCATTGTTGTCGGAATAAAGCACCAACGGGCACGGTGAAGGATGTATACAAAAAGAAAGGGAGAAAACCAAGAACGGCAAAAACAAGCCAATGTACTATAAAGATTCGTTATGTTATTATTATGCGTATAGCTCATAGTGATGACCTCATGAGCCTTTTGAGCGGCACTGCATTGAGTCGCCCCCTTTTTTTCTTTTATACCTTTCGCTGGCGATTCACCTTTTCTTCTTTGTTGGTACACCTTTCAAATTCGGCCATCAAAAAAATCAGGGGGCCCAACAACAACAGATCCGATATCTGCCTCTTTAATAACGCGTCGACAGTCAACCATATACACATATACGTTATTAATCATCTATATATTTATGATATCAGGACAAATATACCCCCTCCCCCCGTATATATAGCCCATATCGTTTTTCCACGCGGTCGGCCACCAGCTATATAACGACTGGGGTGCGCAACAAAACATACAGACACATATAGCGAGAGAGAGAAAGAAAAGTATAGTCCACTGTATACTTCATATAGATCCTCTCAATGTGTTTCCGGTTGGACGACCTCTGTTTTTCCAAAATAGTGCAGGCAAAAACAGCAGACTCCAATGTCCGGGCCCATTCAACCTCTCCCCCTTTTTTTTTTTCTTTCTAATACTCTGCTCAGTCGATGTTGTATGTCCACGTCCCGCATACATATAAGGGCAGTGGAACATATGGAAAGAGTATCGAATTCGACCGAGCATCACACAACAACAACAACTGTTTTTGTGTGCGCTAATGAGTGAACGCGCCACTGGTCGTAACGTACCGCCGAGCGCTGTGTGTTTAGCTACAACACGCACACCCTGATTACGTTATAATGTAGTCTACTTTTTTTTCCCGACCTTCGTCACCTTTTTCATGTATGTTATAGAACTATTTTGAAAAAGGATGAATGGGAAAAAAAAAGCTTTTATGTGTGGTTGTAGAATTAATTTCAAATCAGACACCAGCCCCGAAACGATAAAGAGATATTAAAATGTGGTTTGAGTGTCACTTTGTAATCTTCAAATTGCGCAGTAGGTCTAGTTAAAGTTCATTTTTCGAGAAGGATTTTCGGATTAAGCCATCAGTTTTAGGTTTCCCCGTCCTTCTTCAAAGCGATATGCGGTAAGTCACTATAGGGATTTGTTAATTTTCACGAATGAAACTATAAAAGGTCAAAAGCAAGTGCATTGCAAATGATGAAATAGAAATGTTTGCCGGAACGACATTTCAACAGACGTGGACTAAACATTTTGTTTTACAAGAAAAATGATTCCGTCGGCATCTTTGAAGAAGGTGGTAAGCGATAATTGTACAATTCATCCCTTTTTTATTGCAAATATAAGACCAGCAATACAATCAAAAAGGAAAAAAAAAAAGTTTGATTTATAATGGGCTTAAGTAACGGAAACGAACAAGGTCTGAAGAACCATTGGGTGCGGCTATTTGATCCTGATGACGGCAGAAGGGTCGTGTTACGGGCAATAGCTACTTGAACATCATCGACTCATCCGTTATTTCATGAAATCAAAACGAAACATAGCAGAGCGGGGATTTTTGCAGAGGTAAATACAGGCGCCAGTGAAACGTCTGGAAAGGGAAACATCAATATCTATCCGATCTTATTCAGGGATTCATATGCATTGATTTGTTTTTTTTCATGAGCTGCTCCAATTTACGATGCTTCAAGGTTAGTTGGAATGACGCAAGACGTAACAAGAAGCCATAGTTCTTAAGACCTTTGCTTGTTTTTCTTCGTCTTCAGATATTACTGACCTGGGCGTTTTTTGCAAACGAATTATTTAAAACTTTTTGAAACATACTGAAGCATGTTATTGCCGGGTTACACCATCTATCCAACAGAAACCAAACCAGCGAACCATGGTCAAGATAATAAAAGTTCGTCTTATACTCCACCACCACCAAGCGTGTGTATGTCCGCTAATACTTGAAATTATTCGTTGATTTTATGTCCTTAACCCTTTTTTAATTTTTATGACTTCCGAAAATGTTACTCAGAAAGTTCGTGATCAGGGTGGTATAATAATAAAAACAGAACAAATTGCGGTTTAGTTTTAAAGCGAATTTTATTGGGAAAAAAAAAGCCGAAAAATTTCACAACAATACATATTTACAATCTTGCTCTACTTTCTCCACAGATGCGCACCTCCAGAACTGACCGACTCATTTAAGGATAAAATCCCCCGTAAAGGTAGTTGACGACTGCCGTGGAGGTTGGAGACTACCTGTACACTCTGCCATCACTACGAGACAATCAACTCTCGCAGTGGTCTCTTTCCCGGCGGGTGCTTGCATGTGGGAGATGGCAATATTGCTCACCATCCCGTCACACGCAATGCAAACTTGTGCCAGGGAAAAAGACAATTGAAACAGAAGTGTACGTTGGTAGCCTCTTCCCACGCACGACAGCCAGCAACTCCATCACGGGTTCGTCGACCAGCTCCTTCGGATTGCATCTGGGAGAGAGCGTCATCACAAGGAATACATGTAATTACAAAGCCGAAAAGAAATATGTACAAGGGAATTTAGATTTACATGTTGTGATTATGAACAAAAAAAAAGACTTGGACTGTATGGGGCCGAAATTGCGTATGTACAAGAGAATTTTGATTTATACTCTTTCTGCTCGGACATTTGGGCATACCAAAATGGACTCCTGTCTACACGCGGCTGACTTTCAGGCGGGCGAGATATCGTCGTTGAAAGCTGGCATTCCAGCTTGTTTTGTTGGGCCAGTAGGAAACATCTTCGGCTGGAACAGCAGAAAGCTCTTCCAGGGACATGTTGGCTAAATCAGCACTGCGATCTTGGACAGGAGCGGCGGGAACAGGCTCCTCTCGGCTGGAAACAGGGGTAGGCTCCTCAGAGGCAGGAACTTCAGCCGACTCGACTGGAACAGACTCTGGGCCCGCACAGGCATCCTCAACGGGGGCAGGAACAACAGGTTCAGAGATGGAAGCGACGTTGTCAGGTACTTGTTGGTCCATCGCTTCTCTTTCGGCTCTCTCCTTGGCCCTCTTGGCGAGTCGACGTTGGTAAGAGGCATTCCACAATGCCTTGTTGGGTTTCTTCTTCTTTCGAACCGCAGGAACAGGGACAGCCTCGACTACAGCAACTGGAATATGCTCCTCGAAGGCAGAAACAGGGACATCTTCGACTGCAGCAACTGGAGTATGTTCCTCGCAGGCAGGAACATCAGCGAAAGAGGGCAATTCAGCCTCTTCGTTGGAAACACACACTACGTCCGATTGGATCGTAGCATCTTCGTCATGGACGGGTTCGACGGGAGCGAAGATTGAATCCACTGCGCAAGATTCTTGCACAGCCATCAACGGTGGTGCGCAGACCGGCTCGTCAGCCTCGCCATCTACTTTTTCACACACCTTAATCACTTCCACATCGGCAGGTACTTCTTCCACGATCTCACCACCAGCGGCAGCATCTTCAGCAGGAACGATTTCGTCTACAGCTTCTTCAGATGCGATGACTTGAACAACTGGCTCGCTGTAGAGAACGTAAGCTTTCCATCCTAGCCATCCAATGGCAACAGCTCCAGCACCGAAGGCTACTACGCGGATCACTTTCGTTGAAAACTCTGCGAGGGAAGACATTTTCGATAGCTAGTTGAAACTTTGCTAAGGCAAATGAAAGCAGGTTAATTCCCGCTGTACCAACATTTTACTTATACTTCGGGGCGGAAACCGAAAATTTCGCAAATGGGATTTTCGGTCTTTCAAACCGTTTTTTAAAATTCCTGTGTATCGTTAAATAATAAAAAGTGTTTATTTGAAATTAAACGATATAATCAAACATTGTTCAATCATTTTACGGTTAATTAATTATAGCTGAATATTTTTATTTAATTAAAAAAATCTGTGATCGTGGACGAGTATAGTACGTGGGCACACAGTTAGTACATGGACACGCCGCTAGGGGTAAAATGCAATGGATGATAGATAAATGATTATTTTGCTCTTGTTTTACTAATTGCAGAAAAAATTGCACTTATTTTTGTTGCAAAAAGTTATTTTAAAAGAAGTGTATTCATTGTAAAGCGATATTTTTACTACTTGTGTCACGTGACGGTTACACACCAGAAACAAGTCAATCTTGTGTTCTGCAATCTGCATCCTAAAATGTTTCTGTGTTCTTCATCTCGTTATTATTTACACCAACTTTTAACCTTAATCCATGATGTGATATATTTTCAGTAGTTCATTTAGTATTCCCGATAACGCAGTAACAGGTGCCGCTGATAATAGGTTTGTTTATTGTGCAAATCGAAACCGAACCATTCCTGACGTCAAATTTCGGGCCGTTGGTGTGTGAAATTGTGGATGGTTACAAACGTTTCAGGCGTTGTGTATGAAATTCCGAATGTTGCTCAAACATCCTGCTGCAGCTGATTGAATTTCAACATCGCCACATCCAACCAACTTCAGCAATAGCTACATTGAGGTAAGAGAAACCAACATTGAACTACGTTACTTGCTTTAAATTTCATTTGCCTGTTATAGTTACCATAACAGCTCCATGATGATGAAGAATGAAGCAATTTTCGCGATCAGACGAGACCTGATGAAGAGCTTTAGCTGCCGCCCTTCTTAAATCTAGATGGCTCGATCGTAAATAGCCTATAAGTGGCTTAACTCCACCACCTTGACCCAGTTGAGCTGGATTACCTGGCCATCGACAACACTCTGCAATCGCTTCGGCCACGCGTAACTTTAAATCTCGATTTTTCTGCCCAAACAAATAAGGTCTTCGTTAACTCAAATGTTCTATTGCATTGATTGAAGTTAAATCCTACGTGTCTGACGAGTGACGCCAAAAGAGTGACAACATGGTGGTCAGAAAGGACGGCCAGCGTCTCGTCTTCCGTTGCCATTCGAGCCACAGCTGCAGCGGCTGCTGTTACCACTTCCAGTTCCGGGGCTCGAAGGAGACTTACCAAAAGTTCGAGTCCACCGACTAAACTACGAGCTACTTCCCCTGCTCTCTTTGTAAAACAAGCAAACATATTGACATTTAAATGTTAAAAATGAATTGTTTTTACGATTTAGATTTTACTTTTGAGCGTTCGGAGAATGCAGCTATTGCTGAAGCAGCACCAGCTTGGACTACTGGGGATGGATGCTTTAAAAGTGACCACAAAAGTCTGGCTGCATCAATGGTTTCCAGAAGTTCTAGAGCATCAACATCTGCCGTCAAGTTAGCCATTGTCAGTGCTGCAGCTGACAACAATCCTGGATGATTTCCCGAAAGCAACCATACGAAACGTGGCACTGCACGCTCTGTACGGAGTAAGGCTAGGCTCTCTGGATCTGTTCCAATCACTGAAATGCTGCTTACGATTGGCAAAAGAACCTGTGAAAGGTAACTACTGTTTAATTGGTGATCTTCTTAATTGCAAGTTATTCTATCGTACTTACCTCTTCTGTAGATTGATTCAAATGACGAATGAAGATGCGAACTATGCCCAGCTGTCGAAATCGATCACGAGCTTCAGGTGAGAGAGATAATTTCCATACGGCAGTTGAAACAGCCTTTAGTAGAGAGATGTTAACTTGCGGTTTTTCCACTAGTTTTTCCTCAACGTGAGATGTTGGCCGATCGATTTGAACTTGCAATTCTAATGGCTGTTCATCTTCTGGCCTGCTTCGTGGTATGGTGTAAGTAGAGGCCATCTGCAGTTGGTATTCACCCTGTTTAAGAACCCAAACGAGCGTTTCTGTTGCCTTCAGTTGCGTCAAAACTCGGCGATTTGTTTCATCTTCGGCAAACTGTGATGGATCGTGTTTAAAGAAGAAACAAGTGTTAGTGTTTGTGCTGAAAAGAGATCAGATCAGTTCTTACGTGAGCAATGGTGGACGCGCAAAGTGTTTGTAGTGTTTCACAATCGTAACGCATGTGACGTAACAATTGGCCGAGTAACGTATCAGCTTTAACAGACGCCCTGAAGATTTCCTGTTTGAAGCCAACTTCTTTAAACAAAAATTGTGGTAGTAAAAAGTGCAAGTCAAACTAACGTACGTCAGCTGCACACTGGTGGATGACTCCATTCACTGCCGTTAAGAGCTCAAAATCCAGCTCGGAATCCGAACAAACAGAAGCCGCCATGGCTCTTCTACCAGTCAACCTGTGGTAAGTACATTTATTATTGATGTTGTAGTATCTTTTTAAATTGAAAATCCGAATCGTGGAAGTAACAAATACCTTGATTTCACATTAACAGACGGCCGCTGACCAGTGGTAGTACTCGCTACCGAAGGAGCTCGATGGTGTGTCAGAGACGAAGAAGTTGCTTGTGGATATTCTCGTTGCACACCTCCAACGGAAAGAGTCAGTCTCGTCAACAGTGGAATTCCTCCTGCCAGGTACATATCACGACGGGCCGACGCGCTGTAACTTAACGATCGTAATGCTTTGGCAGCCGCAGTAGCCGCTTGAATTTTCTGTTTTGTTGCAGCTTTCAAATTGAATTCGTCCGTTGTTACGACCACTGGTGCATTTTGAATATCTAGCAAATCCACCTGAGATGACCGTGTGACCCAATAAAGGAGTGTGAATCGCAATGCAGGAAAATTGAACTCACCAACAGAGGAACAGCGCCAGCTTTACGGGTAAGCATTCTGGAACGATGATTGTTAACAGCGTGTGCTAATGTACCGGCGGCCAGACACCGGACGTCTGGTTCTGCTTCTGACAGGAGCTTTACGACCGTAGCAATGCCGGATTTCATGACTAACAAACGCTGGAAATGCTGGATTTTAACCATGTTTTGCAATACCCTTAAGGCAGCCACTTTACACTTGTGGTCATCAGCTTCCAAAACGTTGATGAGGACATCAACTGCCTCTGAATTCTCCAAAGCTTGCTGGCACATAGGAAGGCTGAGATCGTAGCGGCTCAGCCCACATAGAGCTAATAACGTTGCTGTAGGGCTTCCAAACTATTCCCACATTCGTTTTAAAGGTATGTCAGAAATCAATTAAACTAAAAGATTTACCTTAATGTATTTGACGACTTTGAGCAGGAACCAGTATTGTGGAGAAAGTTCTGAATCGGGAATGAATTGCCTGGGCAAAATGGGCAGTTCGTCGTCTTCAGACTCTTCCGATTCTTCGGCCTTTTGATTTTCGTTGTTCGTTTGGCCGTTGGCGTAATCAGTTTGGGACATTGCAATTGAAATGGATCTCGTGGACTGCTGTGAAACTCTTCTTCCATGGCAGCTAACTCTTTGCCTCCTCGATCTAGCCATGTTGCTTTCCAGAAAGAAACAAACACAATTGCCAGCTGAGTCGCCTGCATTTGTATCGGTATCCCGAGTATTGATCAAACGAAATGGCTGTTAACACCTCAACTGTTGGTATGGTAACTAACTCGTAGTCTGACAGGTGATTATGCAGTAACCGCATTGACGTTAGAATTTGATAATCGATTTTTAATGAATTCTATTCTACTTAACTATAGACAGATGGATCCGCTCCACTTTCGCCATCGTCCACGTCTAGCCACTATGTTTAACATCGTGCCAGCAAAATGAAAGAGGATAAGTCGGACACGTCGAGGATTTTCCCACAACATTTGGAAATGCTGACGCCATCTAAAATCAAGTAAGTTTAATGCGGCATTGGACGCAATTATTGACATGATTTCAATATTGTTTAGTCAAAAAAAGCTAGTTTACGATGGATTCTCTGTAATGTCTAACAAGAAATCAGGTTAGGGTGTCACGGTAAGCCCCATCTTTAAATTTTTCGCGTTGCGGTTTTTGCGTCGATCCCTAGTCAAGAACTTTTTGCATTTAGACAAACGACGACCGACTTGTTTGTTCTTGTTATTCGATGGGCAAAATATTACGAAAGAAGGGACTTTTAACGAGAAAAATTCCGCTGAGTTTCGCGTATTTTTCTTTTTTCTTTTCGTAAAACATCCAGTTTGTATAGAACATATCCGTCGAAGGGCAAAGTTCTACAGTCTCAATCATTTCGTCGGCGTCACCGGACGCTACGTTTTGCTGATGAGCGAGAGCATATAGGCCATCATCTCAATACCAACTGATTGAAACGTCTTGAAGTATCTCACAATCGACAGTTCTTTATTATTTACTGTTAACTTTCTTTAAAAGCACAACAGAGACGAAAACTGCGATGATCTTATACATCCGCTATCGTTACAGCAAAAACGTGTTTTCCTTTAGCGTTTTTGAAAAACAAACTTTCAAACTAAATCCGATATCCATTTCTGTTCGAACGCTTATAGCTCAAGTCCTAATTTCTTTTTAAATTTCGTAAAAAGAGTAGCGTACACAAAGTGGTGACAAAAGATGGAGTTTACCAAGGCAACATGGTCTTGATGGCGATGCGAGAAAAGGCGATCCCTGAAAGGAGGATTCGCTATCAGCGGAAGATTTGAGCTAACCCGGTCAAAGTTTACACTCTCCCATGCGGTGGGTGCGCTTAGCTATTATCGTTGGATGCAGAAACACTCCTTGGCAAATAAAATTAAGCAATTCTCTTTTTTTTTTTCCTTTAAATTAAAAAAAATGAGCGTCATTTCATTTCCAGCCGTTGGAGACAGCTTCTCGATAGTGAGCATACACCACTATTGACAGAGCTCTGCTAGATTATCGAATCTCCGGAGTAAATACGAAAAAGAAAATTTTGACTGACTCGACTGTATTCTCCCACCTCCCCCCTTCTCTCGATCCGCTACACACAAAAAGAAGATAAGCAAGCGCACTTTTGCATAGTAGAAGTAGCCTTCGACAAAGTAGCAAACAAAACCAATCCTGTTGGCCTCTTTTCAGCCATCGTGATAACGTCAAAATGTTCCTTTAAATTGAATAAGATGCACTTTTATTGCTGACAATGCAACATTTAACAATGAAAACAATTACATTGTTCTTTTGAATTTTTCGGATATTCGCGAGATGCAGTGAAAATCATCTTTTAATTTACAAACCAGGACTCTAGTATACAAAAAAAAACATTAGCTAATTAGCACAAAAACGTTTCCGACCTTGTGTCTCCGTTTCTCCGTGTGTTCACAATTTATTGCGTCTTGTCAGTATTAGGACAAATAGCCACGAGTTTTTCTTAAGAAAAATGTGCAGACTATGGAGAATCCCATTGAACCATATACGTAGTATTTTTGGATGCGTATAGATTTTTATCGAAATTCAAGGTTATTATTTTCTGGGTGGTACACATCTCGCACATCTCATTCTGTTTCCATGTCCGAGGACAGTGCCCATTTCTTTTTTATCTTGTTGAAACAGCTACGCTTTGGCGAAAAGAAAAGAGGGTGTTGTGTCTGCTGTTTTTTACCGCCTACTCTCTCGGACCCTGGACTAACTGCTGTCCAGCAAGTTTTTGATCGCCCGTCGACCCCCTTTTCGCCGATCCTCCCTCCCGACCCACGAATTGTGAAAAAACAGTGTACTGCATAAGTCAAGTACATTGGTGAAGGCCTGAAGGTGTACCAACGAGCGAGAAGCTGAGCGCTGTCTCTATAAAAAGGAGACAAGTTCCAGTGGCTCCTTGTCTATCGTTGGTGCGTCTCTCGTACGAAACCAACATGGGAAAGACGAGCTCAATGTGGGCTTTGCTCCTTATTGTCCCCTGCGTTCTTGCAGGTTTGTGTCTTTCCTCAGTCACGAAATCCGTAGTTTAGCTATTACCCGACTAGAAATTTTTCAAAAAATCCATTCATCCTATTCCTTTGACTGAAAATTTTTTTTCATTTTTTTTCCCTTTATGTTTCTGGCGACTTCGAACGTGAAGGACCCATCCTACAAAACTCTTGTGCTTCGGAATGCCGATCACGTAAGTACCCGCTTATTATTCTTACGTTCTCGAATCGAATTTAATTTGCAAGCCAGAAAACAGTCATTTTGAATACCAGGGAACATCTAGGCACAGCGAAATATTAGTGAACTCTCAGAGTAAGTGGAGTGCAGGCAAAGTTTTCTAGTGTCGAGTGAAGTTGAGTTTTCGGGGGTTGTTGCAAAGATGGCCGTAGAGTATCAGATGGTTTTCAACCTACCAGTGCTTTAGTAATTCGACATCTAGTATAATTTCATTTGATAACGTCTATTCCCAGTAATTTGATTTCTTTGAAGCTCATGGAAAAGTTTTGTATATATTCTGAGGTTAAATGTTTCAGATAGCTTTTTTCGAGTCAGAGTGTGCACAACTAGAATTTGTTGAATTTCGTCTCTACTTTCTGGAACTAAACACGACAATCTATCGTGATTTAACATGGGGGGAGGGCTATGCGAGAAATGTAGAATCTGCCCAAATTTGAATTTTGATTGGTGCGGGGACTGTTTTATATGAACGCTTCGTGACTCCTTTCTGTCTGCCTCTTCATTTCCTTTAAAAAGAAATTTAAACAAATTTATCGTACCAGACTTCCGTTGCGCGAACAGACAGTTATTGAAGGCTACGAAATATTTTTTTAAAGCGACATTTTAATAAAGCAGATAACGATACGAACTTCAAGGTTGATGAGATATTGACAATTTTAGACGACGCGACGGCTGAATGTTTTAATCGGTTCGAATCTAGCGATACGACGTCAGATCGTGCAGACGTGCAGGCCAAATTTCTGTCAGACGAATATGCTTTTGCATAACACAAGCCGTGGGGTCAAATAGGCCACAAGCCAGCGTGAGGCCAAGGTTGATTTGGCTTGGAGACAGCGACAGGAGTTCGTGGGCGCTTCTCCCGCTTATTTGGCAATCCCAATAGTGTCTAGTTACAATCAACAAGTTAAAAAAAAAGATGATGAAATAGTAAGCAAACACACCCAGTGACGCGATGAATAGGCCTTGAGAAATAGCATTCAATTGAAAAAGATATCGAATTTCAGACTATTTCAGGGTAGAAATCGCAAGACGACACCAAGTAAATCTAAATAGCTTAGCTTGTTTAGGTTTGTCTGCCTTTCGAATTAGGTCTGTGTGACGTCAACGGTTGTTTTCATTTAACGAAAAGTTACGAATATTTGTTATCAGATACCCATTGCGTTAATTCACTTCTCATTTTATGATGCACGACAAAGAGGCCTATCTGCACAGGAAATGGAAAATGTTAAATAACTAGAATTTTATTCTGTTTTTCAATTTAACAGCGTTGAACCCCAAATTCCGGTATGCGGCTGGCCAGACCTACACTTACAATTTCCAAGCAAAAAGCAAGACCTGGATGATGGGCACTTCTGATGATCAAGCTGTCCTCGAAGTCAAAGGCCAGGCTCTTGTGACTTTCCGCGACTCGTGCGACGCTGTTCTTCAAATTCGACAGGCCACAATTAGCGGCTTGGACGAAAAGGTACGTTTATACAATTTTTTAAAGGTAACCTTAACTAAGACCGGCCCACAAAAACTTAAAACAGTCAAAGCCCCTTGCGTAACCAGCAAACGCATACAGTCGAATTTCATTTTTTCACGGATAATGTAATGAAAAGTAATTATCTTAGATCAACAGTCTCAATGTCCGATTTGTTCTTTGGGTGTTAGTGATTTTGTAGCATTGGATGAGCTCAGCAGCTCCTTTGCAGAATCGCAGTTTAAGCAGGTCACTCCCGGGACTCGCTTGTTAATTGAAATATCGGTACAGCAAATTATTTAGCTCAGCGGGATCAAGTTACAAAAGTTACAGTTCAAGTCAGCAGCATGCTATCTCCTGGCATCCAGTTACTTGCTATACAGCTTATTTCCATGATGAATACACAAAAAAGAAAGGATTGATTGACGTTTTATTCAAACGACCATTCAATCCCCAATTTTGTTTTTTGCTGATCAAGGTTTTAAGAAAATTCGGTTGCTTCAGCTTAGTTTTAAAGGTTCACGACCCTTAAGTTATTGCTGCACTTGTTGCTAACGCTTTTATTGTCGCCACGCATGGATAATGCTAATCGTGTAGTTTTAATAAAATTTGCATTTCTTTTCTGTGAACAGGTAGAGGCCATCGAACTCGAGAAGCGGCCATTGTCCTTCTCTTGGCAAGATGGTACCGTTGACTCGCTGTGTCCCGAACAAGAGGATCCCGTTTGGGTGGTCAACATTAAGAGGTCCGTCCTCTCTATGTTGCAACACACCGCCCAGTTCCTCGAAGTCCCTGAAACCCATGTCATTGAGGTAACAAACATCTTTTCATTTCCTAAAAAAACAATGGTTTAAAAATTTCAATTTATTCCTGAAAAATTATAGAGTGACGTGATTGGTCGTTGCCCTACCGAGTACACCGTTGAAGGTACCGGCAGTTCGATCAAGGTGACCAAGACCAAGATCCCCAACCAGTGCAGCTCTCGTATCGACCGCCAATCATCTATTCCGACCGTCTCCTACAATGTTGCGGCCGTAAGCATAAAAACGTTTGTTACCGTTAACGTTTAACCAAATCTATTTACGTATTGCGCAGGAAATTCAAACCATCCCGCTAATGAACTCTACCACGGTTTGCGTGATGCAAATCAAGGATAACCTCGTTCAAACTACTGAGTGCCGTGAGTCTCATCTTTTCCGCCCACTTTCGTCCGAGGAGGGAGGTGCCCGTACCGAAGTCACTTCCTCCGTCTCTTTGATCTCGACTACCAACGCTGGTGTCGCTGCCAAGCTATCCAGTAAGTCTTTGATGAAGATGATTTAGAACATTCATCATTATAATTTTTTTGCTACTTAAAATAGGCAACCGCGTTTCCCGTACCTTGATTTTGGACCCTGTCGGTGTTCAAGTGGAATTCCAGGATGCCAAGGATGTCAGCGTAGTCATCCGCAGCATCTGCCAGCAACTTGCCGCTGATAGCCCACCAAGATTCGTTTCCCAGCTTTTCACCGAGTTGGTTCACTCTTTGCGCAAGGCCTCCGTCAGAGATGTCAAGGTTGCCTACAACAACTTGCGTGGCAAGAAGATCTGCCCCGAATCGACCAAGACCGAGTATGATTAATTTTTTTTTCCTACAGTTTCTGAAATAAATTTCTAATTGTTTTTGAAAAATATAGGAAACTTTTCTTGGATGCTCTTCCCCAAGCCGGAAATACTGCTGCCATCTCCTTGATGGTCGATATCCTTAAGGTAGCACTACTTTAAAATCAATCAAATGAAACGTTGATATTCACATTCTATTCTTCCTAAATAGGAGAACAAGCTCAGCACCCGCCAAGCTCTTGGTTGGTACCTGTCGCTGCCCCTCGTCAAGTATGCTGACCTCGACTCCGTTAAGGCTGTTTTGGTAAATTATACAGCAAATTTCACTGGGTGTTCAGAATTCAATGCTTAAATTCGAAATACTTTACAGCCTTTGATCGAAACTGCTTCAACCTCACCCGTTGCCCTTCTTGGTTTGACTGGCCTTGCTCGTCGCTATTGCAGCGAAAATGTCGAGCAATGTCAGACCAGCACTGAAGTTCTTCAGTTCTCAACTAAGCTGAGCAAAATGCTGGGCAACAGATGCAGAGCTGACGCCAAAGACGAAGTCAAAATCATCTCCGTTCTTAAGGCCCTCGGTAACTTGGGCGTCATGACTGCTGAGGTTCGCACCACAGTCGCTGATTGCGCCAAGGACATCAAACTTCCCATCACCGTCCGTCTGGCCGCCATCCAAGCTACCCGAAACAACCCCTGTGAGAA
Source organism: Daphnia sinensis (assembly GCA_013167095.2). NCBI lineage: Eukaryota > Metazoa > Arthropoda > Branchiopoda > Diplostraca > Daphniidae > Daphnia > Daphnia sinensis. Next base: position 841,588 of record CM023188.1, on the reverse strand, counting down.
GCAGGTAACAAATTATTTACACGGAAGCAAATACCGACGTTATACTAATCGCAAATTATTGGCATAGGTGAAGGATAACTTGTTGAACATCCTCGAAGACAAGAATGAAGACGCTGAAGTCCGCATTGCCGCCTACCAGGGTGTTATGCGCTGTCCTTGCTCGCATTCTCTCCTTCGCATTCAAACTCTCTTGAACGCCGAAGAAGTCAATCAAGGTAAGCCTAATTTGTTTATGGGATGCTATTCAAGGAGGTTCTAAAATTCGATTCGATTCGTAGTCGGTAGCTACATCAGCAGCCACTTGCAAAACATCAGATTGAACCCAACCCCAGGCAAGGAGAATGCTCGTCGTTTGGTCAAGAAATTGAGCCTGGACAAATCTTTCCCCGCTGATTTGCGCAAATACTCTCGCAACATCGCCGTCTCCCACTTCTGCAATATCAACAATGCCGGTTGGGATATCGATTCCAACATCGTCTATGCTCCTAAATCTTTCATCCCCCGTTCGGCTTCCATGAACCTGACGCTTGACCTCTTCGGCCAATCCGTCAATGTTTTTGAGGTAACTATAACAGACTTCATTTCCTGACGCAAGAACGATTGTTACATTTGTACATGGTAGATTGGTATGCGCGCTGAAAACCTGGAACGCCTTTTGGAAGCCTATTTGGGTCCTGATGGAGTCTTCGATAAGGAGGGCGTTGCTGGACTCTTGGAGAAGACCAGCGACTCTGTCAGCCAGTTCAGCGAAAACATCTGGAACCGTGTGGCTTCCTCCACCCGTTCCAAACGAGCCAACATCAAGACCAATGAGCTCAGCAATTTGGACAAGGTACGAAAGCCAATCCAAGTTCAATCGACATTAACTGATCGCCGATGTTTTCTTTCGCTGAGTATAGATTGTTAACTTGAAGGATAAACCTTCCGGTATCAAGCTAGATGCTTTCCTTCGCGTCTTCGGCTCAGAGATTGGCATGTACGCATACCGTGGAACTGCCAACAGCCAGTCTAGACTCGATTTGGTGGAAAACGTCCAGTCTCGCATCGCCCAGGCTTTCCGCGACCTGATTGAAGGAGCTAAGCGTGTTGAGATCGATGTTGCCCGCTCAGTTATGTTCCTCGATACCGCTGCTACTTTCCCCACTGTTGCTGGTTTCCCTCTTCGCCTGGCCGTCAACGGAACAAGCACCATCGGACTCGGCCTAGAGAGTCAAATGGACTTGCCCGCCCTCTTCAAGGATCCTCTCAACTCCAACATTAAGCTGAAGGTGAACCCCTTGGCCGTGACTGAATTGTCCGCCTCCATGACGATCGACATCGCTGTTGCCAAGACTGGTATCAAGATGGCTGCTACCATCCACTCATCGATGGCTGCTGACTTCTCCGCCCGTCTTCAACAGGGCAGCACCGTTGAAGTCAAACTGGACCTCCCCAAGTCCAAGATTACTCTGATCGACTTCAAGTCTGCCGTTTTGCTCGTCCAGCAGACCGCTGACAAAGCTGAACGCAACAAACCTGTTAAGATCGTTAACGAGGCTACGTGAGTTTATTCAAATTTCATTTTTTCTAACACCACTTCTGATTAAATGGGTTGTTTCAGGTACGCTCGTGGTGGATGTTCTGATCGTTTGAGTTCAGTCACTGGCATGCGTTTGTGCGCCTCTTCTTCAGTCTCCATCCCTCGTCCACTATCAGATTCTTCTAAGGATACCGCACCTGCTTTCCCTCTGAGCGGCTCTGGCTCTTTTGCCATCGTCCTTGAGAAGACTGAACCCACCATGAAGGGTTACCTGCTTTCGGCCACCACCACTCAGGAGGGACCTAAAGTCACATCCTTCTTGATGACATTCGACACCCCCGGCTCTAAGACTAACCGCAAGGTTTCCATCAAGGGATTGTTGACATCCGCACCTACTGTTACCGTCAAGGTTGACAGTAAAGCTCCATGGGGCAATTTGGCCGTTGAGGCTGAAATGGTCAACCAAGCTGATATCAAGTCGGTGCTCGTGAAGGTTCTCACCCAAGAAAAGCGTGAATATTACGGTAAAGTCCAGGTTGGTGTGACTCGGGAGGATCGCAAGTACTCCTTGGCCACTACCGTCGAAGCCGGCTGGCCCCAACAGCCTCGTGCCATCATCCTCGAAGGAGGTTTCGGTCATGAAGTTGGACGCTCCGTCGAGCTGAGCTTGAAGCCAAGCGGCCCCTACGCCAAATTGCCTTACGCTTTCCAGGTGACTGTTGGCCGTGAATTCTCTGCCACCACCCAGAAGGTCTGGTTGAACAACTTGGAGATGACCACTCCATTCGGCAAAGCCCTTTTGTCTACTGAAATCAGCCGCCAAGATAAGAACTACCTTGCCGCTTTCAACATGAAATACGGAACTGAGCAGAAGATGAACGCTGTCAATTTCAATGGACACATCCAGGCTGCTACCCAGGCCGATAAATCTGTCTCGTACAAGACCAACGTTCTCTACAAGTCCAGCCGCTTCCCTGTTATGAACGTCGATCTTAAATGGGATATTCTAAGCTCACCTACGGTAGAATCAAGTTGATGTTAGTCAGTTACAGTTCTATAAGTTAAATCCATTTGTAAATTAGATGCTGAGCAACGTCTTGGTCTTGGTGCATGGTCCCGAAGTCGATCATTCAACCAACAGACTTTACCTCAACAAACAAATCCAGCTCAAGGGATTCGGCACTAGAGACTTTGTTTTCGAAAACAAACTTGAAGGTAGGTCTCACGCAACCGAACAACTTGAGGCGATTTGTATGATTAACTCGCACTTTACTGGTAGTTACCTATCCTCGTTACGCCTTGAACCTTAAAATGGACCAGGCCCTCAAGATGGACCAGCGTCTCGTCAAGGGAATTATGACTCTTCAAATGGACAACGTTAAATTTGTCGATGGTGAATTGGCTTTGGTTATTGCCCCCAAAGACCCCAAGAATCTGTACGAGCTCACCGCTAAGGTAAAATTATTATTTAGTTTATGTTGGCGGTACAACTTGTTTGAAGTTTTAAACATTAAAACTTAATTTATGCTCTTCTGTATTCCTTAACTTAATTTATGCTCTTCTGTATTCCTTGTTCAGTTGGCCTATCCTGGTCGTACCTTCAGCTTGGTTGACACTGGCAGGAAGATCGACAGCAACAGCTTCTCCGTATCACCCGTGCTCGAAATCCAGCCCGGTACTAAGATCGAACTCAACGGCAAAGCTTCGCTGATCAAGGATCAGAATGGCATGTCGGCCAATATGGACTCAGAAGTGCGCATCCGTGGATACAACAGCCCCGTCAAGTACGTTTCTCCTTCCCTTTAAAATTCCAAGTTTAATAGTAAACTAAAATGGCTGAATTGAAACAGGGTGAGCCACAGCTTCCAGTACACCGGCGATATGTCTTCCATGACCACCAGCAACAAAATCGAATGGGCTGGTCAACCCCAAATCGTTCTCGATGGTAAGGTTTTCTTCCGCACTCGCAAGATGCCCGCCATGGAGCTCTCCTTCTTGTGGAACAACCGCCTGGATGCCAAATTGGAAACCCGCCTGTCCACAGCCGAATCCAAATTGGATATGGATATCAACTTGATCCGCCTGGAGAGACGTGTCAAGATCAACAGCCAGCATAAGTTCTTGGGAGATACTAGCTCTGGTTCTCTTAACGTTGCCTGGGATGCCGACAGGGATTCCAGCAAACAAGTCGGACTCGATGGAACCTTTACCGTTTCACCCTCTCAACGCTTGATCGATCTCAAGTACGGCGATTTACAGTTTCTCTCATTAGGCAGTTGAATTTATCGTTTGCCATTTAAAATTCAGATCGACTGTGAACGTTCAAAATCGCATCTACTCCGTGGCTTTCAACGGTAAATTGGGAAGTGCTGATTTCACCAACGGTGATCACACTGTTCGTATGGAACTTCAGCTGCCGACCACCAAGAAAATGGCTTTGGCCATGAGCCTGTTCAACGTTAACCAACCCAGAACAATCAGCAACCGTTTGGAAGTTGAAACCCAAACTCCAACTGGCAACACCTACCAGATTAGCATGAGCAATGCTGTCAACGATTTGGACCGCAACATGTACACTTACAATGCCAACACTGATGTCACCATCAAGGGCACTGGCATTGACGATGTCAAAATGAGGATCGATAGCAAGCGCATTGTCAGAGCTGACAAACGCAATGTCGAATTCAAGGTAAGAACGATTGCTTGCGAATTGGTGTTCAGGAATATATGTATTGTTTTGGAACAGGGTTTGGTGATTGCACCCAAATGGGGTCAGAACATCGACAGCTCCCTTAGCGTGGAAGTGACCAAGGATTCATTCCGTGTCGGTACCAAGTACCAGCGCGGTCCCATGCTCGTCACTGTTGATTCTGCTGGAAAGAGCACCACCCAGAATGGCAAATGGAACGTCGATGGCTTTGTTGAAGTTAAAGCCCCTAAAACATCATGGCAACAGACTAAGATCGCCATGGTTTCTTCTTACGACATCACTTCCATCTCGAATTTCGACGTAAGATAGGCTAACTTACATTCAAATAGATGACTGGTGTTAATGTTTTTGTATTCTTGGGCACGTACAGATCACCGAGAAAATTTCCATTGAGTACAAATCATCGAAGTCGATCACCCTCGACACCAAGATGAAATTGTCCCCATCGGCAGCTGATTTTAGCATGATGCTTGAGACTCCATTTGAAGTTGCTCGTCGTCAGGGCATGATCGTAAGCGGCCGTTTTGAACCCACCAGTCCTCGTAGTGAAGGATCCTTGGTTGTTATGTGGAGCTCCCCCAGCCAGCGTCAGGCTCAGGAAGCCCGTGTCGAATTCGACATGGAGCGTCGTCCCGGCCAGACCCGTTTCAAGTTGACCACTGCTACCCCCATCAAGTCCCTGGAAAGCAGCGAATTGTCTTTCGATATCCGCTCGCTCGAAGATAGCAAAATCTATGAAGTCGATATCGTCGCTGGATTGTCGGAAGATAAGGCCAAGTTGAACGGCCGTATTAATCTGAACCCGGCTCAACGCGAAGTCGATCTTACCGTCACTCTGCCCAACTACAATCCTCTGCGTGTCCTCGTCCGTATTGGTTCTCAAGCTTCTACTTACACCGTGGAAAACCGCGTTGATTGGGGAACTGGTTAGTTTAAAAACATTGATCTTAGTGAAACTGTTTTTCTCATCTGCTTTTTTTTGTATTCCAAGGCACTTTCACCGTGTCAGGCACCACCAAGTATGTCAACAGTGGCAACTTCGAAGTGGAGATGCAAATCCATAGCCCCGAACTTGGAATTAACAACTTCGAGTTGAAGGGAGCCAACAAGATGCAAAACAACCAACGCGTCATGGAATTCACCGTTATGAGGAAATCATCCACCATCGCTAGCCTGAAATCCGTTTGTAATTACAAGCAGGATAGCACTGGCGTGCAAATCAGTGGAACCGCTCAGGTTTCTACCCCCGAATCTCCATTTTCAGGATCCGTCAAGTACTCGTTCGAAAACAGAAAAATCGAAAGTGGCGAAGAGAAAGGTATCCTGTACAAGTTGGAAGTCGACGTGACTGCCGATGAATTCGTCTTGAACAAGGTGAACAGCCACCTCAAGCTAACCAACAAGGAAAAGAGTGGTTCGCTTGTTCTCTGCACTTCAAGCAACCAGTGCAACGAAGGATCTTTCGCTTTCAAGGATACTGGATCCAAGAATATCGTCGCTAAGGAACTCCACGCCTTGATGAAGACCAAGAAAAACAATGTCGAAGAAATCCGTGGTATGCGCGTTAAGCTTTCGGCCAGCGCTAACAAATTCGAACACACTGCTGAGGTAACTAGGCGATCCTTTTCGTTTGATTTTCAATTCTCTTTAATCAATTTTTATTCCCGTGATGTTAGATTTTGTTCGATGAGGCCAAAAACCGTCTCGTTGGCTACAAGGTGTACAAAAAGGACAGCGAATTTGGTTTGGAAATCTACACTCCCAAGCGCATTACTGGAGCCGCCCTGGAAATCGTCAGAGGTAGCGGACGTCAGGCTGTCAAAAGCCAATTCATCCTTACCGTTTGGTTGGACAAGACCAAGGCCCCTGAGCGTAAACTAGTCATCTCTACCACCGCCGAGTCCAACAAGATGGGTGATATGGAAGGATATTCCACTTCTACCACCATCAAACACCCGATGTTGTCCCGAGAGCTCGAATACAAAGTCGAATTCCATAAGCTCCCATCAATGAAAAGCGGTCGTGACCTCTTCCACTTCAAGCTTGATGCCGACGTCATGGATCCTAAGCACCAACGCTGGACCTTTGAAACTTACGTCAAGAACACTTTGGCCGACAAGAATGGCCGCAACATGACCGTCGATTTGGAACTGCGAAGCAAAGGCACCGATTTGGCTGCTTTACTGACCATCTTCGGAGGAAGAACCGCTGAAAATGTTCTTTTGGCTGGAGCTAATTTGAAACTGAAGGAAAAAGAACGTATCGAAAAGGAATTGTTTGTCCGTCTGGATGCTTCTCCCCGTTTGGCCTATTTGACTCTAGGCAGCCCGGCTAAGCAGATGACTTTGGAAGCCCGCATGAACACCGAAGACATTGTCAGTTACAAACGTTTGCAGCTGTCCGCCTCTACCCGCATCTTCGGACTTTCTCCCACCGTCTACGTGCTGGACATGAACACTTCTCCTCACATCGATATCCGTGTCTTCAGCAAGGGATCCCCCGAAAACTACCACCAGGTTGTCGGAGGTCTTTTGGATGATACCCGTTTCGAACTTGCCTTGATCCACCAGTTGAACGTCCGGAGGAAAGAACTTGCGGCCGTCTACGTTACCTTGAACAGCTCCAGTCTTCTGACTGAACGTTTGACCTGGAAATTGAACGATCTTCGTACACTCCGCACCGCCATTCGAACCCGTTCCGAAGCTATCGCCAACGAAGTCAGCAGCGTTCGCCGCTCGTTGACTCCTGAACTGAACACCTACATGCTCAAGTGGCGTTCTTTCGGCAACTTCAAGAACATCTACGACAAGATGGCCACTGATTACGCCAAGCAGTTGAATCAACTCAAAACTGAGGTGGAAGAAGATGAGAGCATGAAGGCCGTCGTCGAAATGATGGAGAAAATTACGCTGGTTGTTAAGAAACTTGGAGAGCGTATCGAAGACATCACTGAGCAAATGGGAGAAAAGAGCGATTTGGTCGAAGCTATTGAAAAAGCGATTGAAAACGTGATTGAAACCGTTACCGAACGTATCACCGAGCACATGAAGACTGCCAAAAAGACTGTGGCTCAACTACTGGACGATCTCTCCCGTTATTTTGAGCAATGGAAGATCCAGTATGGCCAGGAACAAGGACTTCTCACTGCCATCAAAAGTAGTTTTGCAATTCATTCTCCAAATAAAGTTTGTGTTGAAAATACTAAACAAATTTTTCGCATTGCAGATTTCTACCAGGCAAAATCCGAGCAAATCCGTGAATACGTTGCCAAGTTCAAGCTCTCTTTTGACGATCGTTTCCGCGAACTGATTTCTTGGGTTGAGTCACTCAGGATCGGTGATCGTAACATTCTCGCCATCATGAAGGAAGCAATTGCCGTAAGAACAAACCAGGCTTTATGAATTAGTCGATTGAATATTAGCTGAATAAAAAAAAATGTTTCTCTATGTATAGAATGCCAACATGGATATCCTTCGTGAAAGAATTTCGAACTTCTTGGACGAAACCATTCTGCTACCCACTGAAGAGTTTGTGGCTGAAATTGTTAAGGCTTACCCCGAAACCACTCGCACCGCCTACCGATATGTTAAAGTCCCCATCAGCAAGGTAATAAACTTCAAGTTTTATCAGTTTAATGACAAAAATCTAATTATCTGTTTGATTCCCAGATTCGCTTCTACCTTAAAAGGACCAGCCAAGTCACCAGAAATATGAGCCAAGTTGCCGAATCATCCGCTGCTGACAAGGGAAGCTTCTGGAAATCTTTGATCGGAGAGGTTGTCGTTTACGATGTTGAGAACGGAGAAATCAGTTATCAGGTAAACGCTTGCTTAATTGAAATGAATTAACATTTAAATTACAATTCATCTCTTGTCTTGGTTACCAGCTTCCCCTGGTCCGCAAGATTCATAGCTTGCGCGATCTGTTTAAAATATTCGATGCCGAATCTTCGCCATTGAGAGGACTAGTTATCACTTCTTCGTTGAGGTCTATGTATCGCGAAATGCGTGCTAAATACCACCCGGCTTTGGCTTCCACTCGCCTTAACGGTACTGCTCCATTACCATATTATATTCTTTCATTCATCTAAGAAACGTTTAATTCCTCCGTTAAGGATATGCTTCGTTGATTGGTTCCAAGGGAATCATTACCTTCGACAAGAAATCATTCGATCTGAGCGGTGGCAGTTGCCAATATCTGCTTGCTCGCGACTTCCTCAATATGGACTTTGCTGTGGCCATCAACTTCGAGCAACCTGCTGGCGATCGCATTAAGAAATCAGTCATTTTCACCGACGGAGCCGATCAAGTTGAGATCAAGGATGAGCAAGTCTTTGTCAACAACAAGCTTCTGGCCGTTGCTCTGCCCGCCAAGCTTAAACTTAAGACCATCACCGTCCAACGCGAAGACAACATCGTTACCGTCAGACGCCATTCCGGTGCCATTCTTCGCTGTGACGTCGTTAAAGACGCCTGCACTTTCGAGCTGAGCCCCTTCTATGCCGGACGTACTATGGGACTTTGGGGTACTTTCAGCAATGAGCATGCTGACGACATGAGCGAGCCCAACGGAAAGGTACTCATCACTTCAAATCTCATCTTTTTATCGGACAACAGATAATTGTTCTGTAATTTAAAACAGATCAGCAAAGATATGATTAGCTTCGTCAATAGCTGGAAAATCAATAAGAGCTGCAAAGACAATGTCCAAACCGTCACTGATTCTCGCCACGTTATGCTCCAGTCGATTGCTTCATCTGGAGTCGATTCTAACGTCTGTGACAACCTTTTCCAAGATAAGGACTCCGATCTAAGGTAGAAGCACAGTTTGTGGGAGGATTAAATCAGGCATTGTGAGAATAATACTTTATTTATTAAATTAGTTCCTGCTTCAAAATCGTCTCTCCTGCTCCCTACCACGATCTGTGCCTCATGTCTGCCTTGAAAGCTAAAAAATCTGAACCAGCCTTCCAAAGACATTTGGAAAGCTTGATCGCTGGCTACCGCGCTACCTGCCAACGATGGGATGTTTCTCGTAAGTTTACATGATTAAAAAGTTCGCATTGAATCTTTGCATAAAATATTTTTTTTTTTATTCCTTGCAGTGTAAAACATCTAACGGGATAAAGGCAAAATAGAGAAAAATTAAAAAAGATACACTTCCCTTATTATTATAATACCCTAAATGTAACACCTATATTTCGAATAATTGGAATACACCATTTAAAGATGGACAAATTGTATTGACTTATACAATCTTATTCTACAATTGCAAAAGAATGTCCAGCGCCAGCGCCAATTGATCGAACCCGACCGGGAAAATAATGGCTAATATTTACGGGACGGAATTGGTTTTCTACACTTCCGTTTCCAACACTTCCGTGCTCGTTCCAACCCCAAGTCCATACCTGTCCTAGTTTATCAAGGGCCATCGAGTGTTCAGAACCTATTTCGACGTAAAAAAATCTTTAAATGCTGCAATAACAGATTGGGGCTGGTATCTATGTATAAAAATACAACTCTACCGGCTGCGATCGACGTGATCCCTTCTAATTCAGGAATTCTTTCTGGGCGAAAAGCATTTGTCAAACACGCCCTGCCTAATTGACCATAGGTATTTCTGCCCCATGTAAACACTTGTTGCTGGTCTGTTTAAAGAGAATGTTAACCATTATAATGAAAGGATTGCACAACCATCAAAATACCTGTAAGTACCATGCAGTGGGTCCAACCGGAAACAACGTCCAATATTTTCCCGTTTTCTTCGTTCCACTCAATAACTGATGGGTATTGAATATGTTTTAACCTCTCCTGACCGCACTGCCCATGATTATTGTTCCCCCAGGCTATGAGTTGATTTCGGCTGCTCAACGCCACAATATGTTTCTGTCCGCAAGAAACTTTAACAACTGTAAATAATTCTATAGTAGAAAAAAATTGTGTAAGCCAAACATCTGTTTGATGCTGTAGTTATTGCCAGATATGGTATGGACCTGAAACCTGTTTCACATACTTCTCCAACCCCCACACTTGCAGACAGCCATTGCTAGTTACAGCCACTGAATTTCTCAGGCCAGCTGATACTTGGGAAAATGGCTGCTTGCCTGTGTTTTGCAGTTCTATCAAATTTCCAGCTTCCTGTGGAGAAATTTTTTTATTTAACCGTGACAAATGGAGCTCTTTGCTCACATTGCAGTGAAAGTCATACATTACTTGAAATTCTCAATTGGCCAAATGAATTTGATCCACATCCACAAAGTGTTCCGTCAGCTGCAAGGAATAAGGAAAAATCCCATCCACATGCAACACTTGTAATGTTACGGCTTGTCAAGGTAGGAATTTCACAAAAAACATTGATGGATTTTTTCTCTATTGAACATAACTGTCCAACATTATTGAGGCCTGTAGCCCAAATTCTTCCATTGCTAGAGATAATTGAATGGTTTCCTCCCCCAGTTATTTGGCAATTGTGTGCAGTGGTATTCTCTAGTTCTTCTGGAATGGCAGTTAGTGTTGGAACAGATACCAGTTCCGATTCATATCCTTGTCCTAGTTGCCCATGACTATTAGTGCCCTAAAATTATTTCTAAAATTCATAAAATATAAGTTGTTTTAAGAATTGTTAACTGTGCTAGTACCCATGCAAAGAGCTGCATCTCAATTTGCTTGTGTTGGAAGAGTAAGCCAGCAACTGGTTCTTCGCTTGTTGTGATTCAAGCACAACAGGAATGAATGGTAGTGATGAAAAGAGTACAACCTAGAAAATTCAGTTCTAAGTAAATTTGTTCTCTAAGAAGGTTTTGGGGTTTTTGAATCAAATGTCATTGATAATCGATTTGCTATTGTCAAAAGTAACAGACGAAAAAAAAAACAACTTCGTCGAATGTTCGCTAGATGGTTGCTGCCTGAAGCAGTGTTCGTAAACACTTAAGAAGTGCGAGGTTTTTGAAAACAAAACAAAAAAAAAACAAAGCATGAATTTGTAGCTGAAGATGTCTATCTAGCAAACATTCAATGAAGACACACGGTGTTCTGTTCTCCGTTCTTACTCTTCACTCGGTATCTGTGAAGAGTGAGATGTCGCAATTATCCCGACACTTGAACATCCAGCCATCCAAACATAAAATATCAAGACAATCAATAGAGTTGGCCAATGTTCAAAGAACTGCTACAAAGAACACACTTGCTTTGCAAATATTCTAATTTCTTATACCTTGTAAATCGCATCGTATTATTGTCGCATCATTACGTCGTTGTTTGAATTCTATTGAAGCCTTTTAAGAATCTCTCCTGCAAAAATTGTTAATCTCTAGAGGAGGAATGTAGTAACCGATGGTACGTTGTGAAACAGTTCACGGTTGTCCCTGTAATGAAACGAGCTTGGCATTTCTAGTGTAAAATTGGCTTTTCGTCGAGGTCACTATACGAGTAACCCAAACGAGCACACGCTTTTCAAACAGTGCAATGTAACCTCCTAATAGCTTGAAGTCGCCGTCTTGTAGCAAATTAGGAGAAGCCTGGTTGGTTGGTCCCTCTATCCCTTTCGTAACATAAATACGCAAGACCCACTTTTTAGTATGGGGAAATATTTGTGAACGGTTGCTGTTGCGTTTTCAAAAAGAAAGGGAGCAATTAAGAACTACATCGTACGCTTTTTTGTTCTATTTTGGTAGGTGCGAAAGACAAGAATTTGCAGGCTTAATAAAGTAGAGACGTCATCTCTGAATGTCCTCGTTTTTTTGCTCTATCTCTCAAGGAAAATTATGAGTTCAGTTATTCGTTATTTTTTTTCAGATTAACATTGTCAAAGACAAAATGCTTGGTACGTCTGTTTCCTTCCATTTGTATTTTGAAGTTTTTGAAAAATCTGATGTATACCATAAGGCGTATTGTCTACCTAAATAGTTGTTTTCTTTTGCATTCAGAACCTCTTTCAGTCCGAGTATACGAGGTGAGAATTTAGCAGCGACCCTTGTCCTATCTTAAGTGGACAAGAACGTTAAGAACGATTTGGCACACCAACGTCGTGAGTCAAGGTAACAACGTATAAATATATTTAAAGGAATAAGTAAATTTTTTATCAATTATGAATGTCCACAGTTTTATCATACAAGGTCATTTACAAACGGTGGAGGGGTAAAAGACGTACATCTTCAGTTAAAAATAGAAAATAACCGTGTGAGAAGGCTATGTTGCTGCGTTTTCTAACATTATAAGCGCCATATACAGCCCAACTATTCTGATATTGACACGGTGAACAGAAGCAGTAGAAGCCTTCGTGTTTGGATGCATGGTTTACGTATGGTAGAAGCGGTTAAAACTTGGGGCTGCTTTCTAATTTTAGAAAGAATACCCTGCTTCAGAACAAGACGGCAGCAGCAACAATCATTAGAAGCGTCTCGGCGCGCAATGTTCATGTTGAAAGAGCTTTCTCACCCCGTCGTCGTCAGCCCTCTTCACTTTCGTGTTTTCTCTTTGGATCCTTCCGTCGTGTTATTTTTCGTGAGCCGTCACGCCCGTTGAGCTGCGCCAATTTCAAAATTCAACCAAACTAAAGGTGATTCTGCATACGGAATTCTGTGTGCCGAGTTTTACCGCATCTTAACAAGTGAGTTGTTTCGCATCCTTCAAACACACTTCAAAAATTTCATTTGTGGTCCTTTTGAATTCTTTGGCTGTACTCAACATCATACGTGTCCAGTTATATTTAAGATTCAAGATTTAAATCCCTCCAATGAAAGTAATGTAATAAGGAAACGGTTAAGGCTCTCCCTTTGACCAACAAACATCAATAGAGATTTGCGGTGTAAAGAACGTCGAGGAGTTGTTTAGTTAACCCCCATAAGAAGAGCTTAGTCAGACTACAACACGGGGACTTGGATAAATTTAGCTTCCAGTCGGGACAATATACACACTTTGGCATTGGTTACGCGGGACCCGTGAGTATTCGGTCGACAAGACGGGAGTCAGGCGGACGCCGGTTCAAGCTATCTACAGTTTCACAACTTTTGTAGCATTCATTGCACAGTACTGTTAGCTTCCTAAAGTAGTTGGAGCATCCATACAACTGCTATTTGGATAAGCCGTGATCAAGTAAAGTGTTTACTTTATTTCATCAAATTGTCATTTTGTAATAATTTTGCAGCTTAGTTATATGATAGCGTTATTAGTAGGCTTATATTCACAAGGAGTGCTCTTAGTATCTCACTATCTCTTCTAGGAAGATGATTTTGTACCTTTACCTAAGGATTCATTGTTTGTTGCGAATAATGACCGGCAGGCTTTTCCCCTTTATCAGAATCAGTTTTAGTTCAGATCTAGTTTTCGAATAATAACAACAGAATTCTTAGAAAAAGAAAACCCGTGTTGATTTATTTGATTTGTTGCTAAATTTTGGGCGTCCCGGGTCCCGCAAAAGTATTGGCATTCGGTTGCTGCTTGGCAATCACGCATAGTTATTGTTTACATTTGGTTGTTTAAAAATGGTAGAGTTCGGGTCGTAAATCGAACTCTTACTTTGAGTGTCCATCAAACTGCTAAACGTGTTACACTCTTTTAATAATCATGTCTTATTTAAAGTTTGAGCATCCAAGCAACCTCTTTACAAGAAGAGAGCCATGGATTCCGAAGCCGACGCCGTTGTACTGGAAAATGTTTTCAATCTGCAAGTAAACAAAGACTAAATGTGTTATCATTAAATTTTTTTTTCAGAGTTCTTTCTATATAAATTTTGACTTCTACAGGGAGAAGGAAACCCAGCAGGAGAAACCCTTGTAGCAGAAAAAAAGAAAAAGAAATCTAGCACCAAAAAATCCAAAAAGTCAAAACAAGATGTGGCCTCCAAAGCAACAGTAAGCTTTCGAAATAATAATAATAAAATAGGAAATCAGTATAAACATTATGTGCAATTGAACTTCTGTTTCTTTTTAGAAGTTTGAGGGGAAAAAAATCCATGTACGTTCAGTTGATGCTGCACAAGTCCAGCAGAGATTCAACAAGGTAAATTTAAACTATTTGTTATAGCTAAAGCATGTGTAAAATGGATGTTTTGTTTTCTGTCATCAAGTGTTATGTAACATAAATATTATTATCTTTGTAGGTTGCATCTGATTCTGATGCTTCTGCCACACTTTGCAAGCTATGCAACAAGCAAGTTTTTCAAATGGAGAGAATTAAAGCGGAAAAGCTGGTTTGGCACAAACATTGCTTCAAGTGCACTGAATGTCAAAAGAACCTAACGTTAGTATACATCGTGCGCAAGCTCCAGTTTGACGTTACTAAGAACTGTCTTAATTAACAGGGTTGATACCTACAATAGCCACGAAGGTTTGATCTACTGCAAGCCTCACTTCAAACAGTTATTTCAACCAAAGGCAGTCCTGGAGTCCGACGAGCCATGCAAGCATTAATATACTACATAGAATACCTCACCATATTGATGAACTTTAATCTATCTAGATTACCTAAAGCCTGAATTGATTATTAGAGAGAGCCAGCCTATCGAACTACCGGCAGACGTTGTACGAGGTATCATTTTCTTTTTCGTTTTTCTTTTCTTTACGAATAAATCCATTATTTCTCTACATTTACAGCGAGTGAAACCTCTAGTAGTTACGGTATGGACGAGTTAACAAACCTGGATCTCAAATCTAGATTTACAATTTTTGAGCGAGCGTCTACACACTCCCAGGCTGATGTGGAAATTAGGGAAGAACACAAGACAGTTAAACGCTCAGAGAGCATTCTTTCACGACTGGCCCGGTAAGTTAGTCCTTTTACTGATAGCGCAATCGGAATAGCCCTCGAGCTTTGACTTTGAAATTTTGTTTAGATTTGACCGTGACAATGCCAGTTTGAAGAACGAATTGTCTAAGTCCTGTGGTAATTTAGACATTCAGGATTCATCGTCTGAAGGTGAAGACGGGTACATGTACGATGACGTTGCCGGCAACCGCCTGTCAGCTTACCTCGGACCGGATAATTCCGTTAGCTTTGGTTCCATATCTGATATCAAATCGAAATGGGAAGATGAGAAGAGCGGATCTCATTTCAACCGCCGCGAAGAGTTAGCTAAGCAGCGCAAAGAAGAACTTAAGATACTACGAGCTCGACAATGTCAAGTATGTGTTCTATTGGAAATAGAGAACATTTAAAAAATCATCAGCTAATCTATCCATTGCCATTCAGGGTCGGCAACTTCGTTTGAAGGAACAGTACGAGCAGGCAACACAAGAAGGGCGAGATGGTAAAGGAGGTCATGTAAATGACGCAAGCGTTGTTGATCCTGAAAAGATCAAGCATATCAAGGACATATTTGAAATGGGAGGAAACGAAGAGAGAACATCTGTAAACAAATCTTCGGAACATCTAGTCGACCCAGAGAAACTAAAACAACTGAAGGGAATGTTTGAAAGCGGAGGTGACAGTGCCTTTGGCGAAAAACATGAACGCCATGAAGAAGTGATTCTTGGAGGTAGCGAAAATTTATTCTGAATGCAGCGTTCAATGATTAAACAAATTGTAATTATTTACTAGCTATTACCAAAGAAGCTCGCAATATCTTCAAACAAATGGAGGAAAACGGATTTCAGGATAAGAATCGACAGAAAAGAGTATGATTCGCTTGTGCCTAATCTGAAGATCTCGAATAAATTGTTTTTTTAATTGTTAGGAGCAATATGGTTTGGAAAATAAGGATACTTTCAAGAGCACATCCGCAATGCTGGACTTGTTCCGTCGTCTTGAAAAGGAACCGGACACATACAGAGGTAGCTGCCAAGCATTCCAGTGATGACAAATATGTAGAATTTTATCTTAACAGAATACGTTCTTTGCAGATAACCGAGACGAAGATGATTATGATGAGGAAGAAGAAGAGGAAGATGGAAGTGAGGGAGAGTATTCGGATGATGGGCATGGTTCTGACGATAACGAAGAAGAAGAAAATGTACCGGTTGGTCTGACTCCACAACAACAAGAGTTGTTACAAATTGTAAGTGAAGGATTATTGAATAAGTTCCAAATCACGATGTCCTTGTCACAGACGTAACGGCTATGGATGGGTTTTTCATTTTTCTTCTTTTTTATGCCTTTAGGCCAGAGATCGAGCTGTAGCCAAAAACATGAGAGAGAAATTTGAACGCTGGGAATTCAGCACTGATGAAGAGAAGTTAGCCTACGAGAAAAGCATGATGATTCCCGAATCGGAAGAGATACAAGCGTCATTAAACACGACCAGAAACTTGCGCGCCATGTTTGAAAATCTGCAGAACGAGCCGCCAAAACCAGAGAAGCCTAGGATCAAAGTCAATAGATTCGTCTGATGGCGTTTGTTTTTTTACACGATTTCTACCAATAATCGTCAGCCCTCGGGTGAGATAAGAATTTTCTAATTTAAACTTGTCGTTGAAGTAAATGTTCAGTGCACTACTCAACCAATTTTTTTTTTTTACAAGCACATGGATTGACAGCAAAATACATTTTACTTGCTAAGGCTTCATGATGGACGACAAATGATCTTTGTTTATGTTAAAACATTGAAGTCTTTGAAATCCCTCCATGGAGCTGTTTGCTATGAATCGAACTCTATGCATTATTACTTCCAGGTATATTGCTCTTCGCTGGCGGAGTCGTTGTCCGGCTCGGGAAATGTAGTTCGCCTAACGGACGAAAAGATCAGCCGTGAATCCGAAACCGTTTTTGGCCTACTGTTACCAAAGCTTTATAGTCCTACTGAATCCGCAGCGATGCACAAGGAAGTCGTAAAAATTGAAAAGAAAAACGAACTCGATGGGACACGGCGCTGAAAATTGTCGGACTTGGGCGAGTCCATCGGCCAACAGGTATAGCTATTATAATCCAGCGGATGCTGCGGTTCTACGCGGATGCGGTACGTGCGCCTTCTAACTGATTCCATCGAGCGCGACGTCCGCAACTTAAGAACATCTCACCGTTTAATGGAGCGCTGCTACGTGCCTTTTCTTTTGGTTTGCAAGAGGAAGTGCCCTCAGGAGCATCCCAAGTTAGTTGTTTTTTTTTGTGGGAAAAGCGACGCGCTTCGTCGCCGCCACAACATCATAAAGAACACAATATCATCGTCTGATACGTTCGTTATTTTTATGTAACAATAAAGGCTAAACTGCCAAGGTGTTTCAACAGTTAGGGAGGAGCCAAAGAAGAATACTTTTTTGCTGGAAACACTGTCCAAGAATTATTGGCGTGCGAATTGGTTTAGTATTTAAAGGTAATTCTATTTCAAAACAGATAATTACTAAATTTTCAATGACGAAACATGTAAGCCAGTCATGATAAATCAATTGCTTAAGATGTCATCGCTATATTCGTGACAGCGTCATCCTTCGACTCCATGATTCGAGTTGTTAGGGAAACACGAAATCATTCATTTTGATATCTTTTATTGCAAACCTGAAAAAGTTCTGACGTCGGTCAGTAAAGAGAAGCTCTGAGAGGCGTACGTGCGCGCCTGCATGATGTGACGAGTCACGCTTCAACGGGAATCCGAGTCGAATTATACCACGTCATTGTTGCGTGTTGCCAACAGAGCTTTCGGTATTTCCAACGAATAGCTGAGAGATGCCAAGAATGGCGTGAACGATTCTTACTGCAAAGAAATGGCAGCGGCTTATGTGAATTCAATTTTGAATTGCAAACCATTTGGCGAACCAAGTAGCGTACCGTATCAATCATCCGTACACGCAAACATTCTTAACATTTAAATTAATATACAAAATAACCACACCTTTAACGACCCACCTGTTCATTCTCGTCACACGTTGGTTTGCATGAGCCATTCCTATTTTAACTGTTGAGCTACCTCAGTAGACAAATTGAGTAGCCTTTATTTTCTTCGCCTAATGTTTACTCTGATTTGTGTAGGCAGAATACAGTTACAATCGTTCTATATTTCAATGCTATTGCATATAATTCGTGATCCGGTTTGTTGTTGTGCATCATGTGGCGTTGCCTTAAAAATATTGTCCTAATTTAATTCTTGTTTGAATGCGGAGTTCGTCAAGTGCCAACGACCCGACATTTTAAGATTTCTTATCATGATGCAGCTCGTCAATCCAACATTTGATAGGGACTTAACAATGATGGAGTAACTAGCCTATAATCCCGTCATCAGGTTTGGGACAGGTTTATTACTCTTCCCCTTTCTTTCCCTTGCTTGTTTTGTTATACTCTTGGCTAACCAGTGAGAAGAAGGGTGGGGCTTCTGGTGTGACCTCGTTACGTACTGACTGTAAATAACGAGACGTGACGCACTAGAGAACAAATAATGCAGATGACTAATTTTATCAGTGAATTTCATTTGGGCTTTATTATAGATTTTATTTTCGCATTGCTGGAGACACAGATTACACACATTGGGATTGTAAGTCGTAATGGTATTACTTTGTTTTGGTTTTACATTCTATAACGAAATGAAGAGTTTTGCCGGAAGTGGTTAGTGCACACGGACATGAAACTTCATTTCCCTTTCCCTCGCCACCCGTTGCCCTTCCTTTTTTTGCTAGAAAGTGAAAGCCATCTAGTGGCCCTTGTGCGAACCGATGTCTGTATTTTAGGAGAAAAAGAGACCGACTGTCAAAAAAATGGCTTCGTGTAACGAAAGTCCCTGCTCTCACTCTACAGAACTTCCTGAAAGTAAGTTGAATTGAATTTTGTTTTCATTGATAAACTTTCCCTTACGATCAATTAAAGGAAAGTTTTGTTTGCGGCCGTTTGGAACCAATGTGAGTACTTTGAGCTCGAAATTCCATGTTTAAGACTAACGGAAGGGAGGGTTCGTACGTA
Organism: Daphnia sinensis; assembly: GCA_013167095.2. Taxonomy (NCBI): domain Eukaryota; kingdom Metazoa; phylum Arthropoda; class Branchiopoda; order Diplostraca; family Daphniidae; genus Daphnia; species Daphnia sinensis. The sequence continues at coordinate 822,543 of CM023188.1, read as the reverse complement.
TTTGAGACCCACCCACACTTTTTTGTTAGTACTAATTTACTCTCACCTCGTTTTTTGGGTAAATTGACACCTATTCAGGCGAATCGTAATTTATATACGACAACCGTTTTTGTCATCATGGAATCAGATGTCCATGGTATCCTTGTGCATCCTTGTTTCAGTCCATTCAAACCTATCCGTTACCAGGCCCCAAAAACTCTTGCCTATTCCCACTTTCCATCCAAAGAGATTTGCATCTCTGTTTGCTCAACCTGATCACGTGAAGGCAGTATGCCTGCTACATGGGTGTGACCGCTATCCTCTCACCATTTGTCATCTGGATGTAACCGGGATGGCACATCATCCCAAATATTTATATCTATGGCAACTGATGTGCTGTTTTGGTACTCTTTCTCACTCCCCCTTGTGTATACTTGTTCAGCTGAAAAGCTGTGTTAACAGAGCAGACACAGTCAATAGGTTCTGTTGACCAGATGTGGGTCAATTCCTTCTGCAAAACACAACTGACTCATTTGCGTCTTGTGTGCGTGGTCTCTTTTTGCGAAAATTTTTTTAGGTCGCGACCCACAGTCTATCTTCTCAATCTGTGTGTGAGTGAGTCCGTATTAGTGTCTCGTCATTTTAGCGAAAGCTCTTGATTAACTGCCGTAATCACTTTTTAAAAAGTGTTTTGCTGGAGATATCGGTGAGTCACCAAATGGCTGCTGCAGGATTTTTTATCCGTCATGTCTTGCATCGAAGAAGATTCCGCGCTTATCTTTCTTTCCCTTTCTTGTTTTTTTGTGTGTCAGTGTAAAGACCATCCATCAGCAGGTTCTTTTTTGGCACAGCCAGGGATCGTAGTATAGAAGAAGGACAGTCACCGTTAGTTTAGCCATGACGTCATTCAGCCATATGATGGCCGTTGCTATAGAGTCTCTATATCGAAAATGGGCGAAATGTTGGTGTTAGAATCTCGCCCTCTCATTGGTACCTGTTAGCACATTTCCACTTGAATCCTGGCGGCTGTCCAAGAAAACTCGATTAGATTTCAATGGTGGGGATGCAGATGGAAAGGCAGTTTTATTTCAGGTTGTTGTGGTCAAACTAAGGCATGTGCATAGCGTGCGGTTGAAATTCACAAGACGACGAGAGAATGAAATAAAGGGGAGCCAGAAAAAAAAAATTATCAAAGTGTACGGGTTTCATTGCCACCGCCTCCATTGCCAAAGGGCTGCCTGTGCGGCTGGGAAAACGTCAGAACAGCTTGGGGAGCTCCGACCAAGTGCTGTTGCTCCGTGTGTTTTTTTTCTCTCTTTGGATCCGCCAGTTGGTTCGGCGATTTCATTCCAAGTGGACGTGCTTTTTTTACCCTCCTCTCGGACACGACTTGACGCCACCATCCACGCGTCATCGTTTTTTTTTGTTTTTGTTTTTGTTTTTTTACTGGTACACACAAAAAAAATCCTGATTACTAATAGGATTTGTTGCGTGGGGAGGTTGGTTTAAAACGCACTTTGATGGGTTGTTGTTTGTGTTGAAGAAAAAAGGGTGCTTGAAAGGGGGGGATCCGCCCATCTCGAGTGTCTCCGTACCGAGTTTAGTTCTCGCCGTAACAACATACACGGTAGGGTTGAAGAAACCTGAACTGGATAGGATTACGCATTCTGAACGTCAGTTCGTGCTGGCCTTTTTTTTTTTTAATCGAGTAACTATCACCTTCCTTTTGTTCCACCCCAATCGAACTTTAAAGGGGTGACGTAATTTTAGAAAAAAATGAGCGTCGGGGTAGGAATGGGAATAGGACGGGGTCATGTGACACTAGGTCACAATGTTAACCTAATCAGTAGTAAGACAACCAGTTCTGCTAGCGATCGAAACGATGGGTTGGATGGCATCATTGAACACGACCAAATCAGTCCCACCTGGTCGGTGCAGTGCTGGGACACGTTGGGCGATCAAGTCGATCACTTGATCCTGTTGCCCGAGCGCGCGTTAACGATGGATTCGGGTTGGTTGCAAGCGGATTTGGCCGAGATTCTGGCTCACTCGGTCATAGGTCACGGCAGGGGAGACAGTAGAGACTATTCCCTGACCCCGTTCTTGTCCCACCCACACGAGCGCTCCTCATTGTCTCATGACGCCTCCGATAGTTGGCTAGCGCACAGCAGGAGACGCTCTTTAGACTGGAGCTCGGTCAATCCTTCAAGCCAACCGCAATCTCCTTTTGTTGCTATAGCCACATCACCCGACCGTAAGTTTCTTTTGAAAAAACACTTTTTTTTTCTTTTTATTTCGAAAAGTGCAGTATATGTGAAAAGTGTATCGTATATAACAAAAAGAGACCCGGGATATCTGACATATTTTCCACGGGAGTCGTAACGGAATTTCTTTACCTCGGCCTTTTTTTATTATTGTGACGGTAAAAGAAGGGCCATGTCCTAGACTCTGGTTGCTTTGATCATTCTTAACACCAACAACAACGCAATGTTCACAAGGCGGAGGGAGGTAAAGGTTAAAGGATACTTAGTTATCCACTAACTCACAAAGGAAAAAGCTTAACGCTGAGGATCGATAGTGACAAGCGACTCTGGAATGTCTATATCCCTAGATTTTTTATTTTAAACCCCAAAATAAAATTCGAGCTCTTTCGACCTCCCCTCCATTTTTCTTCTCCCTCACGAGAACCCGTAAGAATGTTAAGCGAAAAAGCTATAAAAGTTTAGAACGATGTTTTTCTTATCAAATAAAGAAGCCAATTAAACTTTGGAATTTACCATCGCTATCCCTCCCCGCTCTATCCTTTAGATTAACTAAGGAGTTTCCGATCTCTTTCCTTTCATAATATTTTTTCCTATTTGAAAAGGAAAACTGTTTGACATATTTAACGAGCGGAAACGAACAATTTCTTTTTCGCTTTGAATTTTTTCTTATTAATTTCTTTTTCCGATATGAAATGCGTGTGGATGGAATAAAAAATAGAAACGAGTTCGCGTGTCCTTCGACTTTGCCTGTCGGGCTCTTACCTGTGATATCGTTCAGTTTCGTAACTCTTTTTCAACTTTTGCAACAAAAGTTCATTCCTCCAAGTTTTTTTTATTTTGAAATCCGGGCGATTGGGGATTTAAAGTTTACAACGCTTCATTGCGGTCCGTTCCCAATGAAAAGGGAAAGGTAACAGTGCGTTGAATAGCCGATGATTGGCTCTCGTTTTTTTTTTCTTTCTTTCCCGCTGGTTTCGTGTGTGTGGCTAAGTGTCGAAGAGACAACAGAGAAAGAGAGGTGTGTGTGTGCGACCATCCGAGCGTGTACTTATACTGTCCAGTCATTGCTCCCTGGGCTCTGTGGGCTCCGCGCGTGTGTTTTGGTCGTCTGTACGACTTTGGGGGCCTCGTCTTCATTCGAAATTGATGGTCAATTGCATGTGAACTGAAAGGATAGGCTCTTCAATGTGCGTCGTGAGCAATGATCCTCTTTCATCCGAGACGGGGCTCGTCGGGACCCCATTCGCCACACAACTGACGATTATTTCAATCAGCTACGATTAGGAGGAAACTCGTGTTGGAATGGGGTTCTTTTTTTGTCTGATTTCACGCTCCAAGTCTAAATTGAAAACGCGGGCCGTTATCTCCCCGTGGATAGTGTGTCCGTGTGTAGAAATAGCTAAAGGCCTTTTTTTCAATATCCCATCACAATTTGTTTAATTTCTTAAAAAAGAATTGTTACAAAAAGGAAAAAGGCAATTGAAAGAAATTTTAAGGGGAAGGGGACCGTCTGTTGCGTTGTTCGTGACGTATGCTGTTGACCAACGAATTGTCATTAAGAGAAAGGGAAATGTACATACAAATGTTCTTTTTTTTCTTTGAAAACAAAAACAAAATGAAAAGAGAATTGGTAACAACAACAACAACAACAATCTACGCGGTGCAAACTAATTGGTGTGTGAGCGCACCGGGAGTGTATTGTGTTTGAACGATGGCGTTTCTCGTGCAGTAATGCGTGTGTACGGATGTGTAAGCCGCACTCACGGGGGCGGTGGCGGCTTCCTCACATCACACTGGCCATTGCGGAAGTGGCTTCTTTTTTTTTCTTTTCTCTGTGTGTAGCAGAGGACTTAAAGGTTGTGGGCTGGGCTGCAACTCGTCGGCCCGTGACATCCAATTGATGGCCATGTACCGTGCACGCCTATTTCCTTTCTCTTTGCTGTCCGAGACGGACATTCATCTAAGATGAGCGCACATCGTTTTTTTTTTTCTGTCTTCTCATGTTCGTCCTTGTTGGTCACGCAAGAATTAGTTTACCTCCTCTTTCGCACTCCCGTTTCATCTTCTCGACTGTGATCTTTTTTTTTTGGAAATCACGCGGGACTGGGTTCTTCTTCATCAAACAAATGTCGCTTTCGTGAAAAATGACAGTAGTTGGAAAGATGAATTTCGTGATCTTTTTCATATCGGCTCTTGTCAAGTCAACGAAGTCAAACACGTGTTGAAATTGACCTGCTTGTTTCTCCTTCATGGCTTATTATATGTCAATCCGTTAGATGTGTCATCATCCGGTTCTGCCCATCGTGACTGGCCGTTTTCACGAAGCTCAAAACCAAAAATAGGGAGTGCATGCGAGTTTGATAGTGTCGCTTTAGCTTCTCGGAGGGCGTCCAGCACGACATACTTTTACGACATGTCGCGTTACGACCGGAAGAATAGTATATCTTGTCACCGTTGCGTCATGATTTTCTTTTTCTTTTTTCAGAACCGAAAAAGGCAGGAACAGGTGTATTTGTTTTTGTTGCTTAGGGTGGTGGATTGTGGATAGAATGTTTGATTAAAAAATTCAAAAAAGAAAGAAATTCCAGTTTGAGAATGAAATTCAGTAACCGGTCCGATCCCGTCTGGTCCGGCCTTATTTTCTTGTTAAAAAAAAAAAAAAAAAAAGAGTTTTGAGTTGAGTGTACAGTTATGTATTTTTCCTTCATTTCTTTTTATCGTTCATAGCGTGAACAACGAGAAGGGTGGGTAGTTGTTTTCTCCTCCCCTTCGTCCCTCTTCTTATTTTGCGGTGACGTATTGGTCACGAGGGCTTTTTGCTCTGTTGAACACGTGGCCGGGTGTCCACTCAATCGGAATGTAGTCCTACCTCCCTCTCCTTCCATTGTGTGTGTATCTATCTCTTCGTGTATATCTCTATGTTTTGTGTATGTGGAAGGCGCTGAGAGAAACGGATCCAGATCGCTGATTCTGGATGTGTGTGTGTGTGACTCCCTTTTTTTTTTTGTTATCTTCTCTTTCGACTTACTTTTCTCCCAGTTCGTCGAACTTCATGTTTCTTTCTCTTTTTCCATCTCTCTCCCCATTATGTATACCAGCAGGGCAGGAAAGCTGTTCTGCAACAGCCGCCGCAGCAGCAGCAGCGTCGGCTGTCCAGCGGGAGGAGCGCTCCAAAGTGTTGAGAGAGCGACAGAACGAGGAGCGCCAGCGCAAGTTGGAGGAGCTGAAACAACAAGTAAACAATATAAACTCTTCTTTCGAAAATTTTTTAAGTTTATCTTGTGCCAATTCTACCGCCCATCTTGAATACGGATTTCTGTGTGTGTGCGTGTGTGTGTGTCATTCATTTGAATATTTTGGAACAAAACAATAGGCGTTGGCAACGCAAAAGTTTCGTGAACAACAAGAAGAAGAACGCCGCCGCCGAATGGAAGAGCAGCGCCTACGCGACCTGGAGCGCCGCACCCAGGTCGAGGAGCGCAAAAAGGCCATCCTGGAAGCGGAACGCGAACGACGGGAGGCCATGCTACGGCGCAGCGAAGATCGTGGCATCCGGCAGGAGACGAAACGCCGCAACGAACGCGGATCCATTGCCTTCGCCTTTGGCAGCTCGACGCCGAGGATGCTGGAGCCGGTAGACAGCTGCTCAAGTTATTGGGGCTCTAGAAGGTCAGATGATAACCAAACAAATTGACTATATACTTTGCATGATTTTCCAATCTCATGTTTTTAAATTTCGGGATTTTCTTTTTATTTATTTTTCGTGCAATTTGGAACAAATCAAAAAATGACACAGGGCCACGTCAACCACCAATGTCATGTCTGCCTCCAGTCATGGACGCGTGATGTTGAATGAGACAACCGCGCCCAACGGCGGTGGCAACAACAACAAACTCCGGGCCTCTTCAGTCTTCGGACTCGATCAGAATCAAGGTAAATATTTTTGGTTTCCTCTTTCTCATTTCGTATAAGGAGTTATTGTTATTATTTTGAATTGGTTTTTGCTGGGCTTTTCGTCAATTTTATTTAAATCTGCACTCCCACATTTTGTTTCGGTTGAGGCTTTGTACATATCATCCATTAGTGTGACTCAGTGCCTATTTTTTCCTCCTCCCATTTTGACGACGGTTTCAACATCGCCCATTTTCTTTTTTTTTCTGATAAAAACAAACACTTGAATCATGCGCGTTGATGATGACGACATGTCCGCCAACGGGGAATTACAAAAAAAATAATAATATAAAAAGATGACGAAAGCGACCGCGGGCAACGTCGAATGAGTCAAGAAGTTGAATGGGCAAATAGCCGTCGAGCGTCAGAAGCGATGACGTCGTCAGTGAGGGGCACTAGCGTTGGCGACACGATTTCGGCTTTTGGCCAGCAATGCCAGCCGGCCGAGGTCCACCACCCGTCGGTCCACCGCCACAGCAATAGGTGGTCGGCTGGTCGACCTCATACGAGCTCACTCTTTGGTGCTGGATGTTTCTTTTTAGGTGAGGCTTCAGCTTCATTTATTTATGCGCTGGTGCACGACCCGTTGACATGAGTGATCGTTTCCCGACTCGGATTAAACAAATTTAAAGGATTAATCGGAATGCCTTATTTTCAAAGAAGATTCGCTCTAATGCATCCCTGCATGGCCATTGGCAATCGAGCACTTTAAAGAACACTGCGAACTGCTTCCAAAATAATTATGCGCTCTTTATCGTTTTTCCTTGTGTTGTCTCATTATCAAAATGTTTGTCTTGGTCTGTTATGTTTTTAGGATTTGTCTTTTATCGTTCGTTTGTCACACACGACTCACGGTCTGGTGCATCCCTTTTCTGTTTAGCTTTTGTTTTGACAGGGGCGAATGTTGTTGGCTCACGCCCAATCGCAATTAACCAATGGAAATGAGTCGTTTAGTTTTTCGTCGATGCATGTTTTTTTATGTTTCGTCTTTTTTAATTGGTTTATTTGTTGTCTAATTTTGTTTGTAAACGTGGCCAATGTTTTTTGTTGGTGATTATCAGGCGATGATTTGATGACGCAATCGACTTCAGCCGTTCAAGGTGGGCGGAGGAAGAGGACCGACTTAATCCCAACGATCCCGATCCACCGAGGGGATGGTGACAGATCGCCGCGTTCGCCGCTGTACGGCTCGTCGTCGGGCGCCTCGTCCAGCCGGGGATCCGTCAATCGCTCAACAGGTATGTCGGTCTCGTTGTCGCGACTGGACCAGCTGTCGCAGCCGCGTCGTCGACTTTCGCAAAACCAATTGCCCTCGCCCTCCACCGCTCCCCTCCAGCCCTTGCACGAAACAGAAACCCCAGCTACTACACAATCAGTCTCTTCTAACAAATCGGCCACCACTACCCGGTCGTCTCGACCCGCAACCCGAACGCACCCGTCAACGTCGACGTCTTCGGCAGGAACGATTGCAGCACGCGGCAATCGCAGCATGTCTAAAAGCATGTCCCATTTGGCTCCTGGCCGTCCTTCTCCTTCCAAAGAAAGCGCTTCGTCCGCAACCGACAGATCGACTACGCCTCAGACACCTCGTAACGTTGCGACATCGACGACGACACGAGCTGAACGATTGCGCCAAAAAGCGCGCCAGCACGCACCGTCGCAACGCCCTCATCATGGTATGGGTTAGAAATGTGTTGTGTCGAGAAAAAAAAAACACGGCAAACACGAGACAAAAACATTGACGATCGCAAGTGGGGGGGCCTATTGCTTTTGGGTGCAAGTTTTCTCTTCGCTTTCTGCTCAAAAAAACTTACAACACCTGCGCTATTTTCCTTCACTCGAATTGTCTTTTTGAAAAACATTCGAGAAATTGTGTCTTGGTCGCACACAACCGTCACGTCCGCTGGCTTTTTCGTGTTTTTTTAACCACAAAATTGGATATCGGCCTTGTACGGCATTGAGAGCGTCGGCGTCGGTAACCCGGAAAGGAATAGAAGTGGAATAATTGAGGCGTTTCTCTTTTTTTTTAAGAGGAAAATTTTGGGTTAAAAGTATTTTTTTCGTTGTCAGATAATTAAGTAAAAATTGTAATAACAATCATTTTTGTGGGGGATCGAAGAAGGGATCATTTTTTTAGAGTCATCTTTTGACTCTTATCTTGATAGCAAAAAGAAACCGGTATTTAAACGGAATGCTTTTCCCGTACAACGAAATTAGGGCGCGACAGCAGTTATGACAGTAGTTGGCACACAAAAGCCAAACAGCAGCACATTGGGGGAAGTTATCCGCGATTTTGCGGACTGAATAGCATCACGACAGTCTCTCGAAAAACATTTACAAAAAATAAAGAGGGAGGGGAATGTCTTGTCTGGGATAACATCTGGCACGTCTTCGGAAAATAACAGAGAGCCAATCCGATTTGCTTATGGAAGATGATGGCGTGACGTCGGATAGAAACAAGGAACAAGACGACGATCTTCCACGCGATGAAAGAAACCGCAACACGGAGTGAAACGGGGACTTTTTTTTTCTTAAATTTAGATATTTTGTTTTTCTTTAAAACTCGGTGGTGGAAATTGTAATTTAGAAAAGCTTTCATCTCGTTTCAACCTCATTCACCGTGAAGTCTTTAACCGCTCACGCTGTTGCTTATGTACATCCGTCCTCTCCGTCTCTCTGCCCGTCCACAATCGGAAACTGCTTCAATTTTCCGTCTTATGCCTTCAACAGGAACTGTCGACCTCCTTTTTTTTTCTTGGCTTTTTTCTGTTTTGTCTTTATCTTTTATGACCACACGAAAGAACTTTTGATTGCCGACTCTCATTTCCTTTTTGAATTTTTTTTTTTATATCTATTTGGAATTTTCTGCATTTTCTTTTTACGATCGGAAACGGGAAAAAAAGGTCTACGGAGTGGAGATATTACACCATCGTCACCGACGAGGCCGTTGAGTGCCTTGAGTCAAGTCAGCAGCGTCAGCACGACCGTGGCCAGCAGTACCGCCAGCGTCAGTGGACACGTCCGAGCACGGACCGCTCCGGCCGGAGGCAGAAAGTAAATGAGTTTTTTTTTTTCCTGGCCTCTTTCTCTCCCGAATTCTTTTTATTTCGTAATCAAAAGGAAAGAAAAAAGGGGCGGTCGTGATCATTGAACCTTTTCACATGATAGACGTGTATCTAATAATAAAAAAATACTAATAATAATAATATTCAATTTAGACCGCGTCCAGTGAGCATAGCCGGAACGGGCATGTCGCTAAGCGAAGCAGCTCGAGCTTCTCGTGCGTCGCGTGAAAACATCAACAGCCGCGAGCGTAGCAAAGAAACGAAAGAGAAGGAGAACGAGCGAACTCGACAGACGCAACCGACACCGACACATGCGACGCCACGTCCGGCCAGAGCGCGAAGCGCCGACATGCGTAAAGACAACAATAACGCGACGCATCAACAGCAAAACAAGAGTCCCGAAGGTGGTGCTCAACAGCAGCCGAGCAACGCCAAACGGCCCAGCCGAGAGGCCAGGAGTGCGTCGGCCAAAGATGCTAAAACACCTGTCAAGGAGTCCGCTAAAAGCGCCAAAGGAGCCAAGACGGACGATGCGGCCAACAACAAGTCTAACAAACAATCGGCTGCATCGAAGAAGGCCGATGACGAGGCGGCCAAACCGGAACTGTTGCAGGTGCCACAGGTGCAAGTCATGGTTCCAGCAGCCGATGTTGAACAAGAGTCGAAAGAGGCCGACGTCAAAGTGGATGAAAGTGATCGTTCCACGGCTGTCGACGTCTTACCAGTAGTCGCCGTCGAACCGGACTTGGTTACAATGACGGAGTCCGCGTCCGGCGATTCACAGGAAATCGAAATTCCGGAAATAAGCAACGATGTTGTCCCGTCGGATGTGTCGCATAATGAAGGGCAGGTATCGGCCGATTCTATTCCGTCCGGGGCGACTACACCATCGGAGACGGGCTCCATTTCGAGCGATTCGATTCCGTCGTCTCTGCAATCTTTACAATCGCGTAAGATCATTTCGTCGGAAGAAGAAGCCAAAGCGGCCCTGGCCGAAAAGCGGCGTCTGGCCCGCGAACAGATGGAACGCGAAGCCGAACGCGAACGCCTTAGAGCTGAAGAGGAGCGTCTCAAGGAAGAAGAGCGGCAGAGACAGGAAGAACTGGAGCAAAAACTAGCCGAAGAGGAAATGAACCGGATGGCGCTGGAAGCCCGTCAAGCGGAAGAAGAACGCCTTCAAAAGTATCATTTTTCATCTCGTGATTTCATTCCGTCTTGATTTTAAACTTGTGATTATCTCTATCCCTATTCAGAGCTATCGAGGAAACCCAGCGCCGCGAGGAAGAAGAGCGCATCCGCCGGGAGGAGGAAGCCCGCCAGCGTATCGAAAAGGAACAACAGGAGCGCAAAGCTCGCGAGGAAGCGGAAAAGCTGCGCAAGGAGAACGAGGAGCGTTTGCGTCGCGAGGAGGAAGAGCGACAAGAGCGGCGGAAGCGGGTGGAAGCCATCATGGCGCGGACGCGGGGCAAGAGCAGCGGTCCAGGATCGAGCAACAACAAAAGCGGCAATGAGCTCAATAACACGGTGAGCGGTGGCCAGTCAACTAGCGACGTGACCAACGTCGGGGTCATCAACAACAGTTCCAGCCAACCCGATCTGCTGGGCGATATTGTAAATAAAACAAGCAACGGCTCAAACGGCGACGACAGCAACAGACAGTCGTCCTTGTCGGCGGACGACGACTCGCTGATGGACGATGACACGACAAAGAAGAACAATGGCTTCCATCATCATCACAAGAACCAGCATATCGACGAGACGGATTTCTCCTCCCTAGCCACCACCACCACCACCACCAGTGATTTACCCGACATCTCGAACGTCACCGCCAACGCAGACAGCGTCAACTCGAATGCCAGTACCAACAACATAACCGCCGAAGTCGAGCACGTCGAATTTTTAGCTTGAAAAGTTGACTTTCGACTATGTATTTTTCCCTCCCCTTTTTTTTTCTTTTTTAATTTTAAAAAACGTCGTTTATCCATTTTTCTTAATATCTTGGTAGACAAAGAATGAAAGAGAGGGGGGCTCGAACGCTTCAGACGGATCAATCACGGCCATTGTTTTCCTTCATTTTTTCTTTTAAAAAACAAAAAAAAAGAATTTATTTAAACGGAAGAAAAATCAAATGTAGATGAAACGCTCTTCCTCGCTCTGAAATAAGTCTCTCTTTTGTTTTTTTTTGTTTTTCAATTGGTAAACAAATTTCTTTTTTTTCTTTTTTTTTTATTGTATTCCAACACTTTTGGTCGCGGGCTTTACTAGCAAAATGAGAACATCTTTTTTCGTGGGGAAAATTTGTGTGCTGAAAAAGAGTTGCAGCTGATTAACTATTTTCTTCTTTTCCCCCCCAATGCAATCGCGGTCGATGAGTTTTTAACTATTTTCATAAACATCTGCATGTCTATGTTCCGACGAAACTTTTCCTTACCCTCCTATCAACTGCCTCCCTTCTAGGATGTTTAAAGACATTCTTGATTCGATTCTTATTATACTTTCGAAATGTATTTTTCGTCCCTTTAGGTTTCCAACCCCCCGCTTTGTCCATGTTTCTCCTTGTCCTTCATAGAAGAACCTATACCTTTCAATGTGTAACAATGAAGGTGTGCCCGTCTTACCCTACTCCATCCCCTTTCTTCGTGCGTGTTTCGAGTGCGTATTTTTTTTGTTTCACCAGGATTGGAGAGTTTGGAAGTTGTGATGAGGGGAGAAGTGTCTTTAGAACTTTAAAAAGATAAAATAAAACAGGAAACGAGTTCCAAGAATGAATTAATGTGTACAACCTCTTCAAACTCGTTTTTCTCCGGCGTGTTGGAGTAAAAAAAAAATGAATAAACTCTTGTAATCTCAACGTTTTGTGCTGATTTTTAACTCCCTGTCCAGCTAAAACCAATTCGTTAGTAGTTAATCGAAATATGTTAATAAAAGAAAAATAATGGCTTATATCAAATGTCAAGTCGTTGTTGTACTTAAGGTACAATAAAAAATAAAATTCCGGCTGATAAAAAATAATATGCGGAAATAAGAGGATATTATGTTTTAGAATTCCGCAGAGATGTGATAGTGACATTATGTAGCTATAAAACCATAAAATGAACATAATGGTAGGGGGCGTGCTGCAAAAAAAAGGCAAAACACTGCATAGTAACAGTAAACTAAAAAATTATTATCTGACCAGAAACTAGTAAAAGTAGTTGGTCTTTCCCTCTTCCTCTTCGCATTTTTTTTTCGACCAACTTCGCTGGAAAAACAATTCTCAGGGGCTCATTAGGCAACGCTGTTGGCAACACATGGCTCTTGTAAGAGTTAAAAGTTAACCGGTTAAGTTTGTAAGCCACTGACTGAAATGGCCGACAATGCTCAAAAAGTAAGAATAATAATTGGCATAACGTGGCTTTGCAATGTTTGTGTTTACCGTAAAATTTATTTTTTCATGAAGAAACTATTTCAAATTTCGTGTTCTAACTAGAGTTCTTGGCCACGATGGCACTCACGAATAAAGTTAGATGATTCAAACGTTGATGTTCCTATATGAAATTGTTTGAATCATGAATCTTAGAATCATCACTGACGATTCTTTGTTTTATTTCCAGGTGTTGCAGTACAAGGAAACAGTAAAGAAACAGGTTGGCACCAACTTTGTGTTTAAACCTCATAATTTTTCTCTGGCCTAAACCCAAATGTTTGTATTCGTCTGTGCATCTCACATGGGATTGCTCTGTGTGAAATCTTTTATGTTAAATATTGCCACAAGGTTTGTGCTCCTTTAGTATTTTTTTATCGGCAGGCAGAGGACCTCATCAACAATGGATTCCCCAGAAAGATAGTGGAGCTCAATGATCTCCTTGCCACACCACTTTTTAGCACGAAGAATTTAGAAGAAGTTCATCAAGATCTTAAAGTTCCAATTCCTTCACCCATCATTTCCAACAAGTACTTATTTCATTTGATGTTGGACGAATTGAATTCCAACACAGTTTTCTTTGTTTAGTCATGACAGCTGTGAAACGGAAACCAAGAAAAGGAAACTGGATGAAGTTACCGCTGGAACACCTGTGCTGGTGCTACCTACTGGAATTGTCCCCTGTAATTCTCACATAAGACAGATGATAAAAATCGTCAAACCCTACATATGGCATCTAGTGGAAGATGCAAACCTGGTAACTTATCCTTCCTTACTTGCTTGCTTCCTTTTTTTCAGAAAACATTAAAACCTCATCTGTTCATACCTTTGTTCCATTAGTTGAAAATGTGGATCTCATTCTTGATCCCAAAAATTGAGGATGGAAACAATTTTGGGGTGTCTATCCAGGAAGATATGCTAGCTGAAATAAGAACAGTCGAGTCTGAGGCCGCTGCCTTTTTTGATCAGATTTCTCGGTACTTTATCACAAGAGGCAAAATTGTCACGAAGGTAACCCCTTATTTCATTGGTTATGAAAAAACATCTTGATTAACGTATCTATCCATACAACCAGGTAACGAAATATCCTCATGTTGAAGATTTCCGAGTAACTGTCGAAGAGCTTGATGAAAAGGAGTATGTTAGTTTGAAATTGGTCATGTGCGAAATTCGAAATCATTATTCAACACTACATGACATCATAATGAAGAATCTGGAAAAAATTAAGAAGCCACGTACATCCAACGTGGACAACTTATATTAATTCATTTGATGAACATTCGATTGAGCACATTCACCGGGACTTTCCATCCGATTTCCTGTCTACTGGTGAAGGAATCATGATTGATAAATTAAAAAGTCAATGGAAATTAATGTTTTGGGCTATTGTATTTCCGACACCGATCACGATTTGCGTTTGCCTATATGCTAATGACTAACAAATTGCGTTTTGAAGTTTTTTATTTCATAGTACGAGAGTTGTGAGATTCTAGGGTAACAGATCAACAGAACTAAGGTGAAGTAAGAAGCAGACGAGAAAAAGGATTCGCTCAACACTTCAGGAGGGATACATGTTGCAGGTAAATACGTGCATGTCAAACTTGGCGATTTTGGAGCTTTATAGAGTTTATTGTTTGATTCCTTTCGAAGTTTTAGTTCCTAACCAAGAATTTACATTGAGGTCTCGTGACGACTCTTTCCACTGCGATTTCCGTCTCGTTTTCTAGCATTTCGATCCGGCCCCAATCTTTTTGGAAGAAACGCCAAGTGTTAGCAAAAAGTACAAATGACTTCGCTGTTTAACTACTCACCCGCGTGAATGAGTCGAGTGACGAGGTCTAGGTGCGTCGACTTCGTGGCTAGGTCCTGCTGTAATAGCTAAAGGTGCTCCTGCGTAGCTGGACGAATTGGACTGACGATGTGGACGTGACATCTCTACACGAGAAGGACCATGCATTCCTTGGTGGATACGAGCTCTTCGGTTCCACTCTTCGTCAAATTGATGTGCTTCTTCTGTACAGCGAAATTAATTAGTAAGTAATTACGTCACGAATATGTTACAAAACAACCTTCTTCAATATTGATAAAATCCTCTCTTTCTTCCGTGTCGCCAGTAAAATAGTTTTGTTCTTTTTCGACGACATGCCCGCGTTCTCCAAGGTGCCGGCCTACAGCCATTTTACGAACTCCGCTGCGTGAATCGCTAACACTGCGCTGAACTTCTCTTACACCTCCGGGAGCTGTGCGAGTTGTCGTAGAAGCTTGATACACCTACAAGCGGAAATACGCCATTTGCTGTCAAATTGGAATGTGAAGTGAAAAAGAACAGGCAAAGCTGATCTACCTGTGGCTGCCCATCTGGACCAGTTGTCATTGTCATGAGTGAACTACTGCTATACATCGGACTTGCCCCACCACCGAAACCAGACTGGCCCTAAGATTGATTTAGTGAGTAATTCAGTGTTTCACTATTTAAAAAATTGTTGTTTAACTTACAAAGCTTTGAAACATTTGCCCAATCGAGGGCATTCCAAATGGATCAACCATACCCATGGGAAAGCCAGGCATTCCTCCAAACGGAACCATGGAACCAACAGAGTGCCTTTGAGGAGGTGGCTGAATAGACATCATCTGGTGATGCATCGGCATCATGCTGGCAAAGGGATCTTGCATCATTGAGTTCATCATTGAATCCATCTGACGCATCAACTGAGAAGTACCCCTGTAAGTGCAACAAAACTTTTTATTATTTTCACCTTGAACGTAAACAAAATGTACTCGAACCAGGTACAGGCAATGTTTATATGTAAGCTGTTTGTTTTTGGTGGGCTTGCTGAACCAAGGCTGGTTCAAAACTGAACTTCTACAACGAGGAAATGATCGACCATGGGAAGGAAATGCGAAAGTCTGGGAATTATGAGGTAATAACAAAGGGAGTTTCATGTTTAGGGCGTAGGGAAATGTCAAATAACGGTATGAATGAGCGGGTGATTAGGCCTCAGGTTGTTGGTTTCCTATGTTTGGTTAGCCAAAGAATGGAAAGAAACTCACGCAAAAAACGGATCTTCGCCATAATCCCGAAGAAATGAGCCAAACATGATTCCAAAGTTGAATTTGGTTTGAGTTTCTCGAAAGTACTTCCACTGTGCTAGTGCTAACACTCAATAACCGTAAGCACTAAGCAGCGTTCAATGGATTTTCACTCAATTCTGCTTTCGCCTTGCGTCGTTGCCAGTAAAAAAAACATCGCCTAGAAATATCCAGATAGATAAATTGTATTCACAAGTCACAACTAGACCAAGCCATTTACATATTAAGTCAATAGAGCGTTTACATTTTTCTGTATTGACAATATTTGGCTTTTAGTATTTTCGATAAGGTGGTCTGTACATGGGAGGAGGGCGATACATCTGGGGTGGAGGATAACGCGGAAGAGGAGGTGGGTAAACTGGCCGCGGTTGATAGACAGGTGGGGGTTGATAGACGGGAGATGGTTGATAGGCAGGTGGTGGTTGGTAGACCGGTCGTTGTTGATAGGCTGGCGGTGGGTTGTAAACGGGTCGTTGTTGATAAACAGGCTGATTTTGCGCTATTGTAGCTGGATTTTGCTGCTGGGTTGGATGGGCTGCTTTCGGTTGATTATGTTGCGCTTTCGGGGCGAAATTAGTGGCTCCATGTGGAGCCAGAGACGCTGCCCCGGGTTGCGTAATGTCGATCGGTGGCTGATTTTGCTGAATTAACTTGGATTGATCTGATTGTTCTGCTAGTGGCAGTGAAGAGGAGCCAATAGTGCCTTCAGGCACAACACCAAGTTCAGCAAGTTCGGCCGGCGAGAAATCCTGAAGATCTTGTTGTGTCAACTTGATTTCCTTGGGTGGAGGTGGCTCGCGTGGGCAGCATGGAAATTCGCCAACTTCGCGACAAGGGGAAATCAAACCGAATTTCTCAATGTCCAGCTCATCACGACCGAAGATGTGGCGATCGTTTTGACACGAATCTTCAGCTTGGCAGGGACAGATCTCTTCGGGAGTCGAGCCATCTCTGCCCGCAACCGCAGCCAAGAAAAAAAGCAACAGACTGTTTTCCAACCACTTTCTCATTTCTTACTTTCAAAACAAATATTTGGATGAGAAATTCACTTCCTTGCTACTCAAAGAAGACTTCTTCGACTGATGAACAGGTAAAACGAAAATTCTCTTTTTATTAGACACATGTTCACTTAATCCAAACTACCTTGAAGAATTCAGGTAAAAGAAGTAGTCTCATGAGGTTATAATCTGTGTGCGGATTATGACTTGATGAACCGTAAAAACAAACACATCGATGCAAAGTTGACCCCTAAAAAAAGCTATTTGTTTTTATTCTTTTTAAATAACTGCAATGTTTTTGTTTCTTCCGGGTGTGGGGTTTCCCTATTACACAGGGATCACGAAGGACGCACGTAATCTGCGGATGGTGATAACTATTGGCATATCGAAACTTCATATCAACATTTAAGGTATGTACAGACAATATAACTGATAGCTTTGGGCTAAGGTAAGATTTCACGTAGCCACTTGCTCATACGCCATTTCGCCATGGGTGTGTTACGCTTATTTGTCGCACTGAGTTTAGCCATTGCCGCAGGCTCAGGTAATATAAGTTAAGTTAACTTTTCTGTTCAACTTGCATGACAG
Organism: Daphnia sinensis; assembly: GCA_013167095.2. Classification (NCBI taxonomy): domain Eukaryota; kingdom Metazoa; phylum Arthropoda; class Branchiopoda; order Diplostraca; family Daphniidae; genus Daphnia; species Daphnia sinensis. Next base: position 805,205 of record CM023188.1, on the reverse strand, counting down.
TTAGCCAAAACTTAGGAGCGGCTGTTAACGAAGGAAATCCTAAAGCCAGTGAGACAGTTTGCTACGGAGATTTAGGATGTTTCACTACTGCATCGCCTGTAAGAAAAATGTATTCCTCTTATCAATTAATTATTTTTAATGTTTTTGTTTCGTTGTTTTAGTGGACATCTGACATCCGACCCATGTAGGTTCTCTTCGTTAAGTCTCATTTTTTATTATTTTTTTATGTCTTTAATATTCTTTAGTTCAGCATTACCCGAAGATCCAGCAGTGATCAACACGCGATATTTGCTTAATACGAGGTTTGTTTAACCAAGTGTTTTTTACCCGCTAACTCTCATGCGTTTTGTGTGATTTCTCCATTGAAGGCAAAATCCAACGGATCCTATTACGCTTGTAAAAGATGACGCATTGGGGTTGTACAATTCCCCGTACAATTCGACGAAAAAAACGGTATTTTTGGTTCACGGTTGGACGAATGATGCCAACCATCCATGGATCAGGTCTTCCGTTGCGGAAATTCTAATTAACGTGAGGACTTCCTACAACATTGATATACTATACTTTCTAAAAGCACAACATAGTAACGCTTCTTTGATTTACAGGAAGACGTCAACATCATAAGCGTTGATTGGGCCCCCGGAGCGGGACTACCTTATCTTCGTGCCTTGACAAACACGCAAGTGGTTGGTGCTGAGATTAGCCTGTAAGTTGTCTAGCCATTGTATATCTACTACCCTTTATCTTTTTTTCCTTCTTCTCTTCCTATTTCTACTATTTTCAATTCTTGTAGCTTTATTCTCTTTCTCGCATCAAAAACTATTCTGGATTATGCGAACATTCATATTATTGGTCACGATCTGGGAGCTCACGCAGCCAGCTACACCGGTCACCGTCTTTACGGTATTGGGCGTATCACAGGTAACATGTTTGTTGTTCTTTTTCGCTCTGATTGGCGCACTTATCTGATTTTATAAAAACTGATGCAGGTTTGGACCCGTCAACGATCTATTTCGAGGGCGGCGACATAGCAACTCGTTTGGATCCTACTGACGCCCTGCTAGTGGATATTGTTCATACTGATTCGACGTATCCCTCATTTGGAAGAAATCATGTCGGTTTGGGTTTCCTGACTAATCTTGGTACTTTTTTCTTTGTTAAACATTTTACGCAATAATTCGTTAAACGTTTGGTAATTTTTTTAATGAAGGCCATGTCGACATTTATGTTAATAATGGACAAGCGCAACCTGGGTGCCAAGATACCATCGACAGCCTAGTAAACAAACCTGAAGATTTGGTTACCTTGACCGACCTTAATGGTAAAAGAAATTTCGTACGGGTACTAGGAATAGTTGTTTTTCATTTCTTAATCCGTTTAGGCGCCTCTTCGATCGATGAATACGTTTGTTCCCATATGAGAGCTGTTGATTACTTCGTTGAATCCATTAATTCTTTCTGTCCTTACTCGGCCTTCTCTTGCGCTTCTTGGGATAGCTATTTGAAGTACGCTACGCTTTGCATTTTTCTTCTTTATTTTTCTCTTTCTAAAGTATTGAAAACAAATCGACTAATGTTATTTTGGTTGTTTGTTCTGAAAGGGGAACTTGTTTTTCCACATGCCGCAACCCCAACTCCTGCACGTCTTTGGGCTACCACACAGGAAAGTATCCAGCAAGAGGCACATTCCATCTTGATACCCAATCAACAGGGCCGTATTGCAGTAAGTAGCAAACATAAATACATTTTTCAACGGACATGTAAACTCTTTTATGTCATAACAGATTTAGTGCTTCGAGTGGAAGTGGATGTCTCTCCAAATCAAATCGAAACTCACGGCTCAATCAAATACATCTTGATTGGTGACGTTGGCCAAACTAAAGAGGACGAACTCTACAAGTATAATTGAACTTTGAAACGTAAAATAATGTTATAATCATTAAAATCCTATATTTTGCTTGCAGCGGAATCATAGCGAATGGATTCATTCTTAGCGAGTACGTGACGGTTGCCGGAAGCAACGCTTACCGTATCGGGAATGTTGGATCTGTCCGTCTCCGCTACCAAAAAGACGCTTTTAAGGAAAATGAAATCGTCGTACAAAGGGTCGTTGTTCAGCAAGCCAATGTCACCATTGACGCAGTCGAGTAAGTTGCGTACAGTTAATTCTCAACATAAATTCAGCTATACTAAGTTTGCTTTTTCCCCTTTTAAGTAAAATTTTCCAGGGAGCAGTTTTACCCGACAATGAATACGTCACAGTGTACCCAGCTTAACTAATGATTTTATTTTAGAACCTGCCTTTTGATGAAGCATTTTAATGGTTACCATAATTAGACAGCATACACAAGAGAAAGAAACAAATCTTGGCTACGAATCGAAACACAGCAAATGCCACAGCTTTCTAAATATAGAGCTGTTGGGATTAGCTTACGAATTTCGTATTGTACCAGGCCAACTCCAAACAACTGGGTCCACTTACATTGTACTTATCCAAATAACTGTTTGTTGTATAGGGATTTTCGCGAGCAAAGAAGCGTGTAAAACCAGAAGCTTCCAATCGTTGCAGTAATTTGTATTTGCCAGGGATGCTCTCCGGGTGTTCCAGATGGATCTCCATTGCAAGTTGCTTAACATTTAGCAAGTCTCCGTCGTCAAGCCAACGGGAAAGGACAGGCCATTCTCCTCCTTCAATGTCCATCTTCAGATAATCGATGATGGTGTTTGTGTGATTGAGCATTTGACGAAGAGACGTAAGGCTCATGATCTTCCAGCCCCGCTCGTTCCGTTCGTCGTCTTTCTCTCCAATACCAATACGGTAGAATAGGACCTTTTTTGAATGATGATGCTTCCAGTACCTGTGCATCGGAAACAGTAGAAAATGGAACAATCCCTTTTGAGAAAGGTATGCAACAGAGATGTTACCAAACAGAAGGATCGAACACGTAGACGTCACATCCGTAAGATTCAATCTGCTCATCAAACGACCATTCACCGTTATTTCCGAAGGAATAAACAACACACTGATCCGGTATGGGAGCCACTCCTTGATCGAGGCAGACGGATTTCTGTCCGTCTAGGAAAGTCAACGTTGGTAAACGGTTGATCACACCACCAAACTCGTAGTAAGTTTTGCAGGCCAAGATGTCCCTCCTAGAGAAAAATGGCAGCATTTCTTTCCACGTCAAATTTCCATTTGGTGTTAAAGGCGGCAAATGTAAGGCAGAAAGGATTTGTTCCTGTTGGAGGAAGCCTAACAGGACGAGGCAAATGATTGAAACGAGAACACCTTGCCGCCAACGGTCTATCATCCTCCACTACTTGGTAACTAGAATTTTAATGTTTAACCAAATCTTTAACGGTTAGAGCAGATGGGCGTGGCATGTCGGTCGCTGACATATGTTTCTTTTTATTAGAATTATGCTATACAATGGGCGGAAGCTTGTAGTTAACCATCAAATCGGCTTCCTTCCGACCGTCTGCACGGATCGCTACAGGTAACTGACTCTTGGAAGAATAATTGACATTGAACCAGGCCAACTCGTAAGCATTTTTCATCCAGGGGTTCTGCCGTGAGAAGAAACGGACATATCCAGAGGCTTCGAGTCGCTGTGTAAGATTGCGGTAGTAGTGGAGGCGGGCGGAATGCAACAGATGGACTTCCATGCTAATCTGTTTGACAAGTCGGAGGCTGCGGCCATCCTGCAACATGTGTTCCAAGATGAGCCATTCGTCCCCTCCGGTATCAATTTTTAAGTAGTCGATTGGCTGGTAGCTGTGTAGCAAGTACTTGCGGATGGATGTTAACGTAGCCATCTTCCATCCTAAAAGGAACCGGAATACTTCAGAAAAGCTGCTGGAAAGCTAGAATGTGGTGATTGTCTTTACCGCGAGGATCCTTTTTGGTATTAATTGTTCCTAATCCAATGTTGAAATAGTTAATACGTTGCGAGTTATTTGGCATTTTAGGAAACTGAAGCGACGGGTCGAATGCATAAACATCGCAACCGTATTGAGCCATGGCTGATTCAAAAGACCAATCATCTGAGAGGCCAAACGAGTAGACAACGCACATCCCTGGTGGCGGAGCCAGACCCGGATCGAGACAGACGGACTTTTGGCCGTCAATTCCAGCTAAGGTAAAGTTTTCGGTTTCATTTCTGTCCCAGTAAACACGGCCACCAAATTCAAAATACAGATGGCATGAGCCATCGTTCCGCCAGAGAAAGTAATCGTGGCCGGCAGCAAAGTTGTTGCCAACAGATGTAAAGGTAGACCAGATGGATGGGCCTCGCCAGTCGATGGATGAGGAAGATAGTACGATAAAGACTATGTAAAATCCAGCAAATGCGATGAACAAGAGTCCAGTCGTTAATCTAGTAACATGTTGGCGTTCCTTCTTTGAGAAATGTTTAAATTATAGGAATGGTCACGTTCGCAATAATTGATTGAAACCTACCATTTACAGGATGGACCAGGAAATATACCGCTAAAGAGGAGAACTAGAAATGAAATACCATTTGTCTGTGAAAGTACAAACTGTCTTCACTTTTAAGGGATTGGCCCGCCTATTGCGTTGAATTTCCTGTTCCTATGTGAACCAAGCACTGACGACACAATACTTGATGTTACATAGCAAAGGGGAAATGTCCTTTGTTCAGGCTGTAGTCACAATTGAAGCAGCAGGAAGTCTTAATGCAGATTTCCCACGACCCGACTATTACAGGTAACTAAATTTTTTAAGTGAATGAAATGTTTAACTGATTAGTTTGAATAACTTTAGGTTCAATATCGGAATACTTTTGAATTCTATGCGTGATTGGGGCGTGGAATCCAAAACTGCTTAACCACGTTACAAGCCGAAAGCAGTCTGATTAATGTGACATGTTAATTACGGCCGTCTCTATGCGTGCGTGATCGAGGAGCTTTGCCAAATTGCCTTAAGCTTAAGGACACAAATCAAGACATCATGCCCTTTTTGCGCAGCAGCCGTCGTTTCGTTCTCCTCCGTCTACGAAAACTGTCGGACGAACAATGGCGAAAGAATTTGCAGAGAAAATGAAGTTCGTTGCACCGGCATTAAGGAAATTGGAAGGTTGAACCTCAGCAGTCCACGTAAATCTTACAAGAAGTTCAGCCCAACACTACGTTGGCTCTTGCGTGTTGAAATCGTACTGCACCACGGGATACAACACGATTCCAAAACGTGCTTCCAGAACTGTACCCGTTCCAGAATTGATCATGGCTTCATTGCAAGAGCAAATTGCGTTTGGCTAAAGGTAAATTTAAAGATAATGGTAGTAAACGGACTAGAAAAACTATTGACTTATGCTACAGAAGTGTATTAAATTAGGCAACGATACAATGTCGCTTAAGTTACAGGTATTAAATATTTTAATTTGCGTTCTTTCTTGTCGTTAAGGGCAAATCGGATTGTAGCACCATGACTGGCGACCAGCCGAATCGTATTATGTGCCGGCACATCGAGCAACTGCTGGTGGTGGTCTGCAGGTTGCAACCGAAGTGGAGGTGCTGATGGTAAATGCAGTTGATGTAACTGTCGACGTCGACGTCTGCTTTAAAAATGTCGGTAGAACGGCGTTCAAGATGTTGCTGAAGAAAACGCGATTTCCAACAACAGGCTGTGCATATGGGCCATAAGGAGCTATTAAGAAAGGACCGTTGACGTATGGGCTATCGTAGAAACCGGATTGAATTTCTTGTGGATAAAACGAGTAGCCGAATGGAGGCATCATCACGTATTGTGGATCAGCAGCGCGCGCCTCTCTGTTAGATACTTGTGTAGCCTCAACTCTTTAAGAATCGCAAGTAAAAAGTCAACTAAAATTTCGAAAACATCTCAAATACAAAACAGAATTTACCTTTGGACAGCAGATGGAAGAATGGAAAATTGCTCGTTGTCGGCTTCTTCCAAAACTTCAAGGATACCACGTCGTCGGCGACCAGAACAAGCAGGTAGACCACCCAGGAGACCAGCATTGGCAAGTCCACCGTTCGGACCAGAGGTACATGGCACCACAGAAGTAGACGTCGAAACAGTTGTAGTTGTTATGGTTGTTGTTATCAAAAACCTGGGAGCTACCACGTTAGGCCCATAATACGGCGCATAGTAGTTGCCTTCTGGCTCCTGTGGCGTGGCTGCACAGGCCGCAAAGATAGCTAGTAGAGATAGCGCTAAACGCATTCCAGACTTTTGCCAAAGCGAATTTCGCTTGGGTAAGTCTACGCTTTCAGAAGAAGCACTGCATCTTGCAACTCTGAATGTTCGTTTTTATAGGAAGCCGATGCGGCATCACTCGTGTTAACTACCTTGTCCTTGGCTTGACATTGTCAGTCGCAAGAACTACCCGATAAGCACATAGCTTTTCGGCATCTTCTAATCGTCTTTACCACAACTTCGCGCAGCCAAGCTGGACTGAATAATGGCCGCATGCTTTGAAAAGGTATAATAGAGGCAAAAGACATAAATCATAGAATTATTTTTCTTTTCTTTTTTCGTTTGTATTTTACAGGACAGCTGCACCTGCTAGTGCGCTTGAAAATTTTGCTACGAGGATTCAGGGACGGTAGTAACGATAGGGTACGGGAGTAACTACACTCGACCTTGGACGATCACGTGTAAACTGAATATATATGCCTCTTCAAAACATCTTATACCCAAGCGGAAGCGGACTACGTGATCTAATTATTGAATTTCAATAACTCACCCGCGTTATCTATGCATCTCTCGCATCAATGAAATGAAAAGTCGAAAACATCATCATTTTGAACTTGGCTCAAGGGCAGACGGACAGCTTTTACCCAAAAAGGAGGAACCACAAACGCAGGAAAATGAAAAGGTAAGTCCTTTTCTTGCACAAAATTTTTAAGGGAGATTACGTTCCAAACCACTTAGCAGTTTTCTTAATGGATGCTATTCAAAACTGCAACACGGCGTTCTATTCCACGCCTAACGTTGCTGTTAAACGTTTTCGTTGAACCAGTTGGTTAGTGCTCCCTTGGCATTGAAATACCGGATGTCAATACCTTGTGTAAACAGGTAAAACTGAAAAAAATTATTGACATGTAGCATATAACATAAATGTAGTATAACTTGTTCTTTTTATTCTGCAGGAATGTATTAAATTATGCAACGGTACAGTGTTGCTAAATAGCAAACAGACAGGTAACTCGTATATGTTGCTGACGTGAAGCTCCATTATGGGTTTCTGTTATTCATGATTGCTCAAGTATACGGTTTATTAGGCAGAAAATCCAACCTAGTCGCATCGAAGAGCGTTTGGTGGTGGACTGCAGGTGGCGGTGGAACGAGAAGTGACGACAGTGAAGAAGGTTGACGTGATGGTTGACGTAAATGTCCCCTTGAGGTTAGATGGAACTAACGCATTAAACACGCTACTGATGGTAGTGCCGAACGCGCGTTGCTGGCCAACAGCTGGGTATGCGTAAGGCAACACACCAACAGGACGATAGTTGAATGGACTTCCATAAAAACCAGGTTGGATTTGATGGTAGCCAAAAGGAGATATCATCAAATACTGTGGATCAGCAGCACGGCCATCTCGGGCTGACGGTACTAAATGTGTAGCCTCAACTCTGTTGTTATTGAAAAGGAACGGAAAAAACATTAAGGCTAGAAATCGGAAGATGTTAAAACGAAGATAATACCCTTGGATTGCTGAAGGATTGATTGAAAACTGCTCTTCATCATCTTCTTCGTACAAGACGCCTCGTCTGCGGCGACCGAGAGAAATTGGACATTTAGTGAGAGCATCAACTGCCGCTTGATCGACAAGCCCAGCGAATTCTCCAGAGGTACAGGGGATCGTTGAAGCTACCGTGACCGTAGTTGTCGTCGTAGTCGTCGTTGTTGCGAAAAGCCTCGGATCTTGGATGCCGTCGTAAGGAGTTTCTACCTTTTCTTCAGCTGTGTTTGTGCAAGTGACAGAAATAACAAATACTGAAAGCAAAACTATCAGACGCATTGTGAAAATTGGCAAAATTTGGAGCTGAACTTTGACAAGGCGATACGTCCAATCGAACACTGCTGAATATCACAGAAGAAGGCCCCCCTTTTATACGGATTGTGGCTCTGTTGGAATTCTGCTGGATTACCCATAGTCCTTGAAACCTAATGGAAAGAGCGAGTTTTGGCCGAGCTCAGGCATGGTCGCGCCTTTGTTTTTAACACATTTGTTGCTGAATGGGTCCTAATTTCGCTGTGAGAGGTTTGATAGGGTTAGTTACGAAAGAAAAATTCGTGAAGCTGATTCTTTATCCTTTTTTACGAGTAGGCTGCTCCATGTATGGTGAATGAAATTTGTTTTTCCGCATAGATAAGTTTTTTTTGTGTTTCAGAGGTCGACATCCAGCAGTTAGAGGCAGGTAGGGAGTCTCTAAACAGCAAGCCAGTGCAAATGTTCAAAACAATTTTAAGTGCTCTCTTGTTTTTCGCCTTGTTTGCAAAGTGGTCAACGACCTGCTTATGTATAGCCGTAGCAGCACGGGAAAAACAAAGGGCATCTTGCCAAGGTGTACATGCTTAGTAGAAAAAAACAATTTTGAATTTATTTTTAGCCTCCAAAAAAAATTTGCTAACCAATATGGAGAAGCGTTTTGGCCTTGAAGGCTCGAAATTAAAACAAGTTAAAATTGCGCAGCCATTGCTGTTTCGTTACAACTATGTAGCTATATCCTGTTGCGCATGTATGTCGAATTGCCATTCGCTGGACAACAATTCAATTCGGAGCGCCAGTTAACTGAAGCTGAAGTTGAAATTCAAAATGCATGACTCTTCTTCCGGCTTCTCTTAGCCAGGCACTTTGTTAATAAAAAAATTTGTTATACATAAACTTTGAAAAACTTGTCTCTATGTATTCTTTGAGTGCAGACTTTGTAGCTTTCTAACCTATGCATTTTTTCCTTTTAAGAGTTGGGCTCCTTACATTGCTGAAATGTGCATTGATGAGTATAACTTTAATTGCAGACTTTTCTTGTATGTGACAGATTGTCGTATGTTTAGGCATAATTTCATAAATTTCCATGTTAACTCCTTTGGGTAGCGAACCCTAAACTTTTAGCGTACATTGCCGATGCTCAACCGTTGAGCCATGAGTAACGTTATGATTTTTACGAAATCGAAAAGACAATATTCTTAAAGCAATTTTTATTGGCGCGTAAAACTATATGCTAACCTGAATACATTGCATATAAGTATCATAGCTCTGTGGTAGAGTATTGGTTTACGAATTCAATGGTTTAGGGTTCAAACCCCGTTTGGAGTTTTACAAACAGAATCAAACAGTGAAATATGCTATGGAAACGTCAAAAGAAAACTTATTATGAAAAAATTATTCTAAGTCCAAATTTATTGACTACAAATGACACGAAAATATAGACATGAAACCAATATGACTCATAGCTCAGTGGTAGAGCATCGGCATAGAGCGCCGAAGGTTCAGAGTTCAAACCTCAAAAAGAGTCAAATAAAATCCGATTCAGTACATTTGTATTAACAAATTAAGTAAACTTTATATATTGGTACAGTTGAAATTGTATAGCTAACGGCTAAAGTCCGATGCAATATGTGAAATATTATGCAGTGTAGACAATAAATGAACTTAATATTAAAATTTATTATAATATGAAATATTATTCTTTGCCAAAATATCCGTCCCGTTACTTCGTAACGGGGAAGTTTCTCTACTCGACTGGCAGACGTGGAAGGTTGGAAAGCCCAGGACATCGGGATTCGAACCATGAGCCTTCGAGTTGGTAGGCGAGTGCAATACCTTTCTGGCAACCCCCCCTATTATCCCCCCCAATGATATTAGGTAGTCTATTGACTACCTTGCACAGCTACCGTAATGTGTTGAAGACTTAGATATCATAACAATAACTATGATAGCTCAGTGGTAGAGCATGAGACTGCAATACTGTTTACCTTGGGTTCGAATCCCATTCCATCCAACAAATTCATACCTAGATAAATAATTACACGAGAAAAATAATGTAAATAAAACATATTTTATTTCCCCACCAACCACCCACAATTCCACCGCTGTTTTACATTACACGTTATTCAATTCATCACATTCATGCAATAAATACATATATACAACATGCCATACATACAAACACTAAAATTAACCCGTTGGCTGCCAAGCCATTACAACCCGTAGGTTGTTCTCTACAGTAGCTAAAGGGGGACTTGTCCGAAGACAAGTCCGGGCTGACTTGACGGTGGAGACCTTTGCGGGAACGCACACCCCAGGTACTCCACCATCGCATCGAAAAGGGAAAGTCCCTCATGGTGCGTTGCCTAAGTGCCCGAAGGCCGAATCTTGGGCAGTGGCGACTGCCCCACCCCATGGCAGTGACCATGAGGCAGGACAGCGCGGCCCGTCCCTACAACTAAAAAAAAAAGGGGAGCAAAATGGGTGGCAGCCAACGGGTTAACTTTAAACAAAACATACACATACAACGATACAAAACAAAACCAAAGACGCGAGATACCACGGTGACGGCGATGAGGCGAAGATGCTGAGCTCGATGACAGTGAGGTAAAAACTATCAGCTTGAAGACGGCGAGGCGAAGATGACGAGGCGATGACGGGGCGACGGCCGAGGCGATGACGGGGGCGACGGCCGAGGCGATGACGGGGGCGACGGCCGAGGCGATGACGGGGCGACGGCCGAGGCGATGACGGGGCGACGGCCGAGGCGATGACAGGGCGACGGGCGAGGCGATGACGGGGAGACGGGCGAGATGAAGACGGGGCGACGGGCGAGGCCAAGACGGATGAAAAACGGGCAGAAGGAACTACACGGTGAAGGACTGAACACTATGATGGGATATTGAATTTCTTTATAAGAATTACTAGATAAGACTAAAAGTTAAAATACCAAGGGATTGGTTTTGACGTCCATGTCTATGTGTGCTGGTAGGTGGTGATTTCTAGTTGATAACAAAACAAAGAGGAACATGATGCACTTTTCCGATAAAAACTGAATGTGATGGCTAGGCAAATGGTAGTAGAATGAAAGAGTGATGTTTTGATCCTTAGAATTCACTTCGTTGTTGACCTTCCTCCCAGTTAGCATCCTTTGTTGTAAGTATCACGAAAGATCTAAACCCAGAATCATGCCAGTTGGTGTACTAATGGCCAAAGTACAAAGTAAATACTTCTCAATGAGCAACAGATTAGCATGACGGAATGCTAAGGTCAAAATTTGTTGACAGGTTAATCTGCTGTGACTGTTTGGACTTGGCAGCTTGCATGGCTTAGAAGATTACCCGTCACACAAAAAATGAACTGTTTGGTGTGTGTCACTTCCAAAAACTACCAGAGAATACAACACTTGATTGTAATTTGTTCTATAATCCACTGGAATATAACATATTAAAAAAAAACTTTCAAAACACAGGTTTCACTGCTCACATCACTTGACATCACTATCACATGTATAATCACAAACAATTCCGCAGTTTGTCCAGTCCGCAGTCCGCGGTCCCACTTTTTTCTGGCCCTTCAGCTTCAGGTGATCAGGTCTAGTCGTCGTGCTCGGGTGCCTCGGGATTGTCTGAGGGGCACTATTTCTCGCGACGTACACGAAGTTTGACTCTCACTAGACGACAATTTCATGGTACAGTACAACTTTTCCTGTTGGTCTTAGCTTTTGTATTTTAAAAATGTTTTTTAAAAATCGGTTCAATTTAGATTTTTGTCAAGAAATGCACTTTTGACTAGGCACACAATATTAAAACTTTTCATATTCTATAGCATGCTTCACCGAAATTACCCGTAAGGCTATTGATTTCTGTTGCTTCCATAAGTTATACATGATTCCGATTGAAGTGGTTCTTTCTGTGAATGTAAATAACAATAGACACTGCCCGTAGACACCTTATTACTTTATTAGTTAGCCTTACCTCTGCATCTTCTCCATCGACCAATAAGTATTTTACTCCCTTGTAAAACGTTCGGTTTTTCGTAAAATATAAGATGATGAAGTCACACATCACCGTTGTCTGCATAAGAGGAATCAGCCTTCTTAGTCTACTATAGACAATAGCTTTTTTTGCGAATGAATAAACAGTTACCACTCCAAGAAGAGCAAGTCCAGATCCAATATTCAACAACGTTGGAAGTATGTTGAATTTTCCACCTTGTCCCCTGACCTCAATAACGAAACGAATACCGTAAGCTTTGATTAGCGTGCGGCGATTCTCCTCGTGATAATTGGCGTACCTATTTATTTATATTAATGAAATTTATTTAATTTGATATATAGAATAAAAAATGATTTACGAAACAGGATATTTTAAAATTCCGTCTTACCTAAAATTCCAACCAGGAGCGATATTAGTGTTGGGATCATCAACTCTTCTGAAAGTGTAAATCGGTTTACACAGTTCCATAAAATCTAGATCAAGATTGCAATTCCACTCTATGGAAATGACAATAACTCCTCCACGCACCGCAAGCTGCGTAAAATTTTCACCGGCGAATGAAACTATATCGTCAATTCGAAAAACTGGACAGAACGGATCTCTTTCTGGATGATAATGACAAGTCTGAAGATATGTTTTGTTGGCATCTTGCATGATGTTTCTTCGGCGGAATGTTTTGCCAAACTGTTAACATAAACATATATAGTTGAGTAAACCTCTGAATTAAGAATTACACTACTAACCAATTACCATTGGAAATTCAATAAAATTTTTGATCAGAACAGTAAAATCTGCTGTTTCTTCAAGTAAAGGCCGGTCAAATCCCCTGCGGAAAAATAAATAAATAAGGCGATAGTAAAAATTAACGCAAAATTTTTAGTTGTTTTACGCACAATGGGAAAACATCTTGTTCTATCGGACACCAAGCAAATACTTCGCAAACATTCACGCTTGAATTAACATCACTAGGAACGCAGCGACCTGTCATTGCTCCGTTTCCAATTGGTAAGGAATGTCCTTCATGGCACTGGGAAGGCGTGTTGCACAGGGCCCCATGCACGCCTGGGTCCTGATCAGGTACATTTCATGACGTTAATATGGTCAGCAAGGTTATTTTAGATGAAGTGCAGCTTCTATTCTTACTATACCTCACTACAGGTTCTCCTAGTTTGATTCGGTGTAATTATTATGTTTGTTGTAACAAAAAATGCATCATTTTCAGATGGGGGAACTATTAAATCTGATGTATCCCAAATTCTTTTGTATATTTCAGGAACATCTCTCTGGGTATTGGTGAATGCGACACCTTTGACTTTGGTCACAACTGCACTCTCAACACTACAAAATTCTTGATAGCCCTTTTTATACACCATAACATATCTGTCAAGGGAAAAAAACTGTGGTTTATGGAAGATGTAAGAATGACAGAAGATGATAACTTGTTGACTACTTACCCAACAATGTACGAGAGCACACAGAGCTGCAAAAATCTTCCGAGGATACCAACTTTTTTACTTCGTATGTGCACAACTTTGGGGGTTTCATACCAGAAAAAGAAACTAGACATGGATTTAAACCACCCCATGGTAAGAGAAAAATTACAACTTCTTAATAAATTATATCAGCATGGACCACTGATTAACGGATGATTGAGATCTTCGATTCTTACAAATTATTAGTAAAGTATTACCATTAGTTAAGGCAGTCAGTAATTTTGATAACTGTGTGTTTTGGAATGTGGGTGTTTATCTACTACTTATTATTTAATATTTATCCACTAAACGAGGACAAAGTGCGTAACTATTGATATTATCCTATAAAACTACAACCTAAAAATGTGACATGCAGCAAGTGGCAGCGGTTGCTATGTCTATTTTCACAAAAGGAGACAGTTTAACTAGCAACGGGAAATGAATACGCGAAGAAGAACGAAAGAAATAGTTGACAGCTTCAACTGTCAGAGAACGAATGCCTTTGACTGTTTGTTTTTAATAGGATTACACTGCACAGCGTTGTCAAGTAGTCTATTCAAACAGTCATGTAAAAACACGCAAGACGCAACGGGGCAAAGGGCCAAAGGCAAATGGCTACTCGGGCAAGGTTAAGGCCAAGGCGTAAGGGCTGGTAGGATATCTGACTTCTCACCTTTGTAAAATTCCGCAAAAAAAAACGACTTCTCTTGAAATTCGAAAAAAATCACACAGCACAATCAAAGTCGGCAGGCTGTTGTACAAAAAGGTATACATTTAACACCAAAACATGTAGGAATGACCCACAGTCATTCGATAATATCCATTTATTCAGCCTAATTCTTTTAATTCCTAACACTACAAAATGTGTTTCATAACAATTTACGAATCATCACACCAAGCTTTTTCAAATTTTATGTTTACTTTTTTTCTTCAGCTTCTTCTACTTTTGGCACAAAGTCGATGGCCACACTGTTGATGCAAAATCGTTCACCTGTCGGTTGTGGCCCATCTTGGAAAACATGGCCCAAATGAGCTTGGCACTGAGATTAAAAAGGAATGAAAAATTACCTCTGGCCTGTTAAAAGTATTTTTTAACGCTTTTATGTTAGTAAACGCCAAATTATGTGAGGCTTCCATTAGTTTGCATACGCAACTGCTACTGCTACGGTTGTTGAAACACTAACCTTAACGCACACTACTTCAACTCTAGGTCTTCCTTCGATGGAGTCATCCGGTCTTCTCTCGACGGTTTCCTTTTCTTCTTCGTATGGAAGCGTTTTGTAGAACGAAGGCCACCCAGAACCAGAATCGTATTTGGTGTCAGAACTAATATGTGTAAGAGAAAATAAAAAGTTGAAATAAAATATTTCTGTAAAAGCTACCAATAACCACAGTTGTTGTACTGTACCTGAACAATGGGCTGCTGCAAACGATGCAGATGTAAGTTCCAGTTTCATGGTGATCATTATACTTTCCCGTGAACGGCTTTAGATGGGGTAATAATTAAGGATTGATTCAAAATTTATTGATATTAGGAATTTACCTCTTCGGTGCCTGCTTCCTGTGTAACATGATATTGCTCAGGCGTCAAATTTTTGGTTAAATCTCTGCCGCACGATCCGCCGCCACAAGACATTTCTATATCAACGCAGAAAATTCAAAAAGATAAGATGAATTGGTAGAGAGTTATTGGGCAACTGCTGTCCGAATGAATAGAATGAGGCTTTCTGCGATCGCTTTTTCAATATGTAGATGTTACTCCAACAGACACCCCTTATATACCGACAACAGTTGAGGCCAGAGACTTCAAAAAATTATTTTGTCTTTCGACTCTTCACAGTGTGGGCGTTAACGAAATGGAAGCTCCAAGGAGACTGCTTCGATAAACATTTCACATGACGCGTTATCTATAAGCCGAAACCCACTCCCATTCCTGTGAAACCAGATGCATGAATAGTCTATTAGTTTACACGCACATAAAACAAGTGGAGATATTATAATCTAAACACAATACAATGGACTCGAAACGAAATCCAGCCTTAATGACTGCACACGGCACAGTATCGACGTGCACACGGCGCAGCAAGTAATATAAGGAGCAAAGTATTTTTACTCCATATTACTACTGCACTCGTGTTTCATAATGAATTAACTACGTCGGCTATGCCAGAGACGAGTTACACCTCCTGACGATTGCCGTGCTAAGAAATAAATGCGATCTTAACGAATGCTATTCTTCTTGAGTTCCACACAGCGAAGACGTCCCTTTTAGAAGAGTTCCCTTCAAATCTGTGAACACAGGTCAAACCTTGCTTGGTTGATGTGGAACAGTGATTTAACATCAGATCTGTGGGCCTTAATAACTGCAATTATTAATGCATATAAAGTGAAAGTGATTAAACTGAAAAGGATAAATAGAATTTGGATACTCAGACAAATGTTCTTTTGATCCACTAGTTTACATGTTGCTTCAAATACATCACGAAATATAAATTCATCATTACTCTTTCTCACTTCCTACAAAATTCAAGGATGCAGAATTAATGCAGAAGCGTTCTCCAGTTGGCCTTGGACCATCATCAAAAACATGTCCTAAATGTGCCTTACACTGAAATATTTCAAGTCAATAAGTTCAATAACAAGCAGGATAATTCTACTTTAAAGTGAATACTCACATTCCTGCATACCACTTCCACTCTCATCATTCCATGACTGGTATCTGGTATACGTTCTACACTCTCCATTGACTGGGATACTTCCAGAGTCTTGTAGAATGATGGCCATCCAGAACCCGAATCATATTTGGTGTCAGAATTAAAATATATAGTGCAGCACTGCATCAAATGGCAGAAAAATGTTTAATGTAAAGAAATATACCTAAAGAGTGGACTGTCACAACAGACACATGTATAAGTTCCTTTTTCATGATGATCGTAAAAATTGCCAGTGAAAGCCTAGACACACATTTCAGTTATTATGAACATGAAATATGGAAAAGATAACCCTTACCATTTCTGTGCCTTTTTCCTGGGTCACTTTAAATTGTTGAGGTGTCAGTTTTTTCTGCAAATCTTGACAAGAACCTTTGTTTTGGCAGGACATTTTGGCTATGTTAGAGATTTGAAAGAATTATGCAACTTGTTTCACTTTTTAGGACTACTTTCAACCTGAAGGAAGTAGTAAAAGATATTTTGCACTACGTTCACGCGTTAGCTGCCACGCAACTTTACAAAGTCCAATGTGGCTGTTTTTAACAGCCCTGGTAACTGCTTGGCAAAACATCTAATGATAAAAGATATAACGCGTTATGCAACTGAATTCTGACTTCCAATTGTCACCAATGCAACGATGCCAAGTGTTTTTATAGATATATTCTACAAACGCAAGGAAATCGTTTCAACAGTAAGAAAAACCCATGAGCAGTTAAGCAATGTCCAATGTATTCAACATTTGCAAAATAGTCGATACACATTGAAATTTGCCTTGCAAAGCTTAAGCTTTGGCGGGAGCCGCAGGAGTTGCAGTTGCAGCAGCAGCCGGCGTCTTCGACTTCTTTGTAGGACCCATGAACTGGGCTTTGTCTGCCGGAGTTTGGAATCGACCATGACCAAACTTGGACGAGGTATCGATGAACTTCAACTCGATCTTCTCCAAAGCAACACGCTTGGCGCTGGTAACCAAAGCCTGAAGAACAAACCAGAAAACTATTAGCAATATTCTTGTTATACCCTCTAATTGTCTACTAAACAAGTTGCTTCAGTCCTATCATTAAATTTCACGTGGTTCTCATACAATAAATTGGCTCTTTTGTTTATCATCATCAGCGTTAACATAACGTAGACTAGAGAGTAACTTACTTTACGAAGAGTAATGACACGCTTCTTGGGTCCCATGCAGCATCCCTTGATCATGACGAAGTCGTTGTTTACTTCACCATAATGGGGGAAACCACCCATCGGGGTGATGGATTTGTCTGTCAAATCATATTCGGTCGATGCATTGTTCTTGATGACCTGTAACATTTAGCAAAAATTAGTGATGAACACTTTTGCAGAAGCGATGTATCTAACCGAGGTGATCTACCGAAGCAATACAATTACCAAGGCAGAGCATAAACAGTCAGAACCCTTACTTTACGAGATCCTCTAGCACCGGAGTACTAGGCATAGACAAACCGGTGACTCTGAGGCTCGAAAAAAGAAATAAAAAACCAACGTACCTTGCCCTTGCGGGTGTGAATTCCTTTTCCAATACGGTAGATCTTCTTGTTCATCTCAGTACGATGATGATAACCTTTCTGACCGGCACGGGCTACGGTGTACTGTACGCGAGACGGATGCCATGCTCCAATACAAGCGACCTTGCGTAGACCCTTGTGGGTCTTGCGGGGCAGCTTGCGTGTGTGCCAACGGGATGTCACACCTGAGGTAAAAAAATAATAAACATTACTCAAGATGGCGAATCACAACATTTTGCTAAACAACGCCCGTGAATGATCAAAAGGAAGGCAACTTGATATCAACATGGTACTCTGACAATGCTATTAAAGCAGTTCTCATCATCTCAAACAAATTAGAATATTTTAATATTTTATCAAGAATTACCCTTGAATCCTTTGCCCTTTGTGACACCGATAACGTCAATCATCTCGTCCTGGGCGAAAATAGATGTGATTGGGACGGATTTCTCCAAATGCTGACGGGCCCAATCCACCTTCTGGCGCACTGTTCCACCGTTAACCTGAATCTCCATCATGTGAGCTTTCTTTTGGCGCTGACGAAGAAGTTTCATCTATAAAGGATAGTTGATTAGAACGGCCCATTTTAAGTCTCTAAACCAAACCCTACCTGAGTGTGGGCGATGACACGGATGACTTTGCAGTAACGCTTCATGGCCCTCAGTTCCTTTTCGATGACTTTCTTGCCCAAGTCATCTTGCCATTTCTTTGAAGCCTTGGTGAAGGCCTTCTTTTTGGATTTATACCTTCAAAGGGAACAATCATTGTAAAGAGAATCACATGGGGACAAGCCTCGTCAGTCAAACTGAGAGGAGACTATGAACCCATTTAGATTCAAAGCTCATGGACACACGGTCAGAGGAGCTAAGGAATTAATGAGCATCATGAAAATAAAGACAGAAATAAGAATGGTCATCAGTTCGCCCTAGTTCAAGCAAAGTCTGTCTTCACACATTAAGCTCAGGAACCATATAAAACATCACTTGACCATCCTTAGACCTTGTAAGAAATTCATGTACCAGTTCTTGTAGAAACGACGACGGCAGTCTTCACCAATGTGCTCAGCCCAGACAGTCTTCAAAGCACGGAGACCTTTAGGGGTGGCAACATAACCAACGATGCCCACAATAACCATGGGAGGGGTCTCCAAGATAGTAACTGCCTCCACAACCTCCTTCTTATTGACCTCTACAGAAAAAAGATTCATTTGTTAACTCACGACATACAAATGTAACCTTAGCTTCCAAATCTAAAGACCAAACCAAGAAATTGGCACTTGATCTGGGGAATAAACTCTTAACTTACTCGATCCTGGCTTGTCGCATTCTCGTACAATGTGGGTCATGCCAGCTTTGTAGGCCAAGAAAGCTGTCAAATGAATAGGTTTCTTAGGATCATCACGAGGGAATGACTTTACGCGACCACGATGAGAACGACAACGCTTCTTGGGGTAAAATCCCATGGAGCCATGGCGAGGCGCGCTAAACTTCCGGTGAGACTAATAGAAATATATCCTTAATTAACACTATTTACCAGAAACGAGCAATCCCGAAGAAAATACACGTTAACTCAGACAATGTTATAGAATGGATGCTGCTACACACAAATGTTTGGCAAAATTATAATATGGAAGACTGCTTTTTTTTTTAAATTTCTTAGTTCGTTCTGATTAAATACATGCTTCTTCATCACAATTTAAACATTTAAACGTATTTATAATTACCATTGGCCCGATGTTTTAGGATGAAAAATTGATAGCTACAGTTAAAAACACAACTTACCATGCTGTCGGTCGCCGGATGAGAACGGAATACAGGAATTAAGAAGAGTGACGAAGGAGTATATATAGCTTTTACATCAAGAGCTCAACCTCGTTGCCAGATCAATAAATGTACTTTCTGCGCAATTTCGGATCAAAAAGAAAATCAGAAACTCAGAAACAGAACAAATGAATAACTGAAGAACTACAGACCATAATTAATTAAAAAATTAACACCATGCTAAAGAAGCACAAGGTATAATTTATTATCGCATAAACCATAAACTGAAAAAAACACGCGTCGCGCACTGGGCAAATATTTGAACATTTCTGATTTTTATTTCACAATTTCGAGATCATAATAACAATAGTTTTCTGAACATCTGATTTAATATGAAATTCTTGGCTTGTTACTTATATTGTTTTGCAATCGAAAACATTTATTTTACGTGTTTTTCCAAATCATACGTCCGTAACCGAGAGTATTAAAACCTGGCAATCTAGCACGGAAAGTGATGGCCGACTAGTAGTCGTCTGTCACAAAAACCAAGAAAAATAGCTTATAGCTTTGACAACAATTCTTAAATCTATCATTATTATTTTTTTTGCCGTTAACTAATCTTAAGCAAAAATGGAAGATCCTCCATCAGCAAACGGGAAAACCAATTCTTACGCGGAATTTATGCAAGCAGTGTATCGTACTGTGGATCGCCCAGTTACCTGGTTCAGAGGTAAGTTAAAATAATGAAAATAATAATCCTTAAGCACTTAATTTTGTTAACAGTTACCTATGTTTTTAACAGAAAAGGTTGTCGTATCTAACCGCCCTGACCATGTTTATTACCATCAAAAGTTTCGACGAGTCCCTACAATTGATGAGTGCTATACAGATGATTTGGTGTGCCGTTTCGAGGCCCAACAGCAATTCAACCGTGACAAGTATTCTCTAATATTTAAAGCATATACATCATTATTTATAAATTTTAAATGCAGGTTAGTAGATAGTGAAATTGTGCAGCTTGTGCGTCAGCGCTACAAGGAGTAAGCTGAAATGTTTAACTTTACCGTAAATAGTATGTTTTACTTTGTGGTATTTAACATACTTCTGCTTGTGTAGGTGTCTCATCAGTGAGCAACCAGATCACACAAGAAAATGTGCTAAACTGATGGCTGACTTTCAGCAAGTTTCTGAAAATTTCTGCATGAAATGTGAGTATTTGCACAGATACACCCTCATCTTTTCCCTTTATTCATTTTTATTTTGTATTTAGATTCGGACCTTGGCCCTCTCAACAACGTCAAAGATGCCTACATGAAGCAGAAACATCGCATGCTGTGGGAGAGGAGGCACGGCAAAGTGGGCACCGGCATGAAGGATCAGGATGCCCTTTAAACAAAAGATGGCTCTCCGTTCAATTGTTGGATAGCTATATCTGTGTAATGGTCGCAATGTAAACAAAATAGAATGAGGAACTACATAGACGGTTAATTGAAGTAGTAAATAAGCTTTGAAACTACTTGTTTTATTAATATCCGTTTATTGATTGAAGACACATCATACACAATATACACTCAGGAAGGGAGACAATGTCAAACCGGTTAATTTGTCACAATGGAGTTTGCTGATACACGCTCGTCAGATCTCCAGCAAAGGCGACTTTGCGTGGCATAGTCGACGCTCTGTGAATACCAGCGACGTGTTTGCCAGCCTCGCGCATCTTTGGCCTGTGACATGTGGCGTAGTGAACTTGGCAAGTGCAGTCTCGCCCTTGTTGGATGCTAGTATCGCATTCCGTGTTGTTAATATACATGGGACTGGGCCTGTTTCCCGCGCCGGCCGCAAGAAACGGCGGTACATCAGGATCTCGATCGAATTCTTCGTGGAGAACAGGACGGCCATGTCCCATAGTCAGCAAGTCGCAATACGGCACATGCATCTGCAAATAAACACAAAGTAAAAAGACTTTAAAATTCGACTTGCACGCGTTCTTGAATTTAAATAAGTATTTGTTCTCTTCTTTGTTTAGCACTTTGTTTTGTTTTTTCCGACAACCATAATCCATATCGGACACTAAAGACGGGAAACAATAAAAAATAAAGAACGAATGGAACAGCATATTATTTATTCGAAAAATCCCTCCCCCCGGAGAGGGACGTCAGAGCTTTTTATTGTTTTGATGCGCTTAAAATACTGGGCTCCATTTTGTTTCCCTTTCTGGACCGCTTGCTGCCCCCCCTCCTTATGCTTTCAATCTCTTCTTCGTCTTCGAAAATAAGGACAGCGGAAACGAGTTGCTTAAACTGACGAGTGCCACAAGACTCTATTTTGAGTCTACCAAATCGCGCAAGCTTTTACATAAGCACAAAGACTGCTACTAAATAGGAGAAGGGATTTACTCCAAAACCCCCTCTCCCATTCACAGTAATTTTCGTTTGGCGAAGGGCGGACGTGGGACGGTAATAAGTTCCCGGCACAAAATCGCATGCAGCTGCACTTGTGAGATGACAGAAGATGGACGTGAAAAAAAAAAGACATAAAAGATCGGGCAGCAAAACCGGATCTAGTTGTTGTTGCAGCAAGCCGCAATTCGGCACGTGTGACATCATTTAGAACGTATGCAGCATTCCGCTTTCCGCCAAAATGATTCAACTTTTCCGGAATTGGCCGTCTATAGATTAAGGGCGCTATACTTGGATACTAATACAACTAGCGGTGTCCAAACTATTAATATTTAGAAACTGTATGCGTACACATATACACACAACGCACTGTATCTACATTGCGAGAGGAAGTAAGGACCTCTGTGTGATGCTTAGTGTCTGGCAAAAGCAAGTTTCCGGGAATTGTTGTCGGGGACGACAGCTGTCGTAGGGACTCGTAAATAATGAGACACACCACGTAGAAAAGACAAGTCTTCCTTGGCTAACGATTCGTGACGATCGTATCCCCCCCCCCCCGCCCAACATCCCTTAACGTAAGCAACAACTCCCAGCGCCGTGCAATATCACGAGCAATTCACGAAAGAGAGAAAAGGTTAACTCACATGCAAGTTGAAAGGGCTCTCCCCAAGAACACAGATGGTAATTTTTTTTTTTTTTTTCAATCAGAGACACTTTCAACGTAAATTGGAAAAGACAAAAAAGAGAAGGGGGAATGGATAAAACAAGAAATCCTTTTGCAGCTATAGAACACTCAACGCCTCTTGTCTATCACTTGCTGGTGAAGAAAAAAAGGAAATCTTGTTCTCTTTGATTTGTTCTTTATATCGAAGAGTGTTGGAGCTATAGAAAAAAGGAAGGGAAAGAGATCAATAGAGAAGGAAAGCAACGAATCGGAAGCTACAAAAATATAGACGGGAAGGCCGGCAATCACGGCAACGGCTTCAGGGTGGGGTTTCTTTTTTTTTCTATTTCTTTGTCAATCAAAAAGCGAAACGAGAGGGAAGAAAATACGATTAGATGTTGGCATTACAGACACACACGAAGAGTGGGCGCGGCGGCTCGGTAATTGGAAAACGAGACATGTGAGAAAGAGAGAAACCTTTGATGGCGAAGCCTTGATCATCTGCTGGCGTATTTTCAATTATCGGATGAATATATACACAGACGCACTCACGAACGTTATGCTTTTTCTTATCAATCCCGTCAATCGTTCCGCTTGAACTTGCTCACTTATCTTCAGAAAAAAAAAACTTAACTTCCAACTTACTACACCAACCTGTTGGAATTTTCCGAATGATCAACGTGTTATCTAATCCAAGTCCACGTCATTTTAATAATATTACAGCTAGATACACATAAGCCGATGACGCAAGCTTATTGTGCAGAACCCAAGGACTGATTGCGCGTATTGATTATTCAAGCACAACAGTCACGGCCACTCCTACGCTAAAAGATTAAAAATATATAATTATTACTTGTTGGTTATGATGATGATGCGTGACGTCGGCGATGGCTGACGACGTCGGACTCGGAGCTTCGATCGAACGCTTCTCCATCATCATTAGAAGCGAGGCGGAAGAGAGCGGAGAAGTTTGGATGCCGATTTCTTTGCTGGAAGACGATCCGCCGGATGACGGGCCCGTGTTACTTGTCATCAACAATTTGCCGGATGAAATGGCCGCCGCTTCCGCAGCCGCTCTAGTCCGACTGGCCCATTTAAATATGTGCGTGTGCAGAATGATGTAGACGGCGGCGGCTAATTCGGAGCTGACGAAGGCGGCCAGCGCCGCGTAAAATGACCAACCGTAGCGGAAGGATGGAATGAGCGCGGCGGACACGAGTCCGCTACTTGCGGCTGATTGTTGTTGTCCCGCCGTCGCAATCGTGGCGGTCAATAAGCTCCTGCTGTCCGAGTACAGAGCACTTCCAGCAGCCGGCCCATGTACCGCCGCTTCTCCGTTGTAGAAACGCTGAGATGGAGAGACGGATGGCCACCCTCCGGGGTGGCGCGACGATCGCAGCGAAGGCAGGCTGAACTCTTCGTGAAGGACGGAGACGAAAATGATCAATCCACTCCCGAGAGACAAGCCTAATCATTCACGAAGAAAGGGCCGTATTTTTTAGATTGCCATTAGATTAAATTAGACAATGTATTCAAGATAATATGGAGGTCGTCGTGTGCGCGTCTACATGCGCAATTATTTAAGGAGTGAATGATTAGATGTGGGTTTGACTGTCGTTGAAACAAAAGCTGGTGTGTTGAGTGTCATCCCTCTCCGTTCTGCACGCGTTCACAAGGAACTTGGGGATAACAAGACGATTCATTATCATCATTTAACTGCGTTATATAGCTTTTTAAAAATAAGGAGGGTCTTCTACCAACTTCGTTTTCTTTAAATTTAGATTAAATGGAATAAATGCGTTTGACGTTTGTTAGAACATTTACTCAATATCGGAAAGGGTTGTAGGTTTATGAGACACGCAACTCGATCACGACGTCAAGTTGTTGTGCGTCGGCCGTCGCTGATATTACACGCAAGTTTAAACACCAGCTGAAAACTGGGAGGGGGAGGGGCTTTTTTTGTTAAACAAAAGTAACGTCAGACACGCGACGCCGGTCAAAACACAAACATGCAGCAAAATGATTCAACCATCCGCGCCGAAAATGCACATCCAAGCGGGAACTCGATCGATTTCAAACTCGGCTTTTCTACTATTATTTTTTTTTGGAACGAAACGACTGGAGCCATCATTTTTTAAAATACTCTTTTGTTTTCTTTTTTTTTTTAAATGGAACCCCACAAAAAAAGAAATGTATACTCGAATTTTTATTTTTTATGGGCTTGTTTAGCCTTTTGGCGGGAGCGTTTGGCGAGGATGATGCAACGAGCGGAAATAAAAAAAAAAAGAAAGGGATAAACATAGAATAAGAGAAAGTTAAAGAAAGAGGGGGGAAACTAGCTGGAAATAATAAAAAAAGAAAACGACGTAAAACTCCCGAAAAAAAAAAGGACGGACGTACAACAACACATTACACACAGACATGCTATACTTGCGTTACGAGCGTCAATACAAAAAAAAAAAAGATTTAGTCTCTATTTAAAACACAAAAGGGAAGAATAAAAAGCGGGGTATACGCACACGCTTTGCGTTCTTTTTTTTTTAATGAGGCCGCGAGGGAGTGGCCGACAAAAGATCCCGAAGATTAGGATTTTTTAAAATTTCTTTATTCAACCCCCCTTTATTTTTTTAAATTTATGCTATCTCTACCCAGATTTTTAAACGAGACTATAGTTCTATGCTGTGCGTTCATAATGATTGCCGTTCGCCATGTATCACGAGAACGAGTCTAATATTTAAACAGTTGGCGCATTGCATAACGCGCAAGCCCTATCAATTATGGGTTTGCAGTTCTCGTGATACACGTGCTCTGTCTTTTACTCTTATTTTATCAAGGATTTCTTATGTTGCCCTTTTGATTCAATTACGGTACAAAAAAAAAACGCTATACTGCTGTTTCTATATTAGACGGAACACAGATCAAGGACAAACTGACGCTGCGTGGGCCAAATGAAATTTCTTTCGTAACTTACAACGTCATCATCAACCGTCTGTGCCCAACTTAATGGAGAATGATAAGACAGCATAATAACGCTGTGCAAATGAAACGGTTAAAAACAAAGCCTGATGACGTCAAATGAAATTCCTCTATATATCAAAGGAATTCAACAGTTTCATGCCCCCCCCCCCCCTTTTTGAAACTCGTTTATAACGTAATCTTTTAAATGAATAATTTGTTATTGACGAGACAGCAGGTGTCTCCCCTGCCTACGCGCACTTTATCGATCGTGGCCTGGTTCTTATTTTTTTAAATATTTGTGAGGGCGATGACACACATCGTTGTGTACATATTTATTTTTTAAAACACGCATTACCTACTCAGCTCCGTTTCTTGTTGATATCCCTGATGTGGATCGATTAGGAACGGTTGCGATTATTTGAAAATAAATTTCTCTTACCTGCTAAAATGTGTAATGAGCTGCAAATCAGAGTTCGATCGGGGCCGGTGCAACGTCCCCCAATTGCGATGATGACGGCCACCAGTCCGATGAAAGTGCCCAGCATAAAACAAGGTGTAGCGTACCTGCATTTCAAACCCAAAAAAATTCGATTAGCCAGATGAGATTTTGAGGTATCCGGGATCGATCGAGTCCGATAGCTAATTAAAGCCATCGTCTTAGTTAAAACAGATGTGCACGATGCATTGCGAACAATGCGCAAAGAGGCTGAAAATGTGTGTCGTTAGCAGACGATGGAAATTATAAGCCAAACTATTGTTAATTGAGCATCGTACGTCCGCTGCAACAGCAAACGCGTCTTTGAATAAACGAAGGTGGAGAAAGGCAAAAGGGAAATCAATTGCGATATTAATTAGGTGATGCACGCTTTCCCTTCGTCAGCCCATTGGCTCAAGAATTCACCGTTATCTACCTTGGCCATTTTAATTAACGAAACGTCCTCAATGGCCAACGGCTGTTCACGCGTGACACGTAATTATAATTGTAAAAACTTTCTTCTCTTAGTTATATACAATGTGTCCACGTTCCAAATTACCTGAGTTTGTTAAGGAAATCGGGTGTGTATTCAACGTTCCTCCACAAGCGGAAGCTGAGTCCAGTCAATGGCCGCCAGTTGATGTACTCGAGCGGTGCGCACGGCAAATTCGGTAACACTGCGAAATCATAAAATATTTAAATTTTTCCCTCCATCCAATCAAGACACATTTACTACTTGAAATATGCAACTCATGTGTTAATTCTTTAGTTAGATAACAAACGTTAACTATTACATCTAGACGGAAGAAAAGGGTTTACGCACGGCCGCGTTCATCTTCAATTATCACGTATGTCAATGCAAAATTGAAATGAGCAGCAAGAATTGCACTGCCTTATAACCACGAACATCAAACTACCATCATAATGTCTATGTATATCTCCTTCATCTTTTATGCGTCTCAAACTCTATTGGTATTCTACTGAAGTCGGCCTGTTAACTAAAAAGCGCTTCGTAAAACACGTAGCAGGACAATGTTAAGTACATACAAATTCGAAACGTTATCTTTGATTTTTTCTTAGTGCCATACCGCAAAGGCAAAGAACCAGATGTTTTATACTTGTTTTGAATAATTCTAGCAGCACCTTACGAACGGGATATGAAAAAAGAAATCACATCAAAGACGAACGCGTGATGTGCAGTTTGAATTTCAAAATATTCACGAGAATCTTTTCAACTTTTTTGCGGTCGGGATTTTCATCACAAAACTAATTAACGCGTATAACGTGGATTAACACGAAATGCAGGTTGAATGAAACTCGACTTAGTTTCTATATGTTTATATGGCTGTCTTTCTACATTCTCGCTGGAACGAAAGAATGTAAGCGAACCACTCGATCATGGAGTTTGGACATGTGTACCATAAGACGGCTGTGGTATATACATAGAAGAGGCGGTAACCTATACATAGTTTTTTTTTTGGTCACAATGACGGTCAAACATTAACATGTGTATATACACTAAACTATATATCGTTGGTCGGTTCCATTTTTCTCACTCTCTTTTATGTCTCCCCCCCCCACTCTTCTTCTTATAACAACTGTCGTCCCTATCTCGTCCATCATCGTCTCCGTCATTTACATCCTGAAATTCGCGGATTGCAAATGTATACAAAATAAAGCCTCCGTGCTATTGGGCGATGTGCGTGTTAAGTAGACAGTAAAACCCCTTTTTTTTATATACGAAAACGCAGACAAGGCATTTTGCGGTGGCCGGATAAACGTATTATATAAGTACATGAACATCATTTTTATATAGAGCTTGTAGTGTATATTGCGGCCGTTGCTGGTGCGGCACTAAAAATAAGAAAACGCGTGCGACACACACAACGGAGCGTCAATAAAAAAACACGGAAATTAAAACGAGCCAATAAAAACGATGAAAAAAAAACGAGAAATGAAGATGGTGTGTTTTTGTCCATGTACACACGTGCATATAAAACAAGCGGCAGTATAACGCTGTATTATGATGAAGCCTCCAAACACCACCTCGGGCTATCTTTGCGCGTTCGCACAAATGTTCGGCATGTTTTCAAATCGGGAGCGAAACCCAATCACCTTTTCTTTCCTTATTATTTATTCGTATTTTACTTTTAGTGCATTTCTCTATCCCCCCCCTCCAATTTTCAAATCAGATGGTATACATAGAGCGCACCACAAACATATATACAAACACAAAAGAGATTGGGTGTGTAGTATATACAAGGGGGGGAGGAATGATCAAAGCTGTGCTGGGTGACGAACGATAACGACCTTTCTCGCCGAATTCAATCAGCGCGCACACACCACATCCGAATTGCAGCAACGACATCATGAATGAGTTTCTCATCCCCCCCCCCCCAGAAAAAGGAGATGAAATAAAATAACGTGTATACAGAGCGAGACGCCATCAGCATAACGTAGACGAAGAACAGATTGACGTCTACTCCCGAACGCAGTCCGTTGCCACAGTGATAGCTATACATTTGCAACGCGTTTCAAACGAGCGTTTGTTTGAAAATGCGAAACGATGAACTGATTAACGATTGTAACGGATATATATAATACGATTCATAAAGGTTCGTGTTCGGTTTGTTTGTGTTTTGCGGATGTCGGTTTGCTAAAAACTAATATGGCAAGACACACACCGCACAATGTCATGCGTGTGTCTTATTGCGATTTACGAGAGGCAAAACGCCCAGCTGCTCGTGATCGCTTCTTCTTCACGGGGGAGGGGAAAAAAAATAAAAACTTTCCGTCGAGTGCTAATTAAATTCCCGGTGAACGACACGTACTGATCGTGGCAGCCGCTCTTTACAATCTTATTTTTAAAGAAATTCCCCCCCCCCCTTCCGCCTACTACAAAGAAAATCCGTTATAGACCAAATGGCCTCTCTCTCTCTTTTTTTCAAATGTAATTTTCTTTAAATATATAGTGTATACGGGTAAAAGCCGTGATGGCTTCTTCCACTTAACCCGCCCCCCCCCCCCATCAACCCGCTAACTCTTGTTCTTTCTTTGCTATTTTCTTATATATACATTTTGGACGCCCCCCCTCACGCACATTTGCTCCCGCCGGTTGTTTGGCCATGCTGCGAGCCATGTCGTAAAGTGCCAAAGGCCTTCCTCATCATCGTCGATTACACCAGAGTACAACGAAGGGAAAGGAAAAAAACATTGAAGGAGAGTAAAAAAAAAAGATATCAACGTCTCGGGGAAGAATGATGATTGATCGATATTAAAGAAATAGAAAAACTGGACTCGTTTTAAGTGGAGAAGCCACTCTGTTAAATGATGGGCATCTTGTTATAACGTCGTCGAATATATATAATATATGCGCAAAGGATTTTGACATTTCCAAAAGTGCGTATATAGGATTTACAATATGTTTTTACTACGTAGATATATATATATATATATTCAAGTTGCTACAGTTTGTGCATTCAAAATTTGCTGTATATCACGCAGTTTCGGGGAGGGGAACTGCGTGCCAACAGCCGTCGGCGACAGTTTCAAATGGATATACACGCGTGATAATGCAGCAGCCAATAAGATTTGCTATACTGAAATTCGTGCGTGACGTTTGGATGAAAACAACGACAGCTTTCCTTTTGATTTATTTCTTCAAGTCTGTTTGCAGTTCCGTTCCCCCCCCCCTTCCTTTTTTATATCCGTTGTTTATATCCGCACACCCAATGGCAAGTTTATTATTAGCTCCAAAGTTAAAAAAATTGTTTCTTCACCTGGCGCTCACACACGTATAGCCAATCATTTTTTATGTGTTAAGTCTTAATTACAGATTGCAAAAAATGAATCAACTCGATGACGCAAACACACAACCCCCGGAAATTCAGAACGGCATTCTCAAAGTTTATGATTAGTTAAGTTCTCCCGAAAGCGGACGGATGCCAACGTCAGAATATATACACACCTACGCAAACATTAGAGTCGTTACCTAGCAACACCTTGTCAACGCTTTCCGCTTCCACAAAGTCTACATCAGTAATCTCGCTACTGTCTTAATAACTAATCAAATCCATCTGTAAACAAGCTGAACGTTAACTCCCCCCCCTCCAAAAAAACTAAATAAACAAATGAATAAATTGAGCGGGTGATTCAATTTCATGATGGACGCATCATTGAGTTCATCTCTTATTCGATACAGTGCATGAAAAAAAAAATTATTAATACGACCATAAATGTTATTAATGTCTGGTTAACTGTCTGGCCATGATGGAAGACATGGAAAAGACCAACCTGCTGGATATATAATATAGTATAATTTATAGATTTGTAGAGGACGGTATCAACAGCAGCTCTGTTATATACATTGCTGACCAAGCATAAATTACTACAAAAAGAAATGTGTATATGACAGTAGGAGAAAGAAAAGAGATTCATTATCTGCTTGCTATGGGAGAGGGGGGGGGGGGTCTATTGTTACATTCTACGGATGCGGAATGACTCGTCCACCACCGACGCAAAAGGAGGGGGAGAAAAATTCCTGTGGGGGGGATAAAAGAATTATGGAGCAAAATTAAACGAATGACGCGTGCATGTCGAATGTAAGGAACGAAAACGTGTTTGGCAACGCAGCCAAAGAAACATCGGGACTACTGGAGCGGGAGAAGGCTAAATTATCCCGAATAAAAAAGGGATATACAAAAACAATTGAGATTTGTTTCCCTTTTCGCACATTCGGACAAAGCAAATGAAAACATTTCGTTTGATTTCAATTCAAATGATTCAAATAATGTCGGAATATATAAAAACATTTAACATTAAGGACTACGTCGTTGCGCAAGAGGGTGGAGTGATGCGATCGAGCAAGACAGATAGAGTTTAACCCCATGTACACTTAAAAAAATAATAATAGATATCCGGAGTAATGTTACATTAAAGATTCGATAGAGTGGGGGGAGGGGGGCACAACTGTCGTCGCCATCGGGTCTGTTATTATTACATGTGTGTGGCAACATCATCATCATTCGTATCGATTTAACCTTAACCCCAGAATATGTCCCTATACCGCATTTTTATATTTCGAGCCCCCCCCCCCCCTGTCCATTATTTGCAGCCCACACTCCAAACGATGTCTACCACTCGTAACATTGGCCACCGAAATTCGTGAATCTCTCTTTGATACATTTGCATATTAAGCAAACAAGACAAGTCTTTGGCACCAGTTAAACTTTTCTATCCCGCAAAATTACACTTTACGTTTGTAAAACTTTTTTTTAATCAGCAGGTGGTTACGCATTTAAGTGGTTTGGCTTTTAATAAGCGCACACAAAACCTTAGCCTCCCGGAGCAAAAAGAAAAAGATGGGGAAACACAAAAACGTTTCATTACTAATAAAGCACAAAAACAAAACACGATCGATAAAGCAAAGAGAGAAGCAACAACAGTACATATAAACAGCGTGCTATTGTTATATACGCTTGATTATTTCGCTGTTCCGCCGATGCTCTCCGGCTTCTTTTCTACCCCCCCCCCATTGTATACACGTATCGTACGTAAGAAAACCAACAATGCGTGTGCTGGGTATACATATACTAACTTGGCTTGTGTGTGTATACGCACGTCATATAATAGGCCCATCGTATTATGAACAGAGCATCAAAATAAAAAAAAACCCTGAATTTTCTTTTGTTGTTTGTTGAAAATTGCGAACTTGTAACATTTTAAGCTGTATATAATGCATGTTATATAACGTATTTAAATATAATGAGGTCGTATATGCTATGAGCGAATTAGGACCGGGGCAAATAGGACGTAATGAAACGGAACAAAGGTAGAAATTCCAATCACTGCGTCACACACGCAGATGATTAATTTGATTCAATATATACATAGTATTAAATAAGCTATATTGACTTTTCAATTTTTTTTTGTGGCTTATTTTGATTGAATCAAAATTAATTGGGATAAATACTTGTTAGGGGACTTGATACGGGATATGGGGGGGGGAGAAAAATAAACTTTTGATCATCAAAAAAGAAATGGCTGTCAGGAATATCTTATTTTAAAAAAAGAAAAAGAAAAAAGAACTTGACAGTGAGATCGACTGTCTAATGTAATAATAGCTCACGCTCGGCAGGAGAGGAAAGGCAACTTTTGATAGTTGCACACAAAGAGGATTTCTATGTAATATATGCATTTCTTTTTTCGAAAGGAAGAAGCAAATGAGCAGGGCATAACAGAAAATAAAAAAAAAGAGACTGACAAAGGGAGGGCGAAATATTTGATGAGCATTAAGATTGTCTTGTATCCCTGACGACTTTTGATGTTTTCTTTTTCAAAGTATTTAATTTAATATTATGATTAATATTATTCTGCTAGGATGATTTCCAAGAATCCTATCGCTCGACGCCCCTCCGTACTGATACGCAATTTATTGTGATTCATCCTTTTATTTATTCCAAGCTTTAAGCAGACCTCATTGTTATTAAACATGTGAGGTCACCGAACACATCTTTTAATAATAAAGTTTTTTTTTACAAGTCAACCCCTTGTTTATTTTAAATGTCGAAAATCTTGAGAAGACGATCGATATGTATTGGGGAGTTGACGCTATATCCATCGATCTATATCAATTAATATATATTTGAAAACCCCCAGCTGCACTCCCATCTTATTACATTATCTATATATCTATATACGTAAATATATATAAAGATAGCGTAATTCCCGCTTTTTTTTCTATATCTGTTTGGTGCATTCTTTTCATGTCCGTCGTTTTCTTAATGCAATTGAGCGAACCGACCCAAAGAAGAAGAAGAAGGGCGGATGCTCTGCTCCTGCCATTAACCGACCCCCCCCCCCCTTCTAAGTAAAAAAAGAGATGGATGTGTCCAAGGGGGGTAGGAGGGGGCAGGATCTTTTTTTTTTCATATCGTCCAGAAATACAGGCCACACCCAACGTTTTTTGTTTAATATTTAAAAATTACTAGAACGAGTAACACAGAAGAGCACAATCAACTTCAGCAAGAACAATTTCGAATCAATTCCCGGATTTAAAAAAAAAGAAAATCAATTGTCCATCACAAGTTGGATGGCTGCCAGGCGGGTCAATATCTCGAGAGGAAAAAGGGAAGGATCGAAAAGAGGTAACAGAGTAGTATACCATCTGTGTATAAAGAAAAACCTAAGAGTTGACCAATGTATAACGTCATTTCTACACCTACATTCCCCATTCTAATAATAATAATAATAAATAAAAAAAAAAGTAAGGATATAGTTAATCCTGCCAAGGGATATACTGGCGCTATGATGTGTATAAGTGTTGATACACGTCACTGTAGGAGATCCAATAGGAATGGACATCGGCAAAAAGAAGAAAAAAGCTTAGACCATCGCAGCAGATTTATAGATTGGTTACTATAGAATTGATTTATCCCTCCCCCCTCTTTTGCTTTATTTTGAAATAAACTTCCGCCCACCATTTTCTTTTTTTTTTTTTCACGTACAAAAAAAAACAAAAACGCCCAATGTATAGTCCCCCCCCCCCCAAACCCGCATTTGGTGTAAATCGGAAAATAAACGAGTTGTCTGCGTGTGTGTGGACAAGACAGCCGATTAGGTTGCGTGTTACACGACGGCCAGCAAAAGAGAGAGAGTCGCCACGGATTTATGTCTTTCCATTTTATTTTCTGTTTGTCAGTAAAAAAAAAAGGCCCCAACATCGACGTGTTGCCAAATCGGAAACAAAACGGACTTGCGGCAAACCCCAAATTTTTTTTCTATTTTCTCTAAAAAAAACAGGGGACACAAATAAATGAAGATGAACTCCCCCCCCCCCTCTTTTTTCTTATTCGCTACATAAGGCCGTAGAAAAAAATTCCAGCGCAAAACAACAATAAAAAGAAAACTGTTGTGTATAGTTACGAACTATAAAGAAAAAGAAAAATATAAAAGAAAATCATGGGGGGGGGGGGGGCACGCGCGTTATTGATCTACTGCTATCCACAACGGAAATAGCGGAGGAAGTAGGCGCATTTTCTCGTGTGTGTGTGCGCGCAAACATATACATCATAACATCGGAAATCTATCTTTCAATTATTTCAACCATTTCAATTTTGTTTTAAATATCTTTTTTTCAAATAAAAACAACGACCCCCTCTCCTTTTTGTACTAACCGGAATAGCCATTCAAAACACGTTCCAAAAATGTTGAATTGCGCAAAGACATGGCGAGATGAATAGAGAAATGTTGACTTACCGACACTAGAGGGCAGTTCTCCCTTGAGAACGGGACAGGCACGAAAGAGTCCGACGTGAAAGACGACGACCAAGGAGCGCCTCGTGTGCTGGCCGTCGACTTCCTCATCATCTTCGTCTTGTTCTTCGTGACGCAACATGATCACTTCATCATCCACGGGCCGGCCTTCGTCTTGAGCGTAATAATCATCGTCATCGTCGTAATCGAATTCATCGTCGTCTTCGATGGGAGGTGCGCGCGTCAGTGATATCGTCGTGGCTGGCCGGCTCGTTCCAGCCGATAACGACGGGCTGACAGTCACGTTGTCCACGACGTGGACGGCCGGACGATCCCAATTCGATTTGGCCACCATGTCCGGCCGGCTGGTGGCCAAACCGGCCGCTCCTTTCGTCGTGGACGATGAGGATTTCGATTGGGTCGATGTTTTGGAACGGCTGGGGATCAAACTGCCGTAGCCCGTTCCAAATAAGAGCGGCCAGTCTTGCGTGGGTGGCAGGTCAATGGGTTCCCACGTGTCGACCCAGTTAGTGGTGCCGGCCAGAGCGGCCAGGGAGCACCCGAAAGCCGCTAGTCCGGCCACAAGGGCCAGGAATGAAACGCATTTATTGCGATAGAGTCCCGCGTGATTGGGCGTGTCTGTTGCTTGGCGACCACCTGATTCGGAATCGTCTTTAGACGGGCCGTCGGTCGTGGTCGTCCTGAACGATGCGTCGTTTGCTCCCGTCTCGATTGGAATCTCCGGCCGGGCAACGTAATCCGAACTGTAAAAACTGGGCAGATCGTACAGTCCGGGCTCGTGATTGGCCCTCGTCCTCTTCGTTTTATTAGCGTCCGCACTTTGCTGTTGCTGGCCAGTAGGCACCTGTTCAAATAAGAAAAATAGAATTCATTCTTAAACGTCGGTAACATTTAACTCATCAAAATCATATGCAAAACAAAAGTTTGGATCTATTCTACATGGCCCTTTTGTTTATGATTGCCTTAACGTGTGCTTAAGCGCAAATTTGACTCGATTTCCCTTAGGGTGTGTGTTAAACTTCTTTTGTTTTAAATCACGGCGATTATAGCGGACGCAAGCGGTTCTAAATTTCCCGCACTTAGCACGTTTTTTTTCGTGCATGTTTTGGGGGGGGGGGGTTGCATTTCCAACGAAACGTTAAAAGCCTTCTAAAATGAAGCAAACTTTTAAGCTACAACGTTTGCCACTTTGTCCTGATTTTAACTTTTAGTTTTTTTGTACGCTGCTCTAACTTGCGCATTTTAAATTTTGGTCCGGCGTTTAGCGTAAGGCCGTCAAAGGTGATCACGCAACGCGACTCGTGTTATATACGTTGTTCTGGGGCTGCGCTATTTATTACGGCAAAAGATTTGCATAAACGCAACAGCTAAGAGTGATACAATTTACTCGCTAGTTAACCAATCAAATGAGTATATAACCTTAGCGCTATTTTCTTTTTTTTTCTAAACTACATACATTGTAATGCTTTATTTTGTAAAGAAATATTTACCGCCATCGTGTTGACGTTGTTGTGCATGATGATTCCCTCTCTTTTTTTTATTTAAAAAAATAAATTCAAAAAAAAAAAGCACACGTTTGTTATGTATGAGAATTCGCCCTTCGGAATATAAAGATGATAAGCCAACACTTTTTTTGATCTTGTTGCTGGCGTCGTGGAACTGCAGGCGATATAAAAAATATAGAAACCACTGGATCACTTTTGTTGAGACTCTCTCGAGTCGTCAGACACGCACGAA
Source organism: Daphnia sinensis (assembly GCA_013167095.2). Lineage (NCBI taxonomy): Eukaryota > Metazoa > Arthropoda > Branchiopoda > Diplostraca > Daphniidae > Daphnia > Daphnia sinensis. The sequence continues at coordinate 769,256 of CM023188.1, read as the reverse complement.
AAAAAAAAAATGTTAAAAAAAGAAGAAGTGGCTTCTGTTGTTGACTTGCCCTTCGGGAGATGAACATGTAAGAGCAGAAAGCCAAAATTTTTATTATTTTTTTTTTTTGAAACTATGTGTGTGTTAGCGGTTCGTTGACGGTTGAGCAAAATGAACAAACACCAACACGTTTTTTTGTTTGTTGAAATAGACGAACATTTGAATATTTGGCGCGATGTTTTGAATTTTGAATTTAAAAGACAACCAATGAGCGGGATTGCGATTCGGCGAACGCGGGAAAGAGAGATCCGGTTGCGCGGAAGAAGCCAAAGCGACTGAACGCCTTGGCGGACGGCAGTCTAGTGACGTGCGGATTGCCTCACATCAGAGTGCGGAGGGGGGGAAGAAAAAAAGCGGAAGGAGGGGGAAGAGGGAGAGAAAAGAAATGTCGAATGGGGTTTGGTGTGAATGCGCGCGTTGCAACTTTAGATCCGTCAATCGGACTCCACATTCAAATACAAACACAAGGATATGTGAAAGAAAGAACAGTTTCAACTATTTCTACTCTCGTTGAATGAGGGTAATACAAAAACTATTTAAAACGAATTAGAATGAAAAAAAAACGTGAATTCATTCAAATATTGCGCGAACATAGAAAATATTCGGCCACACAATGATTAATCGCACGGAAGATATCGCATCCCTGATTTCCTTTCGATTCTCTTCTTCTTCTTCCTTCTTCTTCTTCTTTTCCAAAAGTGAGTATTGATTTCTATATATCCAGCTGATAGACCATACGGGAGGGGGGAGGGGTAGGCAATAATGGCGTATGTGTGTGTGTGTGTACATGTCTTCCACTATTTTCACTGCCATTATTCCTCTCTTTTTTTTTCGAAATAAAAAAAGAAAAGGTGACAACCGTCAAAAGCGGATGTCTCATTTCCGGTTTTCTTTTTTTTTTCGGGATACAAACTGCGAGGATAAAAGAAAAGTTTTCACGATTGCAATTCTTTGTAGGTCGCCCGCTTGCCTACACAGTTTAGATGTAAAGGCCATCATACAAGTCCGTGTGTGTGTGTGCAGACGGGCGATATATACTTGATGGCCGGCCCACGAGAAAAAGCCACAAAAATTGGTGTCGATTCAACATCGATTTTGTCTGTTGAAAATAAAGTTTTCTTTTTTCAAAATGACCATTCCCCTTTTTTTTTTGGCTCCTCGCCGACGCTCTTTTTCAAACCTTGTTGAATCGACTGTCTATAACTTGCAAAAAAAAGAAACATGGGGATGGCCAAAGTCGGCCGTCGATGATGAACTCATCTTTTCTGACATTTTCCCAAAGCTTTTGCGACGTCCTTTCTTTTCATTTTTTTTTAAATAAAATATAAACGTATATGGCCGTCTCTATTTATATATATATCTGGACATTGGAGACCGTGGAACCCTACAGGGTATTTGATGCCCTCTCGCTCAATCTCGATAGTCTTATATACCACATCAACGTAATCGCATTTCTTTTTTCCTTGGTCCTGATTTACTAATATCGATCGTCTTCGATGAGCTTTTCTCAGGGACAAGGTGATTTTCAAATAGATAATAAATCAAAAACAATAGAGATCACTATACTCTAATGGAACAACGCACATCATTTTGGGGGGCCTTTTAAAACTTTTTTTTTTTTAAATTGAATTCATCACAACTTTTTATCAATGAGTCTTAAAAGAGAAAACGTAAATAGATGGCGCAAAAAAAACATGAAAATAAAAGATATAAATAAAAACAACAAATCTAGTGGACGTTGTTGAACGTGATCAGATTGAAGCAATCGGATCAAGAGCCCTGACTTGTTTCTTTCATTTATTCCCCTTTTATTATTATAAAAGAGGAAATCCCAGTGTATGTCCAGTGACTCGATAATAACCTCCTCGTCTTCTATATTCGGCCTACCTTTCTATTTCCCTATATAGTACGCAGTGCCTTCTGTGCGTCTATATATCCATCAGCTCTTTTGACTTGTCCTTGTTAGTTGGCCAGTCATGAACTCATCAGCTCTCTCGTGTTCCTCATGGAATCGACGGTGGGGACCGCACACTTTTATTTCCCCTTCACGTCACTTGCTTTCGGCCCACGGAAAAGCACCGATGGCCGAAATCAACCAGACGTATGAAATGAGACGAAGAATAAAAAAGAAAGCACAAGAGACGGACTATTGGGGGAAAAAAAATGTGTGGTCCAGCTTGCTTTCCTTGTGAAAAGAGACAGCTCAGCAAGCGCAAAAATAGTGACTTGCTGGATATTGGCCGGCAACCGATCAATGTTTTTTTTTTCTATCTTCTTTTTAACCATTTATCACTTGTAATATAATAATAAAGCTTTTTCCCTTATTTACTTTGCCTCCTATACTATTCTAGTTCTTTTTTTTTTAAAGCCATCAAAGATATATATTTCTCTTTTCTGTACGTGAATGATAGGGGGATATAAAAAAACACAGGAACTCTCTTTTTTTTGCGTGTGTAACAAGCAAAGAGTTTCTTTTTTAGATCGAATGATACAAAAGAACTCGTATTCTTTTCTGGACATCAAAAGATGTCCTCTTGCGATTGTCCAGCCTCTCCTCTTTTTGCTTGTTGTTGTTCTTGTTAACATGTTATCCTCTTTTATTATTACCCGCAAAAAAAAAACCATTGTCGTGATTTGATTCGTTCGAAAATGTTTTGAAAATGTGACGTCACTGATTTTAGGTCATTTAAACTTGAGACGATGTTAGAAAGATCGATAGGGGGTGAACACTTGAGACGTGGCCATTGCAAAACCCTCCTTTTAATGGGGCAGGTGATGGTAGCCATGGCAACACGACGCTGATATGCTCTATTCTACACTTATTTAAAGGCTCCCCACGTCAGGTAAAGAACACATCGGCCGTTGTTATGGCAACATGCCGCCCCAATAACTCGCTAAATCGAACTGCCCCGAACATCAAGAGTTCTATTCCCCACTAATAGATCATGTTGCAATCACCGCAAATATCAATGTGTATATATACACAACGGCACGATGTAACATTTAATGTTCAATCAGTTTCAAACCCCCAAATTAGCCGTGCCGTCCGTGGCCCCCCACTAATGAGTGGCCAACTAGGCCGGCGGTTTCTAGTCCCATCATCTAAGAAATTACAACATCAAAGTTTGTTTTTAAATTCCCTCCACTATCTTCACCGGAAATTGAAGACCACTGTGTGTGACGATACCCGTGATTTGCATACCCAACCAAAACTGAAACATAATTTGATTGTGCCGCTGTGCCGGGGCCTGGTCGACATGAAAAGCCGACAAAGTGTGCGCTCCTATCAGTGCCTCACAGATGTATGCAGATTTACAAAGTGTATATCTTAACAAGGGAAGAGCGGAAGTTCCTTTGAAGAATTCGTCACCTCGTGACGTCAGTTCGACATCTACCCGTCGCCCATCGTAATTTATTTCGATCAAGTCTGCCCGCCACAAGAAAAATGGCCCGGCCTTCAAACTTCTCTTTATATATATATATACTAACACAACTTTAGATTGAAACGGGACATAAAAAAGAAAAGTATGTATACTATTATTCATGCGGTGAGGTGCCGCGCAATCCTACGCCATCCATCATCCGGAAATAACCTGATGGCAATGGCATTTCCTTTTTTTTTTGTTTTATTCCCGCCCGAAATTGAAGAAATTCAAAGAGCAAAATGGACATGGACCGATTTTCTCATATTGATTTCAGAGAGTCCCCTCCCTCTGCGAATGTTTGGCTTATCAAAAGTTTGTGATATGCATACAGAAGGGGCCATTATAGCTCTCTCTTTTATTTCAGACATCAAACGTTTGAAAGAATTCGACTGGTAGGGATAATCAACATGCCGGCAGCGACAGACCCGGGCTACTTTGATTGATACTCGGAAACAAGACGAATTGTTGACAGAAAGATAAAAAAAAAATTGAAACTCGCATTAAAATCAAACCTTTCTTGGGCCTTTGTGTTATGATAAAGACGATTGACTAACATAACGCAAAATGCTCAATTGTTCAGTCATGGAGGAGAGAATCAAACGTGGATCGACGTCAAATGTGCATGAATAAATCTTAAGAAAGAAAAACGAACAAACTTGTAAAGTACAAAGGAACTGACTCCATGATCCTTTTTATTTCTTACAAGTTTTTGACTAATGACAATTGGATGGATTCAAACGCTGACGTCGTGTTTGACCTTTTCCTCTTTTCACTTATTTTGAAGAAGAAATGGCTGACGAAAAGGTTTATAGTTGGATACAGTTCGAGTACCAAATAACATCTGCGTGAAATTCGTTTGGATATAACGCAAGTTTCGATTCCCGTCAGGCAAAGACGGGCATCGCCAAATTAGCAATAACTATAATAAACACGGGGTACGTGGAGGACGCATATACGACAAAGAGTTCGCATATGCATTTGCATGCATGGCGGGATATTTGAAAACTTGTGGGGTTTGAAATTGCCATTCGTGCCCATCTGCAAGGTTAGCATGTATGTCGTGTTATGTTGACGTTAATGGGCAGGTAAAAAACTGAACGCAATACGCAATAGCACGAACATCGAGAAGCGAAGTGATGACTTATCACGCTATCCATCACGCTCACGAAAAAAGAGTTGGCCGCAAAATCATCAAAAAATCACAAGTCGGTGATGAGGGAATTAATTAAAAAAAACCAAGACGTTTGTTAAACAATTATCCCCCTAAACAGCTCGCCGTTTAACGTTAATGATTCACTAACCTTTCTGCCCCATAAGCCCACACGCTCTTCCGCGTCTCGGTAATAAATGACGTCTAATCACTTTGTCAAACGATTCGCACTACGATGCCATTTGCGACCTTTTTCCCGACTGTCAGAAGCCCCTCCCGCGTGAAATTATTAATAACGAAAAAAAACTGTTGAACCTCTTATAAACGCCCGTTTTAAAAGATGGAAAGAGGAAGAAGCCAGAAAGCTCTTTGGGACACGTTGATCCGTCGCGAGTGCTACAAAATAAATCATTAGCCAGGCCGTCTTAAAGAAAAAGCCTCCCTCCCCCGTAATGTGCTGTCAAGGCAACCCCCCGTCTCATTTCTCTCGCATTCAACAGTGGCGCATCAAACAGTTATAGAAGCCTAAAATGTCAAAACTCTCTGATGAGTATACGTCATGTGAAATGTCTTCTTTTAATTCTAAGATTAGCTAACCGCTTTGGTGTTCTGCAGCAATTATGAATTTAATATAAAAGGGGGGATTTAAAAATAGAAATTAGATTTTTGATCAGCACTCGTCATCGAGATGATGTCGAATATCTTTGATGAAGAAGTGAGGCAACACATCAATCATCAACGTGACATAACGCATGTCGCAATCGAACGTTTTCAATTTAACGGGATGTGTTTTCACAAGGATTGATCCCCCCCAAACTGTTCAGTAATTAACCTCCATAACAGACTTGCAATTAATCATGTCTGGAGATCAGTTTAACAAGGACTTCCTTTTTTAACAGACGTTAAATTGCTACAACTTCCATTGGGACTTGTTTCGGATGACTCTCTCTCCCAAGGCGAGTTGAAACTATCGTGGGAAAACAAGAGACAAACGATATATTTCAAAAACAAAAGAGAACACAAAGCGATGACATGTGTAAAAATCAATTTGACATGATGTACTACAAGACGTGCAAAAATAGGAATGATCTGCATGACTAACGCAATTAATTGCGAGCAGACGAACTTTGTTATCATTTCGAAAATGATGTGCAGTGACAATCGCATTATTAGGTATGCAATGCTCATTTGCAATTGCAATCCATTTTCGGAACGCGTTCCCGAGAAAAAGGGAAATGTTGAAACTTAATCGACAAACTTTTGTAGTGCCTAGTTTTCGTCTGCACCGTATTTCAAGTGCACGTTAACGCGCACATTTTCGTTCGGTGCTCTTTGAATAACGAAAGAGCTTTCACAAAAACTTTATTAGCCCCTCCCTAATTTTTGACTTGGCTAAAAAAAAAACAAACGACGATCAAGTGACGGGCAGACGGCCCTCTGTTGCTCATCGATCGTGAAATTTTGAATTTAAAAATCTACATTTTTGACGCTTTAAATAATAACATAAGAATGGATGATAGATCCTATACGCAATAAGTTGACTGTATCAAAGACTTATTCCGGTTGGCCCGGTTTTGTTCCATCGGCAAATTCCATCCGCTTGCCGACGGAGCCAATCGCAAAAGCCTAGGGTGTTGACTAGACGAAAGCCACCGAGTTCCCATACAAACATTTTTGTTTTGGGTGGTTGAAACAACGGATCGATAGAAATATTTCGAGCCCATCGCGTTCGTGAAAGAATGTGGGTTGTTATGGCAACGTAGTTGAAAAATGTTTTTGAAAACTTGTTTGAACGGACAACTGCATAACTACTGCAATCCGATAACTAATTTTGAAACGGTGTGTATGTTACAAAAAGAGGGGGGGGATAAAAAAAGGAGGGTAAATATTGATTGACTGAATTACGCGTTCGCGGGAGTCAAGGGGAGCGGGATTACGAGACTAGAATATTTGAAAAAAGAAAAACAGCTGATTGCGAACCACCACAGAGAAACGATACCGACAAGCGTGTAAAATGACGAGCTTGATTGCACAAATTCGTTTGAAGTTTGGAAAATGAAATAGCGAACGCATCGTAAAGTCGTGCTGTTTTTCCTACATCAATAGCTCAGAGATATCCCGTCCTGGAACGTTCACTATCTACATCGCAATTCTTCTTATTTTCAACTTGATCAATTTTCAACGTTTTTTTACTTTTTAAAATTCCAGCCACTGAGACCTTTACGTAAAAACCTGGAACTAAAAAAAAAACGGCGAAATTGGGACGAAAAAAAATAGTGCCAAAACGAATGAAATCTACCATTCATTATGATTAAGAAAAAATGCATTTACAATGTTCCGCACGTAACTTGTGTGATTTACATATACACACGAAAGAGTTCATTGGCTATTGTAAATTACAAAGAATTTTGCGATATCATCAAAATAGAAAGGGCAAAAACGAAGATAAATGTACAAACTATGCAAATGTGAAACAACTCCATAAATACTTAACAAGTTAACGCATGGCCACTTGTCTAATCCTCAAGTTGTGCGGATTTTTTAAAACAAAGAACAAATCGTACCAAACGAATGCCACTTGAACTCTTTCGCGCATAACAAAGACTTAAAAAAAACATTGAAAAAATACTCGAACTCAAACAATTACTTTGTTAATTTTCAACGCTCTCCAGATTACGCGCTACGGTTCGTTAACCATTTACTTTGACCCGATTTTTTTTTCAAAAGATTCGCATTCAATCAAATATCCCCGTATCGTTTTCATTTCAAAAATTGAAGTGTCCCACTCTGTTTATCTCTGAAAAGTCTATGACTCCATCGATGAAAAAAAACTTGAGGTCGATCAATGAACAGCCCCCCAATTACAGGGACGAAAAAATAGGAGGAAAAAGAATTTATTTACTACGTCAAGTGTGTTAATCAATCAAAACGATGAGATATACGCAAATTCCAGGAATGTTCGGGCAATTAAAAAAAATGAAATGGGAAAAAGTTCTTTTAACTTTGTAGTGTCATCGACTCTTTCGGGAGGAAATGAATTTAAAATAAAAACATGCGATTGGCGATCTCAAAAATTAATTTTTGAAAGGAAACCCCCGGATAGAAAACAGTCAACAAGGACCAAAACGCTTCCGCTGGATGAGGTGTGACGAGCTTGTCCCATCGTCGGTTCGTGAAACAAAAGGGATTGGACAAAAGAAAGCGGCAGAATATGGCGTGACAAACAGCTGATGAAGATGACAAACTTTACAGCAAGTTCGGGACGGATAGGCGACATAATTGACGACATTGAATGTTGTTATCGCAGCGAAAATTCTAAAAAAAATCGGGACTCGAATGGCAATCGATCTGATTGAAAATCACGATCATTCTCTCATTGATATGGAGGACCAAAGGCATAGCCATCGGCTGTTATGTTGGCTCTTTGACATAAGAATATATTACAGCCGAAGGGGATTCCAATGTCCACGTTACGCAGGAATTGAAAAGCGTGATGTAAGTCCCTTTTTTGTCCCTCCCGTTATTCAATTTATGTTGCTTAACCTCTTGCCGCTCTTTTTAGAAGTGCCAATACCTTCCATCATTGAGTTTCACGTAGCAAAGTGCTACTGGAATTCACAAGACAAAAATCAAAGAGCCTTAAAAGTACAATGTTTTGTTTAGATATGTTGCCTACATTAATGCCAAGTTAGTGAGACGGCCGACTCTCGGTTGGTACTCCGTGATGTTTAAAAAACCCCAACCACAAAAACATGCTGGAAAAAAAAACACGTTCGTCTCCGCCAATCAAGTCAGTCGACATGACGAGAATTTAAAAAAATAATAATCAAAACTTCAAAAAAGTTGATTGGCAAACCGCACAGTATTGATCTCGCTCTCTGTGAACGCAGCAGTCTCAAGTGGAGAGCTATAGTACCCGAACTTTGTACCGTGCACACACAACCAGTAAGAGAGAGACACACAGAAGAGGTTGATATAGGACGCGGTACAGTGTGTTTGGTCAACTCCAAAGACATCAAACCTTATCCTTTCAGATATTCTTCCTTTTTTTTTTTTAATTTTGGACGCTTTTCCCTTGGCTACAATTCCCGTCTTCCTTTCCCTCTCTGCACGTTTTTTGTGTGTTTAAAAAACAACCTTTATTTTTTTACTCTGACTGGAACAGTGGCGCTGTATGTAAGGGCGACGATCGCTTAAAACTACTTCCTTTATTTTGTGCTGTAGCTATGAAAAAGGGACGTCATTAAACCGTCATCTCGAGTGGCCCATCTCCTAGCGACATTTGATTGCTACATGTAAAAAGGTCGTATATACCTTTTTGCTATATACGTTCCAATATTCCTACATGGAACGTGGACGTTGCGGCTGTCCGCACGGACCAATTGACACGCCCGACACGCAGGCCAGACAATAAAAGATGAACGATGTCGTCGTTAGATGGTCGTAACTCTATCACACACACACAAAAAGACTTCCCCCCCCAAAGGGCTGACGTCCCTCAATCAGCAGCTTCGCTATATCATAGATATATAGAGTTCTTTGCGCATTAAACAATGAAATGAAAAATGGCGAAGAAACGTTTGAAAATTGCGCCGTTCGATTAAAGTGTCAGTTTGAATTGATCTGATGTCATGGGCAATGGATGAACTCTCCATTAGCTGAGAGTCGATGAACGCTAGCCCCTGAAAGTTTCGGTCTCTTAAACAAAGTTTTCAGAGTTTTGTTGCAAACGGATATTCGAAGCGCACCTGCTAATTTAACGCGTACCATCAAACTTGAACCTGTTTTCAAATGCACGCTCGTCTACTGTTTCCCTTCTCGTTTTACGATACCATCCCCCACCTCCTTTTCTATTAAAAACACAGAGATAACGCCCTCGAGGTGACATGCTGAAAGGCAACGTCTTATTCAAACGAGCATCGATCGCTTTTATTCCATATAAGACTTTAAAAAAAAAAAAACGAGTTGAAGATTGGCACCAACCCGGAGCTGTTCCGAGGACGATAAAGAAAACAAAAACAGAAACGCCAGTTTGGCTCTTTTTTTTTTAATGACTATTCAGAGATGAGGTGAAAAGACGAAAGGGCCAAGAGGCTCATCCGGGGCTTATATAAGGCGGGTGCGGCATTATTAACATAGCATTTCAACCTTAATGATATGCAATATATGCAGATCCGCAAGATTATTAAGTGGCAAAGATACAGCGCTCTCTCCATTTTGAATCGTCCAAACATTTGACTTTCAGTGAAATGCAACACACACAGAATAAAAGAAAAGAAGAAAAAAAAAGCAATAAGCCGGAAAAGCAATTTGAGGTTTAGAAACTAACAAGCGTTGCACGTTAAAGGGGTTGTCTAGGTAACCAAACATTTCACCTCACTTTAAGGGAGCTAACTTTTAGAGAAAAAGCTCGAAAGACATGCTGCTCTTTGGATAACGAGCGTTCGGTTTTACCAATCGCTATTGGGCCAACAAAACAAAAATAATGTCTACTCCGACAAGTAGCACAACAAAAAAAAAATAACATGTTCTTTGAATTGCGTGCGCATTGTTAAACCGTCCTTGGAATAACGTATCGCAACCAATTATTCTGCAAGTTACTGATCTTTGCGGCAATTTGATTTAAAAGAGTTACAAGTTCCTAACGGCATAGGAAAACAAAATGTTTGTTAAAAAAAAAAGATCCATTTTCCACTTGGTGTCATAGAGGATTTGCGCCTCAAAACACAAAGTTTGTGAACATTTTTTAAGTCTTAAAAAAATAAATATGTTATTGGTTTTGTTTAATTATTTAATTGGGACAGTTTTGGGTTGAATTTAAAAGAAATATCGAGTCAATAACAATCCTACTAGAGCCCCCTTTTGGCCAACATCTGTACTCGGAACACGAAATCCTGCATAGTATTAATTGCAAACGCTAGGTGGCGCTATATACCAACAATCCATTTGATCCAGCTTACGGAGCGGAAGTAGGCACACAAAAGATTAAACTAAACGCGGTGAATCTAAAATGAGTTTATAATTTGGGATATTAAGAAAGGAGGGGTAAATGAGGACGGGGCTTTAATGATTCCATTGCTCACGCGGCAAAGCGATCCAGCGATCCTGGATACAAAGAAATGAAACCTTGTTGGTTTTCCAACCCGCTAGTATACAATATATAAATCCAAGTGCTTTTGAATGCACTCCCCCTCCCCGTTCTAGTGGTTGTACATCGTGTTTCAATTTCACGGAATCAAATTATTTATTCTGTTGAATATGAAAGCAGATGAAAAATAATAATACAGAAACAAGCTGGCGCTCGCAATTCGCAGAGAGGAAGCCTTCTTTACATTCATCGCATTTTTTCTTTTCCCCCCCATCTGCCAGCAAGTTTAACCAACCCCACAAAGAAAAAAGCTTTAGACAATATATTTGTTTGGCAAGAAGAAAATGATTGCTTCAATCCGCATTCTCTTGCATTTCCGGCGCTTCGCTGAGTTACGCAGATTGAAAAACTGTTGGTTACAACGCGAATGTAAAAAGGGAAAACCCAATAACTCTTTGACTTGTTTGTGCATCACGTGTCCTTAAAAAAAGGAACACCTCAAATTGATTAACCACCGAGCCGCAGTTTACGCAACCAAGCAATTTAGATCTGCCATCTTTCAAACAAATCAACCCAAAAGAAACACACGTACGCTTTATTGAATCAGCATAATAGCCAAACCAATAAAATGAAGAATAAACATATCAAAAAGAGGCAGAGATAATATGAATTTTTTCAGCAAATCGATGCCAAGCTGCCAAACAAAACGGTTAGAGAAGAAACAACATCCCAACAAAAATGGCCTCTCGATTCTCATCACGTTTCTGTATATGCTTTCCTTTCGAATAAAAAAACCAACTATGATCGACAAAGATACTGTGTTGAGCTGGGGGGGGGGGGGAGAATAAATAGACAAAAGAAAAGGGATGTTTGGATGTAATGCAACTGGCGATAACGTCACTCTTTTACAAATCGTGGGGAGGGAACTTTCGGGGGCAAATGATAGGACGCGTGACATTTCCAAAGATTTCTGGCCGCGTGACAGATATCAAAGAATTTAGTTTTTGGGGGGTAGGCAAAGTTTCACGACAAATCCCAAAGGCAAATTTCGTTTTGTAACCAACTTTAACACAAAAAAAACAGATGGCAAAAGATTTGTTTTACTGACAACATGCCTAACTTTGTCTAGAGCGGTGATGGCCTTTTTGGGAAGGCTGGCAAGTCATGAAAAAAAGATAATTTGTGTTATACTCTAAACCGAGAAATTGTTTCGAATGGCCGATCATCAATTAGCCTAGCAACAACAAAGAGCCACTCGGAATTCTTTGCTAATAAACTATTTTAATGGGAAAAAACAATACACTCGTTCAGTTGTGCAAATGTGAAAGCAAAATGTCTAAAATGCCATGGAAAATGATATTTGATGTCGGGCAGATGAGACTCGGTGCAAAATAAAGAAAATGGCGTTCGCTTACCCCACATGACAAGTAGAAATGACGTCAGCAAATTCGAAGAAAGGCATTGTTCTGTGGCAATCAGTTGTTTTCACTTCCACACGTAAAAGTACACTCATTTTCGTCAACTGCCTGAAATACACTCTGTTTTTTTCGTGACGAAAATGGAAACAATGTCGATGTTCGTTGGCCCCAACGTTTGATAATTAGAGAGATGGGGTTGCTCGGCTTCCATCACCTATGGGGTGTTGCTAAGGCAAAAATGGAAACTCAAGAACTTTTGAACTAACTATGCAAGTTAGAGTATGTTGGCTTTTTGTTACGTAGCACAGTTTGATTTACAACAGCTTTGGAGAAAGCTTTTTGGTGGGTAGCATTCAGACCTCTCGTTAATGACAAGTGATCCGGCTGATGCTGCTAATTGGTTTCACCCCTAAATGACTCCTACGCTATCTAGCGGTGGTATTTTCGAAAGAATTCTATTTTTTGGCACTTGATGGATTTTTTTGCTATGGAACTGCGATTCACCAATTAAAATTTAAAGTAGAGGTTATATTTCAGACAATGTAACAAAAAAACTTAAACAATGTGTTAAGCTAAACGTAGATGTCGCCATGTTTAAATGTAAAATTTTGACAGCAGTTCTGATTGCTAATTTTCAGTGTCTATTTGTTTGAAAAGCTTTCGCCCGTACATATCTAACATCGTGGGCGTACTGCGCAACAGACGTGTCCGTGGACACAAGAAATGATCTGGAATGGAACTGGTGGCGGATTCGGCCCAGCTTTCATCCACACTACACTACCAGCTCAAGACCCGGCCGGACGCGGGTCCATTTCAATTGTAATATTTTAAAAACGAAAAACGGTCCAAACTGAATTTTGTTTTTAGCTGATGTTGATTTTGTTTTGAATGTGTTTGTTTTTCCCCCGCTTTGGTTTCTAGTGTTTCGTTTGCGTGTGCAAGTGTCGACATTATTACCCATCGCAATCAGATAGTGTTCAAATCCGTGTTAAGATGAAGCTTTTAATTCACACCGCTACGGGCAAGACGGCATTAATTGCATTCTTGATTCACTTGGCTATCTCCGGTTGGTGTTTTACCGGATCCGTCGCCGCCGGTGGCCAGAATATCCTGCGGACAATGGGACCGAGCAATTGGCCCAGCAATTCAGCTCCGCTGTCCGCTAGTGGCGGAACAATCGGCAATAGTGCAACTGTGCGAAAGCGTTCCGTCTATGCTGATTACTCTGGACGTTTGCCTTTATCAACAATGACGATGATGAGAGTGCAAGAGTCAGCCCTTTACGCGGCTCAATCCGCCGTTCCAGCAACGGCGTCCGCTTTGGTGTCCGATTCGTTAATGAAACGCGTCTCGCTCGGATTGCTCCTGCCGCACACGACGTTCAGAGTCCGCGAGTACAGCAAAGCCGTCCAAACTGCCATGAACAGTTTGCGCAAACAGGATCTCAGCTTCATCAATACGTACCGATTTCAAGTCTCTGATATCCACACAGACATGCTCAAAGTGAACCCCAGTCCCACAGGTAAAAAAAAGACGTTGCGATTGGCCAATGCGCAAAGGTTCATTCACGATCAACAAAATTAATTCAGGGAAATGAAGACGAGATTGAAAAAGACATATTGTTGAAAATTCAGACGAACGAATGAATTAACAACAACAACAAAAAATCATTGAAAATGAGATTTGTTATGTTTGAGTCTGCTGGTTCGTTTCCGCTATATATAAGGAAATGAAGATGTTGCAACTCAATCAATTTTCCGCCTCGTAGCGTTATCTCTGTTCCACTTCTATGCTAACGAAAAATAGGGAAATATATAAAGCAATGGAGTTGCGTAAAAACGAATTTCTCACAAGGGACGCCAACGGTCACAGTGATAGAACATCGTAATGTCTTTGGAGGCCTACACACATTTGCCGCGTACATGATGACACGTACAGATCCAAAAATATCCACTCCTGTTACATGTCATCTCTGTCATTGACACGCACTCCGGCCAAACTTGTGTGTAGTAGGAGAAGATTAAGAGTCTTAAGAAAAAAGCAACAAACAAAAAACAGACGGTCCATTCACTAATGGTATGCGTCCTCAAACACGTACTGCAATATCTTGCGCAAGAGTAAATGATAAACTGATGGACCAAACAAATGATTGATTAACTTGTGTTCCGGAAAGCTATATAGCCTGGTTTTTTAATGTATACGAACTAAAGCTTGACTTAATAACGATGGAGGGCTAACATACGATGGTCATTACGTAATGCATTATGCTTGTCGTGTAAAGCGTTTAAGAATCCATCAGCAGTTCCACACGATCACGGCCTGCTGTTTGAATCTTTACAGAAAAGTTTTTGGTCAAATGTATAGTTTGATAAAAGATGACTGTTAGGTTTATGACACTTCTAGCCGCGTTTGATGTATGAGCATCAATCAAGAAGTGCACTTATACCTCACGAGGGCACAAGCCGACTTATAATCTACTCTAGTCTGGCATATTATTGATTTTCTTTTTTGTATAGAAGAGAAACAACTGCGGCCGGGTTTGTTTGAAACAACACCCATTGCTTTATTAAAAAGGCTTTGATACCTGAGAGGGGAAAGAGAAAAAGGATCAAGTTTGTAATGAAAACCAGGGTAGAATCAATCAAAAGGGGTGAAAGCTATGAGGACAAGTATACAACATCTTTGCTCACGCGAGGTGTGCGTTCATTTAGACGCTGGCGTGAATAATAAATCGGGCCAAGTTCTCCATACAGAATGAAAGCCATCAAATAGAAGCTTTTGTTTAGGTCGCGAACGTTTTCAATATTCAAATTTAAAAGTTCATCTACTACATCAGTTGCCTCTCGATCGTAAGAAACACGTAACGCTTTGTTGTTGACTTCCACAATATTTGATTCTTTCACAAGCTCAGCTTTTAATACTTTCAAGTGAATTTCAGTCACGTTTGTGGCCTAAACAGCACTGAATTATCGTGAAATTGTCGTTCGCCAATGATGGCAAGAGTGTGACAAATCAAAGCTTGTGGGGAAAAAAAGATTGATATCACTCGAATTACCACAACCGATCCCGTGAAGTGGACCAACGCGAGCACGAAGCATCTGACAAATGTGTCCCCATAGGCTCAATGCCGTCGAGTCATTTCTCATTCTTCGGGGACTGAACAGCACAAAAGAAGAGGAACCAACCTTCTCCCCAAAACCCCAAAAAATATATCAGAGTATAGTCGAATTGTTCCAGTCGGATGCGTGGAATGTTTCTTATCTGAAAGCGCGATTGTCTGTACAGGCATTGTCTCTATTCCTTTTATTTATATAGTTATATTACGGAAAACAAAACACACTTTTCTATTCAGCGCTATATAAGTTCCACGTCCATTTGTCCTCGTACTGCTAATCAATACGCTCTTCCGTATGGAATCTATCCTCCAGGACACGAATCAGCTGGCCAACGATGTCTATATACTCACATACTAGTCTTTATGAATAGCATTATATCTTACCAACGGATGTTTGACGTTCATGGATAATGAATATCTTTTGTATACATCGCAATGAGGATGATGCGCTTATTTGGATTGAACGACCATTCCCCACTGCCACAGTTTACACATGCCAAAGATATGGACGTTTGAATCGTTATCTGAACATCCATCACGCCCTCCATCTCTTTTCCAGCGATGGATGAGAACTGACACTTGCTCTATTGAGAATATAATTTCAGTTTATATGTAAATATTTGTTAGAAAGAAAAGAACTCTTTATCGGAACTGCCCCAGTAGATTTCTTTTTCCATGTTTATTTCATTTTTTTTTCTTTCAGAGAAAACAAGACACAGCCTTCGAATAGTTAAAAAAAAAAAGTGGACGAGGATGACGTAGTCCAACAAAAACGATCGAAACTCCCCCGCCTGGAGTATATATATAAAGTATAGTGTCTCGCAACTGGACATTCCCTGCTGGTTATGTTATACAAGCCGAGGACGGTTGTGTATATGTATAAATAAAACTGTGTCTGAAAAAAACAAAATACGACCGCCGGAGCGATGACATTTTCTCGCATCGCATAAGAAATATTTCGATTATAGGCCAGTCTGGGCGAATGGGTGGCTGCGGTTGACATGAGTCGAAAGACGCCAAACTTTGAAATGGAATTGTAGTAAATATATCTATATACAGCCAGCATAACATTATCGAAATATTCCATTTTCACGCGGCTATATACATTCATTCCGAAATGTGAGTCCATGTCAAGATTTATGAGGTGATCAGAATTCACAGGATCGCCTTCATTCAAGATTTATTTTTATTTTGAACTGCCAGTACGTAAAGAATATAACCAACATCTATTGGTGAGCGGGAAACAGTTGTCAGCAAAACTGGGCGAAAACGACTAACAAGGAAATTACAAAGACGTCCAGCTGGCAGCCGGATGATAAGCGCTCTGATTCTCATTCTCAACGGGCTCTCATTGAGACTTTATATCATCATTTTTTGGTCAGGAACAGTCATCATTCTTAAACGATGTGGTTTTCAAATTTGAATCGATCTGTACGTCTCTGTTAAAAGAGAAGACTCCAATATAGAGTTGCAAAAACGTCAATAAAGCGTAAGTGATTGACATCCCCATCTCTTCAAACGAAATGACGTTTTTCCCTACAAATATAAATTTCAAGTGGACAGGTATTGGCTGTTAAACACAGTCTCTGTTTTTTTTTACCCCACCCTTGTAGCGTTTATCACGCTCCAGTATTTATTGCTAAAGTTGGTTGTTGACTTCACGCTGAGTTGTCAATGGGGATCGCTGTACAACCCAACAATCGATACAACACATCGGTTAAGCTTGTTTTGAAGAAAGACTGTTGACAGGTCAATTTTCTCTCGACTTTCCAATAAAACCGTTATGTCTGAATAATCTAAAGTTATTAATCGATGTGTGTTAGTCTTTGCAGAAAGATAAGCGGGATTTTATTTATATAGAAAAGACGCCGAACGAGACGTGCCAAAACAAAAGTTCACGTCCTGATCATACCAACTTTTGCCGATGTAATGATCAATCTCGTTGGGCTTCCACTTATTACCCTCCTATATATTTAGAAAGTTCTAAAAAGCTTTTCGCCGTCTACACAGACAAAAGTGTATACGTAGACGAATAAAAAGGCTATATGTCGAGCCCTTCGATCCTATCGCCAAATGGAAGCAACTTTTAACCGATATCAAGGCAATCCATCCGACATATTATACGACCTACATTAGGAAATCTTTAAGGGCGTGTGCCACTCGTCCAAACATATCATCCCCTCTTTGACGATGAGTTCTAATGGGGCCTACCGTCTTAGAGAAGCGCTTATATTCAGCGTATTTTCACTGGTTGATCGACATGTCAATACCAGGTCGCATCTATTGTCAGAAAAATCCTACATATTTAAAGGCCATATTTGAATACCGTGCGAACGAAAGGGTGTACAGAATGTTTTCCTCGGTTTGTAAGAGCATTTTCAGACGAGAGCGAAAAGCTTATGCCAAAACAGATGCTCATACATCCCGACTTCCGTAAATGGGATCAGCATCTTTAAGCGTACGACCTTTAAAGCACCGAGCAGTAGTGCTCTTTTTGCTCCCAAGTCTCATTAACTTTCATTCAAAGAAGATTGGCCTGGTTTGCCATCGACTTCCACTGGCGTGAATGTGCCGGGCCAAACGAAAAGAATACTGGCTCCCTCGGGGGAATGACATTAGATTGACTTTCGCAGTTCCCTGTCTTGTTTTTTTTTTTAAACAAAAGGAAAAGACTCAATTGCTATTGTGAAAAAAGAGATAGAAAATTGGGAGGGTGAAAAATGTATGTAGTATAAAGGAGTTCAAAAGATGGCCGCACTATTATGGTCTAAATATGATGGCATCCTGAACTTTTAAAAGCATTTTGATGTAATCCAACGGATGTCCGGATCGATTTTCACGCGGGAGTCTGGAAGAAACAAATGACTTGTATTTCGCATTTTGAAAGGCAGCATATCGGATGTTCTTATAAGACCCCAACTGAAAATAAGTTCTAAAATGTGTGCGCTACGTATAATGAGCTCTCGAACGTACCTCATCAAAGGCAATTGCGTTTGCAACGAATGAAAACTGTTCCAATTCAAAATGTTTCTAAAATATCGCGATAATTTCCGTATAAAGAGGAATAACGATGATGTAGCGTGAATTTACTGTTGCATAACTGTTTCAAAGGCTTTTCCTCCCAAATTCTTTAAAAGGCCACTGGGGAGAATGTTATGGTATTATATCCTGCAACGTATTCGTTTATCGTTTTATTCTTTCGCGATCGATCCAAAAAGGGATCCGTCTGGCTAGAATAATGGGATAACCAACGACACCGAACTAGTGCTGCTCACTTGTACATCCTCCCCTCTAACTTGTCTGAAGACATTTGCATACGCAATCGAGGTCGACTTCCCTGATCATGCAACTGCAGTGCGGCCGATTCATGTCCTTCAATTTCTGATGACTTGAAAATGTATGTATACTAATTTGCACTTGATTGTTCTATGTTATGCAGCCATTCTCGACATGGTATGCGAGACGTTCTTGAAACGTAACGTCTCTGCCATCTTGTTCCTGTCCAACACGGAATTGTACGGACGAAACACTGCAGCAGCTCAGTATTTCCTGCAGTTGACCAACTACTTGCGAATTCCTGTCGTCGCTTGGAATGCCGACAACTCCGGTTTGGAAAAGGTATACATCATTCGTGTAATATAGTTTTATTAATTTTGGCAAATGATGTCCCTCATATAGCGGGACCTGTTTGAATATAGAAGTGATATCCGTCTGCGCATTATACACGTTTTATCATCGTTGGCCAAGAAATATATAGGCCAAGGATAATCATAAAACTGCATCGATCGTGGCTTAAAGCTTCTGCTATAAGCATAATAACATACTGTGATTATATGCAGGCACATAAAGCTCTATATTCTTTAGAACCTTTTTGATGGGTTTCACGTGTCGCACCCCCCGAGGTGACCACTCACGACGCCTTTGTCTACTTCTGCCTTTGATCAGCTGTTGTAATGTGAACCTTTAGATTTATTCATTTCTTTTGCGTTCCCCAAAGTTTAGTGAGAAAAAAAAAAGAAACTACGAACGATGATTGTATTGGCTTAAAAGGACACTAGGAAAACTTTATCGGTCAAAAACAAAAACAAATGCCAAACACAAATAGAGCAACGATTATTTGTTAGTATAGCCAGTACGTCGTTTCTTCTATACGTAAAGAAAAACAGTGCGGCTTACTTTAGTTATAAGAAAAAAAAAGCAAGACATATCTTAATCGAGCTGGAAAGTTATGTCGAATGTCACGACCATGTAACGAACTAAGTTAAAACGTATGGAGACAGCGGGCCTTACATCATGTCAGAAGGAAGACCCCAAAAATCAAGAACCCCAAAAATGTTCTGCATCCCCGTAATAAAATCCTCGATAAAGAATTTTTATTACGCATAATTTATCAGGGAAAGGCATTCGTCTATCTCTAGTGAGCGAATACCGTGGACCTCAGGTGCAAATTCAAATGTCTAAATACCTTTCACGGCCGCACTGTCTGGATTTTCTCAATACCGATTAATAAATGCAAATTCCTCAACTGATGAATGTTAGGTGGGAAACGATTTTTATCAAAAAGAAATAAAACCCAATTTCCACCGTCAAACGAAATTGTGAATTTCTTGGCTGGACGTGATCCCTCGCAAAGACGTCCGATCTCCTTTGACGTCTAAAATCAATACTGTATATACTTTTGGCTAGCCAACTACACACACAAAAAAAAAACTTGCCATCAAAAACAGAAAAAAAGAAAAATGTGTTGTATACATTACAAAAAGCCAATAGAATGGAAATGTGGTTGACTTGGTGTTGTCAGTCCAGCGACGCCAGTCACAAGATTTAGGTCGAATGGGCCAGCGGAAAGCGGACAATGAATGGCAGTGAACGAAACGATGAAACCAATTCGGATTGGCCGTTTGCTTATATATTACCAGAACAAACTTTCGTTTTACGCAAGACGGAGCTTAATGGCATTTAAGTAGAATAAGAGTGTAAATAAAGCGAAATATTGTTTGACGTTCTTCTGCTTCGACAAGGCTGTCTTAGTGACAGCTAACGTTCCCCGTAGTGTTTCTCAAAGCGTACACTAATGTCGTATCACGGAGACGGCCCGTCTACAAACGGCGTCTCGCATTTTGTTGCAGCTGGGCGGATAAAGGGTTCGATGCCTTATCTGCAGTAACGACTCAATTTAACGATCTCACGTTGCCACCCAACGTCAAAAATCTATTAATTAATCCACGTTTTTTTTAGTTACAATGTCACCTTACGATCGATAACGTCCAGCGGTTATACAAGAGCGCTATTATGTAATAAGAAATACAAAATCACCAAACTAATTTTTTTTTCTTCTTTTCACTCGACGTGTTTTCGCCCACTTGTGCACGTTTCTGAAACAGAGGAGTGCTGGAAATAATTTGGTCATCCAGCTAGCACCGTCGGCATTTCACCAGGCGAACGCTATGCTCTCACTTCTCAAGCGCTACTCGTGGAAACAATTCTCTATAGTCACGTCGACCGTAGCTGGTTACCGTGAATTCATCCAGGCCGTCGCCGAGGCCGCCTACAAATTTGAATCGCAAAACAGTTACAAGTAGTCTAATAAAGTCTTACGAAAATTCACTGTCCTTGTAACTGATAATTCTCGTTTTGAAATTACTCGAACAGATTCAAAATATTGGGCACAGTGTTGGTCAACAATAATGCCAGCAATTTAGGCAGTCTGTTAGGCACCGAAGCGAGGATCTTACTATTGTATTCGACTCGCGAAGAGGCACGTTCCATTCTGAAGACGGCCGGACAGATGGGCCTTGTAGGTGACAAGTACGTCTGGATTGTGACGCAGAGCGTCATCGGCAGCACTACGGAATCGCCACCCGAATTTCCAGTTGGCATGTTGGGTGAGTTCTATGATGAAACCATCTCTATAGCTGGGATCGCTTCCCAACGTCCTTTCCCATGACCTTGGTTCCCACGAAGGACTTTAACCTCGTACCAGTACATTTTTCAAACCTAAGTGTGAACTTTGCACTTGGGACAGGGTTAGGGTTGGCCGTGGGAACCAAGGTCATGGGCAAAGATGCAATGTGGTTTGGTGGGAAAGATTACAGCTGGCCTTATACATTCCCTTGTGATCCGGCTGGACGTCATTGACGAATCTAAACATCTAACCTAAACAGATGGCATTGAATTTTTGCAGGTGTTCATTTCGAAACGACAGACAATCAGCTGACCAAAAGCATATCGACTGCTCTCAAAGTGTTTGTCAATGGAGTGGAGGCCTTTCATCGCGAATCAAACTCATCCTCTTTGCTCAGCCCTAAGGTCTCCTGTGAAGACTCGGCATCGACGTCGTCGCGCTGGGCTCAAGGCGAACAGCTTTTCAAGTTAGTAAACAAAAATTCTTTTTTTTTAGTGTCTACTCGGTTATCGAGCTGGATGTAGTGGGCACTTAGGTAAAAAGAGAGTATCAAGTTTCCTATTCATGCGATTAAGGACCTGATATATATATCAGGTGCAAACGGTAATTCGAACCTATAAAAGCTGCACGCAGTTTCCTGTTTCCATGAAACCACTTTGGATGTTAGGGGAGTGTCACCGGAAAAAAAGAATCAATATTGTTCAATTTACACATTTTGGCGAACGCAAACAGAGCAGCTGAAAAATGCATGGTCCAACTGTATCTTAACACGATTATAGCCTTACAAGTTATAGCAAAGTTTTCCCGAAGCATTCGGCTATTGATTTTAAAGCATTCCACGTAGAGAATAAGTGAGTTAAATGTGATTACGTGGGATATACCAAAGGCTTTGCTTTCTTTTTTAACTAGTGGTGCTGGATTTTTTAAACCCTTTTTGTGAATGCTGGACCGGAATTGAAGGCGGCATTCCTTTTCGCTGAGAAATGAAAGCGATGGATGCTGAATTCCGTAAAAAAATATTTCTTGATAATCTTATATTTTCCCCTTCTTTTCAAAGATATCTGCAAAATGTGCGCATTGATGTCGATCCCGGCCGACCTCCGTTGGAATTCGACGCCGACGGGACACGCAGTTCGGTCGAGCTGACGATCGTCAATTTGCAGCCGAGCAATAGCGGTGGATCGGGCAGAGAACTTCTATGGAGACAAGTATGTCTTTTGTTTTCCTAAACGCAATCTTCTAAAATGAAAATTTGTTTTTGAAAAAAAAATTATTGCGGGCGTAATTGCAGATTGGTCATTGGCATTCCTGGAAAAAGGACGGACTCGACATCCAAGATATCGTATGGCCCGGTCACAGCCACGTACCGCCTGAAGATGGTCCAGATAAATTTCACTTGAAAGTAGCTTTCCTAGAAGAGCCACCTTTTATCAGCATCGTGCCACCTGATCCAGTTAGCGGCCGATGTCCCGTCAGCCACGGAGTACCTTGTCACGTTGGCAACCACGTCCCACTCAACGGGTGAGATATCCATGTTCTACGTTCAATGTCAACTTGTTTTAGCGTGAGATCTTGAAATGTGAAATTGGTTAATTACTGAACTGTTAAGCGTGTCACAGGGTTTAGAATAGGATATATAATCTACGTGATGGTTTGCGTAATCTGCTGTGTAACAAATTAACTGACGTGCTTTAGGGAAAGCGATGTGGGACATTCTCCGCGCAATGTCACTCAATGTTGCTCCGGCTTCTGCGTCGATCTGCTGGAAAAGTTCAGCGACGATCTCGGATTTACTTACGAGCTCATCAGGGTAGACGACCCGAAGTTCGGCACTCACGTGGTAACATTTTCGAGTAGCATGTTGGACTTGTTTAATACAGACGCCCACACGACATTGATGCAGCGACGTATAGAATATAAACAATGCACTCTACCTGCAAAATAACCAGAGGGAAATTGCTCTATCAATAATAAACCAGAATGGAAGGTGGAACGGGTTGATGGGAGCGCTGGCCAATCGCAGAGTGGACATGGTGATGACTTCGTTGACGGTGAACGCCGAGCGTGAGCACGTTGCTGATTTTACGATTCCTTTTATGGAGACTGGAATCGCAATCTTAGTGGCCAAAAGGACGGGCATCATCTCTCCTACCGCCTTTCTAGGTACATTTACTTCATTATTGCACACTCAATAATAGTGGAATTTTTTTTAAATAAGAATATTTTAAACAGAGCCGTTCGATACGGCGTCGTGGCTTCTCGTCGGCGTCGTGGCCATTCAAGTGGCAGCGTTGGCCATCTTCCTTTTCGAGTGGCTTTCTCCGTCAGGATACAATATGCAGGTGAGTACTATATGGACATCAGTTAATTAAATCAAATTATGAACTCTGATTTTTGGCCTAATTGTACTTTTAAGTTATCGGCTCCAACCAATCAGCGTTTTTCGCTTTTTCGGACCTACTGGCTCGTTTGGGCGATCCTGTTCCAGGCGTCCGTCAATATCGATTGCCCCAGAGGGTTTACATCTAGGTTCGGTGAAATACTATGATGTTTTTAAAGCGTTTCTTTTTTTGCAAAAATGGTTGAATATGCACTTTGAACAGATTCATTTCGAACGTTTGGGCCACTTTCGCCGTGGTCTTCTTGGCCATTTACACGGCCAATTTAGCAGCTTTCATGATCACGCGTGAAGAATTCTACGACCTGAGTGGCGTCGAAGATCCCAGAGTATTTTGACGCATTCGATTTATTTATGGAGCATAGAATTTTGTGTGTT
This sequence comes from Daphnia sinensis, assembly GCA_013167095.2. Lineage (NCBI taxonomy): Eukaryota > Metazoa > Arthropoda > Branchiopoda > Diplostraca > Daphniidae > Daphnia > Daphnia sinensis. The sequence continues at coordinate 745,340 of CM023188.1, read as the reverse complement.
GACGACTGGCCTTATTGCAACTCGACAGCTAATCAGCCCCAAGAGTCACGAGCCTCCATTCCGGTTTGGCACCGTCTCCAACACTCACACCGAAGCGACGATCCTCAAGCACTACAAGGAGATGCACTACCACATGCGTAACTACAACCTCAACGAGATAAGAGCCGGAATCGAAGCTGTCAAACGAGGGTAAATAACAAGCGCGGAGTGCTATATACGAAAATGACACTCCCCCCGCATTTATTATTTATTTTGTTTTTCTTGGCTCTGTTTGTTATTGACGATGGCCAAGTTCCAAGAAAGAGCAATTATCAAAACCTTATAGCAAACGAAGCGGAGAAAATTGCATTTGGTCAGTTAGGTTTTGAGGAAATGTGGTCCACTGTGGTTTTAAAAAATAAGAAATAGATTGATGGTGAGACCGAGTATGTCTGGGTATACACATAGATAAGTTTCTCGGTAATCTAATAATCGACGCTCCGGACTTGAAATCTAATCAACCGAAATTTCTTTCTTGCCGTCAGGCAAAAGTGGGTTTCAAAAGTAGATTTTGCTCTATTTTTCACACAACCTTTTGAAGATGAAAGTGTGTACTGAATTTTGTTTAACTTTGTGTGCACAGTGAATTGGACGCGTTTCTCTACGACGGCGCAGTGCTGGACTACCTGGTATCTCAGGACGAAGAATGCCGTCTTTTAACTGTCGGATCGTGGGTATAATCAAATCATATTTAAAAATTCCTTTTGTTGTCCAATGACGTTTCAATTTCCCCGTCCAGTACGCCATGACAGGTTACGGAGTCGCCTTCCCACGCGGCTCTAAATACGTGGCAGCGTTCAACGAAAAACTTTTAGAGTACATTGAAAACGGTAAAAGATGGAAAAAAAAAGTTTAGACGCATCGTATAATTAACCCTTTTGAATGTGTTCAAAGGTGACGTGGATCGATTACGTCGGTTCTGGTTAACAGGAGTATGCAAACCTTACAAGGAAGAGCGTCAGTTTTCCGAACCGCTTTCCACCGAGCAATTTCTTTCCGCCTTCTTGTTGCTTCTATCCGGTATCGGATTGGCCTTTCTTCTGCTCGCTCTCGAGCATGTTTATTTCCATTCCATACGACCCCATCTGACCTCACCGACGACTGGGGCTTGCTGTTCCCTCATTTCCATTGTAAGTTGGATTTCATTTTTTATTGATTTGACGCATACCTCAATTCAACGTGATTTTGTTTAGAACATGGGCAAATCGTTGACGTTCCGTGATGCAGTGTTCGAGACGCAGGATCGATTGCGATCTCATCGATGTCGAGACGCCATATGTCGACTCCACCTGCGTCGTTTGAATCTACAGTTGGATTGCGTAAGGTCAAGAGTCCGCCAACTGGAAAAGCAACTCGGCGAAAGCAATCAGTTTATCGGGTAAGAGACAGTCCTAAGCAAAGGTTAAATTGCGTGTTATTTCGAAATGGTTTGTCCTGTTATACAGAACTACAGTGAATGATGAACTACAATCAGTTGAAGTGGAAAAAAATTTGATCGAATGTCAATCAACGACCCGGTAAGTTTTTTTTGGCCTTTTCAAAGCGTTACGCAGCAAAGATTTTTGTAGCGTGAATTGATAGTTTGTACGATTTATAGAGAATTTGATGTATTTTTGGTCTGTTGATGCAGCCAACTGATGGAAGGAATCCCTGAAATGGAGACGGTCCTATAGCGAAACGCATCGTCGGAACATTAGGAATTAACTCTCAGGATCTAATCACGAGTGATTACAATCCCGAGGTCATTTGCCAACGAAATGTGAACACGGCCTTTCACAAGGCATCCAGATTTTTCGTTGTTGTTGATTAGATAATGTTCAATATTAAAGACGGAAAACGGGCAATAGAACAACGCGTGCCAATCAAACGATAAGAAATCGAATATACCTGTAATTACGTTCAATACAGACAGGAATAAATGAAATACGGTGTGTCCATTTGTGAATAAATTTAAATTGTCGACGACCGTGATGACGCGTGATCATTACGCACGAAACCAGGTTCTGTCTGGAATTTTCTCCTAGCGCCTTGTGGCAGTCAAGAAACATCCAATAGTAAGTGGTTACGGTTAGTAACGGTCTCACGCACTGTCAGTCTGGTGAATAGATAAACGTCTAGGATAAAAATCCCGTGACTTTTTCAGCTTCCTGTTGTCAATTTTTTTCACGGATATTATTCAGTATGCATTGTGCTTCAACACTCTTATATAGCTTGAACAGATCGCATTGGTTATGTGAGAAACGCGCATTTCGAGTTTTATCAAAACGAAAGCGGTTGACGTACACTCAAACTGAATGCTTCCGCATGAGGAATGATGAGAATCCATTCAGAGGCAATCTAATTTTTATCACATCTTGCGGTTTGGGTTTTTCGAAATATCAATCGTACATTAGAAGGCAGTCGGGCAGGTCTCGTGACTGCCACCTCGTCACGAATTTGAACGCGGATTGTTTACGTTTCCTCATACCACGAGTTGAGTCCATGTCTGGTTTATAGTTTGATGTTAACACAAGAATCAAAACAAAAGGCGAGAGTAGTTTGTTGACGTTTTGATTGGAGTAAAACGGGGCTTCCCAGTCAAACCACTTCTTGAATTAATGTTTTCTTCTGGCTGGCCTAATGTGCTGCTGAACTATTCATGTATTATTGCGTACATGTATTCGACTTGGCTATTGCATTCATCAAATCTCAAGGAATATAGGAAAAACGCGGCTGATTGAAATTAAAACAAGCCGGAGAAAATCAGTAAGGCCGACTGGTTTTAAAGCATATGTGAATACTGAATATATGGCCTTGTGGCTAGCTCATTTACACTACCGGAATAAAAAATCTGAACATTAAATTTGCTAAACTAAAAAAATCCTGTATAGTAAATGATCATCGTATTTAATTCGCCACAAAGCGTGACAGCTATATAAGATTTGAAATCGATAATATATCCGATTTTAGAAAGCCAACTAAAACGACATGGTCGCCATGGTGGAATATCTGGATGTCTAAATCAAACCACATCTCCAATAATAGATTCGTACCGGATGACTTGATGTGGCATCGGAATATTAAAAAACCCGTGTAGACGGACGAAATGAATGTCAATGCATCGATTAGTAATCAAGAGTTGATGTAGACATGTTTAAGAAGTCTGCATTGTGCGAAGTCATGTCGACTCAACAACTAAAACACAACGTCTACGTCAAAGAAAACCATATAAATAAAGGGGACCGACAATGTGGCCAAATCATTCGGCAGACATAGTCTCTTTCCCACTCACCCAACACCTTAACGCTCTTAAGAAAAAATCTGTTAAGAGCACAACGGGTAAACTTTTGAATTTGATCTCATTACATCTGCACATAGCACCTTTGTAACTGCAATTGGTTGCACAACATCCTTTCTGCCGATGAACATTTTTCTATATACCGATAATTGAAGAAAATGAAAAGACCTATTCAGGACGCGGTCAATGGTTCCACTTTACCGGCTGAAGAAACTCAAATCAATTTGGAATCGAAAGGATCCTATTACGGATGGAAGCGGAAAGCGGAGTCGAAAGTCAAAGGCGCTTGCACTGTCGACCTACTACGAAGACGATTCCCGATCCTCAAGTGGTTGCCCAACTACAATTGGGACTTTGCCGTCTATGATTTCATTGCGGGAATTACAGTCGGCCTTACCACAATCCCACAAGGCATCGCTTATGCGGCTGTCGCTGGATTGCCGTTACAGGTATGGAGTAGTTTTTAATTATTTAAAAAATATTTTTTCAATAATTCAGACTTGTTCGTGTAGTACGGGCTGTATTCAGCTTTTATGGGCTTATTCGTCTACGTGATCCTGGGGACTGTCAAACAATGTTCCGTCGGTCCAACGGCCGTCATGTCTTTGATGACGTTTTCATACGCCAGTGAAGGAGGACCTGCCTATGCAATTCTATTGGCTTTCCTAGGAGGTTGGCTAGAACTGATTGCAGGGCTGTTGAATCTAGGTTAGTCAGAGTCTAATATCTTTGTTAACTTCATCATTAAAAACGTGTTTGACAGGATTCATGGTCGAATTCATTTCGGCACCAGTTATTTCTGGATTTTGTTCGGCTGCCGCTCTTACCGTTTCCTCGACGCAAGTGAAAGGTCTGTTTGGCTTGAAATTCAAAGGATCGTCCTTCATCGAAACTTGGAAAGGATTTTTCACGAACATAACGAAATGCAGTCCATGGGATTCTGCTCTCGGTTGTTCCATGATAGTTATTCTTCTCTTGATGCGGGTAATTAGTGAGAAGCCACAGTTCTCACATTGAACCGTATTGAAAGAGTTTCTTTCCGACAGAAATTAACTTCGTTAAAGAATCTCGGCCCGTTGAAGAAAGTTGCTTTTCTCCGCTATCGGGCGATCGACAGCAGTTTGTGGTTCATCGCAACCAGCCGTAACGCAATCGCAGTCATTGCTGGCTGTTTAGCTGCCTACCTGTTGGAACAAAACGGTTCCAAACCCTTCACTCTTACAGGTCTTTTTTTAAATTTTCTGTTACATCCATCAGTGATTTCTAATTTCCCTTTTATAAACAGGTGATATTCAATCGGGACTGCCTCCGTTTGGTTTACCTGATTTCACGGTTAATCGCACGGTGGGCAACACGACAGTTGTTTTGGGATTTTCCGATATTTGTTTGGAACTCGGTGCTGCCATCGGCCTCATCCCGCTCATCGCAATCTTAGAACAAGTTGCCATCGCCAAGGCTTTCGGTATGACAAATGTGTGTGCATTACATGTCAGAATGTATAAGCGTGAGTGATTCATGGTCGCAGCCAGCGGCAAGAGAACAGACGCTACACAAGAAATGATAGCGTTGGGTGTTGGAACGATCCTCGGCTCTCTCTTCGGTGCCATGCCCGTCACCGCTTCATTTGGACGGAGTTCAGTGCAGGCCGCAAGCGGAGCCAAGACACCTCTAACCAATATTTATGGAGGTCTCTATTTAATACCTTTGTATATAGAGTAACGGGGAAATATTGATTATCTTCAACAACGTTTATCTTCCATATTAAAGGCATCCTGGCTTTACTGGCTTTGGGATTTTTAATGCCATCGTTGGCATACATCCCCAAAGCGATTCTTGCATCTGTCATCATCACGTCCGTCATCTTTATGGTGGAATTAGAAGAATTGAAACCGATGTGGAAGAGCAGAAGTGAGACTCGCAGTGCATATACATATTCTGCTAATTATTAATTTTTTTAAATAATCAAAGGGGTTGAGCTATTGCCTTTCGGAGTCACTTTCCTTTGCTGTCTCTTTGTCAACATGGAATACGGCATTCTGATCGGAGCTGGAGTTCATTTGCTCTTGTTAGCTTACATGGGCAATCGACCGCATCCTGAACTGATAAGACTACCCGTAAGCCCTCTGACGATAATTTATTTTTCTCACTTTGTTTTTCACGGTTGTGTGTTATGAAAGGGAAACGAAGTCACCGAGGAAAGAGTAATTGTCAAAGCAGATTGCAATTTGTATTTCCCGGGTGTGGAAAAATTCCGGCGTGTTCTCAACGAAGCCACCGAAGTCGATGCTGAAGGGCGCAGTCCTTGCCTGATGGTAGATCTCTCCAGTTTAACAGAAATCGACTACAGCGCCCTAAAGGTATGAACGAAAAATTCAACGGGACATGCTAGAATATTTTGATTGGTTATTCGGGTTGTTTAGATGCTCAAGTCCGTGGCAGCCGAATGCCACAAAAAAGGACAGACGGTACTGCATTTCGTCAATGCCACTCCCAAGGTTGCTAAATCCATTGTTTGGACGCTACCTTCTGCTGACATAGCATTTCTACCCAAGGTGAGACTCAAGTTTTTGGTGCTAAGAAGATGTGAGGTGTTGTAATTTGCAAATCTTGTTGTCAAGGTGGAAAAGGGTGATGAGACCACGGACGAGATCCACATGCAAGAAATCACGTCCTAGAGCGTTTAGCCAACAAGCTCGATTTGCATAATTGGTAGCGTTTTGCTACAAATAATACCTTCGTGTAAAGGGGAAACAGAAAGAGTTCCTCAGGCGGGAGCTAGTTCCTTAGCAAAATCTAAATTACAGTCCCCCCCAGTGAAAATTTGCTCGAATCTCTTTAAAACTGTTTGTATATTTTCCCTTGTTGTTTCGTACATAGTTAATGCTGTTGAACGGCTTGGGCTTCAAACGATGAATTGCGTAAGTCGCTGCTGTGGAAGTTTAATCTTTTGTTTTTCTGTTTTTTGTTTGCATCGTTTTTTAGAGGATCAAAACTCACGTGAAAGTAATCTTCTTGTCATATCCTTATTTCTCAACAGTTTAGAAATTGTTTATGTACGTCGATATTTTGTAGCTTTCAGCTATTTTCGCTTATTAGGTCAATATAAAGCCAAAGTGAAAAACAAAAATATGGAGAAAGCATTGTAAACCTCTTTGGACATAAAGGCAAATAATTTTAGGTCAGAAAGAGGGAAAAGTACCCCAAAAGAAAACTTTCATTTAATAAGACGGTTAACACATATCCCATGACTCGGGTGCATTACATTAAAGCATTTCCGTGCAAGTTTATTATTATTTTTTTTTTTAAGTAAGAAAAACATTGGCGACTGAGTAAAGGACATGGCTAAAGCGGATTATACGGTTGAAGTGAAAGGTGGATATTATGTCAACCCCTAATTCCACTTCTTGTTTGTGCTGGGTTTATGCAGGTAAAAACAAAACAAAATTGCCCTATCAGACGACTGTGCTTTTACTTAAAAACAAAAGGCAGTCATGGCTCTCTTATACGTGTTCTAAATGAAGAATAACCTCGGCCTTGTTCTCCATTTGGATCCGCTTTCTCTGCTGATCGTTAAGACAGAGAAATAAAAGGTATTGTTCTTATTAGGGACAAGGTGTACAGTCATTTTACAAGGGTAAACACATAAGGGTCACTCCTCGTCTGTTAACAGCATCCGTAAACACAATCCTCTAGCGCATGTCTATTGTCTAGCCAATCACTATACTGGTTCCCTATTTGTTTTCAAAGCGTTCTTGAAATCAGTAGAATAAAAACGAATCAAAACTTATGTGCTGTTTCAAAATTATGCATTCAAGCTTCAGGGTATGGCGTACGTGGCTGCTGTTAACTGAGGGCGAATAACACGAAATCCTCTTTTGGATGAGTTCCTTGAGTATGCGAACGCGCCTCCCGGAGTATACGTCATCGAGTCAAATGTTCGTGATATAGGTATAGATTTGTTTTTTGTTTAAACTGTATTGCGATATTTTATCTTGGAATGTAATCCGACGAGTGAAAGAAAAACAAAGTATTATCGCTTTATTGACTTGACGATGGCGCGATCGCACTGTCTAAGTCCTGTTTTGACTTCAGTTTCTAAAATCCTACAATTACTTATCGGCCATAGGTGGCAGTCTTTTCAAAAAGGAGAAAACGGGCAACGATAAAAGGAGAGTTTCACCATCATGGCCAGTTCAGTTCGACAAGCCGAACAGTCTGTTTCGTATTCTCTGGTCGGAGTATACGCCGGTGTCATTTTTAAGGTTGGTGCTGCAATCAGCACGTTATTAATTTAATAACCGGAACATTGGCCAATGACTCAAAATGCCGAATGCAACTGGTTCAGCAAAGTCTATCGATTATCGTGATGAGAAAACGCAAGAAAGGTGTGGAGAACCTTTGATGAAAGGAAGACATTCAAAAGGTACTAACAATCCAGATTTCTACGTTACCTTTAAACATAATTTTAACATGCTAAGCTCGTATTCATTTTCTTAAGATGTAGATAATATAGCAACGGACGGAACGTCATTTGCCGATCCATCAAACGAGCATTTTTTCCTGCCAAAAAGTCGGGACCGATCGAAATCCGTTAACGGATCGATAAAAAACAAACGATGGGAAAAAATTAAAGGGGCGTGCACTATGCAATTACTTCGTCGCCGTTTACCCATCGTGGAATGGTTGCCAAGTTACAATTGGAGCTATGCCGTTTTCGACTTTATTGCTGGCATAACTGTTGGTTTGACGATAATCCCGCAATCGATCGCGTATGCTGGCGTTGCTGGACTTCCTTTAGAGGTTGGTGTTTGATTACGAGTATGACTGAAACACGAGCTATATCTAATCACGAACTGACCTTTTTGACGTGATAGTACGGTCTCTATTCCTCTTTTATGGGCATGTTTGCATACACGGTATTTGGCTCTGTAAGGGAATCATCGATAGGACCAACGGCCGTCATGGCCCTTATGACATTCTCGTATGCCAACGAAGGCGGGGCTGCTTACGCAGCTCTCTTATCATTTTTGGCTGGAGCGATTGAACTTTGTGCCGGCTTGCTTAATTTAGGTAAGTTACTTCATTCCGGATGTCCCCTATTAAATAGGAGACGCGCCCCCAACTTTGAGACGGATATTGGACGAGACAAGAGGAAATAATCTTTTGAATTTTTGATATATAGGATTTCTGGTCGAGTTCATATCAGCTCCAGTGATCTCTGGCTTTTGTTCGGCTGCCGCATTAACTGTCGCCTCAACGCAGGTGAAAGGCCTCTTCGGATTAAAATTTAGCGGATCTTCATTCGTCGAAGTCTGGACTGGATTCTTTACAAATCTGTCTAGCATCAATCCATGGGACGCCGGATTAGGTTGTTCCTCTATAGTCGTCCTACTTTTACTACGGGTTTGTTTGCTTTTTCAGCAAGTCTTGACAGCTGACTGATATACTACGATATTCCTAATAGAAACTGAATTCACTGAAAAGCCTTGGATCCTTGAAGAAAGTGGGTTGTCTGCGTAATCGATTTGTTGATGGCGCTCTCTGGTTCATTTCAACTAGCAGGAACGCAATTGCCGTCATCGGTGGTTGCGTTGCTGCCTACCTGTTGGAGACGAATGGCCTAACTCCGTTCACTCTCACAGGTAATAGAGAATGGACTGTTTTATTTCTCGGATAATCGTCATTGAATCAATCAACAGGTAACATCAAGGCTGGCCTACCTTCGTTTGAATTGCCACCTTTCACCATCAACAAGACAGACATGGACGATGGCAACAGCACAATCTTCCTAACGTTTCCTGAGATATGTTCGGAACTGGGTGCTGCAATTGGTCTCATCCCGCTCATTGCTATTTTAGAACAAGTTGCCATTGCCAAGGCTTTCGGTAATTTGCCAAAATAATTACATTTGACATCCACAATGTCTTAATTTCCACTTGTTCTTCAATTAAGCTTGTGGTAAACGAACCGACTCGACACAAGAAATGATTGCTCTCGGCATTGGAAATATCCTGGGCTCCTTTTTCGGGGCTATGCCCATCACCGCTTCTTTTGGGAGGAGCTCTGTGCAATCCGCAAGCGGAGTTAAAACACCTCTATGCAACATTTATGGAGGTCTTTAACCTCTGTTTTTGAGAAAGGCGAAAAAGAAACTAACAAAATTTGAATGTTTAGGTATTCTGGTTCTGTTGGCTTTAGGCTTTATGATGCCATCACTCGCATACATCCCCAAAGCGATTCTTGCTTCTGTCATCATCACGTCCGTCATCTTTATGGTGGAATTAGAAGAGCTGAAGCCCATGTGGAAAAGCAGACGTATATTTATCCGGACGTTTTGCATCCGGTTGACAATACTATGCTCAATAACCTCCTGTGTCTAATAACATTTGTTTTTTGATAGGATTGGAACTAGTGCCGTTCGGTGTCACGTTCTTTTGTTGTCTCTTTATCAACATGGAATACGGCATTTTGATCGGAGCCGGTGTTCATTTGTTCTTGTTGGCTTACATGGCCGGAAGTCGTCCTCATCCGGAATTGATACGAATACCCGTAAGTCAATTTGTCTTTCCTTCAACGTACTTTTACTAACTTAAATTACCTCACAGGGGAACAAGAATGCTGAGGAAAAAGTCATTGTTAAGGCTGATACTAATTTGTACTTTCCGGGAGTGGAAAAGTTCCGCCAAGTTCTGAACGAAGCCACCGACGGAGAAACTTGTGTCATGGTCGATCTGTCACACGTAACAGAGATCGATTACACGGCACTCAAAGTAAGTATACCGTAGCATTTCCTTAAACTAGTGCATTTCGTGAAAAATGAAAAAAACATCAACATTGCTCTTAAATAGATGCTCAAATCCGTGGCTTCTGATTACCATAAGAGAGGCCTAATGGTTCTACATTTCACCAACGCTTCTCCTAGTGTGACGAAGTCGATTTCATCCGCCTTACATTCAGCTGACATCGATTTTCTAATACCCAACGTACGTATAACTCATTGTTACAGTTTCAATGCCAACACCATCATTATCTGCTTTCATATCTTTAGATGGACGAAGATGGTTGCGGACAAATTACGGACAACGTCTAGTAGGATCAAATTGCTTCTGTGCACGGACAGGTATCTTGGCAGAACTTTCCACAAGAACCTCCAGTGTACTGTGTTTAAAAAAACATAAGATAAAGCATCATGGGAATAGCACTAAAATTTTGCAACTTTAGGAAAATGTTAAAAAAGATTGTGGTGGAAAGAATGTGATATACTCTGGCCTTCAATACATCTCTATTCCCTTTTGGGAGTCAATTATGCATTTGCTTTTCATCAAACTCTATTCACTACCTCAACTTTCTCTTTAAAAAACCTAAAGTGTGAAATTTACATAAAAATAACAGAAAAAAAGTAAAAACTATTCAATACTGATTGCAGTTATTGTGCAGGTCCAAGTTTAAGAACACGAAAAACATGAACAAATAGACAAGTGTCTATGTATTGAAATCACAATTTTGAACCACAATGTTTCATTTGTTTTATCTTTGTACGTTACTCGATTCAAACGATCCAACTTCGTGCTCAATATGAGAAAAGAAAAATCATTTGGCAATCAAGGAAGTGGATGGGACTTGCGAAGAGATGGTCGTTGGAAAGAAGCCTCAATTGTTGGCTGATTTTTAACAATTTTGCGCAGTTGATACTCATCTTTGCTGCCCTTACTGCGATTGACTAACGAGCGGGTGGACTTAGCTTCTTGATCCAATTCTTCTTGCAACTTGCGCGCTAGCTCTTTGTCCGCTTCTTCTTGTTCCAGTTTCTTCCGAAGCCATTCGCGTTCCATTTCCCGGAGTTCTTCGGCCAAAACCCCAGCGCCCTTGATTGGTTCGTCGGAATTGTTATTCTGCTTAAGATCTTCGGTCAAATCTAAACTTAGGAAACGATCAAAAGGTAAACGAATGAAATAACGAATTAACAGGTTGTAGTTTTACTTTCTCCATCGAGTCCATAGAGTTGATTCAAGTTCTTGGCTGCACTAACCACCTGTGGCTTGACAATTTCGCCTGAGAATAATAAGGTATGTTTCATGTAAGATTAAATTAACCTAGGTTTATACTGGCACTTTTTATGCCGTCGTGAACTTGATCAAGAAAAGCTGTCTGACGGAAGTTGTCATTACGAAACGAAGGCATAAGAAGTGCCAGTGTGAAGCGTGACTGTGGATACACAAGATTGTAAATTAACTAACTATTGCCAGGTGAATTTTTGGGTGGAGTCAGTGGCGCAGCATTGATCGGGCGGAAATGTAGCCTCTTGCTTACTTCTTGGTCTATGCTCTCTAAGCTCGTGCAAGATGAGCTGCGCGGTTCACTCATCGAAATGTCCCCTAAAACAATAGCCAGCGTTTTTAACAACCTAAGTAATCATGAATTTTTCCTAATCTTACGTTTCTGGAAATGTTCAGTCACAGGTGCGAAGGCAGATGGTGATCGTGAAGGCTCGTCATTTTCATTCGAGCGACCTGAGATTCATAATAATTATGTTACTTTTAGGTTGCATGGAAAATGAAGAACAAACGACATACTAGGGAAAAACTTGTTGATTTTTTTGGCTGCTGGAGTTGTTTTGGAGTCAGAACTCATTTTCCTTGGTCTTTTTCTTGAGGATATGGGTGTTTGCACTATTTTTGAACCTCGCAATTTGCGAATGTTATCCTCTTTCTCAGCAAGTTCAAGTGCTAAGGCCTCATCTGCTTGTCTGATTCTCTCTAATTCAGCCTCTGCCCTAGCAAGCTCTGCCTGAGGAAGTTGATAGATTTACAGTGTTATAAAAAAAACTAAAATTGATTTTGTAACTTATTTACCTGCTCTTTTGCAAGCTCTGCTATAAGATCAGCTGAGGCTTTTTCTTCCTCTTTCCTTCGCTCTTCTTCTTCTTTTCTTCTCCTCTCCTGTTCAAGTTCAAACTCTTTCAAAAGCTCACCAGGCTCTGCAAATTGGTGCATTGGGACGGTAGGAAAAACTTTGGGCAAAATGGAAAGAATCCATCAAAATTAATGTTTCGAATATTTGTACTCACTGATAAACACTTACAATCCTCCACATCTTTTTCATCTTTGCCTTCCCCATTTTGTGACGCAACAAGTTCAGGGAACTGGGCTTGGATTTGCTGCCACAGAACTTCATTGATGACGGTATTAGTTTTTGTAGCTTGACGACACCATACACTTATCCTTTTTCGGCACATTGGACATGACAGGTTAGATTTTTCAACACAGCTCTACACAGGAAAATGACATTACAATTTACTCTTCCCAAACTGTGAAAATTTACAACTGAATAACATACCGTATAGCAAGAATAACATAAATCATGTCGGCATGGCAGACTGACTGGTTTCACCATCAAATTTAAACAGATTTTACACGTGACATCTTCAAGAAGCAAAAAAGGCTTTTCTTCTGACGACGAAGAGACATTTTGAGACTGATCTGTATTGGTTTCACTAGCTTTACTGCGCCTTGATGTAGCCCGAACCTTAGTTACAGTCGAGCGGCGAGAAGGCGCCATTTCTTCTTAATGTTTACTCACAAAAATAAAGTCCCGTAAAGTTGGGTGGGAGGGGGGGGGCCAAATTTCAAAATAACTGTGGAGTGAACAGTCTGAAGCCTCTTCTTTTTCTCTTCTTTGGCCCGTCTGTCTGCCCTGCCTGGCCGTCTCATTCGCGCAAAGGTTACCTTGCCTTACGCCGCAAGGTCCGTGAATCTTACCTACACTCCACTGAATCTCAATACTATGTGTTGTGTACGCAAACGACTAGGAAAATAAAGGAAGGGTTTCCTATTTTCAACGAAGGTCACAAATCAAGTCCTAAACTGGCGAGTCTTTTAAACACTATTAGCATATTTTTCTCCCCCGGCTTTCAAACAACCAGAAACTGACCCTTGTATTACCTGTTTTATCTCAAGATCTGATATAATCATTTATCTTATTCCCTTGCGGAGCACGTTCAAAAATCCTATCTATCAAGGGCTTGTCCTGTATGACCAACATGGTTATTCTTACATAAGTATAGCTGAAAAAGCAATGAACGATAACGCAGTTAACGAGTTATGTTATCTTCAACATTAGACTAGGCTCTATTGATCTCTCCCTAATCTCAGAAATTTAAAATTCAAGGCGTGTCCTAAGAGATAGAATAAGATTAATTAAACAAATTGTGCAATTCTTTGGGGGGTTGCAGAGCAGCAGGCTAACTGTGAACGCAACATCACGAACGGAATGCTTCATCAATATTTTTTTAACTGACCTTGTGATTGATATATACTCGGATATTATAAATTTCACAATGGGAAGAACCCCCTTCCCATTTGTCCAGCATCCGGCACGTATAACTGAGTTTGAAAAAAAAACACAGTAATATGGGCTGTTTTTTAGACAGTCAAATAAACTACAGGGAGGTCTAACTGTACGTCACTGGCCTTGAAAAAGAAAAAGACGAGGACCCTGATGCATACTAAATGAATCTGATTGACCAAACAGTTGAAATGAAGGCATAAGAGGATCAATTACAACCAAATTAAAATGTGGAATGTATTAAATATTTAAAAAACGTTCGAGTAATGCAATTTAAAAAAAAACACCTCCCCAAAAAAAAAATAAGATCACCACAATGACGATTGGCCGTAATTATTGTTTATCCGGAAATGCTGATGGCTCCAGCACTAGCTGAAACTCCACCACCAGGTAGAGGTCCCGCACCGGCAGCAGCGAATCGATTGGGTGCACCCACTGCAACGGACACTGGACGTACCGATCCTGATGTTGGACGGAATGATGTCTGCTGACGCACGGGAATTGTTGTAGGACGGAACGAAGATGGACGCAGACTTGTTGAAGATGGGCGAACTCCGGAAGATCCGATTGCTGCAACTGCATTTCCGCCCGAAGTGAAGCGATTGCCACTCGAACTGACGGCGACGGCGCTGCCTCCTGAACCGAATCCGTTTCCTCCTGAAGAGACGATGTAGATACCTTGCCCACCGGGTATGTAGAACGGTCGAATAATAGTGTTACCATTAGTCGGGTAACGCGTCCCGGTTACGCCATTCAAGCCGTGAGTGGCAGCCGCGAATGTATTGGCGACAGCAGCATTAGCAGCCGCGACGACTCGGTTGTTGATTTGATAAGTCAATCCCGCGATTTGATTGTGAATATCGTTAGCTATGCTGTAAGGATTGTACGGGTAGAATTGGGCAGCCCGACGATCCCGATTTGCGTTGACAATATGCAAAACGGCCATGGCCATTAGCATGATCTGCATCAACGTCAACCCGGAAACGGAAAAAGAAAGGACAAAAAAGGAACTGTAAGGTCACACTTTACTTACTTATTCATCGTCAAATTCAAATCTTTTTTTTTCCCATCCTTTTATAATCTTGACGAAGCGGTTTCAACAAATGTTTTACCTGAACGGAATTCATTTTTTCGCGAAACTTCACAGTGACAACTGACTTGGACAAGAGGACGGCACCAACTGGTTGTTCCATGTCCATACTTTCACCTTTTATACACCATGTGTTTTGTTTTGTTTTCCTTCCAGTTTCTATTATCACGTTCCTTCCTTCCCACTATTTTTCACGACTTTGTATATGTGGTGGTTCGAAGAAAAAAGAAGCAACCGCAACCGGCCACACTGAAAGGAAGGCGTAGTGGAACATTTCAACAGCGATAAACAACTGAGACAGAGAAAAAGACTTGAAAAAATCATGAAACTGAAAAATTATATTTTTTCACGATCCCCAAAACATTTCCAACATCGTCGTGTTGACTTGTGTAGGTGGAAATGTAAATTTGTCCCGGGGATTTCCGATGAAGACAACAACAAAGAAATCCATTGATCTTCTTGACATATTCCAGATCGACCAGTTCACGGTGATCGAATTTCGTGACCTCCAATTCATTCGTCCAGCTGAAAATGTTTAAATAGAAAAACCGAATTAAATTGAAGGTTAAAACTTAACTCATGACGATTATGTTTACGTGCGTGCAGCATCTCATGAGATCCGTTTCGAAGCATCCGACAAGAATAAACCGGTCACGACCGTGCAATTCTCGTGCAGTTTCGCCAAACGAGCACGACCTGGTTGCTGGTAATAAACACCACTAGAAGATAACTTACTGAACGGTTCTCATACAATTTAGTTGGACTTAATTACGTTAAAGAACTCCGTCATTTGAAGGTCGAACTAATCTTGTGGTAGATCTCTAACCGTTCTTACCTGTCGGCGTTGAAGCTGAACACATGCGCATAGAAAACTCTTTGTTTGTGCAGTTTGGGAAATCCCAAACAAACGTTTGGCAAGGCGACGAACTCTGCAATCTCGCAAGACACAAAGGATGTTCAAGTCAAGAAGCTCGAAAATAAAAAAAATGTTGATTGAAAATTTTGAAGAAGAAGAATTGGATGCGTGACATCATTTTCATATCCGTGATCGACAAAAAAACAATGAATCAACATGAATAAGCCCTCCGAGCATATCTCTCGTGATAACGTCTAACATGCGTTCGTTCACAGCTAAAAAAAAATTAAAATGGTAATGCCAAAAATTGTATTCGATATCGTGGTTGATTATTAACGAAGCGTATAAGGATTACAAAGGAGCGGAAGTGAAGAATGGTGAGGGCATGCCATTTCGAAACAAGTGGGTAGGAAGAGGAAGTTCATATTGCAATAAAAAAAAGGGTGTGGATGATGAATTCAGGTTTTTACTATGCACGTACTTCTTTTTTTAGCTCTCCAGTCAACAGTTGACTCACTTGCGGTAAAAGAATGGATGTTGATGAGGAATGACGCCGTTCAGGAAGCCGGGAAGTACGCCGGGTACATCAGCATAACCGGTACGGAAAGGAATGTTCAACGGATAGCCGTAACCATAGGCGGTGCGATGGTAAGGCGAATGAAAGAATTCACTGCCGTCCATGTCAACAGGAAGCTGATCTTGATTGGTAACGTGATCGGAAGCAACGGGAGAACCCAATGAGGCAGCAACCAATCCAACCAACACAACAGTCAACAGCTGAATCGGATATTACGTAATAGGAACAGAATAACATTCTTGTTTTATTAACCATAAATTAATTACTGGAAATTGCTTTAAATTTTAAACCTACCAAATAGTTGGCCATGTTTCTTAAGCTCTTCACGTCTTAAATAGGGAGATCTCAGTTTCGCTGGCTTACAAACTGATGTTTACAACTAACTTTTCACCGACCTTATATACTAACTCATTGAATAGAGATCGCGTGATGATCCAGCCAGAAATAATGTTAATCCTGGATTGACAGTATAGTTGTCCGGATGAGAGAAAAACCTTTGATCTCTCAAGTCTTTGTTATGTCCTCTACATGTCTAACCCTTATAGCATTAGCCCTATGTTTACCGAAATCCCGCGGTCAAGTTTAACCAGTGCTTGTCAGTCATCTT
Source organism: Daphnia sinensis (assembly GCA_013167095.2). Taxonomy (NCBI): domain Eukaryota; kingdom Metazoa; phylum Arthropoda; class Branchiopoda; order Diplostraca; family Daphniidae; genus Daphnia; species Daphnia sinensis. The sequence continues at coordinate 728,550 of CM023188.1, read as the reverse complement.
GACTTTTGTCTCACTAAACAATAAGTTTTATTGTGCTATTGTTAAAGGTGATTCCCCTCATCTAGTGCTGAGTTATTATTGTTCTCTTTTCTTTCGCTTGTCATAATTCAGACTCACGCATCGTGATATAGCGTTACGCCAACAGCATACAATGGGGACCTTGAAGAAGCGACGCAGCACGAGCAGATGGATACAATCCGCAGGGCTTAATGACGTCACCGGTCATATCAGGACTCGGCGACATTGCAATCGTGCTCCATTAAATCCCCATTGTCATGCCGCTGCTGCCGGCTGTTTAATTGAATGTCTCTCGAGCTTCGCATGAAAGATTATTATTGCTCTGCTTCGGTATTATTTTATTTAGAACTCGAAAACATAAAACGGCCAGCGGGGAAGTGACCTTGCAGATCTTTATTTTACGGAGGAGCCGGAGCATCACGTGCTGAGTGAATTACACAGTTCTATAGGTAATCTAATATACAAGCCTGGCTGGGCTAATGGCAAGATTGTGAGCTATATCATTCGATAGATTCCTTGAATTGTCATCGAAAAATGTTTTTCGCAGCTGCTGTTTCCATGTCGCACGTCACGCTCTGGAATTCGCCAATCGAGTAGAAAAGCCTCGAGCTTCGTGTTGCCTGACGGACACGCTATTGCATCATATTGTCAACCATGCTAGACTAGATATAAAAAAGGACAGTCGGATTAGTACATGTTACCTTGTTTTGAATAAAGGCTATATACGTTGCATTCGAAAAAAAAGGAATATCGGGTCCAGCTCGTTAGAATTTTGTCAGGCGGAAATCTGATGGCGATCCACCCACATCAGTTCCGGGTGTTTTTGCGTATCACTGTCAACGTGTCAGAATCTACGACTTTTAAACGATGTCTCTTATTCAGTTCCGCGTGAGTGTCCACAGACTCATCGACTCAAGCCCATGAGGTATTATTGGAAAGGACTTTCACTCAAACGAAAGAAACGTTAAAGACACTCTACGAACGTGACCTTTTAATTCTCTTAACCCAAGGGCTTGGTAACTGACACATTTTCTACTCTATTCCCTATTAATGAAAGGTATGGTGAAAGGAACTGGTTTGTTTAGCCGCATACTCGCACCATTCCCTTATTGATATGAGCAGCCATCGTCTCATTTTAAGCATCAAAGTTCTGTAATTCATGTTTTATGAAGGATATTGAATTCGAATTTAAACTTGAATAGAATTTTTCATAGCTCGTTGTCTATAACGTTGGACAAATTGTGACGTTCTTTAACGCAAAACGAGTGAGGAAAACATTAAAAGATAATGCACGATTTGGAGAGGGAGGAGGGAGAATCACGATTTTTGCACGATACACACGTTTTGACACGAATGCGGATGTGGGAATACAAGGCTCGAACATAAATCGCTTCAAGAACAATCCGTCAAAAAAAAAACTAGCACGACTCAAGGCTCTCGTGAAGCGGGATTCTAGACGTGACAAGGCTGATGCTGGTATGAACGGTGGTATTTAACACGAGCAAAGTACTTCAAGCCCTTCTCTGATACGTCAATAATTAGGAAAAAAACCACATTTGTTTTCGTGAAGGCTAATTGTTCGCCAAACCGGAATGAACCAGAGAATAGCAAAAAAATTTAGAATGATCGTGTCGTTTGATTCTTCGAGAACGTGGATTGGCTGAAGTGCAATTAAGTGACAAAATGGCATGTATAACGGTGAACGATTAAATCAACATTACGATTATCAAAGGCTAAGCACGAAAGGCTCATCAACTTGAGATCTGCGAACTCTGGGAACGTTTTACATAGTTAAGGATCAACGTCTCTGCCTTCTTGAGTGGGAGCTTACGTATCCGCTGGTAGTTGATATGAATATTAAACATTTACTCCCTTTTTACTTTAACGTGATGTGCTGTGAGCTTAAACTTTTGAATCGGGGCTAAACGTTCTCGTCTCCGTGAAAGAAGGATTTGGCACAGCACTAACACACGAACTCGGATACATATGAGAGTCCTTTAAAAATAATCAAGCATGTAAGACGTGACTCAACAGGTTTTCCCCATTCACGATAAAAACGTTAAAAAAATGGGACTGCCAGGGTTGGGATATAAAGAATACCGATAGTCACGCTCTTACGCGCAGCAGGTCTGTTTAGCTCTTCAAAACAATAACAAATCAATAAAAATAAAAACAAATTCACGAAATAGTATCCTTGTATATCGTGGGCTTTAAGCGGGAAGCAATTTCAATTTTTTGGCCAAATCGGAAAAACAGCAAATTTATTTACGGTACAGCCCCAAACATCTGGATCGATACAAGCTAAGCAGCGGCAATTCAAACGGACAAAAAAATTGTTTTTAACCGAAACAAAGGAGGAATCAGAAATCCTCGTCGATAACGCATAAACTTTTTTCTTCTCATAATACAATCTATTCATTTCTTTTTTTTTCATTTCCTTTTATTCTATATGGGTATTTCAGTTTCTCTTCGTTCTAGGTTTCATATTCTAAGCTGTCGATGAGACGGCCAATTTCTTCAAATGTTCCATGAAGACCTGCAAGCTGACATCATCTGTCAATACTGGAGCTCCTCCATCCTACACATTTGAGAAAGATAAAGTTAGTATGTTGCCATAACTACAGTCATAGGAAAAAAAAGCAAAGAATCGAGATGCAAATTGAACAGAACAAAACGGAAAAAACCACACCCAAAGTTATACAATTAGGAAGAATTTAAGGCTGGGAAAATGAATTAAGATGTTTAAAAAATTATGACTGGGAAACAAACCGAATGAGTGGGCGCCGACTGCGGGAACGTGCGTTGTTTTTTTTGACGGAGCAACGAGGGAGCATCAGGAACACAAGGCAAACCGGACAAATAAATCAAACCGTAAGACACTAAATATCTAATGTAGCCGATTACATGCTCAGCCAAGCACTTTCAAATATTATTACACTGATCGGATGCAATACTTGCACGACCGGCCATGCAATCTACCCAGCAAGGCAAACAATAAAAACCCCAAAGTAAAATCAACTTACCCCGCCGTAGGTGAACATGTTGTTGTGTGTCTGTGAAGGATTGACTTTGGAGAGGAGGAAACGTGCTTGTGAACCTCCGTGCTCCGTGTCAATGTAACGCGGCATCGGGAACCGCGATTGCAAAATATCTTGCGCGTCATCGACTGGGGCTTGCAGCAACTGCTTAAAGTTTTCGTATTCCGGTAAGTTTTGATATCCTGCCGCTCGCCATTGTGCGATCGTCTAACAAAAACAAGGACGTTAGGCTGAAAATGTAGCTACAATGCAAAGCGTAAAATACCTCTCCATGATAAATAACGATCTGGAAAAACGTATCCATCAGCAAGATGCGATCGGGCTGGATAGACGATGAGTCCAACAGTACCGGTTCAGGTGGACCGTGGAAACTGTAGCTATAAAGAATGGGCTGAACCATGATGAGGGCTTGCGTCAGATCTTCACGATTGAGCATATGCCTGCAAACATAATCAGGTTGTAGGAAAGAGATAAATAGCAATAGACTGGTACAATAAGTTACCTGTAAAATGTGGTTTCATCCGGGCTATTGTTGAAAACTTGCAGAAATTGTGACCTTCGAAGATGGAACATGAACTGGGGATAAAGGGAGAAGTTCTCTGCAATGTTAAAGCTGTTCGGATCGTCTTTAGTATATCCACCGAATTTCTGACACTGTAACGAGCAAAGAAGATTTTGGTGAATTATCTAATTAATACTCGAAAAGAGATTTCGTACCAAGCGAATAAGCATGCGGTCGAGCCAACGAAGGACGTCAGGTCCTTCATCAGAATCAGCGCGGAAAGCGGCAAGGCGAGCCATAAGGACGGCGGCCGCTTCCTGGTCGAAACCGGCCGTAATGTTGGGTAGATTCGTAACGGCATCGGCCCAGTTACGAGCGATCGTTGTTACCCGAACACGTTTTTGGCCGCTCGAGTGCTGATACTGTGTGATGAATTGAATGTGCCCTCGGCCTCCTTGCGGAATAGGTGCCCCGTGCTGCAACACCACACACATAAGTTTGGCAGTTCTAGGTCAGACGGCTAAAATTAGATGAAACATACCTGATTGACGACTTCAAAGAACACGGCCGGTGTTGTATTTGTTCCAAGAGCGCAAAACTTCCATTGCGAAGTGCCGCCGATGCCGAGTTCGGTTTCCGATACGTTCGGGCCTTTAACGTTCATCGAGATACAAGGACCAATCGCGCCGCAAACTTTGAGTTCGCGTGACGTTTTCACCTCCATCAGAGCGTTGAAGGCCATCTTGTACTCATTACGGGCGTCCTTGGCAAAAACACGCTGGAACGTCTGCTTGAAGAGCGATGAGCCAAACGAATCACCCATCACCAAATGGCCACCGGTAGTGTTACAACAAGACTTCATCTCAAGCAATCCAGTTTGATCGAGTGCACAAGCGTAGATGTCAATAGCGTGCCCATTGGTACAAGCACGACTGGCCAACGCCTCGTAGTGCTTCATGGCTTTTTTCATGAATTTCGCGTTATCTTTGTCGATATCGTGATGCGAACGAATCGGCTGTTTCAAATCATCATTGAGAACCATGCCTGGCCCCTGAGAACACGCGCCTCCAGCAAACAGCATGATCCGGGCGCCGGTATTCGGGAATGTGCATTCGAGCAGACCAACAGCGATGGATAGCGCGGAACCAGTTGAGCGCAGAGGACGTTTGCCTTGTGGAACAGGCCAAGGGTCACGCTGCAGCTCTCCCAAAAGATCCGTTAAATACATATCGCATTTATGCACTGGCTGCAGGAAACGGCTTGGAGGAAGAACGGACTGCCCGCCAGGTCCTCGGGCACCCATTGGTCCACCCATGGGACCGACTGATCCGGGAGGCATACCGGGTCCAGGTTGGCCAGGCATACCGGGCATTCCAGGTTGTCCCATTTGTCCGGGGGGCATGTTGCCACCACCCCCTCCACCGCCACCTTTACCAAGACCGAGCATGTCCTGTACTTGTTTGGCTGAGAAATCCTTAGTGCCACGGAAAACGTAGGATTTCGCAATTCCCTCGCAACCAAGTTCATGAACCTAAAAAGTATTAAAAAGGTATGTCACCATCTGTTGAATGAGGAATATTTGAGAATGTGTCACATACCTGAACCATTTTGCCAAATGTGATTAGTCCAATCAAGGCATTTGGTGGCAACAAAGATAGAGACATCTGCAGGGATTCTTTCAATGTCATCAGTTCATCCTCATCCACACATGTATCAACCACCAGAAGGAAGATGGGTGGTAAAGTTTGTGATCTCTGTAATTATTAAAGAAATGTATTATTTAATCACTTCATAAATGTTTGCTTGATTTACCGTAAGAGTGTATTCAATTGTTGAAAACTGTGGATGCAACTCAGCCGGAGTGTTTACTTCTGAAATCCCAGCGTATTGCGGTGGAAACTTGATGGATCACGAAATGTGAAATGGAATTAAATGACAATTAAAAGAAAAAGGTATGTGGGGACTTACTGGATTTCTTTGAAAGCAAAAATTACAAAGCCACAATTTCCCTCTGTAGTCAACTTGACACAAGGGATTTAAAATGGCTTTGCAGTTTCCACGAGTGCACATAACTGGGTCATATGTAATTGCAGGCAAGTCTGTTTAAAAGACATATAAGCTTTATCTCTCAATTTTTTATATGATATTAATTCAGGATCACTACCTGGTTTTTCCTTGAGGGGAGTATACAAACATGCAAGGTTGACAACAAGCCTTGTGGCTTCCAATCTACTTGATGGCCACACATTCCATGAAAATCGTACACCGTCCCTGTCTTCATTCTGTTGAATGTACTCTTGAAAGGTCGCCATGACTAGAGACCAAAAAATGGGTTATTATATAATACAAAAACCTTTCACCAACTGCTATGTTTGGCAGAAAGGGCAGGGACAATAATAAAGTATATAGAATAAGAGGACTAGTTGAAATGTTAAGTTACCAAAATGTAGTCAGACTTGGCCTCTTCGAGGTGAAGAAATATCTTCCTTAACTATTGTAATAAATACTGAACTTGAAAATTTAACACGAATAACTATAATATCAGACGTAGTCAGAAGACGACTCAGACGTCAGCCGGCTCGAAAACTTCCACGTATCTCTGCACGTTGCCAAGTCGCACAAAACCGACTTTCGGCAAATAATAAACCGTTATCAAAATATCAAATTCAAATGACGACGACGAATATCACGTCCTCGGGCTCTCGGTTTCTTATTCGTTTTCACAGCCTTCCACGTTGATAACGCTACACTACAAGAGAGACATTAAAAAAAGGGTGGAGGATCCAGAGCGGCCTAAGCGTCGCACAGAAGATACATGTATCAGGACACTTTGTAACATCTATAACTCGAAATAGGCAAGGATTTAAAGGCATTTATCCGCCAAACTTTATAATGGATTGGCAACGCACGTTGTGACGTGTCATCTTGCTTAATCGGATCATCGCCTACGTGTAGCGTTATACTATGCCTCAAATGACTGCCAAGATTCATTGCTCATTAGACGGATAATGTAAAACATCACAGTGAAAAGCTATAGTTTGTTGAGCTCCATCGTCTCGTCACTTAGATACAGCACTCTCTTGGAACTTTGTGGGGATCGTATTAAGTTTTCAGAACAACAAGGTTTTTGAAAAAAAAAGCTTTATGAACTTTGCCCTGCCAGTGGATTGGGAATACTTTAGAAAAAGAAAATAAAAGGCGTTTAAGGTTTAGGTTCAACTGTGGTCTTGTAGCTCACCTGCAAACTCCTATGAATTATTGGCGGAAAGGAAGAGTTATTTGGGCGGAGGTACCCAACTAACAATGGATGGCGACTCTCCCGAGACTTCGCTTTTACTTTCTCGGAAATTCTTCTGTAAAAGTTTGAAATATATCGAATGTCGCACTAACTCGTTATTTAGAATTTGTATTATGGGTGTAATAACACACGGACTACTGACTCTGATTGACCTTTGGAGTACGATTGCTCACGGATTCAATAGTAGATGCTTCAAACATATAATTTACGTGTCCATCACGTTTGTTCTTTAATTAAGAGCTGCGTAAAACAAGTGGCGTGTTGCTAGCCACTTCAACGTGTCAATGCTTGCCTTGCAGCATCAACAGTAATTGACTATCACCATCTTTGAAACCGTCTCTTGAGATTTTTGTCAGTCTGATTCATTTTTCATCTACCATATTATTTACAAAATTTCACTCTTATTACATTTGGAATTATAGAATCTATCTTTCCTTATGAAATTTCACGGTGTAATTGTTAATACATAAGCGCACCAAAAGAAGAAGACGACGATGTTTCATTTAGTTTAGCCCACGGTGTTAGACGCGCTGGTTTTCAGTGTCATGTGAAAATTATTTTTTATTAAATTGCAGAGTAAAAATGCAAATCAAAATTCTTTTGACGGTTCTCGTGCAAATTTCATGTTTATTTTTCATCCTATTATTTCACTGTATTCCATCTACCAGCAGGACCCGCTATATAAAGGTACGTGAATCTCTCTAAATTCTGCAGTCGGTTCCTAGCGTCATAGATTTCAACCAGCCAAGCTAAGATTTAAAAACCAAGAAAATAATTTTAATGCGATGGATATCTTTGTTTTATTGTTAACCGCTTGCATGATATTGCAAGGAAATGCTCAATACCAGCCGTACAGTTATAACAACTTCTATCAATATCCTAATTATCCGATGGCTGCTATGCCGATGCACAACTTGGTACCACAGAACCGGTTCTTCTGGACGTGGACGTCAACGACGACATCAACTTTAATCTCTACCTGCACGGTTTTTACTAGCGTGAACTGCCCCGGTCGCCGTAAAAGGTTCCTAATCGAAAATTTAGACACAATCGAACCATCTTCAGTTAACAAGTAAGTTCTGAGAAACGTCCTTTTTTTCAAAATTGGCCGTTCCTATAATGTTTGATTCGTTTTAATAGGGTCGAGACCACCCAGATTGCCTCGGAGCTCTCCGCCAGGAATAAGGCACGTGAAATAGATTTTGAAACGGCATTTTTGACTGACCCGACGACCTACGAAGTTCAATCCACTTTCGGCAATCCTAATTTCTTTACTGGCTACAATCCCTTTTTTCGCGAACCGGTCATCAACCCGGCGATTGTCCCCCGTTTCTTCTTAAAGGTCACAACTTCTACGGTCACCACGGTTAGCATTTACACTTCGAGGCCAGCTTGCTACTCGGGAGGTGGCTACGACCAATGTTAAGAGCCAATGGTGGACGTCGCAAGATTAAGACAACAATTGGCATTTTAACTTAAAGGATTTGTCTTTTTGTAGTAGAATGCATAGCAATACACGATGTCAAGCATGATTCACCAATCATTTGTCTGCGTTTAAACGTGTAATGGCAAACCTTTTAGAACCTGGCACGTAAACGTACAATTAATCTCGAAAACGATATTAATGAAAACTTTTTGGCAAGGCACATAAGTGTTAAAAATAAAATTAGATTCATTACCAAAGATAATTAAATCGTTACTCGTTATCGTATACTGACACGACTCTTATGGGAGTACACGAAGTGTGATCAATACATTTTACATCCAGTTTATAAGGCTCGTTTGTTTGGCAAAGGGCGGATCGCTCACGCTACGTTGCGTGACGACATAGTTATCCCGAACGACCAGCAGATGGCTGGTTTCCAATCGATAGCGGGATTATTTAACGAAGCATTATTACGCCATCCGCGTTGAGGAAAGCAAAATATTGACCGCTCTGTGCATTCCGTACCGAGCACGCCTTATAAACTCACCCCTTTAGAAAAACAATCCCTTATCCGCCGACTTTCCCAAGCTTCGATGTATACCATCACCGATGGGTACGATTTCCAAAATTTCAGCGCTTTCGAAGTAAAATGAAAAAAAAGATGTTCCATTTAGAAAACAAGATGCGTTAGAAAGTGCGGAACTCTTCAGGGCGAGAAACAGCAATGTTTGTAAGCAATGTCGATATCATCGTGTAAATGTCCTTGTTCTACACACGTCATTGTTGCCTTGGTAATCATTTAGCGAAAAAGATGGACGAGCTAGTCGACGATGCTTTGTTGCGAAAAAAAAATCTATCAGAACTTGAGAGCCCTTGAGCAAAAATCCAGCTGTGCCGAACACCGTGAACCGGCTGCTGACTGGACAAAAGCTGTGGAGCATGGAGGGATAGATCGTATACGTATATTCCAGTCCGTGTGGGACTAGATCCTTTGTGGAGCTAGTTAAAACACAGCACACATCGGCTTGTCTATTAATAGGATTTAAACTACTGCCGTGTCCGACCACAGCCTCTCTGCTGGCCAAGAAAAAAAAGCAGATAACCTGGCAATGTGTAAACAGAATGCAATTATTGTTGTGTTGCCCAACTGTTCTTATGTTCTCACTCCCACAATGGCTGCAGAGATTACACAGATCAATAGTATGCATCCAGGCTTGACTAAATAGATTCGGATGAAGGATTTTTCACGCTTAAAAATTACTGTCGTAAATAGCTGTGGGCGTCTACTGCATTATATCTGTTAGTTTGGCGAGGATCGATATTGCGAGCACCGCTACATCGTGGCAGTCAACGAGACACTTAAGCACACGGGAGAACGTTCCCAGTCCGCCGAGATCAATACTGACTTCTCTCTTTGTGTGAGTTGTTTTTTAATGCGTGCCCAAACTCTTTAGGTATATAGCAAAAGTTGACGAATATATGGACTTGATGATAATAAACCGCAGAAAGTCATGTGTAGGGCTCAAATGTCAGTTAAATGTCTTGGAAGATGTATCGTTGATTTGAGACTGTCGCTATTTATACGCCTCGCAAAGTATTCGGTGGGTGGAACCTGAACTATCTCGTAGCGAAACGAAAAACATCCAAACGAGAGATGCCACTATATCTTCACAAAACACAGTTCGGAAAAAGAAAAACGGAGCATTTTCCTATATTTCTCGGGGATTTCTTGTTGTTTCAATCTGGTCAGGGTCCTCTTTCCTGGTTGTTCTTAAAGGTATATTTATATCACATACACCGAGCGTGCCCTCTCTCTATACAGTGATGGTGGCACGCGCGTGACTTTGAAAATGAAGGACCCCCTTCGCCCACTTTCTCCCTTTGCTGGATGTCTGTATAAAAAGTATAGCAGAAGGGGGCATGACACAAACATCTCCGTCTGTTGCCTGAGCGGATTCAAGTTCAAAAAATAGCCTTCCGCTGCTGCAGCTCTCATGAATGTCTACAATTTCCTACTCTCCTTCAGTTGTGTATCCCATTTTCGTGTTACCAACCAACCTGCTCTGTGTCCAGACCTCTTCCAGCTTGGCATTGGTGTTAGCTTCTTCTTTTTTTTTTCAAATAGCATAACAATCGATTCAAGAGCAGGAAGAAGCTGTCCCGCGATGTCTTTAATCAATTTTTGCGATGAATTCATTTGAAGCAAAAAGACATATGATTCTACGTATTACAGAGCACCCAGGACAGAGAAAGGAGAAATGGTGGAAGGATAGGAGATGGATGAAAAAGAAGAAAAACACATGTGCAAACAAGCGTGACTGAGAATCGAGGGGGGAGACAGGAAGGTCGTGAGGAAACGGAAGCCTCTTGCGATTCGCAAAAGAAGCCAACGACGTAGTTTTGATCCTTTTTAGCGATGGCGTCTGTATTATATGATAAATAAAAAAAAACACAATTCAAATTTACATCTCACACAATTCACAGATATCCTTAATGCCTCTATCATTCGCCTTTAGCTTGATTTCAAGAAAGAGATAAAGGGCTATGAAAATGGTTCACGTTGTCGTCGACCTGCTAGATGTTTCAGACAGCGGCACGACAATTTTATTGATTTCTACTTAACCTGCCACCGAGTACGATAAAGGGATTCCCCGTCCTTTGTAGAGACTATAAGGAATACAATAAGTAGCGCAGCCATACAGTTTTTTGCTTGTTTCCATGCAAACAGTAGAAATGAATTGATCAAACGCAATGCTACATAATTGGCTACTGTCTGAGAACTGGAACTTCAATTAGAAAATTCACCTGTCTTGGTTGTCACTCTGTGTGCAAAGAATGATTTTCTGTTTTTCAAGAGCCAAAAAAGACCAAGAGTATTGTTGTCATGCTATTTTGCCAAGACGGACCTCGCTCGCGCTCACAGGCCGGGCTAAAATTGGATCACCGGGAAACTTGCTCTTTTTTTTCTCATTTTCACCCCCGGCTCAGCATTTCCTAACAAATGAAAAACATATCAGGACAATATTTTGGGCTAAATATATTTGAAAGCGATCAGCTCTCTTGCCCTTTTTCACAAACGATATCTTGATGAGATTAACCATTCCTGCAATCCCCAAGTATACAAGTAAATATATACAAGAACACGCTATGGTGCGTGATGATTTGATACGGTATTTCTAGGATCCGCATTTCTTTTCATGATCCATCGGCTGCTGCGCCGTTGCCATTTTTTTTCCCTCTTTATCCCGTATTATTATATTTTTTTTCTGTTTGTATTCTCTAGCTCGGTCTATAGCAAAGAGCCGCTCCTTCTGATATCTGGCAGCGGATTGGTTCCCGAACGGACTGACGTCAGCAGATGCCGGCGAGGAGCGCGAAATGGCGCTGCTGGAGGGATCCCACCCTCCCGGACCGAGTCGACAAGGTTTTACCCGATTCGGATCCTCTTCACTCTGTGTCGGTGATCACTACTGTTCGCTCCGCAGGCAAGTCCTCTCTCTCTCCATTCTTATTTATTCCTTATTAAATAGTTTATTCAGCTGTTTGAGTTCTCTTTGTTCAAATTGTTGATGTATCGATAGTTTGAGAAGCGCATTTCCAATCATGTGGATGACATCTGATCGACGTTGGGCTGTAGAGTGTTTCATTTTCGACTACGCACTATTTTTGAATTGGACACCGACAACGTTTGAATGTCGTAATGCGAGTCGTTCTTCGACGGAAGTGGGGCGGTTGTAGTCATCGTATGGGGGCATCTATGTTGACGATATTATGGCTCATATTGAGCCAGACATATCGCGTAGACAGCCTTTATACTCGATGGTGTTCATTCTCTTAAGGAACTCAATTGGCGCCACTTCATCCGCCCACCATCCAGTATTCCTGTGGTGTGTCGTTAATAGCTTTTTGCCCGCAGGTAGATTGTTATTCTGGGCACGTAGGCCGTTTTCTGTCACCCTCTTAAAGAATTTCATATTCTGTCATTTTCTTTTAAATAATTGCCAGGATGGGTAGAATTCCAATGGCTGTTGATGAGAGGGATTCACTGCGAAGAATTCTTAATTGAGTGCGTTTCTAGTTTTAAAATTGCACGTTTGTTGTTTACAGATTCCTTTTCGTGTTCTTCCTCGCATCAAAATGGTTGACGCCGCCGTTGCCGAGAAATTGGAAGCTGGATTCCAGAAGCTCCAGGAAGCCACCAACTGCAAGTCTCTGTTGAAGAAGCACCTCACCCGCGAGATCTTCGACAAACTCAAGGATCTCAAGACCTCCTTCGGATCCACTCTTCTCGATGTCATCCAATCTGGTAAGTCCTTCAACGATCCTAATGTCCTTTAATGAAGCAGTCTCATCTCGTAGAGATAGAGCTCATTTAGACTTCCTAATTTCTAAAATGGACTTTAATCTTAAAAAGGTGTTGAGAACTTGGACTCTGGATTCGGTGTGTACGCCCCCGATGCCGAAGCTTACAGCGTTTTCAACGACCTCTTCGAGCCCATGATCTGCGACTACCACACCGGATTCAAGCCCGGAGATGCTCACCCACCCAGGGACTTTGGTGATCTCGAGACTTTCGGCAACTTGGACCCCGAGGTAAGATGGGATGCTTTCATATGTTGAAAGTTAATCGATAAATAGTTGACCGTTTGATTGGGAATTGTCCAGGGCGCCTTCATCGTCTCCACCCGCGTCCGTTGCGGCCGCTCCTTGGCCGGCTATGCCTTCAACCCCTGCTTGACTGAGGCCAACTACAAGGAGATGGAAGAGAAAGTCGTCGCCAGCTTGTCCTCCTTGGAAGGTGAACTCAAGGGAACTTACTACCCCTTGACTGGCATGACCAAGGAAGTCCAGACCCAGCTCATCCAGGATCGTTTCCTCTTCAAGGAGGGAGATCGCTTCCTTCAGGTATATCCACTCGCGTGTGTGAATTATGTTTGTCCATAGCTAAATGATTTTGAATTTAGGCTGCCAACGCTTGCCGCTACTGGCCCACCGGACGTGGTATCTACCACAACGACGCCAAGACCTTCTTGGTTTGGTGCAACGAGGAAGATCACTTGCGCATCATCTCCATGCAGAAGGGTGGTGACTTGAAGGCCGTCTATGCCCGTCTCGTCAACGCCATCAACGAAATCGAGAAGAGGATTCCCTTCTCTCACCACGACAAATACGGTTTCTTGACCTTCTGCCCAACCAACTTGGGCACCACCATCCGCGCTTCCGTCCACATTGCGCTGCCCAAATTGGCCGCTGATCTTGCCAAGCTCGAAGAGGCCGCTGGAAAATTCAACCTCCAGGTATGTAATGGCAAATAATTTCAGCTGGATTGTTTGAAAAATAACTTAACCGGTCAAAATAGGTCCGCGGAACTGCTGGTGAACACACCGAAGCCGAAGGTGGTGTCTACGACATCTCCAACAAACGCCGCATGGGTCTGACTGAATACCAGGCCGTCAAGGAGATGTACGATGGTCTCCAGGAGCTTATCCGCATGGAGAAAGAGGCTGCTTAAATCAACTCTATCTCCCACAGCCCTTCTTAATAATAATATATTATTACAACCATTTAGCCATGTGTTAAGATCTGCTTAAAAAAGCGTATTTGAACTGATTGCTGTATAGATGTATTGGGCCTCATTTGCGACATCGATTGGAACCGTCAATTTCTTCTTCTATTAAACGTTGTTGTTGTTGTTGTTGTGCAACGGTGTGTGATACGGTTTTAACACACCTCCACGTCATCTCGAGTTTTGAAAGTCTTTTGTATCCGAAGAATTCATCATTGTGTTGTGTATCCACGACGGAACGAGTTGGAGGGCTCTGCAGGATCCACTGCTCGAGATTTGTAACTCAATAGTCAAAATAGCGCTGGATTGTATCAACTCTCCATTGTAACGAATATCGTTTATGTGATATTTGTTACAATACCAGAGTGCGCTATGGCACATGTGGAATTTGGAAGAGAAAAGAGATTTAAACATGGAGAAAGCCCACGTATATCAGTGATTTGTTCAAAGAAACCGCAAAAAAAATGAAAGAAAATACACAGAAACCATCCTGTCGTTCATAGCGTAACTGTTTTCAATTTCATACGTCGTTGGAGCCGCATCATCGGTTTTTAAACTTCCCGCCATCACTCCTACCTCGTAAATTGATTACAATGTGCATCAAAAAATACGCAGAGCTTTCACTTCGCTTTCGATCTTCTTTCCATTCAACTTTCTTGAACGCAGCTCAACGTGATTCGTGTTTCTTTCGTGCATTTTTATGAGGATATGCATCCAAGAGGGAATAAAGCACAGCCAAACACATAAAATTGCATTTGACTAATATATTTATGGCCGACAGCAATGAACATTCCATGTTTGTGTTGGAACTTTCTCTTGGTGCTCGATTCGCAATTAACATTTTTCGCCAACTACGCGCTGTGCCGAACATTTGCGAGACCGACAGCTTTCCTAAATGATGGTGAATTTCGATGGAACAGCACCGCAAACCTCGATTCGCGTGTTTGCCTTCGCGTACACATCTTTTGCACGTCAGCGTATAACCGCATTCAGCCGTTATTCTGGTTCGTTCCAGCCGATTTCAGTCATCTCTTCTTAATAATAAAGTCGTGCGCAAGATAGATAACCTAAAAAAGAATCAAATAAACAAAAATTTGTGTTTTCTCCAAGTGCTGCGGGCCTCGCTAAGTCACGGGTTCCAGTTAAAATCGAACGACCAGTCATGAGGAAAAGACTTTGAATTGCGCACCAGGTGAAATAAGAGCAACTTTATTTGAACAAGTTTGTTTTTATCCTTGTATTTTCTATCATACCTTTAATCGTCTATGACCTAAATTGGTAATTGTCACACTGAGCAGGTAAGTAGATGGTTCGATGAGATGTCACATAAAAGGTAGGATCGCCTGTTCTTTTCTATTCTACTTTTACTTCCAGAGGGGCATGTGCCGGTTTTTTTTTTATTGCCGTTTCATTTTCTCCAGCTGAATTTTTTTTTCTTTCCTATCACATCGATAGCCTTAGGGATCCGGAAAAGAACATGCGAATAAGCGAAAAAAAAAAAAGACAGTGAGAGTCGATGGAAGTGGGAGTCTCCCACGAAACTTCTAATACACACACCGAACAAGTTTGCTTTCTCGGCATCCACAGTGGGCTTGCCGTGACGAAGGAGAAACAAAAAAAAAACGTTAAAATGCTTTCTCCAGCTGTATTTGTGGCAGTAGTTATTCGACTGAAGGCGGACGAGCAACAACGACAGTGCGCTCTTCAACAGACAGCCGCAGGGCCCAAGGAATAAGATGGAACTAGCTGCCTTTTCTTTTCTCTTCCTGCTCACCGTGACTGGTAAGATGGATGGAACACACAATTTTCTTGATCGATGTTCTAATTCAAAACTATCTGATGTACCCGACATAGTCGTTTACGGAAGACAATATCCATTGCAATGGCCGCAATCCAGTATCCAACAACATAGAAGAAGCGCCCATGCGTCAGCTGGCCTCACTCCGTACAATGAAAAGATGGACGCTAGCGAATGGCTGGAATCATTGCTGGGCAGTTTATTGACTGCCGAACCGACTTACAACGGTGAACAGCGAACACAAGCAAGTGCCCAGCGTATCTTTCAGCGAGAAGCCCGTCCCAGTGTTTCGTTCGTTCAAGACAGCCCGTCTGGCAAACGAAGATTTTCGTTGGCCAGCATTCGAGTCAATCCAAACAGCGTCAAGAGGCAGCATATTTTTGCTGTTCCAGATATGACGTTGCTTCAACTGGAAAATCCAACGCGATTGCCGACACGCGTCGAAGCTCTTCGTCCCACTGCCAGACCTCCTTTGCCACAACGTCAAAGAGACAACGAATGGCAGCCGGTTAATCATTACAGACAGTCTCCTTACGTTCCAGCACTGCGAGAACAGCAGTACGACTATACAGGCGAGTTATCTTTTGAAAATCCAGCAGAGGAAAGCTCTTCTCCGCCGGAACGTCACTTTGGCGTCGATGTTTACGTCAATCGATATTCCAAAGCTTAATTTTTCTGTTTCTCTTTTTTTACAGCCAATGTAGAACATATTATCAAAAATTGATCTGTGATTGTACTGAAACATTCCAACACCTGTTTGAGGTCTCTAACGAATGACGCTGGAAGTCAATCCCGGATGCCGTTGTTTGTCCTTTTTGTGTAGTGGTTGTTATGATTGCTGATGTTTTTGCTCATTGCTGCGCGATGATTGAGCTGCATTATTTTCCGCATCAGCTTCCATAAAACCTAATGGTTTTTTGTTAAATAGAATACACATACTTTTGAAAAAATGTTTTCAATCTTTGTTGTCATGATGCTCGTCGTTCCATCAGTCAACCTGTCAGACGCATTCTGGAAATTCCGCCCTGACGTGTAAAAATAGAATGCTGTTGGCATAGACTCACTAATATCCAGGATACTAAAAAAGAAAAAAGAGCATTATTGTTGTCATTTACATTGGATTAAACAATGACTTTGGCACACGGAACCGTGTAAAAACTGAGTATAAACATTGCCAAAAGCCAAAAGGGAAAGCAACAATGTTCACGCTATTCACGGTATAAAAAGTAGGCTAAATAATTGTGCACGTCTACACGCCTGATTAACACGAATGAAAATGTTTGTTGGTTTTTTTAAACTTACGTTACTTACGTCCCCAGTTAACTCAGTTTCCTCCCTGACATTCATCTCTCGTGAGCGTGTCGCTCGTTGACCGAGTTTCATATTTCCACTGGCTGAGCAAGATACCACCGTGTTGGCTTCCGGCAAGATGATGCATCTACTTAAGAAAGCGTTAGCTCAAAACCCAGCAACAAACAAAACAAAGCCTTATATACTGCGTCTCTGTTCTCGAAAAATAAGAACGTGAACCAGGTATATAGGTTAGCTCAGGTAAGACGGAATATTTCCTGGATGGCGCTCCACAAAAGACTAATTGAGGTAATAATTCTAACGAAATGTTTAAAATTTTTAATTAATCGTAAAAAAAAAGTAAAAGTAAGGTTAAAACATTCGCACCTTATTAACGTTGCAACACCTGTAATCTTAGGTCCAAATATACAGCACGGTAGGCAGAGTAAGGTAATAACTGAGACACACTCGCACAATAAATGCGTTTACGACGAAATCTAAGCTGAAATTAAACAACAAAAAATCTTTAGTTGTTTCGCTCCTCTTCGGTCAGGAGCCGCGTGACTTTTGATGAATCGCTGCCCGAAGGAAACATTTTATGGCATAGTATATGCTATGCTCTTCTTTCTGCACGCTTGTTGTCTACGCTTGATCAGTTACAAATCAGTTGGAAGGCAGAAAAGACCCTCACCACAGGACATCACGTTTAGTCTCTTATAGATATTTATTAGACTAGACGAGATGAAATTTCGCAGCATTTTAGTTATCTATTGTTTGCTTGTGATCTTCGAAGGTGCGTTAATTATACAGAAAGAATTGGCAGTTTATTATTTCTAAAATGTTGTTTTCATCGCCATTTTCAGTTGTGCATCAAGTGACAGCCGACCGATGGAATTTTAAACGACCTTTTCAGGCATTTTCCGAAATGATTTTGCGATACCGACACGCTTTCTCCTCGAAAATGTCACCCAAGCGCAAGAACTTTGTCAACCTAAGTGAAAGTCCTCCAACTCAATCGTCGTGGCTATCCGGAATGACATCGCCTTCCTCGGATTGTAAAAACACGCAAGTTGATAAATTCTACAGAGTCTCTTATCCACTAAATCAGGCCGTCCGGGACCACTCACCGCACAATGACGAATGGCGGCCAAAAGTTCATCAGCAATTTCGTTCTGTGTGGAGCTCTTCCGACGAAGAAAACAAGCTTGCCAAACCATATAACGTGGATACCAATCCATTCTGGCCAGGGGATAAGACAACTGGTTACAAGGGACTGACATCCGATAAGAATTCGTACTTGATGGCACTAGAACATTTTAGATTGCGCTGTGCAATGTTAATGGACCCTTACGACTGTATCTACTCCAGTCAGTTAAATCGAATTAAATACAAGTATTAATTTATTTAGTATACGTCAAATGCTGCGGAAGAAATCCGCAACGAGCCGGATGCGTACGAGCGGAAAGCCAGCGGGCAGCGAACGGTGCGTGTGGTCTGAAATATGCAGTAACTATGGATTTTGCATGGTGAGGTGATGGATACAAGGGTCGTTCATTAGCATTTAGTGCATCTGTTTGAAATTTGAGATTGCCCCGGCTGTTGCTGGCATCGACACAAGAAAAGCCCCGGCCTTTGATTACAAACAAGCCAGTTACGTAGGTAGACTGCGGATTCTGCCCTGACCTTGCTCTTCATGTGGACGCGTTCCATAAGACTTGTGTATCTTCGCCTGAGCTACTTGGATTGTGGCAGCTGTTGAACAGACGGTGCTAGGAAGGCGCTTTGCGGGGAATTATTATATGTTCAAAAGCTGCTAGGACAGGCATTGTATTCTTGATGGCTCCCAGCAAACATCTGCAAACGAACAAATAATAATTGTAACGGATCAGGACAGTAAGAAAAAGAGACAAAAGTTTTTGAAAGATGAAAATAATATACCAGTTGACAGTGAATGAATTAAGCACACGGTCTCTTATATTGTTCCATACAGATGCATTGGACACCTAGAGAAGTTGGACTGTTCAACTGTGGCACAAATGTCACTCAGTCTATAAGGTAACGCTTAGAGGTAGAGGACGGGAGACGAGGCGGGGTTTGAAGAAGCGGCCATCATGGATTTTTGATCCCCCCTCCCCCTGCTTTTAGTGTATTTCCTACCTAGAATTTGGGCAGTTTCTTTGGAATAGTGGAAACAAACGGCTACGAAAAAGAACAAAACGCCAATGGAATAAAAAGAAAATAACAAAATTTGCACTTGGGGCGATACATAAAACAGGGTGAGGTGTAAACACAAAAACCAGCTCGAATGCTTGTGGGCATTCGTTTGTCACTTTTTTTGCAGTCCCTTCCCACTGCACCTTATCGATATTATAAGGAATAGCGCAAAGTCTGTATTTAAAAGAAAATGAATAAAGCCGGCTAAGCGGCCTTCCTTTTCGAATTTTTCGTTCCCAGTCTCCAAAATTCCTCCCCTACAGGTGTGTGTGTGGGAGGATAGGCGATCATTTGCTTGGAAAGATGAAACGAACTATTTTGACTGTTATCGCTTCTACGTCTTTTCGGTACGTTCCTGACGAGGCTAAAAAGACGTGAATTGCATCAGGTAATGTGAATGTGCTGAAATACCTGACCTGCGCCAAGTAGATAAACAATAAGATTCGCTAAAGATAGCGTGACACAAACTTGTTCGGAATTTAACGGGTAACGTGATAACGATCACCGCTAGTCTGCTGTAGAATGTAACGAGGGCAGTGGGGTAATGCGCAAAAAACAAAGCTTTTCATTTCGAGTTAGAATCACGAGGGAAATTTTTGCGTACTGCGTGACAATCCACCGAATTTTTCCTTGAAAATTAAGTGAGATGGCCAAAATCTCACCGGGGGACTCAAAGACCTTTTAGAATCATTACCCCACCAGCATCGCCGCAAGTATACCGTAAGAATGCTGATGATTTAAAAAACCACATGGGGCCGATTGACTGTACATTTCTTCGAGATATGATTATTGTCTTAACGTTTTTATGCTACGCTCATGGAAATCAGTGTACACGTATAAGGATTCTGCGTTTAGAAGAACAGTATCGAACAAGTTGGAAGAGAAGAAGGTTCTACCTTCCAATTAAATCTGTGCAAGAGGATCATGGATGTTCGCAATGTTTTCATTTATATGGTGTTCTTCTCAATTCAAGGTACAACTCTTTATTTACGTGTATTTGACCAAGACGTGCAATTAACTTATTAATTTTAAACTGCAATGGCACGCCCGAACAGTGTGCACTATTTCAGCGAAATGGAAAGAACGATGGAATGTCAAGAGTTCCTTTCCAGCATCCATTGCCGCTCAGCTAATTCAGCGGATTTCTTCAAGCCAAACGCCCTTAAAGCACATCAAGTCCAGCCAACAACATAATCCAAATCAATTCAAGCAATTATCTGGATCGCGTTCCCAGCCGAGTCTTGATATCAAAGACGGAATGCCTGACGTGTCGATTAACCGTCTCGTGGATACGTCACGGTATCGGAGTAGCACGAGAAATATATTCAGAGACACTCACGCTAATAAAAAGGAAGAATCTGAAGCTAATCGGCCTGTGAGGCCGGTCCACTCTAGACATTCTTCTCACGTACTGCGAGCAAAACCTCATCCGTGGTTTCCGCCATTATCGGCGGATGCGCTGGAAGAGGATTCTTATTTAAGAGCTTTACAATTATCAAGACTTCCATGCCAAAGATTGGAGGACCCCACCGATTGTTACGATTTCAGCCATCTGTTTCCTAGCAACCAACAACTCGTCGTTGATCTGGAACATGATACTGATGGTGAACGTTTCAAAAATAATCCTTCTACTCCGACGAGTGCTTTAGATTTTTCTCTCTTTCATCTACTTCAAATCAAAGAACATCTTCGTTTGCAAAAGCCTTATTTGTTATTTTCGCCAAATGATATTGAATTTACCTTGCAATATATGGGACCGAGTGCATAAGGATATTTTTACATATTCTCAAAAGAGAATGTTTGCTTATAACATAATTTCTTGTGCGTACAAGAAGAATAGCTACAGTGTCATATAGATAACTTTGTTTTTTGTCAATTATCAGTAGCTACCGATATAAGTGAACTTGTATTGTAATTTCTATGCTAATTCCATAATTCTAATCCTAATACACAATCATTTTTTATGTGCTATTATTTTTTGCATGTTTGAGAAAAGGTGGAAGGGGTAAAGGTGACGCGGAAAGGAACAGCATTCTACACCTATTGTACCGCTTCTCGTTACTACAATTATGAACGTTGGTAATTAGAAATAGCGGGAATTCAAATATTCGAAATGAAGTGCTTCCTGTACGCTCACGAACGTTCGTGTACGGCTTGCCTGAAATTTACAAACGCAGTCGTAAACGCAAGATTAGGAAGGCCATGTTTTATGACGATCTTTATTTACTCTACCGCGTTACGGACAACGGATGCTAAACGTAGCGTGACGACACGGTGTCAAAAAACAAGAACTTCCGAGCCTCACAGTAATTCAACCGTCGAAATTCCAACGGCTTCAATTCAATTTCCAAGGTCGGAAACATGATGACTACCCAATTATTTATCGCTTTTTAAGAACATTTTTGTGCTCACGTAAGGGTTTACGAAATTATGTTAGGGAACATTTGCCAACTGGTAAGATTGCAACACTAAATTAAACCCGAGCGTCCAACACACAGAAAATCCATTACTATGGTGAACACATTAGCCTCTGTTATTCGTAAGATTAAAATCCTTTTCCTCTTGGCATTTGAATGCGACAGAGGAAATGCTTGGGGTCTAGCGTTTATACTCTTAGACAAAACTATTAAACTTTGGTGGGTTCGGGATTTTTGGTTCCCAAGACACATCTCCTCCAGTATACCGTTGGGAAATATCACAAGGAAAAAAACAAATGAAGTGTGCTATAGAAGTCAATTGCATTTATTGTAGCGTGGTTAATATACGTATACTTCCGCCAAACCTTCACGAATGGAATGCCTTCTTTACCTTCGAGCTCTCGCTATAGCCAAATGTCGAAGACTAGCTATATGTACGCGTCCCACAGTAAATAGCTGATCAGTAGTGAGCAAATTGTAAGTGAAGAAGGATACACTCGTCCATGCAGAAAGTTATTGCGTCCTTGCATTTGCTTCCGTGAGAGGAATCATGAAAATTTCCGGTGCCACAACTAGTCTCTTGATCGTTTTCGGAGGTGATTCGTTCTAATTATTACCTGTGTGAGTTTGTTTTTAAATTCTTCTTTGGTCAACAGTTTTGCAAATGTCATGCAGTTCCAGCTCGCTATCCATCAAACAACTATGGAGAAACAGACGGATCGATAGAAGGTTTTTCCCTACCGTCTTTATTAAGCAGCTATTCACGCGAAGATTCCCTCCTTTATGGCTGACAAGGATAAAACAGAGAAATGCAGTCAGCTTAAATGAACACGTCGATCCAGGTCAAGTTTGGTTAACTGGAACGGATCCAGCCCGACGAACAAGCACGCCGTTCATCAACAACGATGCTTACATAAATCCTTACGTATTGGCAAGCGATTCGTCGCGAAAATCAGGTCTGATGAATTTGAAAGAAGAAAGCGATCCTTACAATTGGGGACAGGGGGTCAAAGTGTACATGGAAGCAGATATAAGACCTTCTATTCTGAATTACGTGGAAGATCCAGCGATCAAAGGACCGGAAGCAAATTACGAAACGACGTACTCTCAAACAGATTGGCTTCGGAAACTTCCATGCCAGAATTTCGAAGACCCGTACGAGTGTTACAATTCCAACCAGTTTTATCATCCGGTAGGATTGGATATAGGTGAAAGTAATGTGCCTTTTCAGAATAATGTCGTTGGATATTATGACAACTCGCCGTTTTCATCTGCTTCCGAGAAAAGAAGAACTTTCGACATTTCTATCGACCTGAGAAAGAATAAGAAAGGTGCATGGAGTATGTAAAATTTTGTCGTTCTGTTGATTATAGCAACGTGTTTGGTAGGGAAACCCATAAAAATCGAGTTTATCCTGTTTATCCTCGCCGACTTTCATTGTAATACACCGGGCCATATTTGCCTATTTTCCCAGCATTGTGATTTTATGGCATCTGCGTTTTGCTTTACTAACGAATGAAGGGCACAAATCTTATTACTACCTTACGATCTCGTGAATCCTAAACATTTACCGTTGTAGTCCGTTAAATTTTTACATGACCGGCCGTGGAAATTTTCCTCTGAATTTGTCTCACCTTTTGCTTTCTTTGATTGTGTTGGTAAATCACCTGCAGAGTTTGTAATGAGAAACTTATAATTAAAAGGGTGGTTGTAATTCAATGTAAAACAAGATACTGCAATCTCTATATCGTACCGCTCGCGGTTTACTTGTTTCCTTCTGGTGTAGCTGCTAACTAAACGAAGATTAACTGTTACCCGAAACGCGTTTATCACCACTAACTCTGTCAAAACATATAAAATGTAGTAACTATAGAACGATTCACAAGGAGAGACTAAATCGAAGGCTAACACAAGATTGAAGAAAACTTACCTCTGCCTTCAAACACTATATGTCTTCAAGAAAATAGCTATAGAAGCAAGACTATATCCGAATCATTCAGTCGAGCAAAGAAGACTGCCCAGGATGAAAGAAAACCATACACGTTACCTGTACGTTGCTAACATTTTGTCTAGTCCTAAAACAGTTATGATACCTAAAAAAAGATAACAAAAAATACTAGAGACTCATTTAATGTAGGACATTTGACATGGTTATTGGCCAACATCTTCACGGTCTGATCATCCCGCATGCTTCAATAGCAATTAAAGCAGTTGAAATTAATTTTTTTTTATTGTGATGGTTCAATAATCGCGGGCATTGTTACAAGAGAAACAAAAACAGATGCAGGTAACCAGCACACAGGAAAGGAGATTACCAGACACCTTAACAAGGCGTTAACAATATTCAAATTGCGTCTCAGTACGTCAATGAACTCACGAAACAACGCCCTTTTCTGTTATCGCAAAACTTGTTCGAGTTTCAATTCGCAAAGCGTATACGTATAGTCGGTAATGGCATTAAAATGGCAATCAATTAAGAAGCCAGCATGTTTATACAATCGACAGTATCCACAAGATCGCTGACCGAGGGGACAGTATTTGAATACAATGAAATCATGTGGCGCTGAAAGGATGTTAAGGCTGGAATGGGCCAAGAGTCAACTAGTTTGCTCAATTCCGATTTTTAAATAGACTTTTGTGAAAACAGGTACGAAGAGAGCAGGAAAAAACGAGTTGTAGGACAGATTGCTTATGTGTGCATACCTCGCTCTGCAATTACATGTATGGGGAAGCCATAAGGCGAATGCGGTTTATGGGTTCATTAATAAAAGAAATTCGTGACCGGATAGAATTTTTACGTTTAGTGGTTCAGGGAAATGTTGCTAATGCGTTTATTAGTATACTTTTAAAATGGGTAAATGAACAGCGCACATGTATGGGGGCTTCGGCTTGTAGTGTCCGTGCATTGTTGTATTCGTTCCAGAACCCCATGCTGATGGGAGTTGTAGCTTTATAATGAGTTTGATAGTGGATAGGGATATCAAAATAGCACCAACTTTCACGCGGTGTCCACTGGATTATTGTCACCGCTTTTTAAACAAAAGGCCGCCTTATATGCCCTAAAGAAAATAATATAAATACACCGTGTTCACAGGGAAATTTACCTGAGTAGTGATCAAGTTGGAGGAGAAGAAGGATCTCGCAAGCCTCTCTGTTTATTTATGTAAACGAGAATGAAGTGTTCCAGGATTATGGTCTTCTTGCTTTTACTGGCACTTGGAGGTAAAATTAAAAAATTAAATTTAATTATTGCTGGGTTTATACCAAACAGCCTCAATTGTTTGCAGTGTTGCAATTGGAAGGAAGCCCAATTGCGAATAGTAGAGGACACGGTCGATGGAAACGATCTTTCGAGGCAATAGCAAGAAGACTGATTCGACGAGCTGCTTCTCCAGCGACGTTATCAAAGTATAATTTGAAGTTTATCAACCTAAGTGAAGAATTGAAAGGCAAGGGGAAGCAGAAGAGTTATCCGGCAGCATCGACTTCCAAGCCAACAACACGCCCAGCTGCCAAAGAAGGTGGGCACGATAAAAAGAAGAAGAAGGCAGGATTAGTTAGCAAAGATGTGCATGGAATATGGGGACCCGGAATCAACGTAGAAGTGGAAAAAGATGCTCCAGTTTCTCTGCTGAGTTTTGTCCTTAAAAAGATGAAGAAAGCTCGAACGAAATCAGGCAAGGATTCCAAAAAGATTGTCAAGTCGCTACCTCCTCCGCCCTTGTCCGTCCCACCTGTTCCGCCCGTGGCCATCCCGAAGGAACCCGAAGTGGACTCGTATTTGGTGGCCTTGAAAGAATCGAGAATTCCCTGTCAGTCTTTGGAAGACCCCACCGATTGCGACGACTTTACTTTATTGTTTAAACCGTCGTGGTATCCTCAGAGTTACGAACTTAACGATCCTACCGGAACCCACGCCCTTTCCTCTACATTCTACAACGAATACTCGTCATCTTTGGCCAACTTTATTGACCCTTCGCAATTGAAATTGGTTCAACCAGCGGCAGACTCGAACGACTTCCTTCTACAGAAGCCCATTTTATTCCTTTCTCCGAATATTAAATTCACTATTTATCATCATTCACCACCTACTTTAGGCTCGTTAAATGACGAGATTGCTTTACCATCAATCGACATCGCGGTGGAGACTGAATTATCTTCCGTTGACTCGTCATCCGCCGAGGTGTTGGCAGAAGACGAATTGCCTTCTGTGCGATCGTCAGGTGAAGATGAATCACCTACACTACGATCGTCAGGTGAATCACCTACTCTTCGGTCGTCAGGTGTAGGTGACTCACCTGCACTTGATCCAATGGTCGACACGACAGGTTTGAATATCGTGGGCCCGTTGTCCGCAATGAATGTTGCACCAGTTTCAACATGAGCGAACGTGTTTGCATTTATTGTTGTTAAATTATGTACACTATTTTATTGTTCCTATAGTTGTGAAAAAATCTTCTCATTTTTAGTCAGGAGTTATGTGAAGAATATGCAATATTTTAATTTGATTTGTTTATGTATTTCGAAAACGTATATTTGAAAGCAAAATTCGTGCGTTGTCCATAAACGATAACCGCTTACATACCTGAGACTTGTGTCAGGATCGCCATTCACTCAATGTAAAACTGACAAGGAAGCAGGTGAAAATGAACGTGTTGGTCGGAAGGTTTCTGGAAGTTTAAAAAATAGGAATACGGCCTGAACTACTGTGGCCGCTGCGAACATGACAAAAATGTAGACGCCCATCAAATTCTGTAAAGAAGGGAATGTCATGCCCACCAGGAAGTTGGTTGACCAATTCACCTGTAATGAATCAACGATATAAGCACAATTTCAAATGAATGGGCTGAAATGAATTGAATACCAGACATCCCAATGACATGATAAGAGGTCTTGGTCCGGCCGGAATGAGCTCTAAATAAAGAGGAAAAAAGTGATGCTGTAATTGATAACGCGAATTTCGTGCAAACCTGACGGCAGGAAGAAAGGCAATGGACCGACACCCACATCAAAGAAAACAACGTAAATCAACAAGGCAGCGATGCAGCAATAAGGAATCCACGATGCTTTACTCTGTATATGATAATTTCATTAGTTGCGATATTAAACTTGCGATAGTGAATATTTACAATGAAGAAGATGCA
Source organism: Daphnia sinensis (assembly GCA_013167095.2). Classification (NCBI taxonomy): domain Eukaryota; kingdom Metazoa; phylum Arthropoda; class Branchiopoda; order Diplostraca; family Daphniidae; genus Daphnia; species Daphnia sinensis. The sequence continues at coordinate 701,839 of CM023188.1, read as the reverse complement.
AAGAGCAAGGACGACAAGGAAAGCGCTGACACCGATAGTACTGATCATCATTAAGGGCCTTCGACAAAATCGTGCGGTAAGGAAGACGACGCACGCTGTCATAACAACATTGATGAAACCAGCTCCCAATAGAGCCAACCTGTTGAATTTATCAATCAATTAATAAATTTTAGAACATGCATGGTCTAGCCTCCTTTTGCTGTTAGTCATACTCGGCTTGTTGCTTATCCAGCCCAGCTGACAAGAAGATATCTGTCGAGTAATAAAGAACCTTTGGAGACAGAGGAGAGCGTCATTGTTTAATCAATAATAGTTTTCTTTAAATTCATTGTCCTACCGCGTTTATACCACTCAGCTGGTTACCAAGATGCATAACCACAACGCAGGCAAATGGCCAACGAAGGCTTTTCTTCGCCCAGATCGTTTTCAATGTCCAGCTCGATTGCGAGTGTGTGGTATTCAGTCCGTCTTTGGGAATTTCGGCCGTTACTCGAGTGGCTTCTCGACGCAATTCCTCCATCTCCGGCCCTAATTGATCAACAGGAAGTCCTCTCAAACGAGAAAGCTCTGAAAAAAAGGCGCAATAGTAGAGTCAAAGGATGAAATTTGTGAAAGTGTCGCTCAAAAGGATGTGATGTAATAGCCAAAAGTGAATAAACCTTTAAAGGCGAGATCAGTTTGTTGTTGCAAGACAAAGAGGTATCTCGGAGTTTCTGGAAGATAATACCAAACAGCCAGACAGAGTAAGGCAGGAATGCAGGTTAAGGCAAGCAGCACGTTCCAGTTGTCTTCATTGCCTGAATTTACAGACAGTCCACAAAAACAATACAGCTCATTAATGCGGAACAGCAATTAGAGTCGCGTAACAGATGGGATTTGACTTACCAAGCAATTTTTCGAGACTAAGAACTTGGCCAATAAAAAGTCCTAAATTAATTCCTACCGGGCATAAAAGACCTGCAGAGGGAAAACGATGTCTGATTATCATTTCCAAAAGTCTGTTATGTAATCAGAGATACCAAGAACGTTCTGCGTCGCAGGGGTAGATATTTCGGACATGTAAAGTGGCATAAAACTGGTAGACATGCCTGCATTAGATGAATTTGTAATGAGAAATATAAAATCACGTTTCCTTTTTTTGAAATTTGAGCGCGTCAAGTGTAAAAGGATACGCACCTGCACCAATACCGACGATAAATCGCCCTATGAGTAACACCTCCACTGATTGCGCAATGCCGCACGTGCCGAAGAAGATAGCTGCTATTACGTTCATCAAGCTATTTACCAATAATGCGTTTTTCCTGTAAAGTTGTTTGAATAAGATAAGTTGACCTGACAATGCTCTCGTGTAGTTCGCTTATCAATTTCACCTGCCGATCCGATTAGCTATCGAGCCGCCCATAAGGGCGCCCATGCCTCCTCCTATCAGGAAAATACTAACGACAAAGGCCCATAATAATTCCAATGGAGTTTCTTCGATAGCTGTGCCATAGGTGTGCAATATACTAGAATTACAGAAGTCCACAATGACCTAGTTAAATATAAATGTAGCTAAGTGATTTAAAAGCTCATCTTGTTTACTATTTGCAATAGCAATGCAATGACACGAGCCTAATCAGCTTGAAGGTCTTTTAACGAAAACATCAGTAAGAACAATGGATTGCGAAGACGATAATGGAAACAAGATTCAAGTAATCACGTTCGTGCCAAAGGATTGATAATTGGACACGTGAAGACTGTGGCCTACTTGTTGTGGGCTGTTCAGGATTCCGATGTTGTACCCAGCGGGAATAACAGTTCCAAGCGTGGTCGCCACTGCAGTCACGATCAATAGGCTGCTCCAGGACTTGTTCTACATAAGAAAGATACAAGAAAAAAAGATTTTTGTTTTGTTTAGATCATACCAGATTGAAAGAAAATTGGCAGAGGTCGACCTTAACGTATGGCTTAATGCCAAGTAAGGGAAACCAGATTTGTAATATCATGGCCAAAATGGCCATAACATGTAGTTCAATTCGTTAGCGCTTATATGGCAAAACACATCAGGGAAAGATGACGTAGTTAGTAGACTGGTATTTCTTTAATTAAACATGAGTATGTTTCCATTTTTTTTTAGGTTTTCTCATCAAGTAAATACAGTTGAAAAGAGGTAAGGTAGAACAGCGATCCGCCAACGGTTTGAGAAACAGCTGGTGCTAGTCGGTAGTCGCATGACAAAACAACAATGCTCATTGTTAAAAATTTCATGTTTATTCATTGGATGAAATCACTTAAACACGGCGGCATTGCTTTGTAACTCACACAATAATTAAAAGCTATGTGGAACGAGTGCTTTACTGTAATATACGAAAATTAGCACATACTTGATGAACTGATACCGGCCTTTTCCCTTCCGCATCGGGCAAGAAAGGCTCTTCGACACCATCAGGATCCGCTAAATGAGACCGTATGGCTACATCTAGTGTCCTGTCGACCGATCCCCAAACTCCTCTATCCCGTCTGTCACTAACGTTCATGGCACTGCACGCGTGAATTTCACCGCACAGTCAGTTACGTTAGAGAACCACCAGATTGGACGACATACTGCCCGTACTGTGCTTTGGCTAGATCGGGTGGTGAAACTAGTTTGAACCACACACCGTACCGTCATATAGATCGCCCATCGGATCTGTTTCATTCAGCTATCAAGCTTGCACACGCGCATTTGTGTCGAGCTACGTCAGCAGATACAGCTTACAAAAAAAATAAATAGCAATAATCAGAATTCTATTCGCCACCTCGTGATAACTAAAAAAGTAATTTAAAAGTGTTTGTCCTCGAAATCAATCTCGTTCGGCTTTTGTTTTTGAGTTGGCACAAAAAAAGATATCTGTTTTATCTAAATTTTTGGCTCTAATCTTACTTGCTAGTTTTTACTCCGTTTTCTGTCAAGCAGGTTCCAGATTATTATTTAAAGTGTTTCATTCATTAGCAAAACCGATAAAATTTACGAGATTAAAGAAGATGAAGATAAAAACTATTGTAAAATAAATATTTAGTTAAATAAGACAAAATTTAGTGAATTTGGCAAGTATTTTTTTGTTGTTGCCAAAATACTATCTGGCAACAGCTGAACATTCATATTAACAACAGACAACATAGGCATCACCGACACCGAGTCGCGCCAGAAAGTTTCTGTAGTTTTGGGATGTGTGATAAGAGTTTATCAGAATTCGTGTGTGCATGTGTTGTTTTGTGACATAAATAAACAAAACACAAATGGAAGCGTGTTTAACTCAACCAAAAGTTTACCGGCGAGGAGATCCACTTACATGTCAGCGTATTTGGGACGCTATTAAAGTTATCAAATATGACCGTAAATCATCTACAGCTGAAAATATTATTCGATATTGCTGCAAAAATTATAATCTCGAGGGGAAATTTGTAAAAGCACAACTTGGCTTGCTGGTAGAGGACAATCTGATCCTTAAAAAGAGTTCTGCTCCAGTGAAAGGGTGTAACAAAGGTGTGGAACAAACTATCTTTGTCATTCCGGTAAGACAAGTTACTTCAAATTATAGCTGAAATTGATGTTTATATTTCGATAACTATTGCTTATGTTTCTTATAGTTGGAATCTGAAATTGATCTGGCAGGAAAAAATGATTGGTACTGTTTCTATTGCCACAAACCTGGTGAAGTTTTACCCTGCACTTCTTGCCCACGAGTTTACCATATAGCATGTCTGAATGAGTTAAAGCATAAAAATTTTACAGAAAAGTTTGTTTGTCTGTTTTGCGAAGTAAGTAGCTGTCTAGCCCTTTCTATTACAAACAAATAATTCTTGAAAAATGACAATTTTTACTTTTAAGGAAATCAAATTAGAGGAAAGTAAAGAAGATTCTGAAGCCAGAGGTGAATTAAATCTTCTTCTCAGTTTTGCGTGTGCCAGACTGGAGGAAAAGGTACAATTTGGTAGATATAGTACTATTCGTAGGCTGCAAATTCAAAAGAACAATATATATATACATACATATATCTGTATTTTGATTGCTCCAAAATAACTGGTAGTTGCTTATTTTCGTTTCAGTTACCCATTGAAAATTACGTCTGGAACTCTGTGAACAACAACACCGCATATAGCACTCCATTTACCACTGATAGGTGTGCAGCACGCCTTACAAAAATGTATGTGACACAAAACATTTTGGCAAACATGTTTCAACTTCAAACACTTACCCTCTACTATTAGGCCTAAACAAGTAAGCTCCAGTGTGGAGGAGGAAGAAAAATGGAGAGCGAAATTCCTGCTTCGGTTACCTATGATGAGTCTTCCAAAGATGAACGATAGAGCCGATCGCCAGGTTTATAAATCGCTTGCGCAATTTCGGATGGATGCCAACACTGTGGTTCACAATATTACCATATTTTATGGAGGTTCGTAGATAACGAAGCAAACTTCACTTTTTGTGTCAATTACCGTCACGCCTTAATATCTTAAATTTATTTCCTTTATTGCTCTGTAGATTAATATGTTAGTAGCTAGGCAGTCTCCTTTTTCTTTCGCCTTAACTTAGTTATTTTACTTTTAGCTGGCTAAGCACATTTTCACTAAAGATATTTGACGCAAAGTGTAGAAACATTCCAAATATCAAATTTTCTACGATAACTAACTAATCAATTTGGTTTCCATAGAACACAGCCCGTTGGCCGATTCTGCAAGAGTTATGAAAAGGGACTGTGCGTTCGAATTGGGTGAAATAAACTTATGCCGAGACTGTTACAAGAGATCAAACATGCAAGAAGAACCGGACTGGTTTTGCCATCCTTGTCATCCGTCACACGAACTGGTTTATGCAAAGGCGAAAGGATTCCCTTACTGGCCTGCCAAAGTATACACTTTTTGTCACATTTTGTTTCTCTTATCACAGTTTGTTCTTCATCCTCTTATTATCATTTCAATCTTTTAAATGCTTTTGTTTTTTCTAGGTCCTTCGAATCATTAACGGTAGGGAATACGATGTCCGTTTTTTTGGCCACGGACATGACCGATTAACTTTGGACAAGAGCTTTACTCGTCCTATTACTTGTAACTTAACATCGCTAGTGGTATGTTGGCAAAACTGTTTTTGTTAGTTCGTCTATATGCATAACATTTATCTTAGCCTAAACGCTCTGCTGCATGGGTGAAAGCCGTCGAAGAACTTAAAAAACACCAGGCGATGCTTGCCGAAGCGGCTTTAAGTAGCTCAAATGACGAAGAGGAATATGACGACGAAAATCAGCATGGTGAAAACTATGAATCTGCCAAACCTTCAGTTGCTGAATCGCCTACGCAGAACCGATCTCATGATTTAAAACCGTTTAGCGTTTACCTGAACCGCTTGGAAGTTCCGGAGGTGATAGATAAAGTCGACGGATTGTCGGAACCATTGATTTGCGGTTCAGAATTACCTTTTTCGGTATTGTTAACCTTATCTTCTGTACGCCATTAATAATCAAAATTATTAACATTTCGTTTTTAGGAGGAAAGCGTTATCTCTCAGGATGTGGCTACGGAAAATTCATTGATGGATCTTATATCTTCAACAATTTTCCAGGACAATCCTCTCTTTTCAAAGGCGAATGATACCGAAAATGACGAAATCACTGTAAAGGAGTTTGTATCGTCTGCGATGTCTGGTGATGGACATAAACTAAATGAAGAATTCATCGAATTATTAGCTGCAAGAGAAAGAATTGCCGCTCTCGAGAAAGAGGTGGAAAGTCAACGACAACAGATCCAAATTCAGAAGGAACTGATTGATAGTCAAATGGTTGAGATTGAAACTCAGAAAAATGAACATGCTTCCACGGTTCGTTCCCTAAAAGAGCAGCATGCAAAAGAAATTGCAGAAACCAAAAGCAAAATCTGGGTACTTATATCTATAAATTCTTATTTGTTAATTATTAATCAATTAATTATTATTTTTTTTACATGTACAAGTGTTCTAATGGATGTGGAGCGGAAGGAATTTACCATTGCTGTTTCAGTGTTTCATACTGTAACACCATATGTCAACAGCTGCATTGGAAATCCAATCACAAAAAAAGTTGCAGAAGGGAAAGAGAAAGCAAACGAGTCAAATGACCTTACCAAACATGAAGACATGAAATAAGAATAACCATTCCTAAACAAGAACTGTATTAAAACCTTTGACACAAAATACACATTGCAGACACCCCATCAGTCAGCAGAAATTCATTGCCAAAGCAAACTGTAAAAGAGAAAAACATTAATATCTAAGAAAATCATGGTTGTTACAAAAAACCACAAATAACACTAAACCACTACAAACCTCATGATTGTAATGGGAGGCATTCCAGGATCTGTACCTTGACGAAATCCTACAGAGAAAATAATTGTTTTTAATTACAAAATGAGGCGTCTTTGGTTTAAAAGTAAAAGAGAATTGTAAGTTAACGGCATAGATCCAACTATGCTTATTAAAATTTTACCCAAATAAAGAACAGTGGGGATAAAGCTCCAATGGAATATTGTTTTCCCGACATTGACAACAGCGGTCAGTTTCTTTTTGGTATCGGGACTCAACTTAGCCATATTTCAGCGTTTTTATACAAACAAGGATTCAGAGGTAACACAAGAGACCTCGTGTCTTTCTCGCAGTTGCAAAATGAAAGCTATTAAGCTAACTAAACGTTGGCACGGCGTTACCGCTAGGGTGTGACTATGAACAGGAAAGACTGATCTGTATACTCTGTATGGCTATTTATTGCGTCTACCACTAGGGGGCAGCATGGCTTGAAGCCGATCGATAGCTTTAGCTAATAGCAATAGCTGGGGGATTAATTACATAATTGGGGTTGGAGAACACAGTTATTGATGGCATGCGAATGAGGGGACAGAAAATGACAAAGTCACTAATCATGTGACAACAAATGACATGCAGCGGCGCGCGGCGGTAGCGGCCTGCCCCCTACCGACGTGCCGGCCTCCGATGTTCAAAATCTAGATTTTTTTTTTGTTGCTGGCAGACGACAGTATACCCGTACTCGTATTTCCACGTGTAACAAGTAACAACTGTCAGACGTCAAATCCCAAACTTGCCCTGGTAACAAATGTGTTGTGTTCTCCTATAGATACTGCTTGCATATATCTGGAAGACTCCCGAATGGAATTTTCATTAAGTTTATTTTAAAAACTGTATTGTCTGGACTGCAGTTGAATAAAGTACCAAAAGATGAAGCCTGTAGAAGGTATTTTTTTTTTCAAAGTTGAATTTCTTATACAGATCTAAGTTGGTCTTGCCTAATCATACAACTTTATGAAGAAGTAGGTAGTGAAGAGGATCTCAGATTAAGGATTTCTCTTTCACCAATGAACAAAGAGAATCCTGGACTGCCTTTTGAGAAAATAGGGCTAAAACATCCAACAGCCATTATTTTAATGGTTCTTTGGTACATATTTAGTGCATTCAACCTCTTTGTAAATAAGTATGTCATATCCTACCTTAAAGGGGATCCTGCACTACTTGGTATATAATTGTCCTCTTTCAAAACTTTCTTGCAGAATTAAAATTCTTATTTTCTTTTAGCCATGAGTCAAATGTTGATGTGCATGTGTCTAGGATTCATCCAGCTTAGGTACTCGTGTGGGCTTTTTGTCAGTCGACATCCAAGTGGGGGTTGGTCTTCTATTCAGAGAACAAAACTGTTCCAGAGACCAATGCTTATATTAGGAAGCTTAAGGTACAAATCTAATTTTTGTGCAAAACATTTCATTCAAATTGTATTTTAAAGGTTTACCACACTGGTCCTAGGACTAACATCCCTCAATTATGTGGCTGTGTCATTTGCAGAGACAATAAAAAGTTCTGCACCATTGTTTACTGTGATGATTTCTTCCATTTTTACAGGTACCAAAATTCTATCCATCTATTATAAATTTAAGTGGAATTTTGTGGATTGCTCAGTAACAAAAAAAAGTTGATTTCTGGAACTGTAGGGGAAAAAACTGGATTGTATGTCAATTTGTCACTGATACCAATAATGGGTGGCTTGGCGCTGTGTTCGGCCACCGAACTGAGCTTTAACATGCAAGGTTTTATTGCTGTTTTGTTAACAAATTTGTCAGAATGGTAAGTTTCATTTGAGTGTTTTTTCTACGTTGACGAATAATTCTGATAATTTTGATAAATCCAGTATGCAGAATGTCTATTCAAAAGTGTTGTTAAGCAGCGAACGCCACAAATACGGACCGGCGGAGTTGCAATTCTTTACGAGTTTCGCTTCGTTTATGATTCAAATAATGGTGAGCTTCGTGCTCGTTGATTGGGCAAAGGTGCAATTATCTGCCATGCTGGTAGGTGCCATGTTACTGAATGGAGCATTCTTCCATTTCCAAAGTATTACTGAATATGCGCTCTTGGAGCATATCACGCCGGTCACGCACAGGTAGACTCATCCACTTTGTTAGCATTTACAGAAACTCTGTTTAATATCAAAACATTTTCTTTGACAAAATTGACAGTGTGGCGAATACGGTAAAGAGGGCCCTGTTAATTTGGCTATCTATTATTCTTTTTGGTAATCCGATCAGCCTTTATAGCGGCATAGGGACACTTGCCGTTATCGCAGGAGTTTTAGGCTATAACAAAGCCCGTCAATTAGACGCTCTCCGAATCCAACGGCTAATTATGCCAGATGGCTATCCCCAGAAAATTGCTCTCTAAAATGCAGTGTGGCTTTATGGACATGAGTAGGTGTATTCTGAACTGTCCATTCCGTCCTCAGCAAGACATATTTCCTCTTTATTTGTTCAAGTGTTAATTTTTTTTTATTCCAAATTTAAAGTGATCCAATGTTTCCCTCCAAACTACGTGCTTTTTGTCCTTGCAAGTTATTTAAAGATAGAACGTGTCGTTCCTCGCCTTATTTCACGTGAACCTATCCGTAAATCAAGACCGGGTGCTACCGATGTTTCTAGAGCAATGTTGGATTAGTAAATGCAAATAAAAAAAGAGCTTTGGGTTTTTACAGGAATATATGGCCATATCCGTCTCAATTTATTTGGATGTATACAGCAAAAGGTGAAGAGAAAGTCAGGCAACATTACATGGATACCAGCCACTGATTGATAATTGGTAAAACGAGAAGGCAATCATTAGAAATGATCGTTTCCGTTTAATCGGCAGTTTGTTCGAAATATTTTCGTTGTCAAAGTTTAATGAGTTTAAGAAAATGTTGGCTTGCCGTTGTTTGACTGGCCTAACGAGCAATTATAATTCATACTTACGCAAAAGGGTACAGATGTTGATCGTTTCCATGGCAGCGGGTTCAGTTTACATAGAAGATAGACCTCTTCTGTTTCTGTCGAAAGTGGTTCCAATAAGCCCCTGCTACCTGTACAGGAGCTCAATTAAACAACGGAATCGAGCCTTTCTGCCACTCGTTGCAATCCCCCGTTCCTCCCTTTCTTCTATGAAGAACCCTGAAGAGGGGAGGGGGGAGGGGAATCGGGTTGGCACGCGGCGTCGAAAGCTGAACTAGTAGCTCAGCAACGGTCTAGATTTCACTTTTTCTTCTTTTATCCAAATTATACTTGGAACCTTTTGAAGGAAAAGTATGATTTCAGTTATCTTTAGTCATTTTAAGCGAGTTGAACTCTTTAGCCCGATTGAACTTATGTCATCTCCATCTCGTTGGAGAACTTTTGGGTAAGGTGAAATGTTTCATTTAATCACCTATCGACGCAGCACAACCTGGAAGATGTCATTAAAGATCTGGCGACATTTCATTTTACTTTTTATGGGCCCGCTTCTGAAAAATGAACCGTAACAAAATAAGATAGTGATGATAGATATGGGGAATGGCTTGGGCGTTAGCAATGTGCGCTCACCGTGTAAAGTAGTTTGTGTGTACTTAGTCATGGCAAAAGGTTAATGTCAATAAATATAAGCGTTAGAAACGAGGCCCCATATATGCAGTACATCATAAATCAACACTCGATATAGACGAAATTTATTTTACTTTCTTTGGCACTTATTTTCCCCTGATGAGGTGATTTCTTTCCCCCCTAGTTCTTTTACTATAGGCACGCCTGTGGTCGATCCGCCCTAGCCACCGGACCGGATGGAGTCGAGGAGACATTTAATGACTTGATTAGTGTCTAACATCCGCCACCGTAAAGGTTATTTTTATAAATAAACCTTGAAGTTCAGGCTGATTTGTTTTCAATCAGTCTCTCCTCCTGCTCCATTTCACTAACTATTATACCATTTGCTCTTTCCTTGTTTGTTTTTTCCCTTCGTTCTTCGTCTACCTATACAATAAATTTCTTATATCCCACAAGTAAATATATTTGATTTTTAGCCCGTCAAGTTCAAAAGGGATCTACAACTTGAGGCTAATAAATCAGCGCTTCTGCCAGCGTTGAAACCTCAACAGTTAAAACGAAGAGCTAAAGTAGTAAGTTCACGATGTATACGTGTAGAGGCAGATAGATAGATGGGCTAAGAGCGCGCGAGAGAAAGAGAAAAAGAGTGTGAAAGGAGATGGTGACAACTTGAGGTTAAGCGAGCAATTTATGACCGGCGCCTGCTGTTCACCACTATACCCGCCGCTGCCGGCGGACTCAAACTCGACGTTCTCCCCAACTCGCTGTGACAAAATTTGGCTTCCAAGTCTATATGGCCATCGAAATGCCGCCACCGGGTCTCTTCCATCGCTCTCCCGTCTCGTCCAGCTGCCTCATAACGAGCCAATACTCTAGGCAAAGCAATCTTTGCGTTTGTGTGTATCTTTTATGGAGGACACTGTTATTTGAATGGATAGGCGGGCAAAAAAATAAAATGCCTACTTTGAAAGAAAAAGAAAGGGAAATACATCTAAAAGTAAAACATCTAGAAAGGATAGTGAATTGGAAATGTAAAAATAAAAGAAGAGAAATTGCTGGGTTAATATTATCGTCCTAGTAACGGTAAAGAGATATCAAAGATTTCGTCTATGGAGACGGACGGCGGTCAGTTCGTACTCGTCAGTCCAAGTATTCTGCCTTTTAAGTTATAGTCGCGTAATCGGAAACGAGACAGTGGACGAACATGCGACTTGGCCAGTAACGTTACAGATTGTCGGAAACTGGCATCTAGCATGAACTCTATGTGTACGCGTATCGTCGACTATCAAGTTACAACATGAGATTCATAACGACAAGCGGGGCCGCCCGATTAGTAGCTAGTTATGTCTGCTGACATCGATGTCGTTTTCTAACGCAATCATTGTAGGCAGCAAACACGACGGATGATTATGCTAGAAATAATCGTGAAAGAAATTAAGGCCAATTCAGTTCGCCTTCAATTTGAATTGAGCCAACTCTGCTGAAAAGTGACCCATTGCTCTCATTCGGCTCATCTTCATCCTTGTATATACCCACCAAGAGTTTTGTAAGATCTTAATATAGACGCATCTTGATGCTGTTATTAGCTAATATTACTGCTGTGATCGATACAGTTCGCATTGGGAAATCAATCATATCATGTTCTTATTTTTGTATTTGCAAAAACAGGACTTTGTTCGACCGTGGAATTATGAAATCCAGCGTTTTTTAAGTCGTAACCATGCAATTTAAAATCAGTATTGCAATCTTGGTAAAATACTTAAGCTAGGACAGGTGAAACGACATGACACCCTACTAGGCCCCTACAGTACACATTCTTCTCTTTCAAAGTGGAAAACAAGGATGATTCTAAAGTACACAGTGATGAAAAGGGAAAGCATCGCGGGACTCGTTCATGTTTAGGTTTCACGGGATTGGATCTTAAAGAGGCGCCGGTGCAAAGGAAACAGCTCCGCCCTCCCAGCTCCGTCGTCGGGTTGTTCCAATTGGACGAAAGCACAATGTTTTTCGTCAGTAGCCGAAAAGAAGAATGAGAAACAGCCAAATGAGGGGTATGCACGTTGTGTATGTGTGCATGCTCAAACACGCACGCGCATGCCTTTGGTCCGTTTGCGTCGTTTAGACTGAGAACTCTGTGTTTGGTGTGCGAGGGCTGTCTTTATAATCTTCTGGTGAAGAAGCTACATAACACAAGTGAAACTGGCCGAGAAAACGATTGAATAAGAAGGTTTGATCTGATCTCGAGCACAGTAACCAATAGCGAGCAGGGCTGATCACTTGCGTAACAAAAATTTTTTGTTTTCCTCAGTTTGTGTTAAGGGAAAGACTTAGTCTACTGTGTCAATATTATTTACCGTCGTGAAACAGTGAAAATCGAAGGTTAGACGCAAAGCAACCGACAGAATTGAACGTGCATATTTGTGTGACATTTGCAACGGTTGTGGTGATTTGAAAGAATCGGAACAAGTTCAAGTTTAATTCGTCACAGTTTTACGTCATAGCAGCGGCAGCAAGAACCTACCCATTGGCCCAACATCCTCGGTCGTGGCAAATATGATCCGAACGGTAAGAATTCAATATCCCATAACAACTAAATGGCAGCATAGTTTTCTAAAAGAAGACGGCTCGATCTTTGGCAGTAGAACAGACAGGGGTAGAAAACGCATAGCTTACTCTCATTGGGCTTCGTGTTCGATGTGAAATAGAGAAACGGTGACCCACGCCTTTTGGCTTTGATAACCTTTGATATGCGCTCTCTATCTTCGATGGCCTTTTTACCATCGTCATCTCTGCTGCTTGCTCTGGCTGCTGCCTAAAATCTATATGAGATGCGGGCCTTATTCAGTTTCTATGCAACTCTGATGCCTGATGACCGTTATTTGGCTGCTGTATGTCTGTGATTGTGCCGCAACAGGACATGATGATGGATCCGTCTCAGCAGAGCGGCCTCAAGATTAAGCAGGAGATTATCACCACTCCGACACCATCGCCATCTCAGCAACATCACGTGCTGTCTAGTAAGTGGCAAACAAAAATGTCCAAAACCAAGAACAAAACAAATAAACAAAATTAATCCATTCTCGGTGATTATTAGGTTACCAACAACACGTCAACAATCAACAGCAGCAGTACTTTTTGCAGCAATCAGCGATTGAGGCTCACCACCACAAAAATCATTTGCCATCGTACGCGGCCGTTCACCAGCAGCAACACGGAGATCAGTTATCAATGAAAAGATCTGTCGATCACCACAAGGAACAATCTTCTTCATCGTCGACGTTGCAACAACAACATTCGTCGTCGGCACCGAAATCCGAGACGGATCAGCAATTGTCGCCAGTACAGCATCAACAACAATCGGATTACAATCCCAACATAAAACCACCCTATTCATATGTAGCTCTAATTGCTATGGCCATCAAAGAGAGCCGTGAAAAGCGGCTGACCCTGTCCGAAATTTACAAGTTCGTGATCGTGTTTTGCATGTATTTGGCTAAATTTTTTTTAAACGGCCCTTTTTGTTATTTTCAGTTACATAACTAAAAAGTTCCCTTATTACGAGAAGAACAAAAAGGGATGGCAAAACAGTATCCGACACAATCTAAGCCTGAACGAATGCTTCGTCAAAATCCCACGCGAAGGGAATGCGACGGGCGATCGTAAAGGAAACTATTGGACCCTAGGTAAGATATTTTCATTCCAAACATTGATTCTAACATATTTACGGCAAATTTGCATGATTGCGTGTATCGAAAGATCCCCAATATGAAGACATGTTTGAGAATGGAAATTACAAGCGAAGACGTCGAATGAAACGACCGTATTCGATGAGCAACAGAGCAGCGGCCGCAGCTGCCGCGGCCGCCGCTAACTCAGCCGCCGCCCTCAACAAGTCTCTTTTCAATTCGGACGCATTAAGTGGACATATTGGCCGCACGTTTTTCGCTCCACCGACTTATTCTCCGTAAGACACCATAGTTTTGTTTTATGGGGTTCCTATTTCAATGGTTTCTCATGGTTTATGTTCTTGTAAAGGGCCGCTTGTTGGACTGGAGCCCATCATCAGACGTCTTCACTCACTTATACATCCGCCCACCATAGCAATTTCAACGCATTGCAAGCACCGTTTAGGAAGTCGTCACTCCCGCCCCAGGTATAATAATACTTGATAAGCCACACGATAAAAGCTGCAAAACAAATGATGTGCATTTTAAATCTAAATTTTCTATAGATGCAGCCGTCTCTACATCAGCCGCATTTCGCTTATCAATCGATGGCCAATTACCCGACCATGTCTCACAGCAATTTACTTAGTTAGTTACTTCTCACTATTCTACGTTATTAAAACAATAAGGTAAACATGTCAGCATTCCCTTTCTGAAACACAGACGGCCATCACCTTGCGGGAAATTCGAGTTACGCTAGCGGATCAAGTCCACTGACTTACGCGGCCAACGGATGTAGCAGCAACCGGCATCACCACCAACAACAGCAAAACAGCAGTAGTGCTGGTGGTATTGAAACAAACGAAGCGAGTATGGGCCGTGAAACATCGATGGCCGCCGTCGGTGTATCCACTGCGTCTTCCTCCGCTGACCTATCCGGCAACTTTCCCGTCACTAACTCGTCGTCATCATCTTCGTCGTCCTCGTCGCATTACCACTACCATTCGTCTTGGAATGAAGCCAAGATTTAAATACATATAGTACAGTTGTTATACACACGTCAGTCACTAGCGCCAGAAACTGATCACAATGAGATGTAATGAAGAGAAGAGAAATAAGCAAACAAGAAAAGACGAATTTCTTTCTAATTGTTTAGACATTTGGTGTTTTGTTTACTCTGCCTGTTTGTTTTTGTTCGTCAAATTTCAAACACGCACACCCACAAAAAAAAATTATTATATAAGTACTGTAATGCGAATATCTCGTTTTGTCTTGTTGGGAATCTCACTACATTACACATTCATCGTGCACAAAGAAGAAAATATTTATACTTTTCCTATCCTTATTTTCGGTGTAGTTTCCATTGGCACGCGGACAGTGTACAATGCTGGCTTGCATTTTAAAAAATCTCAGTGCCCTTTTGCTTTTTTAAAGCGATACTAGATCTGAAACGGAAATCGGAGAAGTGTTGCGTTTAGTAGAAGAAGAAATCGCTGGTGTTTCAGGGACTCCACGAACTTCTTATTTCCGGAGTTGGAACACACGAGCAGCCATTTCTACACTTTGTGAAAAAAATTCCTTCACTACACCGCATAGGCCTGCTGATTGCTGCCTACACTATACATGCTGCGTGTAACTATAACTAGCCTATATAAGTGGGACTGGTAAAGGAACCATCTGGCCCCTTTGCTGGTGGTATCTAGCCATGTCAGTTTGAAATGAATCGACTCCAGCTCCATTCCCAGCTGCTGCCAAGTGACGCGAGTATCTTAACTTCCGCTGGCCGCGACGACTTGGCTGGATAATTGTTCTCACTATTCATTATTTGACTATATGTTTAGAGTAGGAGAGGGCACCATACCGTAGGAATAAATTACTGTTCGATCAATTTATTTTTATTGTTCTAAGAAAATTCGGTGGGTTTTGGCTGAAAGCTGTCACCACATTTATTCTAATGACGACGCGGCAGTTTGAGCGAACAAAACGCTTGTTGAATATCTTTGTTCTCGCGTTGGAAAGAAGCGTGTGAGGACGCACGATTAACGGACCCATGCGTGACCCTAAGCGGCTCAAGAGTTTTCCTTAAAAAAAAAAGTGTCAGTCGGAAAAAGGGTCGATAAATCGCCAACAGTTTCGCACCTGTTGGGGTTATTTCACTGTTGTCGCTGTTTGCCATGACTTTTCAGCTTCTGTTGTCTCTTTTTATTTTTATGAATTTATTATAGCTCATTCGTTTTCCTTTGTTTCTTGGTCCTCTGTGTGGGGTGTTTCGGAAACATTTTCAGGATTTATCATTTGATACGGAATGATTAAAGAAATGCACGACTATAGTAAATCCTGGTGCTTGTTTTCGGTGAAGCGACGTCCTGTTGTATAAAAAAACATAAACAAAAATTAGTGTATGTGTTTGGTCTGCTATAATTTACTAGTATTACGTCATTTTCAAGCAACTACCCGCAATACTTTCCTAATAACGGCATGCAGCGCAAGTCGTCTAGATTGAATGTCATCACAGAAAAAGAAAATATTTTGACAAATAGAGTCATCGTTGACCACTAAGGGATATCCTTGATTTTAAGAAAAAATAATTTACTGGCTTGGATATGCTTTTACCACACACAAGGCGCAAACTGAGTTCTTTTACTATCGTTTAGAATTCACGTCATTTTATTACATATACACCTGACATTTATCCCTTCTACCTTCGTTTGTTTTGTTTTGCAGCAAAAGGAATGAGCAACATATAGACGCGTCTAAGTGGAAGAATATTTCGATGGTAACGTGACCCCCTTGTTTTAGTCTGAATAACGAGGGCTAAATTGGCCGTATGTGCATGAAATACTTTTCTTTTTGTTTGGTTAAGAACAGCTTCTATACGGAAGAGGATATGGATTCTATACAAGGAAACTTTCAGAACGTATCAGTTCACCTTTAATCGGTTGAATAATAGACGTGAAGCTTTCGGGTACCTCTCCCACGATATCTGGATAACATTACACGTAGGAAAAATTGCGTTGCTCCAGCAGCTATACCTACCGTTTCAATGGAATTCTATGTGTTTTGTTTCTACAAAAATCTGTGCACTCGCACTATATATATCTTCTCATTAAGCAAATCCTTTTTTCTTTTTATTCTTCTATTTTCATGCAACCAGATTTTAACCTAGAATACGCTGAAAACGAACAGCAAAGCGGTGATCGAATTTCAGGAAAAACTTGCCGTTTCTGTCTGGTTAGCTACGACTGTGAAGCTGTTGCTGATATCAACAATGACCTCCCGAGTTCCATTGAGATTATAGTGGCAATGCCCCTCTCTCTCGACAATCCGTATCTCTGTTGAAAATTATGGGGGATTTTGTTGTTAGTTATTTCTTGTCGCGTCGTTTTCTTTTTTAACCTCACATTGGCGTCACGTCATGCCAAACTCGTATTTCGATATTGGCGAAAGCACATCCAGCTAAATCGGTTTACGTTCGTTTAAAAATCAAAACACGATCTCAACTGCAAGAACCGAACGAAGACCACCCACGCCATTGGTGGAGAACGATCTCCCGCTTGCACGTACCATAGGCCTACCGCGATCCCCCTTCCATCTCAAAGACGCTTAACTTCTTGGCAGGTCCGGGGCTCCGATGACAAGTAAAACGTCATAAACGTCTCGCTCGTGTTACACGTTTTTAACCGTTTAGATCACATTACCGCACGTAACCGTACAAAGCAGGCATTTCGATCGTTTTAAAGCTTTTTTTGCTTACAAACTAAACCCACGGTCTTTTTTCGCAAGGGAAACAGAATGCTTTACGTGGAACAAATGAAGGATAGTATTTTTATATTGAACTCGAACAAAATTTAGTTCAATTATAACAAGAATGTAATCAGAATTGTTTAGTTGGTGGCGAATGATGGAACGGCGAAACACTTAGCAACACTATGGAAAAGGAAAGTTCCACATCATCTTTCCCATTACTATTGGAGGTCTCTCAAGCGACAAGAAGTTAGATGATATCAATTCTTTTTGGGTATCAGCCACGTGACAGATGAAAACAAAACACGGGCAAAAAATATTTTTAGAAAACAAAAAAAAATCGTTATAGTTGGTGGTTCACTGCCATATTTAATCGTCGAGGAGGTCGTCGTCCAAATTCACTTCGGACGTATCGACGTTATCGTCTAACTCAAGATTTTCCAAGTCAAGTTCCAGATCGCGGTCAAGTTGGCTGGAAGCCTGAGCTGATTTCGTGTCAGAATCCGCAGACTGGAAATCTTCCGCGTCGTCATCCAACAGATTTTTAGGTTGATTGGCAGCCTCGGCTGCAGGCTTCGTGGTAGATTGTGGCACTGCACTGACGGACGCGATCGAATGTTGCTGCTCACTGGCTTCTTCAACTTCTTTTTCTTCTTCTACAAAGGACACTTTGGCGGTTGCAACATGATGAAACTGATCATTTTGTTCAGCCAAACGCATCTCCTCAACAGGATGTCTCTCCCAATTGTGGGGCAGCGAAGGGTAAGCCGAAGCCGGCAATTGCTGGCGCCTCTGATCGAGAAACTGCTCCGTCTTGAGGGCGTCCATTAATCCAGGGAAGAGATTGTCGTACTGTTCTGGGTCGGCCAGACTCTGGCTGGCTTTGGCGTTTACCTGGCTAAGACTAAGCTTCCAAAGCTGAACGACTCGCGAGATTTGGCTAGGCAGGTAAGTGCGTGCAAAGAAGGCAGCCTCTGGAATGCGTTGGGTGTTGATCAATATTTCAAGACAGGCGTTCAAATCGCCACTCAGGAAGCGTGTCAAAAACGCAACGTTGTTCATGCCAGCTCCAATGGCGTCGTCACCCAATCGCTTCACCATATCAGCGTTACCTAAAGGAGACAAGAAGACGTTAGATGATTTATGGCCGTCAATGATAATTGCTGCAAAGAGTAGCATACCGGAAGCTGTGGCCAAAAGGAGAAGACCTCCGAAATCCTGGGCTTTATGAAGACATTCTTGGGCTAATTCAAACTGGCACTTGGTGGTGGCCAGATCAGCCAGTTGTTTCCATTTATGCTCGCTCTGGGCTTCGTTAGCCAGTTGATAGGCTAGCTGCAACTGTCCCAGCTGTAACGAAAGTTCGAAACGATGTTCTGGATCGGCGGAAACGGCCAATGCTTGCTCTTTAAATCCTTGCTTCTCGAGAAAGTGGGCAACTCGGGTACGTTGTTCTTTGGGAACCGAAGGAAGAACTCGATCAGCGGTTTCAAAATCTCGTCGCATGACCGCCGTCTGATACTCCAGCACCGAGAGCTGCAATCCGTAGGAAACAACATTCAACTCCTTGTCGCCAAGGTAAAGGCTATTATCCTTGGGAATATAGCCCAACAAGTACATCACTCTGAAAACGATAGAACAAATTTATTCACAACGGTTTTCAATAAGGGCTATAGTTTTGTCAGATGCCTACCTGTCAAGATGGGCGACTGTCACAATTTCTCCACCGACGTAGTAATTCAGGCGGTTGGCACTGTTGGTGTAGATAAAGCAATCGCCAACCCAAAGGCCCGTTTTGACACTCTCTTGCACTTCAGACAACATTTCGAAAGCCGTCTAAAATACAGAAAAGCCCTTGATCGAGACAGAACTCGTTAACATTTCTTTTCATTAAAGCACCTCGATTCCAGCATCATCTGTTAGGCCTTCTTTAGTTTCGAAGCTCTTGGCTACGGCATCGGCATCATAACGCAAAATGAAGTAGCTGTCTTCGGTAGAAATGCAAACTAGTTCTCCGTTCTCTGACCAGTATACACCACGTGGTTGGATCTCAATTCGGCGAATCAACGTTAGATTGTCCCATTCGTAGAACGCTAAGCTGTTGGTCGATCGGACACCAAGCATTGCTCCACCAAAAATTCCTGTATACGTGGCAATAATGTTAGTTGGCTATCATCCTGATTTTCAAGTAAAATGCATAATTACCTTCCGCGCCAAGCTCAGGTTTAAACTGCTTCTTTTCCTTGAAATTCTTGAAAACTTTAACAGATGTGGCACTTTCGCGAACGGCATACTCGGAGGAATCAACTGCCCATACGAATTCCAACGCAGAGCCGAAAGCCTTGTTGCGCAGAGCCATAGCTGTGTAAATGATATACTCGCCATCACCGCAAACAACGACGAATCTGTTTTTTCAAACAAAATTCCTGTTTTCATAACATTTAAAATAGGCAAAGACTGTTGAGAAATACCTTCCGTTTGGATTATGAGCTACTGTTTGCGGATAGATCTCACAAGCGCCCATATCTTTGATAGCCAGTGGAAGGCGTTCACCATCCTTTATCTCCGAATCTGGCAGGGCTTTGAGATTAGCTTGTTGGATCTCCGAATGTTTAGCCCAGATGATTTTTCCGCTTTGGTCCATCGACATGGCAGGTTCCTCTCTTCCTAACTTGATCATGATAGATCCTTCATCATAACCCAGGGCGATGTTATTGGAACCAGGTAAGCAGCAAATGGTCCAGACACGTTCCAAACCATAATTGAGTGTAGTCTCCAGCCGATAGGTATTTGAATGCCATACCCTTTATACAGAAGACAATTAGTATATTTGATGAAACGCATATGAGAATGGAATGGAATAAGCACCTGACAGTCCCATCTTCAGAGCCTGTAAGGAGAATTGGAAGTTCAGGATGGAAAGCAACTGACGAAATGTTCTGGGCATGTCCTTCAAGAGTTTGCACGCACGTTTTATTCTGATAATCCCAGATTTTTACAAGACGATCGTCTGCCCCGGAAATTAAATAGGGCTTGTCGCCGGCGTGGTAATAGTCCACACAATTGACGCCCTTCTCATGACCCTCAAGTGTGAAATTTGGACTGTTGGAGCCCAACTGCCAAACCTAGAACAGAGAAGATTTAATTTAATAACCACAGCAGATAATAAAAATGATGTCATAATACCTTGACTGTTCTATCAAGAGAAGCAGTGGCAAATGTATTATTATCCTTAGGATTAATGACAATTTGCATAACATAGTGGGTATGTCCTTCAAAAACCTGTTGACATGCCCAGTTCTTTTCCCAATTCCACAATTTAATTGACATGTCATCTAAAAAAAAAACAGGATAAATTTTATACTTTATATGTTTTGAATACTACATGTTCTACTTTATTTTTCACATACCACTACTTGTCAATAAAAAGGGCTGAGTTGGATGTACAGCAATGCAGCGAACATAGTCTGAATGGGCTTCAAATGCTGTGACACGATCAAGTGTGTTGTAGTTGAACACTCTCACCTGTAAATTGTTACATTTAAATTTTAGACAATTTTTAAGAAACAAAATTCATACCTGCATATCATCTGAGCCACTAACAACCCAATTTTTTCTGGGGACAAATTTAACAGCACGAACAGGTAAATCACAAACCTACGTTTAAAAAAAACCATTTGATTAACTTCCTAAAAAATAATTAAATACGTCCACATCACACCTCAAAGGATTTGATGATTTGTTGTGATTCATGGTTCCAAATATGAACATTTCCATTGTACAAGGAAGCTAACATCCATGGCTCTGTCGGATGCAAGTCAACACTTTTAACGCGATCGGAACGGGCGGTTAGCCTGCGTTTGATATCTAGTTTCAACGGCTAAATAATAATAACATTTCGTTAGTTTCTATAACGGTGGTGTTCGAAATAAATATCATTTATGTTAAACCATTTTGTTATGAAGACGAATCGGACTACGTGGCCGGTAAAGGGAGACTTTTTTGTCGATCTGTCATCCCTTAAAACAGCGTTGCCACATTAGAATGATGGCCAATGTAATTATTGTTGCAATTTCTTTTTCCTTACATTTTAGATTTTCCAAATCATTCAAAGTAACATAATTACTATCTTTTTAAATATTTCTAACGGTACAGTCAATATCACGAAATTTATAAGAAACATAAACGTGTTTAGCTTCCATTGCTATGGCAACACCGATCCGTTCAAAACAAACTGCCGAACTACCAAATTTCTAATGGATACGGCTACGATTATTATCCGAGTTATTCGGTCATTTGAGTATCGGAACATTCGAAATGTGGTCTTGAAGGATGTGTCGCTTCTTTTAACAACTGAGGAATTGAAAGCAAGAATAATTAAAGAGCTAAGTGTTGCTCCCGGCCTACCACCACCGTTCCGGAAATACGACTATGATACTTTGAAGGTAATGATGCAAGATTGTATCACTAATTATTGTCATCAATTTATAATTTCTACAGATAGAACATCATGCATATGGTGCAAAAACAAATGATCCAGTTATTAACCAGGAGAATGACGAAGGCCTGATTCTTAAAGCTGGATGCACACTTGCCGAAAGTGATGTTAGGCATGAAACTGAAATTTCTTTCTTCAAGTATAATGATTATTTAATGTATAAAAACAACCCTGTCTTGAAAATTGGAGCCTGTTAGCTACTGAAAAGGCAAATTTTTTAGCACCACATCACCTGTGCTTGTTGCAGTGATTTGGCATTCATTCATTTAATAAGTTTCTGTCAATTACACTCAAATATATTTTGATTTACTGAATATTAAACACGAAAAGTTGGCGTACTTCTATACATAATTGTCCCATCGTCGAAAATGTTAATAAACAATTAAGGCGTTGTTGGTAAAAAAAAAAAGAAAAAGAAAAAAAAACGAGCAGACGAAAATGATTGGCCTGACTTGGGGCTACGGGCTACACGTTAGACGCTACCGGATTTGTTTTGTTGTGATTGTGAATTGTGATTCTAGACCGCCTAGACCAATAAAATCCTTGCCTTTCTGTGTTGACATGAAAATTCTGCGGGATTCTGCAGGATGGACAAAGTGAAAAAGTATTGGCAGACAGTTATAAAAGAGAGAGAGGGCTACTGGAGCTCTTTGTTTAGCAAGGTAATGGTTTGTTACTTCTGAAGATTTGTATGATTCCACCCCTTTAGTTAAACTAGTATGAAGGGGAAAAGGAAGATGTTGACCTTCGTTCATATATGGATAATAGCTCATCAAGGATCAACACCTTATTGAACCTAGCAATTGATAATGAGGAGGATGCCAATCCAGAACATCCATGTACCAAAGTGGTACAAGAAGGGGGAAAGCCGCCACATGATGTGTCGGATGCTAACCTTCAACTTCCTGACAATGATGTAAACCAAGGTAGGCTTATCCTGTTTTCTTTCAGAGTGTGTTAAAACAATGACCTAATAATAATATAATGTGTGAATGTTTTTGCCAACAGAGCCTAAACAAAGAGAGTCAATGAATGTAAATCATCCAGTTGCACAAGTGAAAAGGGCAGCCCCTGCCTATGTTGTTGAAATTATGCCAGATGAAGAAGATGAAAAATGGAAGTCCATTTTAAACTCAACTAAAAAATTTAAACTTTGTGATTCATCAATGAAGATTAAAGATAATGTAAATGACTTTGTCAATGAAGATAAATCAGTAAATTCCAGCGGAAGTCCTCACAGTGAAGCCTTAAATGAAAGCTTTGCACCAAACGTATCTGTACTGCAAAGAGAGCCATTAAGATTCGTTTGCCGCCGTATCAAACCAGGTAGCTCTCACACACCATCTCCAAAAAGATTCAAACTTGCTTAGCAAATTTTCTTTTTTTACTGATCTAAATGCTTCTTCTTATTTGGAATCACCTCGTTTCGATTTTGACCTAACTCATCAACGTTGTATCATTGTGAAATTTCATCGTTTACAAATAAATAACCAAACATTGTCAAACGTTTTTAGTAGTATGCTTCTATGCATACGTGTGTTAACGTACGATCGCGTTATGTGACTACAAAAGCGGTAATATCCACAAGTGATAAGATAAATGGGCTTCAAGTCGTTGAGAGATTACCTCTAACCTAAAATTTCAGTACGTGATTTACTGTACCCAACATACCGATATCGCAATTGGTGATGGCTCGATTACAGTCCGCATTTATGTCAATAAAAATCATGCTTCCCGTTTCTCAGTGGGGCGCTAGCGTGATCCCAATTGACTGAAATGCAGAACCTAAATGGGATGGCTAAAACGCATGCAGCTTTACGTACACAGTAGCCATATCGCTAAACCCAAGGTTTCGATTGTAACCATATATAATCTTGGAAACGCGTGGAACGCAATACACACTCGCATTCGCAGTAATTATCGGACGAGGATCCGGCGATGCACGGTCACGCCCAGATCCAGTCAACGTACGAGAATTCGTTGTGCACTGCTATTTCATTGGTACTGAACGCGTTCGTTAATCACGCCCATTCGGCACTCGCCAAGCTGAACTATTCGTGAAGGTTCGCCGTAATTACTCACCAACTGCCATATCAATTTCTCCGCCCAAAGGAAGACGCATGCTGTGCGTGCAGCTTCTGTGATCCGCAGGCTCGGTGTGATGATGCGTGATCTGATTTTCTGATTGATAAGCTGTGCGGTGAGATGAACACGTCCAAAGCCGGTATCCCGCCGGTCAAATATTTAACCTTCAACATATGCATTTCTCGTTCCTTTTGTTCCAGCACGGATCTTTGACCTGATGAAATTTTACGCACTTATTCTGGTGTAAGAAGTGCAATTTGCTGCTCGACAGCACTAAATATCTATAATTATCCTTCATTAATTTTTTGTTGAAAGATTACCGGACCAAGAAGTCCAAGTGTGTAGTAGGTGGATGTTGATAATATAAAAACAAGTCAGTCTTGCTTTTCCAAATAACTGTCTGTAAAAGAAGATCCATTCCGGAAACCTGTTCAAACATGCAAGAAAAAGATACTCAGTTGAGTTATATAATTTCTGTCCTACCTTAACCTTTTTCTTCATGGGAAATAAAGTAAAATCGAAAAGTGACTGCATATCCTGAGCCTGCTATCCTATATCGCAACGTTTCCAGACGCTTCTAAACTCTAGGGCGGAATAACTAAGTAATTACATGACCCTTCTGTGAAGCGAATAAGATTTCAGTCGTTGAACAGATTACTTCACGGTATAGAACATAATAAATCAGCTCTGTATCTTATTTCACATGAGGTCGATGCGTCGTAAAAAAAATTGAGAAATCAGGAACTAGGTCAACGCGTAATAGAGAATGATGTCGATGATGTGCTGTGAGGTTTTCATGGGCATAACGAGAAGCTATTATGCACAGTTGAACAAAATAGCTTTATACTTCTAGAGTTATTCATAGTACGCAAACGATATCTAACTGTAAACTGTTGGTTTTCATTGCTGCATTGTGTATTTTAATTATTATTACATTGTAATCTATTGGCTAGGTGGGCTGGACGGCAACGTTTTAGAAACTGGCAGATGCCTTCATGTAAAGACATTTTGCTTGGTTTAGTTCAACGCTAACAGATGTTTACTTTGAGCTGATTCTTCTGTCTGGTAGAAGAGACGTGGTTTTTCCGGTCAACCGCAAGCTGACCGACGTCAAAAGAGTACATCCCCAAGCCATGATTAACTTAAATATAAAAAAAAAGGAGAGAAGAGCTGCCGCAACGAGTCGGGTTGCGATTCATTGGCAACGTAACAATCAGGGTAACAATAACATTATATGGGAGACTTGGGTCAATTTTCACAGGGCTAAGAGAATGATGAAAGTTATTTTCCGTTGCCAGTGCAAGTGTTGAAGCTTGTGGTGCTTCTGCATGCGGCAGTCAGAATGGCAGTGTAAGTGGAAGTCGTGGTAGTGACGCTGGTAGATGTTCCGAAGGTGACCAAGAAACGGCCACCTCGAACGGCCTCTGGGGCGTTGAAACCTGGCTGGACGACGAATGGAACCATAGGCTGGGCGGAACGAGCTTGACGTTCAGTATCTGGCTCGACGGCAGGTGCGGCAGGCACGGGTTCAGGATCGCTATGAATGCAAAGAAAGTTTAAGTTAAACGTTTTCAGATAATTAGAAAGCCAATCAATATTATGAATACTTACTCGGAGCGGGTGAAGATGCTGCCAGTTTCAGATTCATCTTCTTCGTCGTTGTAGAAAAGTCCGCGGGCTTTCTGGCTGGTGTTCAAACCGAGACCACGACGACGACGACCGGAAGGAGAGCAGATAGAGATGGCACGAGCTGAAGTGGTGCAGGTGGTGGATGTGGTAATGGTGCTAGTAGATGTTGTCGTGGCCAGTGTGATGGTAACAGTTCCCAAGAAAATACGGCCGTCCTGTTTAGGGTCCTGATTTTCAAAGGAAGGGGTAGGAAGGCCGGCACGGAAGTAGTTGGATTGTTCGGGGGCGTAGCCGTTGTCGTAATGTGGCATAGGAGGGTATGCGGCAGGGTAGTTGTAACCGTAGTAAGGGTATTGCGGATCGGCTTCCGCGTTAGTGGCGACTGTGGCGGCCAAAACCAATATGCAGCTCAGCGCGATATTCATGACGTGGTCGATGGTGAATCGAAATGGGAAATATTGAAAGATGAATTGATTGAAATGAGGGTTGTCTGTGCTAGCTTCGATGTTGGTGGTTTCAACAGCCACTACAGTCTGCTTATATACGGATGAGGAAAGATGGTTT
The DNA here is from genome assembly GCA_013167095.2 of Daphnia sinensis. Classification (NCBI taxonomy): domain Eukaryota; kingdom Metazoa; phylum Arthropoda; class Branchiopoda; order Diplostraca; family Daphniidae; genus Daphnia; species Daphnia sinensis. The sequence goes on along the minus strand of CM023188.1, from coordinate 675,781 downwards.
TATCCGTTGCAATCCTGCTCGAGGTTTCGTTAGCTCCTGGCCTAATGTAAATTTAATTGGGTAGATCAGTGGATTTCTCCAACTATCGGCCTTATTCACAACAGTATTGATTGCCTAGGGCTTCTACGATCCACTGCTCCGTTGTCAATGAACTCGATCTTTTCCACACATTGCATAACTTCCTGCTCAACCAGCAACATATCGACTTCCTTGTCGATTCACTTAATATTGGATAGTTCATTTTTTAAAAGAACAAGTTCAAGGTTGGTATACATCTCCGCCATGTACAATGATACGTATTCGCGTATTAGGCTGGATTTTTTTGTATAGCGATACAAAAATCATCCGTTATAGGTTCTATTTTTGATTGTACAGTATCAGTTTTAGTGGGATAACAAATACGGGATGAAAACCCGCATTTTCAGAGGGAGGCATTCTATAATAAAGAACCGTACGGGAGCCCACATTGGAGAGCAGATTCCAGGACAAATAACTTGAGACTAATCTTCCACTATAAACAACAAGACAAGTTTGTCAACTTAAATCCACTTGAAGGTAGCACAAATGAAAGCTCCATCCATATGGTTTGTTGCCCAACAATTAACGTACATCTGTGGATACCCATATTCGGAAGCTTGCCCATCAGCAGGCCGTATAGTAGTACAGGTTGTAAGGGTTTGAAAGAAACCCATCTAGGATGGAATTCATATCCTGCATCGCAGCCGGAGCATCCTTTTTATTTAGCGATGCTATTACGTGTAAGTACGTCTATATAAAACATGAAAGATCATTCTGCAGTTCGTTTATAGAATTCGATAACTAGCCCTGTCTTTCAGTGCGGAATATTGTTTTTGGCTTGGGCAAGAAATAATCGTAACGGACGGAAGCTGTAGCTGAATGCAAAGTGTATTGCCATTAAATGGAAATACAACCATTTGGAAAATAACGGATGCTTTCAGATATAATAAATTTTCCCCGTAAATTATCCTCATTTAAAGACAAAAGGACGTGCTCAGTTTTTGTGATAAAGAAATGAACTGTAGGAGAACTCCCCAGTTTTCAGTTTAATTAATCAAGTCGATACACAAGAAGTCATAATCAAGTTAAATATCGGAAAAATTGCAATTCCTCACGAGAAATAAATTGGAGTACAATGGCAACGATAATATTATCATTAACGTGGACAATTGCAGTGTTAAAAAGCAGCTTAAATTATTTGCCGGTGCCGGGGCAAGTGCTGAAGCTAGTGGTGCTTCTGCATGCGGCAGTCAACACGGCCGTGTAGGTGCTGGTCGTGGTGGTGATGGTGGTAGATGTTCCGAAGGTAACCATGAAACGACCACCTCGAACACCTTCTGGGGCGTTGAAACCGGGCTGCACAACGAATGGGACCATGGTCTCGGCGGAGCGGACCTGACGTTCAGCAACAGGAGCAACAGGGACAGCTTCGGGTTCACTGGAAAAAAGTTAAACAGAAATTGATTTAGATTGCAAAAATTTAAGGCCAAGTATAAATAGAATTATCTTATACGGAAGTGACATAAATTGTCATTAGTATACTCACTCAGAGCGGGTGAAGATGCTTCCGGTTTCGGTGTCGTCATCTTCGTCGTTGTAGAAAAGTCCACGGGCTTTCTGGCTGGTGTTCAAGCCGAGACCACGACGACGACGGCCGGATGGAGAGCAGATAGAGATGGCACGGGCTGAAGTGGTGCAAGTGGTAGATGTGACGACGGTGCTGGTGGAGGTTGTCGTGGCCAAAGTGATGGTGACAGTTCCAAGGAAAAGACGGGTGTCGGGGTTATCATTTTTACTTTCAAAGGATGGCTGAGGGTAGCCGGCGCGGAAGTAACCTTGCTGAGGTTGAGCGTAAGGTCCAGGCTGGCCGTAAGGTCCTGGATGAGGGGGAGCAAATTGTGGGTTACCATAACCGTAGTATGGGTTGTGGTAACCGTACTGCGCTTCGGCGTTAGCGGCTACAACGATAGCCAAGATAACAAAGCTGATTGCAAGATGCATTGTTTTATTTTATTAAATAAAATTGGCAGAAGCGAATGGGGAGAGTATGACTCAAATGAAACCAAGAGATGTAAGTGATTCTTCGTCTGGTGCTGCTCTCTTTTATAGTTGAGCCGGTTCGGACATTTCTTCTTTGTAAGGTTACCCTTTAGACACTGCACCAATGAAATCAAACCAAAGTCAGCGATGATCAATAGAAATTTTTATAATTCCCTCCTCATTGTTGAGTTTGATTCGAGTTTCTAGACATTGAGCGATTGTTCCGTAATTAGTGTAACCTTCAACGCCAGGTCTTGGTGATAACCAAAAGAATTATTGCAGTCTCCGTACATCTGTGTATAGTCATATTATGCTAGTTTATTAAAATAATTATACAGTCGGTAGGCAAAACAAGTTTGAAAAATCGTCAATGAGCATCTGGTTCTATGTCTCTGTTTAAGATCTTGCGGCTAGCCAGTGCTACAGATGCTGTTACCCCTGTGGACATTTATTGATAACGTATCATTACACTTACGCTGCATTGTGAAATTGCAGGAATATTGCCATAAAATTATTAGATTTTCTTTTAAAAGTCTTCCTTGCTATCGCATAGGTACTATTCATGTAGTACCTTGCTGGACATGTTAAAACACGCCAGATTGGTCAATAACCTTATTTCCTTGAAGAAATTCTCTTTCAAACAGATGTTAGCTTTGTGTTAGAGTTCTTTGGCATGTAAAAGTCTTTGCTTCACTTGAGCTATTTCAGCACGCGCATCCTACTCAAAGATTATCCATGTTCATTTATAGTGTATTGCTTGTATTTTAAATATAGTGGGAATGCAGAAATAAATGTAGCATACGTTTTGTGTTAGCACAGTCGATGACGCATGTACAAATAACAGCGTTTGATATCTTACGTCTTGCGTCTATGATTTTCAATATTCGGTAGCAGATTGCGGGTAGAAAAGGGAAACCTAAACAAGACAGGACGGAGGACGGATCTCATTGACAGGTGAAAATGGACATCTGAATTAGCCAGAAGCGCATGTAGGGAAGCCGCTAGTGCTTGCGCAAACAGCAATTATAACGGAGGTATACGTGGCAGTGGCGGTAACGGTCGACGTGGACACCCCGAATGAAATTAACTGACGTCCGTTGCTATTTCCGGACATGGATGAAGCGAGGAATGCGGAAGCATCTGCACCTAGTGTTTCTCGTTTAATGCCCCCGTCTTCATCGACAGTGGCAGGTTGCTCGGAAACACTTCGCCAGCAACAGGAACATATTTTTTTAAAACTGAATGAATCGTGCACAAAAAAGATCTGAATTTAATATAAAACTTACGTTGATAAAGCGGCAATGTCTTGCACATTCTCTGACACATCATCTTCATTGTGATAGAGTCCAGGACGACCCACTCCACGACGACGACGTCCTGCCGGAGAGCAAGTGACTAATGCGGCGGTCCAGGTAGTACAGAATTTGGTAATCGTATTGGTTTTCGTTGTCGTCGATGTTGAATAGGTTAGCGTTATCAACGCGCTCCCCCCGTTGCTCATCGTGAACAAATTGAGGAAGAGACGGGAATCGGGATTGCGGTGGACAAATGGTTGAACCTCCTCTTGAGGAGGTAAGCCACTGCGGAAGTATCCGAGCGGCTGATACGACGATTCGATCTGCTGCTGTTTATTGTTGTGGTACACTGGTGATGGATATAGGTATTGTCTCTGGTAACCGACTGGGAAATAGTAACGTTGTGGATCTCCTGCGACGGCAGCCAAGAAATAGCAGAGAGCGATGACTAAACGGAGCATTTTGTTCGGATGGATTGCAGTTTATCTGAACAAATGGCAGAGATTCAGCTGGGGTTTTATATCTTTATACGTCGAGGCCTTACGTCTTTATAGAGAATTCGTGCGTTTTGACGGACGTGGATCAAGTCAAATTCAATTTCGGATGGGTTGACAGCAAAGAGTGACATTGGAGGCGTATCTTGAAAACTTTAATTTGCCACTGCCAAAGTGTTGGGTTTGCAGAGCCCCATTCCTTGCTGGCCGGTTGAATTCGTTCCTTTTTGTTTCATTCGCTTTTCATTTGGACTGAGTGATGTTTTCCAATTTCGTCACGCAATTCGTCGTATTCAAATAATAGTGTTGTGGGATTGAAAATCCAAATAAGCCGTTTTTCTTGAATATTCTTTATTTGATAGACAACAGAATTGTTTTGCATTGTGTCCAGTTAATTGGGTTTCTCTCGGTCTTAAAATTCATAACCGAAGTGGTGAAGAGCAAAAGACTATAACCTTTTTCTTCTCGATGACTTGGCAAGTGACATAGACTGGCGGCTTCATGATGAAGCCATGTTATTAACGATTCCCGGAGTGACAGTCAAAACAGCCGCTGCATTTTGAAGTTACAAGGACCTTCAGGGTGAATTTTGACAGCATCCTAGTAATATCACTAACTTTTAGCTAGCTTACCTTTAACTAACTTTTAGCTAGCTTACTTTTAGCTAGCTTTTTAGCTAGCTAGGATATTAAAACTACTGCCCGAATTTTTACTACAATTTCAACGTCATCGTCTAAAGACAAACGATAACTCCTTTCCGCAAACAACATATCCACGAAATTCACACGGAGTTATGAACTAGTATTCGCTAAGTTTTTGGTAATCGAGATTTCCATGATTGAAGCAAAAAGACAAAGGAATATTCCTACTAGAAAATGACCTGTGTTTTTCGTTTAACCCTGGAGACCATTCCAGCGGTCAAGGAAGATATGGAACAAGATTTTTTTTTCACGTTAGCTCGTGGTTCGGGATATTAGCCAAATCAAATCAGTGATGAGGCCATTCAACTCCATTTGAAATTGATACCCGGAATTCGTTTTTATTGCCCTGTGGTGACGTTAGGCTATATATGCTTAATGATGATACAAGCACGAGATCTTAAAGATTCCAGCAAATTCATTCACTGCGAGCAAAAAGTCCGACAAAAATTTTTCTACATGAACACCACGCCCAAAATTTTTTACATATAATTCGAAAAAATCTCCATATCAGAATATTCGCTTGCGGGACGAAGAATGCACGACAGAATTCATCAGGAATACACCAAAGAGAACCACAACCTATACTTGCAGTTCGCTGTTGGGCAACAGTAGCTGCTATTACCTTTCACCTCAGAAGGTGAAAATCATTAAAATCTCATTGAAACTGGCCCATAGCGACTTGACGTTGCTTGTTCGACAGACACAGATGCAGTGATTGATAACTTGCACTATAGACTCTTGCGAACCGCCTCGTCTCATATTTGGAGATTATTCAAGAAATTATTGTTGGCATTGACCATTCCACTTCATCTCCAAGTCGATCTGTCAAGTTTTACCTCTCTTTTTTATTGCCGTTGTTGCAGACAGACAAATAAAATTTATTTTTGAATTCCAACATGAAACTGGAGTACGGTGAACCCAAAGGAAATTATGAATACTGAGCCTAACTAGGTTGAAGTCCTAACGCACGAAGGATGCGGAATCCCTTCTTCCATCCACCAACCCTATTGTGGAATGCAGCTCATTCCATCAAACTAAACTGAAAATACATTTAACTATTTTTCTACAGCAAGCACTTTGCTATCTTAAAACTATCAGGTGGTTACCTACAGAGCAATAAAGGCAGATATTATTAATTGAACAAAATTTATTTGCAGCCTTATCGGACAAATCCGGTTAAGATATAAGAGACGACAGACAATGGCAAATGCATGTTGCATGTTGCATGTTGGATACAATAGACTGTGTGGTTTTTGATATAGGTAACAAAAAAAATTATTTGATTCGAAATTTTAGATATTACGGCAGCAAAACAATTAATATTTTTGAAAAATAATTATAATTTACATCGCATTTTTTTTTTGTTCGAAATGGCAACACAGCACGTTTGAATTTAAAACTCCTGGTTGTTTTTGAATGCCGCCATTGTGTCACCTTAGTTCTCAACCCCCGACAAATTCCTTTTTGGTCCTCCTATCCCTGTGAAGTTTACTTGCTCAGAGGCTCAACTTGATTGAATCACTCGCATTTTCGTACGCTATAAGGTAAGAGCTCACTCTCGTTTTATTAATTGGACTTTCTTTTGATTAATTTGTATTCTATTGTACGCGAACGTTTCACTGTGGTCATGCAAAAACGATTAGTTATATTATTACTACATCACTTGATATCGTCGCGTGGCCTACCCCTTGTGAGACTGCGACTTGCCTGATGATTTTTAAGAATCGACGTGGATTTACCAAGTTTATTACTCAAGCAATTGAAATAGTGTAACAATATGCCTCTCACCAGACTAGAAGCACTTTCCTCTGCTATATCGGTATACTACTCAATGGTGTTTAAATTTGACAGTGAACAATTGATGTGCATACATTTTCATTTGGGGTTAGGTTCATGATGATGGTGAAAATGCTGCAATGCTAAGAGGCAAAAGTAGTCTGTCAACAAGTGGGAAATTTACGGGAGCAGTAATTAAGCAGAGGGCTGTTTTGGGGGACATTTGCAGCAACAAATCAACGTTGACAAATGTAGCCTCTGAGACTGATTTTAAGAAACCCCAACTTTTGCCTTCCAAGATCTTCAAGAAACAAGTCCAAGATTCAGAGAAGTAAGTGTATCTGTAACAATGGCCCTGACTGAAATCCTTACTATTATCTTTGCCATAGTATACCTCAGCCATTGCCAAGTGACAAGGATGTTGTCCAACCCACTGTAGACACAGAAAGACGGCAGTCATTTTCCTCTCAAAATTTGGAGATTGAGAATATTGACACAGAATCCAATCCCCAGCTGGTTGCTGTTTACGTGAAGGACATCTACAAATACCTGCATGAGTTAGAGGTACTATTCCATTTTCCCACCATGTCAATTCTGTGTGCTCATGTTTTGTTTCATATAACAGGAAAAAGCTGTCATCAAACCCAATTATATGGAAGGCTACAAGATCAGGCCAACCATGCGCACGATCTTAATTGACTGGATGGTGGAAGTCCATGGACGTTTCAAACTACTCCAGGAAACACTGTATTTGACAGTGGCTACTATGGATCGATTTCTTCAAGTATGTAGCACTACCTTTAATTAGCGTCAGTTTTAACTTAAATTAATTCGATAATCAAGGTTGAGCCGACTATTGTTCGTCATGATTTGCAACTTGTTGGCCTTACGTGCATGTTCATCGCTTCTAAATTCGAAGAGATGTACACTCCTGAGATCCATGACTTCGTTTTCATGTCGGATAAGGCTTATACAAAGAAGGAAATTCTGCGCATGGAATTGCGTATCCTTAAGGCGTTGGACTTTAGTTTAGGCCGTCCGCTTCCCCTTCATTTCTTACGTCGGTACACTAAAGCTGCTACGCATGTTTATGACTGGGTAAGCCTGAAGCCATGCTCTGCTCGTTAGCTGCTTTGTCAAAGCTTTTGTTTGAAACTTTATTAGGTTGACGTTCTTCACCACACCCTGTCAAAATATTTGATGGAGCTATCGTTGCCCGAATACGAGTTCTGTCACTTTTTACCATCAAAATTGGCTGCTGCATCGCTATGCTTGTCTCTTAAGTAAGCTTTTTACAAGTCTTGTGTTTCAAATGATTTTATAATTTTGCGCTTGTAGGATTCTTGATGAACGTGAAACGCCTATTGAAGTTTTATGGAACGACACGTTGGTTTTTTATTCTGGGTACACTTACGGAGATCTGGAGCCGATAGTGGAGAAATTTTGCTCACTGATTATCAAGTCAGAAACGAGCAAGTATCAGGTAAGCATGTTTGGCGTGAGTTAACAGTATTTTCTGTACAAACTTTATTTTGTTAGGCTATTCGGAAGAAGTATCTTGTCTCCAAGTTTTATCAGATCAGCGCCCTTCCGAATTTCAAATCCCCGGTTACTCATGCCTTCTTGGCTAAAATGGCGCTGAAGAACTCAAATTTTATCCATGTTTCTTATCCTAATGATGGTTGCTAACTGAAATGGCACATTTTTCATTTTTAGGTCTTTGACCGTGACTTGTGTTTTCTTATTTCAAAATTTTCTCGAACGTTCATGTGTTTTTAATTCTTTTGCATTTCCGAAATTCTTCTCGCCTCCACATAGTTCGCCTAACATAATCATGTGGTATCGGGGTCTCATGTACACGTAATACATAGTATCAAACAAATATATATTTTATGCAAGAAAACAAACATTTTATTGTGGCAACAGCTACTGGCTTTCAAAGTTCTCATACTTTCTTATTTCTCAGTGTTTTTTTTCCTTAGGGAACTGTTATGTTATGTCTTGGCTTACGTCTTTGATTGGTGGAAATAACTACCAGCAATTCTTCACCGTAGACGAATCATGTATGATATCTTTTGATCAGCAAATTTTGGTACACCAGCGTTAGATAATTACAGGTTATACAGTACAATAACTCAGACTTGAATGTAAGTTGTAGTGCAAGGCTAGTTTATGCACACCTGTGATCCAGGGATGATGAACGCATAAAAAGATGTGCTTAAATGGAAACATAACTCCACGTCTTGTAAGTGTATTGATTTTTTCTAAAACAAAGAAGCGTTTTGCTGCTATTGCTAGAAAACAATAGTCAAAAAGACATGTTTGCGCAATAAGATAAAGTTAAGTATTAAACAATGCATGAAGGCAATAAAGTTAAAGCCATACTATGGTCGCAATTAGTTTTCAAAGAGCAAAACATAGTATAGTTATCAGGCCAGTTGATCCAATATCGTGAACGTTGAGCAACAATGTTCAGGAAAAGACTTATTTGCCAGTGGATCCGCATACTTGATATCCGGTTGTGCTACGGCAAACGGCAGTCAACGACGTTGTTGTCGTTGTTGTGGTTGTGGTCGTGACTGTCGATGTTCCAAAATAAAGCAACACACGTCCTTGGCCAGCTGGAGCATTAAATCCGGGCTGGACGACGAACGGGATTGGTGCAGGGGCTTCGCGTGCTTCGCGGATAGGTTCAACTTCTGATTTCACAGATTGAACTTCTTCCCTAATGATGTGCAGATGAAACAACCGTTAGCATTGCAAAAAAATAATTTACACAATCAGGCAAAGACACAAGTTCATTTACTTGATAGGTGATGGCAAAAAGATGGTGCCATCTTCGCTTTCCCCTTCATTTTCATTGTAGAACAGCCCGCGTCCTTCCTTGTTTCCGCTGAGATGGAGACCACGACGGCGTCTTCCGGAGGCTGTGCAAACGGAAAGACCACCGGTGGACGTCGTGCACGTTGCTGTTGTCGTCGTAGTTGTTGTGGTAGTCGTGGTCGATAGGGTCAAAGAGACTGTTTTAATGAATCGTTCATCCACCTGTTCGACCTCAAAGGAAGGCGATGGGCTGTCGCTTCGGAATTCTTTGGGATTTAGGTGGTACTGAGCAGAAGCACAGCAAACCGCAACGACAAGAATGAATAAGCTTTGGATCATTTTGGGTTATTGTCGATCGAGCCGAGATTATCTACTGAACGTTTGTCGTCCTTTATATACTGCTGTATCCAGCCGAGAAACGCCTGATGTGGCTTTAGATTAAGTTAGTGTAAACTGAGTTGCTTGAAGGGTCATCTGTTTTCGTTCGATTGTTCAAGGTGTTGCAAGAAAGACGCTGATTATCTTTTTAAATCCCTCAGGTTACCCTGTATAACCTTGTATAATTCAACTAATCAATCATAGTCTAACATAGTTTTGAAGCCTTTTCATCCTTACGGCATTGTTTCTTACTTTACATCTTACGTGCAACTAGAAATCTTTTATGGCAATTAAAGTAAACTTGCCAATGCAATTTTGGAGTCATTTGCGGTGTTAGTTCCTTGAATGCTATAAATGTTTACGACTTCATGGTGACGTAAGGCTTATTCATGCAGTCCTCGTTCAGTCAAATGCACTGCACCTTCCTTCCACCGGATTCCGTTTTATTTAAAAGTTGATAAATTGAGCGGTAAACGAATATTCTGTTGAGATTCACCTTTTAATTCTGGTTAATTTAGGATAATAGGTTTCATCGTATTCCAAGACCAAAATTTTAAGCCCACCTTTTTCACAAAAGTCGGACTTGATATGAGGCTTGTTTTGTTTTGCTAAAACAAGTTTAGCAAACTATACATGATTTCGATTCAAAGTTAAACGAGAAGCACAGATTTAATTTTTTTACCTGAGACGTTTAGTTTTAGAGTTATATCAAAGGAGTTGCGCAGGATCTTTTATCCGTACAACTTCATTACATCGGAAAAGTACTGTATATTAGCACGGTATCACTTGTTCCTACCTTCCAAAAACATCACTCAACGGAAAAATAACTCAAGCTCCTAGATGCATTAAAGTGTATTCAGTCTGCCATGGCATAGCTAGGTTTCATTAACCAGCAAAAGGAGTGACCGATGGGCATAAAATAAACAATATTATTCATGGAACTCTTTGATGAGTGTAAATACTTTGTCGATGAATCATTTTTGGGGGACTTGCTCACTTTCAACGATCGGGGAACAAGGTTTGTACCAAATATTACGCAGTGGAATGTAAAAATAATCAGGGAAAATTTAAGGATATTTGCGCATAAACTATTTGCCCTGCGATCCGCACACCTGGAATCCCGTGGTGCTGATGCAAATAGCAGTCAGCGTGCTAGTGCTAGTTGTTGTAGTGGTGGTCGTGATCGTTGACGTGCCAAAAGCTAAATATACGCGAGCCTGGCCAGCAGGAGCGTCAAATCCAGGTTGGACAACGAATGGAACAACCTCAACAGGGCTTTCTTTGGCTTTACGAGTAGCCTCAGATTGAACAGGTGTATCCTCAACGCTATAAAATGAGAACAATGTAAAAATCTGTTAACAAACACATCGACGTATGCAAGCAGATCGTTATAGAATATAATACTTGTTAACAGATGGTAGAAACACGTTGCCATCTTCGCTTTCCTCTTCGTCTTCATTGTAGAAAAGTCCACGGCCTTCCTTGTTCCCGCTGAGATGGAGACCACGACGACGTCGCCCGGATGCTGTGCAAACGGAAAGACCAGCGGTGGATGTCGTGCACGTCGATACGGCAGTGGAAGTTGAGGTAATCGTCAACGTCTGAAGAGTCACCGACACAGTTTTGAAAATGAAACGGCCTTCATTTTTCCGTTCCTTGACGTCGTATGAGGGTTCCGGACCTCCAGCGCGGAAGCTCTTCTCTAGGCCGTCGTTTGCGGAATCCTTTCCGGCTTCAGCGTACACACAAGCTGCCACAGCCAATATCAGTATGCTGGAAAACAAAAGTTTCATTTTTCTGATGCTTTTTGGATGCGGAGACTGATGTTCAGAGTCGACAGCGGAATGCGTGAAACGTCTGAATGAATTTTATCTATGTCGTTAGCTTTTATACTATTGTAGTCGCTGTTCGTGGGGTCAGAATTTACTGATAGATGATTCTATACTTCCGAAATACAATTCTATGCGCTGCGGGGTTAATGATCTTTTGATGAGATAACGGATAATTTTTTAGCTCTATCGTATAGGTACGCATGTAATAAATGGAATTAAATCTAGGACGATACATAATTCCCGTTACATTTGGTGAATTCTATTTCTGCGCATCAGCCCACAGTTTAGTTTTTGCCTTTAAGTGACGTTACGATTCACGTCGACGTCTCCTAGTAATAGCCTATTCCGAGTATAAAGGAATACCTGAAACGACCCCATCGCACTTATTCGTCTTGAATCAGCGTAGTATAGTGAACTTAGTGCTGTAGACTAGATAGTAAAGGGTTGTCACATAGGATATAGAAGCGTGCCGGGAGTGCAGCACGACACGGAGAACTCGATGTGGCTCTTGTGAATACGTGTTTGTAACAGGTGCAAACGACACGTTAGTTTAATCAAACTATTACAGACCCTTGACAATAGAGGGACATTGTTTTTAACGTGATTCTTTCCGATATGAGATTTTACACATCAGAAATGCTGGATAAACTCATGTTAGGCTACACGTCTGACAATTAAATTGATAGAAAAAAAGGTATACTCAACCAGAATATTTGATTGTACGAAGCTAAAGCCGAAGAATCTTATGTCTTGATTCGCTTGCGGGTAAGAAATGTAAAGTTTCTTGCAATGAAAGGGTTTCAAAACTTTGTGATTGATGGCATGAATATGAAATTCGTTAACATTACAGGACGTTGACACGTATCGCTAACATACGTTCCTTTGTTTGCCACTGAAAATGTAAAAATATATAACGAACAACCCCTGGGGCAGCTAATTTCATACACGTTCCGGTATTAACAAGATGATACATCCACAAAAAATCAATTGGGTATATAAAGGAAGGTGATAATTTCATCCGGCACTTCGACACAAGCCTGGGCTCATTGACGGAGAGAAAACATCACTGATCGGCAAAAATGCAGCTCGTTTTCGCTAGCTTCGTTTTCGTCTCCCTCATTATTTATGCATCAGCTCAGTACCAGCTGGACCCTAGCGAATACTACGTTGACACTCATTTCAAGAGCGGAAGCCCAGATTCATCTTTCGACGTCGCTGAGGTGGACGAACGTTTCATCAAGACAGTATCATTGACTCTGTCGACGACCACTGTCACCACCACAACGACATCGATCACAACATGTACCACATCTACTGGTGGCCTTTCCGTCTGCACAGCATCCGGACGACGCCGTCGTGGCCTCCATCTCAGCGGTAACAAGGAAGGACGCGGACTGTTCTACAATGAAAATGAAGGGGAAAGCGAAGATGGCACCATCTTTTTGCCGTCACCCATCAAGTACAAATCTTAATCTTTCAATTTGGTGTTAATGAATTGTTTGTAATAATTTTCTGTTATGATAGGGAAGAGGAAAAGCAAATTCAACCAGAGATCGTCCCAACTCCCGAAGAGAACAAAGCGGCTAAGGCCATTCCGTTCGTCATCGAGCCTGGATTCAGTGCTCCTTCTAGACAAAGTCGTGTTTTGGTGTATTTTGGAACGTCAACTACCACGACAACAACTACGACAACCAGTACATCGACGTTGACGGCCGTCTGTCGCAGCACCACCGGATACCAGGTGTGCGGATCCTTTGGCAAATAAGCTTTTATTCTTCGCTCATTTTGATACACGAGTAAGTTACTTGATTCATCTTGTGCTACCCAAATTTCTCAATATGAAATTTTGGTTTATTTATCGTTGAAATAAAAATTTTACTATTTCTTGAGCACACGTTGTAAAGTATCTAGTTGTATTCCTCCGGTTATTCATTTCGTGGTAATTGCTGTAGAAGCCCTTTTGTGCAACTCAATACACTTTGAAAGAATAAGATGCTCGTTTAATTTGTTACTTCTCTTTACTTTACTACAGTTGATGTGAAATCAAGCAGCCACAGCTTTTGCTTTAACGCCCTTCTCTGGTTAGAGACAAATGATTTCATTCTGCAATTTAAATTAAATTTTTTCCCCGCCGATTCTTTACCTTTAGGCCATTCCTTGCAACTTTGTTGCCGCGAGTCTAGAGGCTCGATTATAAACGTATCAGCATACAATTGATGGTATCATTATACTACTACACCTGCAATCATCCCACTTCTTTTTTCAATTCCTATTGTGTATAGTTTGTTTGAATTTTTATAATTCTGAATTCATTTCAGATATAATATAGCTTGCTTTTAAATAAATACTTGCCAAGGGGAAGTGCAATTTTGAAATCCTGGTTAGTGTTAGTTTTCCTGCGGTAACAACGAACTAACTAATGGCATCAAGTGCGATGGGCCAAATGTAACTTAAGTGTTAATCCCTAACATTTGCTGACACTTTTATTCAACTATCTGTGATATTTTCAAAATATTGTGTTATCCTAATATCGTGTTTTAGAAAGTTTTGTATCGTTTGATTTTCCAATGAGTATTCACTTATCCGAAAGCCAACATGTTAACTAAAACCAGGGTAGTATGATGTTTGGTTAAATAATTTATTACAAACTTTTAACAAATGTTTAAGTTTATGGATATTAAATCTGAGTTAACTAAAGAGCCTCAGCGCACTGAACCGCTAATCTTGAACAGTCCCCAACAATCAAACAAATAAGTATTATATAAAAGCGATCGCCGGATATAGTTTATTTTCCGGTGGATCCGCACAATTGGTATCCAGTGGTGCTTCGACAGGTGGCCGTCAACGAAGTAGTGGTCGTCGTGGTGGAGGTGGTCGTGACGGTCGAAGTGCCGAAATACAGCAACACGCGACCTTGTCCGGCCGGAGCATTGAATCCTGGCTGAACGACGAATGGAACAGGAACGGGCGCCTCCCTGACCTGCCGGGCAAGGGCAACCTCAGGCGATGCGGATTTTTCTTCAGTACTATTATGTACAAAATATTGGTTAATCATTTACAAAAAATTAAGCACAAGACAAAATTTACGTTTCAGGTAGAGGAAGGAAAACGTTGCCATCTTTGCTGTTTTCATCATTTTCGTTGTAGAACAGTCCACGGCCTTCCTTGTTTCCGCTGAGATGGAGACCACGACGACGGCGTCCGGAAGCCGTGCAAACTGAGAGTCCACCCGTGGATGTGGTGCATGTTGTTACGGCGGTCGTTGTCACGGTAACTGTCGTTGTTGTCAATGTCAACGAGGCTGTTTTAATGAAACGCTCTTCAGCCTTGACTTGAATGGCATCAAAAGACGGTTGCGGATCGCTCGCTTGGTATTGCGCAGAAGCGCAATAAACTGCGACGGCCAAGACCAGGAGGCTGAGCAATAAACGTTGCATCTTTTTTCCGTGTTGTTTTGGTTGAAATTAAGCTGAATACAAGAGAGCGACTTTAGCAAAGTAACTAAAGAAGATGTTGAGGGTGAACTTTTGTCTTGCTTTATATACACTCTAGTTAGCATCCTTGGTAACGCCCCGCACCGGGAATATGTGTTGGCCGAGTACCTCAGGTGAAAGAATCAAGCATAATACTGGGTTATTCTTTTTGTTGCTATATGTTTAAATTATGCGAGCTTGTGAACCATCAATAAATAATTTTTAAACAACCTTTGATTTTTCACAGACATTGCCTTTCCCCGTTTCTTTTATTTACGTAATCTGTTGTCTTCGCTTGCTTTCCTAGTACACAGTAGTTAAAAGTTACATATCAACAAACATCCGTTTGCTTTACAATTTACTAGACAAAATTGTTTATTCAGTTGTAGCCTTTTGAAAGAATATTTTAGAACACCTTCTTTCCGACGTGGATTCGTTCTTTTAGAGATAGGGGCTGGGTGATGTAAGTAGGGAAAAACAAAAAAAAAGGCGGCCATCATGATTTTTTTCAACCCCCTTCCCTCGGCATATGCTGTGGAATTTCCCATACCTTAAACAAATTTGCAGCTTCTCGGAACTGACGAAACAAAAAACGTGGGAAAAACAAATGAGTGCTAGTGGGATAAAGATCCCTTTGAGCTATAAGGTAGGTGACGTAAAATGCCAGTAACCACCTGAACCGCTTCTGGTGTTACGTCTCTCATAAGGAGAAACTGTAGTTCATTTAGCTGTCCCTCCCCCGTTGCTCCACATCTACGTTGCAAAAATCCACATGGTTCACTTACCTAATTTTTGTCTGACTTCGAACTAAGATGCAAAGCTTTTCATTTTTGAAAAAGTTGTTTTATGACTGTTATCGCTGTCCGTATCGTCATAATATTTCCATACAAACTGGATATGCCGGGCTAGTGCAAGTATTTCTTACCAGTGAGTGGCTGACGCCCTTCCAAACACTATCACATAGAACGAAGATCACAAGATTGGTAAGTGGTTCATCAAGGATTTCTTCCTGAACATTAAACTTCCTCTAAGCTAACGTGAAGCGATTCCCTCTTGAATCAATAAGCAATTTAATTTGATGTTAACGAGAATGCGTTGGGATATGTATGTATGTGTATGCTTGTTGAATATATATTTAGCCCGTGTAAACACAAACGGGTTACAGTAACAAACAGGTCAATGACCGAGGCAGCTTTAAACTTTATCAAATAGTTATTATGGATATATGTATCGATAAATACAAGAAAGAATCATGTTTGGACTCAATATCAAAAGACGGAACGATGGGTCAGTTTAGCTTTTCTTGGACAGGATTGATTCACGTTTTATTTTTTGCCAGCAGAATTGCATACTTGGAATCCCGTGGTGCTTATGCAAATGGCCGTGAGACTGGCGATGGATGTAATGGTCGTAGTTGATGTAATGGTCGTCGTAGTAAAAGTGAATAACAACCGACTTTGCCCGACAGGAGCGTCAAATCCGGGCTGTACGACATACGGGATCGGTGCGATCGATTCACGAACTTCACGAACAGGCTCAACTTCTTCTTGCACGGGTTGAACATCAACTCTGCAGAAAGAAAAACACATCGTTTAATTTCTAAAAACTTTAATGGACATAGATTTTACTTGGGTAATGGCAGGAAAACGTTGCCATCTTCGTTATCTTCTTCAGCTTCGTTGTAGAACAGTCCACGTCCTTCCTTGTTTCCGCTGAGATGGAGACCACGACGACGTCTTCCGGAAGCGGTGCAAACGGAAAGACCAGCGGTGGATGTCGTGCATGTTGTTACCGCAGTTGTGGTGGCAGTGATAGTCGACGTCTGGAGACTCAGCGTCACAGTCTTGAAGACGAAACGGCCTTCAGCTCTCGGCTCGCGGGAGTGCGAGGATTCTGGTTCACCCGCATCGAAATTCTTTTCTTGATTGCTGTTGTCGGAATCCGGCTGCGCTTCAGCATAAACGCAAGCCGATACAGTCAATACCAATACACTTGCAAAAAGAAATTTCATTTTTTGGGGGGAATTGTACTGGAACGTCGTTCAGAATTTCAGCGTCTTGCTCGAGTGTTTGAATCAATGCTACTGCCCATTTGGCCTTATATAGCATTTTATACGGTTTGCGCCGGATTTGTATGTGGCTGTACGTACATTTGGGGCCCTGCAGGGTTGATGATGTTTTGATAGGTCAAAATCAGTACATATTTTTAAATTTCTATAGCAGACTGATGTAGCCTAGATCACTGGGCAATGATCATTTTGATATAAGGCACATTATTACCATTGCCCGCATCATCATTGTGCTTCCCCGTTTTCGCCCATCGAAGTTGTCTAGTGCGATCCATTGATGAAAAAATAGGCTATATTCCAGTTTCTCCATTTGCTCGTTGACACACATTCTATGCCGGATGGCTTTCAGCTATTCTTTTGGCCATTCTATATTTTCGGCCAAATAAATTTTCACTCTACCAATTATCTCGCATTTCTTTAAATGGCATAATTAAGCAGTCTACCAAACTATATCTAGCACAGGAATGGTTTAGTTGGCTAATTTTTCGGCAACTTCGTCGACAAATTGTAACAAAATCTCCGTACTAAGAAAAAAGGGCGTGACACGCATGGATGAATCGGTGGAACGTTGCAGATTTCTTTCTACTTTGCCGTTGTTTCGTGGCAAAACGCCATATGTTTCCTGTCTGGTGTTCATCAATCAAATATAATTACGGACATGCTAGGCTAATGACGACGTTCTTCACTTCTTTATCTCATGTGGCCATATAGTTTTTTGGCCTCTACAACAGTTTTCAACGAGTACCTCAATATAGTTAAAGGTAATTGCGGGGTAATTGTTCATGTGCCAGCTACCGAGTACCAGTTATCACAATTGAAGCCGGTATAGTTTTTGAATTCCTCTAGTTGTACAACATCTGTGATAAAGCAAAATCCCAGTTATGTTTGATTCATAACATGTTGACAGTGAGAAATTTAACTATCAGTGCTTTTTATTGCAAGAATCATGTTGAATAATACTTTGCAATCACCTCTGTTGTTTCACAATGCGCAGCATCGATCTCTAAGTTTCGAAAGGATCACCACCCAATTCGCAGAAGTTTGTCCGCCGAAAATTGAATTTGCCTTTTTATCACGCACTAGTTTATTGTCAGATATGAATGAAGTAAAGCAAGATAAATACTTCCGACATGAGCAGAATAATGTCGACTGTTGGATAATGACATTTCAACAAAGCAAAACCGAGAGAAACCGCATTTGGAACCACTGTGTAAATCGTCGTCAGACAGTTCGACGTTAACCTTTATATATATTGAGCACGGGAAAGAGTTACCAATAAGAAAATGATATGCAGAAAGCCGATAGAAGTTGAATTTGCCGCACATAATAAAATAATAATTTAAAGAAACGTTTGAATTATTTTCCGTTTGAGCCGCAGACTTGGAAACCCGTGGTGCTCTGGCAAATGGCAGTCAGAGAAGTGACTGTTGTGGTGGTCGAGGTGGAAGTAGTCGTCACAGTGCTGAAAGCCAAAAGGACGCGAGGCTGAGCTCCGGAAGGAGCGCTGAATCCAGGCTGGATGACGTAAGGAATGGCAACGGGAGCGCGTTCAACGCGGACGGGCTCGGCTTTAGCGGCGGCCACCTCGGGCTCGGGCCTAGCAATTTCGAAATACATATTTATTGGTAAATTGAAAGAAATGAAAATCAAACTTACGACTTGTCAGAAGGCAAGAAGATGGTGCCATCTTCGCTGGCGTCTTCATTTTCATTGTAGAAGAGTCCACGGCCTTCCTTGTTTCCGCTGAGATGGAGACCACGACGGCGTCGGCCAGATGCTGTGCAGACGGAAAGGCCACCAGTGGACGTGGTGCATGTCGATGTCTTGGTCGTCGTAGTGTAAGTCGTTGAGGTAGAGAAGGTCAGTGTGACGGTGTAAAAGGTGCGTCCGTCAGCCTCCACAGATGTGGACTGATCGAACGACGGTTGGGGATTGATTTGGGGTTCAGGATCGGCGTAGGCGACGGCAACAGCCCCCAAGACCAAAAGACAGGCAAATGTGAGACGCATTTTCTGAGCAAGACGATAAATCAGACTAAGATCGAGTCGGAAGATCCAGCAGAAGTTGATGGCAGTCGTCAGTTTGCCGGTCTTTTATATGCGGCTCCAGCGGGACCTTCGACCGTGAGTCGAAAAAGAGTTGCCTCACGGCCTGATGATTTTTTAATAGTTAGAAATTAGCTACTTGTAGAATTGTAGTATGTCTGTACTCACAGTATAGTATGCTGACGTAATACATTGATTTTCATCCATACATTCGCTCAGTAGCGTTCGGTGCTCTCGTTCATCGTACGTTGAAGAACAGCCGGTGTGGATTCATTCATATTGCTCAGGGCTTTCGATCTTCAAAATACGTTACGCAATTAATATAATTCGTACTCTGTGCTACACTTCTTCTCATCCGTCAGTTGAACATCAACGGGTTCTCGGTATGAAATGTGTAGCTGAAGCCAAAAAGCTATAAGACCAACTCACAGTAGATAGCATTATCCATGTTTTGCTATTGCTGTGCTTCTGTTCTTTGCTAATGGGGATGAGTGAATTGATAATAGCCTTCAGTAGCATAGCTATTAGAAATATTCAAAATTTGGTGTCAATGTCTGATATGCTTAACCCAAAAGGAGTGCAAATAGTGAATGAATCTATAAATGGACTGTGTAAAGGTTTGCTTGAAAATGCTTTTTTAGGTAACCTGGGCCCAACTGCGAGAATACTGTCCATTTTACGTAATCGAAACACCTTTTCCAAATGAGATGGCTCGAGGTCAAGGAAAGCAAAGGTTACGTGTCATTCGAAACCTTTGTGCATTCAAGCGTTGTTCTGAGAAAATTATGGAAATTGTAAAAAAAACCTTGAGAAAATTCTCGGAAAGAGGCGTAAATCAACAAAAAGCTGAAAAAATAGTTATTTTCTTACCCAGCCTTTGTGGCGCTGCAGTTTTCAATGTCATGGGGTTAGGTGTGAAAAATGAAAACGCCCAGACACTGGAGTTTATTCAATTGTCAACTGTAGACGTTTGTGCTTCAGCGTCCCATTAGCTGCTGGTTCACGGGCTCGTGAACGGTTGTCTAGGTAGAATCATCATCCTGAAATACGCGCTAGTAAGTTAAACGGGCCGCTTCTCAGTCATGAAGTATCTATCTATCTAACCTGGAATGAATTGGACCGGGAGTAGAAGACGACCGGTATGCTCATGTCATTCCCCAACTATGGCATTAGTTACGCTATTGATTCTAACGGCAAGTTCTACTAACCGTCATTACCCTAATCGTAATAAGAAATTAATATTTGCTAACGTGCCACAAACGCTGGCCAGAATTGCCAAACACATTTACGTATAGCATATGAAAAAGCTGAAGGCGAAGCAAGCAATTTCTGTTTAGAGTTTTTGTGATTGTATTTCTCTTTATTACAATTTAAACGTGGAAAAAAGATTGTATTTTTTTATTAAAGTAGAATGTAGATAAATAAAAAGCAAAAACATAAGTATTAAGCTGTGCAATGTACCTCTATCATCTTCCTCACCCATCAAAATCAAACCACCTGCCGTGCAAATAATTTTAAATGCTCATTTTCCCGCAGTGCCGCAAAGCGAAAAACCAGTGGTGCTGCTGCAAAACGCCGTCAAGCTGACGGTAGATGTGGTGATGGTGTAGGACGTAAGCGTGGACGTCCCGAACGCTACCAAAAAGCGATTCACGGGGCTATCTTTTGGCAATTCAAAGCCCGATTCAACAGCCAACGGGATCGTGGAGAGATTGTCACTTGATTTAGACTGCACCTCATCCACGGGATTCTTAGAGCTAATGCGATCCAAGATGGAAATTAAATTTGAATATTATTCGAGGCATCGATCAAAAAGATGGGCTCACCCTGTGCCAGCAGGAAGAAGGGAGGTGCCCTCTTTGTTCCCGACTTCTTCATCATTGTAGAAAAGGCCACGGCGATTGCGTCCCTGGGATGCGGCTTCATCGTAGAAGAGGCCACGTCGACGACGACCGATGGTGCACGTAGTGAGGGCGGCTGTTGAAGTGGTGCAAGTGGTGGTACTGGTCAGTGTGGCAGTGACGGTGGTACTCGTTTTGAGCACCGTAAATGTCGTGAACGATAAACTGCCATTGTAGATGAAGATTCTGGAACTGCTGACTTCCGTAGTGCCCTGACTGCCATTAACAAAGGAAGCGACAACGATGGTGCAGATCAGTGAAAAAAGAAATTCAAAACGCATTTTGATGGCTGCAAATAGAGGTGTCTTCAGTGTTTAACTGAGGCTCTACCTTAACTGATTGCCGGGCACTATTTATACGGTCCAGCGGCCGTTTAGCAGTTTGAGCTGATGGAGCCTAGTGGCTGGATTGGTCACCTGCTGTCAGGAGTGAGGGTACCGAACTCCGGGAAGGGCAACCTTTAAATGTCAATCAAACATTAGATTGTTGCCAAACCAATTTCATAGGTTGATTAGTTTCCGTCTTTTCGTTTACTTTTTGGGGAAACACATCCAGGAGGATCAACTCTACTTTCGTTGTGTTAGTTGTATGAAGGTGAGATCTGAGGTCACGCCCATTCCTGTATTTAACTTCCGTCTGAACGAGCTGAAATCAAACGAAATATTTGCAATCAGACTGATGTAATTTGTCGTGACTTAGGTAAACCCGCCAATCAACCCCCCTCATTAAAATTATTGCAGGTATTCTTGATGCGTTATTACCATGAGTCTCAAATTGCTGGTGCAATAATCGTTTCCTCTGATTTTTATTTCCGTTGTTTTGAATAACACCTCGCTCTACTGATGTCTATGTGTATGGTATATGGTAATACGTATCTATAACCATACGTTAGATTACTTTTAGAAGAGATGCCTTTTCATTATTCATCTTGGGTCATGGTAGTACTAGGTAAGTGCAAGAAGGGTTCCTAATTTAGCGCTTGTTAAGTAAGCCACTTTTAAGTAGCAATCGTTATTTCAGGTACGTTATCTACGATTAAACCAGGTATGCCGTAGAAACAAATCCACCTATCTTATATCCGCGACAGTTTGTCCGCAAACATTATTAGATTGCGCTGAAAAAGACAGATTTATGTGTCATTCGCTATTATTCACGAACGGAACATTCTGTCCCGTTTTATTTCGAATCACGCGAATAAATATGCACGTTAATCTATTCCGTTTGATCTGATAAACAGAGAAATTTTCTAAAAGTCACTTTAGACGAACGCCAATCTTGTGTTGCTGCTAAAGTGTGTGTAATTCAATGAGAAGAAGAAACATGTGGATATCGGGCGGATAAATAGATCAGTACTCCTTTAGTACAATTACAATTTCACTATCACATTATTCGTGAACATTTCCTCATCAACAATAAGTGGTAATTCAAAGACGTAAGCCCTAAATAGAAATGTATTCAGGTTATAGTGCTTTTGTGACGGTTATGATTGAGAACTTGGAATGTAACTGTAAGGGGAAATCGGGAGCAACAAGTTGGAGTTCTGGAAAAACAGTTCTTGTAACACGGGAAATAATGTGATTTTTTATTATTGACGGAAGAGTTCTGACCAATGTGCTCAGCAGCTTGAGAGCAGTACAAACTCAGTCATTGCTTCTTATTTGCCTACGCCTCCACAGAGCGCAAAGCCAGTGGTGCTACTGCAGAAGGCAGTCAAGCTGATGGTGCTCGATGTCACGACATAGCTGGTGATCGTCGATGTTCCAAATGCCAACAAGAATCGGTTGCCTTCTTGCCCAGCAGGTAGCGAGAAACCGGCCTGAACTTCCAACGGAATAAGTTCCTCATCAGCGGCGGCTGTTTTGAATGCCGGGACTTCATTTACGGGATCGCTAGCCCTAGTATAACAAAGATAATAAGATGCGGACAATGTTAACGTAGATTTAGCTAAAAAATAGTGTCTTACTTTTTGTCAGTGGCAAGGAAGGTGCTGCCTTGCTTGTCTTCGGCCTCTTCGTCGTTATAGAAGAGACCACGGCGATTGCGTCCCTGGGATGCAGCTTCATCGTAGAAGAGACCACGTCGACGACGACCGATGGTGCAGGTAGTCAGGGCGGCTGTTGAGGTGGTGCAAGTGGTAGTGCTGGTCAATGTGGAAGTGGTCGTCGTGCTTCTTTTGATGATGGTAAAGGTAGAGAATGAGATGGTGGCAGTGTTTGCATTCAAAAGGAAACGATCTTTATCATCTTTCTTTTCTACCGTGGCATGGGCAGAAATCACGGCCAAGACGAACAAACAGACGATTTCGAAGCGCATCTTCGTTGTTCAGAATCTAGACAAACAAAGCTGATGGAGTCTATAAAGACTGATGGTAAACGTTGAGCATTTACCAAGTATTTATACCAATGTGGAAGCTCAACTTGTGCTAACGACATCGTGGTTTTTCTTGTTAAGCATATGCGGAAGATGCTTGAGGCGAATTGAAATGAAAGCTTATTGGTTCTCCAAGGGTCGTTGTGTGTTTGCAAGGCTATTACATGTCACATCACTGTTGGATTTTCGTGATCGCTGGATCCATCAACGCAACATCCGTAAGTCTACTTAGGAAGAATGAATGCTATTTATGTTCTTTATCGAGCTCATACCCTTTTACATTTTGCTTGAATATATTAATGCAATTTATATTTTGAATTTCATAATGTTCTATACGCTCACCCAATATGTTTTTAATGGCCCTTGAAAATGCGTATGGGCATCGCAAAAACGATCTCCCTGACTTAGTTTTCTCCATTTACCTGTACTAAATCCACTGCTAATTGAAAATAATTCTCAACTACTTTATAAGGTGAAGGTTGTATAAGAAAACACCGAGTCCCCACAGAATCAAAACGGAATCAGAAGTTTCTACTTCGTGTTTATATGAAGGACCTATCACCCAATGATGAGACCCAATCACACAGGCAAAATTCATTTGGAAAGATGCAAAATACAGGCAAACTGATTGCAAAAGAATCTCAAGATCGCAAAACCAGCCCAAATATCCAAATAAACGACTAGCCCAGATACCTTAATCTAATGCATCAGCTTTGCTTCCGCACCATTACAAAGAGCCACAGTTCGTAAATTGTGTGGATAGATTCGGATAGATTTGCGTTGCATCGTGCGTTGCAGATATATATGCCGTAAGTGAATAACAAAACATTCTTTTTCATTGCTGCTTATCAATATTTATTTCAAGGTATTCACAGGAATAATCATGAACCCAATAAGTTCACACACATGATGCGCGATATCGTGTCTTTTCCCTCTCGCTCGTTGCAACTAAGTATAAAGGCCGGAAACGTTCTGATTTCACGGGAAATGTTTCTGGTATGCATTAATACAAAGTAATACAAGAATTTATTTTCCAGTGGATCCGCAAAGTGCGAAGCCAGTTGTGCTACTGCAGAAGGCCGTCAAGCTGATGGTCGACGTGGTCAGGACCAAGCTGGTAACTGTGGACGTGCCGAAAGACAAAAGGAAACGGTTGGGTCCTACCGCTGGCAAATTGAAACCGGCCTCAATTTCCAAGGGGATCACGGATGATTCATCAGCGCGGGTGTTGACAACCTCAGCAACAGGGTTGCTGGACCTAGTGTTTCCAGATTCAATGATAATTAAAAACAATCAAACATTCAATCTATAATCAATACATACTTCTTGTCGGTAGGAAGGAAAGCGCTGCCATCCTTGACTTCTTCGTCATTGTAAAAGAGTCCGCGGCGATTGCGGCCCTGGGACGCGGCCTCATCGTAGAAGAGACCACGACGACGACGGCCGATGGTGCAAGTCGTCAGCGCGGCCGACGAGGTTGTGCATGTTGTGGTGGATGTAAAGGTCGAAGTAGTGGTCGTGGTTACTTTCAGGACGGTGAATGTCGTGAAAGAAAGGCTATTGGTGGCAATGAGAAATCGATCTTTATCGCTTTTGGGAGCTACGTCGGATGCGGCGTGAGCGCACACCACAGCCAAGACCAACAGACAAACGATTTCAAAACGCATTTCGTTGAAATGAAATGATTGTCGACTGGATGGCTTCAAAAGAGAATGGGCATTAGTGCACTAGTCGCTCGAAGTCTATTTATACACAATTGAACTGTGCGCTTTTTCCGTGATCTCCGTGGATTGTCATATCCATCTCCTCCTTATACCCCGTTGGCTGAAGCTAAGAAGTCTTTCAAGAACAATGATTGGCTCTCTAAACATGTATGCATTCTAAGTCTGTCGTGCATCAAAATTTTGAATCTAGGACAACTTAGACTTGGCCTCTTAAGTTGGCCAATAATGCAACTCTGATGAAATAGGAGTAGCTACTCTACGCAAACAGGGACACGCCCGTTATGACAACATTTATTCCAACTGTGCTGATTCAGTAAGTCTTCTCATGTAAGCACGAAGTACGCCAGCGCTGAATTATACTTGAGCTTTTATTGCAACATTGCAGAACGCACCAAGTTATTTTTTATTATAAATCGGTCTACCATGTACTAATGGGTATACTATCACGATGATGGATTTTGGCCGAACTAGAACCCCCTCCGTTCTCTCTCTCTCTCCCTCTCACGAACGAAGGAAGCCATACTTTTTTAACGGAAAAATTGTTCTTAAAATATGGACTTGAAATCTTATGATATCTATATAAGGAAACTTAAACGCCAATTCCGAAGATGTGATTAGTTTTTGTGTCAATTAGCTAGGCTGTATGTTTTTGAAGAAAAGGGAATCAGAAATGTTTTTCTGCAATAGCCTGAAATTAGATAGAATGGCTCAAAACTATAAGTCTCACGTAAAAACGAAATCCATTTTCATAATCAGCGTTTAATTTAGAATCGAAATCATGGAATTTTTAAACAATACTAATGTTTTGCCATGTAATGAAATAAACCCGACCCGACAAAAAATTGGCCCTCAAATTATAAGCTTGATGAAACCTATTCTTCCATAAGTCCATAACAAAAATTAAACGCTGAATTCGGATAAAATGTTAGATTATCCTGCAAGTAAGGATTTTTGAATAAAACGGAGTGAAAATTGTCATAACCGCTCTGAATTTCAATTTCATTAGCTCATACCTAGTCTAGTACGGCTCATGTTTTTGTTTCAGGATACGTACTAAGTTTGGAGCTGTACTATACATTCAAACGAAAATGAATTGCTGCTCAACTGTATATTCAAGTTCAACTGAAATATGTGATGGGATAAATACTCCCGCGATGTCTCACAAAGCAAAAACATGCCAGGAATAGGGAAAACGTTTTACAAACAAACATTCAATTACATATGACTCTTTTAGTCACGTATAAGAGAAGCAATAATCTATCTGGGAAACATTGCCAACATGTGATATACAGTATGTCATGGCGAATTCGTCCAAAAAAAGGTCTAAGTTGTCCATATCTTCTTATTTGCCAGCTGCGGCGCAAAGGCTGAAGCTGGTGGTGCTGGCGCAAGTAGCCGTCAACGAGCGTGTTGAGACCGATGTAGCCGTGGTGGTGATTGTGCTCGTTCCGTACGCCAGCTTGAAACGAGGAGTGCCGGACGGTGTGACGAAGCCTTCCGGAAGGCTGAAACCAGACTGGACAACCAACGGGACAGACTTGCTCTCATCGGTGGTCACCTTGGGAGCAGGCTCAGCAGGCTCGGCAGCCCTAATACGCAAGAAAATATACATTAATCATTGTAATTCAATAAAGCCACTGCTATATCATTTTTACCTTTTAACTGGGGCATTGTTGACCTCGGGTTCGTCATCGTTGTAGAAGAGTCCACGGCGAGAACGGCCCTGGTTCTCAGCGTCGTCGTAGAAGAGACCACGACGACGACGGCCAACTGAGCAAGTGTTAAGAGCGGCTGTTGAAGTGGTGCAAGTGGTGGTAGAGGCAATGGTGGTAGTAGACGTGACAGTGGAAAGGATCACTGTGAAGGTGCTCAAGAAGATGCGGGCATCACTGGCCGTCTCCTTCTTGGGAGGATTGGCAGCTTGAGCATGGATGGCGACAATGCAGGCCAGCAAGAGGATGCAGCAAACTTTAAGGCTCATTCTGTGCTTTGATTGTTTGAATGTATTTGAATGTTGTTGAGAGCTGAGCTGCTTGTTGATGCAATTTGCCGATATGACTGAGTATTTATACCAAATGCATAGCACCAGACCCTGCTCTTCTACCTTGCCGATGACACTATATTAACCCTGGAACAAATCGCTTGCGGCCTCCAGGACTCTTAACTCCTCTGTTGGCTCAGGACTCTCTTTCGTAGACTTGTCCATCTAACACATTTGGCCATTTGCATCGCATACGTCATTAATGAACTGGCCATGGTTGAAACTTATACAGAGAGGATTATTCAAGGTAGTCGTTCCTTACCAAGTTTTTCCGTACATCGCCAATGTTTCTAATTTTATACTTGTGTACTACTATGCTGATGTTCAATAGTATGTTTGTTGTGGCCTCTCCGAATTTAGAGAATAGTTGCGGTTGTCGTGGTTTCCTAACCACATAACTAGTGGTATAAGGCATAGCTTGTGATAACATGGAGGGACAACTTTGATGATGTCATTGTGGTGCTCCCAAGATACTAAGGAAACCATTAGTCCCGTGCGTAATCTAAAGTGTCATTATCATAGTTGATTGCTAGTCAGGTAGCCTAGTCACTGCATTCCTTCGTGTAAACAGCATAAGTGGCAAATGGGGGTTTGTGGTATAATTGCGATGCCCGAAGGAAGGTAGAAATAAACCAACCAACAATACAGCAGAACATGATGTAACAAGCAGTTCATGCTTCCTTTTTTTACCCCAACAACAGTTGTAAGAATAATTACTTTAACTAGTCCACTTAAAGTGACTAGCCATAAAACTGGCTTATGTAATGGGGAGGGCTGACTTACGTAGAATAGGACAGGTATATTATCAAAACACATGTAGTGCAATTTGCGCTTGTTGCAAGTGAGGACAGCTGTACGCAAACAGTTTTGTGATGGTGGCATTCATTTTCTATTAGTAAAGCAAAGCGTACATTTCCCTTTCTCTCGTCTCATAAAATCTAACGATTGTCTCGTATCACCCATTAGTCTCTTGTTAAGTGATTTCAGTTTCACCAGCCATATCACGCATCTCGAAACTCGTTCACATACAAACATAAGGCCACATGGCAATGGTATCGTTTATGATCTGGTTATCATCGAGGCGTAAAAAAGCCAAAATTCTGAAGAATTCAAGCAGCGTCCAGGAGAAGGCGACAAGCCAAAAACAAGCACCAGCTTGAGCTAGTTAAAGCTAAAAATAGCAAAGATTGAACCTCAGCAATAACTTTAGAGGAAAGAAGTAGCCTGGGGTTTATAATACTAGCAATCCTTGTCTACTTTTGGTCGATCGTCAAGTAATGCTACACATTTGTGGCACGCATTTTCATTTCTCTCTATACTATCCTCAACTTCAATTCGAAGAGAATTTTAGTGATGATCAACGTAGCATTGCTACATCTTTGGGGTCATGTAAATGACGTGCCTAGTACGGCTACGGTCGATGGATTTTAACGAAATCTTGCTAAAAGACTTAGCAAACCAATTAGTCATATTATTTGAGTAAACTTGGAAAATGCACTGCAATAAGAAAGAGAGGTCATACATTGTGTCTTTAGCTCTTTCCTGCTCTGGCTCAACTGAAACGAAGAAATAAAACACAAGAGAATCTCTCTCATCTTGTCTTCCCTCCAGCTATAAGCGCTTAACAAAACACCACGTCGTTTAAGAAAGATTTTGATCGTTTAGAAATAAGGGCACGTAATTGGACTGCCAAGCAAGGTTAGCTGTCATGCACGATACCTTATCAACTGACAGGCCCTTGACACTGCTCGACCGGGAAATTGGACTTTACAGAAACGTCCAGTCGTGCAGCCACCAATTGCTTTAAAGCCTCAAATCGATTAAAAATCAAATTTAGCTTGTCGGCTGAGTAGTGACATTCTGTTCGAATTCTCATTAGAGTATCACTCCTAAGCGAAATCGAATGGCATAAAGCATTAGTCAAACAAATTAAATGGAGCCTCCGTGTAAACATAAACCAAAGGGAACTGTTAAATCCTTCTTATATCAGAACGCGCTGACGTGTTCGGAGAATATGGCCTGCTTCTGCGTAATGATTCTGTCAAGAAGGTTAACAAGGGCAAATGAAATATCTACAACATTAACCTTGGTGCGCTGAGAAACTAAGATGGACGGGTGAAACATTATCCAGTCCTAAGAATCGTTATGGCTTAAATGACTGTAAGCTGATGCCGCGGGACGTTGTGCAAAGATCCTTCAGACGAGAAGGCTCTGAAAAAGAAGTACTTGTAGACGATTAGACTAATGTACTACAAAAATGTAAATATCAAATTGTCTAGTCAAAACAACATTAACTGAATGCGTAAAAATGTATTGAAAAATCAAAGTTCATTTGAACTTTTAAGAGTATAAGAAAACATAAATATAAATCCGTTAGGTGATTTGATCGCTGAATTGAGCAGGAGAGAACTTGGGGTCGTCAGATGTGAGGTAGGAGTCGTTCAATTTGAATTTTACATCTTTTATGACGTGCAGGTTAAGAAACCGGTAGTGCTGCTACAGGCGGCCGTCAGCTTTGACGTAGAGGTAGAAGTCGTTGTAACCGTCACGGTGGCCGTGCCAAACGCCAAGAAAATCCGGCTCAGTGGCACAGCCGAATGAATATTATTGTAACCTAATTCAGGTGTATAATAAGCTCCGAATGTAGGTTGAATGGCATAGGGGATAGCGGGTTGCACTTCCATTTGTCTCGGGCTACGAATCGCTTCCACCTCGGAGCTGCTAAACATATTGAGGTTAAAATAAACTCGGCCATACAGATTAATTATACTTACGCATGAGATGCCAATGAAACGCTTCCGTCTTCCGCATCTTCTTCTTGCTCTTCATAGAGGAGACCGCGAGGATTGCGACCGCCGAACTCGTCACGGCGTCTGCGTCCAGCCGTGCAGGTGGTAAGGGTAGTAGATGATGTTGTACAAGTGGTTACGGTTGTAGCGGTTGCGGTGACCGTTGATGTCGACACCGTGTACGTGAACGTGGTAAAGAGTCCGCCGAAGAAGAAGCGGCTGTCTTGCTGTTGACGATTCATCATGGGGTAGCCGGGGAAGACATACGGGCTGCTGAGATGCTGGTAATGCTGAGCCTCTCCAAATGTCACGATGGCAATTAGGGCCACAATCAAGCAGGACGATATGATCAGACGCATCTTTCAAAACAATAAAAAGGTATGATGCTAAAAAAGAATTACTTTGAAACGCGGGGTAGAAGCCAGAAAGCGACTGTACCTGCTATCGAGGGTTGTTTCCACCTTTATATACTCCTGCAACCCCATCAACGTTGGGGTTGTTTTGGGGTTAGAGTTATTCTAATTACTTTCTGTAGGCCTCACATTTTATCAAGTATTTATAAGAAAATCACGATTTTTACCTCATTTTTGAGTTACCAATGGCCAAAGGGCGATATATTCCATCAAAATCTAAAAAGACATCAGAAATCATTCTACTTCAACCCCCATCATTATTCACCTTTCTGAAACCCTCTCCATCAACCCCTCAAATTCATCCTCCTCTGACGAGGGTGAATGCCATGAACCTCTCTTCGTATGTTTAAGCGGAGTCTGTTGTGTACCCCATTCACGCTACAGCCAAGTCCATCACGTATCCTGAACCCTACACCCTACATCATAGATATAAAGCCACAGTTCGATATTTGCGAGTTTTATTATATAAAAAATCACTGAGAATAAAAAACAACCAAAAATGAAACCATGTGCCCTCTATTTGATGGCCTTATTTTGCATTTTTAAGGCCACGCACAGATACCTCCGAATGGCAAATATACTGCGGATGGCGCTGCTTTACTGGATACACATTTAACGGAATCTGAAGGTTAAAACAGGGCGACATTATGTGCCTCTAGTATGATTCGATTTTAATTTCACCCCTCTAGCAGCATCATTTTAAATCCTTTTTCTTTGCTTCTAAAGGCATTTTTGAGTTCATCGTCTCGCTATTACGTAAGGCAGGTATATCCAGTGGACTAAGGTGCAACAGTAATTGACTTCCCTTTGATTGATTAGTTGGTTTCATGATAGAAGCTACCCAGAAGTCCAATCTCATGTCTTGTGGGAGTGGTTGTATCTTTTTGATTTTTCAAATACGCGTTATTCAACTCACATTCAAATAATTTCCTTCATTATGTGCCAAGAAGCAGACATGCGTATATCAAGTGCGATGAACTTTCGAAACCCTTGGCTATCAATCAGTCGGCAATCAAAATGATGGGGAGGATATAGCCTTCCTAGGGCATGTGCGGTGTATCAAGGCCAAGGCGATGAAAGATGTGGCATTAAGGTTGGCTGGACATGGTTACACCATATCACTGACATCAAGCAGAAAATTTGGGGCTGATTTTTGATTACCTCTCCTCCTTGATCATGTTTGATTCTTTAGTTGAATCACAGCTGAGACACAAATCAAACTAGAACATTTGCGTGTAATTTGATGCAATGGGTCAGGTTGCAAGCAATGCCTTCAGCCGGACTACTTCAGTATAAGTGTATGTTTTTCTGGAATATTTCGAACTTAGTGCAGATTATTGCGGACATGGCTAACCTCTATGGACTTTTGCCCAGTCCGGAAGAGCAGTAAATCAGAGATATTTCAAAAATCAGTTCAGAGTTGATGTCAATATAACTTCCTGGCTCGCTGTTGCCCAAAATAGTGAACGAAAGCTTTAATTTTGATAATTTTATAGCTTTTCGTGCAATCTGTGATATAGAAGACATTCAGAACTATTGCTTTCATGGATTTAATTTCCTCCATGCTTGCGCTCTGTCGTCCGTGACCAACCACTAAATAGCGTAACTAACACGATATGAACTAATAATGCGTAACTAACACATAAGGCTCTATATCGGGATAGTTATCTGGGTATTTTCGACAAAGCCTAAACAATGACGGATGAATAAACATTTAAGCTTTCACGTAAACTTATTGTGCATAATGATGATCTTGAAGCTAAAAGACTGCGGACACCAACAATCATTAGACTATGTGCGTGCCCTATATGCTTATACTCGGAAGATTATGATCGATAGATTAAAATTTCTCTGGATTAAATGCGATTGCAGCAATGAAGTCGGCCTTGAATAGCCTAAATAATAATCCTTTAATTCCTCATTCAGCTGGATAATGTCGATAGTATGTGGTTTGGGGATTTACTAGACAGTGTTCAGGAAACATCCCCACTTTGAAATATGTGCAAAACAGTACGTCACAGATAATAAAATATCGATGAGAACTGGATCAGATCATCATTCGAACTTGATCTACTGATACAGCAAGTTGTCGTTTCCTCTTTGGCTGACGTCACACGATCCTGTTTCCAAAATGGAAATCACATCCTTTAGTGCCACTCAAAGTGTTATGTGCAACAAACTCTCCAAAGTGGGGCCAACCGGATCAGTACGAGCTCTATCGCAAGTCGTCCTGAGAACAGCATCCGCTCGTCTATCCACCTTCCAGAGATGGGAACGATCGTCGAGTTCTCCGTCACCCCAGGTACGCATCAAAGCCACTTTAGCCGCAACACTCAATACGTCCCGTACCCATACATTTTTATCAACTTCCTTGTCTTTATTTATTGACAGGCCTTATCGATGGCAGGTTTTATCTACCGCGGAGTGGCAGATCAGACTCAATGTGTTTCATGCTTAATTGTCCTTTCACGGTGGACTCCAGAACACGATCCTGACTTTGAACATCGCAGACACTCTCCGACATGCGAATTTGTACTGGGCAGACAAAGCGAATCCGCAAATCGTATGCAATCTTCATCGATTCGATCGCTGACACCTGTTAACAAGGATGTTAGTCAATTGTCAGAGGCTTCACTTTGTAAAATATGTTACACGCAAGACATGTCCATTCTTTTTCGTCCTTGCGGACACCTCCTTACTTGTAAAGTATGTGCCGATCAATTATCCAATTGCCCAATTTGTCGCTGTCCTATTTTCGAGAAAATTCGTGCCTTTGTCTCTTTTGAATAAGTTTCACCATTTGCTTTGTATCTCTAGTCAAAAATTAAACAAAATTACAACGATCTTTATCTTGAATTTCACTGTGCTTTTTTGCGATTGTAATTTATAAATAGGTCGTAACATGTGAAACAAGTATTATTGACTAACAAACGAATTGGAAATAGATATCAATACTTTAACGACAGTGAAAAATAGACAATAAACGCCGATACAAATAGGAAACAATTTACTAAAGGCAGAGATCGATAGAGATACGTGAAAACAGCAGCGTTCCACGGCGACATTTCCTCCAAACGAATGGCAGAGTTTAATCCAGCCACCAAAGATAACAGTTGAATGACGTAGGGTAGACTCAACGTTAGCCACGTCAGAAACACAACTTGAGACACCTGTTAAGTGGAGGTACTAATGTAAAGCGATAATACAAGTGCAAATTTTGCGTAATGTTACCGCGGAGATGATGACATGGAAAAGCCTTCTATGATGATCTTTATAAAGTAAGAGTTTCCCATTAATGCTCAGCTCTCTTTCGTGTTTCAACACTTGCATTTGACGGTGGCAAGTTATTAAGATGTGCGGCATTCGCTTAATGGTTAGAGCTAATGGCCGGAGATAGAAGAAGAGAATCCAAAAGAAGCTGATCATGGTTTCGTCCAGCTTCGCAGATGAGGAAGCTTTGAAAAAACACCTGTACAATAAAGAATTTTACGCAATTAAAAGCAGGAAAGCGGAAACTATATGAGCTGCATTATACATTTGAAATGCTGAGCTGTAATGGTAGAGATTCCATGCTGCTAAAGATGATACTGTAGAAACAACCCAGGTTCTGATAATTACCATATGTACGGATCGGTTTTCATAGAGCCTGAACTGATGTTCAGCCATACGTTTCCTTTCGATTTGACTTCGATATAATGAATCGAATCCCAACGTCAAAGAGAATAAAGCTGTGCGGAAATTTAAAAACAGTAAATAGAATGAAATTGTGAAATCTCTGATGACCTTTTCCTTACTCAGGATGCCATTCCACCGGCAAAGTTCACAGTCTTCTTTTGGCTTGTATGCACCGACAAGGGCTAAAATGCCGTTTGAAAAGCAAAAAAATAACAGGTATACATTGGCTTCGTTAGGCCAGTACAAAGCCAGACCAAGGATAAGGAATCCATAGCAAACCAGGGCGGTCAACTCTGTAAGAAATTTGTTAGAATATACAATTATTAAGGTTACCCAGTTAGACATGGATTATCCTATTTTCGCAGAACCCAGTGCCTTTGCCGGAACATATGGTATTTTAACAACTTATCCGCACTCTATTTGATTAAGTGAACTGTTTTTCTGTTACCTCACGGAAAACTGTTTCGTGGCATAGCGGAATCAAATTCTATTGTAGATGTAATGTATCCAATTTCGGTTGGTTACGATGGTCATAATTTCTACTTACTAACATTTTGACTTCACTACCTTTACAGTTGTTGTTAATTCGGTTACACGAATTGCTCCATTCACTACAGGTAAACATAAGATTCAAAAATGTGCCAAAAATTCAATAGTATTCTTTTTTTTGGATACAGTAGGATACACAATTGTAAGGAATGGAATGGACATCATATTCCGTCGAAAACAAAAATAACAGAAACTTGTCGCCAGAGACCAACAGAATCAAAACAGAAATTTGACACTCACCCAGCACACATGCGATTTGATCGTATTCCATCCCTCGTACTGACTTTGAGTGAATGGTTTTTTTCAAAGCATTGACTATGAGAGAGCAGGCTGTGGCAAATTGGTTTACACGAGGGGAACGAAGCCTAACAACCGGAAGGGAGCCTATGATTTCATTCCCGCAAAGGAACGTGAATGCTACTCGGCAGCACGCCGCTAACTGACTAAAGTCAACCGGTACAACTGCGACACTTTTCCATTATGCAAAACAACTAAAGGCCACACAAAGCTTTATCACGCCATCGACGTTTTATACAGCGACCAAACACCTTCGTTGAGTAGACTGTTTAAAAAGGCACGGCTAATCAATCCGCACTTCTCCCATTGCTCCAGCAACGCGAGTGTAGTTCCGCTTTCGCTAGGAATTTCCATAAGGTTCTCTTTATTGCTGGAAAGAGAAACAAAAAATCGATAAACAACCAAACCTACAACAACTTTTTCTTTTACCACAAACTGAAAGCGCAATTTGATTACCTCGCTCCAAACTCCAAGTGAGAACGAGCAAATTGGATTAAGAGACTGCAGCATGCCTGTGTGCTAGCAGAGCCCAGGTGACGAAACAATGTAGCACTTCCGATCACAAAGGGTGTGCCGTCCACGCCGTCCTGAGGGCGTTTCGACACTAGACTAGCAAGTTGTTTGCTATACGTAAACTTGTGTACGTTCGACACGATAAACAGAAGCAATAAATGAGGTATGTAGGGTAAGTCGAGACTATGTGTGGCAACGTAGATCTTCTCGAACGGCTCATAGAGGCCCGACCAATGCAAATACTCGGCCAACTCGGGAAGCAATGACGTTGAAATCGAACTGGAACTTTTGTCGCGACGCACCACATCGTTTACCACTGATCTAGAATGCACGATGCAGTTCGTATTAGATTATGAATCACGTTGCTAGCGGAACGTATTGACTAAACAATCTTACAAGCTGAGAGTTTCCAATGCTTGCCAAAGAAGTCCGGAATCGAACGATGCGGTAGACTTTAGTTGTTGAGAGCACGAGCGCCTCAGCAATTGCAGCTGACCAATTTTCAGTACACGATCAAGGAGCGTCTGAAAAGACTTGTGAAAACGAGTGCAGTAAGTTCCATATGTTTTACTTGGTTGGCCTGTTAAATGACACAGTTAATGACGTGCTATTTAGTTAAAATAATGTCAAGTTCAAAACAAACCGAGGATTGCTGTTGTGGGTGCGGTTAGATGATCAAACTCTGCGAGAACTTCCAAAGAATCTTGATGGCGGAAAACTTCCTTCTTTAAATCACTAAAAAGGTTCTGTTGTCCCATAATCGATCAAACAATGTTAGATAATGTTTCTAAGTAAATCGAGACATCAACTTACAGTTAATTCAGTGG
Source organism: Daphnia sinensis (assembly GCA_013167095.2). Lineage (NCBI taxonomy): Eukaryota > Metazoa > Arthropoda > Branchiopoda > Diplostraca > Daphniidae > Daphnia > Daphnia sinensis. The sequence goes on along the minus strand of CM023188.1, from coordinate 639,739 downwards.
TGATCATAAAGGCAAAAAGAGTGTCTAATCCAGCCAATCCTGATGTACTTAAAGCTTGTTCAAGCTGAGAGAACAGCAGAAAGTTCAATACTTCTGCTTGAGATTTGCTGTCATACCAAGTGTTTGTGGAGGGAACAAAGATTGTTGTCCTAAACAGAAATTAGCGGGGTTATTTGGTGGGAGTTGTACGCGTACAATCTTACTTGGGATCAGTGATGCGAAGAATTTCCCGGGCTAGTCGCCCAATGAACGTTGCCGAATGAGGATCATTTGAAGGAAGCCGAGGAATTGGCACAGCGGTGGACTGGAACTTACTCTGCCAGTCTTGAATATGGTCAGTTTGAAATGTATTACATTCTTGCTCGACATTGTACCCCACGATTCGTGCTGTTTCCTCTTGAAACATACGAAGACCCTGAATTCGCACATAGTCTTGAATGTACTCGAAGGATTTCCGGAGACCTTCCATGGTTTCGCCTTTACAGACAAAAAAAAAGGTATTTTACAATCAGATTAATAGAGGTAGGCATTTTCTAAAAACAACCTAAACTGGTTAGTTTATGAGCGAGATCACTATTCTTGGCTTTGGCATTGAACGATAGCGAGTCGTGCATAGCCTTTGCCATTCTGCGTACTAATTCCCGGCGTATACCCTCTTCCAGTAGTCGCTTAGGATCAAGACGGACAATCCCAACCAAAGTTGTTTTCATAGCTAAGATGCCTTCGGTGAACGTAGAAACGGATTCTGTTAGCTTGGCCACCTGAAAATTAGTTATTCCATAGTTAAAAGAGGGAGAAAGCTATTTTCAAAATGAAATCATACTTGAAACCGCTGATCGAGTTGCGCGTAGTCCTTGAGTTTGTCCTTATCCAATCTCATGGGCATCTCTTTGATAACGTTTGTCTGAAGCTGTACAATCTGCTCGACTAATTTCATTTAGAAAATTAATACTTGAATATAGACGTTGCTTTCTTGTTTGGCTACCTAGGGCAAACATGGACTGTGGAATGATATGTAATACATGGCGAATGTAAGAAACGAGTTCAGTTGAATAGTACTGTGAAACGGAAACCAAATCAGCACTTCGTGCTTGGTTTATGCGCATTAGTGGTAAGTCAAGCGCGGAAGATAATTTCAGGAAAGTTGCTCGTAGACGGCCAACGAGACTTGGGTCTTTTCGTATAGCTGTTTGCATATGACTGGTGTAGGAATCGATGATTAGCCAAGCATAGCTTAGATCAGATACTATCTGAAGAGTAATAAGGAAGTCTTCTCGGATGTTTGCGGTGCGTATCATTTGGTGTAACTGACGCCGTGTTTCCGTCAAAAACTGCTTGACCTGTAACTGGGAATCGAGCTGGTGAAATTCTGCAATTAACAAAAAACAATCAAGACGAATACATTAAATGATGCGCAGTAGTGGAGGTATTTCAGTATACTACCTTGAACTTCTTCTAGAGCAGAAATCAGCTGAACCATTTTACGGCCGGAAGCTGTACCTTCCTCGTAGTTCAATGCTTCTACCTGTTGGGCGATCTCACGAAGCCATAACTGAAGACTCTCTTAAATACAAACAAAAACATGAATATTCACGAAAAATTAAACACGAAGTATATATTAACCATTTTTTTCGACTCGGCTCAACGGCTTTGCTCCACTGAAAACGTCCGCTAACTCTGTCAGTCGCTCAATACATTCCTTCTTGCATAGAAGCCATTTGGCGCGTTTCTCAGTCAACAGAATTCGGAATGTTTCTCGGACATTCAATTCCAGTTCCGCTGTACAATAATCAGTAAAAACAATTAGGCTTATCATTTGCTTTGCTGGCCGTGCAGTAAAATGGTCTAACACCACTACGCTACACTGCGTAATTTTACGAGCAATTACCGCAGTCGAGCAGTAACTCGAAAACTGCAACTGGTTGATATTTCGTGTCAAGAAGAACTTGGTCTCGTACTTGCCGGCATTTTTTTAGCGATTCTGCACCTACATGATAAAGACACTATGAAATGTCGACAGTGCTTCAAAGTATACGAGTTATTCCTACTACCAGCAGCTAACGTATTGGTGTGTAAAAGCATCCAGCGTAAAGTAACGTTCGATTGTCGGATCAAATTGATCAGCTTTTGCATATTGTCCAGAAGGAATTCTTCTGTCAATACCCCTTCTTTAAGTAACTGACGCAAATGCTTTATAAGTTGGTCCATTTGGTTGCAATGTTTGATTGAGCACTCTTTCACATTTGCCGCCTGGATTGTGTTGCTTAACGCCATGCGTGCAGCTTTGTAGGGCTCCCATACTTCTACCAAGTTGAAGATTAAACCCATATACACACTTGTGACCTATGCCAATCGACCATTACGTTAGTTTTTTTTTTTTTTATAATCATTAGTGTTAGTCTCACCCAGTTGTCTGGAAAGAATTTGTCGACAATTTCTCTCATTTTTGCTGTTTGGTTGTGCAGAATGTCGGGTGTAAAGTAAAGACAAATCACGAGCATAGCTGCTTGCTGAGCAAGTGCCGTACTCCGGTGATCAGGATGTGGATGTGTAGCAATTTGGTGATAGATGTCGTCTGATCTCAAATGACCTATTACGACATCCAAATAAACTGGAACAATGGAAATGCGCCTGTAAGAAAAAGAGCCAGCCGCGTAAGGTGAAGAAGTCCAATAAATTGTATAGCCTACAAGTACGTCTTACTTGAAGTATTCTTCTGGATAATTTTGAGGTCTTTTTGCTGGCTGAGATTTCAAAAATCCTGTAGAGCGCAACAGTTGACATACTTCATCTAACTTTGAATTAGAATGGGTTCTTTGTACAGAATATCTATAGTAAGAGACTAGCATGCGCTCCCTAACAGGCCCATCTATGTGGGTGTCGGTGACTAACAGCATGATGCCATATAGGTAAAGTGCCTCACACTGCCAAAGAATTGTGTTAAATATCAGTAGAGTTACATTGACTTTCAAATGTTATATGATAAAACCCACCATTAGCTGCTTTCCCTCGTCATTCAAGAAAACTGTTTCAAGAGTTTGTTGAATGTACATGCCTTCTTCAACTTCATGGAGAAAAGCATTTAGGTCACAAACATACTTGTGAACACTTTCAAATGCTAGATAAAATCTGGTCAGAATCTCTATGTAATTTTTACGCAATTCCTCATCTAATTCCATCAGGAGCTATGTTAGAACGAAATTTTCAGCTGAAAACAAGTATTTCACATAAAATTAACCAACAACTTACATCATTCCCATTAATTTTTGAATCAAATGCATCTTGTTCTTTGAAATATCGGAAATCCAATATAATTTCGTGATACTTATTTTGATCAGACCTATCATTAGACACACATTTTAAATGTTTGAAAAGAAATGTTTGGGTCATTAAATAATTTCCTAGTTCTTACTGAAAAATTGTTGGAATGAAGTCCTTTAGACGTAGCAGTTCGGCTATGATTGCATGGCCTCGCGACACTAAGCGTAGAAGAGTCTGACCACATAAATTGTTATCAGCTAAAAAATCTTCCGCCATAGTTCAGCTAAAACTTTAGCAGTTTACGCTGACTACGGATGTAATGACTAGCGCACGGAACAATAAACACTGTCCCAGAATAGTGCCGTGAATTTGTAATATTTACGTTTTCTGAAGTTGTCAAATGTCAACAGTCTACTCGCGATTAAGGCCCGGGCCCACATCGCCACATGTTGAACAACATTCCCCAAATAGTATAGATGGCTCTGCTTGTGTACCGATGTTTTGCGAAATCTTAGAACCCTGGGCTTAAACATTTAGGTTAGTAGTACGTAAAAAAATTGAACAAAATTGAATATTTCTGTTTTAGTGGTATTGCTAGGCAGAGTTTTTTGCACTATACACACATTAACTTATTGAAACTGGTCGCGTATTGTTATCCATAATCCACGCATCCAACAGCTGCGATCCTTAGAACATAGAACCTCAAGGGCCTTGTGTTAGTATAGCATTCACAGGAACGAAAGTAGTTCGGTGAGGCAGTCTGCTTCGTGAGTATGTCGTGAACGAAAGTCCTCAGTGGTTTGTCACTCATTGCTGGGAAACTCACGAGATTTTCACCCAGTTGCAAGTGTGTTGTATCATGGAGTTGTGCTTTATAACACAGTGAAATCATTTAGGAATTCTGCATTGGTTTCCGACTGTTCAGCCTTCATAAATTGAAATGTTAGTATCCACTTTGAAACGTTGTCGAAAGAATTAATACTTTTATTTTGAAAATTCATGTGCATCATCTACCTTGGTTTCCGGTTCACCGTTACTTTCCCTTACACAACTAACGTTCGAATGTGCCCATTTCTCCTTTTCTCTTTCTTTCTCCCACGCTCGTATGTCACGTTTTCGTTATTTGATTGCATTCACCTCCTCATGAAATGCCTCATGCAAGAGTGAAAGACATCATTCTATTCATCCACGGGTTCCACAGTCTCGCCGGATGATAGGTTAGAACGGAATGCTCTGTTTCACAAGCGGTTTGCAGGCCGGTGCGTACGTGAATTAAATAGTTGTTTCAATCAGAACGCTCATTCTCTCCCCCCCGTAAGGAAAACTTTTAACGTTTTTACGGTCGGCCAAAGTTATTTAGCCGCACGGCTTCCGTCCGGGAAACTGTGGTTTTGAATGAACGGTTCCGAAACTTGTTCTTTCTTAATAACTGCGGTTAGCTCGTTGGGCAGCTTTAGCAACGTTTTCTCCTAACAAACTTATTGAACCAACTATTTGTGAGCTTCGTGCTAAAAAGTGAAATGGCCACTTGAGATAGGACAATTCAAGTGGTTCCAGAAAAGTAAGGGCTAAAACCCTTAAAATTCGTATGCATCATGGATGAAAATGCATCTGGTTCCCGCCTATTAGAGAGAAAACTGTGGAATAGAAAAGCTGATGGCAACAAACTCTGCTTTTGTTTTGGTTTTGCCGACTTGGGAGATTCGTTCTCCCCCCCTACACACACGCCTTGTGCTATATCTCTCGCTATCTGGGGATCCAGCGTTTTATTTTGATTCTCTATCTCACTGCGCTCTCTCGACCAATCGATCGGTTGGTCGAGAGCGTGAAGAAAAGATGTGAAAAGAAAAAAGTGTCTCTTGCCGAAACTGATTAAATCCTTGACATTTGATGCAGTTTTTGACATTTTCTCTTTGCCGTTTACCCGGGAGTTTGTTGACTTATTTCGTCCCCGTGGCGCAGGGATATTGCTTTTCGTAGAGTTGCAAAGCATGTGACGAAAACAAGCTGCAAAAGTTTATCTTTAACGGTAAAGAGCTTTTACTTTATTGACTTTCTCTCCGTTTTCTCGTACCAAACAAACTTGTGAAAGTTGAATAACTCAGAGGTCGAAGCTCCCCCCTTTTTGGCAAATGAAGTTATAATGTGACAGTATCTGTTGGGGACAGAAACAAAACATATTGAAATTGTAGTTAAATTCTTCGTGGTTCTGATACGCTTGGTTGGGTCTCGTTCGGGGGCACCTGCACGGATCTGTTATCGTTCTTGTTGACGGATCAGTGGACGTTAGTGATAAGGACAAGCTCGTAATACATTGTTCTTCTGTGGCTCGATCGGTTTATGCTTATACGGCAGCAGTTGTCACGCCAGTAACGTAATATATTTAATTTTCAATTTCAGGTGGTGCCGTGGCAGAGGCGTGTCTAGGGTGGCTACCCTGTAAATTGGAGTTGATCATTTCGTCCGACAGCCACTTCCACGCGAAATGTTAAGCGGCGGTCGGATTTTTCGTAAAAAATTGGCTCTAATTTTGTTGGCCATCTTTTGTGTCCCCTTCACCGTCATTCTTCTGCATCGAGACGACAGTAATTAGACACAATTCATTTTTATTTTCGCACTTTCTAATTTTTTTTTTTCTATGGAATATAGATGGGGCTCGTTTAGAGGATGAGCTGACCTCGGAAATTGCTCAACTTCGGCAACGTGTGGCGCAGGTCGAAATGATTAACCAGGCCCGGCGCAGGGATTTGGCTCTGTTGACTCAATACGTCAATCGATCTCTACCATGGAGTAAGTTCATTCTTCTTAATACCGCACATTCGTCTGTACTCCTCCATGTCAACTGTTTCTATGCGTCCGAGAGAGTTTAAAGTGCAATCTTGACAGTAACGTAAATTGGAACTACCCATTGCAACTTGATGTCGGTGCAGTCAACCGGTGGCTTAGCGCATTGATTGATTTATTCTTGATTTTTATTCTTGGCAGATAATACTAATGGGGACGAATTCCCCGAGCTCTCACGTATGCTGTTGGATCCGGAACGCAGCCAAAATTTGCGTCTCCCCAACATTTTCTCATTTTTGCCTTACCTTCTTAACAACCCGCTCAGCACTGTGCCAGCTTTAGTCGTCGGACAGGGCAAGATTCACGGTACAACTTAATCTCATGATAAATTTGTAGAACATTTCAACATATTTTTCCTTTTGTTTTTGCATGGTTTATTCCTTTTTTTTCTGTTTTACAGCGTCGATTGTGCTCGGTGTCCCGACGGTTAAACGCGAATCACAGTCGTACTTACTTCCGACTTTGGCTAGTTTGATTGCATCCATGAACGAAGAAGAGAAGAATGATACTCTAATCATCGTTTTTGTAGCAGAGGTAGAGTTGATTTTTCTTTTTCCATGCACTAGCCATTTGGTTAGGACAGTTCAATTAGAATATTTTTGGCGACACAATCCTTGGATACCAAGTCGTATTAAAAGACGGCGTTCTAAGGTTCATGGTCTGGATATGAAAGATACCAGACAACCCCAATCAATCACATTGAAACAGTGTATTTTTAGATGCGTGCCTGTGTATTGTAAACACCGTATTCTATTATCATTCTCGAATTGACGTATTGCAGACGGATATTGAGTACGTCACGGTGATAGCAGAGAAGATTAAGAAGCAGTAAGTGATCGAGCCGAGTCTACCCGTTTTTTTGGTTCGCCTTTGAAACGTTTCGATTTTCTGTTCAGGTTTGGAGATGCACTGCAGAGTGGACTTCTAGAAATCATATCGCCGCCATCTTCTTTTTATCCCGATTTGAATGAGCTGCGGGTCACGCTAAATGATCCTGTCGAGCGGGTCAAATGGCGGACGAAGCAAAATCTCGATTACGCTTTCTTAATGATGTACGCGCAATCGCGGGGGATGTATTATGTCCAATTAGAAGACGATATACTCACTACATCCGGCTATGTTACTAAAATGAAAAACTTTGCTCTTAAAAGAGAGGCCATGAATGTCGAATGGTTCCTTTTGGACTTTTGCCAATTGGGATTCATTGGTATGAACTTTATCTATTTTTCTTTTCTTCTTTTTTCTTGTATTTACTTGTCATGTCTTCTCGCAGGAAAAATGTTCAAGAGCACGGATTTAACCTACGTTATTCAGTTTGCCATCATGTTCCATAACGACAAGCCTGTTGATTGGCTACTCGATCCTATCATTGAAACCCGATACTGTCCTCACGATACGGTAAAGCAGATTGCGCAATTTAAATTTTGAAATTTTTTTAAAATTTAATTTGTAATGCGCAGAAAAAATGCAATCAGATCAAACTCCTCAAGTGGATACACTTCAAACCATCGTTGTTTCAACATGTGGGCACAACTTCATCACTCAAGGGCAAAGTGCAGAAACTTAAGGTATCAGTTTTGAGATATTCAACTTCTTTTCAGAGATGATCTCATCACCAAGTTCATTAGGATAAGAATTTCGGCAAATTGGCATTGTTCACGCCGCACAAAAACCCATCGGCCAAAGTGACCTCGCCCATCAAAGCGTACAAGCAATTCACAATCCAGCGAGCTTATCGAGGCGATTCTTTCTTTTGGGGCTTGATGCCTCAAGCCGGCGACGACATTGTCTTTGAATTTCACACGCCAGTTACGCTCCATGGATACCGCTTGCGAAGTGGCAACCATGAGCACCCGTCGGATTTGTTGTACAACACAACAGTTGAAATCCGGCCCGTCGAATTTGAACGGGTGAAGGAATCCCTAAAAATATCATCCAATGAAAAATATATTGGCGTCGGTGAGATTCTCAAAAAATCACGTGAGGAACGAATGTTATATATATAAATATGTGCCTCTATTATTCAGGCGAGTTCAACGACCTCGGTATAGCAGAGGGTAAGATCGATGCCAATCTGTTTGGACCAATTGCCGCTGTTCGTCTGGTTATTAAGAGTGCCAGTAAAAATTGGGTCATCATTTCCGAGGCAACTATTGTCAAAAGTTTGATTTAAGCTTTGTAGTTTATTCATTGGTATTTTTATGAGTAGATAATGTTTGACACGGGAGGTGGATAGCAGATGGTGGAAGGATAGGATAAATGATAAAATACCAAAACCTTTCAGTGCCATTCTCCAACATGAGCCAAAATCAGCTAAACGAGAATAATGAAACAATTCAAGCTCACGTTTGAAAATGGATACGAGAGTTCAATTCACCAACTATTCTTTTTTTTGTGTTTCTGGTTTTGCTGAATATTATATGAAATAACTACACATAGCCGACAATCCTATACTGTATTTACAAGAAACGAATATGTTCCTGCTCGCTTGCGCCGCCACTAAATGTCACCGTTTGGGGAGGGACAGCTTGATCACTTGTGTTAAAACGGTATGTAAGGTGACTGAATTACGCGGTCGACTCGTGTGATTTCCCCTGTATGTAACATTTCAAACCAGGCGTGCGCTTCTTAATATTTATGTACATAATTTGTTGCTCTTTTATAAAATTTTTGGTTATTGTTGTTGTACGGTGCTATGTTCTGATGTTGGTCTGGAAATAGTAACTCTTCGTCTGTACTGTGCAATAAACACAAGTGTTTTTTTTTTTTCAAGTTTCCCGTAGTTTGTTTCTTTGGGACCCAAAATCGATCCATCACTTAACAGAGGGCGAAGATGGAACATCCATCACTTAATAGAGGGCGAGGAGGAAATTGCGTTCTTGATAGATTAATTGTTGTGTAAATTCTTGACCAGCTAACACCGGAACATGCTGGCGCGACAGAAGAAAAGTCATAGTTCCTAGTTCCCAGGACCCTTCCGGAGCCTTCCAGTGCTTTGGGTACTGCCGCACTGGTACTAGTTAAGCAGACGTGTTTGTGATTTGCGGAATCCCGCAAGATGGCGTCTGCGTGCAATTGTTTATTTAATCGAAAATGAAAATAAAGGAATCTGAATCGACTTGGACCATCGTTCTCGTTGATAAAAAAAAATAAAATATTCCCTTCATTATTCAAATGCGGGAATTGTGGGAGAGAATCAAACCAATTTTTTCTCCGTTCTGGCCTTGAGCCAATTACGTAAGAAAGATACATCTGGGTGCTTTATTTTCTTGGAACTTGTAAAGATTAATACGAACTACAAAACTAAAGCAGTAAAATACTACAAAGAACGATAATCAATTATATGAGGTCAGGTTAGTTTCAATACCGAGAAAAACAAAACGACCAAGAGATGCTTTTGAATGAAATGTCTTCCGGATGGGTGAGCTTCGTCGCAGCTGTTCCATATATCTGCACTGACAGACTTTTAGATTATTTGGATGTACACTGCTCATTTAGACGACGACCACCATTGTTGGGAAACAAAAACGAAAAAGAAAAAACACAGCAGAAAACAAAGCAGAAATCTTGACGTCCACGGTGCAGGGGCTACTGAAAGTTTTCACCGCAGAATGTCTACGTCATCAGTTGAAGATTGAGAGAGGAGTGATGGACCAGAGACGTGACTAGACTACTGCATCTAGTTGAATAGGCACACAATGCCCTTGTAGTTGGTCAGCCTTTTACTATACGAAACACTCCAAAGTGTGAGAAACACAGCATGTCGCATGCCTCGATTTCTGGCGTCGTTGGGGATACGAAAAGGTTTTTTGAGTAATTGAAATTCTCTTCCAAGAGGACAGAAGATGTGCTCGAGCAATGTTTCATCGTTCGGGATGCTCGCTTTCCTTTACGCAGAAAGCGACGACATGAAAAAAAGAACAACAAAAAAGCGTAAGGCATCCAGCAGCCGAAGCCAGCAAAACAACTATGCGGAATTGTTGAAGCTCACAGTAGGACATCAATTCTTGGGAATCCTCGAGCTCCCGTTCGAAACAAAAGGACACACAACTGAAAAGTATATGAAAACAAAGTAAAAGGGGTGACCTTACAAAAAAGTCAACCCAAAGAGAGTCTGAAAAGAAGTAATGGCAGTCTATTCCATCCGTCAATCCGAGTTTATTGATCGACCACAATACCGACATTAAGCCAGATTTGGCTGTGTACAGAAAATAAAATTCCGACTAGAGCTTAAAGAAGAAACATTCTTTTCTCTCTCTTTTTTGTTTTTTAGATATCTCACAAGAAAAACAAAAGCATATCGCCGGAGAAAGAAAAAAAAAAAGAAGGCGCCGAGCTGGCACGCGAGGTACGTACACTCTTTTGGCCTCTCTTGTGTACGTAGCATTCCAGTTCACTTGCACTTGAAAACGCTTGTCCTTTGTTTATTAGCACTGTCGTCGTTGTAGACAGGGTCTTCATCGTTAACGCTCTCTTTAAAAATATAAATTCAAATTTGGAACACATCCATTGCGTCCCGCTATTCCTGGAACGTTTTCTTTGATATACTCCGCATTTAAATAGGTGATTGCACTCACATTTAAAGAGTCCAGAATACTGGGCTGGTTGGTGAGTCATTATGACCAAAGCAGCTCAAAAGCAACAAACAATTAGTAGAGTTGATTAGCTAACAGTGTCAAGCTGGGGACATGAAACGGCCAACGAGTTGGCGGCCAGCGAGTGAATGCGTAACAATTTGCGACGGCAACGCGAACGTCGCACACGTTTGCGGACGAACGTCGGTGGAAGGATGGCGTTCTGTTGGCTCTTGGGCGTGCAGAGCTGTTGGCACGATCGGCAAATGATTTTGCCGTGGAACGTGAAACGACGAGGCGGCCTGGACCAAGGCCATGAACGAGGTCGAAATGTCTGTGTTCCAACAGTGCGGAAGCTCGTTTGGCGATCGGGTCTTTTACTGTTGGCCGTCATCTCTTTCATGATCTGCTGAGTCGGTGTCTGGAACATGGTGCCCAGCGCTTCGGCGGTCAATTTACTTTTCCTGTAGGGCCGTTTCGTCAACGGGAACACTTTGGCTGTCATGTCGCGCATCTCCATCGTGGCCACGCCCACACCAATCAGCACGAAAACTGGAATAAAATGGGCGAGAAAAATAAAATTTATCGTCGTGGAACAAATAGCTCGTAACAAACGAGTCCATTTGTTTCTTTTCGCCCAGCACGTGATTAGCGAGAAGTGGCCCCGCCAACGTTTAACTGTTCACAAAATCCGCTGCTTTACACTAAATGTCCTTATAGGTTAAGGGATTACATGGCCCCTAAAAATAGACAACACTCCCGAGAGTGTTGGGGTTTCGGGATTAAAAGAGGCTGAGACTAAAAGTTGACATTCGATCGAGATATAAAAGCGTCCGTGATTGCTAATGCGGCAATCTCTTGCCGTCATCAAAGTAGGTTAATGTGTATGGGCCTACTCCGTGCCGGCTTTTGTACAATCAAGATTATGTTAATAAACTAGATTTTAAAGTGAACATTTTTTTTCCCTCCCACACGCCTTTTGAAATGTTAAGTAAGATGTAGTTTAACACGATTTTTGTTGTTGAGAATGATTACCACCGATTCCAATGAGAACAGGTCCGATGTAGGAGTAGGACGATTTAACTCGACGTTTCTGCGATTCCGGGTCGACTAAAGAAACCGTCTGATTAAAGTTGACTGCAAGTTCAATTGAAGCAAACTCCGAATAAAAACCTATTTTTAAAATACGAATCAAAAAATGATTTAGTGGCTATCAATTATTCGTGATACCGGAAAAGGTGCCAGTGCGAAATAGGAACTATAAAAACGAAAAGGAGGGGAGAGAGAGTGGATCGTGACGTGAGTGCGGGATGATTCATCTAAGCCACAGCGGCTTTCCTTTCATCCCGATCTTCGGAATTTAATATCTTTTAAAAAGAAAAGAGGTTCTATCTGTTTGTTGACCTGATCTTTGCCGAAGATGAAGTGAAAACGACCATTACAAAAGCCGACGCAGCCGTGTCCACCTGCCACTGTACTCGTTCCTTAAAAAATTCCGCTTTTAAACAAATGATTTACAATCAAAAGAGGCATTTCAAAAAGAATTTTACTGTGCAAAGCTGCCACCCAAAAATAGGTAGCTGATGTAGTACAGCATTGTTGCTCATCTTGTGACCATGTAATGAGCCGATCGATAATCATTGCCCCGACCACCCCGCGCACCATGGGTTTATATAAAAGGAAAGACTTTTGTCGTGCGAGTAATTGGAAGGAAAAAAGCTAGGGAGGAAAAAGAAAATGGCAACCAGAAGTAACTATATTCGAACAATGTCACGCATTTTTCAAACGATTCGTTAAAAATAAGTCACGCGCCTATCGAAGTGAAATCGATGGCAACGCTGCGAAAACCAGCGACAGAAAACGAATGTTTCTAACAGAAAAAAAAAAATAACGATAAAATAGATGAGGAGGTAAATTTTAAATGAACAATGCCCCATGGAGGTCGGGATTTATTAGATCCGTGTGCGGGACTGCAATGGTTCATTGGATCAATAGAGAGTCGGGGCGTGAAGGCAACATATGCCAGATGGCACACGAATGCCTTTTTCTTTTCTGCTTGTGTGTCTGTATACGCAGAGAGACGACACACAGTGGGGCGGTGAGAGTATCAAGGAAGCAACACCATCGGTTGCTCAGCACGCAAATAAACAATAAGGTGTACGAACGACGTCTAACGGTGTTTAGCTTGCCGTAACGCGTCTAGAAGCCTGTCGTACATCATTTACAGAGCAAACGAAATACGAGATTTCCAATTAAAGGGGATCAAAGCCACGCTTGGCCATTTAAAAAAACTAAACTCGGAATTTAAAGGCAATCAATTGTGATGTTCCATAAAAAGAAAAAATGTGATACCAACAAGAACGACGACGCATCCGGAGACGAACAAGAAAAGGCCAATGAGGCTGGCCCGAAAGGCGTTCCACATGCACGAAGATCCAATGCCTCTCCACTGAGCTCGACGTTGTCTTTGCTGATAACTGATGTTGCTCGACGCGTTGCTGATGATGGATCGGCCGCACTCGCCCACTCCGGCCTTCGGATCCAGCAAGCAAGGCGCATTTTCGGCTTGCGAGCCAACGGCTGGACAGTTCGCAGTAACGACGATTTGAATACCGCCGATTTGATCAGCCATCGTCACGTGATGCGGCACATACGTAAAAGCCACCGACACAATGTTAAACCCAAAGGGGATCACAAATTGTGTTTGTATCCGGTTTGAATTTCTTTTTTTTTTAAGGGGCGCCTGGGACGAGTAAGCCACTGACGTTTTTCTTTTATTTCACTAGCCACTTTGACGCCCCCCGAGGCGTTGTGTATGAGAGCGCGTGAAGATGCAAACTATTGAGCGTCAAGTTTGATAATAGTAGAAACTCACTTTTGGTTCACACTCGCACACCGAGTCCACCATTTACGTGTGGAATTTGTGAAAATAAAGTGGGATATAGTGAAACGTTATGATAACACCGTGGCAAATTCATTTAGCAAGTATACGTTTCCATCTTTAGATGGAAGCCAATCTCGTGTTACCATTCAATTGGAATAATTGGGGCCGGCCCATTATTCTTTTCATTAAGAAATGCACGACGTTCATTAGATAACGCGTGTTTACATGTACCGCACCAACGTGAGAAACGCTTTTGCGGGACATGCGATACAACAATTGCAACACAACCCGAGCTGTTGACTGGGTCTTGTCCGGTTTAATCGATTGGACCGATCGATCAACCAATAAACTTTCGCTTATGTCCGTCTGCAAATCACTAAACTTTTTGGGTACAGCACTCTAGTGTCCAGCACTTGTTGATTCTGTGCCTCGTGTTAACAATTGACGGACGCTATTCGTGTTGACACACTCGGACGAATTTCCGCCCTACTTTCACGTCACAAGTTTCACATCACGTCCGCTATGTAGAATCTAAGCTATATCTTTGGCGAGAGTCGACGATAGTTAACAAGAGACTCATGGTGATGCACGCGGCCCAGCTTCCTTTCTCAACTGGAAGTCGAAACTGAAGGCTACGTAGATAGCGTGTCCCGTTGCGCACGGGGTCTTCGTGAGTTGGCCACTTCTTTTAGCGTTCCACGTCTCCCTTTCTAAGCAACGGCGCAAGCGTGTGCTAACGGTTTCATACATATATACACAAATATTGCCCGTCCTTTCTTTCAGTTTCACAGAACGGACAGCCGTGACAAGTATATCACCTCATTTCCATGAAACATGCAGCGGCACTCAAGTCTTAGTTATTCATTTAGTCGCTCCGCTTAGACGAAATGGGCCATCTTTGAATAAACGATGAAGAATACCAATCGCGGGGGGGAGAGAAACGTTAGAGAAAAAAAGGGCACTATAAATCTCAATAACGGACGTTTTCCGACAATTTAAGGCGGAAGAGGCAATATATTTAAAAAAAGGAACGAATAAAAGCGCATTATATTAACGTCACCAACAAGTTCTGTGCTCTATGCGCAAAATAGAGAGCCCATTACGGAAACTTGCAATAATGATGAATATTTAATGGCACCGCAGGGGGGGTATTTTTATTATTTTTTTTTAATATCTGCAGACTCAGGCCGGAAGGCTCGCGATGTATCTCTTATTTTAGTATGTAACTGCACTAAACAAGTCATCCCAAATCGATAGGAATTATACTACGCGTGCGGATCTTATGGGCGTTGCAACTGGAAGATCGAGCTCTGACCGAAACATTTTTGTGCGGAAAGGGCAAAATCAAGGATTATTATAAGAGTATATAGCTTAACGTGCGGATGGATTCCTGCAGAGGACGGGGTAAAAAAAAAGGCGATTCCTACCGAGATTCTTATCCGACCAAATTCTTTTTTTTTTTTTCTTTTCCTGTATGAAGGATAACTCGTCCTTCCTCCCTACATCTTTTTTTATGGAAAAAAACAAACAGGGATGGAACACACTATGGGAACTTTGGATCGAGTGGCAGTAGTCCTCCCCCCCTCCTTTTCATTTTTTTGTTCTCACTAGTTGTCCACTTGAACATCCTCTATATATATCGACTGGAACAATGGAAATACGTATAAAGGGCCACAAAACTCTTCGCCTTCCCCATTTTTCTATTCTTACTAGAAAAAAAGAGATGTCTGCCTTCCGCCCGTAATATCTGGGCCGAAGATCACACAATCGCCTTAAATCGAGAAACAAATCTTTTTTGATGTTAATGTTCGACCAATAGCCTCCCACTGTTATACGTTGGGTCACAAAAAAGGAGGGGGTTATGTTTTACGAGTGTGCTCGTACGTCACGGTACTCTGTTTGATTGAGTTAGTTTTTTATTGCGTTCGGTACTGCGATACCCATGTCAATATCGACTGTGGTATATAAAGACGTCGGTGAATGGCAGACGTCAGAGAATGACGATGGCTTATTTTTTATTTATCTTTGGAACAGTAAAAACTGAAGATGTCGGTTTACATCTAAATCC
The DNA here is from genome assembly GCA_013167095.2 of Daphnia sinensis. Lineage (NCBI taxonomy): Eukaryota > Metazoa > Arthropoda > Branchiopoda > Diplostraca > Daphniidae > Daphnia > Daphnia sinensis. Next base: position 624,108 of record CM023188.1, on the reverse strand, counting down.
AAGATTTGGACTGGATCTTGGCCGGTAAGTAGGTACGCGATAAAAACTGCGGGTGGATTTTCGTCAGGCCCTGGATTTCAACCTTGCAATTCAATCGGCGCAATACGACCAGCTGCGCCAACGGTTCCACGAAAAAAACACAAAAAAGAATGGAACTCATATTTTCTTTTAAAAAGAGGTAGCAATTAAAAACAAAACGGGGCGATTGTTTAAAAAAACCCCAAGAGATCAAAGATGTTTCAAACTTGCCCTTTTGGCAGTGGCAAGATCAATCGGAGCTTTTGTTCTAGAGAAAACAAAAGACTACAGTATCTTTAAGCGCACTACGTTCTTTTTAAAAAGGAGCAAACTCTCTAGAGCATACGGCGTGGATGATTGCGAATCGATTATGAGCCAATTCAAGCTGATGGACTAACGCGAAAATAACTTTGGATGAGTTCGAAAACTAAATCTTTTGAATAGACGTCCCTGCGCTATCGTACTTAGAAATCAACATTGCCCAATTTTGAATTTAAACGGCAATCCAGTTTAAGAAAAGCAAAAATTCGGTTAGCTTACCTGTTCGTGGAGGAGTTGATTTTCAGTGAACGAAGGACGTTGGACCAGTGAGTCGATGAGCGATCGATCGCGTTGAGTTAGTGGCAACTTGGCTTCGTCAGGGATGTGTAAAGGCTCAATATCGCTTGGCTGGAGACCGATAAATCTCAGTTGGGGCGTCGACAAATGTTCGATATCTTCCAAATTCTATCGAAAAAGAAAATATTGCCCCGAAAGGCCAATGACAATTTAATCGATGGGGTTAAAATGAAAAAAGAAAAGGGAGGGGGCCCTATACATTTTTAAACGTATAGTAACACACTTGACTTCCGAATCGATAGACAGCCAGGATGGAAATTCCGTGCGGATCTGCATCCACCAAAGCCAACGCGGGTAGTTGCAACTCGTCCCACAAGCGACGCAGGAAACGACGAGTGTTGACATCCGGATAACCTTTTCCCTAAGAGCAAAGTACACAAAGCGACGAGTGCGTGATGAAACGTCATCGTTAATCTTTTCCAAATTCTATTTTTTACCGTGATGAGAATACATTCCCCGATGAAGGACTCGATCTTATCGTCAATCAATTTCTGGAACGTGCTGTCTTTTTCCACTAACAAGATGTGGAAAGCCTTGCTTCGGAATTGAGAAAGTTTTTCAACGTCGTTCGGTATCAAAATACCTTTTAAAAAAACAACATTAAAAAAATTCAGGTTATAGAGGTGGGTGTACAGTATGTGTGACACAGAGCTACATACCAGTTGGCGATTGGCAATCAACGAGCTTGCCATCTCCATCGAGAAAGTTCAGAGAACCTGCCACCAAACCTTTGGAAGTGGCACCGATATTGAGACAGCGTCTAGGAATATTCAGCAGTCTTGTCATCTGGGTTACTGTGCTGTCCAGCACCGGTTGGTTACCCCATATCGAAACGTCTTCATAGTAGATGTCACTGATAAAAAAACAAAACAAAGAAAAAAGAAGGGGGTTAACGGGACTGAAACAAAAAGAAAGACGCACTGGCGAGAGATCGTGTAACGAATGTTACGTGGTCTTCCTTAAATGGGTAGTGAAAAGTTAGGGAGATTATGCGCCAAATGGCAAGGGGGTACACTAGCACTGTAATGCGCAAACAGAGACAGCTTATTGGATTAGAAAACAAAAGAAGAAAAAAGGATATGTCTACCCCGGAATGAATGGGCAATGTGCAAATACGGAGAACAAAGGGCATAGTCGGGGCGAGTTAATAAGATAAATAATACCGTTTGGTAGATGTTGTGTTGGTGCGTAAAAGTGCATGTGATTTGGCGAGCAGATGGAAGAGTAACAAACATTTACGTCGTTGATTGGCGGCTTTCCACGTCATCATCTGGTCACTGCCATGAATGGGTAGCTGCAGAGGCCAGTCCCCTCGACTAATGGCAGCCACAACTAGTTTGATGTATTCTTCCACTCGTGCCATTGTTTCACTCCTTAAATGTAATTGGGTGATATTTAAGACTTCATTATTTCAGTCCAATACATTAAATAAGAAAAAAAGTTTGCAAGGCTTACTTGTTGGGTTGTGGATAAACAGGATTGGCTCCATGAAATGCAATTAAGCTTTGCTTCAAATCGCTCAAAATGACGATTATCTCCCGTAAACTCGTCATATTTGTTGCAACTGGTATTACGGCCAAACTATTCGCTCAAGTTGTTTGTCACTCAATTAAAACTGGTTTGAGACAACGTTCACGCTGACACGACAAGCTGCACTAGTTTTTACCACGTGAACGTTTATAAACGAGACGTAATCTCTAAATCAAAAGAAAAAACGACATTTATCGAGACAAGTTTGAGAAATCAACGTCACGACGTGATGCTTAATTTCCCGCCATGTGTCGTCTGCAACAGGCGATTGAGACACAATTATCGATTAATAGATAATCGGTTTCTTTTCGCCATGAATCACAGACGTGCACTGTTCGTGCTGCTGAAAAAGTCGAGCAAAAATGATGAAAGAAAGAGTAATGATGGTGCTAAAGGCAAAACAATTATTCAAGTTAGAACTTGGGACAGTTATTGTGTGTCGACGACCACCCCATTGCGAGAGGTGAACAATCACGTCAAATGTCGAGTTTTACTTCTGTTTTTCGTGGCACACAAAGATGGACGACCATCCGTCATCTTCCCATCGATGGCAATCGACCCAAAGAAAACAACGGTGATCGGCAACAGGAGCAAGGCCCCCACACGAAGGAGGGAAAAGGGGTCGACATAACAAAAAGGTTAGTCCAATCTAAAATCATGTACATTTTCCTACGCTTTTTGGCTATCGTTGTTTTCCACGTGCAACAATGGAGGCTTTTCTTTTTTTTTGAAACTGTGTGTTTTTGTTGCAAGGCTTGTGTCTAACCGGGTGTGCGAATGTAAAACAAGACTGTGCAACTGCATAGTTCGCTGTAATAAAGGCCCACTGAGTAATGAGGGCAAACTGACTCTGAACATTCAAAGTCAAGTGCCTCTTTTGATCTCTTAACAAAGGCTAACATCTTGTTGATATATTGTTATACATCCCTACGTACAGAACACGAGACCTAACAGCGAAACTCTAGCACTTAAAAATCCTCCCCTCTCAATGGCGTTTCCCAGAACAAGTCGAGTGGGCAAAGGGGGGGGGGATAGATATATTTTTATTATGGCATAATCGCTTTCATTTTTTGATTGAAGCATCATCGTCGTGGGCGACGAGAATCAAATGAGAGAAAAAAAATATGTGCTAGTTTCCCACGTCAGACATCCATGAATGTACCAGCATCGGCTAAAATCCACATTTCCCGTTGAAGACTTTCGTACACAATGATTACATACCGTTTTTTTTTTCTCTCATTTTTTTGTTGTTGTCTTCAAGAACATAAAAAAAAAAATGAAAGAGATATACAGAAGTGGTCCATTCCTGTTTCTTGCGTATGAATACGTCATAAACAAGAGCGTCATTTTTTTTTGTGCGTTGTTGTCAAGCCGCCATGTAGTCATCCGAGTGTTGACGTTCGTCAATTGTTTTTTTTGTTGTCCACGGAATTTCGCGTTTTGCACGTGATGGATACTTGAAATAACATTCAAGTGTAAATGCGTTAGTGGGGGAAAAAATTAATTTTAAAGGATTTTGACATTTCGGGAAAATTGTTTTTCACGAGAAAAGCAGCTGTTGCATTCGTTCTTCTTTTTTTTGTGTGAAACATAATCGATAGACGTTGTTTGTAGAGTAGTCGTACATTTACAAATCTCATGAATATTATTTTCATGACGATGGGGGCAGCTATTATCTACAACTATAAAATATATACTGCAAAGTATATACACACACAAGCTTTACACGTAGATATACAGCCGGTTCTCTTTTTTTTATCTGCCACGCGAGAGGATTTCTTTCAGACCTTGCACCTGCCCACCATTTTGAAAAGTCATCTGCCCGAGTGCGTGTGCTCAGTATCTCTCTACGATGCACTCATCAGGTGCCTATACGCGCGTCTCCCCCCTTTTATCTTCAATTATCAAAGACCCATTCTCCATTAGAAACCCCTTCGATTCGAGTGCGGAAATCCAAGTTCGTTAAATGCACGTCTTTTGCCTGCGTCTATCTTAATCTACTTATTTGACTGGGGAATGTTGCAGGATTAGAACAATTTTTGAATATTGAGGCACCGATGGACGACGTTGCAAGTCGCGTGAAAACGTGTTGAGCAATCCACTCTCTGTGTGTCTATAATAACCAAGTGGAAAGGACACAGCCAATGTGTACCCGCATGGTTGATATGCGCGCACATGCACATGGTGTAAAAAAGAAATGTTTGAAAAAAAAAGTACAGTAAATAAACACATAGTTTGAAGGAGGCGCGTGCTGTCTCACCTGCCGCCGCCGGACCTCATCCCCCCCCTCTTTTTTTTACTGTAACATCAAAATACATCACCTGTTGCATATCGTTAGGTAAAAATTCAAAGATACCACATTTCGCGAACAATTTTTGATCAAATTTGCATATTGTCTGTCAATCAGAATGGGGTTTTTTTTTCGTTTCAACCATCTGCTGTATTGCGCAATTGACTCCATTCTCCTTTTAAAAACACAATCGATAGAACAGCTGTACTATTTTGTTGTCTAGTCTATTGGGATGTTGGCTAGAAAAACAATTTCACGTTCATGTTTTGGTTATGGCCGTCGTCGTCGACCACAAGATTTCCTTCGGGATTGTTTGTCGCCTCTTGGCGGCGTGAAACCGAAGAAGCCGCCGAGACGTGTGATATCTGATACGACTTTGATGAACACGTCCACGGGACCTTTTGCTCCTCTGTTACCCCGCAACAAAACAAATTATATCCACCTCTTAAAAAATAGGGAGTCTGTGCGCAATAAAACCCGAATAGAAGGAGACTATAAAAAGTCCATAAAGATTAAAGCCCCCTAAAACTTAAATGTCCTTTTTTTATTTTTATTTTTTTTAAAAAGAAAATGGCAGCGAAGGGCAGATGTGTGTCGCGTGTTGATATCAACCTATTGCATCGAAACGTGTTCGGTGCTCGCTTCCACCTTTACCTATTTGTTGTTGTCGACCACATTCAAATCACCCGCACCCTTTTTTTTTGTTTTCTTTTCTTCAATAGGCCATATACTTGGATGCGGCTGTGCCCTTCCGCGCGTGTGTTGGCTTGCCAGTCAGCAAAGGCCCCCTCTTTTTTTTAAAAAATAAAATCAAATAAGAACATTGACGGATCAATACGAGAATTAGCTCACGCATCGCCGCCCTTTTGCTCTTTTTCTTGATAAAGATGACACTGATTGCCTGTGTTTTGATGTTGCCGTGATGAGGTGTCGTTTGCGCTTTTGATTTCTTGTGTAGATATAGCGGGGGATTCTTGTCATCTTTTACAACGTCGATATTCAAAATTAAAGAAATGGGGGGGGGGAGTTCTTTGGCTGCTATAGCACGCGATGTTATTACGTCATTTGTCAAATTAGCGACGGTCGGACGAATTCCTTTGGCGAAGGGTCGCCATCGCACCAGTTTTTTTAAATTCATTTTTACTTGTTTCATTTTTGAATGGTGTTGATGCCACACGACGAGCAATCAGCTGTGTGACGGTATAAGCCGACAAATAAAGGCGAGACTACCGTGTTCCAAGTATACTATGTTTTATACTAGGTATACACACGATGACGTGATAATTAGCAGCCATTCGTTGTCCATCTTTTTGGAAAAGAAAAAAGAAAGGGTTCCTGCATTAGTTTTATTTTGATAAAATATTACGTTAAAATGGGAAGGTCATTTTTGAATTTCATTTGCTGTTGCACGCTGATGAAATGTTTAATCCTTCCCTTTTCTGCGTTACAATAACCGTAGGAAATTTGCCTGGCGTCCTTTTGTTTACGCACGTTTAAAGCCAAACGAGCCGGAAAAACAACTTGAATTTATTCATAAACTCATCGAGAGCGGCCTCCCTCCCCAATTCAAATTTAGCTTTTAAAACACGCCAGCCGCTGTAAGGCAATTTATCAGACAATAGTTTGATTGAACTTGAACAGTAGACCTCTCTTAATTTCAATCAACCTTTTGCAGTCCCCCCCTTTAAAGCAGTGAGTTATTTTACGTGGCTTCCGCATCAAATGTATAACAATAGCGCTTCATTTGTATATAGACTACAGCATATACAATAAATCAATTAGATTTACCTTATTAGGCGTGTACACGTTGCGCAGTCATACCATCTTTCGGTCACGGTTCATTTCGACAGTGTCCCCCACATGCCAGATAGCCTTTTAAAAAACACCTTGAAAAAAAAAATGTTTTCTTTTTATTTAAAAAGATTCTTCGGTACTGTAATGGATTCAGTAGATCAATGCGTTTATGGAATGTGTGTGTGTAAATATCGCCATCTAATTTTTGTTGTGTTATACATTCTTTTTTTTATTATTTTTCTTCTTCTACCAAAAGATGATGCGACGCATTCCGGTAATTCCGGTTCGAAGGCTATGCCATCAATAAATGGGAAGGAATAATAAAAAAAAAAATGTTATAACAGAATTTTTATGATAAACACGCTACAAAGATAAAACATTTTTTTTGTGAGAAGGAATTTCGCATCGTCGGGGTCGCATAGAGATGAGGGCAGTTTAAAAAAAAAACTGGGAGATGAAACGGACAGCCAGACTTGTCCGTGCTGTGTTCGCTATTGTAACTTCTTTTTAAAAAAATTATTAAACATTTTTTGTGTGTGTCTGCTATCACGTCCGTTCAATTCCGACAGTTGCGCGCGATATGAAAGACACAACGAAAAAACTTTTTAAAATCAACAAGACAAACTTTCAAAGTTTGCCCTTCCACAATAGGTGTAATTATACGAGGGAATTCTTTGTGATACTTGTAAACATTTTAGATGGTACTATCCACGTCGGAATACGAGTAGACTGCGACATCCCCGTGTTTTAATTTATTCGCTTTGTATGTATAACTAGAGACGCGAATTTCGCCGAACAGTCCGTGTAAGAGACGGGCCATTTTGCGGCTACGATATCGGACAGCTGTTCGATTCACCATTTCTTTTGGTAACATTAAGGGAAACTTTGTTCTTTCATGGAAAAACATGATACAAGTTTTGATTTCGCAAACGAATGTGTAACACGAGAATGCGCTTGGTCGTGTCGTTTGCCTGATCAATTGAACAAAAAACAAAATCAATGCCGATATCGGACGGAAAACATTTGATCGGACTAAGGGGAAGGGGGGAGAATCAATTGAGAAATGGGGCGCCTCTTTTTGTTGTGGGAACGAAATTGGTTGTTCCAGCGACCCTTTTTTTTGAGGGGGGGTTTCCCCTTCGCTATCACTCAACTGGATCGAGCTGACCGCCCTCTGACATTCGTCGTTTATTATCTATAAACATATAAAAATCAAGAGTGTAATGGGGTGTAATCGTGTACAAACGGTCAAGTCCGGTTCCGCCTCCTTAACTGTTCCAGTTACAAGTTTTTTTTTTTCACTGGAAAAGCACAGCCCTTCCAAATTTTTCTCTCCCCATTTTTTTTCTCATTTACTAATTGATTTATAGCTATTGTTATACATCTCATTTTGAGAATTGCACATCATGGAAGAATTCAATCAAACAAACACGTTTTTATTGTATACGTTAGTTTAACACACAGAAAAAAAAACTGAGTATGATGGTGTAGGAGGGGGGGGGGATGTCAAGGGTGTCGGTAGTGTTTACATAAGAGGGGAAAAAAAAAGGAAAAATAGCTCGAGAGGAACAAGATGGAATGAGGTACAGCAATGGATTGACGACCGAGACAACCCCCTACAGTGTACAGGCATATAACCCCCCCCCTTCACCCTCCCTATATAACCATTTTTAGAAAAGAGAAGAAATTTGTTTCCTTTTTTTTTGGATGTAGTTCCAAAATGCTTTTGTTATAACGATAAATACGTAAACTTCGAATGCGCATGTAGTTCGGGTTGTGTAGAACAAATGTCTAACACGACAACGGATCGAGTTTGATAAGGGGGGCACGAGGGCGTTCGTCGAAAAGACGGGGGGTTTAATATGAAGCATTCCGAGTTAAAAAGAACGTGTCGTCTTGGTGTTTAATTATTTAAGAATACAAATAATATTGCGGACGTTCTCAATTGAAAATATGAGGCCATCCACGTATTATGGTTCTCTTCTTGACTCTATTTTCAGCGTTAAGTGGCGTGGTATGCAAATGAGGCGGCTGCATTGATGTCAAGTCCGTGCAGTCAAACTCTTTTTTGAAAAATCAAACAACTTGTATGAAAGGTCTGTTGTCGTCCACCTTTTTTATGAATACGAGGTACGTGTCAGAGCAGACAATAATTCCTTTTGACCATGCCCATCCCCCCTCACAAAAAAAGACCGTCACTTTTATAACACACACAAAGCTGATTGTTACGTGTCAACAGCAGTCGAGGCATTCATCCGTTGTATTTTTTAATTCAATTCTCTCTCCTTCGTTTTGTTATGAAAATTCTCGTTTATTTGGCCTCTTCTGCTTCGGGGAAATTTGCCTATTGGATTCATGTTGTGTGTAGGCAAGAGGACTTTCCTCATTAGCATATGCTCTCGTATGTTACGCTCACGTCCATCGCATTTTGGAAGTGTCGGACTGTAACATGTACAGTTAATGATAATCATTGGGGTATATATATGCAGTCTCGTTATTTAAAACATTACCAAGATAGATTGCCCTTTTTTTTTTACTCCCCTCTAGTTCCAGAAAATAACCTGGAACAAACAAAAATGTGTGAAAGGTTTTACTCACACACAGACTATTGCTGTTTAGTCGTGTCGTGGGCGGCCGTGTGATTAGAACTTGTTTTATCTTTGAAAATTCTTAATCGCTTGCACACAACACGTCTAGAAAACAAAAGCCAAACGAAAGAGAGTGAGAGAATGAGAACGTGATGGTTAAAAAAAAATAAGAGATTGATGATCAAGGGTCGTGAATTCGTGTATGTTTTTTTTTTCCGTCCTCACCGAGATCTAAACATTTTTTATTTAAATTTTATGTGTGTGAAAACAATTTCACTTTTGTGCCTTCGGTGGTCTTTGATATGTCATCGAACGGAATGCGCTTTTGCTGACCACCTTTTTTTTTTTCTTCGTGATAAAAATTGGAAGGCTGGAACACACACAAAAAAAAATAACAAGACGATGAGCGAAGTCTCTCTCTGTGTACAGCAGATGAGAATCTGTGACGTTGTTGTTGTTCCACAAATGCGTGGTGGAAGAGAGAGCCCAAGTTCTTGTTTGTTGTAACTGTCAGGTGAGCTGTCTTTGAGATCCAGCAGCTATAAGGAATAAGGTTCGCCTCTTCCTCTATCTCTTGTGACGGCCGCCACAATAACCCGATCTAACCTGACGAGTTTTTTAAACATTTTTCACGCGGGAAAATTGAAAATCAAAAAGACCAGTTTTTTTTTCTTGTTTTGTTCCATTAGAGCTTTTATGGGAATGATTCATTTTCGGCTAATCGGCTCAACATCATTCACAATGGGGAGAATGGGACACACATAAAAAATTGAAAATAAAAAAAATAAAAACAAACTTTGATTGATATTCGTGGAAAAGGATATCAAAAGGGGACATTTTTTTTTCAAAAAGAAAAAGACGGTGGCAGGGGCGAATGATGAGTTGGGGTTAGACCTCTCGGGTTATCTGGATGAAACGTGAAAAGGTGAGGGGGGTTTAGAATAAAGACGAAGGGGGGGGCCTCCCACTGCTCGCCCGCTGATTCTTGAGCTGCTGCTGGACGTTGCGGAAGATGATGTTCTTCTTCTTATCTCTGCGCACAACAAACAAAAAAAAAACGCGTGAGGTGATTTATATCGTGCGCGATAGTTGCGTCACAATTCTGGTCTCTTCATCTTCATCTTTTTACGAGCCATTTTTTGTTGTTGGTCTAAGTAAATAAAAAAGATGGGGAGGACTTGTATATTTACTTTTACCTAACCGCAAAAGCCCCCCCCCCCCTCCATTGTTGTTGGGTATACACACGGAAGAATAGAAACATCAACACGACGTGGGTTTTGAAATTTCAATCTATTTATACTGGCATATGCTAATTTCCAAAATCCAAAGACGATGGTTATCTGTAAAAAAATGCTAAACTACCGTATATTAAATTGTTATGCAATAATGGCCGAATAATTTGCCTATTCGCTAATCTATTTTATCAATAAATTTTTTTTTTTGTAATTCCAATTGCTTATTTCATTATTAAAAATTTCATTTCATTTTTTTCCAGGTAGTGTTTGGTGCCATTGATTCGACTGGGATGGATGCAACGTAATCATGCCTTCCCCCCGCGAGATGTTTCTCATCATCGGTGAGTTTTGCCTTTTTCTTTTCCCATTGTTTGCTGATGAAAATTCGCCTCGCAGCTCGCACTGTGCGTGAAGGGCAATCATAGATGTTTGCATGATAATTTGGGCGTATCGTATCATCATTACCGCCTCTTTACAACTGTCTGTACGTTCAACATCATCACCTTAATGCCCCCCCTCTACTCTCTCGTCCCAATTTTTGCATATACGTCCAACAATTGTTGGACGTCCGTCAGTCCAGCTCCGTCAGTTGTTTCATTAAGGTCCCCTCGAGGAATCCCAAGAAAAAAAGAAATGTAATTTATACACAGGGGGTTTATCTTATCTGTTTGCCTCCTCCTCGATTTCGTATACGCACGCGTGTGGCAGGTGAGCGAGTTTTTGAAACAAGGAGCTAAACAACAAAAAAAAACAAATTTTAAGTAGCTACTGTCTTCGATCGTGTCCCGCGTGTTATCACGCAGCGCGCGCGCCCAACGAATTATTATCTAGACACACACACACAACTGCGAGTGCTCTCTAATGTCCCCTGTCTGTCTTGTTTGTCTGCCTAATTGCCAGGTAAATTTAATTCCCGAATGACGTTAGTACTAGGCAAAATGGATATTTGAATCTACATACACACGCAAAAGAAATCAAATACCATTTGTGCCCTTCTCGAAAATAATGCAATCAAATCAAACTGACATGCAATATTAGCTCGTCAACTGTACGTATACACAACCCTTCCCCAAAAAACATTATGTGTTTACATTAGACAGCGTGAGAGAGAGAGGACGAGATGGAGCGCATAATTTGCATATACGACATACACGTCAGCGGGAGCGAAAAAAGGTGGACAAGTCCGAGCGCGTCGTGCGGGAAAATAGAAATAAAAAAAAAAGTCAGGTATACGAATGCAACTTTCACGCCAGGTCCCGCAAAACAAGTTCATCCAGCGCCCACACACTTCTCTCAAGTGAACGCTATCGGACTTTTTCTCTCTTGATGGGCAGCCGCAACTCACACACACGCACACACACAAAAAATGTGATAGGATATGCACAGTCTCTTCTATATTCCCCCCTTTTTTTTTCTGTGTGTGTGTGTGTGTATAGGTGGGATGGACTTCAACACGCACTCCGCTGTGTGTCTTGTTATCAGTCAAACATTACTCAAGACCTTGTTTGTGAGATTTGTATTCATTTTTTTTGTTGTTACCCATCACGAAAAAAACGAGGTTTTTTTTTTAACTTGATTGATTTTAATCTCTTTGAAATTTTTCCCTGCCAAAAAAAAAAAGAATTTGACGTGTAGGAGGAGGAGTAGGCGGCAGAGTTCCATCCGATTTAAAAAAAAATGAAATGGGGAATAAGGAATTCTTGAGAAATAGACGCGGACATTTTTGTTGTTGAATTCGATGCGAAACGGACAAAATCAGAGTTGCAGTGTCTCCCTCCCGAAATGCAAATAAAGGGCACATTGTGCGACGATAAGAATTGAGAAAGATCAATTGGAATATTTGACGTTGTACTTAACCGTGGGTGGAGGGGGGGGGGATAAAAAACGCAAAGGACATTGACTATAAAATAAGTCAAAAAGGAAGATTCACGATTGTGTGACATTGGATCATCGAGTGCACTTAACAGATGGGACCAACACACACAACAAAACTCGTGTGTGTAACTCGTCTTGTTTAATACTGGGAAGAATTGAGCGATGGTTATGTACGTCACTGTTGATGGACTCTAACTCCCCATGTCCTTTTTTTTTATTGTGTGTGTTATATTGTAGGAGTGGTGGTCCCATTTGACGTATAAAGACATCGGCCATGTAGTAGACGACGACACATCCATTGATTGTTTGAAAAAGAGCCATCGACGTTGCGCTGATGTGTGTTCTAGGAAAAGGGAATAAAACATTGGGGATCCCGAATAGAATTTGATAAGAGGGGAAAAAAAGCAAAGCCACTTGACGGAAGGATTCCCCCTCTCTCTCTCGCGGCCCTTTTTTAAAAACCTCCCCCGTCCGACCTTCAATAGCCGTGGGATTGCGCCGAACAGAGAGATCCGATATTTAATGGTTAAGGATCAATTGAATTTCGGGGGGGCTCCTACCGAAAAAAAAAAGCAAAGGCGGCAGGTTCTCCTTTTTTTATTCGATTTTTGGTTTTGATTTTCTATCGATAGATAATTGATTGAACGTTTGCCAATCAGCGCAAAACATCTCGTCTTTGAACGTTTTATTTCTCACGGCCGCACCTCCTGCGTTCCCGCTATAAACGTCATTAACTTTAAAATAGAGGAAGCCACATCTTAAAAATTTCGTGCGTTTTCTAAAAACCCTCCGGCCTAATCAGCAAACTTAAAAAAAAAATTGCAAATGGAGTCTATGCAAAAAAAAAAAAGGTGGGAATATTTGAAAAATAAAAAGATTGGATGAGTGGGTGGAGTGTGGATATGTTCACGAAGATCAAGTCGAAATGGGCGGAGTTTCACGATTGCGTACATAGAGGGGAATTTGAAAGGGAAAAAAAAGAAACGCGGAGGAAAGAGGAAAAAGAATAGAAGGAAAACAACAAAGTCCGCGGCCTCCTGGCCGGCTAAACTCCGCCCACCTCTCTACTACTTGTTTAATATTATTTTCCCAATGGCCCCATCACACAGAGGCGACCAAGGCAGGGGGGAGAAAGGGATGATGGTTATAAGAATCTGTGTGTGTGTATATATGTTGTCTGTTGTGTGTGTGTCTCTTCCTTTTGACTGTAAAGCAGCTTAGAGAGAAGATAAACGACTGACCGCTCATCCACCGACTGGCACATTGCGGTCACAACAGCCGACAGTCAAAGTGTTGCCATCGCGCATCACCTCGTCAGTGATTTTACTTTTGAACACAGTTGAATAACGTCCGCATTTGCATCCTCCGTGTGCGTTTCAATTGGACGGTGTTTGTTCGATTGCGGAATTGTTTAAAAAAAAAAATCTATACATCCGGGGATTGTTTTCGTCAACAAGGTGAATTGCGACATGGTCATCTCGTAAGTCCCAATATTTTTTTTTTGTCTTATAGGATCCAAGCGAAAATGTTTTTTTGTTGAAAGAATTTTATTATTATGATTTTGTCTCTGTATTGATCTTATGGCATTGGCTTTTCCCCATCGTCTTCCTGTCTGGCAATGTCATCGATGGCATTCCATTATTTTTTGATTATGACAGAATGTTGAAAGGGCTACTTCAATATCGTTGGAAAGGCTTGTGTCCCGCCGGCCCCGTTTGCGTTCGGGAAACACAAAAGTTAGCGGCCGATACAAGCGCTTGAATCCTCTCGCAAAGCTTTATTATTAAACCATTCCGCATTTCCATCGAATTTGATTTTCTTGTTTTATTTTTATTGAGAGGACGAATTGAATAAGAAAAAACCTGTTTTCTTCTTCTTTCGTATTTGGGAATGCGCGATGCTCTTTACCGAGGACGGCCTCGTTATCGATGCGGCAGAGCCCTTGAACAAATTTCGCCATTAAGCTCTTCCTGATTCTTGTCAGTTTTTTTGCGCATTCCGCCGAGTTAAAAATAGGCCGAGTTGAAATAGGTCTTAATATACGCTACGTCCGTGCGTATTGCTGCAATATTATATTGAATAACAACCAGTTATGCGAACGGGGTGCTGGTCCATTCGAGCCATTTTTGTATAGCGCATCTACCGTGTTTATAAAGAGGTTTATTACATTTCGGGATATTCCTTTTTTTTTCACAAACAAATGCGCGGCGGTCTATATATAGTAAGGGATATTTCCAGCAACTGGCTGTCACGCATTCCCAGCCACTACATTGCCGGCCAACGAATAAAAAAATAACGTAAGCGAAATTTATCAAAAAAGGGAAAATCGCTTTGATTCTTGTGTAAGAAGACGAACACGACGTCACCGCTATATACCCCAATCGTTAGTTAAAAGAAAAACTGGTTTTTTCGTTTCTTAAATAATTCCCCTTCACAAAATGTTTTATCCGTGACGTTCTGTTTCATCGGTCCGTCCTTCTCTCCCGACGTTCCGCTCCGATCGTTCCAGCCAAGGAGCATTGCCGTGTATACGTTAATCGAACAGTCCATTATAGGTCCGTCCCCTCTTAAAGCTAAACACAAAAAAAAAAAATTGAGATATGATTAAAAGGACAATAGAGAGTTCTCGTCAAGTTTTTTTGTTGTTGTTGTTGTTGTTTCACGATATTGTTTAGCCAACACGAGCACGCTAATCATCATCTCGCATATACGGAATCACTTAACTGGTGCCGTTCAAAACCATTAAAAGCAAATGGAAACTAATTTTCTTGTGTAATCTTCTTATCCATTATACCTCCGTTTTTTTTTAAATATAATTCTCTTTCTTAGTTATACACGCATTCAAGTCCTTTATATGCTATTTGGAACTGTTGAAACCGTTGTGAACCAGTCGACTCTTATTTCGTTAAACAATTTTAATTTTCAAAAAATGAAATGAAATGGCGACCTGTTTAACGCTCTTTTCTAACCTTCGGTGTCGTATGATTCTCAAAAAGATTTCTATTATCATTTTTTTATTGTTACGAATTGAAACTATTTGATTGGAATGTTGCCCCCCCCATATAAAGAATCAGCATATCTTTGATTTTGCCTTTCGATCTTTACACACAAAGACCCGGTGTGTGGTACGTATATAGTAGCACGTACCCCCTCCTCCTACCCTTATTTAAAAGCGTCTACAAAATAATGCAAGCCGAATAAGAATCAAATGCAAAAGGAACCTGCTGGACGTTGCGTCTTTGCGTGTTTGTTGTATTGCGCGCGCGCAAAGAGATCCTCCTCCATCACCTCCCCTTATGGCTTCAGGTTCTCCTGTTCCTTTTTTTTTCTTTCTTGAATTCATCATCTTTATTTCGATTGAATCAACCCCGCCCCTTAGACGCGCGCGTCTCCTCTTCATGCTGAATGAGATTCAATTTTTTTGAATTTCTTTATTTTATTGTTCCCGATTTTCTTTTCACATTTGATGGGTGGGTCACCCCGAGGGGTGTTGGGGTGTCGTATATAACCTGATGTGTGATATCCATCCGCGCTTCTCTTTTATTTATTTTTTTTTCAACGTCTTTTTCGAATTCCGATCGAAATCATCTTCCTTTCCATATTGGAAAAAGAATTTCCATTGAGGTGCAGCATGTAACGTTTGCGGCAATTGTCAACCATCACGTTTTCGACGCCATCATAGCCTTCCTCCGATTTCTGTGCACGTCTGCATATTTTCAGGCTTCTTTTGTTCCCCGACGATTTCCTGCGCCCTGTGTGACGCAATCGCGCTCCAATCTCACGGCGTCGTTTGGCTATAGTCTTCCTTCCGTTCGCTCATCGATAACGGGCGTCTAAAGATGATTTCCGTTGGCCAGTGTTATCGCTCTAAACCTATCGATTCATTTTTTTTTTAGCGACTTGATGAGATGTTAAGTAAAAAATTGATTTGGGCTTAACGAGTTGAATGAAGGGATAAGCGTGGCCTGATGGCGTCCGTCGCCAAAATTGAAATGGATATGCGAGTTCATTGTGAAATGAACAAAAGGGAGGGTTAACAGCAAGCGGCGAATTCAATAAACTCCACCATTTTATTTGCGTTAAAATTTATAACAAAACAAACGACGGGCGCCGAAATGAATTTAAAAAGAGTTGAACAAAACATGGGGGGGGGGATAAAAAAAGATGATCGAGTTACACAGGAGAGCATCATCCTAAGGATAGTGGGTGGCGGGAATGGGTTTCAAATTTCACCTCCGTCAAAGGACGCTTCCTTGCGCTGGTCTTGCGTAATAAATACTAAGCGCATTTATTTATAGAACTTGTGATGACTATACAATTCATTTGGAGATTTCAATGGCACAAAGAATATAGACAATAAAAGGGTGAGCACTTGTTGGTCCAGCTTCCTATAGTCATGTGCTGGCACTTGTTTTTTTTTTCTTTCTTTCCTCGCAGCTAAAAACTGGTACATGTAAAAAATAAAATAATAGCGCTGAAAAAGAAAAGGATAGCAGGTGTTGTTTTACACCAACCCACAGCATCGTCTCATTCGTCAATTGCTCTTTTCTTTACACGTCAATTATTCCCCCCTGAAAAGTCCCTTTTTTTGTGTGTGTTTGGCTATTCTCATCGCTATTATTTTTGTATGTATATAAGCACGCCAGAGAGAGATATAGACTTGACAGGAACAAGCGCAGCAATCTCTACCCCCTCGTCCGCCATCTTTTATTATTTTACTTCGGATTTTCGAGCTTCGATTACGAAAGTGTGAGACACCAGTCTTAAATTTAAAAAAAAAGACTTTGGCTATGTATACTCTCTGACAGCTATTTATAGAGCGACGTGAGACAGGATTACACTGATTGTCGTTTTGGGGGGTTCGCTTATATTTAAATGTCAGAATGAAAAAAGGAAAATAACAACTTGATTTTGTTTGGAAAAGAGAAGCGGCTCAGCTGCAAAGTGGTCTTTTATGTAGACTCGTTTGTCACTTGGATTTAGGTTAACCGGCAAACGAGATTGATGGACCGTTCGAGTATATCAAATCTCACAGCTTCTTCCACTTTGCTTACAAAGTGTTCGTTTCAATTTAAATGAGCTTTGTTTCCTTTGTCCAAAACAACTATACAAGCGCATCGATGTCACTTGGGTTTTTTATGGGACTTGTACAACATGGAACAGATGAACGCGCAAACGCGAACGTCAGTGACGTTAGGAATTCAATTACGGGGGGAAATGCAGCAGGTAGATCGTGCACGCGCATATAATGCACGGGTAGGTGTATCGATGCTCACCTGTTGGCCGTCAACTTCATCAACAGTCAGAGAGTGCGCTTGAATGGTCCGTCTCAGCTCGACAAGTTTTCTACTTATTATTCCCCTCAATTGCCTTTCATCTTTAGTAGAATTTGAATGTACATTTTTTCTTTTTAAATGTTTGTTTGTCGGGTTTTAGTTCGTGTTTTGAATTTCCTTTGGGGGTGGCTTCACGTCGTGAGTGCGATGGACGCGTGATCTCTTCGTCCCCGATTCTCCCGTTATATCTCTTGATGCCTTTGATTACTGACAATCTATCCAGACGTAGATTTTCGAAAAAAAAAAGAAAATTTTTATTAAGTATCGGACAGGTCCTTCATGATTGCCCTTCGTCTCTATCCATCATATGTTTCATTCCTATTGGGAGATCTGTTAAAAACCCTTTATGCGTCGTGTGTGTGTGTGTGTCGACATATTTCTATATTTGAAAGAGTCACGAGTTCATTTTCAGAAAACATTTTTCTTCAATTCCACTTAAATATTTTTATTTGTTTGTTTTTCTTCCCCAAATAGAATGTGCTCTAAAACGACCTCATCCTCGACAACGAACATGGACTGGGACATTAACGACAGCAACATCCCAAAGGTAAATAAAATTCTTTTGATTTCTAGTTAAATGAAACACACACACAAAGCCAATCGTTTTTTTTAGCTAATAAATGAGTGAGGTTTATAATAAAGAGAAAGGGGCGAATATAGATCCATCATTGTTCGTTTAGGCTCGTGGATGACTCCGCACACGAGTCACCTCTAATTGATAGTGTCTGGCAAGTCATGGCACTAAAAACTGGGGTGATTTATGACCACATCAACCCCCCCCCCCCCTCTGCCTCTTTATACAAAACCTGAACATTGTTGGCTGTCTCATTCCATCTCTCCACCTACCAATGTGTGTGTCTTTTCACTCACTATTAACCTTCCCCTCTTTCTCTGTGTGTAATAGGATAATGATATAGCCCAGCATAGAAGCAATTACCCAACCGTTTTCGAACAAATTTTTTGGAAGAGAAAAGAAAAACGATTGCACACCCCCCTCTTTTTTTGTCTTATCATTCTTCTCTCTCTCTGTTAAACGGTAGACATTTATTCGGATCCTCTCTTCTTGGCAGCAAGTAGGCCTTCATTAAAATGCTGGCCAAGACGAATAGAAAAAAAAACAGGAAGAATTTTTTTGAATCAAAAGGAGAAGAATAAAAATGTAAGAATGTTAGATTTAAACATTTTTGGAGGCCACACGATTTTTCTTTAATTCGTCTTTGTTTTGTTTGTTATTTCATTGGAATCACTAATAACAGTCTTAACGCGTCGAGTTGCATGACAGTGCTGTGTATATTTTTCGTTAGTCTTCAAACACAGCGATGCCCAAAGCGATTCGAATTGACGATGGATCGAAAATGATGATCATTAGGCCAGCCACACACACAAGCCAGGAAACACGTTTCTTTCATCTTTCCCACCTACTCTGCATTTTTCTCTTAATGAAATATCACAAAGTACTGTTATCTGCTTGCTCCCTCTGTGTGTGCTCAAACCTTATTAGCTTTTATATACGCCCTCTTGCTATACGCATCTGTGTGCTGCACACCATGATTGAAATCTAGTTTATACGATGTTGTCGTGTGCCCTGGAAAAAAACAAAACAAATAATATTCGCTACATACACGTCAAATAAGAGTTATTTATCATCATTATTTATCATCTCTTCTTTGTTTCTCTTTGGTCTTGTTTGATCTAAATTTGTAGGTGACTCACTATGATCATTTCAATGACTGGGTGGATGGCCACGTGCGCCTGGTCTACCGGCCTGATTGCGAAGAGGCCCGTCGACACGGCTCCGGCTGGGCAATGAGGAACACCAACAATCACAACGTCCAAATCCTGAAGAAATCGTGCCTGGGCGTGCTCCTCTGCTCCAACCGATGCATCTTAGACACGGGCGAGCAAGTCCACCTGAGGCCGGCCATTTGCGACAAAGCCAGGAAGAAACAACAAGGTAATGAATCCTTTATACTTTTAACTCAATTAGACACGGGAAAACATCAACTTTTATTAGCTAAACAAAGAACAAAGAGAAATTTAAATGGCATAGGATGTAGGCCTCTAATATCTGACGAGGCCGCCCGGCTATTTAACATTTTGTCACGGCCGGAGTTATAGGGAGCACGTATTCAAATGATGCCAACAGGCATACGCTGCTGAATTTCGTTTGTTGTCAGCTGTTCCAGTTTCAGTTGTGTGCATCTTATATATATACATATTGGACTCGGTATAGATTCCACACATGAGGGTGATTGCGCATGATAAGGGCACTTATAGTCGACCGCTACAAAATGCGTATCGTGATCGTGATTATTACGGCCATCGGGAAAAAACAAACAAACTTCCAAATAGCCTTCGCAGTAAAACGCGTTACGATTATGTATCCCAATTTTATTTAAAACCTTCTTTGTACTAATAGAATGCACGCATTTTATTAGTACCCTCTCCAATCAGCCTGCAGTTATAGTTTCGGCAGAAACAAACACATCGTCTAATAGAAATCGCATCAAACAGCGATGCCAATTTCGTCAATTGCCTTCAGCCACGTATTTTTTTAAATCAAAAAAGCTGGAGGACAAAACGAACGAGAGAGATTGAAAAAGAAAAACAAAACTAATGCAAAAGACGTACAGAGTAGAAAATCTCATCCATCAAGATGACTGCGCTTTAAGAATGCCAGTGTGTGTGTGTGTTACCACGTTTGTGGCTTTCTTTAACGGTTTGTTGTGGCTCTTGTTTTCTTGTTTGTCTGTTGCGCGCGCCAATTTGTTTAGTCTTTTCACCTGCCATCGTTTTTTTTTATTCATTCTCCGGCTCGTCTTTGATTCCGAAGAAAGCCTCGAGTTCCAGACGAGCCGACAGCGCTACAAACTACACGTCAAAAGAAAAGGATTTTTTAAAATTTTTATTTTTCCTCTCCCCTCTCTCTTTCCTTTTCTTTTTCAAAAAAAAATTGTTCGGTTATATAAGAAAACATGAGAGAGATAATAATATAAGTAAATAAAATATATTTTGAAAAAAAAAAAAAATAAGAAAAACTTGGAAAAGCAGCACGGCCAGGTAGTTTTGATTGCCAGCCTTTTCCGTGTAATCGATGCCTTAATGGTGATCCATTAATAACTATAGCCTCTCAACTACACACACACACGTCCACAAGTCTGGAGGAAGGGAAAAGAAGAAACAAACCCACTGATTTGAGGTTGCACGCGCGTGAGCCTGGCTATATACAGAAGGGGAAGAACGCCGTGATTATTGATGGCTTCTGTTTTGTTTTTCTACGCGTATAGCGCAACATGCAGAGCTACACACCTCCAGTGCTCGCTGGGTCCCCAGCTGT
Source organism: Daphnia sinensis (assembly GCA_013167095.2). NCBI lineage: Eukaryota > Metazoa > Arthropoda > Branchiopoda > Diplostraca > Daphniidae > Daphnia > Daphnia sinensis. Next base: position 603,487 of record CM023188.1, on the reverse strand, counting down.
TATCTTGATGCGGCTCTCGTTCTCCATTTTCTGTTCTAGTTTTCGCTTGAAATTTATTGTTTGATTAAATCAAATCGAGCAGGGGCATAGACCCCAACTGATGCCGGGAATTCCCAATTTGTTGTTTAATATAAGTCAGCGGCCCAGTTAAAAGCAGCCATTTAATTTTGAAAATATGTTTGTTTTGTTTTTGTTTTTTTTTAAATTAGGTAAACCGTGTCCTAATCGTCGATGCAACGGCCGGTTGGAGATCATCGCCTGCCGCGGCCATTGCGGCTATCCGGTGACTCATTTTTGGCGACACACTGAGCACGCCGTCTTTTTCCAGTCCAAGGGCGTTCACGATCATCCGAGACCCGAGGCCAAATCGACGGCCGAACAGCGGCGATTGCGCGGAGCCGCCGCCTCTCTCGGAGCGGGCCTCCATCACTCGACATCGGCCGGCGGATCAGGCCACCGACGGCCTAGGGGTTTGGCCCTCCTCCTATCCCGTTCTCAGCAGAAAGTCAACAAGGTACTGCACCGCCTCATTACTGGATATTTACATTTATTTTTTAAATTTAGATTAATAAAAATCTAAATTAATTCGACAGATTGTGGCCGGTCATTCTTCAAAGCGTGATAAAAATAAGGGCGCGGCCATGGCCATTGTTAAAGGTAAAAACACTCGTTTTATTCATTGTATTTTAATCCAATAAATTGTGTACAAACAATGATTGGAACGGAATTAGATATAGTCTACGTTGCTTTACTATAATTGCTTTATTTCTTGACGAAAAGTAGACGAGTTCCCTGTTCAAGTCAGCCCTGCCTTCCCGATGATGATGACACCTGTTGAGCCCGCGCCGATGGCCGTGCCGGCCGACTACAATCACCAAGTGCACATGGACGAAGGGTACCCACCGATAGCCGCCTATCCAACGGAAGTGCACGACGCCTCTCTGTACTACCACAATCATCACGCGCATCATCACCAGCATCAGCAACACGTCATGTCAGACGCGTCGTCGATGATGGACAGTTCCTACAATTTAAATTGTGACTACAACAACACGGCCGGCTATTGCCAGACGGACGTCCACCAAGCCAACAATTCGTATCCATATCAACATTACGTTCCAGCGTCGGCCCCTTCGGTCGCTGGAGCACCTCCCTGTGACGGGCAATCCTCTTCGGGTTACTACGGTTCGCCGTCCGATCATCACCATCACCAACAACAACATCATTACGCGACGCATCAGCCAATGGCGGACAACAGCAGTTCAGTTTCACCGCTGATCACGACGCCTTACGATTGCTATTCGAGTAGTCACGATCACTTAGAGTTAAAGTACCAAGCGGCTTTCGTCGATGCCTTAGAGAGTCACACCAACACGTCGATGGAGACTCCCGTTGCCGAAGTGTCGGCCGCTAGTAACAATTCATCGAGCACGACCACCAACGATATGGTGGTGGATCCGCTGCAGATCAATGCCAATCTCGTCCATCAAATGCCGACGCCCGAATTCCAATACGAGTACGAGACCAATTACAGTAATAATGAATGGACCATGACCACCAGCGGCCATTACGCCGCTCATCATAGCTACCCGACGGCCGCGGCCGTTGAGGCCTATCCAACGGATAACAGTTTGACGGGCTGCACGTCCGATTCGGATGTGTCCGTTTTGCCCAATTACTGTTTCGCCGCTTGCGTTTTCACGACGCCGCCGGCGTCTACCGAGCCGGCCGGCAGCGCTAAAGTCGAGATCGGTACTTATTCGCCAGCGACGCGTCACTTTGAGTCTTACGATAGCGGCCATTACCAAACGTTAAACGAAGAGCCTCTTCATCCAGCCTTATGAGTCGCCTTTTGCCATTTTTCTTTGTGTGTGTGTCTGTTTGTTGTACATGTGTGTATGTCTATTTTGCAAAATGATGGAAGCATCCGAAACTATACTGTCGTGCCTTTCTGACACGCTCCGCACGTTTTATTTTATACGTGTCGATCTCGCGACTCGTTGCTATTTTTGGATGGGGAGTTATATTTAAATATTATTTTTTCCCCCCAATTTCGAAGGTCTGTGTTCTATTGGGATAACCGAATTTTTTTAATGCTGCACAATGAGGGTTTTTCTTTCAAATGTCGCGCTCATTCAATTTGAGTGAATAATATGCCCGTCTTTGTTTTCGTGCCATGCGTCCAGTGAACTGTTGCCATTTTTCAGCGCATCCGCGCGCGTTTTAAACAAGTATGCACACCTTTCTTTCTACCAAGGGGATAAAGAAAAGAAGAAAGAAAAATCTATTAGCTTGAATCACAATAGCCTTATTGTGAAACTGATGGCCACACAAGTGCCCTGATCTCCCTGTACACTACGATCTATCTGTCAATCTATCCCCTTTTTTTAAATAATCTACATCTTATTGTGTTTTCAAAGGAGGGGTCTTTTGTCTCAAGTGTAGTGCCCTTTCATTTGTTTTTTTTTAAATTCTGATATTAGTGTATCAATGGAAAAGAGGAACACGTAAACAAAGAAAAGGTGGAAATCCACATTATAACGCACCCATGGCTCAAAAATATACAAAAAAGTACTTACCTTCGACTTTTATACCTTTCACTCGTTTGTGCGCGATTGGTGTGATGGACACCATCGATGTCCTACAGCGATATGTGCGTGATGATGTCCTTCACCATCCACTCACGTCAAAAGTCTCCGATGTGTTTTTTTTTTTAGAGAGAGTGTGGCACACTAAATATGGGTGGATCGTGTGAAAAATTCAAAAAAGACCGTTATAACTTTTTATGTAAGAATGGCAGTGTAACAAAGAGGTACGCGAAGAACTCGTTAGCCACATCTATTGTTTGAGAAATCGATGACGATGACGAAAGAAACAATTCAACGAAAAACGACCCGAGTCCCTCCCCCCCCCCTTTTTTTTCACGTCGACAGGGCCATGTGTGCAAAGCGGCTAACATAGTATAGACACCGGCCAACAAGAACTGTCTATTATTATCTGCTGGTGGTGACAAAGACGAGTACCGGTTTTTGTGAAATCCGAGCTGTCCATTGTAAAGGACGTGAGTTTCATTTTCTCTCCTTGACGTCAATCTGCGAGTTTTGCGGTCGAAAATAACTTTTGATAGATGTGGTGTGACGATTGGGTAAGGCCTTTTTTTTTATTCCTGCTGTTCGCATCAGCAAATCGATCGTTTATCTGTCCGTTGGCTAATGGGAAAATGGCACTCGGGGCAGTAGCTCAGCTGATCGTTGCTTGAGGCTGCGGGAAAAAAAAGCCGGTGTTTGAATATAGGGGAATCGACACACGATTACTGACAAGCAATCGAGAAGAAAGAATAACAATGAGATGTTTCAAAACATATCGGACAAACTTTCCCCCTTTCATAATGCTTATTATCCAAACAACGAGATTGGGGTGAAGGAACGCGGGCGGGGCGATAGTGATAACAATATGAAAGCGTTAAATAATAACGTTGACAAATAGCGTTCACAATCGAGAAAAAAAAATGCAAAAACTGAAGAATGCCTGACAGACGCAATCATCGTTGAGGTGAAATTCGCGTTGACATGTCCAAATGAGATTCATGACACAAACCCAAATTGCCAAATTGAACGTGATCTGTCAGACGTCGGACAGGCTTCGTCGCTTTTTGCTCCAACGAGAGATAAAGCCTCGAATAGAACACTACTTAGTTTGTTTCTAACTGTGTTTGGTGATGACAGTCTTGGCTGTCTTAATTTTATGACAATTGTTAGGGACTGAGTGAGGCCCATTTACTGCCATTCACAGTCAAGAGATTATATAAGCTTTTATTAGTATAAAAACAGTAAATATAAGCTGAATAAATGGTATACCAGTTCGATTCTCCTGACGCTTTCATGTGGACCGGTAGTTTCTGTCATATCATGTGAACGTTGTCAGTTTGTCGCAGAACATGCAGGCGTCGAGATTGGTTTTTGCGTCGTCTGCAACATCAAAGTCGATTGTTGTTTTTTTACTTTAGATAACGTTTCTTCGTTTGATTTAACTGCTGTGTGTATACGTTTTCTGGTGCCCATAAATTATAACTTGCTGTTAGACAGATGTGGAAGACTAGGTAAAAGCTTTTTATTTTTTTGTTTCGTTTACGTTGTGACTTTTTCTTCCTAGCCTCGTTCGATTGATTGGCCTGTATTTTGTTACATTTCATCTGTTCCCCGTTATTCAAAAGATAGAAAACAATCAAGGTGACATTTGAGGAATTGTCCTACCCGCAGTAGGGCTTTTCCATAGAATTCGATCTCTTCGATCACGTAGCTTCAACAAAAGCCCTGCCAAACTCCTTTTTCTGTTGAAGTTGGCATACATTTTACTGATGATTATGCCCAGCTCGTTCGTTATGCAGGAAAATCGAGATTTGATTAACGAAAGCTTATTCTTAAATGTTGTTTCCAGCAATTGTCTTTTCTCGTCTTTCACTTCTGCTGAATGGAAAATTGTCGTTTGCTGTCGATTCTCGGTCTTTTATTTGTTCTGGTCTGGAACTGTATTGTTCTAGGACGTCGGCTTTGCCGTCATGCATTTGCGTAATAAAACGTAGTCACTAATTTGTAACTCATCGAACGAAAATAGGGAGAACCATAACTTGGAATCTTACTGTATCAGGTTAGCGCTGTAGCGTTCTGGCGCGTAACCTAACGTAAGCTGTTTTATACGTTTATTTCAGAAACTTCCACAGTTTATGTCAAAACAACATAATTTTTTTGTATGACCAATTGCAAGTCTGAATAATCATGTATTTTTTAAATAGGTGTAGCCTACATTTGTCCGAAAAATGAAATACTGGATTCTCCTAATCAAACGCCACCTAGTAGCGACAATCTCGGATAATTAGAAATCAGCGATTTCCGATATCGTTTGTGATTTCCTGGTGATTTCTGACTTCTGAGTTCTGAGGATATAGGAACACCTCGAAAAGAAGCTAGAAGGTTATCCACGGGGCGTAAGATGTGACCATCATCGAATGGAATTGAATAGAAGCATGGTTCGTGATCTTAATCTTTCTAGCTTGGTTTTCGTCGAATTTTGACTTTTGAATTTGAATTTTGACAGTTCGAGCATTCGTCTGGATTTTGCCTAGCCATTGTCATGAGAAACCGATATCCAGAGCCATTCAAAAGTAATCAGCAGTCATACACTCAAGGGCTCTCGGTGTCCGCGCAGTTCCCAATAGGTTTAAGCGGTTTAAGAGAAAACAAAATCAAATCACACGGAATTATCAAAATTGAACACTGATTTTGCAAGTCAAACAAGTTATTGTTTGACTTTGACTTTTTGGGCATTTGATTTACTCATTTTTCAAGGTATTCTAAGAAGGAAAAAACATATAATATAATAAAAATCACTTGACATTTTTGACATAATTTTATATTTCTTAGGAAACTATCAAGTTTGTAATAGCACATGGCTCAGAAATATCACTGGAATTGCACACTGTTAGATTCTTTTTTGGAGGTATCATTATATAATTTGCTTAAATTTCTAGCTGTTTACAGCAACTTATGTGACTAATGATTAGTGAATTGTTGAAAGGTTTGAATGTATTACAACTTTCAAGATGCCTAAAACTTGTTTTACCCGCAGTGACCAGTAGTGTTTAAATTGGCGACAACACCAGGTTGTATAATACCATGTAAAGTTATCCAATTACTAATATTATGGAATTTCTTTTACACTAGTGTGGTCTTGACTTTGCAAAAACCTTCAAGAATGGAGCTTTACACCTTGCACAGCTGAAAGAAAAAATATAAAGAATGAGATAGAAAAAGTTTTAAGCGCCAAACAAAACAAGGGAAGTTGGAAGTATTCAGTGTTAAACAGAAGCTTTTCTTATTCTTTCATATCAAAGTTGTATAATCTTTAGGTTTTGTAACTTGACCTCGAGCTACAAAATTTAAAATTTTTTTTTGTCTATTTAGGCAATGACACTTATATGCAGTGTCCTTCAGTATAAGAAGGCTTTGAAGAGATTGAATTCTTACGCAAAAAAAAAGGAATGTCAAACTGTGAAAATGCACAGAGAGTAGAAGTTGATATGGAAAGAGTACTTCAGTGGTCTAAACTTTACGAGTTATTCGTAAATGTAGCCTACGACAAACTCGATTCGCCCTACGATTTGCAACGAATAAAAACGCCATAGAAAAAAACGGTACCTGTAGTGGATAGCAACAAACAGCGCGTCACAGCCCCAGGATACTGGTAAGTTCTATTTGATTTTCTATATATACTGCCATTGAAGTTAGAAGGACAAGTGCTACCGACAGACCACAGCTGAAAGCTGTAAGTTTTAACATGAAAGGACAGAATAATGCTTGCTGAAATCGTTTGTCATGTACATATAGGGTTTAGTACAGTAACTGCTTGATATTCGATGGAGAACATTCTTAAGATCTTTGAAATTTCCACGCTCTGTCTGATATTTAATCACCGGTTATATTCATAACATTTTTCTGTTGGAAAAACCGAGCTTTAATGCTGTTGGGTTTCAGGTTTTCAGAAAAAAGGCACGAGATAGCCGTAATATCATGCGTGTTCTTCTGGTCATCCCTTAGCTTTTTTAAAATGTATTTTCAACGAGATATCATGCAAATCCTTCCACACCATTTGGTGCTTGTGTTTTGGGCTGGATGTAGATTTCCTAAGTAATGTTTTGAAAATTTCTTAGGTTTGCTACTAGTACAGTTTTTCAGCCACATTGATTTCGTTCCGTTGCTATCGAAGGAATCGACCTGAAAATTGCTTATCTCTCTTCACAGAGAGCAGCGCAAGTCGGTGAAAGACGTTTGATTCACTTCCCCCTCTCTATGTTTTGGTTCTTTCGCTTTTCCAAAATACGTCATCCCTTTCATCAGAAGTAGGTAATATCTTACGTGTTCTTTCGCTTTATAACGTTCGATCTATTTGACAATTATCTTGTCTGATTTAGCGTCTTTTTGTACTTTCCTTTGTCCTCAATCGTTTGATTGTGTTGACCCGATGAACAAATTTCTACGATATCCTTTCTCTTGTGTCGTTATCATAGCTAATCCATTGTTGTATGTATGACATCTTAATTGTAGATTAGATTCCACGAGGCTGGTGAAGACCACATGGGCAAGTCTTTTCAGTTTAAGTCGCAGCGGAGTATTATGTAATTATGATTTTATTGGCAGTTTATGATATCATCTAGATGGTCTAGTGGTATGATTCTCGCTTATGGTGCGAGAGGTCTTGGGTTCACATCCCGGTCGAGGCCTGTAAATTAAATCGTATTGGTTGTCGTTGTTGTACTTCTTAAAACCTGTTTGACGCCAAGTCCGCAATCAACTATAATGAAGAAACTGTTACATTTCACTATGGAATGACTCCCAACTGTCGACGGAGTTTAGATTAACTATTTCATTTTTCGATTTTCTACTCAATTCTATGACAATACAAGAGCAAGAGCCCGACGACTAGACCTGAAGCTGAAGGGCCAGAAAAAAGTGGGACCGCGGACTGCGGACTGGAGAAACTGCGGAATTGTTTGTGATTATACTTGTGACAGTGATGTAAGCAGTGAAACCTGTGCTTGAAAGTTTCTTTTAATATGTTGTATTCAGTGGATTATAAAACTAATAACAATCAAGTGTTGTATTCTCTGGTAGTTTTTGAAGTGACACACACCAAACAGTTCATTGTTTCTGTGACGGGTAATCTTCTAAGCCATGGAAGCTGCCAAGTCCAAACAGTCACAGCAGATAAACCTGTCAACAAATTTTGACCTTAGCATTCCGTCATGCTACTCTGTTGCTCATTGAGAAGTATTTACTTTGTACCATGAAGTATTTACGTTGGCCATTAGTACACCAACTGGCATGATTCTGCCTTTAGATCTTGCTCGGGATACTTACAACAAAGGATGCTTACTGGAAGAAAGCTCAACAACGATGTGAACTCTTAGGATCAAAATATCACTGTCCTTTACTAGTCATCAGATTAAGTTTTTATCGGAAAAGTGCATCATGTTCCTCTTTGTTTTGTTATCAACGAGAAAACACCACCAACCAGCACACATAGACATGGACATCAAAAGCAATCCCTTGGTACTATAAGTTTTTGGCTTGTCTAGCATTTCTTATTGAAAAATTCAATATTCCATCGTAGAATGTTGAATCCTTCACCTTCTTCAGCAAGATTGATAACCATAGAGTTTCTGCAGTCTTTGGACAACAGACGTAGGTAAATTGCCTTCTCCATTAAAATAACATCAACAATCTTACATTTCTCGTGTAGTTATTCATTTTATTGACATTTATTATTTAGAACTATGCCATCTTCTTCTTCCCCGTCGAAAAATTCAAAATCAAAATTTGAAGTTTTGCCCGTTTTTTGCCCGTCATCATGTCGCCTGTCGCCCCGTCATCGCCTCGCCCGTCGCCCCGTCATCGCCTCGCCCGTCGCCCCGTCATCGCCTCGCCCGTCGCCCCGTCATCGCCTCGCCCGTCGCCCCGTCATCACCTCGTCCGCCGGCCCGTCTTCGCCTCGTCGTCGCCTCGCCCGTCGCCCCGTCATCACCTCGTCCGCCGGCCCGTCTTCGCCTCGTCGTCGCCCCGACGTCGCCGTCATCATCATGGTATCGTTGTATTGTGTCATGTGTGTTGTAAATTAACCCGTTGGCTGCCACGCTCTTGCATCCCCCTTTTTTTTTAGCTGGTTAGGGAGGGGCCGCGCTGTCCTGCCTCATGGTCACTGCCATGGGGTGGGGCAGTCGTAACTGCCCAAGATTGGCTTTCGGGCCGGCCTTCGGGCCATGTAGGCAATGCACCATAGGGAAATCCCTTGTTCGGCTCGATGATGAAGACCAGGGGTGTGCATTCCCGAAATGGTCTCGTCATCGTGCCAGCCCGGACTCTAAGTCCCCCTTTGTCGCTATCCTTACGATAGCGACTGTAGCGACTGTAGTTTAGAGGCGTGGCAGCCAACGGGTTAATTTTAAGTGTATGTGTTGTATGTTGTATTGTGAAATGTAAAAAAGTGGTGGAATTGTGGGTGGTTGGTGGGACAATAAAAATCGTTTTATTTACATTATCTTCTTTTGTAATTATTTATATATAGTTTTATTTGCTGGATGCAATGGGATTCGAACCCAAGGTAAACAGTATTGCAGCCTCACGCTCTACCACTGAGCTTTCACAGTTACTTCATCAAATACTAAGTCTTCAACACATTAAGGTAGCTGTGCAAGGTAGTCAATAGACTACCTAATTTCATTGGGGGGGATAATAGGGGGGGTTGCCAGAGAGGTATCGCACTCGCCTATCAACTCGAAGGCTCTTGGTTCGAATCCCGATGTCCTAGGCTTCCAACGTTCCACGTCTGCAAGTCGAGTCGAGAAACTTCCCCGTTACGAAGTAACGGGATGGATATTTTGGCAAAGAATAATATTACATATCATAGCAAATTTCAATAAAGTAGATTGTTTCACTTAATCGTTTTGCAACGGAGTTTTACTATTGTCCACCCAAATTCAACGATAACGTGTATACAATGCAGGAACAATAAACTGAAACAGTTGTTAATTATAGAATTTCATTCGACTCTTTAGGGGTTTGAACCCTTAACCTTCAGCGTCACTTGCCTATGCTCTACCATTGAGCCATGAGTCTTATGATACGGCTGTCTATATTTTCTTGTCATTCGAGTTCAATAAATTGGACTTAGCATAATTTGTAACGCATGATTCAAGAAAATTTTCTTATGACACGTCAAATGCATATACAACTCTTTGCTTCTGTTTGGGAACCACCATCGGGGTTAGAACTCGAGACCTTTACAACCGAGAGCCAACACTCTACCACAGAGCTGTGATATTTGTACAGAATTTATATAGGTAAGCATATAGCTTTACGTACCTATAAAAATTACCATTAGAGGTTGATCTTTTCGTGCCGTCTAATATTATTGCGTAATTAAATATTAAATATAACTCATGGCTGAATGGTTGAGCACCGGCAATGCACGACGAAGGTTTGGGGTTCGATGCCCGATAGAGATAAAATTTTAGCCGATTTTTCTCAAAAAACGTTGGGCTTATATTACAAGTGTGAGAAGGTTTTCGCCAGTTACAATGACATTTCGCATGTTATTGTATATGAATCATGGCGTAGTGGGTGAGCATCGGCTCATAACGCATAAGGTTCACAGTTCAAGTCACACTAGAATCATTATAATAGAATTTGATTTCTTTGCACAGTTTAACGAGAACCACGAATATCGCTTTCAAATGAGAATTGCAGCTAAAATCATTCTGATTACGTAGGCTCAGCAGCACCAACAGTCAAAAGTGCAAAACGGAATAGGAACATTTTAATTTAGTTTAAAGGAAAAAGGGAATTGTAATTTAGTATTTATTACTTGGTTCATAAACGATTATCTAAGTTTTTCATTGCATGGCTATATCACGTTGGCAAATTTTACTTAACCCCCACCCCCTCCCCCCAAAAAAATGAAAAGTGACTGAAAACTCTTGGTCATGATAATCAATAACTTGGCTATGGCCTTAAATCTGTGCAGCTATAATGGAAGACAAACTTACTCGAATTGCCGTCGTTCTCAAGGGACATTTTCAAAAAATGTTGGTCGGATCCAAGGTGAATTCCCTTCGTCATTGCATAAAAAGATTTTAGCGAGAGGTAAAAGAACTGCTCCAAGCAACATCTTCGATACCGTAAACACGTCCTGAAACAAATGCCAATGATGATTTTTTTTCCCTCTTAAAATGGCCTTAAATGTCGCTTAATAAAATTACAATACCGACAAAATGGTTTTGAGCTTCCTTCCTTTCTCCTGCACTTCATTCGTTGCCTTCCAGGTCTCTCATTGTCTGCGTATTCAAAACATTCTCGAAAATCTGAAAGAACAGTTCTTCTTTGGCTTTATCACAAACGCTTTCTTCTTTGGGACGTGGATTTTCATTCAATGGTAAACTTGCAGTTATCTTATCGGGAAGTGGATTTTTCGTGTCACGCACCATAGTTTCTTGGCTTTTCTTATTTCCTTTATTTTCTGAATTGTTCCCTTCTTTTGATGGAGAGGCTTTCTTCTTCTGTGAATGACCGGTTGCTTTTTCACTAGCCTGGATTGTATTCCGCTTTTCCGTCACGTTTGATCCTTTGGCAATGGTTACTCCTTTTTCAACCGGTGGCTTGCATGAAACACATGGAGCTTCCCATAATCGGGCAGCTTTTAAGCGTTTCTTCAGATTTTCAATGTTCTTGAATTCCTTTTTTAATTCTCCGATTGGGATTTGTGCACGCTGAGCTCTCACATAAAAAATTTTTTTTGCAAGCTTCAACTCCTTAGCTAACACTTTTACAGTTTTCTCTAGGTGTGAAGACTCAGAAATATTTTGAAAAATATTTGCATCGGCCTCTTTGACTGCGGCTTCGGTTGTTAGTTTTTTTACACGGCACCTTTTTCTAGTTTTCTTGCCACGATTTTCTGGTGTCGTAATCAATAGAGAATCCTTCTCCTGAGTTTTAGTGTTTTGGACAGTACACTGGGCAGACGAGGTTGGTGAACTATTCATAGTAGTTGTAGCTGGAATCTTCTTCGTACAATTCTTTGCTGGAGCACTTTTTGCAGCGTTCTGTACTAAAGGCTTTTTTTCACTGGTCTTAATAGCAATTTCATTCGCCGGGATCTTTATTGGAGCTTCTCCCAGAGTGGTCTTCATTGGGGTTAGTTTCTCAGGTATCTTTACGGCTGTAGTTGCGGTGGGATCCTCATTGACAAGAATCTTTGTTGGAGTTCCTTTGTTAGTAGCTTTAACCGATTTTTTTTTATTTTTAGATTTTTTTGCAATCACCGCCGCAATTTCACCTTCAGAAACGTTTGATTGAAGTTTGATAGTCGGTGAGTTCTTATTTTTCTTAGCTACAACATCTTCAGTGACAATCTTCGTTGCAATGTCTATCAAGGAGGCGTCTTCGACAGAAATATTTGATAACGCACCATTTATGCCAGTCTTGCCAACCTCGTTTTTGGTTAGTGACATTTTTTGAGCAGGTTTAGGCACCGTCTTTCCAGATTTCAATGCTGGAGCCTTTTTGGCAGCAGTCTCCAATGTCGTCTCTCCCACGATTTCCCCATGCAACACTGCACTGTTGGTGCATGATTTGATGGCAGCCTCATTCACGGTAGATTTTTCCAAAATATTTGTCGGGCAATTTTTGGTTGGAAAATTTGACCTCAGCGTGTCTTTGAGGATTCCGAATTCCGGTTCCAGTACCGGTAAAGAGAATGTTTGCTTGCCGATCTGTTCTTCTTCACTTTCCTTCGGCAACCTTTCATTAAATATTATTGACGCTCCGTCTTTCAGCAGGCCTTGAACAATGCGCGCAATGTTTCGGGCATCGTCCAAACCTGAATGTGCGCGCCCTTTAAATTTGTAACCCATCTCGTTCATCATTGCAGCTAAGACCGTCTTATTGATAAGACGGGCTCGGTGCTGCATATCACCAACTTTGTAAAAATTGCTGAAGGTTTTTCGAATGTTGACCCAATATTTTCCATATTCCGGGAAGAGAATGTTCGACAACTAAAACAGAATCGGTAAAAACAGCTGCATTATTGGTGCAAATTGAAGGAGCTCCTTACCACACATTGATTTTTCAGGAAGTGACCCATATCCTTTGTTCCATCAGTGACAATTGCAAAAGAAAATTTGGAACCCAAATTATTCTTTTGTAGCCATTCATTGAAAGAGGCAAAAGTTTCAGGAAAGGAAGGTGCTTGATCCACAATGTCCTGAAAGGGGAAGTTGTCATTTCAACCCAAATAGTTTCCGTTTGTAATTTAAAACCAATTAATTATTAAGATAATATTATCTTGATAGCTATTAAAAAATTTACCTGTGTGATTCCTGTAAGCTTGGTGCAATAGTCCGTTAGTAATGGATGCAGTATTGGGCGGCAATAGGATTGAAATTCATCCTCCACTTTCCCATTTTTGCAATTTAACAAAACTGCAGGAAACTCAATTATTTCTTGGTGTTCTGGTCTGGAAACAAACATTTTAACTATGAATGCAAGATGACTGTTATACATATAGATTTATTTACTTGATAGTCTTTTGCTGGTCACATGTTGCTTCAAAGTCAATAACAACATAGAAATCAAAGAAGTTTTCTTTTGGATAATCTCCATGTGCATTTTGTATTGTTAGACTCTGGCACATGTTTAATCGTTTAACTAGAACTTTCTTGCTCCCACTGGTGTCCAATTTCAATCTTTTCAGCTCTTGAATAAGCTTTGTTTGATCATGTCTCACTGAAATACTTTGAAGTGTTTTAACCTTGGTTTTAACACTCTGAAGTGTTTTAACCGTGGTTTTAACACTCTGAAGTGTTTTAACACTTTGTGCTAAACGGCCAAAGTCTGTTTCTTTTTTGTCAGTCTGGTCGGTCTGGTTAAGGCTGTTTGGATTATTAATATCATCACTATACACATGCATTGTTTAATCTTTCTGTAGGAGTCCTTGTGCAGTGACTATGAAGTATGAACACAACAATGAAACTGATGACACTTAAAATCAATTTAAAAAGATTTAAATGTACAAACCTACGGTACACACGGGCAGGTATGGTTAGTACTCGAACTACACCGATCTGATAATGCAATAGATCTTTTGTAGTCATACATTAGTCAGCAAGATGAGGAAATGATAGAGATTTCGATAGTTGGAATTCCACAGGGAATTCGAACTCATTCCAATCGATTCAAATTACAACACCATTTTTCCATGGCTGTTGCCACTTTCCATTTAAAATTCGACTAACTTAACAATAAGATGGACTCAAACAGATAAAAAGCCTTTTTTTCTTTTAATTTACGTGTCACTTGCCCTGAAAAGGGAGGTTAAATCAAGTTGTTCCCACTTCCCATTTTACATGATGAAATCATGAAAAATGTAAACATACTTTCCTCTATTTCCGCTGCCTTCCGTCTTCGGTGATCAGAGTCATATTCTGCGCATGTTGCCGGATGAGAAACAATTTGATTTAATTTAATTTAATGCAGAAACATAGTCGCGGGAGGCGGTAGTGTCTAGTGGAAGTGGAAAAATAATTTTTCAGGTCCTTTTTTTACGAAATAATAAAAAAAACAAAATTACAAACTTTGTCACCAATTGGCCATTGCTGTTAACCGCTGTTAACGTGTTAACTTAATATTGTTAAATTATTCTTACGTTGAAAAATAAACAGTAAGAAAATTGAAGTTTCAGTTTCCAAATAGATGATGATTGGGAATGTTTGATATTGCTATAACGAATTCAACCTTCTGTAATACTGTTGAGTATTTTCAGTGTGACTTTGTTCTCAAACAAACACAAAATAAAACTGCCAGCAGACGACGTCTAGTTGCCAATCGATCTAAAGGGCAGCTCAAGGTGAACGTGAACTTCACACGACATTAATTCCCGTCAGACTCGTACCGGTACAGATTCAGTCTCTTCCGACATCTCTGTAAAGACAGTTACGTTTTTCCATTTAATTCATAATGGCACCTGAACGCAAATTCTTTGTTGGTGGAAACTGGAAAATGAATGGCAACAAGAAAGAAATCGATGGAATCATCGCCTTCCTAACTGCTGGCCCTCTTGATCCTAATACCGGTAAATTAATAGATTAATTGCAATACTTGTGTTATAGCAGATGGATTGATTCTCTTATAGAATTGGTGTGTGGCGTCCCATCTTGTTACTTGGAGTACTGCCGCCAGAAACTTCCAGCCACAATTGGAGTTGCTGCCCAGAATTGCTACAAGGTTCCTAAGGGTGCTTTCACTGGTATTTTTTTGTTTTGTTGTTTTAAATGTTGTGTGAATACTATTATTAAAACTTACCTAGGTGAAATTTCCCCTGCTATGATCAAGGATGTTGGTGTAGAATGGGTCATCCTAGGCCACTCAGAAAGAAGAAATGTATTTGGTGAATCTGATGCTGTAAGAACCCAGCTTAAATCAAGAGAACATACTTATTTTTAATCTTCTCAATGGGAATGTTTGGATCATTAGCTTATTGCAGAGAAAGTTGGCCATGCACTAAGTGAAGGCCTGAAAGTTATTCCTTGCATTGGGGAGAAACTTGAAGAGCGTGAATCTGGTAAAACTGAGGAAGTTGTTTTCTCCCAACTGAAAGCAATTATTGAAAAGATTCCACTAGATAAATGGGAAAATGTTGTTATTGCTTATGAGCCTGTTTGGGTAAGGATATAAATTATTGATTGCATCCACAACTTACATAACTATTGTGTTTTGTTAACAATTTAGGCTATTGGAACAGGAAAGACAGCTTCTCCTCAGCAAGTATGTAATTCTTCTCTATATATTACATATTCTCCTTTTAAACTATTTTCTCGTTTAAAGGCCCAAGAAGTCCATGGAAAATTGCGTCAGTGGTTGTCTGAAAACGTAAATGCCGAAGTTGCCCAAAAGGTTCGAATTATTTATGGAGGATCTGTCACAGCTGAGAATTGCCGCGAACTAGCCAAAGAGGCAGATATTGATGGATCGCTCGTAGGAGGAGCTTCACTTAAACCTGATTTTATTCACATAGTCAATGCCAGCCAGTGAAAACCTGAAGTCAAGAAATCGTTTTAAAGATTTCAATTGTGTTTTTTTGTTGTCAGGTAGTGCTTGATAAACTCCTTAACTTAATTTCTTCTTTCATGGCTTTCGCTAATCGTGTTGGTGTTCCTTTTTTTATGTGTTCGTTGTTGGAAATATAGGATATGAAAAATTACCTGCTTTTAGTCTTTGGTGGCAGAAAATTAAGAAACCGTTAACAGATTGTTCCCAATTACTTACCTGGTAAGACATCGCTGTTGAAACTATATCTAAGTTAAAAAGAAACGACTGAGACTTCGGCCTGTGTTTGAGGATGGAATGAAATCTCGTTAGTTTCGTCTAGAAATTACGTTGGATTTCTCCCTCCTGTAGAGAAAGCGATAAAAAATAGGCAATTTTTCAATAACAATTAAATGCAAAGTCTTCAGAAAATGCAAAGATTCGAATCTAAGCATGGCTATAAACTAAGAACAATTTCATTCGTATTAAACTGTACAAACGGTAAACGGGCAGATAGGAAATCAACCGTCATACATTTAAAATCGTCGGTAACGGACATGGTTGTAACACCTTGAGTGTAAAAAGGGATGCAAAAATAATTCGTTACTACAAAATTTTGATCGAGAATCACGGCCAGATAATGTAGCTCAAGGCTCATTATCAATGCGAGAATTTTCAACAGGAGCATTAACATTGCCTTTTGAAGTTTCGACCGTTCCCGTACCACGGGAGACAGACAGTCGCCTCAAAAACTTAAACTTAACATGTCGCGGAGTTAACGTGGGTGTTTCTGGGTCAGGTTTCTCATTTTCTGAATGGTGCGATTCTGTCGAGACAAGCAGAACAATGTTATGCTCATATTTCAATCCATTAAGAATTAATTTTACTAGACATTGTGTTATAAATACCTGTCTCGCTATCCTTCTCGGTAGTGCTTTGCAACAATTCGTCGCTGCTCGTATCATCCAGCACACTTCCAACACGGGCACTAGCGCCTACAAGCACACCCGAGTTGACGTCTTCAATCGCTTTGCGCAACTAATGAGATGAAACATTGAATTATTGCCCTACTTATTCCGCTTAATATTCATTTAGAAATAAAAATTGTAATTACCTCTGTAAGAGAAACGACACCAACTAATTTCCCTAGAGTAGTGACGTAAGCGTGATGGACTCCGAGCAGTGAAAATATGGAATGAACTTTTAATAGTGAGGTCCGTTCGACCAACTGGAATGGGGCAGGATCGACTGAGCACTTTTTGAAGTCCACCGGTTTCAGCATTTCATTTCTCTCCCATTCCGCTTGTTCGTCAGGAGACATGTCAGTTCCGCGCTCTTTGGTTTTTAACGAATAACTTCCCTAGATGCCATCAGTTTTGAATCATTTAAATTAAGTTTTTCAACCGAGTGAACATCAATTCCAATACAAACTTTTCGTTTGAAGGCAGGTGGAATAGGTGGTACCGCCGTCATGCTGCTTAGGAAGCTGAAGTTATCACTGTCTC
Organism: Daphnia sinensis; assembly: GCA_013167095.2. NCBI lineage: Eukaryota > Metazoa > Arthropoda > Branchiopoda > Diplostraca > Daphniidae > Daphnia > Daphnia sinensis. Next base: position 586,353 of record CM023188.1, on the reverse strand, counting down.
CTGAATCTGATTGCTTTGATCGGAGAATGGTCTCGATGGCGTTGCGGAATTTGCTGTATAGAAAACAGGATTATGAGTCTAAATAGATAATAAAAATAACAAGCCCATCAGATATGATACCTTCCCTCTACCCCAGTCACGGTGGTGTAGGTTGTGGGTGTTGAGAGCTCAGCGGACGAGGAATGTTTCGATCGTTCTCCGTGAGGGAAGGTGAATGAGCTAGTCCTCTTGAGAATCGATTTGATAAGTTTCTGGGGTGGCGTCTTGAGATTCTATCCGATAAACAGCGTTGCAAAAAATCATGAAAAACAAGTTAACATTTTTTGTCCTACCGTAATGGCCTGTTCTTTATCATCGGGTTCGACAGTAATTCGAGTTATTGCCAACGGGTCTAAAGAACATGCACTGGCTTGTCGCTGCGGTGGTTCTGAGGGCTGCGCCATTTCGATATTGGAAACAACGGCGGTAGCTATGTTAGGCGATGTGATTATCTCAAAACGCGATACTTTTCGCCGGACAGGCACGTTAGGCTGCTGGGCCACAGGTTCCGATTGAGGCATCGGCTGTGTTGGAGGGGCAACGGCAGGCTCGGCGGATAGCAGAGCCATTCTAGCTTTTCGCCGAAGTTCTTTTTTCCTAAAATAACCCAAAAAATGGCGGTGAATTAGAAAAGCGAAGAAACATTAATTATGCTGTTTGCAACATTACCTTGCTTCTATAAAACGCTTGGCAGCAACCTCTGCACGACGCTCGGGCCCGATCTGACGTTCTATTAACGCTAGCAGTTCTAAGCGTTGAACAGATCCAAACAAAATTTTTTGTTCTGCATTATGGGGAAAAAAAAGAAGATAGTTAAAATACGGAGCTTGATGTTCATCTTTATAGGCTTAGGCAAAAATGAGCTCATTACCTGTGTCGCCCAGCAATGGGAACGAGCGGATGCCTTGACTGTTTTCGACTATATTCTTCAGCTCACCGTATGTAATGCCATGCCAGATATACTTGACATTACGGTTCATAAAGTCCTCAACGCAGATGCTATGAATAGCTATATAACATTCAATAAAAACATTTAAGTTGAATTTAGAAAAAGAGAGAAAGGTAACCATACCGCTTCTTGATGGAAGAATATTAGGAAGATAAGGCAGCTTCTTGATCATGATAATTGACTCGTAGAGTGATGGTTGGAGTAGAGTAGATATGGCATTGGACACTATAACAGCTACGAGGACGGGAATGATGTGCTGGATTTGGCCAGTCATCTCTGCGACGACCACGCTAATCGAAACTGTATGAGTAACACCAGCCGAGAAGGCTGCCGCACCAACAATAGCGTAGCCTCCTAAATCGGGATATTGTGGATTAAGTCCATCCATTGGGCTGGATACAAGATCATACCTGGTAAAATAGGATGTAAGACTCCAGCAGTGCGGATGCCCTCCGGAAACCATAGATACATTGCTTCGCCTATCATCCTTCCAAACGCTGCTCCCACTTTAAAAATAGGAATAAGGCTGCCCGTAGGAACAGGCAATGTCGACGCGAGAATGCTCATGAAAAACTGTAAGTTAAAAAGACATCATTCATTGTTATCTTGAACGATTTAAAAAACGAAACTTACGTTGGCCATCATGAAAATCCCGAGTGCTACAAAGAGGTTCGTGTTTGCCACATCCCAGTGAGAGAGCCTATCAACTTGCTCTACCGACAGGTCATCGCTCAACCAAGTAAAGTTGGCAAACAAAGCACCGACCTGCTGTTTCGTCGATAATGTCGTGGCCAAATAACGCCCAAAACCCGAAGGGTAAAACAGTGATGCAATAAAGACAGACACCAGACTCGGATAAATGAAGCGGCTGCAAACGATAACAATGGATATGAAGAGAACAATGAAACTTTGAAATGAATAAAGACGAATGGAAAAAAAACAACACTTACTTGAATTTGAGGAATGTGCTAATCCTTTTATTGTTGCGCATAAAAAGGACGTAACGCCGATGAAATAAAACAAAAACGGCTCCAGACAGGCCGCCAAATACCCTTTCGATTGAAATTGATGATTACTTTAAACTGCAACAAGTGTGGCAAGTAGTTGGCTAAAATTGTAAAAGGTCACATTTAAAGGCTTACCCCACAAGGGCATAAATAAATAATTCATGAGGATCGTAGGGAAAATCGACTTGGAAATTTGTAGGAAAGACTGTCGTAAGAGTTTCTAAAATCGCAATAAAATGAAAAATCTGTTAAACCTTGGAGGTAAATATTGATTGATACAGTACCTTCTGAGTTGGACCAATAAGCCTACATCGAAAATCAGATAAAGTAAGGGTTATTAACGGATCATAATTAAGGAAAATCAAGATGGAAATGCTCACCAAAAGTCGAAACATGAGGGCGCTAAAGACAGCAGAGAAGAACCCGCGCCTTATCAATAGAATTTTCAATTAGTTCATTTACCTTTCCAGGTCAGCCCATTATCATTGTAAAAAGCACTTACCAATAATTCCGGATTGCAAAATATACGGAAGTGACTTCAATGCTAAAGAGCACCCCTATCATTTCAATCAGGAGTTATTTCCAAACCGGTGAATTGATTATAGTGCATTTCGCCAATCGATTTTCTTACCTCCTATGGGAGCACCAAGGCTGCAGGACACGCCCACGGCACATGCAGCAGCTAACATATCAGTCTTTCGTGACTCGTTTTCGTAAATTCCTTTAAAAGAAGACAGTAGTTGTGACAAAAGTGTACCAACGATACTGCCGATATGGACCAGCGGACCCTGTTTAAACCGTTAGAATTGCGTATTCTTTGAAATCTGGTTCACCTGCCAGCAAAATAATTATTTACCTCTTTTCCTAAAGGCATGCCAGAACCCAAGGCAGCAGTGAGGCCAACAGTTTTGGCAACTAGAGTGCGAAATGTCAAATATTCTTTGAGGACCACGCCTCGCATGATAGTCTTCATTTCGGGAATCCCTGAGCCTGAAAGAGTTCAATAAATGCCGCCATCACAGAGATTGTAAACATTTCGCGGGCTTTCATCCAAAGATGAATTATCAAGACGCATAAATACCAACAGCTTGGGGTGAAACTATAAATACGAAGCCGGCCGCAAATAGAACGAGGGAGATGGGCAACGTGATCCAGGCCAGGTATTGAACAGCAGGATGGATTGTAAACTCGTTATACATCCAAAGGCGAGCTTTGGGCGTCCATAAAAATGAGTGCCATAAAAACAGTCAATAAAAAATTTTTTTGTTTTAACAAAAAAAAAACCTACCAGTAAAACACATGTAGATGCCCAAGTCCATGGTAAAGCTGAGCAGAGCCATTATGATGCCAAGTAGGGCAAGGAAAGCCCAATCTTCTCCTACCTTTGCGAACGTTTTGCTCCAAATGTATTTGAGCAGTTGGAGAAAACGTGCAAACCACTTGCCATAATGCGCTTGCAGCTCCTTACTTCGTATCTTGGCACCGGTGACGCTCTTTCTTTCACGCCAGCGGATCTGTTGCGCCTGTTCTTTCGCGTAATCAGCGAGGCTCCTCGAATACTGGCCGTACATCTTTTTGAAACAATAAAAACATGTTATTCATGAAACCCTACGGCTCTTTGTACTTTTTCTTAGAACAGATCATAATCAAAAGGCTAACTGTATTTCTGCCAATTTGACTTCGCCGGCCAACAGGTAAACGTTAAAATAATTTCTGTTGTTAGCCTAGATATCTGAGTTTAGATCGAAAGTGGGGCACATGCGAGAGTTCATAATTGACGGTGAAGGAAAGCGTTTGAAATTGAATATGACAGAAGGAAAAGTAAGATCTAACCAAACAAAAAAGAACCGTAAATGAGAGTGCATTGTAAAGGTTCCCGGAAATCGTGGTTTATCATTTGTGGGCGATTCGATACCACCAGGAAGGGAAACTCGACACCATCGCGTGCATGAACGCAAACTACTTAAAACAAAAACTGATTCACAATTAATGACGAAGAGCGGCGTGTCATTCACTTAGATGAAGGCCAAAACAAATTATGCCTAGTCACACCGTTTCTTACTATACAACACACCATTCATTTTGCAACTCCTGTATTGTTCGATGTGTCGTGTTGCCATTACAGCCCACGTACCCACAGGTGCCACCCAGCTATTTATGATAACCTTCAGTTTTTCCAGTATCAAGTTCGAGTAAATGGGGCGTTGTCCCTTTGGTTTTTTATAGTCCTATCCCTCTTCACTTTCATTTGGTAAACAGGTAAATCAGAACAAGGTTATCTCGATCTTAAAAAAATAGTATTGTTTTGTAATGCTTTCTATCCGTCACTGGGCTACAATGCCTGTTAAGGCGTGCACATGGTTTTTAGCTTCTGGTTTTGAATTCAGGAAACGACGAAGGGGGAAACCTGAAATCCACGGTCCAGATCTTCTGGAAATTTCATAAATATTTTTCTTTGTACTTTTCCCGATTCAAGGAAGGTCGGACCCTGGTACGAGAAACACCTCACATTGCGGTCCACGTTTTTTCATGTTACAAGAAATTCTATCATAATGAGTAATTGTACTGTGACGGTCAAAACCCTCACCGCTCGTCATCTTTGCATTACGGCGATCCAACGCAAACAATAATCACGAAAATGATGAGCTCAAGGGGGATACGCGAGCCGCAGGTATTGAAATAAGCCAGAAAGTTAATAGATTTAGATTGTGTCGGCTCTCTTTTCGAAATGTAACGAGCAGTTGCTTATCAGTAGAATAATAGATATCGGTCTAGTTTGCCAGTGGGAAAAAACGTGAAAACGAAAGAGTCCCATTGCAACAATGCAGCACAACGGTATTAGCGTCTGCAACGGGTTCACTGTTTTACCAATCATCTTGGCCTTCAATCTTTTATCTTATTGAATTACGGTGCAGGAAATGTCAGAACTACCCGGCATTGAAAATTCAACACACACAATAACCGCCATTAGGGTGATAACCTCTAGTTGTGGTTTTCTAATAATCTAGAACAAAATTTTAGAAAATGTCCAAACTTACCAATGTTGTCTGGTAGCCCATCTCCAGCACATTTTTATTGTCGTTGCTTGCCACTTCTGCTGACGCCATTTTCGTGTGTTTATTTTTTGATTGTTTTCACTGTTTTTTCCCTTTAAGGGGCGTTTGCACTGCTATTAGAACACGAGGTGTAAATGTTGTGATCGATGATTTTTGGCCGTGAAAAATGCTCAGAAAAACCACAAGATTTTGTTTTTTTCAAAGTGGCCACTGACGTCAACAAAGGAACAAAAAACAAGGTCAACGATCTTTCAATAGCAACTCTAGTACTTTATTTTAACCCCCCTAAGCAACTTTGTATTTCCTTACTAATGGTGGTCGAAATTGGGAACACAAAGGTGGGCACACAACCCACCAACTAGAGCGCTCGGGCTCGACTGACGAAAGGAGCCCTGAGTCACTTGGGTCCAACGACATGCACATGGGCCCCCCCTTTCGGGCAGCCGCCACATTTATTTCCTTGAATTGCACCTATGGCCAGACATTTGACCGCACTGGGTAATGAGCGATCAACGACTGACGTCAGGAAGTATCAAAGGTGACACAGTCTCGGCTATCACGAAGGATTTTCCAGATATCGAATTGTTTTGACCGATTTCGATTATCGTCTGCTGTTTAGGGCTTTTTCACGTTAATGAAAAACGAGAAAAATGGCAGGTGTAAAGTTTAAAATGACACATGAAGGACTGGTCAACATAAAAGAAAAATCTATTCGTTTCGTGAATACAAATAAAACAAGGAATGAGACGTGAAAGACAATAAATGGTACGAACTTGACATACCAAAACAGCTTGCTCGTGAAACGAGAGGTCAACTCTGAGAATAAGCAAACAAGTGGCTTAGCATTCTGGTCAGCAAACAAAAGAAAATGAAAACGACAAAAAACGGAATGAAAAGGTGTTGGTCCAATTTTTCAAATTCTACTATGACGAATTCTGGTAGAATAACTGAACTCTTTGCATTAAGAAATGGCGGGTGTTGAGATTTCAATCAACAAACGTTTTGAAAGGGGGAAAATGAGGTATTCATTCAAAGAGGATTCTAAAGCAATCTACATTTTGAGCACACGGGGAACACACGATGGTATTGACGTTTTAGAAAAGGGCGAAATTAAATGCAATTAGTTTCAAATGGTTCATTAAGGACACAGTCCATAACACAATTTTAATACTGATCCACGCCTTTTTTTAGTCCTGCTGCAATCTTCATTGCAATCAAAAATAGGAAAGTTTGGTTTCGTTTTACAACTGGTTTAATTACTATTATTAGAAGATTCCCCAGCCCTACTGGGGCATGCAAATCCACTGGGCACAATCAATTTGATGCTGTTGTCCTGCGGCAGGATCGTTGACGCAGTGTTCTCTACGTCGACCGACACGGTTGGCAGTTGATGAACGTCAAATTGCACCGGAATCACAAAGGCAGATGAAGGTGATTCGTCTTGGTCCGTCTCGGAATCGGAATCCGACACTCCGGGCAAATCGGGACCTGTTTGTACCAAAATAACGTTTTTGTGGTAAAAATTTTTTTCCTTTTCTTTTGCAATTTTCGAAAAAAAAAACCAATACGGTTGTTCGCCTTGTACCTGTTTCAAGATCTTTCGGAGCGCCTGGGGAGACACCTTGAAGATCGAATTCGCTGTTGTCCCCTTGGCTACTGAAACTGTAGCGGTGAAATGCTAGAGACACACCTGAATTCACGTCTTCAATAGCCTTACGTAACTAGAATTTTAAAAAACAAAAAACAGGCTTTAATAAATAGAAATTTCGAATTGAGCAAGACACTCACTTCTGATAGTGATACTATTCCAATGAGCCGGCCAATCGTCGTAACATAAGCGCGATTGACGCCCAATAATGAGAACATTGAATGGACTTTGAGTAGGGAGGTTCGTTCTACTAGTTGAAAGGGAGCGGGGTCGACGTGGCACATGTGGAAGTCTACTGGTTTAAGCATTTCGCTTTCTTCCCATTCTTTCTTCTCTTCGGGTGTCATATCAATCGATTTATTCTGCATAAGATCATTCTTTAAAATACTGCTCCTGTTGAAATAAATAAAAAAAGGTCTCACCGTTGCACCAACATTTTTGAAGACATTTGGGCTATTTGGTGCGGATGTGGCGGCAATAGAAAAATTAAATATGCCTCCATTTGCAGTGGATTTGCGGATAAAAGCGCCTATGGCTTGCCGGAATTTGCTGTGCGATGAAAAATACATGAGAATCAGCCTTCGGCGCTGAATAATGTAGGATACTGACCTTCCTTCGGCCTCGTTTATCGTTGAATTAGGAGTCGTATGGATCGCTTGTTGAGACGATGTTGGCCGACCGGAACCGAACCGATTAATTTTTTTCAGAATTGATTTTCTTGGCTGCGTTTCATACAATGAAATAGGGAAGACATTTTAGCGACGAATTAAATAGAGCATATCAATGGGTCGATCCTACTTCATCTGTTTCAGTAGACTGAATGGAAACGGGAGTTTGCGGCTCGGGTAACGGCAATAACGTGATCAGTTGGAGTTGCTGAAGTTGTTGCGATGAACGCTGAATTGCAGTTTCGGTTGGACCACTCCCCAAATCATCTGTCGCTTTCACAACTTCGAAACGAGAAGTTTGTTGCTTGGTGCAATCCTGCGATTCTTTCTTTTTATCCTGACGACATGGTGGGGGATCAAGGTTTATCGGGATAACATGACCGCAGCTCCTGTCATTCAAAACCATTATTTCGTGCTTTCTTTCAAATTGGACTTGTTCCAAACACGAGCTCACCTCGCCTGAATTTCCATTTGTCGTTGGGCGGCCACTTTCATGCGCCGTTCATGCCCAACGTGACGCTTTACAAGTTCGATCAGCTCACCGCGTTGAATAGATCCAAGGAGAACCATGTTTCCTAATGGAATTGAATTGGTGATGTGGGAAAATTGCTAAATATTCAGGAAGTAACAAACTTGGGTTGTCGACAAGCGGAAAAGAGCGGATTTTCTGTCTTTCCCTTATAACGGCTTTCAGCTCTGCGAAAGTCATGCCATTCCAAATGTACTTGATGTTGCGATTCATGAAATCTTCCACGAAAATCTCGTAGGCAGCTGTTTAGGAAAATTAACTGTTATTTTTTTCCGAATTTTCAAATTTTCTGAATTAAATACCGCTGCTGGAGGAGATGATGCCCGGCAAGTAGGGCAATTTCTTGATCATGATAATGGAATCGTAAAGAGATGGCTGTAACAGCGTAGAAATGGCATTAGAAACCAAGACAGCCACTAGGACAGGGATAATGTGTTGGATCTGCCCAGTCATTTCGGAGACAACAACGCAAATCGAGATGGAATGGGTCACACCAGCCGAAAATGCAGCAGCTCCTACAATAGCGTATCCTCCTGAAACAATGTGAAAAGCGGTTTAATTTCCATTTTAAATTCTTGAATAGAGTGCTAGGCTATCTCATTACCTGGGAGGACAGGTGATATGATGGATCCTATGCGGATACCTTCGGGGAACCAGAGATGCATAGCCTCTCCAATGATACGTCCGAAAGCGGCTCCTATCTTAAAAATTGGGATGAGACTGCCGGATGGGACTGGAAGGGTAGAAGCTAAAACTGTCAGAAAAAACTACGAAAACAAACAACCGTTAGTTTTCTCTTAAATTATTCATGTGTTTAACGCGAATACCGTTGTGGCCATGTAGATCCCAAGCGTAACAAAAAGATTGCTGTACTCATTGGTCCAGTGAGAAACAATTTCCGATTGCTCTGCCGTCAAATCATCGCCCATCCAGGTGAAGTTGGAGAACAAGCTCATAATCTGTTGTCTCGTCGTCAAGGTTGATACCAAGAACTGTCCCATGCCCGGCGGGAAGTACAAGGTTGCGATGAAAAGCGAAACCACGGCCGGATAGATAAAACGACTAGTAGCGGGGATCGAATAATAATGAAACAAAAAGGTTAGTCCAAAAAGAAAGGCGAGTTGTTTGTTGTTGATTATGGCTATCGAATAACCACACGTAAAATGAGATTATAAAATAATGCGACTTACTTTTTTTGAAGAAATGCGCTGATTCTTTTATTTTTCCGCATGAATAGGACGTACTTCCTGTGACATAACACAAAAAGGGCTCCCGATAAGCCACCAAAAGCCCTAATGTCAAAAGAGGCCGATAAAATCACGTGCAATGAGATGATAATGAGGTGTCGACTATATAAGCAATAAATATCAGATTATCTTACCCAATCAGTGCGTAGATAAAAAGTTCATGGGGATCATAAGGAAAATCAACTCGAAAGTCGGTCCGGAACATTGCCGTCAAGGTTTCTGTTTTTTTAAATAACAAATTAGATAAGAGATTATTCATGAATGATAATGCAGGAAAACTGAGGCCAATTTTGTTTACCTTCTGTTTCGAACCAATAAGCCTGTGCAAATAAGGAAAATAAAAACAGATTTAGTGAATGAGCTAATTAAAAGGAATTTGTGTACAAAATGCAGCGTACCAAGAGCCGAAACATCAGGGCGCCAAAGACTGCGGAAAAGAAGCCGCGCCAATAATTACGGATGGCGAAATAAACCGACGTGACTTCAATACTAAACAGTACCCCTAGGAGAGATTTAAAAAAATAAATAGGGAAAAAACTAACCTGACTCAACAAAGTTAATTACCTCCAATTGGTGCAGCAAAATTGCAGGACACACCTACGGCGCATGCAGCCGCCAACATTTCGCTGTTTCGCGACTCGTTTTCGTAGATTCCCTTGAAAGACGTCACAAGTTTGGACATGAGAGTGGCCACGATGCTGGCAATATGCACTAGCGGGCCCTTACAAAAATAAATATCACCAATTATTCTAACGGTATAATGTTTATTCTACTAAAAAATAATTATACCTCTTTGCCTAATGGCATGCCACTACCTAGCGCGGCCGTTAAAGCTACAATTTTAGCCACTCCGGTGCGGAATGTCAGATATTCTTTGAGAACGACACCTCGCAGGATAGTTTTCATCTCCGGAATTCCAGAACCTGATATAAATTATAACAAGTGTCTTTTAAGCAAATGAATCGTAGGTAAAGAGAAAATGAAATTACCTATAGCTTGCGGAGCTACCAAGTAGACAAATCCAGCGGAGAAGAGGACGAGGAAGACGGGCAGACAAATCCAAGCTAGATAGCGTTCGGTTGGATGCGTAGCCAGTTCGAAATACATCCACATGCGCGCTAAAAATTCAAAATTAGCCTTGGTTAAACATTTTTTAAAAGATGAGAATGAACTTACCCGTGTTGCATAGACTAACTCCGTAATCCATGATGTAGCTAAGCAAGGCCATGATGCTCCCGAGGAGCGCCAAAAAGACCCAATCTTCGCCGATTTTGGCGAACGTGTGTCGCCATAAAAAGGATATGAGCCGGAAGAATCGTGAAGTCCATTTGCCTTGATAAGAACGTAGTTCCTTGTTTCTTATCTTTTCCTCCCTTTTGTGATTCTTTTGCATTTGGCGCAATTCTGCAGCTTGTTCGCGGGCGTATTCACCCAAACTCCTTGTGTATCGACCATACATCTTCGCATAGCACCAAACGCCACGGTGAATAAAAACGAAAGAAATTAACGATTTAAATGACTGAATGGACTAACAATCAGTGCGAATCACAGAGGTTATACTGATGTTCAACTTCAAATCAACTGTTGCCTTTATTCAGTTTGCCCTAGACGACTCGTCTTCACTTTCGTCCAATCAGAGTCACGATGATATGTGACAAGTGTTGATGGCCTCATCGTGTAGGAGGATGTGAAGTCATCAAAGCCCAAGGACTTGTAAACTGCAATCGATCTGCTCTACTAGCTATCCAATCGGAGAGCAGCGTAAACACAACTCATCTTCCAAACACCCTCCCTCTTTGCTTCCATCAGCAGGAAGACGGAGGAAGAAGGATCCACGCATATACCCCATAACACCGATATCAAAAGTCATTAGCCCTCCCCAAAACAAGATAGACTGGAGAAAAGGGTGTTTTGACCGCATTATCGAGCAATTGCTTATGCAATAGCCAGGAAGTAGTTTGGTTTTCAATAACAATGGACAATAACCTGGTTAATGATGAAGTAATAATGGATGCCCAGCCAGTTTTTTAATGGACAAAGTCGCCTCTACGTGATTTATGAGCGGACGGTAAGACGAGGAGAGAATGAAAGTTATTAATGTGGCAATCAATTTGTCCAATTATATGGGTTTTCCTTTCGCTGTAAAGATCTTTCACTTTTGATTGTTCTGGTTTGCACCGGCTTAATTTCAATTTCTTTCAATGGGAATCGAGAAAAGTGCATCAGATGAGATCTCGAGATTAGGGTTACTGTTTGTAAACCAGCATCTACGAGAGCAGTGTACGAGAGACATCCGAGATCTTGTTTTGGATAACGCGTTCATTCATCATTTTTCTTCGTCCCACAACAGACAAGAGATACACGTGTATTTGAATCGGATTGAACCGGTCAAACTTCATTCTTTGTCTATACTTCCCATGCGATCAGCGTTGGTAATAAGATGACTTTGACACACAATGCCCCGCATCAACTGCTTGCCCACCCAACAAAGCATCTCTCTAGCTCTGGGGAAAGTGTGTGGAACAAAGATTTCTTTATACACTGTTAAAGTGTGACCCCAGGCTTATGGAAAATAGGCCGAAGAAAATAGGAGGGGTCTTTCACGAAAGGGTTTTCCCCACCATGTGTTTTTATTTCCTTTGACCACAAGGACGTGTAGTTTAACAATAGCTTCTGCCACACCGTTGGATGCCCTTAGTTACACAAGAAAATGGGGTCGTTTTCACTTCTAGCTTGCGGCTAAGAGGGGAAAGCAGCTTTTAAACTGGCGGCTAAATAACTAACGCATATATGTGGTGTATCAATGAACAAAGAGATAACTGGAAATAAAACCAATCGCGAGATTAAATAATTCCCTGAAGAGAAATGCTCAAGTTCAACGAACTGAGGCTATGGGCGTTTATCGAACCTGCCTACAATTCCTGCACAAAAAGAACCAACACAAAAGGCTATGACAGTCCAAACAAGGTCGAACTCATCGCTGTCCTCGAGCATCTTTCGTTTGGCAAGGCCAAAACTAAAAATAAAAGCACCTCTCTCGACACGAGAGGGTCATGTCCAGAGGATTGGGGGCGTTCGGTACGACACTGAGCTATCGCTGTGTTCTTTGAACTAGCTGGAAAATTCCAAGAAACAATGAAACCGCTACTTCAGATTAACACGGGTAAATACATCTAAATGCAATTAGTTACATCGCTATTTAAGCTTTTTGTTCTCGATGACAGTTGACAGATTCACTACAGTAATTGCTACCCTAGCCGACTTCATTCGCCATTGTAAATACAATGTAACATAACAATAAAGAAAGATGAGTTCCAACTTACCACAGTTGTTTGGTATCCCATTTCGAGTTCACATGTTTGTGGTTTGTCGTCGGCCGCCATGTTTTGAGTGTCCTTGGATCAGTTGTTTTCTCGTCAACAGCGACTAAGTGAAGAAACAATTAAAGTTCAGTATTTGCTTTAAAGTGCAAACACTTATTTAGTTTTTTCCCCAGCACAGCTGTATCCAAAGCGAGACTGAGGGTTAGTGACTGTTGCTTAGCCACTACACTACTAGTCTACTACCCTCTTTTCTTTTTAAAAGAATTTGTCTGGACAAGTTCAAGTGCCATAGAGAAGGAGGGGGGGAATGGAAGGTGCAGGGCGCCACCTTTACCCCACCAACAGGAATGACCCGTCTACGATAACAAACTCAAATCTAAATATACAATACACAAGACCTACCTCCCCACTTACGTATACAGCTCCAGGGCTAAAGATCTCAATCCATTTTAATGTACGTCAGACCACATCGACATTGACGAATTTACTGAACCTCCCTAACAGCTTTATTATTTCACAGTGTCGTCTGCTATTTGATTTTTTTTTTAATGTAGGGGTGGTATAGTTCAGCGAACTTACCAGAAACTATATGGGCGGAATTTTTTTAAATTTTTATCACCTTACACAATTTCTTGTTATTTAGCTGAGTAATTGAAATCCTAGCAAAGTCCACATGTGGCATTTAAACTGTGAACACGATCGTCCTAATTTTTCGTCTGCCAATTCCCTACCGCGTACGTTACGTAACTCATTTGTTTTTTTACGAAACAACGCCTCCTACCACGATGGAAGAAAAGAATGCACCACATCCAGCACTTTTGTTTACAAACACGTCCTGAGAACGCAACGTAACACATATGGTAGCGTAATCCAATATCCCTCACACTTCATGCTGCAGGTCCATTCGGAAACTAAACATCTGCTGGTGGGGTTTTTCAGTTGAAAAAGAACCTTCGCCGAGCACATTGAAAGGATGATTTATTTGCCAAAATTTTACACCGGTGGCATACATAATTTGCGTAACACAATAACTGGAAATCGGTTATTGGAGAAAGGAAAATGGTTAGAAGCGGACGTCAAAAGACAATTCTTTTATTTCGTGGAAGGCGGTCTATTTAATGTATGGGTTATTATTGCGTTGTTCAAATCACTTGTATACAATCACTCTATACCATGTACAAGAAAGGTCTAAATCCTTTTCGAAAACAATTCTACCATATACTCACACGTAGTTAAAATGTAGGGGCAGAGAAGAGACGGATTCGAGGCTCAGAAAAAATCAGGGAATGAATTATGAGATGCGTCCCCATAGAAATTTCTAATTTAAAAAAAAGGCTCTGTTTCATACGGGTAAATCCTTTTACGCATGCTGCTGGTCTTTTCGAATCGAATCGAGCATGTATATAAAGTTCTACACTACTAAAAATGATACAAGTTTAATACAATTGTGATACTTCTTTTAAAATTTGCGAGCAAAACAGCGCGAAAATATTTTAAAAAGATTTTGCAATCTATATGTGGGATGGGTTGGTCGAGGGTAAGATTAAAACATTGAAGATATAGACAATAACATAATACAAGCACACGTTCCAGTTTCACGAGAATTGAAAACGCACACACACGCACACACATCTATCGGGAATACAGTTTTGTTTTTTAAAAACAATAGAATTGGCTACACCACATTGATTTCGTTTGGATTTTCTGAAAACCGGGCGCATGGTATTTTTTTTAAGACACCAAAGGCAAGGCACTGTATCTTTCTTCGTTGAATCAGTCATCTAGTGGCTATTCGCTAGGAATAATACCGATATACACCTTATTACTGCTGCTACTACAGCTAATCAGTTTGACAAACATTACATAAAGGTGTTGGGTAATTAAAAAGAAACGAGTTTTTTAAGACTTTCTTTCGGTTTCATCAGCACCATCATCCGAAGAGCTGGCATTAGTGACCCGCAGTTTGATGCTGTTATCTTGCGAATCGCTAGTTATGTAAATGCCAGTTGACCCATTATCGGACGAGTCGTCTGGCACCATCGAAGAACAAGTAGCCGTGGATGGCACCACCGCAATTGAATTGCCAGGACCGACAACGTAATCTGTATCATCAGAATCCGAGTCGGAATCGTCGAAACCTGGAGGCTCAGGTCCTGAAATTGTACAAGGAATTTGCTGAAAATGAGAACTCGGTGATGTGCTGAATATGCATACCATGTTCAATATCGATAGGAGCACCAGGTGAAACGTCCCTTCCGTGATGAATGGGTTGACTTGGCAAGTTGTGGCTGTGGGGGACGATACCCGAGTTGACATCTTCAATGGCTTTGCGTAACTTTTATGAAAGATAAATCAAATGAACGTCAATCGCCTTTTTATGGAGTTTGTTATAGTACCTCTTTAAGTGAAACGATTCCCATGAGCCTGCCAGTAGTGGTGACATAGGCGTGATTCACGCCCAACAACGAGAACATGGAGTGAACTTTGAGCAGCGAGGTGCGTTCGACCAACTGGAAGGGAGCAGGATCGACGTGCAATTTCGTGAAATCCACTGGCTGCAACATTTCGCTTTCTTCCCATTGTTTTTGCTCTTCCGGAGTCATGTCGATCACCCTCTCCCTCGGCTAAAATGCAGTACTTATTAGAACACTATTTCATCATTAAAATGTTGAACTTGGTATTACCAGGGTGACCTTCTTGTAGGGTGTAGGGCTGGTTGGCAATGATGTTCCACTACCACTGACGCCACTGAAATCGAATTTAGACGTATCCAGCATGGTCGATGATTTGCGTATGAAAGCTCCAATAGCCGCACGGAATTTACTGCCAAAAAGATGAAAATCAATGAAATTTTCTTTTTTTAGGAAATAAACTAAATTAAAATAACTAACCTTCCTTCAGCTCCGGTGACGGTTGAATAAGGTGTTAACGTAGGGGTGGCCATCGGTCCAGCAAATTTTAAAGTTTGAGAATTCGTTCTCTTCAGAATGGACTTTTGGGGACGGCTGCCCAAAGAGGTTCTCTGTAAATCGTGGAACATTGTGGTTGAATTAAGTATATCGTAATCATTTTCCTGGCATATCTACTAGGTAAATAGAAAACATTCTGACGTACTTCCTCAGTTTCATTCGATTGGATGGAACTGGGCGTCATGGGTTCCGTTCCAGGCGATTGATTATCAGCAGCGGGCGCCATTTCTGTTGCCTTGACTACTTCGAATCGAGAAGGCCGTCTTTCAGCGGGCTTCTTTGTTGGATCTTCGACGGCCAAAGAGTCTACAGGTGGTGCTGGTAGTGCCAGGCTAACTCTGCTGAACGGTGGTGGGTCGAGTTGCAAGGACGTCATGGCTTCCTCGTACATTCTGATTGACGATATTATTTATCGAAAATGTTCGAGTGAACAACCAACAATCTAGCCTACCTGACTCGTGCTTCTTTTTGTCTTCTAGCAGCAACTTGCAATCGTCGGTCACGACCGATATGTCTCTCGATAAGACCAATCAACTCTGTTCGCTGGATAGAACCGAGCAAGATCATGTTAGCTAGAAAAACAAAAAATCCCGTTAATACTGCCGATAATCTGAAATAGAGCGTAAAGCATACTTGGATTATCGACTAGAGGGAAGGCTCGAACGCGTCGGCTTTCTCTGATGTTGTTCTTCAGTTCTTTGTACGACATGCCGTTGTAGATGTACTTGATATTACCAACCATGAAATCCTCGACAAAAATGTTGTAGGCAGCTGTTTAGAGAGTCAGAACAGATTAAGGGCAATCTGCGCTAGGTAATTGGACAGAAAATGCATACCACTGCTGGACGAGATAATGTCTGGCAAGTAGGGCAGTTTCTTAATCATGATGATGGAATCGTAGAGAGATGGTTGCAGCAGTGTAGAAATGGCGTTGGCAACCAAGACGGCAATCATAACGGGAATTATGTGGCGAATCTGGCCAGTCATTTCAGAAATGACGACGCAAATCGAAATGGAATGGGTCAAACCGGCAGAGAAAGCTGCAGCTCCGACGATGGCGTAGCCTCCTGCAACGATTGAAAGGATTTCGTGAGATTGCTCATTGATTACAACCACTGGCTATACACGTACCGGGCAAAATGGGAGACAAGGCGCCTCCGATACGCACACCTTCCGGAAACCAAAGGTGCATGGCTTCACCAATCATTCGACCAAAAGCCGCTCCCATTTTGAAAATGGGAATCACGGTACCGGAGGGAACGGGCAGCGTAGAAGCCCAAATGGTGGTAAAGAACTGGAAAAATTAGTAGACGTTTCAGAATAGCCACACGATAGCCAAATAATTGCGAAAAAAAAAAAAAAACTTACAGTGACCAACATGTACAGACTCAAGTTGACAAAGATACTGCAACTATCGGTGACCCAATGGGAAACGATTTCAGCTTGTTCTACCGTCAAGTCATCGCTGACCCAAGTGAAATTTGAAAATAAATGCAGAATTTGCGTGCGAGTGGATAGCGTCGAAGCGAGGAACTGGCCCATACCCAAAGGGAAGTACAAGGTGGTGATGAAGAGCGACATCAGACCAGGATAGATGAAACGGCTGTGATAATTAAATTTATGATAATTAAAACGTTAGCCCTTTCTAAAGCTTCGTGAGGAATGGCTTACTTTTTCTGCAAGAATGAACTGATTCTCTTGTTCTTTCGCATAAACAGGACATATCGTCGATGGAACAAGATAAACGCTGCTCCACTCAATCCACCAAATGCACTACAGTCATTAAATAACGTTTAACAACATTCAGTTAAAGATGAAACAATTATTTACCCGACGAGAGCGTAGATGAACAGCTCCTGAGGATCGTAGGGGAAGTCGACATGGTAATCGGTTCCGAAAATGGCAGTTAAAGTTTCTGTGAAACGGATCATTCTTCAATTACAAAGAAAATGGTGGGAAATTATTAATAAAAATTTACCTTCATTAGAGAACCAATAAGCCTGTTTAGAACATTGAATAAATAAAATAAAAAAACAATTAAAAATCATGGAGCGCTTGCAGCAATAAAAATGTATTACCATCAGCCTGAACATGAGAGCGCCGAAAACAGCTGAGAAGAATCCACGCCAGTAATTACGAATGGCAAAGTAAACGGAAGTTACTTCAATGCTGAACAGTACACCTGTTTGTTAATCAATCGTTAGTTTATATAATCTGGATGAATGTATATAATACACCGACCTCCAATAGGAGCGCCGAAATTACACGACACACCCACAGCGCATGCAGCGGCCAACATTTCGCTGTTTCTCGATTCATTTTCATAAATTCCTTTGAACGACGTCACCATTTTGGACATGAGGGTAGCCACAATACTGGCAATATGCACCAGCGGACCCTGCACGATCCCAAATAAAACACCGATAAGGATTCATTTTATTTGAGAGGGTTAGCTACGAAGCAGTTTATTACCTCTTTACCCAATGGCATTCCAGAGCCTAGCGCAGCTGTCAGCGCCACCACTTTAGCGACTCCAGTGCGGAAGGTTAAATATTCTTTCAAAACGACGCCTCGCAAAATGGTCTTCATCTCCGGAATACCCGAGCCTAGAAAAAGATGTAAAAACAATATTCAAAAATATGGGTCATAATGGAAATCGAGCTGCACGAAAGGCATTGTGAAGTACACATCACAGATGGAGGAAAATCGAGTGCATCATCAAAGATTGACGTGACAATCGAGGCGTTTTCCGTGTGCGAATTACCGTACAACACACCCTTGTGATGTACAAGCGTGATAAACGATGCCGACTACACATAGTACACGCTACCGTATCCCGTTGCAGATCCAGTTTGAGGCGGTACGGAAACACAAAACAGACTCGTTATTCATTTTAGTGTAAATATTCCCCGTGTCGGCCAGGATGTGAAGAAAGACAAGATAAAGAGGGAAGAGAGTGTAGCACAATAACATACCGATGGCTTGCGGTGCCAGGATGTGAACGAAGCCGGCCGAAAACAGGACGAGAAAGACGGGCAAACAGATCCAGGCCAGGTACTGTAAAAACGGATGCGTCGTCAAATCGCGGTACATCCAAACGCGCGCTATTCAATCAAGTTTTGATTAATTGACATCAATTTTGAATAAAAATGGAAATGACGGACTTACCGTTGTTGCACATGACGATACCGTAGTCCATGATGTAGCTCAACATGGCCACGATGATGCCGAGCAGTGCGAGAAAGACCCAATCTTCGCCAATTTTGGCAAAGGTATTTCGCCAAATGAAGGAAACGAGCCGAAGGAAGCGCGAAGTCCATTTGCCGCGATAGGTGCGCAACTCTTTGCTCCTCTGCTTCTCCTCCTTTTTGCGTGTTTTCTCGGCTTCACGAAGCTCGGCCGCTTGTTGTCTGGCGTATTCCCCAAGACTCCGCGAATACCGTCCGTACATCTTGATTCATTTGACGCATCGTCAAAAACAAACAAAAGATGAGTTAAGACGACTGAACAAAAAAAAAGAAGTAAAACTTGATTTTTGCACGCGGGCCAATTGCAGGTTAGGACGTGAGTAACATTCCAAATGCAGGTCATCGTCATCAACGAGGGGAGGGGTATACGATCACTAGTGCACACACACAATCACCACACGATTGAGGGAGAAAGCACAGTTCCAGGCTGGTGTTGTATAAAACTTTCTCAATATCACGAATCGCACTATTTTCCGTTAGCACAACGTCCGGTGACACGTCTTTGTCATCCGGATGAAATGAAAAAAAAAACGATCCTCCAGGCAGAAGTGAAAAAACAAAAAGGGAGAAACATGATCTATATTGGTATGGAGAAAACGAGAGCATCAGGGGGGCATTGTCATGCAGAAAGTACCAGTGTAAAAACGTAGTTAAAGTTGGAGTCGATATCAATTAGTTCGGGATTCCGATTCATGACGTCACACCTCGGACTAGGCCACATCGTCTCTCTTTTAAGACGATGATCGGCCTCAAAAAAAAGAGCCGGACGATTGAACTTGTTAGCCGCTTGACACACGTTCTGTGACTGCCCCCAACTCACAAGTTCCAGTCAAGAGACTCCCCCCTTCGCACACGTAGAAAAAACAAAACACAACAAAAAAAGTTCGCCAACATACGAAAAATCAAACGCGCGACCTATGGACACACGACACGCCATGCTAAAAACCTCAGTGTGTGACGGGCGTCGAGCCAGCGCGGTTTAAAATTAGGTTTTGGAACTCCCGCAAGACCTTCGAACGCGAAAACACACACACACATCCTAGGAAATGTAAGCTATAGCATTTCAACCAAAAAGATGGCTGATTTCGTCACATAGCGAAAAACATTGCGGGACTTTATGGACTAACTCAAGGACCTCTTCGCGATGGCTCAAATGCTGTGACGCAACGCACCGGCCAATGACCGTCTTATTATTCAAATTAACCCAAGAACAAACAAATTTTCTGATGGGAATTAAATCTTTTTTTTGGGAGGACTAATTTAGAACTACGAGTCGGCAAAACGTCTTTTCACGTCGTGATCGATCACAAACGTAGCGGAGGTGGAATTCGATGACAGATTTTTGCGACATAACGAGCCCTTTAAATTGAAAGAGATGATAGCCGTTATTAATTATCCTTTGGCTATAATTAAAATTCTAGGACATTTCAAAAATCAAATGGAAACGTTAGCAGAGACCTTGTCCTGTGAGACTTCAATTCCACCTGTGAAAAACATTAAGCGGGTCCTATTTATTTCAGATCATTGAGGTTGATACGATCCAGATTTAGGAGCTAGGCCAAGCCCAAAGACTAATTAAACAGCAACTTATTAGTGAAAGGTGAAACCCTTCAGGTAGTTCTCAAGACAGGTAGGTTCACCTCGATATGTTGACCCTCGCTATAATTTTTCTGCACAGCCATTAAATTTACGTTGCAGCATAATACTTTCACTTTTTTTTGTAACTTGCGAATCATCGTATAAAAATACAACTCTGTCGATGACGTTTTTCCACCTTGGTTCTATTTACACGCCAGCCGGCGAATGGCAAGTTTTTATGCAGTTCATATTTTAAAACAACCTTGATAGCTGCCAGCTAGTGCAGTGTACCCTGTACTCCCCTTCCCAAATAAGGATTTGTGTTTCTAATCTTTCCGAGGACTTGTAAAAAAAAAAAACTGAACGCATTGAAAACACGTTTTTTTGGGGGGTAAGAAAGAAAAAATGCTCCTATTTGTTTTTCAGAATTTTTAATATAAGGTAACGATGTCAGGGAAAATTCGAAACTAGAAATGCAAATTTTTGTGTTCCTAGCATTACGATCCATTACTCGGTGGGACATTTTTCTCGAGATCTTAACTATCGACTTCTTCAAACCATCCAACGGTACAGGCAATAAAACTGTGCCAACCCAGATGGGGCGCACATAGAAAGGCCTCGGTCACTTTATATGGGACAAGGTTGGGCCTTTCGTAGGTGGAACAATAAAAAAACCTTTAGAAACAAGCAGATGGTATCGTACCAGCAATATGCCTTGACCACTTGATGATGGATCCCATAATTCTATAGCTCTTGTACAACAACTTGGACGAAACGGTTCAAAACTGCAAGGACGAACGACAAGATTCGTGAGTGAAGAGGAGGAAACCTTGACGCTATTCATAATTCCTAAGCCCCAAAATGGTGCCGTGTGTTCGTGAATCCGTTTTAAAACACGCTTATTTTTTGAAAAATGTTTTCTAGGGTCGACTGAAAAGGGTCTGAATTGAGAAGCGTGCCCGTCTTTTCCCCCCACTAAAAAATTGATGGGTTTTTGTTTTTCCGCCTTCAGTCAGAAAATAAATCATGCTCAACCACGTCTTCATCCTTAATTTTAAAACAAAATAAATAAATTAGATCACAGTTTTGAATACGTGACGTCAATGCACTCGAACCGCATTCATCCTCCGGGTAGGAGAAAAAACAAAAACAAGAAACGGAAACACTCGACCGCAATGACTCAAGAACAGAGAGGAAGTTCGATAGACGATGTGGACAAATATGTTGAATGGGGTAGTGCCCTACACACTGAACAAGGGAGCCTTCCTGTTAGCGGAGTCATTTTTTTTTTGTCTTCATGCCAAGCAAAAGACAAGTATATGATTGGCTGGCCCCCATATATCCTGATTAACTTGACTATAGCGCTATAATAGGAATTTCAAACGTCGGGATGTTGTTCATTGAATCAAAGCTCTGTTCACAAAGACAAACGGCTAGAGGCGATGTGCTTGTTTAGGATTTCCCACACCACGAGCGTTCGTCCCTTGTTTCGTCACCTGCTCTCTATAGGGGAAAACCTCTAGCAGGTCGAATGAGAACACGCCAAGGTCTTTTGGGTTTTTTTGCTAAAACTCTACAAGGTTCCAGCAGTTCGACTAAACCGGTTCTTGGGACGTACCAAAAGACTTGCAATTACTGGTTCAAATTTAAAAACGAAAAAACAAGCCTTATAATTTGCGTAAAGTATAGATAACGTCGGCGGTCGTTAAAGGATAGCAAAGTTGAATCGAGAACAAGGTAAACCTTGACGTCTCCCGCGTGACAATCGCAAGACTTTTTCAATGAGATACGGCCATTCCTTTTTTTTTTTGCACAATTCACGTTTTGTTGCAATCCAAAAGGATATAAAAACAAAATATCGGAATCAAGGCTGGCGGGAAGAGGAAGCTTTAACGAAAAATGAAAATCCAAGCTACGAAAACCTAGAAAACGAAAAGGGCCACTGATTCCTTATAGAGAAAAGAATAAAAGCCTTCGGTTGGAGAAAATGTTAGCGTGAAAGACACATGCCAATCGTGCTATTCCCGGTGCCTCTCTGGTTTTCCCTTTACGTGAATCGGCGGATATATCTAAATACTTGGAATTAGAAATTCATGTCAAAAAAAGCGTCAAGAGTTCTGCCCAGGCCTTGACTCAAGTTTGTTGTTCTTTAAAAGGAAAGAACTACAAGGCAGCCCTCCTTTCCTTTTTATTGTGTGCTTATGTGAGGGGGGAGGATTGGCAAAGAGACAAGTTTAAAAGAATGAAATTATCCCCGGATATCCCATTGAGATATTGGTAGGTCCGGTTTGAATCTGCACAATGGGATGCGTTCAGTTCACGGTCAACACGCATTTGCGCTTTAATAAAATATCCTTCAGGAAATGCGCCATTACGTCGTCGGGAAATTCCATCAACCACAAACGTGAAAAAAAAAAGTCAGATGATTCCATGGCCGCCAGTCATTTTTCCACTAGTGTCTCTTCCACGTATTATATACCCACCAGCGGTTTTTCTTTCTTTTGGCTTAAAGAAATTACAACTAAAACTCACTCGACTGAATACACGCAGAGCCATAATAATGTAGAAACATTGTAAAGTAAAAAGATATGTAAAGAAACTAGCCAAACAAAAAAAACAAGGTGGATAAAGAAAAAAAAGGGACAATTCAAAGTAGGTCTTCACCAGCGGGATTCCGCGCGTTCATGGCACCGACTGGTACGGCGGACTCCCGCAAACACGCACAATCAAACGAGCCAAAGAAACGGGTTTTTAAAAGCTAGGGAGGAATAGACGCAAAATCATTTCTCAAACGGCCAGAAAATGATGATGCTGTAAAAAAATAGAGGATATCAATTTGCCCTGACACTTCGTGAAAAAAATACTGAAAAGAAAAACCCCATAGATAAGTTTGTGATCCAATTTCGTCAGCACCTCGTGATGTGTTTTTATTTACTTTACGTTATCAGATGGCGATTTTCTAAAGCTCTCAACAAAAACAGTCCGTGATTTCTCGGTTCGACACACCAGTTTGCTTCGTGTAGAGCATCTCCTATTGGGAGATGGCCAGATTTCACAACAATAGGACGTGCGCATAATCAGTCCCGACCTGCTGCAGCTCTTGAATAAACATCAGAAGCCGTCGATTTAAAAGACATCGAATGAAAAAAAAGCTTGACCTTAATTCTCTACCGTTGAAAAAAAAAAATGTACGCATTTTCTCGAAAATGTGGGATAATAGTCCATTTGAGAAACGCTTTCTCCTTCCCGTGCAACTTGTTTCTCTATTAAGATTACACGTTGAAAAAAAAAATCACGACTTTCCGTTTCTAAAAAGAAACACTTTTTGATCGGTAAAAAATGGTGAACAAAACTTTCCCTATTCCTTTAAATAGATTAATATTTTCCAGTATGGCGGACATTTTGCAACATCCCGAAAATATGAACTTTCCTTCACCAGGAATTGAAATGGTTCCGCATGGCGCATGGTTAGTCATCCATGGGGAAGAGAGAGCCGACATTATATGCCCAGTAGATAAAAACCGATGAACGAAGACTCCTTCCTGTATAAGTGATGAGAAAGTTTCGCACGTCTTTCCCCTCCTCCCATGTAATCAACCCTTCCCGTTTCATTTGAATAATGCCTTTACGCAATGGCCTTCCGCAACAAAACACTGACGCAACGCACCGAAAAAAACCTAAAGAAACCCATTGGCTAGGCCGTCTTCAAGGAGTGAAAGTGAGTCTTCTCTGACTGCCCAAAAGGATGTAGAAAAATAAGGTGTCGGAAAAGAATAACCGCGAGGCGTCTGCCTATGTGTACAGTTGTTTCAGGCGAGTGCCCCCCAAGCGTGAATCAATGCAACAGCACGCGTGCAAAGTGCTGAAAAATGTTTAAGTTTGTTTAAAAAATAGGAAAACATGTTCGATTAGTTGAAGAGGGAAAAGAAACATCCGAGGACAGTGAACGATGACGTAACTCTTAAAAATGTTTGATATCCACGATTAAAAAAACGCCCAATAATGGGAAAACGTCGTTAAACAGCTGACGGCTGGCCCCATGTCGGCATTTGTCCAAATGTCACGCGCCCCAAGTGATAAGACGTTCATCATCACATGATCTAAGATTATTGCTTTGATTACACGCTCGGACTGAAAAATAAAAAAGACTCAGGTGTCTCCCGTTCGTGTGATCCGCGTTTACGATTTTTATCGCAACCCTTATTGGAGTGCCTTACCATGACCGTGTCACGAGCCCCAATCGGCTACTGTGCAAAACATAATGAAGGGATTAAACGTACACAGTGGCCGGCCGTACCATATTTACTTGTAATAAATTAGGTCAATCTCAAGACTCGCTCACATGTTTAATTTGAATCACGCGCTACGTGATTACTCGTGATAATGTGGCACAGAAAAAAAGTGCAATTTCTCCGCGCAAAAAAAGGAAGATTGAATTCACTCAACTCCATTATCTAGTCATGACTAAGGAAAAACTGTGTTATAGAATTTTAAAAGCTGTTTAACACATAAAAGAATAAAGAATTTAAAGAAGGCGTTTTTTGACTTGGCAACAACACGATCACGACGTTCACCCACCTTCAACCCTGCGGCATCTACCCCAAAATGTGACCACTCCTATTCCAGCACCTGCGAAGCCCTGTGGCTGTTGTGAACGTCAACAACAAGGTGGCCCACCACTTTGCCTTTTCTTCTATTTTGCATAGCCGTACCTGGCACCGTCTAGCTCGTTTTCGGCCGTGAAAAATAAGTCTTAATTGCAGGTCATCGGCACCCGAAAGGAAGCACATTTTTTCCACCCCACTTTTCAAAAGGCTTCTTCGTACATAAGGTCAAGTTAAAAACGGAATGCAATAAAAAGTTGGCTAAACTTTCATGTCCATAACGGGCCTTTTCTCTTAACCACCTGTAGTACGTAGCGACATGAAAAGACTGCCATCGTGCCTAACCAGTTTTGCAATTTCCGCATTCGTAATCGAAACGCAGTAAGGACTTTCGAGAACGATAAATACTTCAGAAAGGGGAGCATTTAAAGCAAACTGCTTTTGAAATAGTCTCAAGGTCGACTTGTTGATCGAATGGCCTTTCGAGATTTACATACACAACAATCAGGATTTCTACTTTCCAGAGAGACAAAGACTCGGCAAAATAAACAATCTATCTTGCACTCACCAGCGTGTGTTGATAGCCAAGTTCCAGCTCTCCTTGAATCTGGTCGGACGTCGCCATTTTTGGAGGTTGCCTGTTGCCGCCGTTCGCCTTTCAACTTTTTCTTCTCGGGAATGTTCAACTTCCTGATGTCTTTTTGAGGCTCCGTAACTCAATCGGACGAGATGACAACACACAACAACACACAGAATCGTCAGAGAACGCCCAATCAAATCTATCTCAGGACTATTGAACGGGACCAAACACAGATGGCGACTATAGTTGACCACCAAAAAAAATTAAAAAACGGGGACAAAAGGAAGCACACAATTAAAAAAACTATTTCTCTTTGTTTCTAATTTTCTTTATGGCGGAATGGTCGTACGTGTTGTAAGCAGTCGAGTGTGTGTGTGTGTGTGTGTCTGCGAGCAGTGAAGGAGAGCGACCAACTCCTCTGACGGTTCCCAGCTGACTGCCCTGGGTACACGCGAGAGACACTGTGTTTCATATCGCAAACACCCAACTCTCGGCAACTCCCGAACCGGCTTTTATTATCAAGACCTCATGTATAGACTTGTCGTCACCCAACCACCCTCTTTTTCTTTTGTTCTAAACCCGGGATTTATCTCCCCCCTCCCCAAGTTCTTTTCAATCACACTTTTCCACAAAACAAATGACAGCAGATTTCACTTTTACGATGAATTCATCACCAGGTACAGCACCTGACCTACTCTAGTCAGCCGACTGTCAAATGTTCTCCACTTTGTCGCCATTTTTTTTTTCATTTTCTTCGTTCTTTTCTTCTGTCATTCAATCAGATCTGGTATCGTTTCACGACAAAACCACGTTCAGTTTGGAAAAGCCGAGTTCAAAACACGAATGCAAACGAGATAGAAAAGCACAAAAACTCGTGATTATGTGACAACGAACCCTAGGCGTAAAAATGATAGAAAATCGAATCACGATACGATCAAAACCTCAGATAGCTTTTCACTACATTGTTTTTTGTTCCTGGAAGGCAAGTCGGAATGGCGCCCAAAAAGCAGAACATACGCAGGCAAACTTTTTCTTTGTTCCAACATTCACGTCGAAATGAAACCTGGGGCATTGATTTCCAGGGGAAGAGTTTGCATGGGCGCTTCCAAAGAAATTTCTAGAAGTTCGACCTTGCTTTGAATAAAGCGTCTCGCGATAAAATTGAGAATACTCAGCCAAATGAAAAAAACAAGTTTGTTTTGCTTCCATCAATCAGTCGGCACATTACACTGCTGCCGTTATCGCACGTTCGTTACAACACGATCGTCTTCAATTTTTGGCCATGACTAAGAGGCGTATAAAATATACCACGTGATTGTTTGTGTGTTGGGGTCAAATTTCAATAGATATAATACGGTTTTGCTTAGAGTTTGTAACTATACGGTCAATAACATGGCAGACAATGCGTTTGGGATTTTCCTGGTTTGCAAGTTCGTGTATTCCGAGGTGTAGCAAAAGATTGGAAAGAAGGCCAATTTTGACAGAGCGTTACTACGTTTGATTTTAGTAGTCGTGGCTGGCCTTGAGCAGGGTGTAATTCAATAGACCATAATAGCTTTAATTACATCGCCTCAGGTAATAATTTCTCAGTATTTCTATTGTGCTACAGCCAGCTGAAAACCTGCACATCAGTTGCTTAACAAACCAAACAAGAAGACTTGTCTCCTCCTGTGTTGTTTTTGTTTACCAAGAGCATCAGTGGTTTGACAACCTGTTTCGCCACCTGTTGAAGCACGATGAAAGTTACCCCATGTGCATGGGGTTATTTGAATCTGAGGTAAACTGACAGAACTGACCCTGGAAGCCTAATGAATACGCGAGAACAGGCAGCCAAAAGAAAAATGACGGGGCTTCTCAATTACGACGTCTTGTCGTAGAGTTCCATAGGTTCAAGGCCAGAACTGACGTCATGATCAAACAACGCGAGAGCTCCAAGATTTCATACCACAAAAGTACGT
Source organism: Daphnia sinensis (assembly GCA_013167095.2). Lineage (NCBI taxonomy): Eukaryota > Metazoa > Arthropoda > Branchiopoda > Diplostraca > Daphniidae > Daphnia > Daphnia sinensis. The sequence goes on along the minus strand of CM023188.1, from coordinate 558,950 downwards.
AGCCACACGTGTGAAGGACACAGAAGTGGTGATTAATTACACCTTCAGCCTCTGCTACTGTGTAACTTAGACGACATGTAAAAGGACATCACAGCCAACCTTTTGGTTTCAGGTCGCAAATTACAGGATCGTTGGAATACTTTCCATTTTCAACCGAGGAGGTCAAAACAAAACATTGAAATAGTTTTCAACAATTTTGTCGCGTGATATCACTGGAAAAACAAGAATGTTGCATCTCGTCAGCTGAGTATTATTTTCAAGAAAAATCAAACATAAAAATGTCTTATCTCAAATCATACTCGTAGACAAGAGAAATGCTGTCGTTCTTGAAAAAATACGTTTTCACCATTCAACTGGGATAGGTTTCCGGGACAATCAACATACTGAGTCACTTGAATCAACAGTTTTACTTTATAAGGAATTTTCTTCCTGCATTGCCAGCCTTCAACATGATGTCTTTTGAATGTCTTTTTCCAACGAAAAGCACCGATTTCGAACGGTTTTTCTCTCATTCCCTTTGTCCAACCACGTGATTTATTTTTAGGAGACCCCATTTCGGTTCTGACCTATTTACGTTGGAATTTAACGGAGAACTTTACTAGACCTTACATTGTCTAGTTGCCATGTTGGACGACTGTTCTTTGATAACATGTGACTATCGTTTAGATTATGCAACGATGAATCCAAAGAGGTACGGCAATTTTACATTTGGGAAAACTGAGATGATTCAAGTTGGACCCGATGCGTAGAAGACGAGGACATTTTAAAAAATCTGAACCCTCAGTTTCGAGATAAGCTACCGACACAAGTTCTGACCTTTAGCATTCAAGTACAACAACGTTCCCAATGTCCCCTCGAATATGCATATGGCTGACTCAGGATAATACGCAGCTTACTTATCATGTAGACGTTTACATGGGTCAACCACTCCTCCACTGTGGAAACTGAAAGTTTTGAAAAGCTGCTTAACCAATTTTCTTTGCTTTTGACCTGTTCCAAACTGAAGAATAATTTTGTTCCAAGGAATAATACTATCTGCTAGCTGATTGCCCCAGCTACTATCTATAACTATCTGGAAATATTGGGATAAAAAAATATTAATGCTTATAAGTAGAGGCTCCAATGAAGATGTAACAAGTTAATACCATAGGAATAGGAGTAAATCCAATCAGCGATAACTTCTGACACGCTGCGTTGGTGTAAGTACCATCGGTAGAGATAGTCGCTTCTGACAAGGCGCACAGATAAGGCAAACGCGCAAAACGTTTAGTAAATAATATATTCCGTGCTGATGTCCGGTTGATATTTGATATACCGTTATCCATGATACAAAAAATGGAAATCAAAGATAGCCCTGTATGTAGTTGCAACTAGCGTAGATGTTTTCTTAAAGGCTTCGCGGAAAATTGCAAAACTGTGGTATCCGTTGACGTTAATGATTCTTCCGCTTACTTGAAAAGATTATGAAAGTGTTAAGGGGGAAAAAGATACATAGAATTTACAGCAAATTCAACGAAGATCCCCAGGAGAAAAGACGTGGTGTGCTCGTAATTATTTAAAAAAACTGATTGATCCCATCGTTCATCCGTATCTTTTCCATCACTGGAAAACCATTGATAGGAGCATCAGTTATACACTATTGATTTTATAACAATAAATAACCTATGAATACCTTTTTAGCCGATTTCTGGGGGGATTTTTGAGGGGATTTCGGTGTTGCCTTTGTTGCTTCCTTCTTGGGCTCAACAACAGGTGGAACGGCCTCCTCCCAGTCATCCTCATTGCTGCTTTCTACTTAAAGAGTAATTAGAATAATTAAAGATATACGGGTTGCATTTATTTAAAACCACTAACCTTTCCCAGGCGATGTACTCCCACTTTCACCTGACCTTGAGACCAATACCATATCACCCTTCTCCTTGCATTTCAGTTCACCTTTATCGTCATTAGACAGTCGACCTTGGCATTCTTTCTCATATTCCGCCAGCAATTTACTCTGAACTTCTTCCGGAATTTCCTCGGGGGATGCCAAGATTTCATCTGGTAGAATCAAAGATATCGACTTTTTAAAGTGAGTTACGGGGATGGTATCTTGGGGGTTGTACCGTCATCCCAATTCAAATCATTGCCCTTGATGTCGGCTTGCGCACGCACTTGAGCCTCTTTTCTTATGATTTGTCTCTTGGTTTCTTCCTCCCTCACAACGTGAATGCGGAACAAGTATCGAGCCCAAAACATGGCCTCAGACACCTATGTCAAACAATTACATGTTTTCTGACGGAAACATTACTTTTAGCTATAGCTTTATACCTTGGAAGGGACGAGGGTTTCAAAATTATGACGTAGTTTTTCATTATTAGCCAATAAGGCGGCAATGTCTGCTTGTTGCGATTCGAGGTTCAAAGACTCTTGCCATGCCTCAAACTCAGTGGCATCAGGATCTACCAAGAATGTTGCTGGGTCACTACCCAATGTATAAATGATGGCTGTTAGACGGTCTAGGAATATAGGTTCGTCATCATCTTCTGGAGGAATATAGAATACATCAGAAACTTGGTTGAGGAAAGAAGTGACACTGCGCTTTACAGTTGCAGCAGTTCCACTTGAATCGTCAATCTGAAAACAAAGACATTGTTAGGGCAAAGTGTGCAGTACAGTAAATGACAATAATACCTTTAGTTTCTCTTTTAATGCAGAAGCTGTGGTGCTGACTTCTTCTGATACGGTTTGGGTGAATTCGTCAAAATCTTTTCGAACATAGTCATACACCTCAACAGACTGCAAAAAATGTATGTTAGCCATTGCACAACAAGAATTGTATTAAATAATACCTTATCCTTTGCAGTCTGAGCCAATTCATTTACATCTTTTCTCACTGTGTCAAATACTTCTGCTGACTAAATTTTAAAATTAAGTTCCCCCAAGAAATAATTATTACATGCGATAAACACTTAACAAAAGAAGACATGGAAAAAAAAATTCGATAACCTTATTTTTTGCAGCCTGCAGCCAACTGGATCCCCACCAAGAATCGCTTTGAGGGGTAGCTTCAACAGGTTCTTCTCTGAAATCACGCAAAGTAATAAGAATTTAATAAGAAAATGTTTTCTAAATGAAGAAATTTAAAGTCAAACACTACAACAGCGCAATTAAGGTTTGTTTACTTGGGTATATCTGGTGCTTCAGCCATTTCCTTTGCCACGTTAGTACTTCTCTGTCTATGTTTTTTTCCAAGACGGAACAGAATAAAAAGAAAAACTACTACCAACGCCACCTGTCGTGCCAATCTTTAACAAAAAATCGTTCGTTTTTCAAATCAATCCATGTTCCAACTAGCAGTGAAAAAGAAGTAAAAAAGCAGCGAGAAAGCTAGTAAACTAAAGAGCTTTGGGAAACTTACCTTCAAACTTGATAATTGGCTCAAGTTTAGGTGGCAAAATGCTGAAATTTTCCTGACAAAGTTTCACGAAATTTGAAGTACTTGAAATGTCTTAATGGCATTTGCGATTGACAGTCGTAATATTCATGGAGAATGAAAGCGATTGTGAGTAAACGTTTTACCATTTAAAGTTTGTTTCCTTACGATATCACCATTTTTGCAGCATGTTGGACCCAACTTTGAGACTCTAATGGCGAACTTTGGCGTAAAGTTTTTGGTCCAGGATTTCGATTCAGTTAACATTCATCGTGAGAACCTTTATAGCACAAACAATATGGTACGTATGTATTTTTCCCGATGTTTACCAGTATGCATTAGTACATATTCTAGTACTATACACGAGTGAGTACAACAGACAATGGCCGCTAACCTCTGACATCCATCAAATGTTAATAAAGAACTAAAACATTCAGGTGCAACGGTGCCCAAATGCAACGTCGCAGTCGTTGCAACTGTTATATAACGTTCCACAGTATAAACAGTAATAATCTTTAGTATACGTTACTCGAGTTAAATATATTTCAAAGTTATAAACAGGAATAGCCTTATTTCATTAGAGTGGCACACGACACGGAAACAAAGAACTGCTAAATTATGGATGGGAAAACAATCAAATCAAACAACGCCACGTGTATAGTTCACCTAAAGTGCTTTGTACCTTACCAACATTCGTTAGCCTCCACTTCCATTTGACAAGAATATTTAATTCTATTTCTACAGAAAAGTAAAACGATTATCTTGAATCCAATTTTGCAGACAAGGACACTTTAGCGTTCGTTCGAAATTTAGGGACATCGACGTAAAATGTTCAAATTTAAAAAAAGGAAATTGCGCACCGATTCCGCGTCATTGCGCAAGACTAGCGGGCCGTTTGCTAAAAAGCGGAGAAGACGGACAACGAGCTGCCAGTTCGACGCTAGCCGAGCGTTGAGACACACTTCACTGGTGGTAGAGCTGACTTTTGAGATCTAGTGCCAAATGATGACAGATACAAACATTGTTGCTCCAAGTTACAGTTCACTTAATTCTACACGACTCCCATGAACTTTTTTGACAGACGGCTTCAAACTTTACCACACAAAGTTTCTTGAAAACTTGGCTGCGAGAACACTCGAATTAAAGCGCAAGTAAACAAGAGTGAGTATATGTTATTTTTGGGTTTACCGGTTTTATTTACGCATTGCATGTACCAGCACCAGTTACGTACTGAAAAACAACTGTTTGCCAATTTAAATGTTCATCACCAAAGAAAGAAGGTAGTATGTGTCAAGTAATGCTGTTGCTTGTGCCACCAAGACGACTGGATGATTTCCAAACCAATAATTTATATTGACAACAAAAAGTGGAAAACTCGAAGATCGAGTATCTCTTTTTGCATCGGCAAAGCTATGGCAAGAAGTCGATCGAATAGCACTTTTGGGTAATCGATAAGAACCGGTTACATGACTGTCGGCCATAAAAAATCGCTCAAGAAAGAATGAATGTGGAAGACCACAACTTTCCAATTGGCTTGCGGCTACCGACTAACCCTAGATGAGGGCCCAGTTACTACTAATGCCCAGAAGAGTAGAAAGCAATCCACATCAATAACAATATTATCTAAGTGATCAAATTGTCATCATAAAATATCTTCTTTCAAAAGTCTGATGGCGTTCATCATTCAACGACATCACCTCTTACTATTGTTGGCCAATCGAGCGATTGAGCGCATTCTTTAAATGGAATTACGAAAAAACATGCGGGAAAATTCTTGCGTCTCCTTAAAAAGATGTAAAAAGGAGAGTTGGCTCTTTTGGCAATATTCATTAATGAGAACAAAAAACTACACGGGGCGTTGTTGTGTCTACGACTTTGTGGGGTGAGTCAAAGACAAGATGAGCATCTCGTTGTAAAAGAATTCGACACTAGTACGGATCCTAACCGATACGAAGATGCTGAGACTCGAGCCAATATCATGAGCTACAAGGTTTCTCCACGTCAAACAGCTTTGCATCAGTATGCGATTAAAATCAAATGATCCCAATCGGAGTGTAAATGTACATTTCTTCATTGTCCCCCCCCCCCCTTTTTTATTGCTCCTGTTCCACACGTAAAGGGGACAACGCCTTTGGCTTGCCACGAAAAGATTCATATGAAGGTACTCAGCTGTGTCGTCGTGATCTCGAGAGAAACGATGTCAGCGCTCTGTTGATTCCATTACACGTCCCCCGAATTCAATCAACGTATTTTCCGTCACATTCGATTTGCCTGGACAATAAACAATCGGCTGATATCACAACTTTCTTTTTAGAATACCGTGCGTATTATGAAAAACATGAGGTAGGTCATAATGGATATCTATTGCAGACGGACATTTCAACAAATTCAGTTATATACAGTGAGAATAACAGTTAGACGAAGGTCGTGAATTACTTAATAGATGGAATTGTTAAATTGCAATCCTACATCTGGCTGGAACATTGGTTGGACATCTCATGAAAAATGGTATTATACAAGTTGGGAGGGCACAAAGTTTATATTTAGTCCCTATTTTCTTCCGAAATCTTTGCGGAACGGTTTACAGAATAATGAAAAGAAAACTTGTTTGTTTGCGTGAAAACTTTGGCATCAGGAATTGGACGTGAATTTCAAACTTGTGGCGCAATTTAGTTAAACCCTTGACCAAAATATGTTTTGTTTCGTTATCAGCCGGTTTGTGTGTCGTTATCAGAAAGAACCATAGTAACTATGCGAAAGCAATTTGAATACGTGCCAACTGCGGTCTATTCTGCATCTTTCGATAAAAACGAACGCGCAAGACACAATGCAACCAGCTGTTCCCCCCCCCCCCCCCCAAATAAAAACGCCCATAATTACCTATTTTCCATTTCTTCATTTACGAAAATTAGAAAAAGAATTTTACTTGCATTTTACAGAGGCAAAAGTCTTTCCTACAATAATCTTGTTGCTGACGTGCGCTAGAGTTTCACCGCGTCTTGAATAATGACCTCGCCTTTAAATTGGAGGTATTCACGTCAACTACGTGAATACAAAAAGTGATGAGAAAATGACATAGCTTTATCAATTTCATAACTCGATTACCAACGCTATCATTTCCTGAATAACAAGTTGACTGATAACCGCAAATTTCAACTAGTTGGCTCGTTCGGCGAACGGTTTTGCGGTCCTTTCCAACATTCCAAGAAGTAAAAAATAAAATGATAGAAAAATAGAATTTTTCTTCAAAAAAAGAACGGGTAAACAGATAAAATAGCCATTTAACCACTTGACTAAGTTAGCTCGTGCTGACATAAGCTGTGCGTCATCGCCCGTCTATGCAACGACGTTGAATGACAACATCTGAGAAATGCACTACTTTTGCCCAGCTCGTAAAAAATGCTTAGAACTCTTTCAAAACAGTAAAATGGCTTTTAATTTTTTTTTTCTCAAAGCTATTTTCTGATGTTTATGCACAGCCGCTAAGCGGAACGAATGGCCACGTTTATTGTGAGGCATGGACTTTTGCAATGTCGAGGCAGCGGGACCTTAACGGTGCGTGAGTTTGCTCAGCAACAGCACCGTCGATATCGCGCACAAGCCTTCAGCCGTCACTCTTTGCTTCACTGCATTTTTATATATTTTTTTAAAAAGTATGTTTATGTTTTGGATTCCCCCCCCCATTCCGGACGTGGATGGATCCTACTGGGCGTGGCTTGATGGAAAAAAGGCCTTCTCATCTTGATCGTTTCCACATTTTCCCTCGGCTCTTTCTTAGAGGCAATATAGAACGATCTGGCAAAGCACACCAGAGTTAACGGATCATGAAGTTGGCGGAAGTCACACTAGCTTTCGATCGTCGACGTTTTCCCACCCAGTTTGGCTTTGATATACACTAAGATCGTAAGCTCTATGCTCGTAGCCTTTACGTAGGTTCAAAACGCGCGCGATATAATACTGGACTAGAGACGTTATGGCCGTGTTATTCTCTTTGTACTTCCACATTTCGTACAGAAAAGCTGAGTCATATTACACGTTGTAGTTTAGTAGTTACCCGATGCGGCGAGTTCGTCTGAGTCGTCAAAGTGATCACAACTTCTGTCAATGATGCAGCACGTAATTAATACCGCGCAGACTACATCAGACGGCCTAATTATGCAACCAGTACGAGTAATACATCTTTTACCTAAGGCTTCAAATGCCCAAGGTTACAGATGCTTTTTTAAAAGAGTCACATCACAGTTGTACGTATACGATTATGACGTAGATATAGTAGATTTTTGTTGCGGTTCGAAAACGACTGAAATAATGAGCTCGTAATTAGCATCCAGACGGTCGCATTTCTCAAACAAATTCCAATAAAAAGAGAACGGATCAATTGATGATTATAAGAATGCCAGACAGTTTGGGATAGAGTTACGCCAATGGCAAGCTCTGGCATAAATGGGAAACACCTGTTCGCGAAAAGCGCAAAAAAAAAAAAATGCTGGGAAAAAAGAATGTCGACGACGGCTTGTTAACAAGTTATTGACATTTGCAGACATAAAGCAAGAACATGTAAAAAGTTTCACGGGGCTTGAAAAAAAAACTGTCGCTTCGATAAAAGACTTTGTGAAATAAAATGTTTTCGCAATAGGGACACCTGGCGTAAAAAAAAAGCTTTTGCCACGGATACGTTTTTCGCTAGTTTGTGGTTCGTTTTACAGTAGTCTGCCGCATAAAGGAGGACATCAACATCCATCATAAAGAGCGAGCAAGTTCATTCGAGTACAGGTTATGTAACACCTGACGAATAAAGCGCTCACGCCGCTCCCATCGTTTGAGGCACAACGATCACGCTGTCGAGCGTGCATTGAACTGCGCCAGATGCTGAGGGCCTGATGCACACACCGATGCGATCAAGATGAATACTTAAAGTTGTGTGACGTCACCTCTAGCCAATAATCCACGAACAATGAAAACAATAAACAATCCACTACAGTTGAAATATCCGCCATACAGTGAAATGCATTAGATTCCAAGAAACAAAATGCATCATATGCTTAGATCGATACGGTGCGGTATCCGGTAGGAAAGAGAAAGGCGGATCCCCCCCGTGTGTCCGGAAGTTTTCGCGCTCGCAACGTGAATTTCTCATACACTCACGTATTTATTTACGGGCGGGGGAGAGAAGTAGCAGTGCTATATGCCAAATAAACACTTAGTTCTTCGAAAGATTTTGTTGCATCAAGCAAAACCTTTTTAAGATCAATGGGCTTTACACTAACGTATAGCCAAATCAGAGTGTACATAAGGCCACTTAAAAACAATGTCGTATTTAATTCACTCCGCTGAATGGGTTTTGTTTCATTTGATAAAGATTTAAATTGGGTTAAGTCAAGTGCAAACGGAAACATAAAGCCATCAGATCAAAAGCGAGAAAGCAAAACTATAAATACATTGTGAACTATCGCGCCCAATAAAGTACGAAGAAAACGACGCAATTACGTGAAATTCCAGCATCTCGTTCCCCCCGTTATCAGCCGACGCAGAAATTGAACCGAGCGCAATAACGTCTTGATTCATGCTCGGGTTATTTTAAAAAGGGCCTGTACAAGAAAGAGAGTCAGCGTTGTTTCCTTTTGAAAAGGGAATTTTAAAAATGCAATTGTTTGCTAGAGATGTTTACCGGCTCGTGATTCATTGACACATTTGTTATTTTATTACGAAATATAGGAACTTTTCGCAATTGCTGGGTATTTTTCGCGCGACGCTGGTTATCGGGCAACACTATGCTGCCTGAACTACTTCATATGGTGATGATTGCGGCCAGCGTGACCTCGACAATGTCGATCCAAGTGCAAGGATCAGTTTGGACCCCATCGACCGGCAAATGCCTGACTGACGAACAACTAGGTAAGCGCCACCTAGAAACAATGTTATACACAAAACATAATTGGTTTCTAGCCAACTTTTGCCCACGGTCGATTCAACTTTGTTCCGACGACAGTACGTTTGCGTCCACTTTTGTTTCCGGCCTGATCGAATCAAAACTTGCCTATTTCCTAATCGAATAGAATGAAAAACTATTTTTGTTATAGCCCTTTAAAGTTAAGCCATATTTCATCAGAAACATGAGACGCTTGCGAAAAGAATATTATCTTGAGCTGGGCAAACGTTGGGAAGGATATATTAGCTGAGTTGATTTATTGCGGATGGCCGCTGCCAAAAATTGTGAGGCTGCTGGCAAAACAAAATAATAATAAAGAAGGCAAAAAAGAAAGGAAGAGGATCGAGTAAATGTCAGCAATGCTTAAAAGAAAAGATTTATGATTGATATATACTTGTTCTTAATGACCTTTGTGTGCTATTCGTAAAAATAATGTAGCGGCGGTGGGGCTGAACACGGCGCAAAAACCGGCGCGTTCATTTTTGCACGACAATAAAGCACTGGAACTGAGACTAGAAGCATCGGATAGAGTCACTCACCAACTATCGACTGCCGTGTTTGCCATATTCATCCGCGAAGTGCTCGGCTACCGCAGCGTCACCATAACCAAGCGTCGCGACGCTTTCAATGTGTCGGCCGTGCTGACACGTATGACAGGCTGCTCCAATCCTATAAAGTTTGTACCATCTTTTATTAATTCAATTTTGCATTGTTTTTGCATGAATGTAGAGTTATTTTCACGCGGGAGCATTAACGAATTCCCGTACATTGAAAGAGACATAGAAAAGGTCACAAGTGAAGCTATAACACATGCGTAGCTAGCAATTTCAGTCTAATTGACATTAACATTAATGGATTTTCTTTCGCCATGCTTCGTCAACTACTTAAACATTCCACTCTAGCTAATAAAGAAGAGAGAAATTCCACTGTGTGAATTCACGAAAAAGTTGCGAGATCGTAATAGATAAAGAAGCAGCGTGAAAGAGCAACCGTGAACGAAATCCTACACCCACGCCTGTATATAAAACAAAGTTTTCTCAGTAAGGGGGAAAAACGAACATTTTGAGCTGAAGCTTAATGGCAATAAGAAGAACTCAATAAACAAGTATCCACCTTGACATTTGTCAGTCAGGCAACCGCCACTGTAAAGCTGGTTAGAACTGGAACACACCGAAAGTAAAGGTTTATATGCTTTCACTTATAGATAACATGGGCTCTATGGTAACCATCAGCGGAGAGACGTTTGATTATCAGGAAATATAGGCCCAACCAATCAAATGCGCCCCCGTTTCTTTCCTTGTTCACATCTAACATAGCGGCAAATAAATGTAATGCAACAAGAAGTCGACGGGTGGGATAGCGTCCTAATCGCATTAAAAAGTTTCTACGTATGAATCATTAGTGTGTCCTTTATAAAAAGGGGTCCATTCAACGGATCAATGCGACGATCTCTCCGACAAGTCACACGTGTCTCTAATGGTAGCGACTCACTCATGTATGGCGCATCTAATGGAAAAACGCGATGGCACACGCTTTACACTGATCGAAGACGCTGATGCAAGCGAGAATGTTGAAATTGATTGATTGACGATCGGTTAGTGAGTTCAGATGTCAATTAGGTTGCCACAGCTCGGCGTCGGTGGAGCGTAATATTGCGGAATGGGATACCACATCCAGCTGATGCTCTTAGCCCACCAGTTTTGGGTGTTTAAATAAGGGGGAAACTTTTAAGCACGTTGAAAAAGGGAAATGGAAGAATAAGCATAAGGTTGCTAAGGAAGTCTCGATTTAGTTAAACCTTAATGTTTGATTATATATTCGTTCGGGAATGGGGAAAAATAATAATACATATAAAATTCGGTGTGCAGTTGCGATTCGGCCGAGTTGCAGTCGGAATCGTTCGTGCCGGAGACAATGATCAACCTGGAAGTGTGGGTACCGCTCGGATACAATATGGAACAATGGTCGGATACCGGAAACTTGGAAGAATGTGGCCTATTGGGACCTGGTGGAAGGTAAGCTAATTTGACTATTTCTGTTAGTTGTAGGGAAGATGACTTTACTACTAGCATGAGCTGGGCAATTTACAGGCCATTAAAGGGTTCGTTTCAGTGGGGGAAAAAAACGCATCGATATGTCAGGCAGAGTTACAGAAATAGACTGGACGGCTGCTGCTTGTGCGCTATATTACACAAACTACCGAAGAAAAAAGATGATTCCTACTCCCCCCCCCCCTTATTCGAACAAGATTCCAATGTTTGACGTCATCCGATCAACTCTTCTCCGACATGTTTACCAATGCAATGTCGGAACACTTTTGATATGTTTGTTTAGGTTCGGATGGTTCATGCCCGAGTGGACGAGCCATCGTATTCCGATTGCCGATCACTGGCGAAGTCTTCAAGATCCGGAGATCGCATCGCATTTTGACGTCGACATCCAAGAGATGAGCCAATTGGCCGAGTTCACAAAGGATCCTTCCACCGGAAGGTTTCTTTCAAATTTTTTTAATTAAAAGAAAAACAGATAGAAAGCATACTTGAATTCGTACTTGATTGAAGGTACTATTGCGATGCCAATTATTGCGACAACGGCGTTTTCTATCCTGATTATTGCCGACCCGACATGTATGGCAATATTCCACCTTGCGCCGTCCTTTTAGCCGAATATCCAGGTACAAAATGTCAACACGCTAATGGCTCAATTGCAAAATCATCAGCGTCAATCCTTTGAATAGATTACATGGGTTTTTTGATCAAGCAAATTCCCTCGCTCAAACTGCTAGTCAAAGTCGTATGGCTCGGCCCCAATGCCGATCGGGTCGTTCGTGATTTCGTCAGTGACGTCAAGCGTCGCAAATCTGGACGCTCCATTATGTTTTTCGCGTGGCGTCCGAGCACCATCACCGAGAGCGATGATTTCCTCAGCTTGTCTTTCCCACAATGTGAAACTTTGTCAACGCCCGATAGCGGTAAATTGAATAGTGGCATTACAAATGGAGGCAAGCGAAGGTTTCCAACCTTTTTGACTAAATGATGATTCCATTTTATTGTTTAGACATGAAATGTGCTTACGAGTTCCAGCGCTTCGAAAAGGTTGCCTGGTCCTACCTAAAAAAGGGAGCCAAGCTCGTCTTTGAGGTAAGATATCAACATTTCATATCCAATTTTTTTGACGTGGTCCGTCATTGATCAGAGGACGATAATAATTTGTGATTGAACAAAACCAATTTTCATGCGCGTGTCAAGGTGAACGAGGAAATCCGATACGCGTTGCAACCTTGCACTGTCTAGGTATTAGCGCCCTATTCAGTTTAGTTCATATTCAGCCTCGCATCATCGTTCGTTATATACTTCCCGCAGTGAATCAATAAAGCACTTGTCATTAAAGTGCACTCTTAGCTAAACCGTGGGAACAAATATGACGTCACCAATCCAAAAACAACACTAAATTTCAAAACTGAATTATACGTAAAATTGAATGAAATTCTTTAAACTTTTGCGTCTTACGGTGAAACGGAACGGACCATTTTTCAAAAGCAACTTTTCTGTCAATAGTCGTAGTTTTTTTTCTACCCACGCAATAAATCCCGTTATTTTTTTATGTTGTTAAATTATTATTACACTTTTTTTAGCGGAAATAGAGCGAGGCGCGACAAAGAGTTTTTTCATACGCCTCCACAATCGACTGGCGCTCCGAAAAAAACAAAGAATTAATGCTAGTTAATATTGACACAGCTGCGTGTGGTCCATACTTTTTAGACAAGATAATCAAGTTGGTGCTTTATTTCTGACCATTTCTTTCGCTGCCAGCGCAGCATAGTGAAAGTATACTGTCAAGCAAGAGTCCAACAGCTGCACCTCTCTATATGTTGAGCGGCTACTTCAGAATGAGATTATACCTCAAAAAAGAAATAAAGATAACAAAGGTAGAACAACAACGGCGATAGAGCCTTTCACCAGGACGGGATATAAAGAAAGCGGGCAGCCTAGAGAGGCACCCATAAGAAAACAACCGGCCTGTTCTGAAAAAATTGCTGCGATTCTTCGTATATAGGGCGGGACCCATGTGTGGAAGATTGTAAAACTTTGTGAACCATTTCGTTAGAGAAGATTTTATTCCGTAAAGCCTATAGAACCGTTTCAGACCTCGAAAGATGGCCTCTTCTCTGTTGAATAATCCAACAGCGGTAAACATAGCGACACATCCCACGTCAGCAACTTCTGAGGCCATATCCTTTCAGCCTATAGACAGCGCATACACACGCACAGAATTTTTTTTTTGAATGGCTCCTTTCTGTGAAAACAGTCGCATTCGCTATTTTATTTGCGGAAAATAACTTCAATGAAATCATTATTCCGTTTTGTCGACACGGTCGGTTTGGCACGTCTACGAAGGCCATAACTTTCATGAAAGAGTTGATTGAGTTTCCTTACTAAATTCTCTTCTTTGTTAACTTCAACACGGTCAAATTTGAAATCAACGATTCGGAACGTTAATAGAGCACGAATGCAAAGGGGTTGATTCGCTTGGGATCTGCAGAATGCAATAACAAATAATAAAAATAACATCGGCTTTTTTTAAAATGTGAACACTGACGCAGGCACTCCAGGGAACCCTATCGCTGCTGATCGATAACATTCTCAGTTGATTAAGCTAGTTTACTCGATGAGTAAGATTACCCAATTAGAAAAGGCACGCGGGTAATCGTAAATCTTATTTAAAAAAAAAAAAAAAAAAAAAAAAAAAGGGGGCATTTATAAGAGGATGTTACTGCGTGATTCCCGGATTAAATGCGCTTGTGCCAATGTCATGACAAAGTCGTTATGGAGGAGGTGTTAGTGTAACATATATCCCTTTGGATATGTATGTCGACACAAAATTCAAATGGTAAATGGAAAATCGAAAATTTATGACCCTCCCCTCCAATTCAAAAACAAAACAAAGCAATCGAAAATTTATCAAATTCTAACGATCATTGAACTCGTGTGGAAGTTATCGAACAATGACAGTGTTCACGAAGCTAGACTTAAATTGGCTACCAGCTCGAACTCAACTGGAACAAAATTAGATGACCTTTTAACGATGCAACGATCCAGCCCTCTTTCCGCAGAAATCTGGATGTGAGCCTAAACTATTAATCTCTTGCCTCGTCTGAGCCAGAATGCAGCGAATAAAAACGATGTATAGTACCCCCAGTTTCGCGTAACAACCTCTTTTTGACCAACCGTAAATCCAGCTGGACAATTAAGAAACATAAGTGCGCTTGTCCGCGAGTATTGTCTGAATGCTGTTGGCTACCACCCCGATTTCTTTGAATGTCCTCCAAACATCAGACAATGTTAACGCACTCTTTTGATCTTGTCGTGTTCCATGCGTTTTTTTAAAACAAAAGGCTCTTCAGCGGGTCTTCTTCACCCAGGAAGAGTACACGGCAATGTTGCGTTTATACAATAAAAGACAAGAAGAAGAATCGCAAGTGGACAAAATTGCTTGCGACTGGATGAAAGAGAATCCGCATGTATGGTCGCAATGGAAACCCTCCGATTTAAATGTCAAGATGGAGCTCTACATCGGTGGCATCTTCCCGATCAGCGGACCGTCGTACAAGAGCGGACCCGGAATGGTGCCAGGTATCGATATATAAAAACTGTTGTTGTCATTATGTGAAAACCGTTTCGCTTGGTCCGTTGCAACTAACGAGTCCTTACGGTCCCATCTAGCTGCCCAAATGGCCGTTGACGCCATCAATCGAAACGAGACCATCCTGAGGGACTACGATCTGAAATTGCTCGTCGCCGATGGCCAGTGCTCCGCCGACATGGTCATGAAGAGTTTCATTGATTACCTGCGCTTCAAACATTTTAACCGCATGGTTGGCATTCTCGGTATTGTTGAAATCCTTTCCATCAATCGTTTACGTATTTCGCTGGAGGGGGTGGTATTAAAATTTTACGAACGGGATTTCAGGTCCGGCGTGTTCGGAAACGGTGGAATCAGTGGCGGGAGTTTCAAAACGTTTCAAAACGATCGCCATTAGTTACAGCGCTCAAGGATCGAGTTTCTCCGATCGGGACAAGTTTCCTTATTTCTTCCGCACGATCGGCGAGACGGGCCAATTCAAGTGTGTTTGCTTTTTCTTAATTAGTTTGATTGGAGGTGTTTTCACGACCATCCAATCGCGTGAGCTAATTGCTAACAGGGAATCAACAAAAGTCTTTTTTTATTCAAACGGCCTGCAGGTACGTCTTTTTAACTCTACTCCAACAACTCGGCTGGAAACGGGTGGGCGCATTGATGAGCGACGGTAAAATGTACTCCGATTACGTGACCACTGTACAAGATTACGCAGAAAGTAACAAAATCACGTTTGTTACCGCGCGTAAAATAACGAGCAGCTCTTCACTCGAAGTAATAAATCGATTATTGCGCACACAAAAATGGGGATAAAGTTCGAAACGAAACGATTTGATATTTTTTAACGCAGTATTTAAAGGATCTCAAAGCGAAAAGAGTCAAGATCATCGTCGGTGAATTCGACGAAGAACGGGCTCGCGAAGTCATGTGTCAGGCATACAGACTCAACATGACGGCCAGGGAGGGCTACATCTGGTTTTTACCGAATTTCAATTCTGAACTCTTTCAGGTACAAATTGCACTCATATCAACATAATCAAACAACAACTTTTGCTTTTGTTTAGAGTTTCAAGCCTCTTTGGTACGACGTAGACCGACGTGTCAATCAATCAAATCGCAGTTTGGAAGCTATTCCGTGTTCTACCGAGCAAATCATTCGGGTATGTGTCTTGAAATGATTGCATTGATGTTGATAGAAAATGTAACCGAACGAATTGGATGTCAGGCAATTGACGGTCATTTCTACATGACGTATTCGAGTTATGCACCAAATGAGAGTCTCATGCAAGAAGGGACGAACGTCAGTGACTGGCGGAGGCGCTACGAGTTCCAGTGCGCCCGATTCAACACATCGACTTCGGAGTACGCCAGTTACATCTACGATTCCGTATGGACCTACGCCTTGGCCCTGGATAAATTACTGAAAGGCAACGAATCGCTAGCAGCAGACTTCCATACCGATCACACAACAGAGTGAGTAGTACACGCGCACGTCCATAAGTTATGATAATGTGCCTAGCTATGCTTGCAATCGCAGACCTCTTTTTCCACGTCCGTGTGACACGTTATCAAACACTACCCCCCCAAAAAACCCATATTTTGCGTAGTTTTCATCCGTCCAAAATGTTTGACCCATTTGTCTGGGTATAACCACAAATTCCGGTGACAGTTGAAGAATCGAGAAAGGCCTACACACAAAGAGTTCGGGAATGGCTGTTTCTTAGTACGAGACAGAATACAATACCCGTCGGAGCCGGTGATTTACGAGATCCCCCCCTTTCGCTGTTTTACAGCTCTATTCCATTTCTTTCGACTGTGGTAAACTGAAAGCGTTTCAAACAAATTAAAACAACATCGCTCGCAAACGGGGAAAAAACAACAACAATTTTACAACAACTTAAAGCAGTTACATTGTATACTTAAACGTAGGCAAAAGCATGTTTCTTATATTCCCACGACGTATTCTGTCTCACCGCTTTCATTAAAATCCTTTATGCTTTCCATGTATTGTACAGGGAAGAGTAATACCCCTGGCCATCCGTCGGGATACTTTTTTCGTTAAGGCGTGTCACGATCGTTGAGAACAAAGAGCCCTTGAGCCCCTGTTGGGCTTCTTTCGCATTGACTTTCAAGAGTGACGCTATACCCTCTGATCCCGAGGACTAAGATAAATACGGTGACCCGAAAAGCATCGATCTTTTTTGTTCTACCATGATGGCACGTGTCATCATAGATGATTACAATGCCGCACCTTATTTTATTAGCTCACGCAATTAGGAATTAGTCGGATCTTGAAACAACAATCATTTATCGAACTGCCTTTCTTTCATTAAAAAAAAAAACAAAAATTCAATGGATTTTTCGAATGAAAAAGGAGCCTGAGAAGAATCATCAATGAGACGGATTTCGTTGGCGTTTCCGGAAGACTTAGATTTACTGGCGGGCTGTCTCGCCATTCTGATATCCAAGTCTTCCAATGGATCAACAAGTCAAGTGAACTTCTGGGCAGATTCCTGCCCGTCGTTCGTTCAAAATCATCAAAATTGGCAACGGGACATTCGTGAGTATCTCACTCCGCACGGATAATTTCACACAAACTAATCCGGCTTCAAAAATGTATAGAAACTTCAACAAATCGCTCATCAAGTGGCTGACATGGGACGGAAAGCAGCCGGTAGACGACCCGGAACCTGGAACCAATGTTTGCGTTTTGGAAGGATTGGCACATTTGTTAAATGTCGAATGCGAAGCCGCAATCGTCGTCGCCAACATTTTAGGTTTCGGGGTGTTCGCCGGCTGCCTCGTCGGGTTCTTCTTCGTTTTCAAGCGACGCTACGAACGCAAAGTGGAGCAAACGGAAGAAAGAATGCGCGCGCTCGGACTTCTTTCTTCCGGCACGCTTCTAACGCTCGACGAGTGGGAAATACCGCGTGAGCGGATCGTCATCAACCGCAAGTTGGGAGAAGGCGCTTTCGGGACTGTCTACGGTGGCGAAGCATTCTTCGATGACAAAGGATGGGTTAGCGTAAAATCTCAAATTTTTGCGATCTTTAAATCGGTTGATTAAAAAATGAAAATTCATTCCAAAAAAAAAAACAGGTGGCCGTGGCCGTCAAAACACTCAAAGTGGGTTCAACTGTTGAAGAGAAACTGGACTTTCTTAGCGAAGCCGAAATGATGAAGCGCTTCAATCACAAAAATATCGTGCGCTTATTGGGTGTTTGTACGCGTAACGAACCGGTTTACACCGTCATGGAATTCATTCTCTACGGTAAGCTTTAGTTTTCTACGTTATCTATTAAAGAAATTGGATCGATTCTTTAACGCGGTTTAAAAAGGCGATTTAAAAACGTATTTACTGGCTCGACGTCACTTGGTGTACGAAAAAAGCCGCGAAGATTCGGACGAAATCTCCGGTCGTCGGTTGACGGCCATCGCCCTAGACGTGGCTAAAGCTTTGAGTTACTTGGCCGAACTCAAATACGTCCATCGGTTGGTGTCCATGTCGTTTCATCCGATATAACTCAATGTCCTTATTATTAATACCGTTGTTTTACTGCAGGGACGTGGCATGTCGAAATTGCCTAGTGAACTCAAATCGCGTCGCAAAGCTTGCTGATTTCGGGATGGCACGTCCCATGTAAGTCATAACCATATTTGATTGGACAAGATAAAACTGTGTTTATTAATCTCGTACGCTCGCTATTGGTCAGGTACGAAAACGATTACTACCGCTTCCATCGCAAAGGTCCGTATATATCAGCCATTTCCTTTTGTTTGCTACTCGGAAAGACTACGTATCCTCAGCAAGAGTCGGTAGTTTTGGCTCTTTGCTGAGGATTCGTGGCCTCTCAATCAACAAAGCAATAAGCTAGCGTCCCTGTACATACGACTTTTAGCTTTGCGTCGGCGGATATCCGTGTCAGAAAGAAAGAGGCACGTCTTTTCTACATGGAATTGGTCGAATCGCTAAACTAGCTTTGGTCAAAATAACATTACGTGACTCACATTCAGTGACGTGCCAACTTCTTTACATCGCCCCCCCCCCCCAATGTTTGCCTTACTGTTCTTGACCTTTAATTTTTCGAATGGATGTGTCTGACAGGCATGTTACCCGTGAGGTGGATGGCGCCAGAAAGCTTAGTGGACGGCTTGTTCACGCCAATGACCGACATTTGGTCTTACGGTGTTCTACTCTACGAGATAATCACGTTTGGTAGTTTCCCATTCCAAGGAATGAGCAACAATCAAGTGCTGGGACACATTAAAAATGGATTGACTATCGACATCCCCGATGGAGTGAAACCCCAACTGTAAGATTTGATCAAATAGTTCCGTAAAAGACAAGAAAAATTTCTATCACAAATTCACGTTGGTTTGTGCTTTATAAAAAACAAGGGAGACTCTATTGAAATCATGTTGGCATCGGACACCATCCCTACGACCTCAAGCGGCCGAAGTGGTCGAATTGCTGACCAATAACACCCGGCTGATCCAGCCATGTGTAGGCATCCCGTTATCATCAATCCAGATAGAAGGCAGCAATTCTTTAGAATTACAATTACCTGCCGCCGTCACCGTCCATGGCTGTCAAGTGCGCAAATCAAATTCCGGCGGTAACAACAAGTTGGGTTCCAGCAGTTTGGCCAGCAAGCTAGCTTCTTTGGACCTATCTCTGGGCAGCGGAGGCGCTTCTGCCAATAACAGCGATAGCCTACTCTGCGATCCACTCTTGATGAATCCCTATCCTGCCTCGCATTTCGTTACGCAGTACATCACGCTCCAGCACAGGACTTCGGGCGAACATATATACATAGCAGAAACACGCGAAAATGGGTCCAGTCAAGTTTGAAAGGAATTGAATAAGCAGCATGAGTTTAACTGATTATTTAATACCTTCCAAGTCATGTTTAATTTTGTATACTCCGTAAGCCCGCCTAATGCAGCAAATTATCGACTGTAAATGTGATGCACGTCTATTATTCTTGTTTCTTTTCAATGTTTGCAACACATAAAATTGGGGGCGCAATCCGCAGTTCGATAAATTGTGTCCTGGCAATGTCTACGTAATAATTGTTGCTGATGAATATACGCATTGTTCAAACGATGTACTTGGTATGACTTCCTGAAAGGCAAGAAGAAAAGAGTGTGAAGAAAAGTGGTGGTACTTTACGAAAAAACCCAAAGACACGAACCTTGAACAAGAATAGCGCCGGTTTGTTTGTTGATAATCTGCACGTTTAAAAAGGCCAAATTTTTCCCCACTTTGTCGGTGGCCGCCTTTACTAGGATGTGATCGCCGATTTTGGCTGCATTCAAATACCTGGTGATATCAATCGTATATCACTAAATATTTTTTAATTTCATGTGATTCGTACTATTGAATAGCTCCTCGAGAGTTTCTAACGACAACCTGCTATTGAAAAAGAATGCGACAATGCTACGCAAGCGTGTTACGCGTTTTGATCTTAGAACCTTGATCACGCAATAGTGATTAGCAACCACCGCATTTCTGAAGCACAAAAAAATCAAACATTCCGAAAATACACGAGTACCACAAATTCAGGCATGCGCTGGGCTTGATAACAGAAAACGACGTCTAAACGAAGCACGCAAAAATAAAAGCGTTGGTGCAGACATATAAACCACTGACTAACTTCGCAGAGAACGCAATTACGAGTAGCGATGGACAGTAAATGGTTAAGTTTGGGTGAAAACGTGTGTTGCATAGTTGAAAAAAAAAAAGAAAGTTGCCCAAGGAAAAATTTGCAAGGCAGAATATCTGACTGAAAATGATAAGTAAGGCTTTGCCTGATCACTTACGTCATGTTGAGGTTGACAGACACACCAGGGACTTGTCTTGGATGGGTTAGAAGAGCCAACGTGGAAACAGAATCGACAAGACAAGCTGAAAAGCCTCCATGCAGCAGGCCAGCTGGATTTGTATGCTCATCTTCAACTTGAAATTCTACTTCACATGTTCCTTCACCTCCAGCTACAATTTGGAGCTACACATTTAAATTCATTATTCAGTTTAAAAAATTCATACCAAATAATACAGCTAAATTGTTGTAGCCTACCTTTTGATAGATCTTTTGATCAAAACCTTTTCCACTTTTCACACGCTGCAGCCAAATATTTCGAAGAAGTTGCAATGTATTCTTTTGACACATTCTGATATTTAATATAATTTATGTTTAGTTTTTTAAGCTGTGCGTGGTTTTTTTCAAATGTTGATTTGTTTTTTAACTTCAAGCTCTGTTTATCTAATGTTTTCTGTGGCTTGTGTGTTGTGTCAACTTTGATCACAATAAATTTTGTTTTTCGCCCGGCTCTTTCTAGAACCTGACTGTTCTTACACTAACTCAGATAAATTCAGAAATGGAAAACCCTAAGTTGAAACTACTTCTCGGGCTTTGAATGTAAATGTTCCACCAATCACCACGTCACAGCCAACCACGCCACCGACATGGAGCCTGATTTCACACCGTCACCGTCGTCTGCTACAGTCTAAAAATTGTGCTATTTTGCGGGACGTTCTTCAGGCGCGGAAACTTGAAAATAAGCTCGGAACCTAGAATTGGCCTTTTGGGGGAATAGCGATGCATTTTATTGCTTGTGATTCAGTAAATATAAATCGAGATGTCCATTATAGTGCGATGCGCACTAATAACGCAAAATTTATTTACAATTTTCGTTATTAAGTTAGTCAGACGTAAGATTTACATAGAGCTACGCAATGATCGACGCCGAAACAAAATTTCTTTACGTATCCTGAAATATTTACCTAGATAAACGGTACCAGTTTATACAAGGAGTTAGATACTTAATCATACATAATCAGCCAATGAAACAGCAGTTACCTTAATTGGGAAAAATTGATTATTTAGATGACCAAGACCGAGGGATCCGGACCTGTTCCGTCCCCAGATGTAAAGATCTCCGTTATTTGTGACGGCAGCGAATTGACTTAGTCCTCCATAAATGGATACTACTTTGACATCTTGGTTGAATTCATTGCAACCAAAAAGCGTTAATGGGATGGCGGTCGGTTCCTGACTTCGATCCACCACAGGGCCCTTTCCAAGGATGCCATAACCCCAAACAAATACTTCACCAGCATCTGTTAACGGGAAATATGAGAGGGCTTCCAAACAGAAAGAAGTAATGGGTTCGCCATTTCATACCGTTTAGTATTAAACATGCAGTGCCAGAAGCTGCAACATCTACAATTTTTCCAAAAGTCCGTGGGAGTCGTAAATGACGTGGGGTATGCAACTGCATTTCGGAAGTGGCTAATCGTAATTGACCGTATTCAGAATTACCCCATCCGAAAACCTGTCCTTTATCTAAAAATAATAATAATAAATAAACAAAATACCATTACTAACCGAGGCAAGAAAAAAGTTTTCAAAAGAATATTTTACCATTAAGAGCTAGTACGCAGTCGGCACTACATGCCAGTTTAATTATGTTTTCTCCAACAATATCTCCCACGCATTTGGTAATTCGATCCGTATTGTTGTAATGACCTACGCCGGTTTGACCGTCTGCGCTCCAGCCGCATGACCACACTGATCCCCGATCTGTTACAAACATTCTGCAAAAAAAAAGGAAAAAAAATGTACGTTTGTATCTTTTATGGTGAATAAGTAAAGCGGAAAAAGATGAAAAGAAGATTTACGAATGATCTTGTCCACAATAGACTTGAGAAATTTTGTCATCTATCACAATTTGATGTACTGTTGACTGCCGTTGATAATCTTCATCTTCTATTATATGCCGGCCACATTGTCCATAAGCATTATTTCCTAGGGTTAGAACACCGTCTTTCTCCGTCAGAATAAGTGTATGGGCCCTTCCGCATGCAATTCCAGTGATGGATGATTTTATATTGGGCAAGTGAATCGGTACGGGTTCTGCAATCAGTTCTAAAGGGTGATCTTTTCTTACCGCGTGATAGCCTGAAACGATAATTAGAGGTAGAGTATAATTTGTATACACAAATGAGGATTCATCTGGATTGCTAACCAATTTGTGAATCTGTATTAAGGCCAGTTCCAAAAACTTGCGAGGAAGTCTTCTTGCCTTTTGCAATGAAAACTGTAAATCCATAGCCAGCAGCAATATCTGTAATCTTAACAGGGCAGCCAACAGAAGGTTTTATTTTGCTAGATTGCAGAAAATAAAAAAGTCTGTGTGTTGGATACTTACATCATTTTCTTCAGCAAATCCAAGCCTATAGGGTCTATGCATGTACTCAACTGGCCTCCGAGCCTTGTGAATTGGTTTCAAAAACTGCCTCTCACCTAAGGCACCATGTTCAGCCAAACCCCAAGTGAAAACTCTGTTCCTCTTGTCACTTTTGGCAGATGCATACTGATACACTGTACATTAAAATACTAATCATGAACAAAGTCACATTTTTTAAAAAAGTCTTTTTCTTTAAATTATTTTTTACCTGGTAATGATTCTTCATTGTTTTTGTTTAAGACTCTCTTGGTCGCTTTTGTTCTGCAAAACCTAAGAATGGAACTACCTGTACGTGTGAGCAAAGTTCGGGACGATATTCCTATCATGTCAAAAATCCTTTTTTGATTAAATGCTGAAAATCACGGGATATTATCTACGTTTTTTGTAGTTCTGGAGGATGGACGACAAGCGTGTAAATGTAAAAAAGGCACGAGTAAACAGCATGAACAACATCAATGCTAGCAGTCGACACTTCCCGTTGGCGCTTCTCTCTCCTCCAACTCCTCCAGCTGCAACGTCAACAACACATGAGCACCATTATCTAGCGGTAATCACATATGTCTTTTATGTAGTACTGTGAGTCCGTTGTGGGCGATATCCAACGGAAAGAGAAATACGGTTACGTTAACAACAACAAATACCCTCTATAAACATACAATCGTGTATTCAACATAAATTGTATTATCATGGCAGTGTCAAGACAAAGCCAGGTAACTAAACATTCTTAACAAATTTGTGTGTAACTAAATTTGAGAAAATCAAATTTTTTATGACTTACCAGATCGACGCCATCGAATTGGATTCTGAATGTTACCAACTTTTCCAAACACAGCTAAATCAATCCTTTACACATTTACCAGTATAATAAAGGGGCTTATTGTGGTTCCTACATTATGGAATATAATTTTTTTTTCTTCTATCTGTTAGATAAACATCCTAAAGAGAATTGAGCCAGAAATTTCAGCATTGCTTAACCTTGCTGTTTATGTGGTAGAATGATGTTACTTCCTTCCCTTTTGAATTTTTCATCTTTTGTGTATCTTTATGTAGGTCCCCCTCTATACAACTTCTAGGCTTGTGAGCCATAAGCTATTGGGCATTGAATTTAGTGAAAAAACAGGTGGTCCACTCATACAAAAGAAATGGTATGCCTACAGCTTTGCCATAGTTGGAATGAAGTGGATTTCCCAAAGATGGGGTACATTATCATCCCATATTTTAAATGAGAGCATGACTCAACCAGTAAGTGAACCTGATGCATATCACCTACTTTATAGTTTAATGTAATTTGAAAACCATACAGGCTGCCCAGTTCCTAAGTTGGTTGCATTTGTCTGCAAAAATTGTCAACTTGCTTAACAGCTTAGTGTTCCTGAAGCAAGGGCTGTACCCTACAGTTTTACACAGGGTTTTAAATCTTAGAACCAAACTGACTGATCCAAACCAGCCAAGGTCTACAGACCTTTCTACTTTAACAAGAGAGCTACTGTGGCATTCATTTGCTGTAAATAACTATTGTTTTATATTATACCAATATAAATAAGTAAAATTAACTATGTATTCTCTTAGGAAACGTTGATGTTTGTCTTGCCCTTAGTTAACGTCCATCGAGTCAAAAGCTGGTTCTCGCGTGTGGTTAGGCTAAGGGATGACACTGAGGCCAACATGGCTGTGGGGAAGAATTCACTGTGTGCTGTGTGCAACGAAGTGCCTATTATTCCTCAAGAAGCTGAATGTCACCATACATTCTGCTACTACTGCTTGACGGTAAATCTTAAAATAAATATTATGATCCGAGAATAACGTTTGATTGTAATTCAGGCAAATTTGGAAGCTGTACCTGAATATACTTGCCCCCTTTGTTCGTATCTTATCGGTAAGGGGCAGAAGGATGTTTAGCAAGCGCAGTTCAAGAAAAACGAATGGCCGTTGCAACTTATTACGTACGGAAATGAATGTGATACAGAAAAACTCGATTTAAAAAAGTGATAGGCATTACCAAAATTTATTTTCCTACGATCACATCGGCGGCAAAAACTTCTATTACATTGCCTATATGTTTCATTTGTTCTCAAGACGAATGCAACAAATGAAGTACAAAAATGTAAAATGTTACGAGGAATTTATACACGTTAAGACAGAAACCGAACGGATTGAAAATCTGTGCATTAATTTCTTCATAACGACTAACACAGCAATGACTATGTAAATGACGGTTTTGAAATGCGATTCAAACAAAAAGTTGGGAATGTGTGCTGAATGCGAAATTTTCCCGCCGTAAACAACTAGACGTCAAAAAGTTATTGCGGTTTAAATAACGATCCTTAAAACGAAAAGATTTCGAAGACATAAAACTTCTTACGATCGAAAACGAGCAAATAATTACCTTCCTTTATTATCACAGAGATCGCTTTTTTTTGTCTCTGTTCTCCATGCATTTGACAACAATCCGGTCAAATTTGAACAGGTAAAAGGCGGAAACTAGACGGACAAGTCCCATTGAAAATACCTAAATAAAGTGCCAGTAAAATTTAGATTGTTTTCAATTTAAAAATATTAATTACTCCATGAATCAATATATCTTTTTGGTTTATGCCTACTTGTATGAGTAAATCAACGAATGAAGTAACAGGTGACATTCCAGCGCAAACTGTTGACTGCAGAAATCCTTCCAACCCAACCGTGCTGACAAATTTTCCTTTCTACGTAGGATATAAAGAATCTCGTTTGGAATTACAAGTACGTTAACGTTAACAGGGCTTACCAAACTGTGGTCCAGTAAAACTTTTGCGACAGTTTCAGGCGAAAATAGCCCAGCCGATTCCGAAATAAGGCGAGTTTCTTCGGGTTTTTCCTTGTTTTCTTCGGCAAAGCCAGGCGTGTCCGTATCGGGTGGGAAACTGACAGTAACCGTCAAATTGTAAGGTTTCAACTAAATTTTGATAGGGAAAAATTCTGGTTGTTATTCAAGATATGAAATTACGTTGCATTACTTAGGGAAGTCACCTCCATGGCAAGCGCTTCCGCCAAACCACGTAATGCAAACTTCGATGCCGCGTAAGCAGCAAATCCATAAATGCCACATAAACCACCTTGTGATGACACAAATACAATGCCTCCTTCTCTTCTCCCTTTCATTCCACTAATGACAGCATGTGAAAATTGGGCTGCCCCAAGATAGTTGACAGCCATTAATTTCTAGAGAATAAGTTTTGAGGTTTAAGCAAGTTTGTTAATGGCAGACATGATTGTTGATGGCTACCTTCATTTCATCTACAGCAGTATCTTCAAAGCGTGCTGCTTTGGCATAGCCTGCACAATTAGCTAATAGAAATAGGGGTCCTAGTTCCTCTTCTGCCTGTAGTACTGTGCGTTCAACTTGTTCATATGGCCCACTCACATCGGCTAGGTAATAAGACCATTAGTTTCAGCAAATATTTGGCAATATGTTGTTAGATTACTGGGAAAACATGACACTTTTTGTTCAGCAGTAGAAGCAAACTTTAAGATTTCAGCTCTGGCTTCTTCAAGAAGGGCTGGGTTTCTTGCAACTAAGGACACGTGAGCCCCATTCTTGGCGCATTCTATCGCTAAACATTTTCCAATGCCACTTGAACCCCCAGTAATCTGTTGAGAGAAAAATTAGTATTACCCATCAAAAAGAAATTAGACAGATTTCTACCATGACATGTTTTCCTTTAAGACTTCTAGGTTTGGCAGCATAAAATCCAACCCAAGTCCCAAATATTAGGGCGATACCGGTCACTATCACGAACTCAATCGTCATAAGATCCCAAATAATATGAAGCATTTTTCTTTTACAACTACCAGAACAATGAATTAACCGCTGAATCAACGATTTTATGATGAATTAAAACAAATAAACTCGGAAGTGGTTAAGAGTAGACAGAGGCCCCTTCTGTCCGTTTCGCCCTTGCGCACTAAAAAATAAAAATTTGCATTTTAGCGAAGCAGAGCTGCGGAGGATGCAAATTTTATTTTGATCGATTTCGTTTTTAAGGGATGTAATTGAACTGTATCACATTCTTAATAATTCCATTAACTTAAGCGATTTTCCCAAATTCAGAAAATTCTTGATATCTTTGAATACTTTCTACAAGATGTCACTTCTAACAAGGCTTTTTTCGTCCGTCATGGTGAGTGGTGTTGGTTTATTGATAACGTGATAACGTAATCAAACGCAAATGAACCGAACTCGCAAGTGTGGAAGGCTCCCAATGGATCATAACAGCCTGTTCTTCTAATTAATCACAATGAAGAAACTTAATTGGAGTGGTTTAGACTTTCTACGAAGGGATCGAGGAGCGATCGCTCGTGAATCGAGCTCTAACACATCAACCCAATTAGTGACCAATCGATGGAGTTCTGAGTCAAAACTTCACATGACGGACACAGTTTCTCAGAGCACTGGTGATCTAAATCAAGAGAAACCTCTCTCTAATAAAGGCAGGTTAAGTTTCAGTGATCTACTTCGGTTAAAAAGAAATCCGACTGCACAGGGCTACTCAGAACCCAAAACTAAATCCAGCTTACTTGACACATTGAAACGCAAGTTCAAGATTGCACGAAGTGAACACTCTCGCATCAGACAAATGAACAAGAGACACAGTTTCTCCCTTTCTATTTCATCAATTGCAGAAGAATCAAGTGAGCGTGATTCATTTCAGAAGAGCAAAACTCTACCCACTGTTCAACAAAATTGTCGGCTGTGTGCTATACCTAACTCTGTGAGAAGTGCAAGAGACAATTATTGTGCTATTCATAATCTTGATCCACTCTCAGAAAATCAAGATGATCACAATGACAACAGCTTATCAGTAGCTGTACAAGTAAGGTTCTTTCTCCATCAAAATAAAATACCTCATAAATGATTGCATTATATATATCTACAGGAAACAAGGCCACCTCCTGTCAATGACTCAGAATCATTATATCCCATTAGT
Organism: Daphnia sinensis; assembly: GCA_013167095.2. Lineage (NCBI taxonomy): Eukaryota > Metazoa > Arthropoda > Branchiopoda > Diplostraca > Daphniidae > Daphnia > Daphnia sinensis. Next base: position 530,752 of record CM023188.1, on the reverse strand, counting down.
ACTGCAGAAACTGAAATGTCATCACATAGTCCTAGCAGCGCAATGGCACTAACCACAGCTGCCTCCAATAATAGTAACTTAGCCTGGGAACTCTTCAAATTGGTCAAATATGGCTGGTATTGGGGGCGAATGACTCGGGGAGAAGCAGAGCGGAAGTTGATAGATCAGCCCGACGGAGCCTTTCTGGTGCGTGACTCGTCCGACGATTGTCACCTGTTGAGCTTGAGTTTTCGTTCTTATGGGCGAACGTTGCATACACGGATCGAGCACACTAACGGCTACTTCAGCTTTTATGCCTACCCAGAGGCCGAACAGCACAGCAGTGTCGGCCAGCTTATCGAGCACTTGATGGATACGTCTCGTTCTGGCATCTTTTGCTATTCTAGGTAATTATTAACATACAAATTATAATATTTTTTGCAAGCTTCATCAGAGTGATTCAATCAATTAAGGTCGCGTTCTCCTGGATCTCCCTCCTACCCCGTCCGACTGACCAAGCCTGTATCGCGTTTCTCAGAAGTGTTACCATTGCAGTACATGTGTCGCTTCGTCATTCGCCAATACGTCCGGATGGACCACATTGAAGCTCTCCCTCTGCCCGAGTCCCTCAAATCTTTCATCGTTCGTGGCAATTCGTAAATATGAAATTCTCTCACAAATGTCAAAGGAATGCCTCTCCATTATTGGAGAGAGGGAACTAAACATGCTGTTGATCGCATCTCGTGGATATATGCGTGAACCGGATAATCAGTATAAAATATATATATATATATATATTCTAATACAGTGTTTTATGCTGAATACCACAGGGTTTTATTTTATATTTCTAGTTCTGCAACTAAAGTTAAAAAGCGTCAAAATTTAACCCTCCAAATATGTTTGGGTAGAAAACAAATACTTCCTCACCTTACCACCAAGCCTTCTAAATGACGACATCGGAAATGGGGAAATTGTGAACACCCTCATCACCCCCAAAGAGTGAACACACTCATGCCGAAAGCGTCGTACACCCAAAACGAACTCTGATGTTTGTTTCTTGGATTTAAAAAATAAAGAAATAAAATAATAACGAAAAAATCATAATGGAAGACTTCATATTGAAAAAACTTTATATTTCACAGTGCATCAGAATTCCACGAAGATTCGTAGAAGGTAAGTAGAACAGTAGAAGTACCCTTCTGTCAACAATTTCGATAGCTCCTCTCCGCTTTTCGATGACTCCTCCCATTTCGATCGTAATTTCCACGACTTACCGCTCCAAGCATACGGCGCAACACTCAGCCGTCAGCTCCTGCCTCAGTTTACAGCAGTTGTTGTTGTTGTATGTTCCAGATCTGTTGAATGACAGGTAAACCAGATTAAATAATAAGGAAACAAGTAAGACCAGGCCGAAAACAATGGCTGGGAATTTCTGGCAGAGCTCACACTGGTTAGTAATGCTTTTCTACTTTCTTCACGAATATTTGCTTAGTAATTCATTTTGAAAAATCGCAGTCAACAGTGGTTACTAGATCCTTCTGACCTGGTTCGAGAACGTCAAGTGGATTTTGCTGTCGTAACAGAGGAAGATTATCAAAAATTATTCATATTCTTCAGTAACTGTAGGTTATTTCACTAACTATGACATTACCAGCTCTAAGCACTTCCATTTCAAATCAGTCATCCAGGTTTTGGGAGAGCATTTGAAACTGAAACAGCAAGTGATTGCAACTGCCACTGTGTACTTTAAACGTTTTTATGCAAGAAATTCCTTGAAATGTATTGATCCACTATTGCTTGCACCTACATGCATATTACTTGCTTCGAAGGTGGAAGAATTTGGGGTAATTTCAAACAACAGGCTCATCACTACATGTCAATCAGTTGGTATGTGAATCATGATTTAATTAAACCAAACACTTCCTTTAATTTTGTTTTCCAATGAAATAGTAAAGTCTAAATTCAGCTATGCCTATCCCCAAGAATTTCCTTACAGAGCAAATCACATTCTGGAGTGTGAATTCTATTTATTGGAAAATATGGATTGCTGCCTTGTTGTCTACCAACCATACAGGTACCAGACAGCCTAGTATTACTGCTTAATTATTTCTCTACTTTTGTTTCTTCAAGCAACTGTTCTTGTTTCAAATGAATCTACAGGCCACTTGTCCAGTTTGTTCAAGATATTGGGCAAGAAGATCTTCTTGGATTGTCCTGGAAAATAGTCAATGATAGCCTAAGAACTGATATCTCACTCTTGTACCCCCCATACCAAATTGCATTAGGTTAGTTTGATTCTTTTGCATTGCGTGTTTCGTTCTGTTATTCATCTTCCTTTTTTCTAATAATCTAGCCGCCATGCAAATGGCATGTGTAGTGCTCCAAAAAGACGGCAAAAATTGGTTTGCGGAAATTGCTGTTGATACAGATAAAATTCAAGAAATAACTCGCCAAATACTGGCGTTGTATGATCTTTACAAGACGTATGACGAAAAAAAAGAAATTCAGGGATTGTTGGCGAAGATGCCTAAGCCGAAATCACAGCCAAGTCGGTAGGGTATTCTTTTTTATCTGCTAGTTCCAAATTTTTCCCACTTATCACATTGCAAAAAAATAAAACTTCAAATTGTTTAATACACTGTGATAACTATGTAGGCCTCCCTCGTCAGCACAATCACAGGATGGAATACAGGGCACAAATGACCAATCCATGGGTGTGAACAACTGATAGTATTCTAAATTTTTTTATATTGCAACACAAAAATTGTGTTATGAACAATTATTTAATACATGTTTTTTTTAACAAAATGAGAATGCAATTTCTCTACCCTAGTTAACAAACAACAACAAGGCCGGGAGGACGTACAAAAGTAACTGAACTGAAGTAACTTTGTAACTCACGGCGCTGTTACTTTGTTGAATTTTCCAGCGTGCTACATTTTCATTAGGGTTGCCTTGACTACCGTCAAACCAGATACGCATGCAGGGTTCAGAATTATCGGTATACTTCCAGGAATGATCCCAAACCTTGTGCAAAAATTTGTTTAAACACGGCGGTACAAGAAAAACAAAATCTTATTCCTTACCCGTTCACAGAAATTAGACGAATTTTGAAAGATTTCCGAGAACGTGCGGCATTCTGATTCAGGTCGACAACGATTGGTCCCATTTATCCATTCGAAGTTCAGTGTCCAGTTGTCTGTACAAGTAAAATCATCCTTGCAAGCTTTAAACCAATCATCACAGTCAGTAGCACAGAGAGGCACGCCTAAAAATCTTTCTCGGCGCATTTTCATGCTTGATACCTGTAGATCCATAAAATATAAGATTTTTTTCTGACATGTTTGACATTTTAAAAAATTATTCATAAAATTAGTATTCAGAATGGTATCTCAGAATTGTTGGTTTCTAGTGAGATCATGGGAATTTCCTACAGTCTATTGTTTTTCAATGTATTTGATGTGCTGTTGAATAATAATAAAGTATGAACAACTTTGTACTAGTCAAATACCTTAGAAGAAAGTATTGTATATAGTACTATAGGGAGTAGTTGTTTTATCTATTTTAATCTCAAAATTCTCAACCTACCGTTTGAACCCATGGACCAACGTTAGGGGAACATTCGTAAAAGCACAGGTCTTGTACAAAATGTTCCAAACATTTGTCTGACATTTTCTTGTTTGGACAGTGGTTGTAGTTGAAGCCGTACATTTTCCCTCCATGAGCATGAACGGTCGTGTTTCCCGTGCAACAGGAATTGTTTTTCCATGGTGAACACTGGAAACAAAATCAGACAAAATGTAAGATATACATTTTATAGAGCTAGTAAGAACAGTAGCAATGCTGACGAAAACTTGGGTTACCTGTTTGTGTAAAGAATCTTCCGGTCCAGGCTCTCGTTTGTGATTATTGCCATCGATACAGGAATTCACCAATTGTCTCTTATCCTTTATGCTGATTTGACTAAAAACTGAACTAAGCAATCCTAATATAAGAAAAAAGGTGACGAAATGGTGTCCGGCAGTTCTTTTTTGATGGGAGCGCATGGCCAAAGCCAATTGTCTTCTGCTAGAGCAGCACGTCGTGAATGGCGGTCCGTCCACAGTCCTCTTCCCAATGCGAATGATCGTTTTTGTGCTACACAACGAACAAAGGGAAGGGTTACGGCCTTCGGCTCATTTCAAAACGCATCGGCTAGGATGTATGTTAATTGAGATAATAATGAAATCACGCCAATATCACGACATCAGCAGTTCAGCACCGCTTCAATTATCAAGTCACGTTTCATCGTGTACTCTTTATGGTTTCCTTTTGGTTTTGTCTGTGCTATTTGTTAGTCACATTAAAGTTTTTTCTTCGATAATGAAATAGAAAATGACAGGATAGAGTGTCAAATAAATATTATTAAGGTAAGTGTGCAGTAAAACATATTATAAAATAAATTTCGAACTTCGGAAAGTTGATTCTTCAGTTGGTCTGGTTACCACAAACATACTGTATGCAACTGGATGACGACACACCTATGCATGTTAAAACACTAATACATTCTATTATACAAATGCGTGATCAAAAATGTTAAAATAAACTAAAATAAATGAGGGTAACGATGGTTTTTGATAAAGAAAACGACAAACTTGAAAAGCTTGAATTACCGAAAGTCAAGCATCCAGGCAATAGATGGCATCCTGATCATTTTTCGACGTCACAATATGGCCGTGGTTTTCTAGAGAATGTTTTCCCATTCATCAGAAGAGAAGACATTTTCTGGTTTACGGTTTGTTTGCGTGATTATCCAATGCAGATTTGCTTATCTGCTTGGTACTCATTAATTGTCTCCAGATTGAATCCCGGTCGCCGCAGTCCCTCACGACCCATAAATATCGATTTTCGAAAAATCCTATATTCAGCTAACACTGTCTAGTGTAAAATTAGGGAGTGCGTTTCTCTTGTGAAATCAATCAAAAACCTGGTTGCTTTCTCCGGAGAATTCGATTTGAAAAGTACTCTGAAAAAAAGAAATGTCTAGGCATGAAGGTAAGTCCTAACAATAAAAAAACTAAACATTTTGTCTTTGTCAGAAATTTCATAAAGAACAAAAAATATGTATATACTATTCTGATCATCAGTTTGTCATGCATAATATTTGTTAGTTAACAGCATACTTGAGATCATAATTTTCTCCATTTCTATTTAGGTGTCAGCTGTGATTCTTGTATCAAAGGAAATTTTAGGGGTTTACGGTTCAAATGTTTGATATGCTATGACTATGACCTGTGTGCAACTTGTTATGAAGCAGGAGCAACCAACACACGCCACACTGCAGATCATCCCATGCAATGCATACTCACTAGATCAGACTATGGTGTGTTATTCTAGTTTTATGCATTGTTATTCTTTTTTAGTGATTCCAATCATGCTTTTAAACAGATACTTTTTATGGAGGGGAATCAATCAGCTCAGATACAACCCAGTCTTTCACATGTCCTTATTGTGGCAAGCTTGGATACACTGAAACAGGGTTATATGATCATGTAACAGCAGACCATACAGAGACCCCTTATGAAGTGGTATGTCATTTTTAATACAAGACATTAGCATTTACCTTCAACATGGGAAACTAAAATTTGACTTAGGTATGCCCCATATGTGCGTCTTTACCGGGTGGAGAGCCAAATCAGGTTACCGAAGATTTTGCTGCCCATCTTACCATGGAACATCGTGGTAAAACTTCGTCTACAATGAACTTTAAACTCATTTGCGTTACCGATTTATGCTTTGCCATAGGTGGCATTATTGGCCATAATGGTGTTTTGCGAGAAGAAGAACCAGGAGGAATCGGTCGAGGTGTTCGTCGTATTCCGCATCCAGCTCGTGGATCATCTGGCCCCAGAACACGAAGACCTAACATGCACTTTACGTAATTTGATATTATAATTTTGTGTAGAATGTTCTCCTTGTTATCTGAAGCTTTTCTTTCCATCGCATTTTGTTTTCTTAGTTCTACAGGTTCTGTTCTGACATCGTCGGGAAGTACACCTGGATCTAATTCCAGTTCATCGAGAGAGCGGGATCGGGAACGCGAAAGAGAGGCGATGGATCCGATAGCAGAACTTCTCTCTCAACTGAGTGGGGTACGACGAGGACTTAGTGGTGTATCTGGTGCTTCCGGACTAGGTAGCGTTCTCGGTTTGGGAGCGCTGGGATCATTAGGTGGAGCTTTGGGCTCGCTAGGAGGTAAGGGACTGTAGTTTTCTCCCGATAATTGTTTTTGTTTTAAATATTTCAATTTCTTTCTGCTTCAGCCAATTTAAGTGGTCCGTCGCCTGGCTCCTCCAGTTCTGGCTTACCAACACCTTCCGGCAGAGGAAGACTATTAGGATTAGTTGGACGAGACAATGCGGGTACGCATCACATGCATTATTATTTTTAAATATCTTTTTGATTTACTGTATTTGACTAGCATTATATCATCATATTTGACTAGCATTATAATTCTTATGTTTTTCATGATTTAGGAGCGTTTAGTGAATTAGTCAGTAATGGAGGAAGTGGACAGTCCCAGCCGCAGTTAGAGCGACATCAGGTATGAATTCTTCTACATTATTGGTGAAGATTCATGGCTTGTTACCTTACTTGTTTTGATGATTGTAAATATAGGCGTTGAGACTGCCACGGCGACAGACACAAGTCATATCAGCACCATCAACGTTCTCATCAACGAATGTTAATACCGGTGCGGCACCTAATGGGTCCGGTTCAGTTGCACCCACCAATGTTTCAGTCGGTAGCCGCGATTCTACAAGCAATTCCCATTTACTCTTATCAAGGTATGTTTACTGTGCAATGTAGCTTCACGAGGTGTGTACTATAAAATGTATTATTTTAGGTTGGGAAATGTACTAAAAGACGACAGGAAGGAGTCGAACAGTAAAACCTGTCAGGATCGAAGTCTCTTTATACAGGATCTAATCCTTTCAACTCTAGCTGCTGGATTTGAATTGGACATTGACAGAGATCTGACCACTCCTTTGTCTAATGTCGACCTGTCTCGGGATGTTTTGCCTACTGATCCTCCTCCTAAGAATGACCTTACATCGACAAGGGGTTAGCACCATTATTACCAATCACACCGAAAGTGAAATTCTTGTTTACGTTTTAATATTATTTAGCGAATCATGTTGGTGGGACACCTGTGACATCGACCACAAGTACTACACTGGGCACAGTGGGAATCTCTGCCGCCGATACTATGGTTGTCTCGCCCTCAACGTCTGTTACTGCTGCGTCCGCTTTCCCCGAAGGTTCATCCAACAGTCGACCTGCAACAGTTATTAGTAGCTCTCCATTATCAACAAGACCCAAGCAAACGGTTCATCACAACGAACCGAAAGGTAATAGATTCAGTGATAAACAGCGTACACAAAGGTATTCCAATAATAGGTTTTTTTTTTAATGAAACAGGTTCTGGTAACTCAACGTCCACCGTAACGGGACGACGAGTAACTCATCATCAGGCGCCAACTTCAAGTATGCGCGTCTCCAGTGCCTCTTCTTCAAACTCGTTATCATCGTCGTCTCGGCCGCCTGTTCACAGCTCGACTGGTGGGGTCGGTAGTGGGTCCGTCGGCTCTATGGTTCGATCTAGAAGTCATGGCACCAACGGAGCTAGTGGGGCGACTGGTTCTAGCACAGGAGCGCCCAGTGGATTGTTAAGAAAGCCTGCCCGGCCGCAGACCAGTCATCCCCCGCCTCCTCCTTCCTCCCACTAATGTATTCTTTTTTTTTCCCCAATATTTGCTTTGTCTTCGTCTAAGAATCGTGGGCGAGGGTAAAAACGGATGACCAAGACAGTGTCCAGGAAGATATCCGTCGCCCTATTTGGTTGGTAATCTTTATATCCTGTCCGCTACCCTTCGCACTCCTCTGGAAGTGCCTGACTGGAACAAACACAAACTGACGCAAGACTTCTACTGTGCGAATCGAGGAAAATGGAGACAGAATTAAGCAAATAATTAAAGTTAAAGAATGATAATTGTTTGGATCTTTTAAACTACGGAAAAACTGTTAGGGCCATTATTATTGAGTGTGATGGCTGCCAAATGTAAGAAAATGCCCTATCCCACCTTCCGATAAACCTGTGAAGGATTTGGATTGCAGCAGCCGTGTAGCATATATATATTCACAAATAAGAAAGGAAAAAAAAAAGACAGCTTTCAAGATTTTTTCTTTTTCTCCTTTCATTTCTTTACCTTATTGATAAAGAAACTTCTTGATTTTTTTATGTTACTAATTTTACTGCGCTAAGCTGAATGTTGATTTGCTTTGTAGGTAACGCACTCTAAGTTTTGTATCTGGCTGTTTCCCTTTTTTTTCTTTCAATTTTTTGCTCCCATTTCACTTATGCATAAATATTATATTATACAATAGGGAATTTTCCGGGCCTTAATGTCTTCTTTCACAACCAGCTGCTGGCTAGTCGAAGTGTAGAGAGATTGAAGGAGGCGAGAGACAGAGGAGAGTTCTATGAACTGATATTTTGGAAAATGAAATGTTTGTTAATCACAGATACACACGCAAACACGTGCCCCAACTTAGCCGTCGGACGCTGGTCTTTTTCACCTGGCATTGTTTGTTCATTTTTTTTTTAAATATGATTCCCAGGATGACACGTCGGACTGCCATCGATTCGAATCGACAATTGAGTTACTGAATATTCTGATCGACCGATTCTTTTCCTTTTGAATTCGTCTCCCTTTTAAAATTGTATATCCAACAGATCAGTGGCATTAAATTATGAAAACTCTTTGTTTCCCAACGTCGTCAAAACGGTCTTTCTGTGTTGATCATTTCTCCATCCTTTGAGCCTTTTCCTGAGTTTGTTCCCTGGCGATCGCCTCCCCATTTTTCTCCTTCCCTTCCTTTTTTTTATAGTGGAAATAATTTGTTTCATTGAATCGATTGTATTTGCAGTCCATGGCGCGCATAAATGTAATTTCTTTAAATAGTGGTCACATGATGGATTGCCTATAACAATAAATTCATTCATCTAACACTTGATGCTTACAGTAAGTGGAGTGCGAATTTGGGCTTGTACACGACGAACGTAATCTAAGTGTTTTTAGCGCTTACACTATTTGTTTTTTTGAGGTTATATAAAAAGCGATTACCCTAACTAAAAATAGCCCCTATTTTCGTGATTTTCGTGCAATTTTAAAGCGAAATCGTGTATTTTAAACGATTTCTAGAATTTGGTGCAAAATGAAAAAGTGGGAAGGGTTATTGCCTTCCTACTTTTGTCAAAATCCGCAAAAAAGGACACTTCCTGGTATCCAATAAAATCACACCAACACGTTAAAATTAAACGCTGATTTCAAAAAAAGTTTTGCTTTCTCTACAAATCAGCCGTTTTGAAACTAATTGAAGGAAAGTACTGTTAGCGCTTCATTTTTTGCCCTCTATTTTTTACATTTACTAAAAAAACTATCAGTCCAATATGAAGGCCAATTTGATTTTCGTGAGTGCACCTGATATGCCCATATTTAACGTCAGCTGAAAAATAAAAATTTTTTTTAGTTCAATCACGCAGCAACACGGGTGTCGGACGACCCGCTGTCCGAATCCAGTCAGTGTGAACTTGACCCACCTTAACTACTGTTACGTAGTAGTGGTCTCGTGTAAAGAACCAGAAGTGTCGAACCTTTCGGTGAAACCATGTAAACACGATTGAAGCAAGCGGTCGCTAGGAAACGAAAGAACATCGAACGTCGGTCGGGCCATCTGAATATATGATATTGTCCGTGGTGGCTTACCCGAACGTTTATGAGTTTTCTCCATTTCTTTCGTCACATACGTAAACGTATGTACACTTTATCCACTGAACTGTTTACCGACACCCTTAACTTAAAGAGTTACGGTCAAGTCTTTTATACTGTGGAATCCAGTGCTTGATCCACGATGATAAAGCGAATGGGCTGTACGGCAGGGAGAATTAAACCTTTTATGGCTCAGAAGCGGGATCGAAAAAGTAAAAAATGAACTCTGTTCTCATTTTTCTTAGTTTTTAGGAAAACGCAAGATAATTGGGCTGCACTGCGCAGTATAAAAAATTAGCCGTCAGGAACGACTGTCCTTTGCAATAAACGCCATGAACATCACATTTTACGGTCCAAAGATGAGCTCCCGTTCTTATACCCTAGTTCACTGGCTGATTTTTCCCCTAACCTCAACGTTTTAATAAACCAAACAAAACCAACTTTGTGAATATCATTACTGACCATTCCAGAATTTCAGGTCAAGATAATAATTGTTCGTCTTATATTCCACCAAGCGTGTGTCTGTCCGCTAATAATCGAAATTGTTCGCTGATTTTGTGTCTTTAATGCTTATTTAATTTTTATGATTTCAGAAAATGTTACTCAGAAAGTTATTGGAGTTGTATAATAATAAAAACAGAACAAATTGCGGTTTAGTTTTAAAGTGAATTTTATTGGAAAAAAAAAGCCGAAAAATTTCACAACAATACATATTTACAATCTTGCTCTACTTTCTCCGCAGATGCGCACCTCCAGAACTGACCGACTCATTTAAGGATAAAATCCCCCGTAAAGGTAGTTGACGACTGCCGTGGAGGTTGGAGACTACCTGTCCACTCTGCCATCACTACGAGACAATCAACTCTCGCAGTGGTCTCTTTCCCGGCGGGTGCTTGCATGTGGGAGATGGCAATATTGCTCACCATCCCGTCACACGCAATGCAAACTTGTGCCAGGGAAAAAGACAATTGAAACAGAAGTGTACGTTGGTAGCCTCTTCCCACGCACGACAGCCAGCAACTCCTTTACGGGTTCGTCGACCAGCTCCTTCGGATTGCATCTGGGAGAGAGCGTCATCACAAGGAATACATGTAATTACAAAGCCGAAAGAGAATATGCACAAGGGAATTTAGATTTACATGATGTGATTATGAACAAAAAAAAACTTGACAAGAACCGAAAGGGAACATGATATACAAGGAATTTTATAGGAAACACACACACAAACAAGACTATATGGGGCCGAAATGGAGTATGTACAAGATAATTTTGATTTATACTCTTTCTGCTCGGACATTTGGGCTAACCAACATGGAAGACTCCTTTCTACACGCGGCCGAGTTTCAGGCGGGCGAGATATCGTCGCTGAAAGCTGGCATTCCAGCTTGTCTTGTTGGGCCAGTAGGAAACATCTCCGGCTGGAACAGCAGAAAGCTCCTCCAGGGACATGTTGGCTAAATCAGCACTGCGATCTTGGTTAGGAGCGGCAGGAAGTTCCTCTCGGCTGGAAACAGGGGTAGGTTCCTCAGAGGCAGGAACCTCAGCCGACTCGACTGGAACAGACTCTGGGTCCGCAGGGGCATCCTCGACGGGGGCAGGAATAACAGGTTCAGAGATGGAAGCGACGTTGTCAGGTACTTGTTGTTCCATCGCTTCTCTTTCGGCTCTCTCCTTGGCCCTCTTGGCGAGTCGACGTTGGTAAGAGGCATTCCACAATGCCTTGTTGGGTTTCTTCTTCTTTCGAACCGCAGGAACAGGGACAGCCTCGACTGCAGCAACTGGAGTATGTTCCTCGCAGGCAGGAACATCAGCGGGAGAGGGCAATTCAGCCTCTTCGTTGGAAACACACACTACGTCCGATTGGATCGTAGCATCTTCGTCATGGACGGGTTCGACGGGAGCGAAGATTGAATCCACTGCGCAAGATTCTTGCGCAGCCATCAACGGTGGTGCGCAGACCGGCTCGTCAGCCTCGCCGTCCGCTGTTTCACACACCTTAATCACATCCTCGTCGGCAGGTACTTCTTCCACGATCTCACCACCAGCGGCAGCATCTTCAGCAGGAACGATTTCGGCTTCAGCTTCCTCAGATGCGATGACTTGAACAACTGGCTCGCTGTAGAGAACGTAAGCTTTCCATCCTAGCCATCCAATGGCAACAGCTCCAGCACCGAAGGCTACTACGCGGATCACTTTCGTTGAAAACTCTGCGAGGGAAGACATTTTCGATAGCTAGTAGAAACTTTGCTAAGGCAAATGAAAGCAGGTTAATTTTCGCTGTACCAACATTTTACTTATACTTCGGGGCGGAAACCAAAAATTTCGCAAATGGGATTTTCGGTCTTTCAAACCGTTTTTTTTAATTCCTGTGTATCGTTAAATAATAAAAAGTGTTTATTTGAAATTAAACGATATTATTAAACATTGTTCAATAATTTTACGGTTAATTAATTATAGGTAAATATTTTTATTTAATTAAAATAATCTGTGGTCATGGGACGAGGATAGTACATGGACACACAGTTAGTACATGGACACGCCGCTAGGGGTTAAATGCAATGGATGATAAATAAGCTATACTCTCGTTCACTGGAATTCCTCATCGTTTTAATAAACCAAACAAAACCAACTTTGTGAATATCATTACTAGCCATTCCAGAGCTTCGATTTCTTGTAGCAAACTACAATGAAACTAAAAAAAAACAGCAAAAGCAATTCGCACACGTTGGGTGTTTTATTTCTTTTTTTTTTACATCCGTCTCGAGAATCATCACATACAGATTGCAATGACGACTAGCACGTTAAACAAAACGTTTCATAAAAGGTAAGTTCGAAACCATAACACAATTCCGTGAAAAAAGATGGGCGCAGCTGAATTTCGGTTAGAAGACCGGGATTCTATCACGAGGAGTGTAGGCCAGGTCATCATCCAAGGTAAGAAGGGTCTTGAAAAGAAAAATTTAATGCAGTATGTGTTCAAAGGGAATTTTGGCTTGTCTTCTATCAAAATCTGATTGTTACCATGAAAGAGAAAAACAGGCTGGCAGCCGACAAGAAATGCCAAATGTCATGGAAATCGTAGAAATTGAAAATCGCACATTCCTGATTGAAAACTCGCGATTCAGCAGCACGTTTCTGCAATGCAAAACATGATCAGTGAAATGAAATTTATTAGTTCAAGCGGAACCAATGATAAAAAGCGTTGATATTACCCTCCATGTAATAGCCTTGTTGATGAAAAAATACATTGCGGCACCCCACGAAAGGGAAGCCAAGCAAATGTAAAATACAGCCTGACCCAGAAGTTTCTCACCATGACGCAATTTCATGATTATGTAGAACAAGGTGTACAACATCAGATTGGTGATGAAAATCGCCAACATGTACGAAGCGAAATCCGGTGGACGTTCCATCAATCCATAAACCGCCAACCCCACGTTTGTTAAATTTCCTGTAACCAATAGGAACATGCGATCGACGTACATTGGTCGGAACCACTACAATCGAAAATGAAGTTAATTGAGCTTAAAAAAGAGATAAATCCCATAAAAATTCTTTACATTCGATGGTCCGGCTTGGAAATCGTTCCAAAAGACCACGTAAATTCGTTTGAAAACACCAAAGTCTGTGAAAGGAAAAAGAAGATTACACAAAAATTTTTCGTAACGTTAGAGAAACGTTTACATACTTAATTTCCATCTTCCCATGTAATATACTTGCGCCGATAAAGCTATGCAAGCCAGTAGGTGAAGTGCAGAGAATACAATTCGGAACGCCAAAGTGTCTTCAAAAACAGAGACGACACCGAGAAGCACAACGAAAGCCAGAACGGAAAAAGCTGCATGAGCTTCGGCGTTGATGTCTGGATGTCGAGTTTGGTAGATCTTCAACATACACAGCATGCTTATAACATACATGAAAGTGGTATCTATAAAACAACATTTGGTTCAATTAACATTTGCCTTTGGAATACAGACGGGGGGTATTACCAAATTGATAGTTGGCGTGCGTCGGACAGATGTGGTAACAGGCACTTAGTACGCCTTCGACCTGTAATGTAATACCAGGTAAAAGATCAGATATATAATCACACAGGTCTGTTGAAATATGACGTCACTAAATTTGATTAATGAAAAGGAAATGAATACCATTAATGCTGTTCCCATGGCATAAAAAAGGCCGTAATGTTGAGGGATTCCATAAAACTGTGAGATAAAACACGATATAATAGGAAGCCAATTTGATATACACAAACAAAACTCACCTTTTCTAGCCGATCGTGATTTGCTTGAGCTTGCCGTCTGAGAACATCTCGACGAGCGGTGTTAATGATGAAAAGAAGGCCTAGTAGGACGTAGCCAAGATTTGAGTAGACATGATTAAAATCCGTCAAATCTCCCAAAGGATGAGCGCAGAGGAAATTAAAGTAGCACAGGTCTTGATCACCCGTATCGTTTAAGACCTGGATTTAAAATAAATGGTAAATGAAATGGATGGAATGGTAGGCTCATAAAATGGTGGTACTTTTTGGTAAATGATGACAAGCTGCAAAACTGGCAGGGCATAAAATATCGCCACCTGTTCAAATGTATACAAAATACCATTAACGTAAAGATTATTTCATTGAAATTATGGAAACTCACGATCAGCAAGTTCCACATGTAAAGTTGAGATTTTTTGCCGTGGAATCGAGACCCTTTATGAGATAGGTCGGCCACGAAAAGAAATGTTTTGGTCCGTACAACATTTTTGTCACTGTACGCATCAGGCATAAGATCAATGTCGGTAATGTCCAGTGACGAAGATGAGCGTGAAAGATTTTCCGATTCCAAATCTCTTACAACAGGAGCCTGACCGACGATCGCTATGAGATAAAACAGTTAGATTAAAATACAGAAACCAATACGAATTTTGATCTGGAAATCCGAAATGCTTACGGGTAGAAATGGACCCATAACGAGAGGGCCTATTTCGTGCTTCAAGTAAACTTGGTTCTAACACATCGGGTATAGTGCTAAAAAAAGAAATGAAAAAGTATAAAAGATTACCATAACCAATAACATAACCACCGAAATGAATTACTTTCGGCACGTGAAGCAAAAGGCAACAAACGCCCCAACATAGAAGAGAGCAAATACCCCTAGAACTCCTATAACGGCCGCCATGAAATCAATGTAGCTAACCTGGCATACCATAAAGAATGAAAGAAAAGTTTTCTGAATAGTATTGGAATTTGATTTTTGTTTTACCTTTTCACGAATGATAAAATGAACAGTTTTCTCTCTCAATGGCGGTGGTCTGTTCCGTTTGCCAGTGCATTCATAGTCGTCAGCTTTGGCAACAAAGACAAAGAAAAAGCCGAAAGGAAATCTTTCACGCTGGACAGAATATGAACATTAGTCTCTCTTTATCCATTTTAAACTTGACTCTGTCTATGAATCACTTACGCTTATGGTCATTCCGGTTTTGTTCATCAGTGTTTGCCAAATTCCATCATATTTTAGATCATGATCCATGTCGAACACGGGACACTAAATTTAAAAATACAATATGTTTGCAGTTTAGCTACACTGATGCACGAGAAACTTTCAATACCGTTAAGTTTTGGACCGAGACTGACATACAATAATCATCATCTGACGTAACCGTAAGTAGGACATTCGTAACACCTTCAGGAAACAGGAACTGGTAATACTTCGGCTCCGAGGCCGTCAATGCAACTGTGTAGTTTTCGTCCAGCCTGAAAACAATTTGGTGTGAATTTTTATAGGCGAAAGCCACTGCAAATTTTTGTAAAGAACATATAGACCTACCCGACAACGAAGTCTGCGATAGGAGAAACAGAGGCAACAAAGCTCAAGTTCTTGGGATCTGACGTGGATACACCGAGGAAAAATTCGTGTTCTACACTGACGTTACGTTTTAACGGATCAGTGCAGAGCTGACGGCTCACGCTGCTGTACTCTTGCCTAGGGGAAGATATTGTTGCACAAAAACATCAGACTCATGCCTTATTATATGACATACCATCCACTTGCAGTTTCAAGCAAAAGTGGGAGTTGCCAGGACAAAACTGCTTTCTGTTGCCTAACTACTACAAGAATAGGGTTGTCTCTGAAAGCAGTTTGGCTACTAACTTGAACAGATAAGGCTTGGTTTTCCAAAAACTAAAAGTGTAGGTCAATGAGAATTATTTTTGAATGTAAGATTATTTTTGATAAAAAATTTTTCATACATACATCTTGTGTGTAGGAATACTGGAAAATGTATTCCAATGTGGAGTTGACAGCAAAGCTGTATTTTTGGTTGAGTTTTGCATCAATGACTCTGGTATGAACCTTCTGCTGATACCTTGAGACTGCGTTCGTGTCATACCTCAAGTCTTTTCTGACAACAGAATGACTATTCCCTTGTTTGAAATAAATGCAGCTTATGTTGTAATGTTATTTGTACATTGAATAAAGATTTTAAAAATTTAACATACGTTTGAAGGCGTATCTCGCCCTGGCGAGACTGTCGATTTGAACTGCAGCGAAGTAAGTGCCCAACAAGGCGGCAACCAAAGCTGTTATCGATAATAATTTTATTTTTGTGGCGGTGTCCATGCTTTAATTCTTTAAAACACCGAGCAACACTCGATGAATGACAGGGACCACAAATGAATCATACTAGTTAAAACGTCCGATAAGACTGACGTTTTGGACATGGAAAATACCTAGAAACTGCAGACTGCAAAACTCTGGAACTGTTTCCGAAAATAACGGCATCTATCGGTGAAAATGCTCAATGCTCTTTAAAAAAGAAGGGATTTCCGAACAGAATTTGATGTGTATTGGTGTGTATACTTGAGAACAAAAAAAAAGACGAAAAAAACCGAACTCATTTATAAAACTCGTGCTCAGCTTCATCTTTCTTAATGTTATTTTTGTATCCCTTTTCAAAGTCTTTCGCCAACACGATATAGCGGTTTTCGCGTACTGCATGCATACCGGCCTCTTGACAGATTGCGTTAATATCTGCACCAGAAATCTTGTCCGGCCTGGCAACGAAGTCTTCTAAATCCACCTCGTCGCTCAGATTCATCTTGGCTGTAATTGTTGCGAAAACTAACCGCTTTTGACGTCTATCAGGCAATGGAAATTCTATTTTGCGATCAAGACGGCCAGGGCGGAGTAGAGCAGGATCCAGCGTATCCGCTCGGTTGGTTGCCATAATGACCTGAAGTTTGTTATGGTATTTAGGTTAAATTGGTGAAGTGCACGCAGGTAGTCTTACTTTGACGTTAGTGGTCTGGTCAAATCCATCCATTTGATTAAGTAATTCCAACAGAATACGTTGAACCTCTCGATCGGCACCGGTCTGAGCATCAAAACGCTTTGTGGCAATGGCGTCGATCTCATCAATAAAAATAATAGCTGGTGCATTCTCTTTTGCAAGGCGAAAGACATCACGGACCATACGGGGACCCTCACCCAGATACTTTTGAACAAACTCCGAGCCAACTACACGGATGAAGGCCGCTGTTGTATGATGCGCCACTGCTTTGGCTAACATGGTTTTCCCACATCCTATGTACAACAATAACAATATCATGTAAAATGTCCATTTGTACTCACTACTGTTCTACTGGTTACCTGGGGGCCCATACATTAAAACACCTCTTGGAGGATCAATACCAATTTGCTTGTAAAGCTCAAAGTGTGTCAATGGGAGCTCAACTGCTTCCCTCATCTCTTGTTTTTGCATGTCCATTCCACCAATGTCAGCATAAGACACATCAGGTTTTTCATCTTGAAAAATAAAACTGAATTTGTAAAAAAATTGCCTGGAAGGAGAAGAAAACAGTGTTGGACAAACCTGCTCCCAGCATAGAAATAGATGAATCTGCTTCTGGTGGAAGTACATCGACAAGAGCATTGCTGTGCTTGTGCAATGCAACACTTGCTGACGGTTTTAGCAGTTCCCTATCAATGGTTGAAAGAATTCTAACAAAGTAATTGGACCCAGTTGTGCTGCCTACAATCCCAGTGTTCTGATCAACAGCTTCAAGAAACTGTCCAATAACTAAAGGTACACTTTGAATTCGTTTCACTTCCTCTTGAGCGTGTAGGTATTCTTTCTTCAAATTTCTTTGTTCATCTTTAATGTAGGCTTCTTGCACAGTCAATGACTCTAGTTGCATTTG
Organism: Daphnia sinensis; assembly: GCA_013167095.2. NCBI lineage: Eukaryota > Metazoa > Arthropoda > Branchiopoda > Diplostraca > Daphniidae > Daphnia > Daphnia sinensis. Next base: position 512,776 of record CM023188.1, on the reverse strand, counting down.
CAATTTCTATATATGCAAATACATATGTCAGTTTTTATGAAAATGTCAAAGTATGGTATGGGCTGTAAGATCTAATACCTTGTATTTAGTGTAAAGATCGTCGATGTCAAGTGCTTCATTGATGGTTGGAATTAATAAATTGACGTTCGGTTTCAAATCCGGAATAGCTTCCTCCTACAATGAAAATATTCGTACGCGGAGGGCAAGTGTTTTGCATATTACTAAATTCGTTTAATTCAACAAAATTGAATATTTACCGTTCGCTCGGGTACTATAACACACATATCCTCCATGACGATGACAAGATGTTTCTGCAGCGCCTTACAGAAACAGAAAAAAGCCGAATAACTACCACCACTGCATTGCCAGATCGTGTTAAAAACATTACGCAGCTTACTCGCGCTCGGCCAGAACCAGAAGCGGCGGCCCGCGGCCAGCCAATGGCCACAAAAGACAAAATATTGTTTAATATTATTTATCCTTTTAAAAAATAAGAGTTCAACTGGCATAAGAATTCGTACGCTGTTAAAGAATTTAATGATATATCGTTTATAAAGCTGATCGTGTGAAGGTTGTGAATAACAGTCGGATTAACTGCAATTTAGTATTCCATTTGAAAAAGATGAGAAAAATAAAAAAATTACTCAATAACGTTGTTTATTTTATATATATACGAAGTTCTTTTTTAAATGTATTTTTTGGTTCGAAAATCACGCCTAGAATTTCTTTTCAAATATGTCAAATCAATTCCGAAAACTAGAACACTGTCAAATCGTCAATCTTATTGATACAAGTTACGTAAGGTGAAATAATTCTTGATTATATAAGGCAACATAAATTATTGTAATATAACTCTTCATTTGTCTTGCAATCTTATTTGGTCACTCGGCAATTTTTTAGGCATTAAAGTAAGACCCAGTCTTCATCTAAATGGAGAACTTCATAGCGTTGTCCTTCGTCGCTTTTCAAAGGGGATGACGTCAATAATTGATAAACCTCCCCGTTGGAGTCCAAAACCCATAATTTGTCATCAATAGTAACTAAAATAGAAAATAATCGAAATCATTGATCTCTGAATACGCAAGTAAAACGATCACCTACCAGAAATGTATCTGAATGAGCCGGGTATCATACACCATTTGTTTCCAGAGTGATTTTGCTGCGTAATACCGCTTCGGCGAAAAATAGAACCGTCGTTCGTCAATGCCCAGATAGCGTTACCGCTATATACGAATACATTTTTAAAAGAAAAGGAAATTTTAAAAAACATTATTTGTAGAACTAGTTGGACTTAAGTTTGTTGCAAGAGATGTTAGCAACCATTAGACAAAAAGTTACCTAACAGCAAGCTGAGTAGCTTCGACACCTTTGACAAGGTCCCATCCCGTGCCGATGGGTAACTGGCGTGTTACACCTTGTCTGACGTAGACGCAGCCGTTGTTGTCCAAAGCCCACACGGCCAGACTAGAAGAAACATGGATCTAAAAGGCGAATATCAGCAATCCATTTCTTTTTTTACTTTAAAGCTCTATCTACCACCTCTTTAAATGATATATCAAGTTCATCAACAGCAATCCAGGCAGGTGCCAGAAGAGTGGGTGGTCCATTATCACCGGATCGAAAATAGATTTGCCCGTGTTGGTCACAGGCCCAAGCTAATTCAGGACCTAACGACACGTAACGCAGTTTGTTGCTCGATTGGAATTGCGCGGTGGATAAATTGACCCAGCCGCTGCCAATGGGATTCGAATTTTTCACACGAACGAATATTTCTCCGTCAGTAGTCAAGAGCCAAAGTTGATTGCCTATAACAGAAAGGTGACGGATAGGGCTATCTGTTGGCAGCGACACCTGTTCTAATTGTTCATCGCCGTAAAAGCAATACAGCCGTTGCTTGTCATCGATAAGCCAAACGACGCCCATTTTATCTTCGTGGTTGAACCCGTTTGCGCTTATTTTATGCCATGATTGAACGTCGTTGTAATGAAGCCCATTGGCCCAGGCAACCTTCTCCCAAGAATATCCTATTTAAGAAAGAATATTAGATATACCCTTTAAGTTAGTGAAAATGAAAAAGAAAAATTTAACCTATTAAATTTTGAGCAGTCATCAAGAGAGAAGATCCAAGAAGCGCCATGCAAATCCGTGAATTGGTCACGGCCAGTTCAAAGCGAGAGCTTTGACGTTTGAAAATGGACGAAACGTTGAGCCAATTGGCACTTTTAAGCTGCCATTCCGGTGGTAAGACAGAAGACACTTGCCACCATCGCTTGTCATGTGCAGTTCTGAAGAACATTTGTTCTGACTGATTCAGAGCCCATATATGACGATCGGGACTTAGCGCCATGGTTACTAATTCTCCAGGAGTATCTTGACGTTGCCAACCGACTCCCATAGGTGATTTATTGCTAATTCTTGATCGACAGTATAGAGCACCGTTGGTCAAGAGGATCAAAATAAGGTCGCTGTGACAACGAAGCTGCGAAACGGTTCCCGGCACGTCAACTAGAACCATTTTTTTAGGCGACTTGACGGATCGGTAACTAACGGATCCATTTGTATGTAGCATCCAAATATAATCATCCACCGTGTCCGAGGAAACCTAAAAAACCAATTTAAGAACTTTTTGGATGTTTAAATACATTCGTAAAAAATATTTTTACCAGCTGAACTATGCCAATGGATGAGATGTAGCTGTCTAGTGCGTTCCAGTGCTGTGCAACTGGACAGTGTGGATTGACAATCAGGCCTTGGTAAGCGGTACCTTTATAAAGTCTCCAAAGCTGCTGACCACAACTAGAAACGGCAATTTGGCTAGCGGGCGTTTCAATGGGTAACCAATCCCTAGCCTGAAAGGTGGACTCTGTTGACTGGTAGTAAACGTATTTGTGGCTGTAGATGATGGCGACATAGTGCTGACTTGCCGATACACTCGTCACTTTTCGTTTAGCATCGATCGGACAAATAATCCATTCTGACAATTCTTCCTATAAACGGGGGGGGGAAATGTTAAATTACGGGAATTCTTTTGCATCAGCAATTAAAGTTTTTCTTACGACTGAGACATTTTCATAATCTCCGCTCGAAACAGCCAGGTGACTTGGTGTTGATTCTGTGGTAGTAGGTATTGAATGAGGGTTGCTCTTGTCGAGTGGATCTTCATTGGCGTAGATACTACAAACATTATCTTTTGAATTGTTCTCGAGTTCTTCGTCGATGGAGGAGGAATCCTCTGAAACGGGGCCTGCGACTTCCATTTCAGGATCAGGAGGATGTCCCATTTGTTCAGTCTCCACAACCTGTTCTTCATCAGGTGGAATTGGTTCGTTTGGACTGTTAATCACTTGATCCAAATGCAACAGCTGGGCAAGAAGTTGATCTTTCCTCTTCAACTCTTCAAGAAAATCATCTTTGACAGCAGGAGGGGAGGATCCATTTTCCAACCAAGTCTCCACTCCATTCACAGGCGTAGTAGTTTCACATGGTTCTACTAAAGGCATAACATCATCTTGAACGTAAAATTTTCGGTTAAGTTTCAGTTTCCGCTTCCGACCAATGTACGACCCATAAACCAATTGTTCCTCCTCTGGACAAATGGATCCTTCCATCGGTGAGGCTTGGCCAGACGATCCATTTGAAAGTGGAGAATCAAACTGATTCGATTCCGAACGATTCATTCCTTCCGTTTGTGACATGGGTGAAGATCGTTCTATCGATGAAGTTGGGCTCGGAGTTCGCGTACGGTTCAAGAAATGAGGCTGGATCGGTTTAGGTGGTGCGCATCTGTTGATTGGTACCGTTTTCATGTCATTGAAAAGTGGAGCTAACGCGTTGGATAGCGACTCGATGATATACGGAGCTGTGTTTGTTACGGGAACGGCCAACGGTTTGATATCGACATCGGAGATTCTGTTGGCTAATTTGGTAATGGTTGACTGGAAGGTCGGTTTGGTCAACGGCAATTTATCTCTCCAGCCAGAAAGAAGAGATCGGTCGAGCGTGGCAGACGAAGATGAAACAGTGGGGGATCGGTCGGGACGGTCGGAAATGCGGATCAAAATGCGGTTTTCTAGCAAAAGAAATATCTCGTTGTGGAAAATGGCTGCATGCCGGAGAGTTTTGGGATTGAAACGACTAGAACAAAGGACGGACACTTGTCCCGATTCGTCACCCATTCGACCGGTGTCTAAAATGAAAAGGCTAGAGGGACTGTGAGTTAAAACAAAGCCATTGCTTAGACAATAAACGGGTCCGAAGTGGGGGTCTTCTACGTTGCGATACTCTTCGTGAATGGATAGTAAAATTAGCTTGGAACGCGGTTTCGACAGGGATTCTTTGAATATCAAAGTTTGGCGGACGGACCCTTGACAATCGGAGAGCCACAGACGAGTTCCTGGACGGGCGCTGTAGATCACCGTTTCATTTCCAAAATAGCCAAAATCAGCTCCAAATGGCGCTGGATTTTTGCGATCTTGTTGACCCACTTGACTTTGTTTCGTGTCGTGGGCAATAATCTCTGCAACCAAGGTTCTTTTCATAGAAGAAACTAGGACAATGTTGTTTTCTAGTGGGTGGAATCGTAGTTGGACAATAGAAGATGGTTCAAGCAGAACTTGTTTGATTGGACGAATGATGTTGTGCTCAAATTTGCTAAGAAAAACTCTTCCTTCTTCATCACCAGATAGTAGATGAATGCCACTTCCATCCCAACATAGCGTAGTAACAGAGGATTTATGTTCACCACCGAACATTGTTATCTGCATTACATAATTACAAATTTGAAAAATTACTGTAAGCAACATACAAAGTACAATACTTACAGGGCTTGACTGCACGGCACTTGTGGAAAATATAGCAACTGTTCCTGCAAGATTGCCAGCTGCCAGGATTTCTCCATATTGACAAAGGGTAATAGCTAAGGCCGTAATAGGTATGAATTTGTCATCAACACTTCTTCTGTTCACACTGTGATTGCTACGACCAAACCAAAACAGAACTCCTGCATTAGAACCCAATACTATCGAATCACAGCTTATGGTGACACAGGTCAGAATGAGTTCTTTGGACACAAATCCTTGGTGAAATCTGGGAGGAATCTTTTCAATTAAGTGAGAAAGAGAAGCCCATTCTCTATAAACGGGGTGGTCGGCCGGCCCATCTTTATGTTGATTTTGCGATGCACGTTGTGTAATACCGACGATTGTTCCACTCATGCTGTCGTCTTTGCTGTTTCTAAGTGAACAGCCTAAAACCAACACTTGTAAAGTTCAGTAATCTTGAAATCTGTTTTTTCAGCGTGTCAATTTTTAGCACTGATAATTTTCTCCGTGCCAAACTTTATGAGTCATTTCTAGATTGTGGTTCTTTTCACACTACGTAATATATCCTATGTAAACACCTGTCAAAGAAAAAGTAGTCTGCTAGAATAGTTACAGTTTTTGACGTCGAAATCGACTTACAAATAATTTCAAATAATCACTTAAAAAATAATTTAAAAGCGCAACCGGCGAAAATCAATTTTAATAATACTAGAATTTTTCTTTACGTTATAATTGTTGTAGTGTAAATAGGGACATCTGCACTTGATCAAGAATTCCGCATGTTCCTAGCGACCTTTTAAAAGAAAAAAAAAACGTTGGAAATGCGAAGTGTTCATTGTTTCGAGCCAGAGTGAGAACGGCTTGATGGATGGCATTAATTAATAAAGCAACAAAAACAGTTTCATGATAAATGGAAGAACATGTTAAGGCAGGAAAGCTTAAAAGAAAGATAAAGAAGTGGGCGGTGCATATGCGACGACGAAGAAAGGGTCTGTATACGTTGTATATGCAGTGCAGTTGGGATTTTTTTATGTGCGAGCGGATCGCACATGCTCGATGACCCAGACAAAAGCTGCTGCTGGCTGCTGAGGGGTTTCAACTTGAAAAATGAGAAGGGGGTGGGGGCTGTAACTTCCTCTTTTTTTCTCTCTTTCCCTGGAACATATGCAGTACCACTAGTGACTTCGATCCAATCTAGTCGACACTCTTGTTGACTCTCGGTTTGAAAACATTTTTCTCCCCCACACACACAAAAGGTAAAACATAAAAAAAAATTCTACTTTGAAAATTGTTTTCAATTGACGTACTACTTTGATTGAACCGGTTTAGTTGCGCATAATGGAAAGCAACTATTTCATTGACGATCCGCTGGTTGCTTACAAGGCTAACTTAGCCCAAGTTCTACATTGTTTACTCTGGACGGACGAAGGGGAGGAGAACAGAAGAGGAAACGATTCCGGTGTTGTTGAGTTGTTGGCTTCCACCCTACGGCTGCATCTGCGCAAACAACAGGCATTCAACGAATACGTGCAGCAAACATCTGCCCGGCTCGTGGCCGTTGACGTCCGTGATAATGACAACAACTTGCCTACCATTACGACTAACACAGCAATCCAGCGCCAGATTGCCACCGTGACTGATGATGATGACGACTTGATCCGACGTCGTCGGTTGCTGATGGAATGCTTTCAGGGCGTCAATCTCCATTACTCGAGTTACACCCAACAACGTCCTACGCCTCCACCGTCTCCTGCACTCAGTCAAATTGGGCCTAGTCTTTGAGTAACATTGTTCTAAAAAATTCACGACGCGTATACGAGTGCAATTATTTACGTTTATACTTTCATTGTTTTGAATGTCATCGAGTACCCTAGTCGTTGTCTGCCATCTTTGCCATTGCTCGAATAATCGATTCGGCAAAGCCCAATAACTCAATTGTAATTGTTCAGTATTATAAGATCGTGAAGTGCACTTTGAAACAAAGGAAAATAAAACACCAATGATTTGTATTGCCAGTTTGGAAGAAAGTAGGGTTTGAAAAATGACTAGAAAAGGCTGTCGGTCACAAAAGTTTTTCGAAATTAGGTAATTATAAGTGAAACGAAATTAAACGTTCAAAAATCAGGAACAATTTCTTTTTCTTTTCATTGTTAAAATTGCACTGGTCGTTGTCGGCGACGTATGACATTTCTCGAAAATGATCTGCAGCTGAACCGCATATCTTTCCTGGAACCCATACAAGTTATGGAAGAGGGCCGTGTTTACGGAATCACGTTATTGGATGATGGGCCGGGATTACTAGCGACGTGAGATCGGCGGCTGTCCAGGTGTTGCTGCAATTGCTGGATAACTGGATGGTCGGCATTCAGGTTTTCTTCTTCCATGAGATAGCGGATCGCCTCTTTGCTGCAATACTCGTAACCTGCCAAAGTGGCGTCACTCACGTGACCAATCTCATCATCTTCCGAATCATCTTCTTCTTCGTCGGAACTGCTGCAATCGGATTCTGGTGGCGATGGAGGACGATGAAGCCGACTAGTCTCTTCGCAAACGAATGGGCGAACCATGGCCACAGCTATAGCCCCTGGTCCCTGCTGTCCACCTGGAGCGGCCTGATAAGCTGTTGGATGAGGGTTCAATTCGTGATCAGCTACCTCTGTTACAAGTGATGTGATTTTGAAACCAATGACACATCTATTATATGGCCTAATAACACTTACCTAAAAGAGATCGAACTCGCCGTGTGTCTTGCTGGCCAGAGCTTTCATCTCCTTCCTTTCGTCACGTTATTTTGAAAAGAAGAAAACATGAACGTGTTATTACTGAAATAATTAAAGCGATTAGAAGAAAAGACGAGTGTATATTTACAGACAAATGGCGTTTGCGATTTTCCACTGTTGATGCGTTATCCATGTTGACTTGAAAGTCTGTCGCCAGTGAGTTCCGAGCGTCGTTTGACCACACGATTCAAAGTTATAGACGGTCTGTATGTCCAGTGAGAAGTGGGGACAAGTCAAATTGGGGGCTATGGAGCGGCAGCAGCGCAGTATATCGCAGGGCACAATCACATGATTCGTTTAAAGATGGGCATCACGTACGTTTACTATTGCCCCGAACTTCCGGTAGCACAATATCACTTGCTGCACGCGCGCTTGAGTTTCACTCAACATTCACTTAAATGAGATTCATTAATTGTGGAAAACTTTTTAAGCTTTGATCTTACAGTAATCCTTTTGATAATATTTCACGGGAGGCACAGAGTTTCAGTTCTAGTTGGGATCGAACAACATAAGCTACTGGTTCTTCGGCTGTTGTTGAAGTGTAGGGGAAATCGTTTGAATTGCTCCCCGAAAAAGGAGAGAAAAAAAAACAGATGGAGGGAGTCGAAGGGGGCCAAAGAGGATGGGGCAGACGGCAGGTGTCTCGTGCTAGAGGGGAGGCCGCAACTCCCTCTTTGGTATATAATCTCTTCTTCCCCCCTCCATCCACCCACGATCTACTACACTTCAACCTACACCGTTCTGGAAAAAAAAAGGCCTTTCCCCTCTGATGGCTCGGATCTTTATTCATCGACACGAGCTGCGTTATCGATTCACTCACGATCTTCCCATTCCAACATAAACTTTAATGTCCTTAAAAGTGCTGGTGAGTTCTCTATATAACAAAGTTCTTTTTCGAATACCAGGAATGATCTTCCCGGGATCTTCCAACTGTTGAACGCCCGTCCAAAAGTTCGCCGTGGTGGGCTGGATAACGAGTCTGGATTGGACTTTACAATAAGCCAACAACTTCAGCAACGCATAGACAACGCAAGTCAAACTTTATAGAACACGAATTGCCCTCCACTCAAAGTTACACTACAGTACCATTAAGCGTTTTGTAGAACTTTTGCTTTGTTTGAAATATGGTATATACATACACACTATGTATCATACAGTATACCTCCGTCACTATTGTAGTATATATGTTTATGTTTATAGAAGTGTAAGTGTAGTTCCATATAAATATCCTTCCGTCCATCTGATGAGCCATAATGAGGGCCGGGTGGTTTTGCCAGTAAAGGGCCACAGTCCTCCTCCTTTTGGTCTTGCGAGAGCAACCAAGCTTGCAGGTTCGGAGCAGCTGCCACTGACAATTGTTCCGTGAGCAGATAGGCCAGCAGCAAGCTAAAAGAGAGAAAAAAAAAGGGGGGGGGGGGGAGGACTTCATAATAAAAACGAAGGGGGGAGAGGCATTCCACTGAGTAGCAGCTGCCTGCCACGCGTTGCATTTGATTGGAGGGTACAGGGGCGTAAAATGGACGAGAAAGAGAAAGACCCAAAAAATTGAAAAGAGTAAAAGCAGTGGCATTGGGGAAGGGCCAAGTCGAACCTCCTACGCTAGTCTACCGTTTTGATATTTAGATGCGCTGTATATCCTTTAAACCCCAAAGACCCACTCCAGCGTTCGTGTGCCTGTACATCAAAGCAGCACGCGGACTGCACGGCTCAGCGCGCATTCAAAGTCTTCGTGCGGTCAAGCGAATTGTATATAGCTGGCGACACGCCGCCGAAAAAGAAACAAATGAACTCTCTGTTTTGTGTGTCTATTTTTCAAACGAAAAAATAACTTTCAACGCCCCATTTTTATATCCACCGAAAATTCTGGTGAACAAGAAGCGTGAATTTTATGGACGTATCGCCGTCAAAAGACCTTGGCTACCATTAAAATACCACCACGGACCATTTGTCTTTATTCAACAGCCGTGAAGTTTATCGCTGGGTTTTTATGTTTAAAAAAATTCAAACAAAAGGAAATAATAATTTGAAAAAAAAGGTGACTGACCAGATAGATGGTATATTGATTAAAATACCATAAAATTAATCGTGGCAATAGATTTATTCAATGATATATTGATTATCTTTGAAACATTACGCCATAAAACGACCTTCCTTCTTTTAAAAGGGAAAAAGAAAATAAGTGGGTAAGATAACAAGGTAAAATACTGTACCTAATAAAATGGAGATGGGCTTAGACGCGGCAGCCATTTTGCAGCCACGGGAGGTATAACAAGGATATCCAATTACCCATCATACAGCTAGCTAGCTTATATAGATAAATGTGGCAGTCAGTACATATACAGTCAAGTAGAAATGTATATATATAGTGATGGACGTGAGCAGTGGTAAGTAGGCTGGCTTGATTGAGGTAACGAACAAAACTGAGCCAAAGGATAGAAAACGTATAGCGTGAGTGCCTGCGTATTTTACTGGAACAAACAATAATCATAGATCTGTAGACTATATATTAGAGGAATTAAGGTCAATGACGTTACTCTTGTGTGTATATGTAGAAAACGATGTTTAAACTATATATAGAGTTATTTTTTGGCATTTTTATAAATAGTTTGCTGTTATACTTTATAGTGCATCAGGATACGAAGAAAGATCTAAATGAAAGAGGATGACACACAGAGCTCGGTTGCGTGAATAAAAGGAGTAGATGGACCCTGTCGGTTGTTGTTGAATGTCCTGGACACAATGGAACATAACAACCTACAAGCGAAATAGAGACAAATTAAAGTTTGTGTGGTATAAAGAGATCGAGAAAACGGGGGAATGAGAGACGCGGGATCGGTTGGATTTCCATGGGGACTTTTGGGGGGAAGGAAATGGACCGAGAGAGATCTATTGTTATTTAGACTGATGTCGTTCGCTATATATAGTGAAATATTGATCCGCTAAATGCGAGGTTCCAACAGAGAACATCAGCTGTGTAATTAAAGGAGATCAACGTAATTATACGGCTCCCTCATCACCGAGCGCAGAATAATTTCTCTATTCAACGGTGATGTAGACAATATCGCGCCTCTCCTTTATGTAGATCCGACTCTACTTCGCATAACGTCTTTGTACGCATTTACCTAATTTCTTTTTTCATTCCGAAATGCCAAGACTTTGAAAGGTCAATCAATACGAAAGTAGCCAAACATGGAACTGAAATCCACGCTCACGTTTATAGCCAAAATATACATTGAATACTCCACCATTGGTGGGAAGTTGATCCATGGCAAGATTTCGATGATGCTCGTGTTTCTGCCATAATGGATTCTACTTGTTAAATGTCAATACTCTTTAGGTCTTTACCTTTTAACAAACCACTTGCAGCGATGGAAAGGAGGGTAGATGAAATAAGCCAAGTGAAACGATCGAGTCGTTATAGGTCGTGCTCTTTAATCAGCATCTTGCCTAGATCGAAGAACTTTTGCTCGGCAACAATCGAGTCACAATCCTAATGAAGTCTTCTACCTTTTAAGCTTATTCACTTCCGTCAGTAGAATTTTATTTTAAATGATTTATACATCTTCTTAAGGAAAAGTACATATAGAGATCCAAACGCGGAACGTTAACGACACTCTTGTTTATGTTTGAAACTCTGGTGATGTCGTATACCTATCGCCCTGATAGGAGTTGAATTAAAAATCAACGAGATGCGCCGTAGCTGTTCATGATCAACGGAAGAATTAAGTGTCACTTATTTCTTTATTTCTGTCTTCCTTCCGGCACCGCGTGAGAAATTTATGAGCGGGGACCATCACGTCGAGCGAGTAAATCATTCAGAACGCCACTGGTGCTGCGGCTCTAAATTTACAATAAGTCCCGCTAGTGCGACGTCGCACACTACGTGTTGCAGAGGAAATGGAGGCTCCAGGAGGAACAAAAATTAAAATGAGTAGCGATAATCAAGAACACGGCTTGAACAGACACGAAAACAAGCTATACGAAGGTATGTGTTTTGCATGGAAATTGGTTTCAATATTAAGTATAGTGAACTCTATTGGCCGCCGTAAGGTAACTGTGTTATTACCACTCCCGAAATAGACATATCGAACTAGCGGGAGCGAAACCGAAATCGTTTGGACAGTTTCGGGCTGTCAGGAAAAAGTTTTAGAGAGCACACACGATATCCTCTTATTCGTCTGATGGATCCACAGTTATTCAATACTTTTTTTATATTGACTTTTTTTTTATGAACTCAGGTAAGTCTTCCTTTTCTTTTGTATTTCTTAAGATGCTATCGAATGGTTTCCTCTTTTCGTTGTTTTCTATTCGATTTATTTGTTTAGAAAAGAAAATCAAAATGCACCACCTAGCGGCAATAGTTAACATCTTTTGCTGAAACTGTCATGCGCAAAGCAGACGAACAGGCTTTCTTCCGGAGACGACCCACCCCCATTGCACACAACACACGGATGATTTCACATAGGACCGTAGTTGTCGTGTAGAAAAGATAGAAGAAGGGCGTCGTGTCTATTTTGCGTGATCAGAGTGGTGACGCAGAGCTGAAGCTTCGTGCGAAAAGGTGTCGAGCTTCTCGTTATCGTATTGGACCAAGACTTAACCCTCTTACCACGAGGAATCGAGCAAGAAAAAAAGGAAACCAACGATAATCATCACTGCTAAAGAAGGCAGTGATGGCGAATTTTGCTTACATTTGTGTTTTGGCTTCGTTCGAAGAAACATTAACCAATGACTGTGTAGCTAGAAATCAACAGTAGATTTCTGCTCTGCCCTGGCAACTACAGCTTGGACCCAGCGACCACATTCAGCCTGGCCTCCTTCGCTTCCCCTCCCTGGGTGGTTTGTCCTATGTGAACTCTGGAGGGGGAAGTTATTTTTCTTGTTCTGATTTCGAACAGCAAACTTCCTGCTGTCAATATTTCATCCACGAATGCCCTGAACGGTTGCCTGTGTGTATGTGTGTTGCTTATTCGCAGCACTGCAGAACAAATATAGGGGCATCCCTCATTTCGTAAAGCTGGTTCAGCCACTGTGCAGGCCTTTTATCACGCACATCAACTTGAAGTGAAAGTGAAAGTGCGGTTGTGGTCGGGGCCGTTCATCCTTATTGTAATTTCACTCTTCGTTTTGGGAGGGTATTTTACTGTTGTCGTCGACCAGTGCTGCCATTCGTCTCACTATCGCAGCAGCAGCAAAAAGAGGGAAAATAAAAGAAAAAAAGGTTTATCAACAGTTCGGTTTTCCGTTTGCGGTTTCTCGAGAATCGGCGTGAAAAGATTCCGTCCGAGAAAACGGCAACCAACCAAAGCTTTCATTCCAGCCGTGTCCGCACGACTCCCAACAAAATCCACTTGCCCTAAAGATTCCGCAGTACGAAATTGGTTCCGAAAAAAAGAATTGGGCGAGAAAGAGAAAAGAACGGAGGGAAAAAAGAAAACAAAAGAAGCCAGGAGACGTCGAAATCAGTGGAGGCGGATTGGATCGACCAAATCTGCGGTCATCCTAATTGCGCGTCAGCTGCATGTTTTTCCAGCACGGCGCCGCCATGAAGAGGTTCACATTCAAAGGAGTTTTGGACAATTTTCGGCAATCCGTGAGCCAGCCGACCAAATCTGAGCAGCCCGAGCTGGTCGAGACACTTAAAACTGAGCACTGTCAACTTGCTAGAGTGAGTTGTTTCTTTTGTTTGTTTTTTAAATCTTTTTCTTCCTTTGAAAAATCTTTTTATCTCTTGCATTTTTTATTTTAAATCACTTTCACTCAAGCGTTTGTTGCTGTCGTTATTTGTTACTGTCATTGCCAACTCGCCTGTCACTCGGAAGCAGCATTTTTTCTAAATTTCAATTTCTCCTCATAACGTCCCCTCCTGTTCTGGCCACGGAAAACTTCGCTTCCAACTCTTGAAAGAAGCAAGTGACGATCGACTTGAACCATGATTGAAACGATTCATCCAGCCAGGCCCCATCTCTCTGTCTAGCTCCTTCGATCTGATGCCGTTTCTCTTTTTTACTTCAGCCCGTCCCAAGTGTGAGATCAGTTGGCGCCGGAAGGCTGAATAATCGATGAAAGACTAGCCGTGGCAAAGTCAAGTCACATCACTCTCCATAAAGTAGAAAGGGGAAGAAAAAAAAGATTTTTCATGTCCGTTTCTATCTTCATCTCGCATTCATTCGCTCGTGCAATTTTTCCTCTTTTTCCTCCTTTTGTTTTTTTTTTGTTCGGCTCCCCTTCCCGTAGAAATTAGCCCGTTTTTTTTTTGTTCCCTTCACCAACGCAGGATTTGACGTAACAAACGGATCATTTCCTTTTGTTTGTTTCATGCACGTCAAAAAGCTGTCGATCCAGGGATTTTTTTTTTAAAGCGCAACTTATCCGCAGAGTTTAAGCGGGGGGGGGGGGGGGATTCCCTTCCGTCGCACAATCGGAAATTACCAGCAAACGCTCCTTGGTCGGCTCGCATTTTTATTCAGCACGCCATCGCGTGACCGCCACAAACGAGGATCGACTCTGCCGCAAGTTTTCCAATCGATTTGTTTGAAATCAATTGTTCCAACTTTGGCTAGATGACAATTGGCCGTTAAATGTTTCTCAATTGAAATGCAGAGGTCCTCATTGAAGAGGGAATGTTTAAGATGGTCGTTGGTGTATGAAAACAAACAAGGAAAATGTTTTGCTGGATGGGGAAAAAAAATTGGTTTGAGGCAAGGGAATCGATTGAATCATCCGGTTGTTTGACGAGTGGCAGGAGGGGGGAGGGTCGAGAATTCAAGGAGGCGGTTCGGTATATAGTCGACGTAACCAATTGACGGCAGTCAGGTCAATTGCTTTTGTTTGTTTTTATACAATCAAATAGGAAAGGTTAAGAGCTTTTGGCGGCCGGGAAAATGTCGTGCAACAAATCAAGTTGTATCCCCCCACTTTTTTAAATGTCAGGTTTTGACCTCATTTTTTTTTTTTAAAGTCGGAAATGAGAATCGTTTCCGGTCTACACAATTCTCCCGCAGTCATTTTCGCTCTACACAAAGAGAGAAAGTCATTGAAAAACTGGCCGTACTTCTTGTTTATCCCCGAACCCTTGGCCGTCATAGGATCGAAGCCAATAGGAAAAAGCTTTCGGCGTTCGAGAATCGACGATTTCGTGTCGATCGACGCTATAAATCCTTAACACGTCAACAGATATTGTTGGGGCTTTTCCACCCCTCGAAATGGCCGAGTAAAATGGATCTCATTTTAAAAGAAAACAAAACAAACTTTCGTGTGTAAATAGTGAGAGCCGACGTGTCGGAACGTTCTGGCGGCTCAGTTGTTTTTGCTTCATCGCGAAAATGAAAACATTTTCTGTTTGTGCCAATGTGTGTCTAGCCCGATGGCGGTACACACACGCGTATATGAAAATAAAAAGGAAGAAAAAACCTAGGCGATGTAGGTTTCATCCGGCCTGCTTTTATTCCGAATCATAACCTTCCGTACGTCTTCTCCTCCGCCTGCCAGCGATCCTTATTGATTTCTGCGCGTTCACCATGTCACATGCGCTTGTTGGGCGTTCTCTATGGTGTTGTTGTTGACAATGTTTCTTATTTGTTTTTTTTCTTCTTCTTTCTTTTCTCTTTGCTCCTATATGTACATCTCTTGTCTAATTTATGGTGTATACAAACATTATTCGCAGACGGCCCGTCATGGCTTCCCGCATCAACCGACCGCCTTGGCTTACGATCCTATTCAACGGCTCGTCGCGATTGGAACCAAATCCGGCGCTATTCGAATGTAAGTCCCTTTCCTTTTATTTTATTTATTGTTCACTGGTCACCAACTTTTGGTTTTCTCTCTGTGTGTGTCTAACGTAAAAAAAGGGGAAAGCAAATGAAGGAAGAGAAAATCATTGAAATCCACCGTTGGCGGCAGTGATTGTCCGTGCGTTTCTCGTTTAGGTCTAGCGAAGATTCATTGATTACCGTTCATTTTAAAGAGCTCTTACTTTCTCTGTTGGGATAAAAGCTAAAATGAGTTGGGATGCTTTGCATCATTGGTCAAGATGCTTTCCGCTTTGACATGAAAGTCCAGCGCGAGTGGCAGTTGTGCGTTGAAAATCAAAGCTCTTTAAAGACGAAAATGTTTTTGTTCTTTTGTTCAGCTCGAAATCGATTGAGTTTTCTTGTCGAATCAGCCCCGTCGCCCCTCTCCTTTTGTTTGTATTTTTTATCTGCGCGTATGTGACTCTTGGTCTAAGACGTGTCTAGCAACTTTGCCGGAACCCTAGAGAGGAGGGCAGACGGGAAGTATCCATGTCTTGATTTGATCAGGATCACGTCAACTCTCTTCCGTCCCTCCCCACACACCCTTCTTCTTTTTTGCGCTCGTCGTCGGCGAGCCTATCAATCACGTTCTATTGCTCCCGCTCCATCTTTTTCTTATTGTTGATGGTAATAACGAGACCGATCTCCTTTTATCAAATAGAAACATCTTCTTTTTTTCCCCAATATTATTCAAGAGCACGTCCATCGTCGTCAGATTAGCGAATTTTTCCATCACCCTGCGTGTTTTTTGGTGGGAGGGTTGCCATCTTTGAAAGGAGGCACGAGCGTCAAGGATGTCGCCTTCGTGAGGGTCTCTCTTTTACGATCTGCTTTTTGTTGGCCTGTTGCATATCTTTTGCGAGTGCCTCGGCCATAGAACTCAGCTGTACACATAGGAGACTATAGAAACCCGATCGATACGTGGTCGATCTTTTGTCGTGTGTGTGTGTGTGTGTTGGCTCTTTTGACAAGAGCTGGTGGCTAGAGTTGAAAGTCCTGTCGTCTTCCGTCTTCCTTCGATGTTGGCAACGGCTCTTTGTGTGTGTGTGTCTCTGTGTGTATAATGCGACAAGTTGCCTGATCGATCCTGTAACGGCAAGCAGGAGCAGAAGGGAACACACACACGCACGCCAGTAGTTGTGTGTAGACGAATATAAACGAGGACTTTCAAGCTCCCCCCATTTTCTTTTTGGGTAAGGAAGTTCGGCGGTACGAAAAACCCTCGGGTCGATAACTCTCTCACGCCAGTCCTGAAAGAAAAGCAGTTTGCGTTCACTCCCGCGACTCACCTCTTTTTCTCTCTACTTGGCAGATCTTTCTGCCGAACGCAGGGCCCTCGTTAATGCCATTCCGCTTTGCTAATTCTCTAGACTTTGACTTGGATTTTCTTTTTTTTTTCTTGATTATGAATGACTATGCCGCTTTTTCTCCTCGCGTGCAGCACAACTTTCTTTGCCCACCCACCCACTTCAACGATATATCAAGTGGATAAACTTAAACCAATTGAATTTCTTTTCGTCTCCACCCTTCTGTTTGGTTTTCTTTTTTCAAAAAGTGGATACGTTGAGCTTTATTGGCTCTTTAAGAAAATAAAAATACATATAGTAAAGGCCAGGGCAAAACTGGGGGGGGTTCCCAAGAAGTTTCTTGTGCGTGCGTGTGTAATTGGTTCCAAAAAAGCAAAGCCTATATCCACTATACATATACAGCTGGCCCGCTTTATATGTAGGCACCAGGTCTATATCAGGAGGAGGCTTTGTCAATAGTGAAAAGAAGCTCGGGATCGGCTAAAAGTTTTCTGGCAGCACACAGATGGGGATCTATTACGACAGTAAGCCGCTTTTCCCCCCGTTACAGATGCTCAGGCAGTTTCGTTTTCTGTGCATAATGCGAAACCGAGCGATTATCTATATCAGCTCGATTTATTTATACGCGTGTTGTTTGTATATTTAATTTCTAGGGGGGTTCCATCGTTTATGGCGATCAAGTTGGGGCAGACGCTTCTAAATGTTTTCGGTGTGTCGTGAGAGCCTACGTGCGTTTGTTTGCGCTATTGTCACGCCGCCGTGTTAGAGTAGGGAACCTAGTCAAGTTGAAACGATGTTCTTCTTTTTGCTTTTGTTGATATAGAACTCGCCATATTTCCACGGAGCGGCGAGGGATGTCGATCGATTAAAGGAGGAGCTCGTACATTAGTATACTCCATCGCGAGTATATCAAGGAGCGCGTGCCATCGCACTGAAGGCCGCACAACAAAAAAAGGGGCGAAATAGATGTGAAACAAGAGAAGAACGGAAATATGAGGGGAAAAAAATGGCTATTATGAAGGACGGTTTGCATTTATGGAGTATACACAGACAGGCATGACGTGGGGGGAGGGAGAGACTGAGTGACACGCTCGGCGCGTAGTAGACGTGCATTATGGATTCGCGTGAGTTGGCGGGAGCCAGTCGAAGAACAAACGCTTTTGTCTTTGACGGCTTGCAGACGTCAATAATTCCTGGAGCTCTGTGTTTAGTGCTTTATCTCTCAATCTCGTCAACTTATTTTCCCGTGTACTACGGACGTCAATTACAAAAGGGATTGAGCGGGATAGGCACGAATTCGTTGGATACTTTGCATTTTTCTTTTTTTTAATGTCGTCCCTTATTTTGCTGTTGATATCTCTGGGCAACTGAAAACTTTTTTTTTGGGTGAAAACTTAACGAGCTGGTTGAATATCACCGGGAGATGCACAGCGGGAGCGAATAAAAAGAAATGTTTTTGATTAAGATCCTCTCGTTCCTTCCTTTTTAAGTAGCCCCTCTTTCAGCATAAAAAGAGAAACATTTTATGTTGGTTGATTTTTTCTTATTGTTGTACGAGAGAGCAACGATGGCGTCCTTCATATCTCAACGACAAGACGCATTCTTAAATAAATTGGTTGGGATGTATATGTTAAGTAGTTGCCGGCACAGGTTGTTTGTCTATTATTCCTCTTGTTATTGTTGGCTTTTATTTTCCTACTATTTTTGTATGTACTTGGCAGTCGAAGGGGACCATCCATTTGCCATGCGATAAGAGGATGGATGAAAAATATTCCGCATTCCGGATATTTTTTTTATTTTATTGCCAATGTTTTTCTTGAACAGTTGGCAGATACAACAGTTAGTAAAAAGGATAGACGCGTTGTTACTTTGGCAGTGGGCGTGCACTTTCCATTCTTCTGCTTGGCTGCGCTTCATCATCCATCAGGATGTATTTTTTTCCCAATGCGTTTGTTACTTCTTTCTTTCTTTTTTTTTTTCGATTCTCGCAGTCGTTGCTATCTTATATACTTTTATTTCTTAACACATATTCCGCACACAGTTTATTACCGCCTCCGCTAAATCTTTGGCGCTCCCGCACGCGCCCAGCACCGTCCTCCATACAGCGCGCGCACACGACCATCAACGGGGGCTCTTAAACATTCGCATCTTTATGTCTTCGTATTTTCATAGCGCCGGAAATAAATGTATATATCGTTTTTGGCGGGTTTGATCAACAAGCCCGTCGTGAATGTTTTTTTTGTGTGTGTGTGGATGATGTTGCGGACGGAATTGAGACGTTTTTTAGTGGCGGGATGATTGCATATATTTTTATCCGCTCGTGTTGTCATCTAGTGCCGAGCTGCCTACCCGTGTCAGTGCCTTGTTTACTAAGCGGTCACGAATCGATCGACCGTTTCGTATTCTGCTGAATGTCGGAATAAATATTCCAAACGGAGTTGCTGTGTGTCACGGAGCCCTCCCCGCTGGATCAACTCTCGCCATTGCCAATGGGGGGAGGCTACAAAAATGAAAGAAAAACGCGAAAATAAAAAAGAAAGATCACAGAAGAAGATTTGTATCGATTAGGCCGACGCTTTCGTATTTCTAGTCAAGAAGAGCAGCAGCCAAAGAAGACACGTTGACTCTTCTTGTGGGCCGCGGTCCCTGGATGGCCATAACGGCCGAGTCCCTGCGCCCGTCTTTCCATTATCTTTTGACTCGTCGTCTGTGTGTGCTTTTCTGTCTATTCCCTCCAACCCACTCACAAACCCCCCACTGGCCGGCGATCAGAGCGTGTCGTGCCGCCCCGCCCCGTTGTCACCGATCACAATATCTTCGTTGTCTCTTGACCGCACTAATCCCAACCTTCCTGGGGCCAGCAGCGATTCCCTTTTTCATTTTTTTTTGCCGTTTGTGCTGTACCCAGCTCGTGGTGCAAACTTGCACACGCTCTGGTTTATCTCGATGTATTATGACGTGAGAGAGAGAGGCTTTTGAGCACGGGAGATTGAAGGGCAACAACTTTTGGGTGAGGGTTGTACACACACACACACACGTCGGCACGGTTGCCTGCACTAATCAATACTTTGCGCGGCCCGTGCGGACGTCTATCGTGTTGATGGAAACGGACAGTTTTATTCTACGCTCTAAAGGAAATGTTTAGTTCTTTGGGTCTAATGAGACAAACTAAGTATATACAGTTTCAGTTTGGCCTTTTTGTTTTGGTTCGTCATCAGACGGGCGGGGTTGAATCGAATGTAAAACGTGTCGGGTTGCAGTTGTTTGATTGGTAAATAGCGTAGACGACGAGGCGTGCTAATCTCGTTTTCTCAAGGAGAAAATCCAATCAAATAAAGGAATCAGATTGTTGACAAACACCCCAGAAAAAAACGAACAGAGTGTTGGAATTTCTCCTCTTTCGTTTCCAATACTTGGTGTTCGGGGCTGTGTGACATTGTTTATCTAACAAACAGGCCCACACACACATAGAAAGAATAGATTTGTTTTTTCTTCGTACTCTTTGGCATCGGGTGCTGGAGGTGCGTGTGTCGGTCCAGCAGCTTTATATTCGCACATCGATTGCCTATTGCGCCATGGAGCCATGTAACCAGATATCCCATCATCGAGTCTGTGGCCATGATGATTGCAACCAGATCTCTCTTTTCTTGTATGTTTTTATTTGTCCAGGCCAGTTTCTTTTTTGGCTTATTTCTTGTTTTCGTCGTTGTCAGAGATACAGAGACATCATTGCCAAGTTGATGAAGAGAGAGAAGACATGTAACAACAAGTTAATTGGATCAAGAAATGCTCTTCAATAAGACGCAGTCCTTTGCCGACAAGTCGTCATAACGAAAATCGTGAATCATCAAAGCCCTTTGATGCCCACCCTTTCGCAAAAATGAAAGATGCATCCGTGCGCAAATGACACTATATGTAGATGCGCATCATAATCCACATGCGGATCTTGTCTGTATATTAAAATGGGCGAAAAAGAAAAATGAAAAGGATTATGGATTGGTTTATACAACAGCGCACCGGCACAACGTTATTACATTGAGCAGTGGAAATAACATAGACTGTACGAACAGCTTTTTTTTTTTAAAAGATCGATATTGATCCATTAGCGTATATTTAACAACGACTGGCCCTCCCAACAAAAAAGCTGCAAACTGGATTTTTCTTTCGTTTTTTTTCATTGATTTTGGTGGGAAATAGGCGAACCAAAAGTGTGTAGCAAATCAGATTTGCGTGTGTGGCCATTGCGGTCTGCAGAGGAAGCTGGCCATTCTCAATACACACATCGAGTGTTATCTAAATTGTTGGGGCATCTAAGAGAAATCGGGGGTTTCACGGCTCGTTGATCAAGCAATCGAATTATATCACGCAGAGGGATTTGCCAGTTGCTGGACGGCATTCTCAAACGAGAAAACCAATGATAAAGAGGGTTCTTAACGTCCATCTTTTTGATCAATCATCATCTTCGACTCTCCCCCTATCCAATTATGTTTTGCGTTTTCATTTTTTGAAATGCTGCATATAGAAATTTTTTTATGGAGCGAGTTTAACTACGCTAGTTTTACCTTGTCTCGTTATTCCGGCTTTTTGATTTCGTGATGATTCTTTCTACACACAAAAAAGGGAGAGTAATAGGACACAGCGCAGTTGTCGTGAGTGGCCAACTCAACCAAGTCCCTCGTCTTTTCCATTCCACTTGCGCAGCTCGTTATTATGCAGCACAGCTAAATAAAAATTCAAGGAAGTAGTGCATGAATGTGTCGTCAAGTCTTCAAGTTAGATTTTCAAGTAGCCCAAAATTTAGAATGCCATTGTGTGTGTCTGTCTGCCGCCCTCTCTTGTCAACATAATTAAATCGATTTATTTTTATTTTTTCCATTGCTCTACATTGTTCGTTTATTTATATTTCTTTGCCGCTATTGTAGACTTGGCAGGCCCGGTGTGAGTGTTCAGGTCCGTCACGATCCGGTTCCTGATCCGTCTGCGGCCGGAAGCGGCACTAGAGGCGGTGATGTCACAGGGGCGGCGGCCGCGGCGGCCAGCGTTGGAGCCAGTGGCGTTACGGAAGTTCCAGGAGGAGGGCCCGGCAGAGGAAGCAACGCCGGATTAGCTTCCGGATGTGCCGGAATCAATCATCACCCTGGCGGTGCTGGGACAGGTCCAGCCAGGGACTCCAATATGTCGTCGTCTGCTGGTGGCGGTGGCTCTTCCTCCACGGCGGCGGGCGCTGCAGGTGCCACAGGTGGGCACATGGCCGCGGGAGGTTCAATCCCATCCGGCCAGTCGGGCAACATTCCATCAAATCATGTACGTCTACAATTTATGCATATTCAATTTAGCATTTTTTCATATTTTTATGTCATTTTAAATTTAAACAAAAAAAGGCTTCCGGTGGAGGTCATCATCCGCCACACGGCGGATTTTCCACGACAGGTCCGGCCGTCCTCCAACTGCAGTTTCTCATCAATGAAGGCGCTTTGGTGTCGGCCACGTCTGACGACAGTCTCCACTTGTGGAACATCCGTCAGAAACGGCCCGATATCGTCCACACCTTAAAATTCCAACGTGAAAGGTACGTCGCCCCCCCCCCCTTCTCCTGCAATTCGAAAAAATGTTATCCAATTAATTTCGATCCCCCGCCCGTCTGGCTATTTATTCGTGACGCAATCGAACAAAAATGACATACGCGCACGACATTCCCCTGCGGACTTGTTGACGTCACAGGACGGCCCGCGTTGCGTGACTTTCGCTCGTGAAGACACCCTCCCCCCCTTCCCTATAGACAGGGGAAGACACACAAAGTGGGCGACGTTACGATCATTGATGAACATCGGATAAAAATTAAAGGGAGTGGTGTTGTAAATGATTTTTTTTTCGAAAATTTTCGAAATTTCAAAAAAAGACGCGGGTTAAAGCGATGACGTTTCAACTGCAAACTGTACACCGCTACTCTTCTGCCCGTCCCGTTATTGATCCAACGAATTACAATCCAACGTAGATGCAGAATTATTTTTTTCTTTGCTCTCTTTACTGGCGCAAGAAATCGTTTGATGATTCAACAACAAAAAGTGAGGGGGGGGGGGGAGAGAGAGAAAAGAAGTTAGGCGACGGGGGAATGCAAATTGGACCGCGCGAGAGGAGAGTAATGTGCCACAGTTGATGATTGGCTCTTTGAAATCCCCCTTGCATTTATTTTTTTTTTTTATCAAAGCGATGAAATCCCGCCGACCCTTTTTCACGTCGTTTCGGTTCTTTTGATGTTTTTGACGTTGTTTTTACCCGCAACCTCTGGAAACCCACCTCGCGCATTACCTTTGACTCGTGATTGGCCCATGAGTTCAGACAAAAAAACCCAACTAACTCGTTCCCCTGCCCCGTGGAATCAAAGTCAAGTTTGTTTAATTGGCGTCATCGACACGAGGCTAAAAGAATCGGATGTCATTTCTCATTTGCCTTTTCTTTATTGAACGAAGGCGCGTGAATGTTAGAAAAAGGGGCACACGTGTCGTACGCAGCGAACCCTATCGATTGGCTAAAAATTGCTTGCTCAAATATTCTTTTTCCCGTTTTCTTATGTGTGTTGTTCCGTTGTTTAGGATTACCTGTTTCCACCTGCCGTTCCAGAGCAAGTGGCTCTACGTCGGTACGGAACGCGGCAACGTTCACATCGTCAACATTGAAAGCTTCAGCCTGTCGGGCTACGTCATCAACTGGAACAAGGCCATCGAACTGTAAGTGATCTTCTCCCTTTTTCTTTTTGCTTGATTGACATCAAAGATGAAGATTATTATTGTCGGCCAATCATTTTGAGTGGCCATGACTAAAAGCGACAGGAGAATTGCTGTACAATTCACGTCCTTTTTTAAATGCATCAATTGAACGGGACACTCCCCCATCTCCATTTTAGCTCACGATAACAGAACACAAGGATATTATTTGTTTTGCCTATATTATCTACCAGGCTAAGTTGATTGAGGTGGCCAGTGTGATGGCTGTAAAAACAAAAAAAAACGCCCATCAAGGGTCGATTCTCGTTTTGCCCGGCTGCTCCCTTGTGTGTAAACTACGGGAATGAACATCCAAGGGTTTTTTTTGTTGGCCGGCCCGTCGTCACGATGGCAGCCATGACGGTAAAGGCCAAGAACGAAGGGGTGGGCGGCAGAGCCACTACCATCACCTCAATAGATTCGCCTTATTGATTTTTTTTCCGGTTGCCCTCCCCCCTTCCCTCCCTGCTGCCGCCATCGCTGTGTGGCAAGCTCCTGGAGAACCCCGGGAGCCGCTTTAGTTAAAGCCAAAGTAACTTTTACATCGTCATAATAAAAAGAAGAAGGTGGAGAAGTGCGATGACGATGGTTTTTTTTTGGCCAACATCAGCTGGATCATATTCGCCTTTAATATCATATCGTCTTGATCGAGTGTTTTATTTGATTATTTATGATTTTGAAAAGATCCATCGTTAGAGTCCTCTCCTCCTTTTTTATTGGGCAAACACTTTCAATGTACATGGAAGACGTCGTGAAAGAAGTTCTCTCACCTCTTTGATGTGTATGCATCGAACGATGTCTCATTTTTTTTTTCTTTTCGCGCATTATATTCTTTTCAAACGTCAATGCGCTAGTGCACCGGATCGAACGTACAGACGATGCGCCAATGGGGGCATTTTTCGATGATTGAGATTTGACATGTCAGTTGTTCGTCTTCTTCTCTCGTCATTTACTGCAACCAGAACTGATTGGGCATGATGTTCATCTTCTTTTTTTATGTTACAGTCTTTATTTCTTTTTGAAAAGGTGTTTTTTTTTTCTTTTCCAATATGAAAACAAATGGCGCAAAAGACACGGAAGATAGTCATCATTCATTCACATTTTATTTTCTTGAATGCAGACGGGTGTAATGGAGGCGGCTATTTTTATTAATATTGTATTGACTATATAGTACAGACGTCGAGCAAACTCTAACGGCAATATAAATGGCGCAGAAAAGTCTGTAGGGAGAGAGAGTTGGTGTTAGACCGGGCCGGATCAGTGCCAGCAGCAACGCACGCCATCATGTCGATGAATAATGATCGATCTTCGCTAATGGATCGAGTCAACATTTCTTTTTTTTCACGTATTCCACCACCTCCGGAGTGACTCTTGGGAGATTGAGGCGGGCGACGGAGCTGTGCCAAACCCCAAGTCCTTTTTTTTTTTCCAGTTAAGTTCGGAACAGTCACGTCAACGGAGGGAAAGAAAAAAGGGGGATATAGATCCATTTGAGGCTTGTGGGATTCTTTTGCAATCCAATCTTAGGTTCCCTAAGACCCTTGGTCATCAATCCTCGGAGAGTCCATTTCCCCACGTCCAGCTGGCCGGCCGTGGACCAGAAACTGCGATTCTGTCCAAACACCTGGCCTTGGCATCCTTTTTTTTTTTTATTATTCCCATTTCATTACGAACGATTTTCTATTGGTGGACAGCACACACAGAGAGATCTCAGAGTTCGGTCTTTAATTGGATCGACTACGGAGCGAGAAACTATACTAGCGGGCAACTTGATTAACTCATTCCCTGTATCCAATTGGGTTTTGTTTCTCACTTAAACTTCTGTGTGTGTGTGTGTGTGTTGTTTTGCTTGTTTAAAGCTCTTCATCCTTTGGACTAATTTGATTGTTCCGTTTTTTGTAGGTCGTGCAAAACTCATCCGGGACCCGTCATTCACCTCAGCGATTGTCCTACAGATCCCAGCAAGGTAAAATCCATTTTAAATTTCTCTTTATGCCAGCCCTATTTTTTTTTTCTTTTTAATATTTTTGATGGAACGAGGTAGGAATCAAAGTGCACGGGTTGTCATCTGTAATTGTTTTTGGCTTTCCATGCAATTTTGTTTCGATTCGGCATTTTGCGATTGGCGTTCCCTCATCCTTTTTTCAAATTGAACTTTGCCATCCGAAATTGATTCGTTTCTTTCCCATTTCACGCAATTTTTTTCCTTTTTTTTATTTAAAAAAGAAGTTTACTCTTAAAGAAGTTGTCAAATTATGTAATATTCTTCGAGTGCGATTTATTTTCAATATTTCTTTGCACCGAAAGACCCGCCAATCGAAAAAAATCTTTAAACCCCTCCGTTCGGGAAAATGTCATCGGTTGTCCGAATCCATCAACTTGCCACACACACACACACACACACACACACACACAAAAGTAAAGCGGGAATCTCTAGTCTTTTGAACTTGGTTCTAATTTTTACTTCAAGAAAGAACATTCTTTTTTTACTGTATCTTTGACGTCATCGTTCGTCACCGTCCCAAAAGGCGGGGGTGAACTTTTCTTGTTCAGTTGTTGAAAAATATCTTTGAAATCAGAAAACCGGAAGAAGATGACAAAAGAGGAGGATAGCCAAGTTTTCATGGTACCCAGTTTCCTTAAATCCTGGAAAGGAAAGAAATAAGAATATGACGTTCATAATGGCTATTCTTCACGCAAGAGCCTATTGTTCCACCATTTTTATGTTGGGCAAAGGGTTTTTCTTCAAAAAATCGATTGGCCTACTAGAACTGCGTTGATCCGTCGTTATATAATTCCAGCTGCCATTCGATTTAGCCTACACTATACGTCTTGACCTTTCTTTTGTATTGCGTCGCCTTGTTGTTCACACATAGACACACACACAAAAAGGGAGAAGCTCATTAATCTCGGGATAAAAAGCAGTTGGATTTCGAACGAAAGAGGCACACCGGTTCGGAAGAAGTCATTGTCTCATCCTTATATTTCTTTTTTTGCCAAAGATTCGGGCCACCGTTTAATGAATCGTCATGTAATCAGTCACGATGATGATGATACATCAAACGTTCTAGTCGATTTCCATTGGACCCGCGTGCAAAAAATTATTTTTTTCTGCTTGGTGTTGATCATTTGTTTTTTTTTGTGTGTGTGCGTTTGATTATGGAAACGACAGTTGTTGATGGGATTCGAGTCCGGCCTGGTGGTTTTGTGGGACCTCCGAACCAAAGTGGCCGACGCCCGTTTTTTAGCCAACGAGCCGCTTCGTTCCGTTTCGTGGCTGTCAGACGGCAAGCAGTTGATTAGCGCTCACGCTGACGGATCGCTGCACACGTGGAACGTCAGAGCTGGCCCGAGGCCGGCTCCTGTTTCTGTCACCTATCCGCACGGTACGTTGGTTTCGCATTCTGCCCTCGCTTACAAAATGGCCACGCCCTTTTTTTTTTGCACTTCTCCGGTTTCATGGAATTCTTTTGTTTTTCTTAGCGAAAGGAGGTCGAGAAGGCAAACCGGAATGCAAAGCCATCCAAAAGGTCGAATGGAAATCATCATCAAGCGGGTACGCATTCGAAATTTTTTTTTATGTATGCAAATGAATTGTTTGATTATTCAAAATTGTTTGAATCGCCCAGGGATCCATTTGTGATTTTTTCGGGCGGCTTACCCATCGACCGACCGGGCCGGTCGTCCAGCATTACCGTCATTCACGGCCGCAACACGACCGTCTTGGAAATGGAGCACAACGTCGTCGACTTTGTGGCCCTCTGTGACACTCCCTGGACCAGTGGTCAGTTGTTATTAACTGCATTCATTGAAAAGCAATCCGAGCATCTCTTTTTCCTCTAAAAAAAAAACAGCAGAAGAACAAGATCCGCACGCCATCATTGTCCTGCTGCAAAATGATCTAGTCATCATAGACTTGCTGAGTCCAGGCTTCCCCTGTTTCGAGAATCCCTATCCGATGGACATCCACGAGTCGGCCGTCACGTGCTGTCTCTACATCGCCGACTGTCCGGGCGATTTGATTCCGGCGCTGTACTCGGTCGGCGCCCAGGGTCACAGCGGTTTCAGCAAACGGGAATGGCCCATCAAT
Source organism: Daphnia sinensis (assembly GCA_013167095.2). Taxonomy (NCBI): domain Eukaryota; kingdom Metazoa; phylum Arthropoda; class Branchiopoda; order Diplostraca; family Daphniidae; genus Daphnia; species Daphnia sinensis. The sequence goes on along the minus strand of CM023188.1, from coordinate 485,222 downwards.
GGCGGCCAGTGGGGATCGTTGGCCCCGAGCTACGCAGAAATGATTGTCACTGGACATGTGGACGGGACGGTCAAATTCTGGGACACGTCGTCGCTGTCGCTCCAAGTCCTCTATCGATTGAAGACGAGCAAAGTCTTTGAAAAATCACGCACCAAAACCCTGCGGCCGGACGGCGAGGTGGCCACGGGCGTTCTGGTTGGCTCCGAACCGGGCAAACAGCACTTGGCCATCAAGCAGTTAGCCATGTGCCCCGAGAATAGATTGCTGGCTGTTGCCGGAGCTTCGGGCCACGTCATTCTATTCAAATTCCGGCGCCAAGAAGTTAGCCAAGAAACAATCGTAAGTCATTAACGCTGACCTCATCGCTTTTGATTCATTTTCAATGTTTATCTTTTTATTTCAAGGTGCTGGGCGTGCCGCTCTTTTTCGAAAATACTGAAGACCCTCAGGGGTCACCGTCGTTTGGTCCGGGAGCGGCCAATTTGGAATTTTGTCTTCGAAAAGTCCGTTTGTTTTCCCCAGCCAATCATAATCATCTTGTTTATTCTTTATACTCTAAATCAAATGTGTGTGTGTTTAGGAGCAACCGAATCCTTTGAGTGTCAGAGGAGGCGTCTACCGCCGTCCGCCCGGCTTCCAAGTTGACCTGGTCTGTCTCAGCTCTTGGATGGATGGAGAAGCGCCTGGATCCATCACGGCCCTCTCTGTCAACTCGGCTTACGGCCTGTATTCAAATTCATTTTCGCTTTGCTCGTTACTAATTGAATTAGCGAATATCAAATCGCAGCATTTGACTATTTGGGGGTTTTCTCTAATTCCATAGAATGGCCTACGGCAATGACGGCGGTTTGGTCCTCATCGACATCATTCAGAAATCCGTTTTGCTGAGCATGGCGTCGGTGGATCTTTACAGCTCGGCCGATCCGTACACGCGACTTCCGCGCTCGCCCAAACGCCCCACAGATGGCCCCAATAGCCGTGCCGGAGATCTGGACGATAATACGATCCGTTCGCCTTCCTGCGATCAGGTAAGATAACAAGTTCAAAAGTAAAAACACACAAAAACAAATGAAGAAAGATAAGCAAGGGTTGTCAAGGACTATTGCGACCAAGCGTAGAAACAACTCGCGTCTTGACATTGTAATTAGATTTTAAGCTTGTTTGTCAGTGTCCAGTTGAGAGGATATAGCGGGATGGGAGGGGGGGTTGACAGAGGGAAAAGCGACGGCGGTTGACAGTTAATCAGAGTTGTACACCAAAACACATTGGCCCCGCCCCCTGAATTAGAACCAAGTTGTGGAGCAGAGCGTCGATGAAGTAGACACTGTCAAGGGCGAATGTCTGGAAACGGAAGTGGATCGGGCCGCTGAAGCGCTGGCCGACGACGAACACAATCAGCCGGAAGCGGCGCTGACGACGGAGGAAGAAGGCAAAGCCGAAAATGGCGGCGGTCGTGCGCGCAAGAAGAAAAACTTTAATCTGAAGAAGCAGTTGTCGAAAGCGGACACGAAACTGCGCGATCTGTTCGCGCCCGTCAGCCGCAGAGGATCGGGCGCTAGCACCGGAGCTGGAACGGCGTCCGCCACAACTGGCGGACTGACGTCACCTCATTTGGCCGATTCGAAGCCCGTCTCGCCGCAGGAAGAGCAAGCGGCTTTCCATTTCCCTGAGCCGATCAACTGCAATGCGGCCCTTCCGCTCTTGCCGACCGTTGCGGCCGAGCCGGTCGATACCAAGGCCAATCAGGACGTTCCGCTCTTCGATCCGGATGGCGTTCCAATCCGACCACCGCGCCGTCTGAAGAAATCGCTCAGCGCCGCGGCCACGCACCAGAAGACGGCCGGCCATCGCGATTGCGGATGGAAGCGGACGTGGTATTCTAGCGATTCGGATTCGACGACCGTGGCCCCGCCGGCACAGATCCACGTCCTGGATCTGCGTTTCGACGCGGCCGACGATTCCTGCCACACGGGATTTTTGGATAACCTCGTCAGGAAATTTAGTAAGCTCCTCCTCCTCTCTCCATTTCCTCATCAAAGACACACACTCTAAAAAAATATCCCTCATCTTGCTCCCTCTGTCGGTAATCAGGATATCCACTACTTTGGCCCCCCCTCCTCCCTTTAAAAAACAAACAAAAAACAACACACTTACACATAGTCTTATTTTTGGAACGCTTTTTGTTTTCTCGTACACACAACTAACCGTGGTGATTTGGCTTCCGGCTTCTTTCCTTGTATTTTCCAAGGGGGTGATGGTTTAAATAATCCGCTTGTGACGTCATTGTTTTTAGAATTTTAAATAGCTGACATTTCTTAGTGATTTCCTCCCCCCTTTTTAAAAAAAAATCGATTGTATACGTCGTGTTGTTTGCCGTGTGTTTTTGAACGATTCCGCCGATTTCTTTTTGCTACAGTAGGTCGCTAGTAGGTAGTTGAAAGAGGAGGGGAAAACAATTAACATAGGCAAATGAATAAGGTTTAGGTAATTTAAAAAAGGAAGAGGGAAAAAAGAAAAGAAGATTTTGGAAAAAACCGGTGGCTATTTAACAGAGTCGGAATGGATCGTGCACGTCCCCGACTTCGGCGGCGGGTAACTACCGGGGCAGTCGAGCCGGACTGGAGGGCTCGTCGGGCCTGTCCCACCGCAGTGGTGGCGGCGATGCGACCGGTAGCGGAGGAGGCAACAACCCTGTTGGCGGCGGTACTTCGTCGTCTTCCGGCGGCATCGGAGGGGCCAGCGGCGGCGGAGGGAGCGGCGGAACGAGTCGGAGCGCGCGGCCGGAGTGCGTCCGTCGATCCAAGTCTCAAGGTACAGGTTCGCATCAGAGCTACCGCGATCGCTTGGTGCGCAAGATGGCCTTCAATTCCTCTTGCCCGGCTAACGCTAAAGAGGAGGAGGCCACCAGTGTGACTAGTTTGATTAGCGGCGCTCCTCCTCTTGCTCCTCCTCCTCACTTTCAATGCGGGTTTGAATCAGTGGATCATTACTACGGACACAACAACGGCAAGTTGATGCTGGATCACGGAGGCAGGGACGAGCCTACCCAGCAGCAGCCGGCCACTCGCCGCAGCCTGCTTCTGCTACATCACCGACACCAATCAGCCTCCTACACCAGTTTTGGTACTAACGTCACCTAGCACACCACATAAAAAAACATACACACAAACTTATTTGACATATAAAGCAAAATGATTTCTTTTTCTTTTCTTTTTTTTTCTTCAAAAGAAAAAAAAACAACAATAATTTTTTCTTGAACATTTCTCTATTTCTCTTTGATCTAATTTCATCATTGAATCACTAACAAAACCAACATATTCTTCTTTTTTTTTGCAATTTTTTTTTCTTAAATTCCCAGATTCATTATCTTTTCATTTTATCCTTAAAATTTGAAAACAGGAACAACATGTTTTGCTCCGTTTAGTTTAAATTCTTTTAAAAAACATTTTTAATTTAGTTTTTCAAATTGAGTTGTTACACCGGTAATATCATCACACACTCAACATTACTTTTCTCTCTCTCTCTCTTTCTCTCTCTCTCTCTCTCGTTCTCTTTTTGAATCTCACTCAATTTCTATCACGAAAACATCATCAGAGCTCTCTCTATCTTCTGGAGTGCTTTATTTCATTGTCACCAACATTTTTCGAATCCCTTTTAAACAAAAACAAAAACCTGGCCTGTTGTTTTCTTTCTGGTCATCTTCTATCGTCGTTTTCAGCTTCCCCCCCCTTACCCCCTTGTGACACACACCAGCTCGATAAATCACATCCCTTTCATTCTGGCAGGGAATCAAACAAAAATTAAAATCCCAATTTTTGCAGCCACCCCCGTTGTCGGTGATGAAAGTTCGTGAACCCCCTTTAACCGCTGCACGCCCTCCTCCACCCCCTTATTTATTTCTCCCTCTACCTCCACAGCAATGCATGTGTCTATCCATCAGGATCGTAAATTTCGAATTTTCAGACAGGATTGACAGGACAGCCTCTCTTTCTAAATTTCTTTATCGTTTTCGATTCTTATATCTTAAAACGATATAAGGTTACATTTCAAATCGATGTACAGTTTTCCTATTTCAAGAGAGAAAGAGAAAAAAAAATGTAAGACATTCGATTTGATTTTAAGCAATGGGTGACGCTACTGCCTCAAACTGCGTGTCGTGTAGCGAAAAATCGTGAACATTTTTCACCTGTACGCCTTTAATTTAATTTGATTTGAACGTCTTATGGCGAGGGGATTGGCCAAATTTTGTGTTGGGGTTCATTTTCCATCTCAGATTTAGGATGTTTATATTTTTCCGCTTCTTCTTCTTCTTCTACTTTGGTTGATCCGTTTGACTCGAATGAGACGACATTTGATTTTATTTTGACGGATCTCTTTTTTCAAATGATTCGGATGTGCTATTGTTCGGCGGCTCAGTTTTTTCATATTAGCATATTTTGATCGTTTTTTATGCTACTTAGCATCCTCTTCATTCGTTTTATCAATTTTTCTTGCTTCATCTTTACCTTTACTCGTTTATACATACGCTAAAACAAAAAGTACAGGTTGGAAATGAGCGCCAGTTGCGTGGGTAGTGGATAGAACGTATCGATATCTAGTTGAATTGTTGGTTAACTTATAATTTTTAAAAACGAATTTCACTATCGTTTATGACAATCGCTGAAAAGTGTATTTGCCTGGCTCCTGGAAATACTCTTTAAACCCAATGCATTTGCACGCGCAATTATCAATTAAAACCTTGACGCACATATCACTGGAACGAAGCCTTTGCTGCATGTTTTTTTTTTAACTTTTCTGTTTAACAAGCTCGTCCTTCTCCTCTTTTAATCTATTTCTATTACTTTCCTTGGTTTCGATTATTGCACTGGACGATGTTGGCTTTCATGTGTGACAATGAATCAAAAAATTTGACATGTTTATTTTTTCTAATAACAACAAATGTTTTGTGTGGGCACTTGTTTGATTGCTGTGTAAACCAACGACATTTCTTTCTTTCTCTCTTTTTTTCTATTCTCTTCTGTCTTTCTATTCTTCACTTCAAAATTTTCGTCTTCTTCGACTTCTTTTCTTCGCTGTTTGACGTACCAGAAATATCACGAATTTGCGGTTTGATTTTAGACAAATCGGACATGGCGTTCACTCGTTCAAGGAGTTCCAGCACATCCAGTTTGGAGAATCAAACCAACGAGGCCGTCACGACTCTCACCTTTGCTGATACGTTGGCACGCAAATTAGGTTTACTCTTTTCTATCCCCGCACTTAGTTAAAATGTGTACATTAACGTTGAAACTTGTTGGCTATAGACACGGCTGTTTCGGCTTCGTTGTGGGTCGGTACCAGTCAGGGTTCGGTTTTGGTTATCGTCATCAATTTGGCCGCACCGGGAGAACCTCGCCTTACTCAACCGGTTATGATTTCGCCTAGTGGTAAACGAAAACTTCAAATTGAATAACATTAAATAATAATGAATAATCAATTAAAACCAAACAGGGAGCATCTTCCGAATCAAAGGCTCTATGCTGTGCGTTGCATTCATTGAACCATCGGGCAGCCTGATCTCGAACCCGAGCGAACCGTGGCGGGACGAGACGAAAGAGGCTCGCGATCAACCGTCGCGGACCGGCGCCGCTGGCGGCGTTGCAAACGACGCTGTCTCCAGTGACGACCAGTACACGGTCATGGTGTCGGAGAAACAAGCGCGTGTCGTCTCTCTACCGTCGCAGACGTGTCTCTATCGCGTCAATCTGGCGCCGGCCGAAGGCGCCTTCGCCGTCACCGCCAACGTCGTCAATCTCAAAGGTTTGGTCCTTTTCTTTTCATCTATTTCTTGCATTCATTTTCTTAAATTTAAATTTTGTTGTAGATGGTCCGTGTTTGGCCACCTTCTTATCCAATGGCCATATCCAAGTATTTAGCTTGCCCAGCCTTCGACCGCTTATGGACGTCGAATTTACTCCGTTGGTCGAGTTAAGGTATATACACGCCACACTGTATACGTTATTGTTCCGTTTGATGTTCATTTGTTTCTCTTTATAGCTTCCAAACGAGTCGGCAGAATCTGGTGGATCCCATGTTAAGCATTTGGGCTCATCAGCAGTTATCCGTTAATGAAGATTCCGACAAGTGCGTAACACATAAATTTATTTCATTTCATGTTAACTGAGCTGTTTTCTTTTTTTAGAATCGCAAGAAACTTCCGCTTTTCATCACACGGTCACGGCATGTACTTATGTTCTCCTTCTGAAATTGAAAAATTCACCATCTCGTCGGCATTCGCGTAATCATTTCACAATTCATTTTAAATATTTACAATGTCAAGCATTTTAAAAAATTCCCAGGTCAACGTTGGGTGATTTAATGGGCGAATTGTTTATGCCATGTGAAATGCCCGAACCACCCAAAGAAGGATTTTTTAAAGGCCTCTTCGGTGGAGGTGTCCGTCCCCTGGATCGAGAAGAGCTTTGTATGTTTTTTGTTTTGTTTGTCAATCAAATCTTAAAACATCTATTTTACTTTCATTCCCTTTTCACGCTAAAAGTTGGTGAATCGACGGGCAAAGCTGGCCGGGGCGTTGCTCGTCACATCCCTGGACCTGCAGCCAACCTTGAGAATTTGACTTACAAGGCTGGCAGCGTAGCAGCCGAAGTGCAAAAGACACGCCAAGCGCTTAATGAACGTGGAGACAAGCTGGGCATGCTGGAAGATCGCACTCAACGGATGGCCAATGAGGCTGAAAATTTCTCCAATGCAGCCCACCAGTTAATGGTCCGTTGCCGTGAACGCAAATGGTATCAACTGTAATTTTTTAAAATACCACACACCTAAAAAAAAATGGACTGGAAAAAAAAGATGAAGAAAGAAAAAAGCGTAGGCCAAAAGGAGGAAAATTTAAAAAGATACGGCAAGTCACAGAAGCGGACATCTCCATCGCACATCGCCCTGTCGGAATCACATGTTTTTTTGTTTTTTGTTTTTCCTTTTCTATCTCTTTCTCTCTCTCTACCTCTTTCGCTTTCTAAAACTTTCTTCGCGAGTCTTTTTGGAAATGAATTCAAATCATTTTGAATTCTTTTTAGGAACAAAGCAAAACTAAATATGAAACATATATCGTCTAAACGCGAGACGCGGTAAACAATCTGCTTTTCATGAACGTTTTTTTTTGGCCCTTCCGTTGTGGGGAAAGAAAAACTAATGCGATATTAACCACTACACCACTCACTACATATAACTACTCCTGTTGTTTGAGCAATGGTACGGAATTTCAAGAAAACAAGGCAACCCAAATCTTATCTCTTCTCTCTCTGTCTCGCTTTCTTCACCCTTTCAAATGATGAGTACTTCTTCCAATGCAACGTGGCGATATAGTTTACCCGTCGTTTTTTTTTTGTTTTGTTTTGTTTTGAATGTTGTTGTTCCAGTCTCTATTCGAAAGCAGAAGGAGGGGAAACTAAGCTGGAAAATATTCTATTTATACATATAGATTTAGAGAAAACATATTCGTTATTCCCCCCCCATTCGCTCCCCCCATATATATCGATTTGATAGGAATAGAAGAAGATAAAGGATTTGAAAGAAAAAAATATTCCCAACAAAACAAATCTTTTTGATTCCTTCGGCACAATAACCTTCCATTCGTTGACTGATAAAAAAAATTATAAATATATATTACATGCTCGTGTTGTATTTAGGCAGCCCCTCCCTTTTGGCTCCCCTCCATCCCATTAAAGGGCGTACAAGAGCGTACGAAAATCCATTAGAAATTTGTTTTTATTCGTTTTGGTTTGTTTTCGCAGCCTGCCGTTGGATGTAAAGCAACACATTTATTGGGGATTCGTACTATAACCTTGTTGTTGTTTTGGTTTCATTATATTTGATTTGTTTACGTTCCTCCCACCCCCTCGCCCCTCTTCTATTTGTTGGTACACGCTCGGGAGTTTATTATATTGGAAGTACTTTTTTTTTTGGCGCTAGTCTCTCTCTTTCTTCCGGTCTTCTCTCCCACAATACTGTCGGTGATGAAGAGCCGGATCGCGTTGTTGTTGTCTCTTCCTTTCATGACATCCTCTTTTCCTCCTTTATACTGCTGTCAAACACCAGAGACTTAATTGAATGTAGCAGGTCATAACAAAAACTGATGGGTTGTTCAAATTTTCCCCTTGTTTCTAGAAACTTTATAGCGTGTTTAATAAAACGGAAAAAAATAATAATAATCACTAACAATCAACATAATAATCAATAATCATGACTAACACCTCGTTTCATCGGAGACAATCAATGAAATCACAATAGCAATTTGGATTCATAAGAGCGCATACACTTTCACGCTTATCACAAAGACGTAATCATCAACGCAATTGAAGCACTCGCCGTGTTTTTAACGAACAACTTTGTGACTCGCTTCGTTTGACTTGCTGGTGGTATAAGATACAGCGATACGCTTAAGCTTAATAACTGTTAAAATACGAATAATCAATTTTGAAAAATGAATGCAATTTTTTGATCGCGCTGATAGTGAGGTAGGGTGATACTAACCAAAGAGTAACATCAATCAAATGTGTAAGTTAATACAAAGTGTCTCCAATATTCGTACGCAATCGGAATTAAAGACCCAATTAACAGGAACGGATTCGACATACGTAAGGTTCTGTTGAATCGAGTCGCGGTCTCTTGTTAGCGCTCACCGTTAATTGATCGAAAATTTCTTGCAATTCAGACGTAATTTCGTTGCTCTCCGGCTCGCATTCTGTGCTTAATTTTTGCAACTGAAACTGGTGGATCCATTGGGTATCAGCAAGTTCAGTGTCCGTCACGTTAGGACGTTTACGTTTAGCTGCCAGTCGTTTGGCGTGCGTTACACTGGAATCACGTCGAACCAGAGATCGTTGTCTGACAGGTACAATCACAGCTTCACATTTGTTGATTGTGGCTTCAGAAGGTTGGGTGAAAACCTTCCTGAGACGAGTGAATGCTTTCTTGAAGTGACGTTGGATTTGAACCATTCGACCACGTCGTTCAACTGGGGCAGGGGGCCCGACGATGACATCCTGCACATCGATGACGTCAGACGACGTGCTCTGTCGTCTGCTCAGTTCAGCGCTGAGGTTCGACCAAGGCTCATCGTGGATAGAAAGGGGGCGGATAATAGCCTCTGCTGAACTGAAATCGACTTTCTTCTTTGGTAGTTCGATCAGTGGTAAACAACCTGCAATCATCAACATTTCTGGTAACGTATTTTCGTTTTTTTTTATCTTATCTACTGTGTGACGCACGTTCAATCTAAACTTAGCAGCTGACGTGAGTGTGTCATTATCGCCAACAGTGTATGGTGCTCGTTGTGAATTTAAAAATTAAAGGGGGGGAAAGAAAGGAAACAGGTTTTCATCAACAGTCCATTTTTAAGCTTGTTTGTGGTGAAAGACTTTATTTAAAGTAGAAAGTAGTTTGGCTTCCTCAGACAACATTGTTTCCAAAACTGGCCACGGTCCAGCAAATTGTCAAGATTCGTCGAGTTACGAGCACTTAGAGTTATCATTTTTGACGGGCCGTTTAGTGTCTACAATCAGCTGTCATATTTGAAACAGCATGGACACACACTCTGTCAGTGATGTAGAAACAATGTTTACTCGGGAAGCTCAATTAAAAAGCACTTACTGGTAGTTCCACTTGATATGGCGGCCAATCGGTTATAACTGACACCTAATTTCACACACTCGGTTGTTCCACATTTTCCGAATCCTGGTGATCTTGGAGATAACTCAGGTCGCAATTCGCGCTCAATGTCGTAGTAATTGCTCATTTTTGCTTCTAGATTGTCCACTAGTAACAAAGACACAAAGGACAAATAACACTAAGATGTGACACGTACAGTACGTTTCTGGACTAAAGACGTTCCAAGAATGATGAAATGATGGAGGAGCGCGCCAAGATCTTGTTATTGTGTCTTATACGCCTGCGGGAAACCCGTTAGCCACGAGCTCACGAATATGGTATTGTGCCCTATACGGTCAGAATTGAATCTGCGGCGGCAACGGTTACCTAGGCGTGTTGATTCGCACCTGGAACCGTTATCTTATTATTGCTTCTGCTTCGATATTAAGGGGGAAGTAGAAGGGAACTTTTTTTCTGCTTGATTCACTCACAGAAATTTACGCAATAATTTTATCAGCTGCTGTGCGTTTTAATTTTCATGGACCAATGCGTTATTGTGGCAACGCATCGTTTATAAATAAATTTTCTTTGTTTTCAAGCAAATCAACGGAGCCTACCATTCAACGGCATTGTTTACTGAAAATGGAGCTCAATAGGACAAGTCACGAGTGACGCAATATGGCAAACACGCAAATCTATATTAACTTAAATAGCTGAATGGCATACAGGTGAACACCAGTTAGAAAAGCTGTCATTGTTGAGACAACAACGAGATCCTTGTCGTGACAGAGAGCAAACACGAGGTTTTTGACATTGCAGATTTCTTATAGAATGGTCACTCAAAGTCAAAATCTATTCTTACGAGGTAGGCAGCCTTGTGCAATCGCGTATGTTTACGTTTTGTGGGGGTTTCTGGTTTGATTCAATCATTGCTATTGAAAGACAAATAGATTGGGATACGTAACTAGTTCACCTAGGAATGATTCATTTGAACAGAAATTTAAAGTAACATATTAACAGTTAGCCTGTTATTAGAAGCAGAAGGTAAAATGTGATAAAGAAATTGTGGAACAAATAAGAATTGAAAACAATGGGAGGGTCAGATACAGATATCTGCATTCTGCAAGGCAGATTAACATTTGTTGCTTTTCTGCCCTTGTTAAAATAGGAGTTTGTTTGAAAATATGCCTTGTCTTCACCAGCCTATTGCTTATGTAATGGTTCATTATAGTTTCTTCTTTTTTAGTTTCACTCGAGCAACCTGCCCGGTCAGTGGAAAGCACTCGAGTCGAGCGAAGCTTCGGTGCAAAACAAACACCTGTAAACAGAAGCAGACGTCAGCTGAAGTATGAAGGTCATCGGCCCTAGGTAACGTTATTTTAGCGTACGACTCCTGACGTAAATTTTGTTGGGCTTCTTTGCAGTAAAACATTCTTACGGCTTCAAGATAGCTTGCTAACGTCGCAATGTCGTTGCTGACGCATATGGTTAACAGTGCACTTTTCGTAAAACTGCAGTCCAGTTGGGTGTTTTTGAGCGCCTCATCGCGTTTCACCGCCCATCGCCTCAATCTGTCGAATCTGACGGCCGCTTTTGCCTTATCATACCCGGTGTTAGTGGTTAGGGAGATAAACGGCCAGCCGAGATTTCGACATTGTGGTTAAAGAATGAAAATTGAACAGCTTTGGATTTTAGTTTCCCACACAACTATTTATCTCGTCACCTGGAATTAGTGCTGAGTATAAACAACCAGGATTATAAAAATGCTCATGTTATTTTATGGCTAGTAAATCAGTGTTTTATTATTTCTTCAGCAGACCCTGAAAAGAAGATATGGATGTACCCAAGCAGAAAAGTAAAGCAGCGACAAAGGTGAGCTTTGAAAGCTCGGATAGCCAAGAGAGTTCCTCTGCTTCTGAGGATGAGCTCGATTCCCCTTTCAACAAATATTCATGTACACCACCAAGCCGACAAAACATTAAAGGAATGCAAAAAAGGAGAGAGCTCAGGATACTGAATTCTCCCAAATTGACACTTGAGAAAGTGGAAAAAGATAGAAAGGAGAAGGCAACATCAACTACACAAAGATGGCAACAGAGAGAAACCAGCAAACAACGAGTTTCTGAAAGAAGAATGAAATGGATCACATCTACTGACAATGGAGGACCCATGGGTATGGGGGAAACGGTATTCTTGGATGGCTATGCAAGTGAAGAGGAAGGGAATTCAGATATTAATGCCCCCAGCAATCAGGGGATAAAGGTATTAAGGAAAGTGTTTGTTATCAATTTACAATTATTTAACTTTATTCCAAACAAGGTTGAAAGTCGCAATCGATTCATGAGTTTGTGTTCCCGTCTTATCAAATTGCCGCGCAAAGTGAAGAGAACCGATTCCCTCCAACAGAGCAAACAAATCATATCGTGTCAGAGCCGGACAGAGTTCCAAAATTATTTTACAAATCTTATGAAATCGTCTAGTACTACGGAGAAAACAACCGTTCAGGAAGCTCAAGAAAAAAGTGAAGAAGAACTTTTGTGGCAGAGTGAATTAAAAGGTAAACTTTTCAGTACTGTTCAAAATATCGTAAAGAAAGAACTGACGATTGCTCTGGAAATCCTTGATCGAATGGAGCAGATCTCTTATGGTTGGAGTTGCAAGCTTGGATATCTGACAGAACTCCGCAAGAGCAGGATAACTATCTTTATGTCCAACGTAAGAAAATTCCTGATATCTTAAAGAGAATCATGGAGTACCGATTCGAACCCTTTTACCCCACTTCGTCGGACAGTTCGCGGTTCAGCGCTTCTGGGTCGTTTCAGGAAGCAGTAAGTAACCCAGTTCTCTTCCCAATTTTACTGATCTGTTTTTTCTAATTTTTTAATTTTGGGTTTTTTTAATGTCCACGTAGTTGGAATGTCCTGGCTGTTTGGACGCTTTCTGCGAGACGTGTTCTCTCAACCAGAGCAAAGCATTGTACGAAATTTCAGCGTTGCTAAAAGAACTGGAGGTCGTGGAGGAGCTCTACCCTTCTGGCCGTGCATTGGGTCTCGATTATCCGCTTTACAGCAGCACAGCGTTTAATGATCGGCTCAAGGCAATTGTGTGTTGGTACAACGTGACTTGCTTGCTGCAACTGAAGATCGATATTATCGGTCATATGCTCATATCTCTTGGCTCGAAAGGGCTTCCTTGGCCCACGTGGCCAGCATGGCCAATCGACGATGGTATATACTCATGGGCTTCTTTTATTAAAAAGACTTCAGCTTCGTGAATGCCCGTGTTACTATCATTTCCCATTTTTGTTTCTCTTTAGGTGAGGGTGCCAAAGAGGAAATCGATATCGACAAGGAAAGAGACAGTTTCAATCAACTTCCTGAACTGGATGGAGAAAGACCAAGCAGTGATGAAATGCCTAGCCCACCGATTCTTTTAACTAAGAAGAAACCACTCAGAAGAGAAAAATCGCGTGTTCAATTTTTCATTCAAAATGATCCTTCTACTGCCAATCGAGTAAATGACCGTCATCGCATGGAAGATAGTCCAACAGAATCCTGCAAGAGCGAATATTCTGGAAATGATCTGCGTCAGTTACTTTGTTTAATCTTATCTCCTGCATTACGTTAAACTATACATTGGTTTGACAGCGGAAGCCGACGCCGAACTAAAACACGATTACATCACGGAACATCATCTTTACAGGGATGACGCATATATTCCCCGTTCCAAGCCGGAGCATTTACGTCTCGACAGTGTTGGTGCAACATCCGAGACAGAGTCCGAATCCTACAAATCGGGAGGGCTGGAGACCCCAGATGGCCGTTTACTTTACAGACACTATATCGAGAGAGCTTTGAAAAGCAAAGGGCTACGCAAAATGCTCCGGTATATTTCTTTGCTCATTTTTGAAAGTTCATTATTGACAATGAATATCTGTAATTGCTTTCTAGCTGGATCGTCATTATTCATCGCGTCAGCATGATGAGAGCAAAGGAATCCTTATTAAAGCCGGATCATTATAGGGGAAGTAATTGCTCCGCGTCTCCTTACTTGTATGAAGAGTCAGAATCAACGGGGGGTGATCGCCAAGCTAGTTTACTGGAGCTTGGGGAACTCCGTCGCTACGGAGCCTGGTCTGAAGAGATCCAGTCGTTAAAATTACCTCAGTATCGAACACTCTACCTCTTCCTTTGCCGAATGCCAATGGATGTCATCAGGGAATCTTTATGCATTCGCTTGGAACAGAAACCGGCCGAACCTTCCGCACTCAGTATTCGCCAATTGATGCAAGAATTCAAGGTATGATAGTACCTTCTACCTTGAGTGTATAGTATAGTACTAAATGCAACGTTTAACAATTCACAACATCTATTCTTGTTCCAAATACAGGAAGGACTAAAAGTGGGTGTCATTTGCAAACAGAAATATCGAAGGGATGTGCATTCAGTTATGCCGACTGATTGTGACGTATCACTGCATAATGCCCTAGAAAAGGAATTTAATGACATTCTGAAGTTAACATTAAGCGTAAGTCCAATTCGTTCAAATGCATAGGTGCCCTTTCTTAGCCAGCAATTCTTAATTATCTCAAGTAGGCTTATCTAGATTATCTAAAACGATGGGTTTGCATGGGATCGCCGACTAGAGCAATCCAGAAGAATGTCTTGGAATCAGAATGGAATTTCACACGGTCCGTGTGTTCAGAAATTCCCGGCGGTGAAATGTTAGCTGGCAATGCATTTTGTGCAATCGCTTCTTCGATGTTAAGCTCAACGGGTAAATACTTGCGTGACGGAATCAATCGCCGTATGGAATTCCAATCAGACACAAGTGGCTCAGAGACAGATGACCGCTCGGAAAAGTATGTTTTCTTAGTGCTGTTAAAACATTAAAAAATAGCAGTGCATTGATATACTACGTTTACACTTTTAAGGGACATGGCACTAACGATACTGCGGCGCATTCAACGAGTTCTTTCAGAAGCCCGTGATCAGTGTTTGAAAGCGGTTTCAGTTACGAAGATGATTCGAAGAGATTTGGAAGTAGCAGCTGAATTTGATATTTATGTACCGATTCCAGAACTCCTGGAACGTCTCGCCCTTACTGGCCACGTCCTTCTAGTTTTACCACACAATGACAACTATGCAGTTTTTGTTCCACGTTTGTAGAATCATGAACTTGCTCGTTCGTTTATTGCTTCTAACGTTTCACATTTTCGATTTCTAGAAAGCCTTCGAAGTCACAGAGAATATTTACATTGTCTTCTGGATCTTTCCTCACGATCGGAGCCACCTCCGCGGTCCAGTGACGATAAGGAAGAATCGCTTCCTTGTTATTCTAAAACCAGTGAAGACGATGCAGGTATTTTTCAAAATTTATTTATTATGCCAATAATACGATACGTAACCTAGTATGATTTAATGTTTGTTAGAAAACGAGGGCTATATGATACTACTTCAGACACAAACTGGCGATGGCGAAACAGTTGAGACTCTATGGAAGGGGGAAACAGTTCGCATTCATGTATATACCCGTTTTCTAAATACTCAGTTCCATGTATAGCATTCTTTTCACATTTCTTAGAACCTCAGAGACGACGCCATCCTCCGTTCGCACGTCCAGCGAGAAGTATTACTGCTAATTGTTTTCAACGCTATTCATCTGTCGGCTAGACGTCGTGAAGTGCAGGAGACACTCGGCCCTGGTCTTGAACTAAGATACGAGAATAGGCCATCCAATTACGTCGTTGCTGAATCCCTCCTTCAGCTCAAGGTTGTTTACCGATATTGCTAATTTACCTAAAAGTATTCAATCAGATTGTTTTTCATAGAATGAAGTTATCTACTTGAGCCAAACAATTATTCAATCCATTGAAGATGTGGTGAACAAGTGCAACGTCCAATATTTGAACGTACACCTTCTAGACCCAGTAGAACAGGCACCTCTAATCAGCCGATGGAAGGAAGTTGTTCGCCATTGTTTCAAATTGGGTTTCGAATTCAACAAAGATGTCTTACGTCTCGTTTCTGGAAAACCAAACGTCGAGCTAGCTCTCAATGTAGTCAAGCTGGCCAACCTATGGATGAGTTTTACGGTGAAACATAGTGAACGTGGCCGTGGACTTAGACCCAAATGGGCTACCCAGGTATGTTTTCGTAATGGAATTCGATATGCGGCCTAACTTATAAATTTTCTGGAACATCAAGGGACTAGAGTTTCTTGTCACCGCCTGCGAATCGGACATTACTCATCATCTCTCTGACGAAGAATTTTGCCGATTAAAAGAATCAGTCAGCCAATGTGTACATCACGTCATCGGCTCACTGGATCATAATTCCAAAACGCAGTCATTGTCTCCAGCTATCCGACGGTTTTCCAAAAGCTCAAGTAGGCCTAATTAGAAGCAACTTTATGCAAACGTAATGAAGTACTCATGTCTCTTCTTTAAATTTAGTGCCGGCCTTCCCAAACAGTTTATCAGCAGACGCCCTTTCGCCTTCTATAAGCCCCATGATGTCGAGAAAGATGTCTTTAAATATTTCTAAAGAAGAACTATCGATCTCGTTTTCTACACTACCTCGAAGGGATTCCGGTAGTTAAATGTCGTGTTTCTCAGTAGCTATATAAATTATATTGATCATTGAATTTGTTGTTTAGCAGGTGACATTTTGCCGTGGAAACAGCGCGTAAGCCGCTCAATCAACCTAATTGAATCAGAGCGTGATGCTGCATTGGAGGAGGCTACATTGATTGGGCGTGTTTCCCGGCAAACTAAAGAAGCGAAATGGCATATCCGGCTAAAAAGTGTGCAGTTCTCATGGCAACGTGGAGTCAAAATCGGTGAGTTTTTCATTATTAAACCCTTTTAAACGCGATGTGACCTTTCAGGTACTGGTGGGTCTGTGTATTTTAATGTCAAAGATGGGTTTCCCGGTTAGATTTGTAAGTAAGAAGACTAGAGTGGGTAGTCGTCTCGCGTTGTCCACCTGGGCCAGCCGGTTGGCAGTGTAATTGTAAAGCTTCTGTTTTCATGGCGGATCATTGCTCCATTTCTTTTTTCTTCTTTGGCTTCTGGCCTTGTTGATTTGGTAATTTTGGGCCAAAAGTGGGTTTACCTTGGTTACCAGGTGGGGCTGGCACTTGCGGAGATCGAGGTTTCACAGTAGTGCCTGCCACTGCACCGAGTCCCACGGCGTTGAAGTAGGGTCGAATCATCATCTTGGACCTCATCAAAGAGTATTGAGGTCCTTGATAGTCGTACCAGTACATCCCTTTATATTCAAACTCTTGGGGAACTGGGCCGTTCAGATACTGCCCGTTTAGATTGCTAAACATTACAATAGCGTCAGCAACATAAGGTTTTTTTATAAGTGTTGTTTAGCATAAAGAATCAAAACTACCTTGTATCGCATCCTCGGTACCACCAACCACCGGTGTGATCGCGGGCACAGTTGCCGTCCAACCATTGATCCTGATCGTTGTCTGCCGTAGAGAACTTCATCGACGTATGATAAGATAGCGAATCACCCGCATCTCCCTCGTAAGTTCCCAAAATGCGAATGTCATAACCTTCGGCGTCGGACCCGATAGCAAAGGCGGTGTAGTGGGCCGTGGCGTGATTCAGTCCGAAATCCGTCAGCTCAATCAACAACTCGTAGACCTGTTGGAAAGGAAAATTAGGTCATCGTTGTGAAAGATATCCGTTATTCAGTTGTCATCTCACTCCTTGATTGGTAATCATATGGATTTTTTCGAGACCCAACCAGAATTCCGTAGCCATGTTGCCGAATCCATGTTTATAGTCAGACCATCCTCGTAGAAAATTGATTGAACCGTCAAATCGATTCTGAATCACCTGTTAGAGAAAGCGATGGGGATATGATAACGTTAAACTCTTGTTGATCAAATAGCAAAAACTAATGCCATACTGTCCATCCACCTCCACGAGTTTCCATGTCACATTGAACAAAGAAAGGAGCCGAAGAGGAAAATGGTTGAATTCGCTGGATGCCTGACTGTAAATGGCGCCCACCTTTGCTGAGCGCATCGTGACAATCACGCGGGAAAGCTGATTGCTCTGTAAGCGAGATTCAACCCAAAGATAGTTTGGGAATGATCTTCAACAATTGATAGTTATAATTGTACCAGGAGAAAGGCAAAAGCCATTAGGTTGTATAAAGTGGGAGAGAGATCTGGCCGGCGCAGAGTCCTGGCTCTTGAGACTTGTAATTCCACGCTGTATATCCTGTTTGGTGGCGAATTCCTCACTGCGTCGCTCAAAAATCCTCAAGAAATAATTGAACATTAGCGAGTTTTTTTAAATTCATTTCTTAAAGAAAAAAAAAGTACTTAGTTAGGTTGGCCAAAACGCTGACGTTCTTGTTAATGAGGGTCAGCTCCTCCCGTAAACCATTCGCTGTCGCTCGAAGGCTGTTCATTCCACCCAAAAGTACTTGAAGACGCGGTGCTGGAACGTCGCTCTCTGCCACTGAAATTGCACGTTGGTTAATTCGAATATGTCTTTCCCCCAAACGAGAATTATTGCATACTTCTAGAAGACATGTGGACCCCGCCTGATTTCGTTAGAATATGTTTGAGTTCAGTTTGGCCAGTGCGAACAGCAATCGATTCATCGCGCACGACGTCCAATAGAGTTTCGATTCGCCTAACATCGCTTTCTAACTGCTGTAGTCGCCGGGAAGTGTCGGCCGCGAGATTACGCACCGTGTCTCCCCGTTCTTGCATTTGTACTTCAACGCGCGTTAAACTTGATTTTGAAATAGTTTCTTTTAAGCCAATCTGATTATGGGATAACTCTGGAAAGGCACTCACCGATAATCGATTCCCTCTAGTTTGCGTAATGTCTGTATTTGTAAAGATTCCACCGACGACATCCGTTCAGTAATGCGCTGAAGATGAGCCATTAAACGACCGACAGTGAAGGATTGCCCAGCTTCATCCGCAGCTCCTGCTGCGCTAATCTGGACAAGATTCGATATGTAGCTCCTTTGGTTTTGAAAGTTTGAAATTTTTGAACAAATACCGATGGCGTTGTAGCTGTTGGCATTGTCACCGTCGGCCAAACTAATCCTGGTTCGTGTTCAACATCGTTCAAAATTCCTCCAGCCGATGCCGGAGTAGTTGAAATTCCTACAGCGTTTGCTGTGAAAGACAGTTGTAAACATTTATTTTAATGTTATGTGTTTATTCTGAAAAAAAATCGTATTCTGGAACTCACAAGCTGGTCGCGGAGCGATCAAGTTGAAAGGCCGTAATCTGTGCACGTCATCCGTATCCAATTCGTGACCTAGAGGGTCATCAACTCGACTTTCTTCGGAACTTGTTTCGTCGTGTTGAGCTTCGATTCCAACGATACTGGCACTGAAAAGAAACAATAGCAAAGCTAAATGCATTGCCCCGCTGCTGGTGTGACACGCCAGCGCAGCAGAGGAGCGACCCATCTTGGGGACTGCCGGATCCCAACTAATCGCACCCTTTTAGCTTCGAGTTTCTCCTCCGACGCGCATCGAACTATTTTGTCTTGTCGTCTGAGTTGATGGTCTGGCCGACTATTTCGAGTATTTTGTTTAAGATTCTCGGTGCCAGTTCAAAGGTTGTTTAGTCCGTCAACCAACGGCGAACCAGTCGACGACGCCAGATGTGTGTGTTGCTTATTTACGTTTCTTCTAATGAGAATGGGCCTAAACAACACGCTGGGTTGCCAGCCCACAGCCGAGCGTGACCAGCGGGAAGCTGCCGAAAGTGTTTGGTTAGCTATTTGTGTCACCCTAACTAAGCTACCCTCTGTAGAAGAAAGGCTATATTTACCATAACATTAAGCTAGAAAATGTTATTTTCAGTTACGAGAAATTCAAGTTGATTTTGTTTTGTCTGTATTTTTTAAAATTCTCAGGACAAGGCCGGTTTGGAAAGGTGTACGTGGCGGTCAACAACAAAACGGGTGAACTCATGGCCATGAAAGAAATTGCACTGCAACCCAATGATCACCGGACCATCCGCAGTGTAGTCGATGAATTGCATATTTTCGAAGGGATACATCACCCGCATCTGGTTCGCTACTATGGCCTGGAAATTCATCGCGAAGAAATGATAATCTTCATGGAATTCTGTCCGGAGGGGACTTTGGAAAACTTGGTTGCTTCAACCGAAACAGGCCTACCTGAAGAACTCATTCGACGTTTCACTCGCCAACTTCTCGAGGCCGTCACTGTCTTGCACGAAAATGGAATCGTGCACAGAGACATTAAAGGTACGATTGTTGACGTTTGCAATGTTAAATGAATGCTAGTTAATCTGTTACTTGTTTTTAGGAGCCAACATTTTCCTTACAGACGTTGGAAACTGCTTGAAATTGGGTGATTTTGGTTGTGCCGCCAAAATTAAATCACAAACGACCATGTTCGGTGAACTTCAGGGCTTTGTTGGCACTCAAGGTAAACGAATTTGGTATAGTCCTATGAATGGCAACATTAATTATTATGTGGGTTTGCTTAGCGTTTATGGCTCCAGAGGTTTTTATGCATACGATGACGGAGGGCCACGGGCGTGCAGCAGACATCTGGAGCGTGGGCTGTGTTGTCATAGAAATGGCGACAGGAAAAGTAATCCGATTTAACAAGGATATTTGGAAAACCCATCATCATATGTATTTTACACATTTCCAGAGACCGTGGTACGAGCTAGAATCCAATTATGCTATTATGTTCAAAGTTGGTATGGGAGAAGTCCCTCCCGCGCCACCTACGCTTAGTGAGGAAGGCCAAGCGTTTCTTTCCCATGTTCTCCAGCACGATCCAAAGCAGAGAGAAACCGCAGCCAATTTGCTTGAACACAATTTTCTAAAAGTAAGTAGTTGAGATTTGTTCATCCCATACTAATGGTGCTTGTTGACTGCCACCATAGTTTTTCTTTTTTTAACCTTAAAAAATTACTGTTACCAGGTATATCAGGAGGACGACCCTTCATACTCTGCAGTGACTCATCCTCCGGTTTCTAGTTTAGCGAAACGTTAACGGTGCAACTGCAATTCCTAAAAACAGAGTTGTGATTTTATGAACAACAGAAGTTCCTTGTTTTGTTTACATTCCTCAATATTCTATTCATTCTGACACCTCTTAATACCTGTCAGTTATTGGTAATTGGACTTGGATAACGTATCTGCCCAATCCAATCTCTTACGTAACAAGAGCAATACAAACGAATAAGTAAAATTGCAAGTTACCTTCTTAACATTAACCTGTTTTGTTTAATTTTTTGGTATTGGTTACCGTATTTTAGTTTTGCGACCGCCGTACGATATGTGTTTGTGTTACTTATAGAGAAAGTAATTAAATTTTTTACCGACTGGATACTGGAGCCGATCGATAGAGATTCTTCCAATGGAGTAAACAATAAACATAGTTTTTTTTAGAATTTCTCCGGTAATTGTGTTAGTTGTTATAGTGCAATTGATCCACCGGAACGTACTGGCGCTTTCATAACAGCAGACAAACGCCATCTAGTGTTTGTAACACCTTAACTCAAGCTTTGCGTGCAAAGGGTACCCCGTTGACTAGGGTTTCGTGTTTCGCGCCTCTAGAGCAGCTGCCATCTACCGTAATTTTATTAACGTGTAGACTCCTAGCAGTTTGTAGCGTCTGCAAGCACTTGTCTGAACTCCGAACGTGTCTGTTAAAACGTGTTTCCACTTGTTTCTTCACAAAATATCGTCAAATCGGTATCTTCATCTGTAGAAATGTCTAAAAGGCGCATTGAAGTCGATGACAAGCTCAGTAAAAAATCGTAAGTTTCGTTTTAGCACTCGTTCGAAAGAAATCCATAATTTTGTCATTATACAATGCACAAGCATGGTGCCCTTTAGCTTCTTAAACAGAATCATTTTTATTTGCATAAAAACAATTTTCTTGTCATTTTAGTCGATCATCCGGTGAAAGAAGTAGGGAAAGTGACGCTGATAAGGAAAAGTAAGCTGTGTGTTTATAAATTCTTAAAATTTTAAGCCATTGTTTTTACCGTTTTTATTCGTCATACAAGTCTTTTTGTCATGTTACAAAATTCTTTTCTACACATTTGTTTTCAGGAATGTTACAGATACAAAGCCCAACATTTCTTCGACAACAACTGCATCAGCACCTAAGCCAGGACTAACATTAAACCCACTTACAGGTCTACCCTACACACAAAAGTATGTGTCATCTACAAGTTATTTCATTAGAATTTTGTTACTATTTTGTTACTGTTTTGTTAATTATTAAACCTCTATTAGATACTATGACATTTATCGAAAACGGATTGGCCTTCCTGTGTGGGAATATAGAGACAAGTTCTTTGAGTTATTAGAAAACAATCAAACTATAGTTTTAGTTGGTGAAACAGGATCAGGAAAAACTACTCAAATTCCTCAATGGTAAGCAATTCTTACATTCTGATAGTACCCCATTTTACAAACTTTAATGTCTGACAGGTCTGCTGAGTTCACTCGGAAATTAGGAGTAAAAAAAGGAGTTGCTTGTACTCAGCCACGCCGAGTTGCCGCAATGTAACACACTTTTTTTTAAATATTGAAGCACGCTTTTCTGACAATTTTTACCATTTCAATTTTCGTTCTAGGTCCGTGGCTCAACGTGTTGCCGACGAAATGGACGTCGTTTTGGGACAAGAAGTTGGTTACAGCATCCGTTTCGAAGATTGCTCCTCGCCTAAAACTATACTAAAGTACCGACAATTTTGTACGCTCAAAATTTTATTTCTAAACATGAATTCGCGTATTTTTAGGTATATGACAGACGGTATGTTGCTGCGTGAGGCTATGTCAGACCCGCTGCTAGACTCATACCAGATTGTCTTATTGGATGAAGCTCATGAGCGCACACTTGCCACCGACATTCTTATGGGTGTTTTAAAGGAAGTCATTAAACAGCGTCATGATCTAAAATTAGTTATCATGTCTGCAACACTCGACGCGGGAAAGTTTCAGTCTTATTTCGACAACGCCCCGCTGATGAATGTTCCCGGTCGGACACATCCCGTTGAAATCTTTTACACGCCAGAACCCGAGCGGGACTATCTTGAGGCTGCTATTCGCACGGTCATGCAGATTCATATGTGTGAAGATATCGTTGGTGATGTTCTTCTGTTTCTTACTGGTCAAGAGGTTTGCATTTGATGATGTAAGATATTTGATCAATTATTACATGTAATGATTGTGCCGTTAGGAAATCGATGAAGCTTGTAAGCGGTTGAAACGTGAAATTGACAACCTGGGACCTGAAGTAGGAGAAATGAAATGTATTCCTTTGTATTCCACGTTGCCCCCAAATTTGCAGCAAAGGATTTTCGAGTCAGCTCCACCAGTCAGACCCAACGGTGCCATCGGTCGAAAAGTGGTTATTAGCACAAACATTGCCGAGACCTCTCTTACTATTGATGGTGTTGTTTTCGTTATCGACCCTGGCTTTGCCAAACAGAAGGTAAAATTTAAACTCGTTTGGAATTATTTGTTTTCCTTTAACCACTACATGGGTGTTTGCTTTGTCAGGTGTATAATCCTCGCATCCGTGTCGAGTCCCTACTGGTTTCTCCCATCAGCAAAGCATCAGCACAGCAACGTGCCGGTCGTGCTGGACGTACTCGACCAGGAAAGTGTTTCCGTCTATACACCGAGAAAGCATACAAACAAGAGATGCAAGATAACACATATCCAGAAATTCTCCGCTCAAACTTGGGATCTGTCGTGATTAATCTGAAAAAATTGGGCATCGACGATTTAGTCCATTTTGATTTTATGGATCCTCCAGGTACTATTTTGTAGTATTAGTACTCTTTATACATCTCTAACGTTTAGAAATCTACAGCTCCTGAGACGTTGATGAGAGCGCTGGAGTTACTGAATTATCTTGGAGCTTTGGATGACGATGGTAATATGACGGAACTGGGAGCTATTATGGCTGAATTTCCTTTAGATCCTCAACTTGCCAAAATGTTGATTGCCTCTACCGAATTCAATTGCTCCAACGAAATTCTTTCGATTACCGCTATGCTTTCTGGTAAGTCGTAATTGAATTTATATATCAATTTTGTGCCAATTGAACTTTCATAACTGGGCTTCATAGGGTAGCTTCTTTAGCATTATCTGTAGTTTCGTTTTAATTGTGATGTCCGTGGGTTTGAGTTGTTCCTTCTAGGACGAAGGACTGTAGCATACTCTCCCAGTCACAGAGTGTGGACACCTTAGGGGTATAGAAAAGAGTAGAAACGATAGGCTCTTTTATTGTATCCTCTTGCTAGGTGAACAGAACTAAACATGAAGGCGGGACGCGCGGGCTTCCCATTTTTTGGTCTCCTTGAAATGTGGGGCCCCACTTCCGTCTCTTTCTCTTTTTCTCTCCAATTTTTTGCCATCACTTCACTTTTTGGATTGCTCTACAATGTCTACATTGCTGACATCTGGATGCAGTCCCACAAGTCTTCATGCGCCCCCTGGAAGCAAAGAAAGCTGCGGATGAAGCTAAGATGCGCTTTGCACACATCGACGGGGATCATTTAACTCTGTTGAACGTCTATCACGCATTTAAACAGAACATGGACGATTCACAGGTACTACTTTCGTCCGTCATCTCAAACTAATTGATAATCTAATTCGTTTTGTTTTCCAGTGGTGTTACGATAATTTTGTCAATTTCCGTTCAATGAAATCGGCAGACAATGTGCGGCAACAACTTTCCCGCATAATGGATCGTTTTAATCTAAAACGTACTTCCACAGAGTTCACTTCAAAAGACTACTATGTCAATATTCGGAAAGCGCTCATTAGCGGCTTTTTCATGCAGGTAGAAAGAAGTTTCAATTTTTCTCGATCAACAATGATTTTACAGAATTTTTCGTCGTTTTACTAAGGTTGCCCATTTGGAACGGACAGGACACTACCAGACTATAAAAGATAACCAAGTTGTACAACTACACCCTTCTACATGTTTAGACCACAAACCGGAATGGGTTATTTACAATGAATTCGTTTTGACCACCAAAAACTATATAAGAACCTGCACCGATATCAAACGTGAGTCAGAGGACATTGTATTCATCCTATTTTAACAGACTTTATCATTATTTTTCTTCACAGCGGAATGGCTAATCAAGGTTGCCCCGTCTTATTACGATATGAGTAATTTTCCGGAAGGTCCGGCAAAAAGACAACTTGAACAGATTATTAACCGCCTAGAGAGTCGGGAATACCGCAATTGAATGGTAGGTAATGAATTTTGTACCATTTGCGGTTCATTAAAGTAAGACGCAGTTATTTTACAAGGTTTACAAAACTATCTGTA
Organism: Daphnia sinensis; assembly: GCA_013167095.2. Taxonomy (NCBI): domain Eukaryota; kingdom Metazoa; phylum Arthropoda; class Branchiopoda; order Diplostraca; family Daphniidae; genus Daphnia; species Daphnia sinensis. Next base: position 460,227 of record CM023188.1, on the reverse strand, counting down.
AAATCGACTGGCCATCAGTTTCCATTCACTGGATAGGGGAAGACATTCCGGCTTCTTTCACCAAAATCAGTGACCGCTTATTCTAATATTAATTTTGAAATTAAGCAGTCGAGTAAAACATTTGTAATCTTGAATGAAACATGCCCATGTTGCATTGATGTAAAACACTGAAATGCAGGAATGACACAATATATGTGGTATCATTTCTTCCAGTTGAAATTTCAACTCACTGAGCCTGCCGTAAAGATATTATGATTAGTTTTTCGTGAATTGTTCGCTTAGGGTAGCCAATTTCGCCATGAATTTAGCTTCTTCTTCTTTGGTTGAGCGCGTCCACGCCAATGGTAAGTGAGTTGGTACAGGACGGCGATCTGTAAGGGGAACGACGTTATTTAGAACTACCTTTGTTCGGGTTATTTCTCCATCACAGCAATAACACTTGCTTCTAAGTACCCAACCCAACATATTGTACTCCCTAACCCTATACGTCAAAAACGTTCGCGTCTCTTGAAATCTATCCTTAGTAGACTCACCTTCAAAAAACAAACCAGATGGGAATTGTAAAGCCGCTTCAGATATAGCCAGCCAGCTTGCCGTGTCAGCTCCTTGCTCTGCAGTGCGAAGACGATCTTTCATTTTCTCATAGAACTCTGGCATGGAGGATCGAACCGCCGGAGTCTAAGTAAGAACATAAAAATATATTAACTTAAAACATTTTAATTTCTTACTAAAATAATTATTACATCAGCCCACCTACATTCAAAACAAAAAAGAATTAGTAAAGTGATTTTTTAAAAACAACTGGTAAACTTTTACAAAATTTATACTACCCTGGATGCATCGCCGAAAAATGAATATTTGGATACTGTTTGGCATACTGTTCCGTCATTACCACCTAAACAATTTCAAAGGGTGATACTAAACGCCATTTCCGAAGTACCACACAATCACTAGTTCCAAGTTCCAACCTGCTGTCGTTTGTTTTGAGCGTAAGCCATGGTTCCATCAAATTTCTTTTCCTTTTCTAATTGCCAATCATCGACATTCAGCTTCTGAACCAGCATTCCACCACTGGACACAATTATCACTCGAGGTTGCTTAGCTCTAATTGAAATTATAATTATTATACAAACATTTCTTATGTTAAGTTTTTGGATTAAATACTTGGATAACAGAGGAATAAGGGATGTTGTTAGCAAATGGGTCCCTAAAGTATTTGTTGCAAAATTTTTTTCATTTCCGTTGCCATCTATTTCTCTGTTGTTTATCATACAGCCAGCATTGTTCACCTGTTATCCAAATATGTAAGTACAGTATAACGACCTAGAAATTACTATTATCATAGCTTACTAAAACATTCAATTCTGTTCCACTCTCAACAAACCTCCTACCAAATTCAACAACACTTTTGGAATCAGAAAGATCAAGTGGATGAATATGGATATTCTGAAAAGAATGTATGTTTATGATGTATGAAATTATTTTGATCTTACAAGATGAAAATAACTTACATTATTCCCTGATGCCTTTTGAATTTCCGACTGTGCTTCTTGTGCTGATTTTTTATTGCGGCACACAAGATGAATAGTTCCTCCTCTCTTGGCTATGTCTAAAGCAATACATTTACCAATGCCACTGTTGCCACCGGTAATCATGTACGATTTTCCTGAACAATCAACATTTAGATCAAGGTCTGCAGGGTTAAAATTCTTACTAGCTGACTCATATCCCCCTCTAAAATGAAGTTTAAAAAAACATACATATTATATATACAAACACAAAACACATGTAAGTGTTAGAAAACATTCTTACTTGGTGTAATCCCTCAATCCTCTGGCAAACCATACGGCGTTCCTGTAGAACGACATTAGAAGAATTTTTCAGTGTTTTGTGATGTGACAGTGAAGACGATTCCCTCCAATTCTGTAGCAAATTCTAAAGACTGGTATCTTCTAGAAGATAGTAAGCATTATGTAAATGAAATGTCAGCAAAGCCGAGATAACGAATGACAACTTGATTACATAAAAAAATAATAACAAAAAACTACCATTACCATCTATCGGCTAGTAAGGAAGATTCTGGCACAAATGAAAAATATACTTTTTTCTATGTCGCGCCAGTACATTCCGTTGTTCAAGCAACCCAAATTTGCTCAGAGGCCGAGCGCCAAGGTATAGGCCCTATAGGAGTTACCTCTCTATATTTTGGTTCTTCCGCTTTTCCGAAATACGTGATCCCTTTCATCAGAAGTAGATAATATCCTGAGGGGCAAGAAAAAAGTGGGACCGCGGACTGCGGACTAGACAAACTGCGGAATTGTTTGTGATTATACATGTGATAGTGACGTGAGCATAAGTTTCAAAGTTTTTTTTTAAATGTGTTATATTCCAGTGGATTATAGAACAAATTGCAATCAAGTGCTGTATTCTCTGGTAGTTTTTGGAAGTGATACACACCAAACAGTTCAGTTTTTGTGTGATAGGTACTCTTGTAAGCTATCCAAGCTGCCGATTGCAAACAGTCATAGAGTATTCTGTCAACAAATTATCACCTTAGCATTCCATCATGCTACTCTGTTGCTTTTCGAGAAGTATTTACATTGTACTTTGGCCATTAGTACACCAACTGGCATGATTCTGTCTTTAGATCTTGCTCGGGATACTTACAACAAAGGATGCTAACTGGGAGGAAGGTCAACAACGATGTGAATTATTAGGATCAAAACATCACTGTCTCATTCTACTACCCTTTGCCTAGACATCAGATTCAGTTTTTATCGGAAAAGTGCATCATGTTCCTCTTTGTTTTGTTATCGATGAGAAATCACCACCAACCAGCACATATAGACATGGACATTAAAACCAATCCCTTGGTATTTTAAGTTTTTGGCTTGTCCAGTGTTTCTTATTGAAAAATTCAATATTCCATCATAGAGTGTTCAATCCTTCACATTCATCAGCAAGATTGATAACCATGCAGTTTCTGCAGTCTTTGGACAACAGACGTAGGTAAATTGCTTTCTCCATTAAAATTGCATTGATGCATTTAATACATTCTCTTGACTTTTATTATTTAGAACTATGTCATCTTCTTCTGCCCCGTCGAAAAATTGAAAATTAAAATTTTCAGTTTTGCCCGTCATCGCCTCGCCCGTCGCCCCGTCATCGCCTTGCCAGTCACCCAGACTTCGCCTCGTGGTCGCCCCGTCATCGCCTCGCCCGTCGCTCCGTCATCGCCTCGTCCGTCGCCCCGTCATCGCCTCGCCCGTCGCCCCGTCATCACCTCGCCCGTCGCCCCGTCATCACCTCGTCCGCCGGCCCGTCTTCGCTTCGTGGTCGCCCCGACGTCGCCGTCATCATCATGGTATCGTTGTATTGTGTCATGTGTGTTGTAAATTAATCCGTTGGCTGCCACGCCCTTGCATCACCTTTTTTTTTTTAGCTGGATAGGGACGGGCTGCGCTGTCCTGCCTCATGGTCACTGCCATGGGGTGGGGCAGTCGCAACTGCCCAAGATTGGCCTTCGGGCCGGCCTTCGGGCCATGTAGGCAATGCACCAGAGGGAAATCCCTTGTTCGGCACGATGATGAAGACCAGGGGTGTGCATTCCCATAAAGGTCTCATCGTCGTGCCAGCCCGGACTCTAAGTCCCCCTTTGTCGCTATCCTTACGATAGCGACTGTAGCGACTGTAGTTTTAGAGGCGTGGCAGCCAACGGGTTACTTTTAAGTGTATGTGTTGTATGTTGTATATTGTATTGTGTAATGTAAAAAAGTGGTGGAATTGTGGGTGGTTGGTGGGACAATAAAAATCAATTTATTTACATTATTTTCTTTTGTAACTATTTATATAATCTTTCATTTGCTAGACGGAATGGGATTTGAACCTAAGTCAAACAGCATTGCAGCCTCATGCTCTACCACTGAGCTATCACAGTTACTGCAATGAAATCTAAGTCTTCAACACATTACGGTAGCTGTGCAAGGTAGTCAATAGACTACCTAATGTCGTTGGGGGGGATAATAGGGGGGGTTGCCAGAAAGGTATCGCACTCGCCTACCAACTCGAAGGCTCCTGGTTCGAATCCAGATGTCCCGGGCTTCCAACCTTCCACGTCTGCCAGCCGAGTCGAGAATCTTCCCCGTTACGAAGTAACGGGATGGATATTTTGGGAAAGTTTGATATCATATCCAATAACCAATTTTTAAAAGTTGTTCGAATTGACTTATCGATCAATGCGTTTATTCTTACTTAAACGATTTGCAACGGATTTTAAACATTTGCATCCTTTGCCGAGGAACCTCGTATATATTGCTTGGTCAATATTAACTTTATACAAGATTGTAATATGTTTATACAACTATACATGTTGATAATTAGGACAACTTATTCGACTCATTTCGGGATTGAACCTTGATCCTTCGGCGTACCGTGCCGATGCTCAACCACTGAGCCACGAGTCATATATGTAACCTGTCTTTATTTTCGTGTGAATTGAGTTCCATAAATTTGGACTTAGAACAATTTTTGTAGCATAATCCAAGATAAATTTATGTTACAGCACATAGACAAATGCGTACAGATTTAATAAGTATAACACATACTTTATTTTATTGATATAAACATATATTTTATTGCTTTGTCTAAATCCGGGATTTGAACCCGGGCCCTTTAGATCCGTATACCAATGCTCTACCACAGAGCTACGATCCTTACACCAAATTCACCCAGGTTAGATATACATTTAAGAGCCTACACAAATTGCCATTACAATATTTTCTTTTTGTTTTCTAGTAATTTTGAAATATCGCATGTATCTCATGGCTCAACGGTTGAGCATCGGCAGTACACGCCGAAAGTATGGGGATCGATCCCGAAAGAGTAAAGTTATATTTAAATCAAGCTTGCTGTCGTCATAGAAAATCGCTTGTGTAGTGGGCATGAAAAAAAGACAAACCACTACTCACGAATCTAATTTTGACGAATTTTACTCACGAAATACAAGTTTTTGAGGCTTTTTTTAGATTTAAAAGAAGAATGTTTGTAACCCTTGTGTTTCTAAAAATCACAATAAAACGAAGTAAGCGCAGCAGAGAGAAAACAACACATAAAATAATGGGTATTCATATAAATCTCTTGTTATCAAATCGTACATACGTTTGCTTTAGTTCAATTAACTGTGTCTCAAATATGAGGACCACACACGATTGCAAACAGGATCGAAGTGCGGAAACGAGACTTCGTTGACCTAGAAACTATTAGAAAAGTTGACATCCAGTAACCCACCACATATGACCATTTTTTAAAACGATCAAGTGAAAAATACGCATGGCGAATAATAACACAAGTATCAAATGAGTACCGATTTCAACAGAAAACCACCAATGACCGCCAAATTTCGAATTACTAAAGAAAAGATATTAAATGATTAAGATTTGTAGCTGTTGGCTAAAGTCTTTGCCGCTAAAAGCAGGATATCGCGACGAGAGATTCCAGTTAGTGCCATTTGCCACTCTGTAGCAGGGACCTAAACGGACAATATCAGTGACGATTATAAGTTGTTTTTACACATTTTAGTGATTAATTGATTGGATGAAAAAAAAGGTAAATTACATTAAATTCTTCAGCAACTGCTTGCCCGACGGTAACGGCAAATCCAGACTGTCGTAAGGGATAAGAGTCGGTTGTACAGTTACGCATACGTGCGACTGCGTTTGCGGGCACCATTAACGGCTGAGAAAACACCTGTATTGCAACGAAAAAGTTTATCACTGTCTGCTACATGATATTTTTCAGCACAACTTGCTATATTACAAACCTGTACGCTAATATTGCGAACAGGATCCTCCAGCAGGAGACAGTTCATTTCGAACCAACTAAAAAGATAAAACAGTCATGGTAGCAAACAGTAAAGCAAATTATAAAGTTAGAGTTCAATCTTTCATACTTGTCACTGAAGAGTTCAACAACGAATCCCTCAACTGATACTACTGGCTGTTGAGGTGGAACGGTTCCACTACTTCGTAGGTTCTGGAAAACATATGTGACTTATACAAACTTTTTGAACCACGTTATTGATTTTTAAGATAACATACGGCAATTCTTTCCCGCGCAGCTTGCAACGCACTGGCAAATCCCACTGGCTGTGCTGCTGTGCCAACACTTTGCGATTCATAACCTCTGTAAATGAAAAGAGGTTTACAATCGTTCCAATATAAATGTTTCGGTATTTATTTACTTGACGGTTGCTTTTCCGAAAACTGTCTGGAAAGCTTCGCGGACTGAACTAACTTTCAGTTCCTTTGTGGAGGCTACTGCAATATCAATGTCACCTCCAGAATCTAAAAATGAGATCTTGACTATTAAAGGTTACAACATATAACCACAAAAATCAAAACTTACATATAAACTCTTTCATTTGAGGGTCTAAAGTTGTAATCATTGTATCTACTGAACTTCTAGCTTTCTCAGCCACTTTAGCAAGGATTGCTTTTCCAGGCATAGCTTCTTTCATCCAGCCAAAGAGCCCCGAGCCTTTGCTTGGTTGTTCATTTGGGGTATCATCAATATTTTTCTCATTTGCAGCTACAGGGCTTTCTAGGACACAAATTTCTAAATCAGAAGTTGCAGCTGGAACATTATGGTGTGTTTCACCAATTTCTGCGATTGGTGATATCGGAAGCAGAATTGGAAGATTTAAACTCTGGATTGCAAAAAAAAAATATAAGAAAATAAGTAATGATTGATGCATTCTGGTTATTTAAAATTTACAGTTTGGGATTGTAATCCAGATTGCCCAGCAAAAAACTGGGAGTTTGCTACAGTTGGGGTGCTTGTTGTGGGAAACAGTTGCCCGGCAGGCAAAACTAAAGGAGGAGGTCCAGCCATCAAGTTGAGTGGTAGACTTGTTGGTGGATTAATCCAAGCAGGTAACGGAGTAGGACCTTCGTTTACGTTGCTTTCCTTCGGTTTGTCAACTAATTCGAATCCATTTTCTCCATCCTCTTGTTGGTTTAACATGTTTTTAACAGTGTGACGATCGGTCCAGTTTCATAGGAAAATCACCTAAGAGACCTAAAGATCTTCCAAAATCAAGAAGAAAAAACGTAGGTAAAAAGTCGTATCTACCTGGTGTGGCAAAATATATACCTTCCTCCTGACACCAGATAAACAACACGAATACAAATTCGACCAACGTCATAAAATTATTTCAAGCTTAGGTATCGATACGTAATTGCGATACCTCAGGTTATTCGATACAAGGAACAAATTCTTACGCAACACGTAGCTGTAGCTTGCGATAATTTCCATTAGAAAAGCGGTCTTTTAAAATGGTACAAGTTATCAATGAGAATTGTTATATGAATGTTAATTGGCCTTCCAGTTACGTGTGGGATGTTTCCTGCAGGCCAGAACATAATAACTAGCGTGTAACTTTCTGTGAAACGTTTAAAATTGAATAAAATGTCATTTGGGGGCAATCGAATTCAGACAGAGAAAAAATATAAACTATGGTCCCAACATACGTTAAATCCTTTCCATATTGGCAAAATGTGTCGTCCATGAGAGAAAATCAAGGAGGAGTCGAAGGTATGACTGAGTTCATGAAATATTTTGCATGGCCATGAATGCATGAAATATTTTGCATGGGGTTTTGCCTTGAGAACAGTTATCTTTCTGAATTTGTAAACGATGTTTCTTCGACGTGTTTTTAGGAATTGAAAGAGATGACTAGTTAAGCAGCGATGACATTTCAAAACATCTCCAAAATTCGTTCCTCCTTTTGCTACCAAGCTGATAGGATTATTACCTATTCGTCTTATACCGTTATATACCGAGGATGAAAGGTTCTTTTCGTTGGACAAATTAAAGTGTCATCTTAATCACAAGAAGCACTTTTGTAATACGATTCAAGGTAGCTCGAGTTGCAGGAGTAAATCGCTTCAGGACACTGGTGTTTGACTTGAATGATGAAGTCATAATTACTTTCGTAAAGGACATTGGATTGAATCGATTTCAGCGGATTTCATCGTCTTTTGACGCTCAAGGCTTTGCGAAACAGCAAAGGGAAAAGAAAGAAATCGGTACTGACTTTGCTCGTTTTGCTCGAATGATGTATAACAGTCACTTTACGCCTTTCGTCGTGTACCCACATAAATGCAGAATGTTCCATTAAATGTGTATACAAAACTAATGAAACAAAATGTGCTAAAACATAGCACTTGATTTAAAATTAATATCAACTTCTACTTGTTGCCCTGCATTAATGCAATCCTTAGATAGAGACAGAAATGTTGCTGCTTCTATGGCTCAAATGAATAAATGTAGCAATACATAAAAGGGTCTGGGAAAGGCCCCCTCTAGAGAGCATACGCGAGGTGTTCAAGGAAAGACATCGACATTGAACACAGATAAAAGAAAACAGACTGATGACGATGGAATAACTATGCTCAGAGCTCAGTGCATAAGGAAATATCTAATCGAGGTCCCACCATATACATTTTGCATGTATATTTCCGCTTTGCGAGAAACTCATTTCACACTTACGGTGAAGTGTTATTTGCATTTCTCTTTGCTGGTGCCATCCCTTGTGAGCCAACGTAACAATCAGCGGTGCGCACATTTGGAGACTCAGCGTTAATGACACCCGTTTTCGCAGGGAATCAGTGCTCAACACTTCCATGTCTTTAAAGCTTTTAGATCATCTAATGCACCCAGCTTAGATAAAATAAGCAATTTCCATTATTCCGTGCCGATAAAAGGAAAGATCATCTTATCAATTTTTAAGAGCACCTAGATCGAATGTTCCGTAAAGACTTGTCATTTGCCATAAAAAAGTGGATTATTCTGAAGTGAGTGTGAGTGTTTGTCTTTACTGGAAATGTAATAAATGATGATGCCTTTTTGTGCGTCCATTCTTCTTAAAAAACGCTTATCATCATGAATACAATATGATAGTCAATAAGTAAAGATCTATCAGCACCTGACCTTTATGTGGTGGGTAGTGGATTCTACTTAGTTGGTTGTGCATTTTGAGATCGCAATCTACGGTCGTTATTGGAAGACATTTTGAAAGTATTTCCTCGTATACCATATAGGGGATGCTTCTTTCGATCTTGTGGTTTCTGCTTTCCTCTTCATCTATAAGCGAAGCGCAGCATAATTACCAACATGAAAGATGATGTCGACGGGTACGATGGCTGGGTTGACCTTTTATTGGCCTTTTCAAACATCGTTTATCCCCGAAATACGATATATGTGCGTAGAAAAACTGGATTGGGAGTTAGCAAGCGAATACAGAATCTAATTTGAGTGGCACTCATGTCAAGCGACCCGTCAAAAAAACTCGGAAAACTAACTAGATATTATAAGATTTAAAAAAAAAAGAAAGGAAAATCGTAAGTACTCTATCGTGGCCTCGATTGGTTGGGGGTTGTGTTAGGGACACGTCACTTAGCGAATATTGTCGTTATAAATGAAGAAGAGAGGGGAGCATACATAAAAGGCTTTATAGGGCTGCGTCAAAAGATCAGGAGGAGAGGACAATGGGACTCGTTATGTCAGTTGCTGATGTTATCCCAACACAGACTATACACAAAGTCAATTTGGATATTTTAAGTTGATTTATACTTATATTTCTATGGTCGACGAAACGTCACTTTATTATATTACATACATGTCTAATACGATTTACATTTAATGTGTCTACATACATGTAGTAGGCCTACACAGCGACATCAAGTGTGTACTACGTAACGCCAAAAGTACCAGCAATATTTTGGAATTTCGTGGCTTACATTTTCTGACCGGTCGCATCACACTGTTATCCGCTTGACGTGTACGTTTATTGCTTCAGGCAGCTCATTAATTCACTTTTTTATCCATATCCTTGACATGACGTAAATACAGTAAAATAAAAAAAAGACAAATGATAAACCGATCAGAAATGTGACGCCTCACGTCGTTCGACATTTGGATAAGCTCGTTTTTCACTGTACTGTTTGCACCCGATGCCCCTATGTTTCACCACCTTGAGTTGCAAAATTGATCACTTCATAACTATGAGTAACACACGGATGCATTGCGTCAGGTTCTACTTTGCGTTTGGTGAGCTTCAAACGAAATCGCGTCCGCAAAATTTACGAAGAACGCGGAGACAAATCAAAGACCAACTTCAAAGAGTAACATTTTCTTTCTCCTTTTGCATCTTATCAAAATTGGTGACTAGAATAATAATGAAGTGAATGTTTTATCCCAAATAGTGACAGCGACCTCAAAAGATCTTTTCCGAATTTTGTTGTTGACGGTTGTTGAAATATTTTGAACAGTAAACTAGAGAGCGCATCTATCACAGCACACATTGACCCATCTGATGTTGCGCATCTGCTGAATTAGTTGATGATGGGCGGGAGATTAAATAATTAACTAAACGTTTTCTTATTGAAAATATGTTTTGTTTGTGAATACAGATCAAGTTTTTCCAGCCTACGTCATCTGTGACGCATGCATAGACGATTGCATTTGAAGCTGTGTTTGCAGCCCCCATCTCATAAATAAGTACGCGATGGCTCTTGTTTTCCTTTTCATTTAATACATTCCCGACATACATCCGTCGGTTGACAGTCAATGGGTGTGCGAATAAATAAATAATAATTTTTTTTTGTCCTTTCCCGTCCGGGAATTCCATGGATCCAGCGCAAAAAAATCGAGGTGCATTTTCGGAGAATATTCGAACAAAAGAACAATGATGAAGAGCCGTTACTCTCGTTCAACTTTACTGAAGTGGGGACAGCAAAAGAATGAGCCTGTCTGCCACTAATCAAGAAATCGTTAAAGCTATATATATATAATGTTATCCAGCTGCGCACTGTATCGCTTAACCCACACAAAAAACTGCGTGGGCTGTTTCAATTGCGTCTTCTCAGCTATGAAAACCGAACGAGCGTGCGGCAAAGTTATTTATTTCTTTTTTAAACAAAGTTTATCTTATGCGCTCGCCACATCTGTATATTATATCGGATAAGTGAATTGTTAGTGTCATTTACCATACGGGCGCTGGCCCGGTATTTTATGGAGCATAACTTGATTTTTTGGCGTCATTCATCATTTTTTGGCGTCGAGAGCAGATGTCATCCAACAATTCATATTTTCTCGTGTTGTTAAAAATAGTTGAAGGAATTATGACGGCAACCAATAAATCTTTGAGTTTGCTAGATGGGCCATCGTCTATTAATAAAAAAGGCGGCAATATACAGCTCTATAAGGATATTTGGTCGATTCGCTGGCAATAAAAATAATATCTAACGGTCGTTTTGCAGTGTTACCTCTTATTATATTATCATCTTTATATAGGGACAGGGAAAAAAACGGGGAGCCTAGTATAGAATATACGAGTGCTGTGCTAAAGCCATTCGTTCAATTTCACACAGAAATATCCGCATCTGCTGCAGCGAGGAATTCCAATATGAAAAATTCTCAGATATCTGCGTTCACATGTTTTACATGACCAAGAAGGATGGGCGGGGGCGTATCATCTTTCTATTGCTGCGTGCGCTTTCGAAACTGCCTTCATCCCGATATTATTATAGACCCCTGCACATGCCTTATACTCGATAGATATATAATAGCAATGCAGTTTTACCTTGTTTAAATTCCTTGCATTTTTCACGTAAAGCTCTTTACGCTTTTCTTCCCCCGTCTGTATAGTGGTTCTCCGGGTCAGCCACAGCAACGATCATCTGTTCGTCGGAAGACTCTACCTATTCTTTTCCTGGAAAAGATGCAAACGTTTTATTGCTTTTCCCAAATAAAATAGCAATCACACAACAACTAGTTTGAACCAACGATTGCAATTTACAATATAACACTAAACCGAGCGCACTTGTATCAATTATGAAATTCTCGTGTGATGCATATCTGCTCTAACCAGGGGCTAGTCGAGTCACGTGCGATGCTATTTGATACAAGTTCGCGTTTGAAACGTCCTAAAAATAGCCCATTAAGAATGAAAGTCCATGGTTTGTTAGGGCAGCGGAGACTCACGCCAAACATCTCCGTGCGACAACAAAGTAAGATCAAATTAGGGCCACTGGGTATGGCAACGTATTTAGCGATTGATGCTCTTTTGTTATATATCATCTCGCGTCTGTATAGGGGTAATAGGGGTGTGAGATATAACACAAAAAGCTGGACACGTCGTCAATGAGTTGAGCGGACCCAAAGCTCTATAGAAATCTAATATTCAGACTTGCTGCTGACGGGGCATCACAACTGCGGGAAAAAGGTCATACACAGTACAGACGAACTTTTACTTGATGGACAAAAAAAGGAACCGTATCGACTCGCGTTCTATACGGCAAGAGGCGACAATCTATTGATGACGTGCTGACATTTACTCTTATCAATACTTAATAGGACCGACGCATTTCACTGCCCATCATCACAGCCACTTTGATAAATGTTTGAATATTGTTTTTTTATTAGTGGATGTGGCCACAAATTCACGTGACAAATGGCATAGTCAGTGAAAGAGCAAGAGGATTGAGAAAATCTGCTGTTGCGCACGTCAGCATAGCAAGGTGGATATATCAAATACAAAAGCATCTTTGATACATCCAAACTTGCGAGGACAATGAACCTGTCTATCGATGCTGAGCAAGAGCTTTATCTATATTTTTTAAAATGGATATTTACGTTTGAGGATGTTGCCATAGTGCGTGGGAAGAAGAAAACAAGCCGTGCTTTTCTTTATGCACATTTGATCTTGTTTTATTGTTCCCCAATAGGTTTACGCATCTACGCGTCATCCAGTTTGAATAAACTTCATTCAAGTATCAAGGGTACACATTTCTCAGGGCAAAGCAGATTTTCTTTCGTTCATTTCTACATACAATTTAGGATGAAGAGGAAGTGCCAACTATGAAGACTCGTGTCGATTCTTTTGATTCTTCTGTCGGTGCAATAGATGTGTGATGTCAACCACCGAAGCGTGTTGAACACGCAGCCGACGGACGTCTAGCTCAAGATAAAAACGGATTGCGTAACAGATAAAAGATAAAAATAAATTGCGTCCTTCGTTCGGTTTTCTTCATCGTTTGAAAAAGATGGTGGAGGACGTGCTCGTGAAGAGCAAACGTCTTTGATGAATTGCTGTCATGTATACCTGATGAGCTTCATATCTACTCTATGCATACAGCAGCTAATGAATATATCCACTTTATTGATGCCCCAGTCTCCCAATCTTCTTTTAACTATTTTCTTTCTCTTTTTCTACTTCTCGTAAGGGCACCCGTGTAGAGTCGTCCTCCCACTTAGGGCATCCTCATCATCCCCGCTTTGAAATTCAAATAGGTCAACGAGAAGGATGGACGTGAATTTCATAACACGTCATAGATTTGACAGGGAATATAGCGAACCTATTAATTAGGAAGCAAGAATAACTCTCGACACATCTTGACGTGAAATCTCTTTTTCTTATTCCCTCTCTGTATTACATCCGTATATAATCTATATGGTATAAACTATATATATAAACATTTCGGCCGTGACTTTATTAACGGGCTGCACGACAAAGTCGAGTTGCAAAGATGGCCACTGTATATACGGCTGTTTGTGACAACGATTTGTGGCCAAAGCGATAAAGAAATCACAAACGGACCATCGCTATATCCACGTGAACTGTCTTCCAGAAGAAATGAACCCATTAAAATATATAGTCCGCCAAAACAATTCAAGTATTTGATCAGTTTTCATAGAGAAATATAGAACCAGTTGGTCCTTTTTTTTTGGTTGCTTTGACTCTTAAAAGAACATGTTAGCATAACAACGGGAAATTGAAAAAAAAAGGCATGTTCACGTCGCAAGCAAAAAAACCAATAAAAAAACAGTTTTATTGGTCCGTCCTATATTTATCTGTCTATACAAATGAATAAAATCTATATTCTTTCTGGTCCCCCCTATATATTTGCATTACGAACGAATCATGGCAAATGTATAGGGAGGGCCAACTCTATACTAGAAAAAAAAAGAGGGTCGAACGAAAACGATTTTCGTGGCGTTCAAGTGGATTCGTTCATGTGGAAAAAAAAGAGGGGACCACCATCAGCAGAAAGAATGAGGATCATCTAAAGCATTTGCCCTTATACAATATAAATAAAGTACACAGCACAAAAGAAAATGGTTGTCGTAAAGAGAAACTTGCGGTTTTTATGGCCGGGCCATTTGACTGCGTTGACAAGTGACGGGTATCAAATCATAATTTTATTTTTTTTTTGTATTACTTTGTATATATATTTATTGCCTACAAGCTACAACCAATACGGCGTACTCGTAAAAATCGTGAAATATATATGAGCGGATGATTTACTAATACACTGGTGTAATGACGGAAGCATGGACAGCCAATACAATTCAACTGCCCCTGTGCATTTCATAAAAGAGGTAGCCGCACTGTGTGGAAACATAACCGAAGGAGCAAACAATTTAGCGCAAGATCCGATATCTCGAAAAAAAAAATTGGTTGGCCATTTTCCTTGTATAGATATGGAGGAAAAAAACCGTGTATGGGGCAAGCTAGATATGGAGTGTCTCTACTTGATATCGTCTGAGATATTGGAACTAAACGTCCTTCATGCTTGCCCTTGCCTTTCAATACAGCAGCTGCCTACACGTTCGTAGGGTCACTGACACCCACAATAAAACAAGGCAAGCCGAACTTCAATATCCACTGATTTAGAAAACGTCAATGAACTACAGTGGATTTTGATGACGTCTGTTATCGACTGTGTCTTACAACCCGATATAGAAAAATTCATTCACAGTATAAACTTGATACGAATAGAAAACTAGCAGCCCTTAACTATAAAGAAAGATGGATCCTATATTTCTGAGCTTACCTTGTTGTCCGACGCAGACTCGTTCACCTGGGCAGGTTTCAGTTTGACGTGAATTTGGCCAGCTGCGACGAGAGCATCAGTTTGTTGGCCAGTTTGCACTGTGTCTCTTAAAGGTCTAATGGATCACAACACTAAGGCTTTTCAATTGTCTAGACTCACTGGAGGCACAGCACGAACCGAACTGTTTAGCTGCTGCACAAGTGTCAGCTCAATGCAGACTGCTGGACTTTGTATGTTGGAGGTGGATGCTGTGCGATGAGAAAAAAAAGGGAAGTGGCCATCAAATAGATATTTAGTTACCCCTCCCTTCAGTTTTGATAGTTTCTTGGAATTGCCGAAACAAAAAGGCAAAAGGTGAGATAAAGGGGGTGGGCCACTACCTGAAGCAATTGCACAGGTGGCGCCGAAACAGACAGCGGACATTTGACATCAATACACGTCACTCATTTTCTAAACATTCTGTCTAATTCCTTGTGTATATAAACAATGTCGCATGAAAAATCAAAGCTCGGTGATTATACCGAACGATATAGTTTAAACGATGGTGTCTCACTCGATTTCAACGCCGGAATAATGGCGATGGTACATGCACAGTAAACGTAAAAGCTATACATACAATAGCGTGTTATGAGTCCATTTCCACTTTTCCAACTTCGAGCGTAACCTATAACGTGTATCAAATGGCGGCCAGCACGATTCTATTTCTGAATTAGAAGATTGTGTTAGTGTATACTTATAGCCCGTTACAACGCGTACAATATATTGAAATGTTTAACTCGCGAGCCGTTCATGAGCCGCAATAAAACACGTGAAATAGACTAACAATGACGTCTTTATTAGCTGTTATTTCTTCAAGTCTCCAAACAGCTTTAAATCGATGGCTCTATGGTGTTATTTTTACCCGTCTTTTTTATTCCTTATACAATAATATGCTCAAGTGTTATTCTAACGTCGACACCAAATGTTCACATCGTGGAACACTCGGGAACACCTTATATACGATCGACTTATTCTAGCTTTAATGGCGGTGAAATTTATCCCGACTTTGTACGAGTAATCCCTCGCTCTAAGCTGGATGCATCAGCATTCTCGTTATAATATACCTATACGTATATTTAGTTTGATCCCCCACTCTACTATCTTATAGCTTTACCATGTCACTAATACACAAAGACGTTCATTCTAATACGTCTAGAGTATACGTTACAATACAATGATGGGTTATAGTGCTATAATCAAACGACAATCAGCAGCAAAGGTTATACCGGAAATGGCCACACACATCGCCTATATACGCAGAGAGTAACACACAACTTAAATGTTATGCGTTATATGCGATGTACACGGAAAGCTCTGTAATAATCATTGGCCTTATTAGAAGCTTATATGTAGGAGGCATTGCTCGTAAATAGCAACAGAGGCCTCATACTCTTAAGGAAAAAAACGATTTCCAAATATTGATCTGATAAACAGCAAGCATTTATAGCAAAAGAGAGAGGCCAAGTATAGATAACAACGAACAAAGATATAGTGTTGTCAACGAGCGATGCACGCTGTGCGTTCCGATGAAAGACTTCAACGTCGTGAATATGGGAAGAAGGCGGAAAAAATCTATACATCAGCGCATCGTCACACGATGATGATGATGTGCCAAACCATCTCCATTACCTTTTGTTACATGGCTTAAGCCTTGGCTATACCAAAAAAGATGGAATGGAAACATGGAACAGCTCCTGTGTTGTGTTGGCCTGTACGATGAGCGTATAAGCGAAGACGCTTTGTGTGTATTATCCAAAAGGGTCATAAATAAAGCGCAAAATTTCAATGGAAAATTGTCCTAGTTTTTTGCTCGTGTGCTCGTCTATACGGAGAGAGTCTGCAAAATGACAAGCGCTTGATCAATGAAGTGAATTTCATGAGAAATCGATAAATGACGATGTGATGGTAAACACATTTTTTTTTACAGAGAAAATAGGAAAAGCAAGTTGGGGCTCCGTTAGTTATAAAATATAATGGCCGAAATCAACTTGTTTTTCTTCTAAATTTAATTTCGTATCGAACAATTGCTATAACATCCGCCTCTCTATATACCCTATGACCAAGCGCTTTCGTGATAGCGCTAGAAAAGAATATATAGCTTAAAAAAATTAAACAAAATTGGTTTTTGCGCGTGTGTCGTTGCAGTTTATCGTATACAGGGCAGACGCTAGATGTTCTGACAGCAGCACAGGCATATATACTATTTTTTTTTATACAGTTGAATGTTAGCCCCTTGCGCAATCTGATATTTGCTGCTGACATGGCTCTCATTTTATTTCCTTCCCTATATAGTATAGACTATATATATACGTTGTGGTGTACATGGCCGATGTAATAGCCGGGCATTTATACGTACTGGCTCACCCCTTATATATATAAACGGGCCTGGACTCGGGCAGATTAGAGATTCAATACCTTATTGCTTCTCGCTGCTGCTGTATAGCGAAAGCGAGAGTTGCTAGAATGGCAAGCTGAGAGAGAGACCTTGTGACGTTACTTTATTCAAGGCTAGACTGCTACTGGCATCACACAAGCTGTTTTTTTTTTGCTGTTGTTACAACTTGTGTGCTGTACGTCTCTCTGCTGGCGTTTGCTCCATTCACATCTATAACATGACCCATCATATCTATTCTATAAATCCTCCATGTAGAGACACTGTCTGCCGCCCTATATTTCTAATACATAGAACTTTATGTATTCGATTTATACACTCATATATAGACGAGATGGAGTGTGGGCTGCCCTCGTTTGATACCACACGCGTCTATATATATATATGGTATTAAATGATTACACATTTTTATACGATGTTGTTTTTGATGGGCCCCTTTTTCCTCATGTCGTCCTTCAATTGTTGCCGAATAGACAGAACGCGTGTCTTTAATACTGTGTGGCTTTGCGGGTGTCTTCGATGATGGACGTACACGAGCAAGAGGCCATCAAAAGGGATGCAATGACATCGTATAAGAGATTCAAATGGCGAACCCGATGCTCCCACCGCATCAGTATAGATAGCGATGATTAGATTTTTATTTGTTATTCTATTCATTCGGTCTGTTTTGATTTCGTTTTGTGCTGTGTGTGTGTGTGCGTGAGGAGCGTCCTCCTCCTTTTGTCTCAGCCTCGTGAATATTCTTATATAGTATTTGATTATTTACAATCACTGCGCCGTTTTTGTCAAAAGCAATCGCGTCACGCATTTCCCTTTGAAATTTTAAAGGCATCGATCGAGGAAATGGAAATCGGATGGAAATATCAGCGAACGCAGAGAGTCACATGTTTTATTCTATATTAGATAAAAAGTTTAGAAATGTTATACGATCACCTTGCACTCTTATCTATTGCACACGGACTAATGCTAGATCTCAAAAAGAACGAATAAATTCGTTAATTACATAACACAGTCCCATTTTTTGTTTAGTACACAGCATATAAGCGAGACCTCAATGTATGTTGAACTCCATCACCTCCTACACTTATATGTGCTAATGAATTAGATTTTCAGCGATGCACACTATATATATAAGCAATTATTGGCGTTAATATATGCCGTTAAGCTGATGGCGATGGACGCGTATAGACTATCACGCATCGACTTTGTAGTCTACTTGAAGCTGTAGGCGGGAGAGCCTGCAGCAACGCACATTTAACTTACACAATACTCGGAACTCTGTATGCGTAGCGTATACATACAGATCAGACAAGAACATATATAGCGGTACAAGTCTTTCATAAAAAGCCAATGCTATTATAAGACATCCGCAAAAAATGGAGGAAAAAGGAAATCAATAAAACGCCGTATCGGAAAAATTGCTTTTGATTTGGCGCATCACGAACGCAGTAATTAGATTCATCCAGTTAAAATAAAAAAAAAAAACAAGTTTTCTTTTTAGAAATAAATTGGAATTCTTTATTGCGTAGAAGTCTAATTTTCTACAGTTTGAACGGAGATGTGTCGTAGGAAGAAAACACGTCGACAGCATGTATATAATGAATCTCCGGGTACCTTCGTACAATGTGGGATATAGTCTTTCCACGAATTTGCATACAGGAAAAAGTCAATAACAAAAGCCACTAGCGGTATATGGACACGCATTATTGATGGGTTGAAATGTCTGCATAAAGAGGGCACACAAATAAATGGTTCATCAACATGTGATGATGGCTGACGCGTCCCGCACGAACCAGCAGCAGCAGCCGCATCGCTTGAATAGATTGAACTATATAAAGTCACGTATATATATATAAGGACCAAACGTGTCTAGAGATCGAAGTTTATTGATGCTCCAAGAGTCTATAATCAGCACGGGAGAGGTGACAAAGAGGAGCGAGAGGGAGGAAAGCATCAGCAAACAAGGCAGAGAGTGGCATTCGAGTGGTCCATTTGCTTTTTAAAAAACAGTCAGCTTAAATAAATATATAGTTATTTAAAGGCCTGCATATATATTTACAGTTAATGAGGTCTGTATTTATAGTTAAGAGGTGTTTTTTTGCATATATATATTTGACGAGGCGATATAAAGGAAACAATGGGGACAAAATGAAAAGAATCGATATAGATGTGTATAGTGAAGGATATTATTTATAGGAGACACGTAGATATAATGTCATATACTGCACACGTATATAAGAAAAAATGACAGGAAAAGCACAAATCAATGTTCCTTCTGTTGGCCAGCATCTCACAAGAGCCAATTCTTTCCGTACTAATGAAAAACGCACGTCGAAAGGACGCAGGAAAAGGGCTGTGTCATTACGTTATACACACAGTATATTGGGACAATAGAGATAATTTATATAGGAGCAACATTACAAGGAAACCTATATATATATAAAATAAAAAAGTATACATATACAAATGAAAATTCGCAGATATATAGACACAGCAATCCGCGTACGGCGTCCGCAAGATTGGCCGACGTCGTGATATTGATACTTTGCCCCGCGTTTATGTACACAGCCGTTTAGACTTTTATCTGTTTCGCATACATAAAATTGCAAACGCGTATAATGAAACAGTTGGTGTGTCTGTCGAGATCAGCTACGTGCAATGACTTGATTGCGGGTTTTAATTTAATTCACCACGGCTGTGTTATGTTACTACATATAGGACAAGCAGCAATAGTTTCAAAATGTGGGGCAAAGCAATAAAATACGGATAAATGCTGTCAATCGTATCGATCGTTTACAAAGCCATTCACCTCTATATTTGTGTGTGTGTGTGTGTGTAAGGAGAGTGCGTGTTGGGGCGGATGCGTACGTTGAAAGACTGCGAAATAGAATCAAGAGGAAAACATAATAGGATTGTTGTTGGCTACAGATAAAACCTCCTATATAGGGAGGGGGGGCTGTATATTACGCTGGATATATCTATAAAGCATTCGTTTCTTTAGAGTCGAATTTGGATCACGAGTTTTTTCTTAACGTGTAGAAAGGATTCGGTTCTATTTTTTTCTCATCCCCCCCTCTCCAGAAAAAGAAAAGCAACAATGTACACAACAGCTAAGCTGGAAAAAAAAATAAGAAAAACAAAGGGAAACTTAAGAAAAATAATACAAAAAAAACAAACAGATGCTGACGTCATTAGAAATGCCCATCAGCAGCACTGGCGAGTTACATGTTATTGTTGGTCGGCATTTTGGAAAGCGAATAACGAAAAATATATATAGATGTCAGCAAATCGGCCGCCTGCCATCGCTTTAAGAAGAAGAAACAGATGAGGACATCCCTCCTGAGCTTGACAATTGACACGGCCGTTTGTTATTATATAGACCCATCAGATTTTTGCTGATGCCCGGCTGTCACTTTATTATATGATGCCGATGCGTATAATAGTACAGCCGATCAACTGCGTTCACTCATTTGCGCGGAGCGTGCATAAATATATATGTGTGTATGGAGTATATCATGTGTCTCTGGCGCTACATATATATAGGGAGAGTGTGCAGATCAAATTATGTATCGCTTGACAGCTGACGATGGCGTAATGATGGCAGTTCTGGCTTCTTTCGTATGGAAGGGACACGCCCTTGCCCGTGTAACAGCCGTTCATTTTATGTGTATTAACGAGTTGTTTCCGACTAACACGAGGCTGTTTGATTTGGATAACAATTGGAAACGAATATCTAAGCCAATTGACATGGCGAGTGTGATATTAAAAACTTGTGTCTCTAGACGGCCAGGAATTTCAGCTCTTAATCAGCCCGTAGAATTCAACGTAATTGGGGCATTTCATTTGCTCAAATGTACAAAACGAAATCTTGCCATTTTTCGGATGGGGAAACGGAATACGGAGAAAAACGGCCGACACGAGGAAACCTGCATATGATGGGCATTGACGTTCGAGTATATGCAAAACGAGTCAGACTATATAGAAGAGAAGGAACAGCACCCGTGTATGGCATTGTATGGGTGTGCGGTCTATTAGCAAGTCGAGACGAGTCTGCATCACATTCGAATCCGATTAGGGACACATACGCGGAATTGCCTTCGACTCACAAAATTGAGAAAAGAATTTTTTCTTTTTTATTTATTAACAAGCTCTCGTACGAAGAATCGAACTGTATACATAAGACCCGCTTTAACAAACGAGAAAACGATGAATCGAAAAATCATTATTAAACGAATGCGATGCGCCGGATATATAGCGAATCGACTGCCGGATGCGATAAAGCCAGCACGTGTATTTTTAATAGTAAAATTCTTGACACCTCATGCAATGCTGTTCTTCTTTTTTCAACAACACACAGAGAGAGATTACCAATACATAAATACACACAAAGAGAAAAGACCCTAGTGCGGTTTTGCTTTTCTTTTTATCTATTATAGTAGACTATATATGGTATAGATATATACAACAGTGATGGCGTTGGCTTTAGACATGTTATTTTATTTTCGGGTGATGCGCACTGGCGTCGCACTCTATATATACGCCCTTCGCCCCCAAAGAGCCGACAACAATCTTGGTGTACAAGAAAAGCCGAGTTTGAATGCGCTGCGCCGACTAGTCGTCGGCGAATCGCCTTTCGGTCGTCATCATCTCGCGCGATCCTCTTCCTTTCCGTCAGTTGGTTTGCTCTTCCGATCCCGGTCACGTCTCGCCCTTCCGACCGTCTCATTGCGTGCTTGTTGTGTGTCGCTTTGACTTTCACCACGTATAGTCTATAAGATACAAGGGACGTGTTTGATGGCTTTCTGCTGATTTGAGTCGCCATATCAAAATAACAGGCCCGTCGGACATAGTGAAACGAAACTGACTCTATTATATAATACAACTCGTGCACAGGATATAGTGTGGCCGTCGTCCAGCACAAGTTCTTGACTCGGTTTCGTCAATGTCCCTGTGTAACTGATATACAGTTGGGCCAGTGTCCAGGGCCTTTGTTGTTGCGCTTGATAAACGGGAATTCACGTTGCGGCCAAAAAAAACAATGCGCACACGGAGCAATTGAACATTGAGTAATTGACATTTGATGTATTATATAGCCTATACGTAGAGATAGAAAACGTGGTATATCATAGTTGCCGATAGATGTATCGATCGCATTTCAAGATTTGTTTTGGCATCAGAGTGTTGGCCAGCAAGGCACGTCAGCACAGCATCAGCGGGTGTGTATAGAAAAAAAAAGGGAAAACAAGAGATGTAACGCGGGTGGAACAAGCAAGTCTAGCGGATTATATCAAAGAACAAGAGCGTCTGTAAGCAAGAGAGTGCACTATACACACAGCCTAAAATATTAAATGAGGAGAATGCAAAAGAAAAACAAAGAGAGAAATCTATTAGGGATGAGGCTCTTGTTGCCCCATGTTTTCAGATCTCTATTATAAAAAAAGAAGTCGAAAAAGAAGGAAGCGGATTGTTGCCAATGCAGACGATCGCACGTCATTGACAATCAGAAACTGTCCGAAAAATTTACGTATTCCTTTTTGCGTGTTTCTCTCCGCTTTGTAACGCAGGCTAACGTCGTGCAGCCTACAGCGCATACAAACGAATGGCCCTATAGCATTTTCTATCGGCTTTCTCTCTCCTTAATGTTATATAACGTCGAATCAAATCTATTTTTTATTGATGACATTGCGTATTATATGGATGCGTATAAGGCATCTATTTTTAGTTTAACATAGCGAGTCGCGTCGCGAGAAGAATATATATATGGGACCCGTTGGATCTCTTCTCTGTGTCCTTATCAATAAATGTATCACTATAGTTTTCCCTTTTATTTATTGTTTTTTGTTTTTCTCTTGCAAAAAAAAGAACAAAGAAAAACACTTTTGTTTTCTTCTATTTGCGCGTGATTTTGTGTGTCAGCCAGGCGAGTTGCATCGCGTATTGTCCACTATACGTGATGCCAATCGATAAAAGACGCACAAAATAGAAGCTCAGCACGCGCTAATAATCAAACGTTCGCCAGTGCGGACAGTTAGCGAGAAGTCCATCCAAGCATATTATCCACGAGATTATCTGTTCGTCTACAGCAAGGGCTGCAAAAACAGAGTTAAAAAAATAGAAAAGACAACAAAATCAGGTCGATGATTCTTATTGAGAGTTTTATACGTCAGCCAATACAAAGTACAATACCATCTGAGCGGATCAGCCCCGCCCCAACCTACATCTGTGCTGTATAGGTTAATGCCAATTTGAGTGAAATTGACTCATGAAACGAGGGAATGTATATTTGAAAAGTTAAAATCCGGCTTTTGGAACTTATATAAATGTAGGGGAATAGAACTGAACTCCGAATAATGTGAAGTGAACAAATATCAGGGTAGCATTTATTAGGGTAGTATTTGAGTATAGTATATTTATAGTACACGTTGTATAGATATAACGGCTGTGCATAAGTGAGTTGCTTATACATTTCAACCTGTCAACGGTTTGTTTTACCATCCGCACACCATATCTCAATTCTGTATGTTATATATTCTTTTTAGGTTTGCGGAGCTGGCGGAATTGAGAACAAGCTATCTGTGAAACATGCCGACAACGACCCTTCAACAACACAAATAATATTTGAAACCTGTCACGGCGTCCTTTTTCTTTTTAGAAGAGTGTGCGTTTTTTTCATCAAAGATTTTCTGTCCGTTGAGTTCTGTCGCCCAGCTTCTGTCTCCCTCGAGGCAAGGTCTCACTTTGACGCTTCTGTTGGATGTGTCTTTTCAGGTATGTTGACTTTCATCTGTTTGCTTTTTCTTTTACATCTTTCGGCGATAGACTTTTCAAAACGAGTATAGTTGAACACTTGCCTTAATGTCCTAGTCAACGTGGACGTTATTCTCCTATTCGGCTTTAAACATCATCCCGCTCGTTATAAACAAGCGAAGCAATGTATAGACACCGTCTCGCGTGATGAAATCTACCAATCAAAATTCACTTCAGTATAGAACGGTGTTGCTGCTGTCGTTACATCATAGGCATCCGTCTAAAACACGGACACTAACATATGCCGGGACGACAATAAATGATGAGCTTTAATTGCGTTCATTCTTAAGCGAATGAACAACGTACATGCAGCTTCATCTGTATGCAAAACGTCCAATGGAATGCAAATGAACGAAAAGGTCAAAAGATGGAAGTCGATATAAGATATAAAGTGCATTAGTTTGAATGGGACGATCTTGAGGCCAATCGAGCGAATATAGGAGAATTCATTCACAATGAGTGCGTCATCAAAATCGTCAATCAGATTCATCATAGTCTAAGGCTCGTTTGTGTACGTGTAGTGTCGAAGAAGTCGGCAAAGGTTATGAACCCTTACGTGTGGATCACAGTTGAAAGGTCTTATACAATGTGTATATAGTGAGAAAGGCTGAGAAAAATAAAACGTAGATTGCAATAGAACCAGCGTGTGTCTAATCAGATGGAATAACAAGACACATCAGAAGCTGCTGCTGGAATAAAGTCTTATCCCGGTTGCCTGTGTTCCAGTTTGCCTCGGCAATTCACGCGACACAGCCGACATAGTCGCTTGATATCGTACATGTATTAAAAAGATGAAAGAAAAATAGAAGGGAACATTGCGAAACCTTGGTACAGCCTCATATTAGACTTTATTTATAGAGAATCCCCCCTTCCTTTTTTGATTTAACATCTACATATTTCTATATACAGAGATAGAGCCCATTTTTTTGATGCGCATCAATAGTTGGTTGCGGGCATTCAATCTGGCGCTGTCATCTCGATGGGTTAGCTGTTCTTTGCTATATTCTCAGAATTAAAAAAAAAAAGGGGGGGAAATTTTTGGTTAAAAAAAAAGACAAGAAGATCGTGAAAAAGAAATGGCAAGAAAAACAGGAAAAGCAAAAGATTCATGGAACAAAAAAGAATAGAGACAGTCTGACCGACGATATGGCCCTTACGTTTATAAAAAAGAAAGAGAGAGAGACAAGGGAAAAAAAGGTCCAAATATAAGAAGAGGATGTCGGACACACGCGCGCAAAAGTCCATTTGGGACGGGAGCCAAAAGAAACATATCGTCATAGAATAAACGCAGACATCAAACTGTATATAGTAGAGAGAGAAAAGAAGAAGTGTCACAGATGGATATATACACAATCTCGAGCCGCATCTGATGAGGCCATTCCATTGACAGTCACGATATATACATTTCTCTATATGTGGAGCTATATATAATTATGCGTGCTGTTGCTGCCCAGGCAAGGTATAAACACCTGATTTCGGCGGTGCAAGACATATACGTGAATTATATCTAATAAAATACAGACATTTGTGAAATTTGGCTGTGATTTCTTATACCAGATTATTAGGTGCGTGTTTTTCAATATACGTCTGTGGGATAGCGTGCTTTATACGATGCTATATTGATGAATGAAAAATCTAATTTTGGATGATGGGAGTTATATTGTGTATAGAAGGATGGACATGTCGGTGAGTCCATATGGATAATTGAGTTCGTCTTGGATTGATGAATAGAACCTTTTCTATAGAAGCGGTAGATTGAGACATGTCCAGCCTATATAGGACAATAGACTGCTGGGCATATATATAACACACAAGTTAAAGATGAAACGTCTTTCATCAACATAGGCCATCACTACATCAATACATGTCAGAGGCAAGCTAAACCCTCCCAATTTTTCCTTAGATTTTATTCGGACATTTGATGTAACCCATCTCGATAAAAACCGGATATCAAGTCTTTATGCTATACACACTCAGCTTATATATACTGAAACGGACGTAGACAAGATGTGTCTCCATCTATAACAGGCGATCTTGTGAGTCCTCGCTGATCATTGGCGATGGCCGGCAGACTTATTGGATATATAAATAAACGTTTTTGAAATTTTCTTTTTGACGACATCAACCAATACCAAATAATACAGGTATAGATTTCAACCGAACCAATGGCTATACAGCTCTTTATATTCTGAGGCTTCAAACATAGTAAAAGGTTTGGCTCATAAAGGAGAAAAAAGCTTTACACACGAAAAGGGAGGGCAAACTGTTATGACTCATATGATGCTTGGGCCCTCATTTTGATTGAAGCGCTATAGCTACACAGCATGGGAGAGGCTTCCTCGACAGAAAAATCATTTTAGGTTACACAATTTAGTGTCCTTGATATCGAATTGACCTCATTCAGTTGATTGTACCCGATGACTTGTCGCCGCAAACCCTGACTATACCGACCCGGCTGAAAACACATCAATTATCTGTACGTTTTTGGTATATACTGCCCAATTCTTTCTATTTAAACGGAAGACCTTTCGATATATAGAACATAGACAGATAGCCGGATCTGCTACGAACAGTTATTGGGCGTCGAAAGAATATAAGATAACAAACACGGTCTTATATAGATATGGATATGACAGGTGTTGAAATCACAGGTTCATTAGCGTTCAC
Source organism: Daphnia sinensis (assembly GCA_013167095.2). NCBI lineage: Eukaryota > Metazoa > Arthropoda > Branchiopoda > Diplostraca > Daphniidae > Daphnia > Daphnia sinensis. Next base: position 433,428 of record CM023188.1, on the reverse strand, counting down.
CACTAATTATCTGTTATAGCAAGCCCGACCATAGGCATATTATAGACATGCATGTATATGACCGTGTACGTGTTGCATATATGGGGAGGCCTCGGCAAAGAGGGGGAAGACCCGAATCATTAAATCTCATTAGCCTATGATGTGCTTTTTAGATGAATATTGAATAAGCCTAGATGTACAATATCAGCTCATTGCTGTATATACAGTCGTGATGGATGTAGTGGAGATCCCTCTTACACGTCAGCACGCTTGCCTCTCTTTTCATCTTATAGAAAACTATTTCATTTTTATTTCGTTAGGTTATGTATAAAAATAGGGTTCGATTTAAAAAGAAGGGAAATAACAGAAAGATCACATCATCACTGATGTACTCGTGTGATCTTTTTCTGTTGCAAATATAGCCTGGATGCATGTGACATGTGTAACAAGTAACAAGGTTAGACTTGTACTGTTTGGCGTTTCCTTTCTCTCCCAACACAACAGCATCCAGTGATAAATGACAGTTGGGATATGAGAAATTAAAAGAACCTTTTATATTGTACACGTGGAATATATTTTTAGAGACAGGAAAAAGGACTACAACCAAAAATATAAATTTAAAGCAAAAGAAAATTTATGAATGGAGGCTTCATCACTCGATGTATTTAGATGGTGAATCAATTGCCAAAATAAATTAATTCTAATTTAGAGTCGAAACTGGCTAATAGTATGTATGCATAATTGTTCTCTTGGTCTTTATTGCACACATAGTTTATGACGCGAGCGCTAAGAAAGACATTAGCAAACTGATATAGAGGGACCAGTATAGTTTTGGGGTAATGGAAGTGTGACTTATACATGAACACACGGTGATGAGAGATGGGCTATATCAATTAGGCTCGATAGATCCACTCTATATACTTTTTTTAATATGATGAATTACTTTTATTCTCCTTTTGTTGTCGGTGCTGGAACTGATGTATAAGACGGCGTGTTTTCCCACACGACGGATTCAAAAATTTTCAATTCAAGTTGCAATCGATAAATTGAATCAAATTGAATTGCGCAGGTTGAATCGTCAGCGGCGCGTTTTCAACATTAGATTGGCTTACGTCATACGTTATTACATAGAGTGACATTAGCAGCACCACTTCAAGGAACATTATGCTGCTAACTCCGTACTATATTTTTGTGCTGCGTATATATAAATACATCATCTGGGGGATTTTAAAGTTGATCACCTTCAAACCTTTTTCTCCGAACACAGATGGACGATGTATGTACGTATATATACGACGGTAGACAAGTCTAACAGTCACTTTGATCACTTATACAGTTTGATTGCAACAAATACTGGATTAAACGAGAAATAAAACAAAAAACTTTCGTTCCATCTTTTCAACGGACAATCCTGGTTGTTTAACATTTTCACACAAGTTGATATATCATTTCCCCGAAAAGGTGCTGTTACAATCATAAAGATCACGTAGGCATCTGTTCTATAATGTATATAGTATATACACACAACACGTTAGCAACCTGACACCGCGTTATGTAGGGCTCGATCTATAAATGGTTCAGCAAAAGAAGGCTGTATGATTTCACGCTCGTGTGTTTACATTACCACGATGTCAACATCGCCGACAGCTTTACATATACATCTACGCAGCTCCATATGTAATTGTATATTGATTCAATTATGTCGGGGCGCGGCGCGGGTCTGTGACAAAACTGTACATGGAAAAAAACAGCACCCAAATGGATGACAGGGAGATTGTCTGCAAGCCAAGAAGAGGATGGATCTTCTATATAGAAAATAATTACCGAAAAAAAACAAAAAAAACAAACGAAGTGTTCATCAGCAAGCACTCGCCCGAGATGAAAAATCTAGTCGGTTAGCAACAGCGGGCAAGAGTGGACCAGCCAGTGCCCTATATAGACTAGTTGATATAGATATGTTGTGTGTAGCACATGAAACAATAGGCTAGTCTATATAGACAATAATATGCAATTACGTAAGATAGCAAAAGCCAGCAGGAAATAATAAATGTCTCGTCGGTTGAGAAAAAAATATTGTGTTTTCAGAAGCCTAGATGTATTAGCACCGACTGGAACGGCCGAATAACCCGAAGGAAGAAAAGGAGCGAAAACTTATGTAGCACATTTCGTATATTTACTTATATTTATTAGCATGTAGAACTATCCACAGCAGTAAACAGCCAACTGAGAAGATGGAATGCATTTAGCGAAAAGTTTTCGCTTGCAAAAACACGGACGAACAATTTAGCCTCTCAAAACTGGAATTATTTTCTTGGTTCACTGGAACGAGTGTCGATGCAATCAACTCGACCAGAGAATTCCATTTCTATATTCGCACATGTCTTTTGCTATAATCAAAATTGAATGCATTTTCTTATATTCGTATTCACAGTTGACACACGTTGGGTTCACGTACTCATTTATTAAGTGTCTATACGTTGGCTGGCTGTCTGATTTATTTACCGCTCCCACCCTTAAAAAAAAGGGAGTAATACTTACACGATGGAATTTATCACATCACATTCATTGCCTGATATGCGTATATATGTATAGATTTACAAGGAAAAAAAAAGAGGCCTTCCTGTTAGTTTATTCCGTGTATACATATACGTCCATCAACAGCTATATGCGTGATGGGAGTGTGTGTATATGTATACAAATGGTGCTGGGGAGTATATTATATATACAGAAGTCTATTCCGTTGTAAATGTCCAGGGCGCAGTGACAGATGACAACTCGGCGGGCGTGGTGACGTGTTTTTATTGATTTATACGATATTCTATATATAGGAAAAGCGAGAGACTGGAATGGCAGTCTCATTCGCCCAGCCTAAATACATTTCCCCCTGCTGGCCACAAATAGATATATACTGTGCCTATATACAGGCAATAAAGATGCTGTGCACTCGCTGATGGATATAACTCAATGATTTGTCAACTTTGTCCTCTTCTATATATCTATACCGATCGTCATTTAAACAGATTTTGATATGGGTTTGAGAGTATATCGAAGCGCTATATTCAGTTTCACGAAATCTAAACGAGCATTGGACATTGTAAACCAATTTATTATAGGGACCAGATATTAGAGGGCGTTTTCAGATGTGTGCACATCGTGATGGACATTTTCTCCGAACTCTGTACGCTGTAGGCGCCTGTCTGTATAGACATCAAATCATGCGTCATAGAGAACTCCCTTTTCATTACAGAGACCTTTATGCCCGGTTCTTTGGAATCTACACGCGAAATATAGTGGATGAAATTTTATATATATATATCAATCCAGGAAGTTGATTGAAAAGAAAAGGATTATTTATCAAAGATATTATTATATTTGCTATTTATCTACGTGGGCATTGAGAACAAGTTTTTGTGCGTATCAAAGTAGAGATATATAGAAGAAAACAGAGTCTATTTAGATTTTTAACGTGTATTTAAATCAGCTCTCGACCGAAGAATTCAGCACAACTCTTTGATTTCTTTTTATTACGTCCTTCGTTTCTCTTATATCTATAGTGATGGCTATACATATGATACACGGGGCTCTTTTATTTTATACTCGCAGCACCTATTCAAATGCAAGCGGGCAAACGTTATGAAAAAGTTGTAACCTCACAGCAACGTCCCATGCATCGCTTTTATATACGTCCATGCTGACGTCTTTGATGCCTTAGGTCCTTTTCTTGCGACCAGACGCATCGCATTTGCCGACTCTATACTAACTTCAATTCGAATTATACTCTTGAAATGTATAGGTTTCGCTTTTTTCAACTGTTTGTGCGAGTGAAAGTAAGCAAGCATAATTGTTAGCACGGCGTGCATAACACAGAAAAAGGATACAACTTTTGCCAGACGCCTTGTTATACACACGAGAGTGTAGGCAACACCTCTTTTGGTGGAGGTTTGTGGGTGCTCTCTTTGATGTCGATAGGGGAAAGTGCATACGTGTCGACTGTGCACAATGCAAAATTTGAACAGAGAAAAAAAAAGTTTGGAGACAACGATATAGATTGGCTGTGTTAAGTTACACGATGGCGTGTGTGTAGTCGATGTATAAATGGGAAATGTTCGAATGCCAAAAGATCGAATTGCATTGGGGAAATCTCACGAGCTTTTTTCTACGATATCGACGTTTGTAATCCAATAACGATATGTTGTCTAGATTGCTGAAGGCAATGATGCAGCGCACGGTGCATTTCCGTGTTGTTCTACGCCAATGTAATGGCGTCTGTGCGAATTGCGCGACGTCCTTGACGCCTTTTTTTATTGCTGTGTACAGAGACAAGAGGTCTAAATATAGACATATACGTATATAGACATATAAAGATATATAGATGGTGCGGGAACATTGATTTCACGTTTTTTGGTTTTGCCCTTTTAAAAATTGATCGTTGCTAAGCGACCTAAACGTTAACATCGTATACGACTTTGGATGACTTTTGTTGTTTGTATATATCCCCAACAAAAAAAAATTATGACGAGAAACATAAGTCGTGTTTTTCTTGCGTAACCTTGTTGCCATTTCCATTGGCATTGGCCCAATGCCCGGAAATGAAACCGTATTGTGCCTTGGCTGCAGATCAAGGTCGTCGTATACAAGTGCAATATCGTTGAAATGCTGTATACTAAGACAATCGCGAATTGCACAAAAAAAATGAACTATACCGTTAAAAGATTTGCATGTTCTCCGCCCTTTGCCCATCATCATAGAAACGGATCTTGCAAACAAATCTATGTAGAAGGATTGCTTTCAAACAGATTGATGTAGTATGTATACCACAACAGAAAAAAGCGACTCATCCCCCTGGAAATGGAAACTGTCTTGAACAACGTGTAAAAAGAAATGTGCAAATCCATCAAGAGTAGATGGGATGTATCTCTCGTTTTATTCGTCCCAAATGTGTTCCCTAATTTTTTAAAGAGAGAAGCGGAAAGCAAACGGCTTTATAATGCAGACACAGCCATCACGAATAGTATATACTATACATGTAGGCTATACAGAAGGAAAGCAAAAGAGAAGCCCGTGATGTGTAAAATATTCATGTATAAAGGAGGAAGTGTTATCAGGGATGTTCAGGGAGCCTTGTCCTATACACCAATCCTTAAAAGGCGCTAGTCTACTGTCTTTGCCTAAATGTCATGTCCCTCTTTCCTTTTATTATTCACAGCAATCCTTTTTTCCATTTCAACATTTCCCTGTTTATTCTTTTTTTTTTTTTCAAAAACATAACATGTACATCTAGAAATGGGCAAAAGCGTTTGGTTTGCTATTGCCATGCACTTGCCTATATATCGTGTGTATAGCTTATAAGCGTCCATCGCGTTATAGGATATAGCCTAGCAACGGTTAGACAGTTATATGTTTCCATCACGCATGTGTTTCGACCGAATCCGGCATAACATCCCTGCTATATAGCAAAAAACATATACATCTAGGGCTCTCCAATCAGAATAAGTATACGGGTGCTTGGATACGCAACATCTCCTTTTATTATGAAGAAGCTGTTATTGTGTCTAACAGCTATACATGATGGACGTCTACCGCAGTAATCAGTTATTTCAAGTCAAAGTAAGGAGATATAGTACGTCTGTCAAAAGATGCTATTCATAACAAGACGAGTCCGAGTGACGACTATATAAGATTTCTTGTGTGTTTGTCCAATAACTTTATACATATAACAAGTCGCATAAAACCATTGCACACTATATAGCCTAGTCGAATTTATTTATAGAATCCGGTGGTTTTGCGATCCTTTCGCAATCCATCAGGGCTTTTATTTTGCCAGCCAGTTGTCGTAGAGTTCGCTTCTGTTGGTATAAAGTGACTGGTGACAGTGAGAAATACCCGCCGCACTCACTTTGCGCTATTATTTCAAGTCGGGGTCGAGCTGCTGAGACACACACAAAGACAAATGCGTCACATCAAGTCTCTATAGACAACGCAGCAATGCGTTAACATTACCCCCCCCCCCCTTTCATAAAGCGTTATACGTGACGCAAAATAAAAATAAAAGAATTCCTTATCTTTCATGACTCTTTGAAGAGGGGGGGGTCAGCTCTATACAAATTGTTGCGCGTTTTCGGATTGTTTCAGTCTAAAAATAGACAGACGATGCAAACCCCACCCCCTGAAATTGCGTTTTGTTTTGAGTTACGTTGACGTATATTCATACCCGGGCAAAGAGGAAAACTTTGCTCTTTTTCTTCTTCCTTTTTTATATTCGCCGCAATTTTCACGTCATCCGCCAAGCGATCGGATTATACATAGACCCCAAAAAGCGAACCGATCGATAGTTGCAGCCTTGAACATGGCAACTGCATTATTTTTGCGTGTACTCAATACGACGTTGCTGCATGAGCGCACATCTGAGACATATATGGCAAATTGCATATGCAGATGATAGGGCCGCACATAGGATGGCCAAACGACAGTTGGAATATTGTACGATAATTGGGAATGACACGCGTTCATCATCCCGATGACGTTAGTCGATTTCGTTCGATTCATTTTATACGTGCGATGCTGGAGTATACGTAGATGCTGTGTCTGAGTTGTTATTGCTATTTATACATGGCATAGCATTTCCAGCGAAAAATCTCTTAATCCTCTAGTTTATTGCCATCGTCAATGCGGGGGAAAAAGATCTTGCTATTTAAAATATACAAGAAACTATTTCCTTGTGTGTGTGTGTGCTTGTAGAAGAGAAGTATAAAATTGGGATCTCTTTTCGCGATAGACGCAGTATATACAAGGCAAAGAGAAAAAGGCCGATATAGTGTGCTGAGCAAACATGTTATTTCTTCTTTTTATTTCTCACTGCGGCGCCGATGAGGTAATATGAGGATATCGAAAACACGTTCACCTATATTTGCTCAGCGTCTCTATGTGTGTGTGTTTGCACCCAAAAAAAGGGAAGGGGGGGGGCTAAAGTGGATGGCATCACTTGGATACACGGGCCATGTCAATATACTTTGTGTCTATAGACGCTCGTGATGTGTGTCGGGTTCCATGAATAATAGCCATCCAATGTGTTGGTCTTTGATGGATCATCACGAACGCCAAAGTCCAGCAGCATCTAGCCCATATACATATAGTGTCTCTATATATCTTTTATAGAGTTGATTTACTTTGTCGCTCATCTCCAGAGATATAACTCTCTTAAACGCAAGTGTGGGACGGATCCCATTAACGTGACCATAGCCAATTTTGAAAACCTCCCGAAGAAGTTTAAACGCGCGCGTGACAAATGTCTTCATTCTCATTCATTGTTGCAGACAGCCGAAGAATGGGGGCCGATCAGTCGCTCTATTTCTGTTGTTTGAAAAATACCTCCATTTGCAGATCTGTATATTCAAATATAGTGCGCTATGCGTATCATAGCTGTCAACATTATTCATGTATCCGATTGTGCCCTATTACATCGTCCAGCGCTGTTTTCCTTTGCCCGAGGAAAAACAAAAAAAGAAGAGAGATTTGCCAGAATGCAGAAATGCAATCCGGAGTAGATATACACGTGTGTCGTTCTTCTTGTTTTTTGTTTCTTTTTCCAAACTGCATATAATATCGGAAATGGGATTGCGAAATATTTTTTATTTTCCAAGTGCCACCGTGTACAAGCCTCGTGAGTTCGTGGACGGAGTAAACTTTTCCTGATACATTTAATCGAAAAATCGGGAAACAAAAAGGACGCATTGCTAAAAGTATATAAGCGGCAAGCTCACTCACCAATCGCCCATAACGACATGTGTGGATATCGGTGCTGCTTATGTCGGCTACATAAGCCCATACAAATGTATAAGATCGTGCTGTACAAAGAAGGACGTAAGAGTTCCGCAGGGACCACGGATCACACGGGGGGCCGAAAGATTTAGATAAAACATTTCGAGACATAATTCCAGCAATGCTGGAAGGGTAGAAAGAGAAGAAACAGGTAAAAAACTAGGATCGACCTAGTGGGATTACTCGTCCCTCTGTGGGGACGTTGGCGCAAAACAGACGCTTTTACTATTGCTTAAATAACACAAGTGCGAATCGTGTTGACACAGTTGCCATTCTTATTGTGTCCTGTACACATGTGCCAACTTGCCCCCGCCAAACAACATTTTCAACGTTCCAGAGAATCGATTTCTTTAGCTTTTCTTATTCGTGTTGCTTTTATCGAGCGTGTTAAGTGCCAAGTTGCGAGTAAAGTGCTGGCCATTCAACGGCCGAATTCACGAAGGTCCGTATAATTGGTCATATACGGACTGGCCGTATAAAAGAAATGAATATATAGTTTTTTTTTTACATTTTGGCGTGAGAGGAGGAATTCTGCATGGGGCAGTGTTGTGATTAAAGAATTGGTATAGAAAACACAGACGCCTAAACCAGTTAAACTATGAATGCGAGCTGTTGTGGGCTGTGCGCTGGGGGACGAATGATACGAGACCGACTTTATCTCATTTCCGCGTTTTCACACCAGAAAAGCCAAAGAGGCATCATTAATCATTTCACCAGTCACGTGACTCCCTATGTCGCTTTTTCTTGAAAAAAAAAACTGCATTTTTTTTTGTCGTTTCCTATGTATGGAAAAACAACTTACCATATATATTGATTGGCTCTGCATGACGAATGTTATAAGGAAACGTGAAATCCAGCGTAGGCCACTCTTGGAAATCATTGACAGCACGTGTATTTTTCACAAATTGTGATGCACCAAAATAGAAAATGTTGTTTTAGCTATTCAAATGATCGTTCAAACGAAAGGGGATCGTCAAGCATGTTTTTGAACTTGCAATCCAATCAACAGATTTTAGATCCCAATTGCCAAAGGGTGCTGACATGTTCAACACACTGTGTGCAAGTGTAAATATAGCACTTGTGAAAGATATATAAATATGCTTCAACTTGATTAGCCTCGTCATCTCATTTTCTTTTCGTGTTCCATGAAGATGGATCCCACTTTCTTTGATCTACACACTGCGCAAATGTCTGCATAAATAACATATTCAAATGTGCTTTATTGCCTTTTTTTTCTTTTTGTTCAAACCTTCATTTTTCCATCAAGGGAATCGCGTAATTGATTCGTGCCACACCCTATAATCTGCGCGATATATCTTTTGGGCACACTATAAAAGAAAGGGGGGAGAAAATAAAAAGATTGGAAGCATATCTATACTTTTTTTGGAGCTTATTACGTTATCAAAATTGCGGGAAAATGTGTAACAGAAGGGCGATCATTTTCTTTTTATTAACAAAAAGATAATAATCCTATTAGACTGCACGGAGCACCAGTCCTTTGATAGCGTAACAGCTATATCTATGCGATCCGCTATAGTAGCTCGGGTATGATCGTACATCAATTTTTGCAAAAACGTGCAAGAAAATGGCACAGGCCAAAAATTGTGCCACACGTAGTGGCAAGTGATGGCGAAACAGTCAAAAGGTTTTATAGCGTCCCACCGTGTATGACTTAAAATCAATAAAGTGGCTCACTTCCGAGGAATAGAAAAAACGATCGATGGCGTCTCCACGCTCCTTCTACTCGTCGAATTTAGATGTCCGCACTTGATGTATTCGTTGCCATTCTTGTTGGGTTTCTTTTCCCACCTCCCAAAAAAAAATATTCGATTTGAATATACACAAAGGTGGTTCGTGTTCTGCCTTTTTAAAGAGAGTAAGAAACTGCCACATTGGCGAATTTGCGCTAAAAGGGAACGATAGCCTTTTCAAGCGAGTGTAACACAAAGGACACACAGCGTCCAGTGTATACGCTATATACATTATGCGTGTGTAAAACGGCGTGTAATACGCAAGAACAGCATTTTATGCTCAAGGTATTTCCAGCCCATATTTGCGTATTGTGCACAAGCGAATCATCTTCCTTTGTTGGCCGTCTGTTTATTTTCTTATTTTTATACGGTGTCTACTATACGTCTTTTGATGTTTTGCTGCCTCGTGCAGGTCATCGTCTTTGAGGACGACTTGAATGTTCCATTTCCGTGTCGATCTCTCAATTGTGACGCATTTCTTTTCTGACTGACAGGAATAATGCACACTGCCGTCGGATAGAGCGATCAGCATCAGTTGCAATCATGAAGCCACTACAGCCGCTTAGCACCGTCTTCCTGCTCATCGTGTCCATCGTCACGTTCGCCTCGTCTGCCCTCCGTGAGTTTCAAATATGATTTCCCTTGAACGTTATTTGAATATAGACATTCTTCATTCTTATATATGTATACAGTTATAGTGCATAAGCCAGACTCGTTTTCTATCTCAAATGGTCCTTGCTTTGTCGGGCTTGTGTGTAATGTCGTTAAGAGTAACGATATTATTCTGACCCATTTCCAGCATCCGTTGTTTACATGTCCCTCTTTTATATATTTTTTGGTTGTTCATCGCTGAGCAAGTAGAGCAGCCGTGCTGGGGGGGGGGGGGGGGGGGGGGCTCGGTGATGTATTCACATCAAAATGGTTGTGGGCGGAGCAAATGGTCGACAGAAGCATGTTACCTCGAATATGATGGATGTAACGCGTGAGCTATATATGCCTAGATGCTCTTTGAATTCATGACTCCTTCTTTTTTGTGTGTGTGTATGCATGTATACGTCCCTTTGCTTTTGCCGAGGGATTGCGTGTGCCCGATTGACGCGGAATAACGCCGACTTAATGTTGCGGAAAGACGGGAGAAAAAGGGGGAAAAAAAATACCCCAATGCGGAATAATAATAATAGTCGTCATTTGCGGCTGTTGCTGGATGAAGAGCATTTCATTTCAAGCGAGAAACGGCTTTTTTCTTTTATTTATATACACACAACCCGCCCGAAAAAAAATGTAGAGCAAGGCGGACGGCATCATCACGCAGTAGCTAAAAGGACATATCCACCAGAAAGAAAGAGGGGAATGAGTTACATGAATAAGAGCCGAAGAAAAGCATGCATCTCGAGAGGCAAAACAGCAATGAAGAACGCAGTGGGTTGGCAACGTTTCAAGCAATGTCTTCTCGTTGTTGTTTCTTGCTCGTGTCGCGCAGCATCGACTGGATATATATGCGGCTGCATCAGGAACACGGCCCGCATTCTTCTTTTCTTTAAGGGCCTCACTTCTCGTAACAACCCCCAAGTTCTGAAGTTCAGCACGATAAAGCAATCCTTCTTTCAAACATATATAGCCTACACTATATAGTGTATACATATATATCCTGTCTGCGGTTTAAGCGATGACAAGGTTAACGAGGGGTACTTTTGCGGTAGTCAGTCGTTTGTGAGGACGTCCCTTTTTTTAAAAAAGGAAAGGCATAGGGACGTTCGTTTCGGTTTTCAAAGTGAATTAGGCGAGTTGGTGAAACAACGGGCAGCTCAGAGATGTTTAACAAGGAAAAAAAAACAATTGTAAATTGCCCAACTATACATCCGGATTCGGCGAATCGACTTAGATGTTTCTTTTGTTTGTAAGGTGGGCATCACATTGGGTGCAGTACCCAGAACATGGCAATTGTGATGCAATGTTTCTATTATGAGGCTGGCTTTAAAATGTCATTTTCCAGCAACTCTTTCTCCCTGCAGTACATCACCAATTGTGGACAACTAATCCGATTATACAGCAGGCAAACGGTTATACTTTAAAAAATAATAATAATAATAATAAAAGCAATTCAACCGTCCTTGGGCTTTTAAAAAATGAATGGATGTAATGGCCATGAAGTGCATTAATAATTGTTGGCACAAACGTTCAGAGGCTAACTTTAAATTTCTCGTGGAAAATCATAAAATATAGAGAGACGTGAACATTTCGTTCTATTGAAGACGTGCGTGCAACACGAGTCCATGTGTCCTGCTGTACACATTGGATATAGCCTTGGCGTCCTTCACGTTGCTGGGAAAAAAAAACCAATCGGTCAGCGGGAGAATGGTCCACAGCTCAAAGCGAATTTGATTGGGTTGGCATAGTCTTGTTTTTGACAATACCCTCCTAACTAGAAAACGTTGTGTGCAACGAAAATAAGAAACGGTCAAAGGCATTCTTCTCTACGATTATATAGACTCTCTCTGTTGTATTGTGCGATGTGCTGGAAATGGGCCGAACTATTTGCTTTTTATTTCTCCCTCTGGCCATCATTCTTTTCTTATACAGAACACTCTTCTTATCGATATAGAGATTTGAAAGCTACAGATTGGCTACAAGAGATTCGTTTTGAAAATAACTGTGTTCGTGTACGTATAGATGAAAAAGAAAAACACATTTCGAATGGGTTGAGCATCGCTCCCCTCGCCCTCACGGCCGAGGATTACGCGTCGAGTATACAACGTTCAGACGATGACGACGGAGGTGGCCGGCACAGTCTGACCGATGCGGCGGCCATGAATTTAGCTGAACGATCGCCTCGTTTTGAAGATGCGTCCGGTCACGCTAACGTCACCGTTCAATTAGGGGACACGGCCTTTCTCAACTGCAAAGTCTTGGATCTTCAAGACAAGACGGTACACAAAATTTCATTGATTCTTCTAATATATTCATTTGAATTGGCTGGCTTAATTGGCCCTTCATTTGCAGCAGGTGTCGTGGGTGCGACGTCACGAACAAGAACTTCATTTGCTGACGGTCGGCATGCAAACGTACAGCACCGACTCGCGATTTTCGCTCCACTTCCAACACCCCAACGATTGGCGATTGCAAATCAAATTCGCCCGGCCTCGTGACGAGGGCATTTACGAATGTCAAGTGTCGATCCACCCACCTCGCATCTACACGGTTCGACTCATCGTCGCAGGTACAAAATTCTATTTTTTTTAACGTTTCTATGGTCCGTGTGTGTTTATATAACAGTATATAGTTTTATGTAACTGGTGACCCGTTTCCGCCCGTTTCGATAACTGTTGACTGGCCGTGTTATAGAAACGTCGTTCTAGCCGCACGTCGCCATGGTGACACACAAGGCAGAGAGAAAGATCCGACTTTTATTCGTGAATATAACGTGAAGGTGAAGTGACGTCCCTTGTACTGTCGAAGGTCGAAATGCAATAAGGTCGAACTAATGCCTTGTAAAAGCGGCCTGTTCAGCATATATAGAAGATAGTTACGTGTATAGTGTAACGGGTTAGCGGGGAGGGCGACGAAAGTGGAGCTTGTGCCAATTAACGAGTCGTGATTGCTACGTGTTGTGAGTAACGAGGGAAATGGCGCCGCGGCGCTTGTCGTGATTGCACGCTGCTAATCACCTCGTAACGTATTCAATAATGAGTCAGACTTTGATGCTATTCTCGACGTATTTTATACTGGAGACGTTGTTACACACGCCCAACGCCACAACTGAACGCACAAAATAAAAGTTTAAATGCTTTCGAAAAATTAAAGAAGGGGGACGGACTCGCTACCGCATTACCCTTTGCGGTGTTTTGTTCCATCTCGTCATTTGAAATATTTAAATTTATGTAAGAGAATAAATTATATACGCCGGATGCAGTAGTGCCCACACGTGAATCATTCAGATCGATAGAATGAACCTGCAGCAATGAAACCTTTATTTAGGATATTTAAAATCAAGATCGGGATAATGAAATCGAGTACTGTGCATATTTTTTGGGGGGAGGGAATGTCACGTAAGTCCGACTGTGCTTGTTAATTTCGTTTTCATTTCCTGGCAATTTCATTATGAAAAGCAAACGTACGCCGTACATCGCAGCGAGCTTGCCTTTCTGATTGAAAATTCTTTGGAAGGCACGCTTTCGTTTAGCGGGATTTCGAAATCTACGATACAATCACGCTGTTTTAACTCGGCAGTATATTATACTGACACGTGTGCACGAGACCTATATAAAGCCGTGTGTGTGCGTAGAAAAGGGGAACATGGAAATCATTCAAAAACAAGAAGAGCAACATGCTTTTCGCGATATAGTCGGCCGGCCTGTCGTCTCGTCTCGCCCGGCTTATTCAGTAAAGAAGCCATCTCGTTACTTTGGCCGGTTTTTGTTTCCCTTGTTTCATATAGGCGACCGTTGCTGACTTGGCTCTTTGATCAAGCCAAATTCATTTAGTAAAAGCGAACTAATCAATTGTGAGTTGATGTCTATTGGGCGGAAACACTCGGCAGCGGACTTTTGCGAAATGCCCGTCAATCAACGATTCTTTTGTGTTGATTGACATTGAAACTCGAGTCACGCGAATCTGCACAACGGATGAGCCTCTGTCCCGTTCATCGGGATTCACGCAGCAATGACATGAAAATGCATCAAAACAAGCCCTAAAATTATGTTGGGTGCCGATAAAAAGAAGGAACTTACGAGTCTGACGATCTAACATCTTCAATCAAATGTGATTTCGGAGCTGTTATTTCTCTTTCATAGTACAGACAGGGGGAAGAGAAAGGATCAAAGATGTCAAGGCGAAAGAAGAGTTATATATATTTTAAAAAGTGAGTTCTTTACAAGAGCTTGCGTGTGTGCCTTTCAAGTTTTCAAGCCAAATAAGCTCGCCAACCTCTCGCCTCTCATGTTGCTTCTACTATCTACATATTTCACTTCCGTCGTCTATAAATATTCCCCTTTGCCGACATCCATTGCTTCTTCCCCGGCATCTTTATTTCCGTTTCTTTTCTTATTGAGAGAGGCTTTGTATATTCGTCTTTGACTGCGCATCCAAAACACGAGATAGTTGTTGTACTTTTTGGGCATAATTGAATTGGCCTCAGGTAGGGCACTTGGTCCCTGGTCCGTAACGTCTTTTTAGTCCGGAAAGGCCGTGAACATTGTCACCGGCTCGACAGGCACTTTTGTCCAAACGCGCTTTCCTTTTGGCCCCACGTTCGACTGTTTCCACTTGTGAACCGATTGATTGGATTGACACTGTGTGTATAGACAATGAAGAGGAACATTTTATACACTTTTCTTTAGAAGCATTATTTTCAATGCACTTTGTCACACAGTCGCACGCCTTTCTTCGTCCGTGAATTGTTTAGTTTGCCCTTTTCTGTTGGCTGATGCGCAAGTCGACGAGCGTGACGCCAACATATGTCAACTCGTTTCCCCCTTTTCTTTTTTGCGAGATGCCACAGACGATTCGAAACTCTACACGCAAAACAGCGCCTTAAAAAAAGAGGCCTTGTGTTATGTTCAAGATTTACTTCCGGAACAGTGTCAATGGCCCCTCCGTTTAAAAAAATTATTTTTTAAAATGATATTCTGCGTGTGAGGAGAAGGCATCGCTTGAATATTCCATCTATATAGATGTGCACCACTTGTGACTCAAACATCTGGTGTTATTCAATTTCATTTATACCAACCCCCCCAGTGTGAACGACGTATAGTTTGAGAACGTTCTCACAGCCTTGCACCGTCTAAGCTCCTTTTGAATCATTTCAATATCGGCGGAGCTATTGCTACCGAGCTGTATAAGAGCCCGTCGCGATGGTATCAGTTGTTGCGCAACGGAGAGCAGAGCACAACTACAAAGAAGGCGTTTTTAAATCAAAAAATGAAATGGAAAACTTGTGTAGATATTAAACAAGTTGTGTATGTGTTTTGCAGCAAGTATAGAAGTTTGTGTGTGAATCTAAAAGCTAACCTAACGACATTTGTTTGATATTGGCCTTTGGTGAACGCCAACGTGATGGCAGTGCCGAGCGTGGAGATGGTGGACGATCACGGCCGCGTGATCGAGGAGAAAATCTACAAGACGGGCAGCACGATCGAGCTCAAGTGCGTCGTCAGTAAAGTGCCCGGACCCACGGCCAACATCATGTGGCGTCACGGACTGCGAATACTCAACTACGACACTTCGCGTGGCGGCATCAGGTGAGATCTCCGGGCTTCTCTTTCACGTATATACCGAGTCAAGTTTTGATTGAACCTCTTTTAAATAACGTTGATCGAAGGGGACGATTTAATAATCTTTGCCTTCATTAATTGCAGTGTCAAAACGGACCTGTTGCCGTACGGCGCCGTCAGCCGGCTGTACATCGCCAACGCCAGCCAACGCGACGCCGGCAATTACACGTGCAACATCTCCGAGTCATCGTGGACGACCGTCGTCGTCCACATTCTGAACGGTACGTGCATGTCAAAGACACAAAAGAGCTTGGAAAATGTTGATGAAACCGCAAAGTGCTATGTGACGTCGTAGATGTACGACGTGTGTGTGCCTTTTGTTGGCTTTCACCCGTACCTTTTGCGTGCATCAAAGCAACAGGAAAATGATAATGGAGAACAAACAACAACAAGCTTTTCTGTATGCAATGGTTCCCCCTTCTACATCAGTCTGTTGGATATTATATAGAGTCTCTGATTATTATCTACATAGCCATTTTAATTCTTGCACGAACGTTCACGTCTGGCGCTCTTGTATAAATGCGCATATCAAAGAATCGAGTTGTTGAGAAAGAAAGGAATGAGGATTCACCATCGTTAACGCTATATTACTGCACAACATAATCACTAACTGACTCTTCTCTTTCTGTGTTGCGGCTTTTTGAAATGACAGGCGAACATCCAGCGGCAATGCAGCACGGCCAGTCATCATCGTCGGAAAGGAGGCCGCTCGTCATATCCATGCTCGTCGTCGTTATGGCCTCGTGGTTCTTCATGTGGAAATGTTCTTTTAGTCGGTAACCGCGTCCCATCCTACCATAACTGGGCAACAAGAAGAAAAATGTTGGCCGGCAGCGAACATTGGCGACATTCAAGCGACATGACAACAAGAGAGACCATCACACGCAGTGCTAAGAGAAAGGCAATGGAGCTCAACTCCCGACTTTAAAAAATTCGGTTTATAATTTATGGAGGCGGGGAGACGCGGCGACGTCAGCCGACCGTAAAACCAGCACTGCTGAACAAATAAACGAAATCAAATATTAAATCAACCAGCAAGACTCTGTCCCCAGCTATACCTACACACAGCTGGGATCGCGGGCAAACAATTCATTTTCCGGTTGAAGAAAATGTCGAACAGTTCCAATTGCACTGGACAACAGTTCTATAACGTTTGTGCGACGCTTCGTATATAGTGGACGCGGCCAGTGAGGTGCCGACGCATTTAAACATTATGTGCTGTGCGTGATATACTTGAAAAAAAAATAAATCCCAGTTTCTATGTGGCGTTCGGGAGCTGATGATGATCCTCGCGTTCGGAATTCGGTTTAAGGGTTACATGAAGCGGCAGAGGCGTATCAGCAAGACTGGGTGCACATCCCCCTTCCTCCTTCTTTTCCTTCACGAAATAAAATAACGTGAACGACGGCCGATCAATAACCGAGTAGAAGATTTTTTTTTTCCCCTCTAGTCCCGAACGATCGCGTGCGACGTCGTCGCCGGTTATCGGAACGAAGCAATGCAACACGCTCGTTATGTTCGCCGTGAAAAGCGGCCAGACGTCGGTGGATGGATGGAAGAAGCCGTTCTTTGCAAAAATATTATATTCAGCCGCGTCCTCTACGTGTGCTGTTTTTCGCTGCCCCAATTGTGACTATGTCGATGATGTGGTGTGAATCCCAGATTCAGTGAAAAGAACAAAAAAATTGACCTCGTTTTTTACGCGATCAATACGGTCACGCAATCAACTGACGAGTTGTCTCGGTTTATGCTTGCACAAACGTGTTTTACTAGTGCAATTTTTTCCCGTGTTTTTTTCAGTTGATTGTATGCAGCCGAGAAGGATCTCTTCGTCAACTCATCGCGGTCACAGCAGCACGTCCCTGTTTTCCGTAGAACAATAAGTCCTCCATGTCCTCGCTTTCCTCTCCGTTGATTCGCGCCGGCTTTTCATTAATGACCGAAGCAAATCACAGAGCCTCTTGTGAGGCCATGCAGATCTGGATGGCAAATCACAACTCCATATATATGTATAAACTGTGTGTCTGTATGATGGACTGGCTGGATTGCACCACTTTTGCATCGGTGACTTTTCGCAGCCACTGCACACGACCATACAACAGCATGTCCTCTTCACAACATTATACACACCCGCTTGATTTTCAAAATTCATGTCTCCCTACCCCCCATCCAAATCATCGTTTGCCTCTTGCAAACCGACGTCCATTTGCTGTGGACCTCTCGTTCGTGGCCAAGTGGTGGACCTAGCACACATGACACGCCGACTGCTATATCCATATGACGTGCTGCACACTGTATACCACTCTATAAAAACAAGATTGGCGTGTGTGCCGTTGTTTTTTTTTTACATAGACCCTGTGGCTCCTCCCGCTATATACATTCACTATATAACGTGTAACTCACTGTTTTGGACCCTGTTTTTTTTTTTCTCTTTATACTCACGATTGGCTCATCAAAATGTCAAACATGTTATAATAAAAAAATAATAATAATAAAAAAAATATAGACATATAATGTATAGCCGTCCGCTCGCGACGTCGACATCCATTTTTTGAATAATGTGTTTGGGCTTGTTGTCTAAAACAGTATTACATTATACATATATATAATATTACTGTGCGTATAGGGATAGTATAAACTATACGGAGTGACGTCGATTTTTGTGTGACACCTTACTCAATAAGAATTTTCAAAAAACAAAAAGACGAATTGTATTTACATTATCCCCCCAAAAGAAAAGAATCGGCCAAAAAAATTCATATAATTTCTCATTTTGATATCACTGTCCATGTCAACCTTTTTTTTTTCTCTCATTTTTTCTAAATAAAAAAGGAAAAACCAAGAAAGAAACAAAAATATTCAGCGATTGCTGGCAGTTGGATGGCGTGCACGAGAAACCACGGCATCGGATCGAAAAACCATATGCGCAAATCAATGTTTGATGAATCAGGTTGATGACGCGTGTGACGCAACCAAATGTAAACCCACAAATCACATGGATATTTGAAGGGGAAAAAAATGATAGAAACCCCAAATAAAAAAAAATAAAAACTGGAAAAATACATTGGTCACACATTAATGCTATAAACTGTGCACTTTTTGCGGCCACGTTCGTACGCCCACTTCTGTCACGAGTTTTCCCGAAAGAAGATGCAACTCTCCCCCACCCGTTAACTGAATTTTCTTGTTTAAGTTAGCGATTGGCTTTTGGGTGTGGCCAAAAGTACACGTCGCTACACGACGTAGTTATAAATGAATGAATATATCTAGTATAAAAAACCAGCACGAGGCCTTAAGAGTCCAAAAAGTAAGAGGAGAGGCAAAGATTGCGTGGGTGCATCATTCTTCTTTCTCTATCGTTATGCATTAGTTGCGAGTGTATTCATGTCAGACATCCGATGCCTCCACGTCCATATAATACACTATTTATTTTGAGTGGGATAACCGTGTGGACTAGCCGAGGGGATACAAGGAGACAGCCATTTTAATAGACTCTCGACGATGTTACACATCGATCTGATGCGCACACACAGCACAAGTATAATATAGAACTGGTACCATAATACGTCATCATCCGTCTTGCTTCCATTTTTGCCCACTGTCTGCAGTGAGATGCTTTCTCTTGGGTGTTTACGAAAGAGGAAAAACGGCTCGCTGATTGTCCTCTTTTCTTCTGGCTCTTACAACAGCACAATGCGAGCAAAACAAAAACAAACCTATAGCACACAAATAAACACACGGTTGTATAGAGAGAGAGTGAAGGAGATATAGACGTTACACGCTCCGATGCGGGCATCTCCAGAGATAAAGGAGCCTGGATGATATGGTCATTCGTGTGGCTCCATATAATCTTTGTGCTCCATTTTCTCTTCTGTGTGTGTGTCAGTCGTTGCATAGATATATCCTTTTGTTTCGTCTTTGGTTGTGCTGCTCGATTTTTATAACTTGCGCGCCCGTCGTTAAACATTTGAATTGTTCGAGCTGATCGGTTAGAAACACCAGAAAAAAAGGGGGGGTCGTGAATGTAACGAAATGCCTGAATTTTCAAATGGGGGAACTTTGGATGACGACAGTCGAGTCCCATAGTCGTCAATTTTCTATTTAAAAAAGAATGTCCTCAACGTCGTACATAAAACGGTGGGGCCATTTGCATGCCAACTGCTTACTTATTAATACTTCAATAAAAATTCTCCCTCGAAAGCCTCTTGATGCCAAAGATTTAAAGGATTCATTTTGTCTTTATTATCGTAGACGACTGGCAAAAAAAAAACAAGCCTCGATCAAGAATTTCTGATGAACGTCTCATTGTCAAAACGCAGAAATCGTTTACGACCCGGAGCAGCGGATTGAAGAGGTTGTGTGACGTAGAAATGCTGTACGTTGCAGCCGTTATATAGCCGAGGATTGATCGATGCATCCGTGCGAATGCACGTTACATTGTTTTTTACTAGAAAAGAGAGAAGGAAAACCAAGAGTCACGTATATATAATATACACCTTCGGGATTGATAACACGCCGGTTGTCGACATTGTTTCAACACTGATGATTCTTGACTGTTTGAAGCATATATACTCACCATATAGCCTACCTAACAGGTTATTAACTCCTTTGCTTGTTTGAGATTAGAGAGTCAATATTTGATGGTTGCCGTGTGTTGACATCTATTTTGTTTTAGCATGTACACGTCGGTCTACTTTGTCTTGAAATTGGATTGCTGCTAACTTGTACAGTTCATGTTATATATGCTTGGCCAAACGAAACAAAAAATTGGCATTTCAAAAGAACGTGTATAGGGTTCATCCAGTACATCGAAGTGAATATACTACCGAACTAAATTTGCAAAAGACAAACATTATTTTTTCATTTCCGAGTGGCTGATGGCCGTGTGCCAAACGAGAAAAAAAAAGCCACTACTATGCATAGAGTTTATTTGTATTTAGACGTGCACCGTGTAGCTACTAGTATATGTACATAATCAATCACTATGGCAATCGAATGACGTTCTGTTCTCTCGGCAAAGAAAAGGCCACGCACGCTGCATTGCTCTCCGTTGTTTGACTTGTGCACGCCACGCAATAAACTTTTCTCCTAAAGTCGTTACATGCTGCGCGCTAAAGTTGACCCTATATGTATATTCGTACAAAACAACATGCGACTATACATACACATCACGGAGCTATAATGGATCATAACGCTAAACAACATTTTCACGACCACAGCACATTTATTTAAAAAATATTCATCTAAAGTCTAACGACTCTGTCTGTGTGTGTATATCTACCAGGACGCAAGGGGGATCGACAAGACGTCCGATGTCGGGTGGGGGCAGAAAGATGCACACCCGCAATGCAGTTCACTCCGGTCCAGCCCAGCCAACTCTCCACTTAACGTTGATTATCTTGACTGTTGGTCTTTAAACTTCTTGATTGGCAATTCCTCTCCGCTTGGAGTGTGTATAATTCTTACACCGCGCACACACAATGTCCGTGATGGTACTAGACTTCAGGCTTTAATGCACCAGCTATCGACCAAAAGTTTATATTATATATATACCACGTCTATATAGTACCATTAGTAGAATTTTTTTAAAGAATGGCTCTGTAATTTCATCAAAAACAATATCCAACCAGCGACATTGTCCCAATAAAATATTTTTAAAAAGAAAACAATATTTCATTCGCATTTTTTCCAGTTTATAAAACACGTTTACAGCTGGAAAAAAACAAGAAAAGAATAACGCACAAGGCTGTGTTTATGCTGATATGCATGCTTCGTTACATTGTCGTCTATACACTGCTCAGCTATAGCCTACTACTGGCCCGTCTATATGGGCTTTGCGTGATAAAACTTTTCAATACGTCTCCCTCTGGCCCGTTAAACTTAAGAGCTGCATCAAGTATAACGCGCCTACATGGTGAACAGCGCAAAGATCAAAAGAAGAAATGCCATGTTTTTTTTGGGGGGGGGAGTCGGCCGTCGTGCGTGAGACTGGATGTAGGGGGTGCCAATGTCGGGAGTGTTTCGATCGTCTATACAGAATATGTGCATCATGTACACTGGTGGCGGTTTGATACCGTGGCATTTTCACAAAGCCGTAGAAGCGGAATGACAGAGTGATGTGCTTGGCTAAAGATCCGTCTTGTACTATACACACAAGATATCCGACGTAAACGTTTAGTCGTCACGTAGACGCAGTGCGTGAGAGAGGTGTGGGCGGTATAACCCTAGAATAGCTCTGTTTGCTGATCCCTACATAAATGAAATAAACAAGATCACAGATCAATCTAGAGGGAAAATGTTTTACCATATCGACAGAGTCGAACATGTTTTTTGGAGAGCTGTATATAAATCACGCGAGTGGATTTCTGCCGATGTTCTGGCGATGGCGTCGGAGCGAATCAATCGAATCGGAAGAGAGTTTTCGCAATTTTCCGCCATCGCTTGGAACGCGTCAGAAACCGCAACAGCCGGGGGGTTCTCCGCTGGAGCATATAGGG
This sequence comes from Daphnia sinensis, assembly GCA_013167095.2. Taxonomy (NCBI): domain Eukaryota; kingdom Metazoa; phylum Arthropoda; class Branchiopoda; order Diplostraca; family Daphniidae; genus Daphnia; species Daphnia sinensis. The sequence continues at coordinate 411,114 of CM023188.1, read as the reverse complement.
CTCTACATCCAACGATTTATATCTATATTGAGCTCGTCGATTCTATTTGATATGGTATAGGCATCCTTCAGACGGAAGAAGACCCAGCCAACTGATCATTATGTTTGTTGATCGCGATCGTATTACACTTCAATCAGCCAAAGGAATGTTGCATTCCATTGTAATTGGAACTCTATCAACTCAATCGATAAACGTTAATTGTATATATAGCATTAAGCTTTGAAAGAGCTGCTTGACGTAGGTGATCCGGAATTCCGAGGTCCCCAACGCGTCTGAATATCAAGGTGAAAAGGATGTAGTGGCTCATACGTCACAAGACCCTGGAGGAAAAGGGCGTTTTTTAGCGTTACACATGTGAACGTTGCCGGTTTGCAGTTACCGGTTAGATTCCGAAACGCCCACCGCGCATCCCACTTCCGCAAAGGTGTAAACACCTGAATCATTTCCACCCAATGTTCACCTTTTCTTTTTCTGAGAATTGATTCGAAACAGAACCGAAAAAAAAATGCAACTGCCTAATTGCTAAACTACTTTTGACGTCAGATCGTTAAGGCTTCACACTTTGTGCGACAGCTTTTCAAACAGGGAAAACATCTTATTTGCATACATCGGATGAGTTGTGCGAGTGGTGACGAATCCAGTCCGTTCTCCTTTACAAGAAAACACATCATTAATTTGACTTGCTTATCAGCCGTGTATAATTCGCTAATGAACGTCAGTTGTCTGAAAACTTTTTCCTGATACAAAAACGTTTCGTCTCCTTTGACGTTGAACTATATTCGCGGAAATCTTTTCTTCGTTCTTCGTTATACTCGTCTCTAACGGTGTAGACAATCAAGTCAATTGACGACTTGCCATTCGTCACGGCAAAAAAAGAGGAACGTCCTTGTTACAACAACGTTTCCATTTCGAATATAAGCCAACCAAGAGAAACACACAATATGTATTCAATCCCTTTAAGTATATATGTAAAAAGCGATGCAGTGTATATAGCTTCCTGCTTCCCCAATATCTATACGAAGACTTGGCAAAGTGCTGATGCGGCCATGTCCTTTAACTAAGCGATGATACCATCTACAAAAAAAAAAGAGTCCAACTACATAAATATACAGAGAGCAGTAGATCAAAACGTATCATTTCAAGTATAGCCGTCACTGCCCTGTCAGTTACACGTTGTACATACATGCATCAGTGCTAAAGTTACAATATAAAGCCCCCAATATATTATACCGTCCGGGAGTCCCGTGCCTGCAGCTCGTGCCCTCCTTCCCACTGCTGTGTTGTATATACTACTATATACATACAGTTCCACTGGGACGAACTCTGCACGACCCCCTCCCATTTAAAATGATATGTACAGCAGCAGCGCACGTTGGCCTTCCGTGTGTATAAAGTCTATATATACTGAACGTCGGAAGGTGAACATGAGCAGCAGCGCCGTAGCGATTTTTGGCTTTCCATTACATCGTCTATTCTTGATAGGCAACGACACGCTTGCCCTGGAATACTTGATTCACAGCAGTTACATACACGGCACGTTTTACCATCAAGAAACACGGATTTATAAGTCTCCTTACGGACCCTGTCGCTCTATAACAGGCACACAATAAATCCGCTAGGGGAATTTTCAAGAAAACGATGATGCTCTTTATATATCAAAAAGAATATGCGTGTTGAGGTGACGAACGAAAGGGAAAGAAAACGAAAAAGACCATGTATTGAATAACAGATAAACGCGCATTAGCCAAAATGTGGGTCACACATTTAGAAATGATAAAACAAGGCAATTGCTGACCGTGCGATTGCCCAATCGAAAATCCGTCAACCAGTTTTCCCGGCGGTAGAAGGAACTGTCGATAACAAGGAAAAAAAAACGCCCCGAATATTTCAAATATATAAAGCGACGTCCAAATAATAATCACGTAACATTACGGGAAGGAAGCAGCATCAACGGTTAAACACATCAATATTTCTCCATCACGTGAAAGGGCGCTTTTGAATTTCGCGCCGCACACATACTATCGGTTCTATTGGCAAATCAATTTGCAAATGTCTTTGTGACGACAACAAAGAATAATATTAAAAAGGAACTAATAAAAAATAGTTTGAAGAAAAAGAATCAGAACAAAATCAAAAGAGAGATATAATAGAGGGGGAAAAAAGAAAAAGGGGACGATATCGTGCCATCTTGGCGGCAGCGGAAGCGAACTCGTCGAGTTCAATCAAGTTACGCCATCTAATATGCTGATGGATGAAGACGAGCTTTCGGCAACTTTAATCACAAATCGAAAGCTGCTGCTGCACGCGGCAAATGATGTTGCTGATGCACAATCTTCTTTTCTTTCTCCCTTTTTTATTTCTTTTTATGATCGTGTCTCTTCATTTTAAGATATAAATAGGAAGAATCGTTGGCTCGATACGAGCTCCAGCTATCCCTACGCATATACAAGATACTGGCTTTAACTATCCGTATATATCCTTTTTTTTTGTGTGTTCTTTCATAGTTGCTCAACTCATCAGTCTTCTGATGATGCTCTCCATTGTCTTAGTCTCTCACGCGTACGTGTGTGAGCGCAGGAAAACAAAAGAAATGGAAGAATATACACTTGAATTTTGGAGGGCGTCACAATCGAATTCAAATAGAATAATCAAGTGCCGAGAGGAAACATATCTTTTTCACTTGCATAAAGGCGAACCCTATTCACCGTCATGTGTTGCTCTTTGCCAAATAATCAAGAAAATATACAGAATATAAATTAAATTGAAATGGTGTCAACTACAAACGCTCGTAATCGACTCGACAACTTCCGTTTTTATCGAAAGTCCATCAACCTAAACATTTAGATTTTTTTTTTCAAATTGATGGCCTTTTTCTTGTTATATGATTATTCCATTTGCAAGTTGTTGGCGTCGTCTTGACAACTCGGTTCGTTGACGCTTCTTCCGGGAAAAGCATGCGTCACTCGAGTGAAATGGAATCAGTCAAAGGCGATGCGAATAGATAAAGAAAGAAAAAAGGGGCAGGGCACACATTGTTAACAACTTGTACAAAATGGTCAGGGCTGCGGCAAGACACACGCCAACGAACTTGCCTTCTCTCTCTACACACATATCTCTCCTTTTCTTTTTTCAGCAAAGATTTTTCTTTTTTAGATATTTCTCCCTGCATACGCGGCACTAAACAGCCAATGGGAAACGAGTTGGGGGGATATGTAAAGAAAGAAAATGCTCGTACAATATGCATGAACGGTTCTCTTCAAGCGTTCCCTTCTATTCCCGATGCAACACACAAAAAAAGAAAACATTTAAAGACTACAAAAGTTGTCGACCTTTTCTTTCTTGCCCCATCTTCTATCGGCTAAAATCCATTTCGTTTTTCTCCTCTGGGGCGAGGACAGCATAATAGACCTTGACTTTATTGGCCTTTTTTCTTTTATTATTCCACCTTCTTTTTTAAAAGAACGACTGTGTTCATCATTATATCCATTTGATTCTATTGGCCCAAGCCTCAATTGCGTATATGCTAGTTAAGGGTAGCCTTTGGAAACCGTAAGCCTGTTAAGACCTCGCTATGAAACGGATACGGGTCGCAATAACTCGTTTCATTCGTACCTATAACCATTATGTAAAGCGGAGGGAGCAGTTCACGCACCGATAAACTATTGACTGTCAAACGGGTTCCTGCGTGTCTCGCTGGCCGTCGTATTTGCATCGGCAATTAGGCAGGAGCACAAGAACGCTGTTTTAGGGGGACGATTTCTTTCGAAGATGCACAAGGTCCATCACCAGATGAAATATAAAAGGGCAAGCATATACTGGAACGTGACGAGGAAGTATATATCCAACCAGCATCGGTTTTCAAACAGGTCCGAGGGATCCGAATATCATTTGTCCTTGCGACAGGTAGAGAGAAATGACGATGACGACGATGACCAGGACGACGAGGCAAAGCAAAAGGAGAAGGCAACAGCAGAGTCGACGACGTAGCTTGTGGCTGTCGGAGCGACGTTGAAGCAGTGCCTCTTCGACGCCATCCAGAGTGAAATCCACGCACATGGACCTTTCCTGCTTTCAATTCATCAAAGAAAACCAACAAATAAAGATTAATAAATCGGTAAATAATAAATAATTAATATCATAAAAGATAATGTACGTGTCATCAAACCCCCACCCGCAAAAAGCTCAACACGCACAACTGCTCCATTGGAACGTGAATAACTTAGCATATAGGAGTATAAGGTTTGGTTCACCAAGTCAAGGCTATTTGCATTATTACTGACAATATATTTGAGCTATATTGATTATACACATCAGTATACGAGTCAACTGTTTCTCTTTGTCTCTGTGCTGTGTGTGTGTGACTCTCAACTCAGTCTAATTCTATATGCGGAGCTAGAGCAGCTTAGAGTCAACGTATTAGACTCTGTCCAGGGTTACACCCACCGCCCATCACCTTATACTTATTTATGTATAAGTCAGTCTCTATAGAAAGCGCAGAGAAATAAGAGCTTTGAGCTTAAGACACAGCAACGCATAAGAGAGAGAGAGCTGTGCAGTGGCTGGGGGGGGGGGGGCAAAGCTATAATCCGATCGAACAGCAAGAGACAGCGCCTGAGTAGGTAATTTGGAGCTTCAACTTTGATTGCAGATGCGTGTTCCGATAACACGGGCCAGCCATATTGATGGATTCAGCTAACAGCGTATTGGCCACTATCTGATGCCCCCCCCCCTCACTCTTCTTATTTCACCGCATTTATTTAATCATTCTTTCCAAGTAAGCGTCATTTTATCTTAGGCGATTTACGACGTCCATTTGATTTCTCTTTAATTCAATGTGCCCAGAGTTCTACGGACGAATGGCCCAGCAGTTTGCGTGCGGATATGTATACTTGAACTAATCCATTCTACGTCATATCGCAAAGTGCATAGCGCAGATTTAATGCAAGTTGACATCACCTCGATGGTTTGCGCCCAAGATTAGCAAGTTTGAGTCAGCGTGACGGGCATCACGTGAATCTGACAGTTCGGCAGAACAGGATAAGGAAGGGTGACCATAAGGGAACAAGACGTCACATCCTGTTGATTTTGAAACTGCCTTTTCTTTTTACCTATTTCTTTGTCACCGTACGCGCATTGGGGGAATAACGCAATAACAAAAGTCCACATCCCAGATGGCCATTCATCGAATCGCAGCCATTCAGGGGGAATCAAGTTTTACACGGGTCGATATACAAGTCGTGCAAAACACAAAGTTTCAGATGACCAGCGATGATTCATAGATAGAATCGACTTTCGGATGAAGGCGGACAATGGAATATAAGCAAAGCTTCTTCATTTTTTTTTTCTTTTTGCTTTGGACTGTGTATGTACGTCCGGAAACAGACAGCAGCAAAAAAGTTGGAGGTTGACTTGATAAGTTGATTGCAAGGGCGCGTCTCTTATGATTTCTGACGTCTTTGGCTTCCACCTTCGAGGAAACACGGCCGTAAGAGGGTCGTGAACGAAATGCACGCAAGCAACAACTGAAGAAAGAAAGGGGAAGGGAAGATGATCTCAAGCGAATCGGCTCAAAGTCGCACGACGTTGCGATGCGTGGCCGGCAGCTTCATCTGACCAGAACGGACATCGTCTGTGTTTTTTTTAAATAATGGAATATAAAAAAAAAAAGGGACTGGCGTCGAGATAAGAAAACAAAAAGCGACGCCAACAACGGTGTCAATGTGCGCACCTCACTCATGAGGAAACCAAGGACGAAATGGCTGGCAATGGACGTCATAACTCGCTCACATCATTTGTATTTTTCTTCGCCCTGTTTTCTATTCACAACATCTGCTCTGTTTGTGAATCGATATTTCCCATACGGCCTTCGATTGATCGTTCACGAAATTCTAGTTGAATTCTTCTTGATAATGGTAATTTGCAATTCTCCGACGTGACGTCATAATTAGAGCGCACTATTGAACTCATTTTCGATTAGAAACGAACGCAGAGAGCGGAGACTCAAAACGGTCGTTGAATGCAGGGCTGTGTAGCTGTGCGTGTCTTCACAATTCACGGTCACCAAGAAATTTAAAATTAGGTGGGGGGGATGCGGATGGAAATTTGGGTTCCCCGAAGAAAAACCTCAAAGGTCCGCCTTCCGTGTCCGGCCTGCGGTCAAAACTCAACAACTCTACACTTTTATTTAGCGACGCATGGCTAACTACGCCAACACCTGTTCTTCTTTTTCGCTTTTATTATTTCTTTTTTACTCGTTTCTTTGAAAAAAAAAATAATATTTTAGTAGTGGTGTGGTTAAAGAATGTTTGTTTATCTTATTCCAAGAAAACCAACTTGCCTTTTCTCAGTGACTTCCGGCCAATCTTTTATTTTTCACTTTCGTTTCCCCAATTTTTACCAAGTGCTTGTATTTTAAAAAGAAACAAAAGGATAAATGTCAATTCCAGTCGGTTTCACTTTCACCCAAACTCGCCACTTTCCCTTCCTTCCACCGCATGTTGTTGACTTTATTCAAGACGGAAGCTTAAAAAAATATTATAATAATAACAAAAACTGATATCGTTCGCTAGACAATGTCTCCGTTGCAACACGTTGTACAAGTCCTTTTTCTGAAAAACAAAATGGAAAGGAGGGAAGGTGACGGAGAGCGCCGATCACATCCGACGCCTACACAAGGCTATATACACAAAAAAAGAAGTCCTTTCGGCTTTTCTCTCAAGTTCTAGCGAAGAAAGAGCCTCCTTTCACCGCAATAATAAGTGCAATCAAAGTAAGTCTCAAATATAAACATCTTTGGCGACAACAATCATTATATGGCGCGTTATCAGCGGGACAAACGCGACATAGCTGCACGCGAAGACGGGAGTAAGTAGTGTTGAGTAAACACGACACTAAAGCGGATGAAGGGTGCGATGAAGTGAAGCCGAGGGGAGCCGATTTTCGGCAAGTGTCACTACCCCGTTCACGCCAAACAGAACGAGATGGGGAAAAAAAATCCGAATATGAAAAGAAAAAGAAGCAGAACAAAAGATGAAGAGAGGGGAGAACAAACGAGACGATAACTCGACGTCTGGCTGATGTCTCAGGACTATACGACACCTCGTTATAACCGTACAGAACGCACACAGTTATGAAATAATAGGCAGAACACATTGCGAGGGGCTTGCGTCCCCAGCGCCGAAGATGTTTTTGCTTTCCACCATACAGTTAAAGAAGTGGGTGCAGATAATAATAGGACAGCCAAGATGAGGAACAAGGCGAATACAGTACAAGAGCGCAATTGTGTGTATATATCTAAAGGGGGGGGGAAGGAGATAAAGATATAAAGAAAACGAGAGCAGCAGATATATATAAAAAAGAAAAAAAAAAGAGGCAAAGAAGATGAGTGAGATGTTGGTTGGCTGGCGCACCAATTAGAGCGAGTGAACGAGAGAGAGCTGAGAATCCGAAGATTTAGTCGATCGTATAACCCGAGAGGCGTCGAGTAATTCATCAACTGCGATTGTGTTATATCGTCCTGTGCCGTTTATTAAATGGAACGAGGTTCGACGGCTGGATATAAAATCTTGGAAAATAAAGACGACACCAAAAGAAAGGGCAAAAGAAAAAGGAGACAGTGCCCTGAAATTGATCGATGGCCAACGCCTTTTGTACTTTCCAACAACAACCGGACGGCGCGTGAAAAAAACTCATCTTCCCGAGTAGCTCTCAGCGAAAAAAACAAACAAAACTCTTGTATCACATGCCTGTGTGAAGAGCAATTCAATCTGCAGCATTTTTCAAAAAATGTTATTTTCACTCCCCCCGCTAGCTCTATACTGTTTGATTCTCTTCCTCTTTCCCAACGCAACAAGGGATATAGGCTTCATCAAAGATGACGGACGAAAAGAAATGGATCATTTATCCATTGTCATAGCCCATGGCCACCTTATACAAAGGGGCCATCGTCGGCCGGTCCCGGCCGGCCCAAAAAACCTCAAGAAAAAATCAATCGCTATGGCTGGTTCGATCGATGCTGGACGTGCAGAAGTGAAAAAAAAAAAAGAAAAACATCGATAAGATGCCATAACAGGATACGGTGCACACGCCGAAAAAGAGATTTGGCAGCGAGAAGCCACGCCTTTTTGATTGTGATAGAAGCGGATGGGAAACTGCACGGTCGGTCGGACGCAGATGGCCAGTGCGTATATAGTGGCAATGAAAGTGAGCAAAAATCCCCCCCTCTAGAAAAATGAGGACGATAGAGAAAATTGACAGTCTGAACTCGTAACTTACTTGACAGGCGGCGCCGTAATTCGGATGCAACTGTAAATTGTTGTAAGGATCCAATCGGATGGCGGCCGACGGCCGACCCGTCGAAGAAGAACTCGCTTTCGAGGGGGCCTCTTGCTGATGATAGTGCTCCCATGTGGACACTTTCGCCGCCCCGTCCTTGGCACTGCCGACGTCCAAACTACACAACAAAAAAGGAAAGAATGTATACTCGGTGAAAGAAAGGGGGGATTGTGAGACGGACGACAGACGGCCAGAAGAAAATGAGACATTGTCCAATCAGCGATAGATCGAGTCAAAACAATCTTTTCGAGAACAGGGCCATATATAATTACTTGCGATTGTAGTTGTCTAATTGCGCTTGCAGATTGTACGAGTAATAGCCGGCCAGGCGGGCCGAACGTCCATCCGGCTGCTGCTGGTAGCGGTGCGGTAGATAATGCGGATTGAGCTTTAACTCTTCGATTATGTCCGGACAGTGATGATTAGACGTCTTGTGATGATCACTGGCCGACGTGCTACCGACGCTGATGCTGTTCCCACTGGCAGTGGAGATGCTCGATTTGGTGGACTGTTCATTGTCGACCGTGTCGGCCGAGAAGGTGACCCGCCTCGATCCGGACGAACGAGACGACGAATTCGAAAGTCGATCGTGTTCAAATGGATCGCCGTAGCTCGTCTGATGAGACGGCATACACATCCGGTTGGGTGTCACGGCCACGAGCACTTCATTATCGTTGGTAGTGGCCTCTTCGGTTATGGTCGTCGGATGATACATGCCGGCCAAATAGGAGAAAGGCGATGATGACGACGCTGCGGCATCCCCGCCATGGATTCGCCTGTCGTTGATCGTCATCTGATGCTTATGGCCAACGGAAAAATTGACGTCGCCATTCTCGGGCACGTAAAGCTGATCCAGTCTGCGGTTGAAAAACGACGCCGGATCGTCGTCGTCGCTCTCGGTTAACAATTGACGTCGCGATGTCTTGTCCCATCGTTCCTTCATCATGGAAATGCGTCGGGCGATGGAGCTGCCGATTGTGGCCGAGTCGTCCTCATTTTTGCTGGACGGGCTAGCCGGATAGGAAGTGTACACTTCCGGCGTTGATCCACTGGACGACGTGGAGGCGTCGCTATTTTTACTGAAGGCGCGTGACACGGTGGCCACCGGCCGACTTTGGCTGATTGTCTGACTAAGTTGGCGGATTTCGGATAATTCGGCTGGCGTCATCCTTTGGACGCGGCCCAGCTCTTCCTTATTGGATGGCTGTCTGTTTGCACGGGCTGAATCCGAGGCCGAGTCATCTGTCGATTGGCCGTCATAGCTGGTCATGACCAGCAGCGAGTGGGTGACGATCGAATCAAGGCCGCGATCCCCGTCGTCAGCAGAGGCCACTCGGCCAGCGGAATTCAGATCGTCCGTTTGCGGAGCAATCACAATTTTGGTCACGTAGTTCTCGTTTTGTTGCACGATTGCCGAGCTGGCAGCTTTGCAGACACGGCCCTGACGTCCGGCCGCACTCTTGGACGGCCATACCGGATGCGGTATAGTCCTGTGAGTGGACGGATGATTGGGCGCATCATTCGCGTCCCACTCGTCCACAACGGCGATCGGCTTGGACGCGCCATCCGTTCCGGTGCCGGCCGGCTTGTTGGCCACCGATGGCATGTGGATTCTGGTTACGTAGAGCGAGTCCTGATGCAGCAGATTGGCTTTCCCGATTCGCCGCGGTATCAGTCCAGCGACATCGGCCGCTTTCTTCAACGGCGGCGATCGATCCATTCGCGGGCCCAGCACGAACTGACGTCGGTAATCACTGGCCGGACTAGACTCGATCAAGTGTTGCTGCTGCTGGTAGTGACGACGGTGATTGTCCACTTGCTGTCCTTGTGGGCCAGCGCTCTGGTTGGCTTGATGCTTGTGATGAGGAGCGTTGGTGCTGTTTGGCCGGCGTTTGTCCGCATCGGCAGCGCTCTCGTAACCCGACGAGCTGGGCGTTTGGCATTGTTCGCTGCGGTTGGACGAACGACTGTCATCCATCAGCCGTTTCTCACCTTCACTTAACTTGGTCACCATCACGTCTTTTGGAGAGTCGACGAATAACGGGTTCATCCTGGAACACACAAACGGCCGTTTTATAAGGCCTCTAAAATTAAAAACTGATTTCCCCGACGTTGATCAACACGCACACACAACTGGGGCGTGGTTGCGATCAATAACGCCCAACACACACGTAGTCCTTTCAAATGTATAGACTATCTAACAAACACTGAAAGTTATAGACTTGGACTCTACTTACTCATCGGATGCGCTGGATGCATTATTACCTGGTAACGGAGTAGATTTGCTCCGGTTGAGATTGTCGTCTGAGCGCTGCCGATTTCCAAGTCCTTTTCGTATCGGAGTGGATGGTGTTGACGTTGAGGGTCGCCAGGGGATCGTCTGTAAGCCAAGCAAGTGGGCTATTGTCAATGGTATTCGATGTCTTATTAGACCTAGGCGCAGACGGGGGATGGTTCCCCTTTGGTGCTGCAATCCACTTGAGCATGGCGTCCGTCCTTTGATGACTGTCGGCTCACAACGGCCGGGCTTAAACCCTGCCATATAAGGTTTGAAGGTGGTTTTTCTTAAATCAATTCGGAATCAAAGAAACCAAACAATACAAGGGACGTCTGTGTTTTCCTCTGTCGGAACACAATAGAAAGTCAAACGGAATACAAACGAAATGGAGAATTGAATTACGAGGGCCTTACAAATGCAAAACACGAGTTTTCAAAGAAAACTGAATTGATGCTATTCATTTTTGGTCAACTTGCGTGCAAGTGATGTGAGGTTTGTCGTGAATATTTCGTTTATCCAGCGTCAAAAGTGAAGAAGCAAGACCCCCGTTCAAGGGTTTAGCAAGTTTCAGCAAGCCCTTGAGTTAGGGCCTTTTAAACAAGCACGTTCGATATGTTCGGTCTTTTTTTACTCTAGACGAAATAACATCATGGCATATTTCGAATACTATAGATTCGGAATTAGAATACGTTGTTGCCTATTATTAGGTCTGGTTTCAACCTTACGAGGAAAACTATTCTTGCAGCCGGTTAACCTTTAACGTATAGACGCAGCTCACATTCACAATGAGTGGTATACATAAGGGAAACAATTTTTCCCGAAAATTCCCGCGTGCACCACTCCTCTCTTTCAGGTTTATTTGGGAAAAGAAGATGAACAGGATTTTGGCATTCCTTGATTCCATTCGATATGGAATAAACTGTGTATATGGCCGGATGGAAGCCAATCACTATACAACAAGTCCGGAAACGTCATTGGTCTCGGCAAATGGTTGCATATGAATCCCAATTGGAATTCCTCGCCAACGGCAGACACGCGATATATACATGAACAGAGTTCACGTAGAAGAGCTGAGAGGATGACATGAAGAAACATTCCTTATTAAGACATCGTTGAGAAACGTTCGAACGACGCGATTGAATTTCTAGCGATTCTCATCTCGTTCCCTGTAATGCCCGCCGCGTATTGCAGTCGGGGAGGGGAAACATAAACCCTATATACTACGTTCTTTTCACATGATTGCATTCCGAATGGACGGTGAAATGATATGAAGACGTGGAATTCGCCCCGTCTCGCAGTCTGCGTTTCTATGGCCACTGGTTGGATGTGTTGCCAAGTCTTGCATCAGGCCAAAGACGCTGAGAAACAGGCAACAGGCATTTTCAAAATCAATAGACCAGAACATTGGCCAACCATTGGATGTGTAGATTGAGACAGAACTAGAATTCACTTTCACGCAAGACTTGCTACGTCCTTAATCTGCTGAACCATTCCCCCCTTTTTTGTTGTCGAGCATCTCGCTGTGTTGACGCCATCATCAACTGGCTGATAACATAATCAAGCCAGCTGCTATATATACCTGCTCAGCGATGATGTAGAACAAAAGGTTTGCTGTTTGATACATGGACGCGAATGGATCGAGAGGGCCGAAAAGGTGTGCAATGAGCGCACACCTTTTGTTTTCCCCCGAGTGGGAGGTGTACCAGTAAAAGAAGAGACACCCTTTCTTCCAGCTGCTTCCTACACCCTAAGGCCATGCCCCTCTTGTTACCGTCACCAACTTCACCTGTAGCCGAGTATTATTAGTGTGTGCAGTCTGTCTGTCTATGGTTAGAATGTAGACACAATATAATGTGCCCGCTTCCTTTCTCTCACACCCTCTCCCTGACTGACCCATTCCACTCTCATCCCTGTCGTTCTTTCTTGTTACTTATTCTTTAAGTCGACCTACTTTTTCTCTTTACTTCTCCCCTTCTTTTCTCCCTTTCAATTGTCTTCTTTCGGTTACCCTAGAACTTGCCTTTCTCTTGTATAGGATTCAAACTTACTTCCTCTAATTGTTTTTCCCTCTCAACTGTTTGTGATTTATGCCCGTCTCTTATGGACTGATTCTCTGGCAAACATATATAATCTGACACACTCTAATCCATGGAGCTAAAATATTAAATGGCCTGACCACGATAATCCAGCAAGTTTGGGGGGGGGGGGGATTCAAGTGTCGGAGCAACAGCGAACTCTCGAATGTTCGTAGGTGGACACGATTGCCTTTCTTTACACGTTTCTCACGCCTATGTACGTCACTGTACACAAGGTGTGCCATTGATTATGTCCGTTGTTAAGAAGCGCAGTTTCGATGACTAGCAAGTGCTAGTTTGAAGCAGTTCTCAACTAGGGCGACACCAAGGAGCCGTGAGAGGTAATATATATGACATGCACGGCACCTCTTGTTTGTACGGCGAAAAAGAACGGCCTGCTGATCTAGTCCAGCACGCGAATATTGTTTTTAAAATCTATGTATAGTGGATTTCACTGTCCTACATTGCCAATCATTTCGGTTACTGTGTCATTGGGAATCGTATATAGGGGTATCGTTATTTAATCAATTATGAAACTAAAGTTAAAGACGCTTCGTTAAAAACGAAGAATTTTGTTCGTACTGTTTCCGCGCATTGTGGAAAGCAAACCAGAAAAAATCGGGACGGGATTCACGTGGAATTCTAAAAGCAAAAGTTTTGTTGTTGTTCTCCTTTGTGGTATACAGGGGCACTTTGTTTCCTTATTACAAAACAGCCCCAAAGACACCGGGTTTTCGGCTCGAGAGCACGCAGGGTATATGTCCAACCGGTAGTCTATAGCGGATGGGCAATCACGCAGCTGAAGAACAAAGACGAACGTCAAGCAAAAGTCCTTTGATGTCCCTTGTTGTTACAGTCGTGTTTACGTTTGTTTTCTTTCTATTCTTCTAAATGTCACTCGGGCATCAATTAATCAACCTCGTCTCCGCTTGCTTCCGCAATCCTGACTTGCCGGAATGACATCGGCTGGACGCCATTCCGGCTCCTTGCATCGTTCCAACGTCAATTCATCTCACACAATTTCGCTATTTGAGCCTTTATTAAATCACTTTGAACGTGACTTACCTTCATTCTCTATCGAGTATTTCCGATTAGGTATTGTTTAATAATCCAGAACTTGAGTTGAATCGAACTGTATTATTTTTTTGAAGAAATCAGTCTATAACGCAGCACGATAAGAATATAATCCACCAGTGGGCGAACAAACAACTTCTGCTCGCACATCCAAATAAAAACCCCCAATTATATAGCGGACATCACTGGGCCGGAAAAGCAGACTCCTGCGGCTAAATGCGTTGAAAGCGGAAGAGGGGGAGGGGGTGCGAGTTGTGTGTTCGGACGAAACGTACAGACCCGACTGATGTTGTCGACTATATTCACCCGGCTGGTTATAGAAGAAGAAAGATACATAAAGAAAAACACACCGGACCTTTTTTTTTTTTTTTGAAAAGAAGTAAACAACAAGAGAGGCGGCCAACGTGATTGGTCAGCCCTTGGGCCCGGCCTTAAAGTCTTCCTCTTAATATTCGTGGGCGGAACAGGTGGTTTTTGAGGAAGTTCTTCGTGGAAAGTAGGTTCCCCGCTGATGGTATTGTCTTTTTTGTTCGTTTCCCTTTTTCCACCTTCCCTTTCCTTCACCCCCAACCCCCCTTTTTTTTCTTCATATCGCAACGTGAGCGCGCGGCTCTTTTTTAGCAAATAAACACAATCAAATTTTCCCATCTTTGTTATAGCGAGACGTGAAACAAACGAATCAACAGTACATAATACAAAGCGATTGTGTTGGCAATTAAATGGAGTGGAAAAACAATCTGATATTGGGACGTAGCAACAACTTCGATCCGCTACCTTGAGCAATAGGTGAACTTCATTTGACTTCCTTTCGCTTTTTTTTTTATTGACGTCAAAAAATAATTTTGAAAAAATCTCATTAAGTTGTTCCCTAAAGTCTAGAGAATTTCGAACGAAATAACCCACTCGTTCGCCCTGTTCTTTCTCTATACGTTTCCACAAGTGGAAGGTATATAACTTTTTTGCATATATACACGAACCAAAAACTATAAGGAACAAAACTCGGCTAAAGTTATACGTACAATTAACTGCATGAGTGATTATATAACACGATGCAGACAATAGAAACTTGCTGCCAACAAGCATATTACGCACAGCGAGTGTATTCCGCGAAAGATGGTTACTATGGTTTCCTTATTGTCCTAATCAGAGTTATCAGATCTGCGACGTTGTTCTGTAAACGTATATATCATCGTCAATGCTAAACACACTTTTGCTGCTGCTGATCCATTGTCGATCGTTATCGTTGCAGAGTGCCGAGGTCCTTCCTGTTTGTTTGTTAGTGGTTCGCCTATAGTCTACTAATAAACAATAACATCACACGGAGCTCGCCTTCCCCGTCAGTCTCTCACGCCAGGGAAGCATTTCTTCTCGGACAATCGTGAACGAAATGTTTTTGCCTTCTTCCCGCGCCCATCGCTTTTCTCTGCCTCTCCTTCGGAAATGAACGAGTGGGGACGGTTAGACAAACGCGAGAACCAAGTCAAGATCGTCGTTTTTTTTCTGATTGTTTGGTCATTTTCAATTGTTCAAACGAAGCGATGGAAGCAACGCGTTTTTTTTTTCAAGGTGCATCTGAGTTTCGAGTGTTGCGGTTCGGCCGTTTGACACGTAAACAGATGACATTATGTGTTACCGCCTCTTTGTAGCCTAATGCTAATCGATTTGGCATCAGCCTCGCTGTAAAACTAAATCGTAATTCAAGGTCCCACGCACGCAACGTCGTCAAGTTTTGAAAAGAAAACCGCAAAAGGGGAGAGAGAGAAGCCCTTTTGGCGACGACGACTAGGTCGTCTGATTGTCCACTAACACACTTTTTTATTTGCAGATGAAACAAATATTGTGCTTCGTTCAGAGTTAATGGCGTATTGAAGACCTTCGTGGCCGGCTCAATCGGCCTTAGACACAACGGTAGCCCGCGCTATTATCTGAGGCCAAAACATCCAAATAATTAATAAATATATGTAGCTACATTATAATGCAGCCCACAAACTTATTGTTCGCTTCACTTATTGTCAGTTTAACTGCTCTACGGTCTCTTTAGTGGGTTTTTTCCCTTTTCGGTCCGCCTTCCTTTGCTGGTGGAGATGATCTAAATCTAATTGCTTCACGGATCTTAAACTATGACTCATTCGATATTTGTTATTTTTCTTTTCGAATAAAATATTTCATCATATTTTGATTGGGGTAAAAACTAGCAAAGTCTTGAATAGTGAAATGTTTTTAAACTGAGGGCAGACATTAATGGTGGGCCACAAGCTTCCATCTATAACGATATAAGAGCTAGCCTACTCGTGTGCAACCATTGAGAATGCAAATTTGCGGAAGTAAAAGGGAAAAACCAACAACAAGAATGGCATGTAATTGAAGAAAAAAAAATGTTCGGTTCTAAGATCCGGGATAACGACTCCGTCCTTCGATGCTTTAGTTATCCAATTAGAAAGTAAAACGCGCAATGAGACCAAATAAATGATTTTTTGTTGTTGTGCTGGCACTCATTGTTATTTCAAGCATTTAAAGCCAATCTATATACTAATACATCCGTATATATCGGGCTACCTTTTGTTTCGCAACAATAAAAACTCGCAATAAAAAAAATGCCAATAAAACATTTTCTTTTCAATGCCGCCGTTTTAAGGTGGTCGATATATTGTCGACCCTAGAATTGATTGTGCTCGGCATTTGATATAAAAGCCGGCAGCTATATACTATGGTGCCGATTGTTGCAATGAAATCGATGTATTATATTATTTATCTTTTATGCGCACGAACAATAACACGATGTACACAACAGTCTGCCTTGTATATATCGCATGCGTAACAGCTGACTGATTTTACAGGGCAGGTGCAACTATCTACGAATAGCTATGCATATGGCGGTGAAGGTGATCGGTCGTGCATGGCTGAAGGCCACCGTGGCGACTTCAGAATTTCTCCCCTTTCCTCCGATCTTCCTAAATAGTTTTGACAATCTAGTCCACAAAGTTGTGTTATATCTATTTCATCTATGTTTACTATATGGATTGCGCACATCCAGAAGCTATAACAGTCCCAGCAGAGACATATGAATTGGCATGATATGGACAATTTCAGATCCAATTCAACTTTCATGTGACGTTCATTTGACTATAACATCGTCTCTATACAGTCATGATGGCAGTGACTTGCACTCACTGCTGAAAATTCTTGGCCAAACAAAAAATAAATATCTGAAATTATAATTATACGCATTTCATTGTAATTCTACTAAAACCGAATTTATCTGCCAAAATCTTCAGGTCGTGACGGTACCGGTTTGCACGAGCTACAATGAACTGTTTGGATGGATGGGCTTTATCCATTTTTTCTAGTCGAAAATTCTATAATGACAAAGGGTCTGCTTTCATGTTTTGACTCGTTGTGAAACTTTCTTTAGTTAGATCTAACAAAATGCCTTTGATCCTTGAGCGAGAGTCCTTCCAGCGCTGTCGCACAAGGGATGTATATAAGCTTTACTTGACGCAATGCTTGAAAGCGAACGTCAATCCTCCATCGCGCAATCGAAATCAATCGCCAACGGGACAATCAACAAACTTTCAAGTTTCTCGTTGACACCAAAAATACGTTTCCATTCGGAAAATGAAAATTTTAGCGAACGGCTATAGCTTTCCAACCTGCGTACATAAAACGCGTATTTTTTCGCGAATTTTATGTACGGCCAGAGAATCGTCAGCACAAACCAACGGAAAAAAAAACAATTGAACAACTCGAACAAGGAACGATGCATAAAAAAGGACAATGAATTGAAATAGTTTCACTTTCACCCTCTACCCGAGGCTCTGTTTTCGTTTCCCATTACGGAACAAGAAAAGGTACAAATGACGAGGAAACTACTCTTGCGTAGCTAACTTGCGTCTGAAACTCAGCTGTGCTCGACCACAACGGGGAGAAAATGACAAACTGATGAATACAAAACAAAGAGAAAAGCAACCATAGTTCGGACTCAAAACGACGATCGTTCCAACGAACCAGTTCTCTACGGGTGCTCGGCTATATACCAGTTCATGCAACCTGTTGTATAGTATAAGAACAAATGCGAAAGCAGCTATAGACGAACGACAAAGTCTCTATATAAGGCTAACTGAAAACAGAGGTTTTTATCGGGTATCGTTCAATAAAACAAACAGCTCTAGGTGACGGAAACAGCCGATATCGGTCTCAAAATCAGATTTCCCTTTCATGTTTTGAGGCGACAAAACTTTTCTTTTTCTCAAAGATTAACATTTGTTCTTTTATGGTATAAGGAGACTATACATATAGGAAATTAGGACAGCTTACCTTAATGTTGTCGCTGGAACATGTTGAACGTAAATCACATAGCGCATTGAGTCAATGGGATCAGATATATAGCTCCGTGTTTTTGTGAGAAAGAAAGGGTCAATAATCCATGGACGAAGGTGTCCGTTTGCAAGATGGCACACTCAATGGAAGGAGGAAAGTTTTGACTCTGCCATTTCAGTCGAACAGATCTCCAAGACTGGAAAAGTATACATATCAAAAGGCTATAGCAAGGCAACTAGATCAAACAAGAATGTGTGTTCAAGGTATCGAACCCCATCATGCATGCACTCTTGCACAGAGCTATAATAGTCAAGCACGATGAACGCCTAATGTTTTTCAAATGACCACAAAAACGAACGACCCTGTACTACTACTGAATACATACGATCCCAATGTCAACTATCGGCACTTTGCACACCAACGACATAGAAAAACGAGCGTTAAAACTAAACTTATCCGACCGTTTCTCACTTGCAAAATGCCAAGTGTATACTGGCGTGCTGCATTCACGACACACTGACGGCAACGAATTTGTTTAGCTTATCAAAATGATGGTATATAGACTGCTGGGCAATCTGTCGAGCCAGGTGGTGCCGGAAACTAGTGCGTCTACAACCCGACTAAACAAACCCATGAGGGTTCAATGTGGGCTGCGTGGGGAGCAGGCTGCCGTCACGGGCAGGTGATCCAGAGGTGTGCTGTGTACTTGTCTGCTATGCGACACCGACAAAACAGAATAACGAAAATCAACCTATCCCTTCCTTCCCATGGCACTGTCTCTTCCGGTAAGTCCGTACTCTGTCCAGGTGAACAACAAACTGACAGAGAAAGAGAAACTTGATGGGCTTTGCGCTTATTATTCCTCGTCGTTTTCACTTTTTTTTTTGTTTTGTTTCGTGAATCTGCGGCGTTGGTTGGCGCATTTCCATCACTCTGTATTGCAATTTTTTTCTTTTTTAAATAGCCCTCCACTGCGGATCATGCTGTGATGCCCAACGGATTCAAGGACGTGCCACAAATGAAGGGGAAAACAAAAAAATAAAGAAAAGAACCAGTTGGGTCCGGTTGGGTTCCTCCAGCATCTGCTATTCGCATTTCTTCACATTTATATGGCAAATAATATAGTCGATATAACATGACAAACGATACGAATAGCTCTTTATGGAGTCAGGACATTACCCAGGACAGAAGTGAAAGTTTCTTTTTTTTCATGGGATTTCTGTGCTGGACTTCTGAAATTCACTCTTGTCATTCGGGACTTTACTATGCGTGTCGTCACGTTTCTTTGACGACCCTTGGCTTGGATCTCACAGTTTGATTTTGAGCTTACGTCATCCCAGACACTGTAATTATCCAGACGCCATTAAGGCTATATCACTGTGGACGTAACACTGTGGTGCATACGACTGACTGTGATGCAACACACGTTTAGCATTTTTCAACATAAGTTATACATTAGGCAATGAATTCAACCATAGTTTATCAAGACGTCTTACCCCCTACGCTATTGCTCCTGACAACGGGAGAATTGTCTTTTGATTCTACCCGATTGTTTATGACGTGAAATATCTATCGGATGCTTATCTTTTTTTCAACGAAGATTTCATTGCGATCATAAGAAGCTATAACCGGAGACGCTGTGAAGCTGCATATAGCATTAACCTAAAATTGTTGCAAAAAACACAGATTCTTATTAATGAAAGTTCTTCGAAGAAAAAAAAACATGTGAAAAGTTATAACGATAATTCGGCTCTTCCCAGGCGTTATGAGGCATTAATTATTTCTTCGCTGTCCCTTCTAGTACAGCTTATACCGTTTGGCCCGTTCGGGTACGGGCACTAGGTAAGGCTTTGCCGCCAAAAGGAAAGTGCTGGTAGTAACCAAGAAGTGACGTTCGGTCATTCCAGTGCTACATAAATGAATTAGAAACAACTAAGTGTGGTGGCTTTCAAAATGGGTCGCTCAGTTTGTTATTATTGATTTAGTAGTGTATTTGTAAAAGCGTTAAAGAATGGGTAGTTTTATCACAAGTAAAAAAGTCGGGCTTATTTCGTCGGGCTTATTTTTAAGATCGATTTTTTGGTTAAAGAAATTGTGCTTAAAACTTGGATTCGGAATTTGATAAACCTTTCGTCTATTATAATCAAAATTGAAACACTGGTGATGATCAACATCCAAACCATTGCCATCGTGCCATTGCTATGCTTTTTTGCAAAACCTAGTTCGCTATCGCTATCCCCCGCAACCATGCTACCATCTAGCGCTAGACGAAAAAAGCGGTCTCACAGACCCCAAAGGCCTGTCCGGGCTTGCTACAGAGCCTACAGTCTGTCCAGCAAAGTAGCTGGAATTTTTTTGTTCTAATTCTAAAGGATCAAAAATTCAAAACCTTTCCCATTGTATTATCCAGCATATTCAGTTAAAGGTACTGTACAACTATCTCTTTATTTTATCTCTTCAATTCTTAAGTCCAGATTTTTCTACACATTATATCTTTTGTCCTCTAATAGGCAACATCTTAGCAAAACCCACTTTTCTGACTTTCTGAAGCATATTCGACGCCATTTTGATTGTCGGATCTGTCTGAGAATGAGAATGTTGTTCAGGCTTCAGGTATTTCATTAGCTCTATTAACATTTTGGTGGAGTTGTTTGAAATGATTTTCACAATCCCATCTTCTTGATCACATCAATTTATTTTTAAAAACTTCATTCCAAAAAATGTTTGGACAGTTCTATATCTTGATCAATGAACACATTTTGCAACATGTCTGCAACTGTGCCGTGATCTCTATAAGAACTGTGAACATTCAACGTGCTAATAATGTTTTTCGTGCTCATATAAACAGGATTGAAACTGAAATAACCCATCAACAGCGTTTTTGGTTTGTTATACAACTCCAATACGTGTTGACGTTAGCTAAATTGTTATTTAATATAGGACTAGCAGTATGAAAAATATCATCTCTTAGAAGTTGGTGCCCATGGACTTGTTTGAGATGACTCTTGAGACAGGAAGCTGCTTCTTTAAAAAAAATTGGCATCAACTTGTATTTATCAGGTAGACTAATCCATTCGAAGATTTCGATAAAACATATTTGTCGAAAAGTCTTGTCAAGATTTCGCGCAACGCGTTCGAGAGTGGCGCCTAACGCCTTGCAGAGGTGAATAAAATAATAAGAATGAATTGAAACAAATTTGTGGGCAGCAAACCAAACCGCGGAAAGCTCAGGAAGAATGTTCAACAAAAGGTTTTACTTAATCTTGTGTAAGTTTCATCATTTTTATGTTTATTGCTTGTAATGATGTGTTTCTTGTTGACTCAAAAGAAACTAGATAATCACAGCAAAGGCTAATAAATTTATGGTTGACATAAACTTCCACGACGAAGATGAGACAGGCGAAAGCGAATCTAGTGCGCTACTGTCCCGCACGTCATTGGCGACATCCGTATTGCGGCCAATAAGGCATCCGACACATCGAGGGATGTTTCAACAAATAGAAATCTTATAATAATATATCGTTACGGGGCGGTTACAATCCCAGTAACCGAATATATTGGAGGCTACTACGTGAAGTCCGGTGTACAGCAAAAATCCAAAGAAGGTAATCCTACTAATTAGCTTCTCGCTCTACAAGATGAAATCTATTGGTGTCCATTTAGGTCAGAAAACTTATGTATATCGGTATCCTGTAGTGCGACAGGTTTTTGAAGAGGAAAGAGCGCGCAGTGGCTTAATCCTGATAAGTTATTGCAGAAAGAACGGCAGATTGGACTGTCATGGCTCAGGGAGCTGGACTTGTGCCACTTGCACTTACCCACTCTCAACTATAAATTGATGCGGTAACCGGCAATGATACCCAAGAAAGGTTGAGGACACTGTTGAAGCCGACAAGACCAATTCAAGTAATAAAAAGCCATCAAAGAAGACGAGGCTTTTTGAACGTCACAGCTTTAAGGTACCGAACATTTAACATGTACGTATGTTATTTCATTGTGCGTTTGTGCTATTTTATTCGGCCGCCAACTGATTCTCTTGTGTCACCTGTTTCCGATAAGGATTCTTGCGAAGCTGCATTCTAGAGGCGAAGATTGGGCAACCATGAAGCGACGGGAGAGGCTTGGACGGAGCAACGGGCGAGGTGAAGGCGGAGCGAAGTTTTGAGATGCCATTCGACAACAGTCTACTTTGCTGAGGCTTCAATTACAATACTACTACGTATGCTACGAGATTTTATACTAAGGCACCAAAATACCACACCACGCATGCTGCCTAGTACCCCACTACTGCCTTGTACTACGCTCCAACTCCGGAATACTATCCCTACACAAGGTGGAATACCGTAATACAACCCGAGGTACTACACAGAAAGCACAAGTTTGTACACCGAATTCCGAATGCTTAAGGGTATTGTTATTTGCACAAATTGCATATAACTCGCTACATAATCGTTTATTCAAAATCTTCCGTATTTTTGATGATATAAAACCAATTGAACTGCCGCGTGTTATATTCCAGAGATGGTGGTGCCAGTATATTCCGGTTTGAAATATTGCCCCGTGTGAGTGCCAGACACCGTCGGCTGTCGGGTCCGATATTGGACTTGGGACTTGTAGACTATGTTGTTACTACTCCTTCGTTACTTCATGAAGAAGCTCTGGGGACAACCATGTTATGGATACATCTACGAAAAAAATTATCAACTGACCAGCAAGGGCATGGCCATGTCTGCTGTTATATTTCTCCCATCGTCAATCGAAAAATGGTAGCTAAAAATACTCCCTTTATTGAAATTTCTCTGCCAATTTCGTGACTTATTGTAAAAAGTGAAACGCAAAAAGTAATTGAAAGTATTCGCGAAAAGAGCTTACCTGTACCTGTAATCCATTTGGATAAGCAATTTCTGCAACGTCAGGCCAGGCATTAAAATTTTTTAAAATAGCTAAGGAAGAAGAGAGAGTAATGATAGCAATTTGTGGCTTTGCGACACACGAGGGTTTTCAAAGTTTCAGCGAGAAGCGTAAGCCTCAATTTCAAAACAAATGAGCTTTGAAACGTAATTGTTGACTATCTTCGTTAAAGTAATCTAGATTAAAAAGCACTTTAATTTGTTTCCAGTCACCAAGATTCGAACCCTCAGAAACCAGCATGGGAGTCGCGCATTATAGCACGGCGCCATGCTTTTATTATTTAGATGTCATACGTATGACCGCCAAAGAAAGTTTTGTTTGGGATGTGCGGTCCTGGCACAGTGGTTATCGCCACTCCCTTGTATGCTAGTTTCCCCAGGTTCGATTCCCGCCACCTCCAAGTTTCCCTCCCTCCTGCCCAAGTCCTCCCGCCCAAGTCCTCCCGCCCACCCTCCATGCCCACCCTCCATGCCCTCCCGCCCCTATATATGCATGTATGTGTGTCATGTATGTGTGTCATCATTCAAGATTCATCGCATCGACATCAACTCAACGCTCAAGATATGCTTCAACTGTTCCAGCGCAAGATATGCTTCAAAGAAGACGCCTACTATAAAGGCCATCTCTACACGACACTACCACACTACAATAACAAAACTACACGTATGACACCAGCACAACAACTAGACACCTTACAGACGCTGCTCGATCTAGTAGTACCGTTCACTACACATAAAGATCGAACCCGTAACTTGGCAGAGAATTGGTAGCTCGTAGGTTGTTCGTAAGACTCCCCGTGGCCCCTAGGTTCATGGATGCTGGCAGCTTATCATCGAGCCATGACCCAATTCGAAACCCGCAAAAACCTTTTTACTTGTTTTAACGCTCCGGATAGGCAGGTAGCCCATGGGTAAACCGGGGCGGGGCGCTGGGCCGAGCTCTACCTCCGAATATTGGTTGTCTGCTTGACAACGCCGCTTCCTTGGCAATGTCGTCTGCTGGCATTGTTCAGCAAAGAACACCAAGCACCAACGAAATTTTAAACGACACAATCTTGCAAGAAGAACCAGATATTCAATTAGTAATGACGAAATTGTTGAAGTACAGGAGTAACTAGCTTGTCGACGAGCCTCGTGATAGATAAAACAAAAATTTGCTCGGGAAATCCCATGTAAAAGGGTAAGTCTGTCGTTAGTTGTAAACATGTCGCAGGCACAAATGTATACGTAAACATTTTTTATGTTGATGTTTTCAGACAATGCATACTATTTCCTGTTGTGAGAGAAGAAAGAGTATTTCTCTTGTGGGAGAAGAAAGAGTATTTTTAGACGGTATGATGATCTTCAAACAATGCAGCTTTCCCGAAGGAGGTATAAGTAGAATTATGGAGCACCATCATTTGAAATAATATCACAGTTCTTTTCCCCTAGGTTTTGCTAGATAGATTTAGCTATAATAAAGATCATTTTTTCTTACCGGTAGCTATTTAAAAAAAGAGGTAACATCTAGTATCTAGATTTTTCTTACGGGAGACCTTCTCAATTAGACGTTTTGTAGGTGAAATTTTATAAAAGTTGTTCTCTTCCTTGCAGGGAGTTTGTTGAACTTATTTAGCACTGAGCTCTGATCAGACGCAACCAAACTGGATTGATGTAGCCACCAGGGGTTATTAGAAGCTAGTCCAGATGACAATCGTCTTGATCCCTCTTCACCTCGATCGCGATTCGAGTCAACGCATTACGTCATGCCAGCGGTCAGTCGTTTTTCCACCATGCCTATCACAGGATTTTATGACTAGACTTCCTGCACATTTGTCCCAAGAGGTACGTAAAAAGTGGTAGATATTTAAAACTGATCTTGTTGTAAAACATGCACACCGTTGTTAGGTTGTAGACAAGATAGTTAAAGCCGTCTTAACTGTTCCAGCAATTTCCGTGGTCTTGTATGATCTGACGGCCAAAAACCACCCGGGACAACGAAGTGGGAATGATTTGATTTACGAACGTTACTTAGGCTAGTGATCTCCGCACCCTTCGGTCTTCAATATAATCAATAATCTATCAGCTGTGTCGTAAAAATCTATTAAACTTGCTTTTTAGGAGGAATTCACTTGATGACTTGTACACGACATGTAGACGTCAAATGGGTACCGCCTTTCACGTGAAAAAGCAAATCCTAATAACAAAAGTAGTCGATTTACAATAGCCTAAAAGTGTCACAAAGATTTTAATATTTTTTAACAACATCTTAGGGTATCGCATGCTCTCGTGATTATGACGTCACGGTTCAGAAAGTCCCGGACAGAGCGCGGGTAAGTTGACAACAAGGGAAATCTTCCTTCTGTATTGTATTTAATGCTTTAATTTAATAGCCCATCGAGAGAGGACAATGTGTCTTATTGGTTATTGCAACGAAAGTATTACAAGGTGAGAACAAATTAAGAGACAAACATGTTAAGTATTAATGCGTTTTATCCAAATCTAAATATTTCATTTTGAACAACAGATTTCATCGAACAATTCGTATCCTGGTTCGTCATCAGCGTTTTGGGAATTACGGGGTTCTACAGCAGCAAGAGCTTTATGGGTAGTAGAGACAGCAGGCTTTGAGAATAACGTAGAGGCAGGATTTTCCATTCAAGAGACGAAATCATCTTCCGCTATCGAAGTTAAAAACAATTTTACAACCAGCACCGTCTATAAGGTTCGCTACATAACATTTGTATTTAATTTTCTTTGTTTTAACTAACAATGTGTTGCAACATGATTTTGGGGCATGATGGGAAAAAATGATTCTACAGAAAAGCAAGAAAGAGCAGCATTTCACCGGATCAGTGCGGATCGTCGGTCCTTTACCGTTTTCCCTAAAGCGTCCGTCTACCCGTTCATGAATGAGTATTTGTTCATGAAAATCTGTTCAATCGATTACATTTCAATCGAAGTTCATAAAGCGAAGCCATTTCAATCGAAGTGTAATGGCGAAGCCATTTCAATCGAAGTTCATATATGGCGAAGCCATTTCAATTGAAGTGTAATGGCGAAGCCATTTCAATTGAAGTTCATATATGGCGAAGCCATTTCAATTGAAGTTCATATGGCGAAGCCATTTCAATCGAAGTGTAATGGCGAAGCCATTTCAATTGAAGTTCATATGGCGAAGCTATTTCAATCGAAGTTCATATGGCGAAGCCATACTGTATAAAATAACTATATATGTATATATATATATGTTTATATATGTATAATAATGTATACTTTAACTAAGAATAGAGGAAGTACGGCTTCGCCGTACTCTAGTACTGAGAGTACTAGTACTCTCGTTGACGGGGCCCTTACTTCTCTTGGGGCAGTCTTTTTTTATGTGGCCCCTTTCTCTACACTGTAAAATGAATGACATTAGATATAATAAGTTAAATTTATAAAAATAGTACTTACATTTAGGCACTGGATGTGCCTCAATCTGTTCTCGGCGCTCCTTTTACATCTTTTTTTCTTTTTTTTCTTTTCCGATGGCTCCTGGGATGTTCCAGCCTTTCCACTTTCGACCAAGTGAGACAGCACTGGCCCCAAAAGGCGAAATCCTTGGCCTAGCAGCGCCATAGCCTGTTCCTGTATTTTAAAAATGTATTAGAAAAAAAGAAATAAAACTTTTTACTAAAACAACTTACCGTTTGGGCAACTATGCTAGAGGTAGCAGGTGGCTGGATTGGCACGACGGCCGGTGGCACGACGGCCGGTGGCAGGACGGCCGGTGGCTCGTTGTATGGCTGCCCAGCTTCCTCTGCCGGATCGCCAATGCCAAGGGGCGAGGCTTCAGTGGCCAGCAAAGCCTCGCAAAATAGCGAGGCTTCCCCTTCCATCACCACCTCACCCCTATCACCGGCTGGTCCGGCATCGTTCACTGCTGCAGCCCTGGAAAAAATAAATGAAAGAATTTAATTAAGAAAACAGGAATGAATTAAAAAAAATTTTACCTTAGGGTTTGACGGAATTTTTGTATTAGGGAAATACAATTTTTGCAATCTACATAATCCGTCCATTCCGGGTCAGGATATCCGACGAATTTGAGGAGGTATTGCACTTTTGTTCCTCTTCGCTCCGATGGCACCGTCCTGAGAGGAAAATAAAAAAAAACAAAATTAGGGATGTAAATTAAAAATTAAATAAAAATAAAAAAAGGTTACACTTACTGGCGATCCAATACCGCCTCAACTTCATACTCTGCGTATTGCTCTCGCACTTGGTGGTTTCTTGGCATTCTAAGGGAACGAAACACACAATCAACTGGTACGCAAACACTTTAGGAACTAACTGAGGCTAGGTCGCAGGAGGTTGCAGGTTCAAGGCCAAACGCAAAAAACGTATGTTTCGCCGTAGGGTAGAAAGGGGGTGCTGGTTGGTGATTTTGATTTTTTTGGAAGAATAAGATGAGTTTGTCGGACAATGGTAACAATGGTTAGTGACAGCTACTGGAACTTAAATTGGAATAAGACATGTATAACAATTCGACGTAATTTCAACATGATTACACAGTAAATTTGGAGATTCCTTGAACAGCAAGGGTGGGGCTCATCTCTTGGATCATCTATAGCCAAAGAAATGGGAGCAGGTTCGATGTAAACAGAGTGTATAGCCAGAGGTATTCTTTAACCTTCTTCGACCATTTTCACCTCTAAACGTCTTTTTTTCTTATTTCGCTTTTTATGCGGTTGTTTCGTTTGTTTTTATTGAATCCATTAAGGACATCTACACTCTCAGTTTTTTTATTCTACTTTTTCCCTACTTTTGGCTACCATTTGGTAGCGAAATGAAACATGCTACCAAATGGTAGAAAGTACTACCATTTGGTAGAAAAACCGTCGATTTTTCAAAAGTAGGGTGAAAGTAGATCATCTACCACCTTGCCTACCATTTGCATTGGTAGACAATCTACCATTGAATAAAACGGAAAAAAGAAAAGTCTTCTGTGGGAGTTGAACCCCAGACCATACATGATCGAATCTCCAGCCGAACGCCTTAACCACTCAGCTATTCCTTGATATTATTTCTATATAATTTTCTAGCGTTACTCGGGGATAGGGTTAAAAACTTAGAAAAATTTTCACTCTGAAAACTAAAGTATGTTTACATTTAAAATAATAGAGTATGTGCTAACAGTTAAACACTACCTTTACTAATTAGATACTAATTGTATACTATTATTTCTATCATTTCATGTTTAATTGCTTATTTAACTCAAATATTTCTAATTTATAACACAAAAAAGGTAATGTTCAATAACATATTTTAAAAGCCAACGTGAAAATAGTGGAATTAATAATTACGAAAAGATGAAAAACTCAAAATGGGATGAAAATTAAACAGTAGGTCATCGTTTGTAAGAACTGTGTGCTCCTTAAGTTTTGTTAAGTTATTTCCTAACAAAAAGTGCTTTGTTTACTTGTAATCGCCTCTCCATTTTTGTTGTAATTTTGCGTTTTTCGTCTGCTAATTCTACTTTATGGTAGACACACGCTCGTCTACCATTTGTCTACTGTATGGTAGATCATCTCCTATTCCCCTACTAGCTAAAAGTAAACGAAATTTTCTACCATTTTTCTACCTTTTTCGTTCTACTACGCATAGTAGTCGAAAAGAAGAAAAAAAGTAGAAACCAAAAAATGAGAGTGTAGTAGCACAAAAATTTACATAAGTGGCAGCTACTGTCGTCGTGTCGCACATCCATTTTGACTACCTGGCCATCTTTAAAGTTGAAACAGTGCCATTTCAAGAAAGAAACAATTCAGCTATACCACTGGCGACTGCTACAGATTTCGACAAACATGAAAAGCAAAATTCAATTTGAAAATTACGATCAAAACTTAAATACAGGCTAAATTCTCTGCCAACAGCGTCTTCATTCACAGAAGCCGAGAAGTACGAAAACATTTACATATGATTACCTAAAGATAATACATGCTTATATCTTGCAGAGCCAGATTCAGACTCGACGTAGTCTGAGCTCTTAAACACTGACTTATGATTGCTCTTGGGTGTACTCTACAGGCAGGGATATTTCGAGTAAAACGGAAAAATGTTTGGTGTTTAAGCCACCGTCTACCGCTTTCGTTTCAACCAGTTTAACGATCCTATCGAAGCCTTCCGGGAAAATCAAAGGAAACTTCAAGTTAGCATCAACCCATAAAACAATACTGAATTCTTCGATAAAATTTTTTTTTATGTGAGCAGGAACAACAAGAACTCATGGAACGAATGAACCAAGAGAAACAAACTCTACCAGCCACGTCTCTTGCACGCGGGCTCTTCGGGAGGCGTTTTTGATACGAGAAATGTCGTCTCTAGTTTCACATTTCGAATAAATTGCGGATGTAAAGTTTGTGAAAAATGACTCGTTTTATTCCACTGAGGCACAGCCCCCAAGTGAAATAATTTTGCGGCAAAATTTTCCTCGTTTTCACGTGAATATATCACTCATCCATGTAAATCAATATCAATCAATATATCCATGTACAATCCTAGAAGAAAACGAGTATGTTACACTGTGTATCTGCCAACTAGAGGGATGCTTTTCTATTACAGAGATTTGTATATCAGAAGATGTCTTACTTTTGATCGAACTGCAACTGAATACGGCCCGAGGAATAATCCTTTCACAATTTCTTGCATTTCTCTTCGCATCGAATAAGTCCACTCATTGGCCTCCGGAATATCAGCGGTTACCGATGAAGCCGACAGCATTCCAGGGCAGTTTGCGAATTTTCAACTGAAACGATTGTTTTGGCAGAGAAATGAACGAAATATAAATAATATAAACACCAGAGGAGTTCACAGCCTCTGAGCTCTGACATATATTTTTGAAAACCAAACGACAGGTAATGTTTTGTTGTTTCCCCAAGCGATACTTGATTTTCAATAAATCGATTACATCAGCAGACGACTCAAATCCCCGCCCATCCTACATCCAAAATTCCAAATTTCTATAGTTGTCAGTAGCAATTTATGCTAACTTTAAACCTTTGTTTATTTCGTTTTGTTGTTCAAAGATGAAACGCTATTCCGACAATTTCAGCCCTGGCCGCTGGAAACGAATTTGTCCTCCGGCCCAAGATTCCGACAGTGACAGTTCGTCAGATTCTGACAACCCCATAGATAGTGAGTTTTAAGAAATTATATTTGGTAATTGATTAAAAAAATTCTTTCCTTTTATGCCTATTTTTTAAATAGCATTTCTACAACCTTCAAGTAAGGGGTTAATCATTTTCATTACAATTAATCAGCTTTAAAAAAATATTAGAAATATTTTTTCTTACAGTTTATAGAAGGCTGTTTGGTTACGGGGGTCCCAACTGCACACGTTGTGATTTTCCTAATCTGGTTTGTTCCTGCAGTCTGCAACAGAAGCTTGCCACCAGTTCAAGGCAGTCCATGATTCTGCTTGATCCTGTTGACTCAATTGAGAGCGTTGAAAGTCCAGCTGGAGGTAATGGTCCTAGTCATGCCAGTGCCAGCAGCAGCAATGGCAATAGCAGCAGTAGCAGTAGCAGTTACCAGCCAAGCCTCAGCAGTGGAATGACAACAGCTGGACATTCAAACACAAGCAATGAAAGATCTTCTGTTTCCTTCCGGGCATCTACCAGCATTCAGCAGTTTAGAGTTCATTCAGCCCCAAGATCAACTGTGGATTATGAAAATAGACAGGAGTTAGGGTTGTTTTCTGATGAAGATGACACAATAAACCTCTTACAAGCACCAAAACTACATGATTTCTCACATGGCAACAGACCAAAGGAATCATCAGAATCTTCCATAGAGGTAATGGTTTCTGGTGCTACTGTAGTAGCCGCCACCTCATCTGCTGGCACTGTCGCTGCCACTACCTCATCTCCTGCTACTGTCGTTGCTATTACCTCATCTGCTGCCACCGTGGTTGCTAGTACCTCATCTGCTGAACGAGAAATTAACAAAGAATTAGATGAATTTAACGCCCGACTCTTGAGCTTAATCGAATGCCCCGTCTGTTTGGAACCGATCTCCCCACCAATCCATCAATGTCGTCGGGGCCACCTGGTAAAAAAATTTAAAATCAAATACTTTTTTTTACACTTTGATCATCTTTAAGTAATATTTACGTTGTTCGGGGCAACAGGTTTGCGGGAAATGCAAAAGCCAATTAAACCAATGCCCCACGTGTCGGGACCGGATGTCGGAAATGAGGAACTTTGCCGTAGAACGAATGGCTGAATTGCTGAAATATCCTTGCCGGAACGCTGGTCTGGGATGCCCAGTAGCCGTTTTATTATCGGGCAAAAACGCCCACAAATTGGCCTGTGCCGGTGTGCCAAGGGGTATGGCCAACGTTTTCACCAACAAAATGACCAAGACAGGACACGTCACCAGTGATCCTGGTGCCACCCAAAAAGTGAAAAAAAGTACATCTCTTGGTGTACCAACAAACAACAACAAGGTACATCATTGAGAAACTGAATACCAATTGGATGCGGGAGGTGTGGTAAACATTTTTTTTTTTTTTTGGCATTTTCAAGGATTCAACACCTTATCGCAAGGACAATATTCGCAGACTCGACAGATGCAAACCATGGGTATGAAAACACGTCAGTCATTGATCCAGCTTTTGCAGAAGTTGGTACGCGGGAGTCCACACTTTATCCGCTGTTTGCGACGATGTAAAACTACATCAGGAGCTGTCGTCCTGGACAAAACTTATCTTGCCGATCAGATACGTGCGTGCAATCTTGTGGAAACCATCAGAATTCGCCAGAATGGATACGCTTATCGCATTCCCTTTGTCGAGTTTCTACGCCGGTTCGTTGACAAACTCAATCTCATCAATTCTTTGATTTCAAAAAACGTCCTATCACGCAATAAAGGTAGCTGAAAGCTTCCGCAGTGACTGGATTAACAGAATAAACGTATCTATGCTCCCCGGAGTACCTTTGACAAGAATGCCCACCAGATCGTTAAAAGTGTAATGTCAATTATAAATTGTAATCAGTGCAGCCTGATAATATTTGTTGTTATAGGATTTGTCGATTTCACTGGTCCTTAGCTTGTTGACGATGCTGAAATGGATTCTCTAAACGATCTCCTTATCAAAAATTTACTGAGTATCTCGGGCCTGCAAACTATCCTATCGAGTATTGAAGTCGACGTCCTAGACGTCCAAGGAAACATTGACTGTCCAGATATTAATGGACGAAATGTGGATGACTTCCTGCACACTGATGAAAGTGATACACACATTGTGCTGGGTCTGTCAACTTGCATGGAATTCAACATCATCGCGTAGTTATGGTAGTTAAATTTGACTATTATTTTATGTTCTTATTTTATGTTAAATATTTCTGTCATAAAACTGCCCAGTATTCATCATTGTTCCTGCTGTAAAATTGCAGTTTGAAGCAGTCTTGGCTCCTTCAGGGAATCAACCATGTGAGTTAAATTAGTTTCATTATAAAAATTTGCCAAGTATTTTTATTTACGTTTTCTCCATTTAGGTAACATCAACCAAAAAAAATGACATCATTGAAGGCACATGGATCTCAAACGTCCCCTGTGGCGGCCGTGGATACCAACGTGGAACGCCGTGATTGTTATGGTATTGCTTTTATGGTATGTGTGTACTAGTTAACCCGTTGGCTGCCACCCCGGTTGTCTCCCCTTTTTTTTTTTAGCTTTTAGGGACGGGCCGCCCTGTTCTGCTCCATGGCGTATTTGCCATGGGGTGGGACAGTCGCAACTGCCCAAAATTCGCCTTCGGGCGCCTTAGGCAATGCACCCGATAGGGACTCCCTTTGTTGACACGTTCATGGAGACCAGGGGTGTGCATTCCCGTTATGGTCTCCTTGAACTTGTCGGCCCGGACTTGTCTTCGGACAAGTTCCCCTTGGCGCTTCCTTCAGTGGCGCGTAGCAAATGTAGAATCGCAACCTACGGGTTGCATGGCGTGGCAGCCAACGGGTTAATTATTTTTATGTATGTATGTATGTCTTGTATCTAAAACAGTGGTGGAATTGTGGGTGGAGGTGGGACAATAAATCAATTCCTTTTAAATTATCTGTCTTCAATTTATTTTTGAACCTTCTAAACGTACATTGTTTCCACATTGAATTTCACCTCACCTGGCTGGGATTCGAACTCAAGCCATTGACTGTCCCAATCGCACGCTCTACCAATTGAGCTATGAGAGTTAGTTTCTCATCATCTAAGTCTTCAACACATTCAAGTAACTAATAGGGTCAAGTCAAATGACTTTCTTAATCAATGGGGGGGATGATAGGGGGGGTTGCCAGGAAGGTATCGCATCCGACTGGCAACTCCAAGATCCGTGGTTCGATTCCCAGTCCGGGGCCTCCAACCTTCCCAGGTGTCCAACTTCCACATCTGCAAGTCGAGTCGAGAAACTTCCCCGTTACGAAGTAACGGGATGGATATTTTGGGAAAGTTTGATATGATATCCAATAACAAATTTTTAAATATTGTTCGAATTGATTTAATTTTACTTTAACAATTTGCAACGGATTTTTACCATTGGCATCCTCTGCCGAGCAAACTCGTATACTATATATTGCTTGGTCAATATTAATTATATACAAGATTATATTACGTTTATTCAACTATACCTGTTGATATTTCAACTCATTTCGGGTTTGAACCTTTAACCTTCGGCATGCCGTGCCGATGCTCAACCACTGAGCCACGAGCCATACATGTTACAACACAAAACACAAAAGATGAATAAGTTTAAAATTTTTTCTTATACAATTATTTAATACAGTGCAATCCCATTGGAGTGTTTTTTGTACACTGGGATATTGTGAACTTGGAAGAAACCTCCTGGCAGTTCTGGGCTCCTATCTACTTTACATCAGAGCCTCACCTGTAGTAAATAATAGTTATGAATTGGGTGTGTAATCTACTTACATACATTTTCAATGTAAGATTTGATAACAAACCTTATCTAAAATTGAATACTCAAGCAAAAAATATTGTACACTGACAAATCAGCCACACTAAATTTCTTTCCTAAACATTCTGTTTGCTTAGAAGATTCTCGTTGAGAAATTCAGATGACAGCCATTAAATAAGCCAAAAGTGATGTCCTTTTTTTTTCTTTCTTCCTTTCCTTCTTTCTTCCGGAGATAGTTTTGGGGTCTGTCATATTCACCACTTGATTAAAATATTCTTCAACATTGTAGCTGTTGATAGTGTACGTTTCGAACGAAGAGTCCTGTGTTGTGGAGTTGACATTAGCGTGTAAAGAGTTATTTTTTTAAAATGAAATAAGAAGTAATAACCTAAATGTTACGTGACTGTGAATCGTAATCTCTGGCCATTGTATGAAATCCAGAGTTTTCCCTCTTAAACCTTTGCAAACAATATAGTTGACATTACACCCATCCAGTGAATTTTCGATGACCAAATCATCCACTTCCAAACATCGTTTAAAAGGTATGTGCGAAGCTGCAGCTGCAACAAAATCACCCAACATAATCCAGCCACCGTAATCAGCGTGATGATGTCACCAACTGAAAAATGCCTGTTACTGTTTAGGATCTGTTGAGGAGAGCTATGTCTTGCGGAATGTTCAGATTATTAAAAGCCTCCTCTACAGCCATGTTTCCGTGAATGGTTAGCTGCCCAAAGATGTAGAATAAAGGCCGTTGTTAAAACCCAAAGAACGTTAAACATTGATTAACTAAATAAACCTTTGTGCCAGAGACTGAGAGACATGGAAGTCCCCTTCCTTCTTGGTTTGTAAGACTTGAGAGTCTTACTCCATTGATATCGGTCAAGTTGTGAACTTGTGATTGTGAATCGCCATATCCCCTCTTGCTTCTCTCGTCGATCCTAAATTCCTAATCCTACTCCTTGTCTCCTACTGTGTCACAGTCTCACAAATTCACAATTAACAAATTCGTCTGCTTATCTATTGGAAAAAATGAAATCGATCAAACCTGTGTTAGATTCCTATTACAGCAACGCCATCTATTGAAAGAAATATCGTAAAAATCGGCATTGGTGGTACTGTAGACCCATCTAGACAGAATCCGTATAGAGCAACTTGGTCTCCGTGGCCTAGGCCAACGCTTTGGCTCTCCAAATGAGCCAAAGCATTGGCTTAGGCCATCCCTTTTTCAATGCTGATTTTACATGGGATTACGGGATACTACCTTCTTTTGTTTTCTCGCGTGGTTTTCCTAGATGACACTTACCGTCCGGACGATACTTATTATTATTAGATGTGGCCTCAGCTGTCAGAATTGACGCTTACAGCTGTCAAAATCAAATCAAAACAAAGTTGTGATAAAAATGAGGAGTGCTGATTCCGAAGAAAAGTACAAGGCTCGTCGCAAAAGAGGAAACGAGTTTGCAAAATTGAAGCGACTGAAAGAGCCTTTTGCCGGAACAGGCATCGTTAAATTGGGTGACTACAAAACTCGAGGAAACCTAAAAAGAAAAAAGGTAAATCAAGTGAAAAAGAAAGCTGAATTACTAACCTGTGATTTTGAAGAAAACAACACTGAAGTCATGGCTGCCTGTGCTCTTGACAACCATGGTGAGAAAGCTGAAGAACCCCAAGAACGTTTGGATAGTATTGTTACATTGTTTGTTTATTAACGCATAGAAAAATGCTGAAAAGTTACAATGCTTAAGGCAGATGAAGGGACTTGTTGATTCTGGACGTCCATCTCCAGAGACATTGGCCCATGGGAAGATTTTGAATGAGTTGTTGAACAAAGTTAGTCATTAAAAGCCAATTTTGTTTCTAAATATGTGTATATTAATAGTACTTTTATTTAATATTATAGGGCAAATTGGAAATAGACAAACTGGAACAGGCGAAGAAACAAATTAAAAGCGATCTTGATAAAAATATTTTTTCGATTCTTCCACAAATTCTAGAAGAGCTGAAGCACGAAGCTAGAGAATGTCAAATTATGTAAACAGTTATATTACATGAAAAAAGATGAACCGTTGTATAATACTTCCACTATTATTAGATAAGAGGATTTCGGTAAAAACCCCTTTATCCGTATCTCAAGCTAGCCTGGAAGGGATTCACCTTGTCATAAAAAGCCTAAAAAACCGCATTTCTAAAGATACTGGTATTTATAAAATCTTATTATTTATAAGACGATATTTAATTTTTCTACGTTTTTTTATAGATGCTTCCAAACAGAGAATAGAACTCAAGAAGCAAATGGGAAAGTATGTAGAGAAAGCTAAAAATCTTTTGGTCGTTATTAACCCCCAATTAGATGGATATGAGGTGACATTGGAAGACTGCTACCGTGGCGTTTTTCCATGGCAGTCGGCTTATGATAGTGAGACACATAATTTATTGTACAATGTTAAGAAATTAACTTCTTGTTTCTTTAGTATCGTTCCAAGAAAAATTCAGTTTAATAGATGCTTGGATGCTTTTTATCCGAAGTAAAGAAGAAGTTTTGCAGTTAAGAGAGGAAATGGCAAGATACGAATCAGGGTTGACGACCAATAGAAGAAAAATAGAAGATATCTTTCAAAGGGACCATAAAAGTGACGATATCTTAGTTCGTGGAAAAGCATTCATTATGCAGTCGGAACTAAAGAGACTTGATGGCTTGTTAAACGATTGTGACGCTGGCAATAATGAAGATGATAGCGACGATGAAAACGATGACGATGACGACAAAAAGTTTGAAAAAAGTTGAAACAAAATTTCTACGATTCCGTTTTGCGGCTCACCGCAGTACTGGATGTTACTGAGGAAACGAAATCGAAGAAAATTTTTTCAAACTTTTTTGTTTATCACTTTTTCACTACAAATTTCATGGAATTCGATAGATCTCGACGAGTTCTATTCATTTCCGTAAAATTTATAATGTTTTGTTTATTGGTTTATTTAAAAACTAATTATGAAATTTTGCGCTTTTTGGGGGGAGGGGGGGGGGACGCCCAAAACCAGATTCTTAAAACCTCTCGTTCGACCATTTAAAACGACATTTTCTTACAAACTTGGTGCATTTCTGAAAGCCCACTTTGTCGTGCATCTAATGGTGCTATCGAATTCATTTCTAATCAAGTTTTTATTGCTTAATTTCTAGAAAAAATATACCACTATCAAAAGACATTACTAGCTCTAACTAGCGGCACATTTTGGAAACAGAGGATTTTTAAAGAGGACTTTTAAATAAAATGAAGACTCCGATATAAATCATTTGAAAACAGTTTATTACATACACATTATATACATGTTTTATACATGTACAATGTTTTCATTAATATCAGCCTCATCGTCGTCGTCATCGTCATCGTTTTCGTCATCGTTTTCGTCATCGTCATCGTTTTCATCGTCGCTATCATCTTCATTATTGCCAGCGTCACAATCGTTTAACAAGCCATCAAGTCTCTTTAGTTCCGACTGCATAATGAATGCTTTTCCACGAACTAAGATATCGTCACTTTTATGGTCCCTTTGAAAGATATCTTCTATTTTTCTTCTATTGGTCGTCAACCCTGATTCGTATCTTGCCATTTCCTCTCTTAACTGCAAAACTTCTTCTTTACTTCGGATAAAAAGCATCCAAGCATCTATTAAACTGAATTTTTCTTGGAACGATACTAAAGAAACAAGAAGTTAATTTCTTAACATTGTACAATAAATTATGTGTCTCACTATCATAAGCCGACTGCCATGGAAAAACGCCACGGTAGCAGTCTTCCAATGTCACCTCATATCCATCTAATTGGGGGTTAATAACGACCAAAAGATTTTTAGCTTTCTCTACATACTTTCCCATTTGCTTCTTGAGTTCTATTCTCTGTTTGGAAGCATCTATAAAAAAACGTAGAAAAATTAAATATCGTCTTATAAATAATAAGATTTTATAAATACCAGTATCTTTAGAAATGCGGTTTTTTAGGCTTTTTATGACAAGAATCGAAAAAATATTTTTATCAAGATCTAGTTTATTTGTTTTTAATTGTTGTTTTAAGTGGCTCGTCTCTTTTAGCCGAAGAATTTCGTTTGCTGCCAGAAATTCGTCTGCTATAAGGGATGAGCAACAATCCATTCTCAAACAATAACTAATTAAAAATAAACTAGATAGAATTAGGGCTAGAAAAAAATATGGGAAATGAAAAAATGAATAGGCTATCCAATGCTAGGAAGAAAAGGGGGAAAACATTAATAAATAGTTAAAAACTTACAGTTTAACGGGAAGAAGACGGTTTCTCCATAAGAGGCTGCAGCGGTAGCAGACAACTTAGACACAAATGAGATTTTTCTCATTTGTGAAAAATGCGCAACGCAGGATGTTTTACTGCTCTATTGACTATCGAGAAACTGAAACATATGATTACACTGATTAGTCAATAATAATTGTTTTAAAGAATAGTGTAATACTCCCATAAATATGTGGCTGACATAGGGTAGGAGATAGGAAGTCCATCGAACGAGACCTTCAGTTTTCACTTTTCAGTCAAGCAAGTATCGTTTCCCGTAAGCCAAGCAGACGAATTTCATGCTAAAAGAAACGTGCAAGTAGTTTTCTTTGACGTCTTATTTGTAATAAAGACTTAGTGAATTACGTTTATCTCAAAACAATATCCACAACATCAACATAGAAAATGGTACGTGTTTTCAATTGCAGCACAAGAATATTTCATCTGCAGAATACTTTTCAACTTTTAAATGTTGACTACTTTTTTACAGCCCAAAACAAAGAAATTTATTGACAAGAAAAATGCAGTGACTTTTAATTTGGTACATCGTAGCCAAAAGGATCCACTCGCAGCCGATGAAAAAGCACCACAAAGAGTCCTAGTTCCAGTTGGTTTAAAAACAGAAAAGAATGCAGAGAGCTCATTGTCTTCAAAATCCATGGTGAAATGCCATCCAAACAAAATTTAGGATGTGTTATTTTAACAAGTTAACTGTTTTATTAGGAACCAGGAAATCAGAAAGAAGAATTGGCCAAACTTGGGATATACTTTGACGATGATTACAACTACTTACAACACTTGCGTGATGTTAAACAAACAGCAGAGTGGGAACTTGCAGAAGATAATAAAAATTCTAGAGTTTGGAAAGCACCAGTTGTAAAAGGACTTTCAGTAATTATATTGAACAATCATTCTCAATAAATTTTTTCATTACCATCTTCATGTTCTAGGATCGCCAGTACAAACTGACACTGCCCTCTTCAGTTTTTCAATCTGAAGTAGAAGAAACAGTAGGGTTGTTAAACAGGGCAGCACCACATTCAGGTTTTTTTCCATCTTCAACTTTAAATTTTGTAATGAAATTTGGGAGATAACTTTCAATTCATACTTTTAGGACCAAGGCCAGACTTGGACCCAGACATTGTTGCAGCTATGGATGATGACTTTAACTTTGATGATCCTGATAATGAACTAGAAGATGATTTTGTTGCATGTGCTAATGGTGTACCTTCAGATGCTGAAACAGAGTATTTACTAAAAGAATGCTTTACATGTTCTAATTTGATTTGATTTCGCAAATTTCCTTGATAGCGAAGATGACGAAGATTCCAACATTGACGGCGAAGAAGAAGAAGACGACGATGATGTGTTATGCGACATGCGAAGCGACTGTGGACAACGTTCGCTAGACAATGAAGATAATAAATCGCGCTTTACAGAATATTCCATGACAAGTTCTGTTATTAGAAGAAACGCTCAGTTGTCCTTGTTAGATGATCGATTTGAGCAGGTAATTTTTTTTTTTAAGTGGATGTTGTTCCATGTATTCTTGCAGATCAATTGTTCATGTCCTGCTATTTTGTAGATGATGGCCCAATACGACGACGAGGAAATGGGTGCTTTAGACTGTGAAGAGATCGAAGGACATATTACGTTGCAGGACGAAGAAGTATTGAAATTGGCAGAAGCATATGAATATGGGAAAACAGAAGGCCTTCGGTTAGGTCGCGAAATCGGAAAAGTGGTATGTGTTGAAAATCCTTTCATAATATCTCCAGGCTTTTTACTTTCAATTTACTCACTTTTTTGGATTAGGCAAGAGAAGAGGTTGAGGGGGCTGTGGAAAGATATTTGGAAAACTACCAAAGCGATGAGGATGAAGACAGCAGTTCAAGTGAAGGTGAACAGGAACGTAAATGGGACTGCGAATCTATCTTGTCCACCTACTCGAACATCTATAATCATCCAAAACTAATTTCGGAGCCACAGAGTTCCAAAGTTATTAAAGGTTTGAAAACGTTCGATTAAGGTTTCTTAAAAAATGCAAACCATTGATTTCGTTGTTTTCTTCACAGTGTGTCCCAAGACGGGTGTTCCACTTAACGTGCTCGGAAAACCTGGTTTGACGAAAAAGTTTTTAGATCAGTTTAATCAGGAAACTGGCGTATCAAAAAAGACCTGTGCTGAAACGCAATCAATAATCAGCACACTGTCGGCCATATCCATTCGGCCCAAGGATGAGACACCAGAGCAGAGGACCGAAAGGAAGCGGCTCGTGAAAGAGTACCGTCAAGTAAAAACAAACTGACGTAGTTATAATTTTTACTGTCTATTACAATGGTTTTAATTCAAAATAGGAGAGAAGAAAGGAGAAGAAAGCTAACGCGCTAGCTTTCAAAGAGGAAAAGAAACTACAAGAGAAACAAAACATTAACAATCGTAAAAATGTTAGCGGAATCAGATTGTTGTAGGATTTGTTAAATACAACAGGTCCGATACTGGCATTATTTGTAAACGTTCAATACATTTTTCAGCATACACGTAACGCGTTTGTATTCCACTTGCTCGACCAATCGTGCTAGCGATATACAAAAGAGACGGAATGACATTACCAGCCGTCCAAAACGTTGTTAATGAAGTATGCGGTAATAGAGGTTTAAGGAAGGAAAAGGTTGAAAGGTTTGGAAACATCGAGTGACGACGCTGAAGAGTGGAATGGTTGACAGGTAATAGCATACTAAACGTGACTAGCACAACGCAATCCAATTCTATAAGTAATCTGAACAGCCAGATAAATGACAGGTATCAACGACATCCATAAAATATTCAAGGGATTCGAGTAAATCGAAAATTTTAAAAATTTAACTAAACGTTTAGCCATTACCCGCAACTGACCCATTCCCTTTCATTACACATTTAATCTAGTAGAGAGTCGAAACAGCGCTTTCTCTACTCCCAGCGTAGGGCAACTGACGAAGCTTCATTGAACCATCAGAGCCACAAGAAAAGAGTCGCCCTGATGTGTCCAAATGTAACTATCGTGAGGGAAAAAAACCATTAGCCTTTCGAATATCAAATTAAGACGATAAAAATTTGACAAAGACGTACTTGATTCACACCATTTCCTTGACCCATGGAACGGAAAAAGGATGAACGGGAATGTTCAGCAGGAAACGCGTAAAGTAAATGTTGGGTGGCAAGGCTCCAGACCTTTGAATCATTATAGTTGTTTAATCACTAGATAGATATTCAGAAATAGTACGTACCTTGATATCACCGTCAGCAGATCCAGTCGCAAAAAACTCCTCATTGGGGTCCAACGCCATGCATTTGACCGCAACTGAGGATTCGTGCGCCGTGAACTTGTGACGCAGCGTTCGTTGTCTTAGATCCCACAGGCAAACTATCCCTTTACGTCCAGCAGATATCAAGAGTTGATGCTGAGAGGCGTAAAGCAAACTAGTGCCCCCGTTTTCGTGACACACAAATGCTGCAAATGAGTTAAAACGTAAAGTTAGATTCACTATGCATAAATTATCAATTGCTATCAATTTACAATGAATAACTGCCTTGCGTTGGGGCATCAATGTGTCCCACAAAACGACGTTGCGGGACTCTGAACTGTGCCCGGTGGTGGCCAATATACTCGATGAACCCAAAAAC
The DNA here is from genome assembly GCA_013167095.2 of Daphnia sinensis. Lineage (NCBI taxonomy): Eukaryota > Metazoa > Arthropoda > Branchiopoda > Diplostraca > Daphniidae > Daphnia > Daphnia sinensis. The sequence goes on along the minus strand of CM023188.1, from coordinate 369,235 downwards.
ACGAAATCCGACGTCCCCTTGCTATGACATTGATGTGACTAAAAAAAACCCGATTCACAAATACAAACTTAGCAAACAGTTGATCAAGTGATGACGAAGAATTACTTACAAAAAATGGACGATGCGGCGCAGAGCCTCCTCCAAGCCGAAGTGTCCACAAGGCGACATGGCCGTCTCCATCGGCTGCACCAAATTTGTTTCCTTGGCTGTTGAAACGAAGACGATTCACTTTTGCATAAGTTCCAGGAGTCCTAGGTTGGCAAACAACTCCGACATGGCCCCATTCCCATATGGACACGGATCCATCCCCTTGACCAGCGATATCTAATTCCAAAGCAAAATAATGACATGAAAAACTAAATTTATGGTAGTTGAATCGCTTAGGCCAACTTACATAGTGGAAGTAGAGGGTGGGCTGCCATTCTTCGCACACCATCCACCTTGTGTTTCCGCAACTACAGGTAAACAATGTAGGATTTTATTATCTTATTTTAGAAATTCACTTTGCTCCTGGACGCTTTAGGCCAATTAAAGGGATTGGGCATGTCAGTTTGTCAGTAAGTTGTTTGTTATGAAAATAGCACACACACAACCAAGACGAAGTTGAGAAAATGCACGAAAGAAGGTAAGCTGTTACCGGTGTTAGTAGAAGTTTGCTTCGCCGTAGCACCAGCTGAAAAAATGGCGGATGTTGCGAACCAGGGAATGTTAATCCCTTCGGCTGCGTGAGGGGAAGGATAACCAACATTTATGGATGGAACGGAATAGCGACAGATTGACAAAACGGACAAGGAAAAGGACAAAGACAAAAGAATAATCCCAAACACGTACAAGGAAGAGATGCGTGTCCAGAGGACGAATGTAAAAAAGATGACAAGGATCAAAGGGATAGAAAAAAGATGTAAGCTTTTGTTAGTAAATATGAAGAGATTTTCGCCCAAATATGTGAAGCCAAAGCCGGGCCAAGTGGCCTTTAGAAGTAATGGGCAGTCCATAGCTAATCGAATAAAAGTTTTCTTTTTTAACAACTCTTTTGTCACACACAGTATGTGTAGTACGTGAAGCGCATCAACGCTTACGAAAACCCCGAGAAACTAAGAAATAGAAAACTACACCGCCTTGAGAGTTTAGGATAAGACTACGTGTTAAGCCATAAAACGGTCTGATTGAATTATTCTTACCAAAGTTGTTCCACGTCCAGTCACTGGTAGAGTTGGACCTCCCGGTGGGACCATACTATTCGATGCTGATGGGGCGTAGCTGGGAAAGTGGGCCGTGCTTGCAGATCCAGATATTCCTGTTAGTAAAACACAAGAAGATTGACACAATGTTTATGGCATGGCAAAGAAAACAACAAAAATGAACCAACCATTCATTTGGTTCAGCAGGTTGCGATCGCCCGGAGTTTGAACCACCAAGTAGGAGGATGCGTTACTGTCCGGATCCCTATTGACGAGCAAGTTGAGAGAATTCATTGCATCAACTTCATACTGAGACAAGAAGCTGCAAAAAAGAACTTACCTATCCAGACCAAGCAGGTCCAATTCGCATTCGTCCTCCAAGACGGCCGATTGCATATCTAACAAAGGCGTAATATCCAACTCTTGAATTTCCTTTCCATTTGCCAAAGCAAGCACTCCTCCGTTAGTCTAGAAAATATATGAAATTAACAATGATTTTGTTGTCCATCGATAAGCTACAGCTTTTTTTACGCACAGAATTGATGCAAAACGCACTGACGATGTCTTGATCTTTATGAATGATTCGAACTGGATCCTGTAAGCGATCTGTACCTCCTCCCGAAACGGCTGTTATGGTATCAGTTGTAAGATCATCTGAAGGAAAGAAAAACTTAAAATTCCGACCATTACGCAAATCGCCTATGCAGTAAACATACCCTGACAAACCACATCTGAATAAAGGGACATGGAATCGGTGTTGTTAGCTCCGGAATTATAAGCCGCTCCATGTTTTTTCCCAAAGACTAGACGAATAAAAATATCTTGGACTTTTTCCTGGCGAACCAGGAAACACCAAAGACGTCGAATGGGTCGTGCGTTTGCTTCCTTAGTTCTGGAACAGCAACAAACGTAGAAATAGAATGTGTAGACAGCTTAAAAACGAAGGACAAAAACTTACAAGAAAGGGGTATTGTTGGGATCCAGTAGACTTCGGTACTTCAGAATGGGTGGCCCAGTTGTTGTATTTTCTACAACGCATCCAGGTATGTAGTTAGGAGGGGGTGGCCCAGCTGCTTCCAGTTGCCTCTGTAGCCATGCACACCATTGATGCATGGTTCGTGTAACGGCATGGCTCAAAGGACTAACAACGGGCAAGTCTGATTTGTTGAAAAATTAAGAAAAAATAATTTATATCAGATACAGCACTATACAATAAAGACAATTAAGAAACCACATACCTGTAGGCTCAACACCGGCTACTCTCAAGAATTCTTCCATCTTTCCAATACATAAACGAGTCACAGCCAAACGTATTGCATGCCAGCTGATTGAATCAGCTTTGCTATGCTCGCAATCGCCTTTTCAAACAAAACAGATTCAAATAAAACTCAGCGTCGCACCACTAAAGGTAGCAATTGTACCTGAGTTAACGTCCGTTTTTTTAGCAGCTGCTCTTTTGCCGCTATCCAGTTCCTCCCAGAAATCATCGTTTTCGGATTCGTTTTCACCGTCCGCTTCAGCATCCACTTCATCCTGAATCGAAAAATTAAAAAAGTGAGGAATTTATATGATGAATTGTGTTCATCCTTGTTGATTTACCACGTCTGAAGCAGAAGAATCATAATCATACGAGACTTTCTCGACAGGCAAGGTAGGTTTTTTCATCAAACACGCCACCAATGACAATTTAGGTGCAACAAAGACTTCTTTATAAGTAGGCATATCTTCGCTGCCCTGTGGAAGAGACGGTTTCCTGGACGACAGGCTTCCCATCGATGCGTTTGACGGAACTATCAGGAGCACGGGAAATAGGTTTTTTTTTGTTTTTTAGTTATTACCATCGAAATATTTTACCTGTGGTCATCCCACCTCCCACGGAGGCTGGAGTCCCAATTTGCTGCAATAGTTTGATGTGTAAACGAACTCGCTGCTTGGCAACATCCATCGTTGAAGTCGAGGGGGATCCGGGTGGCTGGGGCGATCCCCCATCACTAGAGGTTCCAAGACCTTGTGAGCCCTGCAGCGTGGACGTCGAGGTTGTAGTAACCCTGACTAGCTGTTTGGCACCCCCTCCGTAAATAGATCCCCACATACTCTCCGTCGGTTGCAAGCCGGCCAATCTAATAAATTATTGTCATAAAAGTATTAGTTTTTTAAATCATTCGTTTCAGTTAAAATCTTACCGATATAGGACATGTGAATCGCAGGCCGCCATAGAATAACACAACAACGAAACGTAAATGGCAACAAAAGCTTCACACAACAAAGTCAATAATCTTGGGGCGTCTTCGTCCTTTTCACGGGCCAAGAGGGCACGCAATGACGTCACGCCTAAAAAGACACGACAAAAAAGCATTACAACGACTGCTTATCTGAATAAATTTTGACTAAATTTAATTTTCTGCAAATCACCTGGCCATTTTGACGGACTACTTGCAGGCTGAAGCTGAGGCTCTTCGCGCTTCACATAATTATTTACGCCAATGTTATGCATCGCACGGAAGACAACAGCCAATCGAGCAAGTGGTCCGACTGAGCCTTGCTGTTGTTCTTGTTGTTGTTGCTGAAGGCTCCATGCATCAGACGAGCAAAGGGCTTGATAGAGACACGCAGATAAGGCCAGTGCCAGGTCGCGAATAAGACTCATCTAATATTTCATTTAAAGTCTTTAAAATTGTTCATGTTTGAAAAGAGAAGAATCTAACCTGTCCAAAGCTGATCTTTCCGGGTACAGGGACACAGCTCAATCCAACAATTGCTCGCAGTAAATCCCGAATTTGGCTCTGTACATGCAGCAATAAAAAGACACAACAGGTTGCCATCAACTGTAAAATTCGCTTTGTCAACGTACTTCTAAATGACGAACAGGATCCGTTGTAATGATTTCTGTTCCCGCGACACTAGCAGCTAAAAGTGGAAGACTTGTTGGATACGCCAGAGGAGAAGAAAGTTGGGGCTGTGTCAGATTCAAAGCTGAATCAGAGCCTCCTTAAATACAGAAATAATAATCAAAACATTACATCCCCTTCTAAATAATCTAGTTCAAATCTTTTGCTGTACCTGTGGAAAATCTTCGATCTTGTTGCAACTCCTGCAGAAGAAGGATAAGTTCCATGCGGACAGATGCAAGTCCTCCTCCTTGTGATCCATGAATACTGCAATAACTCAATAACGTCCTCACCAACAGTTCATTGGCTATAAATGGGTGTAGAAAACTTGAAAATGTGTTGCATGAGAAAATGCTAATTGGCAGTATACCTTTTAACCATCGTCTTCTACGGTTAGTTCTTTTCACCTTGGCTTCGAGGTCCAATTTTTCTGCCAGCAGTATCTCATGCAAAGTAACCGGTTCATCTGTCGTGGTTGGATTTTTGTACGAGGAAGGAATGGCGGGCAAGAGGCTAGGCTCGTCTTCTTCATTTCCAGTACCAGATACTGGGATGGGGACATAATTGCAAAGTTGTTGTAGAGCCTGAAGATTTTTGAAATTACAAATCAAGTGAAACCTAGAAAACTCTATCAACTTTTGAGTTACCTGTAACTCTCGATCCAACCACAGGTACAGTTGAAGCCTCAACTGACCACCATCGACTTCAAACCCAGTGGCAAGGGTTGCCATTTCTCCCATTAAAATCTTTAAACACGCGATGAATTTCAGTTGCTGGGCCATGATGTCCAAACCACCAGATTCCGTATCCGTTTCCAATTTCGGCTCGGAAGGTATCGCTGGAGCCTCTGCAGTGCTCATTTCTTTCATTGTAATGCCCCCATCAGAGCAATCTGTGTCGGTATCCTCATCGTCACTCCATTTCAGCTCCAACGTATCGGATTTGTTGCTGATGGGTTGTCCCCAGTCAAAATCACGCGTTTCAGCACTCGGGCTAACAATTAGGAGCGGAGTCGACCAATCAATCCCTTCAGCTTTCTGTTGAACAATGTCGCACGTATTCTCTGCAAATGTAACGCATTTATTGTTAGTTTGGGAGGAAACGAAGTTAAAGATCTAAATTATACCATCCGTTGCGACGGCAGAATCTGAATTTTTATCCGCTTCATTGTCCGGCTGTTGAACATGATCGGGCAATTTGGATAACACCTCCAGGGCTAGAGCTGGGCAACCCGCGAGGAAGTGGGCATGGGCAGTTGTGAAATACAAACGCCGTTCAAGAGGCGTTATCCACTCTTGTAGAAGGTAAGTCTTATCGACACTGATGGCACCCACGCCTGCCAAATGCGTCCGTTTATTAGCAGATTGCCCTGAACATTCCAAGTTCATAGGTAAGAAATTTAGACATGCACAAAAAAATGCAATATATACCTTTGGCTGACAGCGCCAGTTGTTGTCGAATAATAAGCGGATGATTGCGAAGATAGATGTAGAAGTTGAAAACGCTTGGACTTGCGATATTTTGTGACTTGGTCAATTCGCCCTTGTCTCCTCGTCGTTCCAGCAGTGTACTTAAACTATCCGTATACTGGGCCATGAGCCAATAGGACATGGAACGCAGGAAAGGATCCGACCCTGCCGAAGCGGCAACTGGTTCGCTACTCTCATTAAAACCCAACACATGATCCTGAAGCAGTTTTTTAAGTCCGGGAGGGACAGATTCCATGTCTCCTTCATACAACCGGGTGATAACGATGGCTAACTGAATGTCATGCATCCGGCTTAGGCAAATGTCAATGGCATCTAAAATGAAGGAAAAACGATGCATTTATGGATTCGAAATTGAGTTGGTGCCAAGTAAATGAACACTACCTTTTAATGACCCAGCCAAGAGGAAGAAGGCAACAGCATGATCGAATCGTTGTTTTCCGAGAAGAGCGTAAGCGTTTTTCAATGCGGCTTTACGCCATCGCTCTTCGGTAAAATTGTTGCTAAAAAACTGCGTCATGCGTTCATTTTGCACCTGTCGGAAAAGACCCCATACCAGATTTTTCTTCTTCATCGCCAAATAGTAAATGGCGGCGTCCAATGGATCTCCTTGGCTTTGATACGCTGCTTTAGCTAGTTTTTCAATACAGCGGCGTAAACTAGCGTTATTTCGCATCCACCATCCGAATCCTAGCTCGCGGTAATCGGCCCATGTGGGATTTGCTACAAAAACAAAAATGAGCCATTGTCATCAGAAGTTACTCGGTTAACTCCTCAATTCTTTACGTTTCGTGAAGGCTGGAAGCAGCTGCAAAAGTTCTTCTTGTGCTTCCGAGTGGAAGGCCCACGTCAGCAATGCACTGCTAATTCCCTGTTTCTTTAAAGCAGCACGTTGGACTGGTGGTAAGAACCGCAAAAGATACGAATGATGACGGGCAGCTAGTAAAAAGCGTAGTCCACAAGAATCCAAAGATGATTCTGAACCTGGATGTGACGGACCTGAGGATAATTGAAATTGAAAAACTGCACTAGACATAATTTTGCTTAAATGCAATTACCACTTTTGGACGGATTCTTGGCCGCTCCAGTTTGGATAGTACTCGTGACTAGATGGGTAGCACTGCATGATGCTAACGTATCTGCCAAAGCCAACAAATGCATCTGGTCAACGCTGCTCAAGCCTGGGAGCTGAGTATGCGTCAGAACACTGGTCAGGAGAGCGGCCTGCCGAGTGCCGAATTGAAAATATTGCTGCTGCAAATGCTGGGCACCAGATTCTCCGCTGGCATTTTTACGTTTATTCTTTCGCCTCGGTGGACTTTCGCTTAAAATCGTGTCTAAATCTTCTTCTTCTTCCGCCTAAAGAAATTAACTTTCATTACCACACTCATTGGGCATTTTTAAAAAATAAATAGCTGAAAGTTACATGTGTTTCCAATGAAGGGTGGAACAAAGAGTCAGTGCCAGATGTCGACGAATCACCTAAATTTGTTGACTGGTCAGCTGCTAGAAGAAGCCAAAGGGGAAGTGGTGGTACTGCGCAAATTTCCGTGTAATCCAGCGTCAGCTCTTTAGGGACAGCTGAAATATGGAGATCGGCGGTGATTTTGCGCGTCTCATTGTCCGGACTACTAATGGAAAGCGTTCGAGTTCTTGCCCAGTGTTTGGCTGACTCTTCCACATCTTCGTCGTCTTCGTCGTCGCTCTCAGCTCCACGATGACCTGAAATGCATCTCACCAAATGAGCCAAAATTGCTTTGACCCAGCGGATTTTGCCTGTTGTTTTCAAAGGAAATGATTACCTAACTGCCACTTAGTTCATTGCTATGAGAACATTTCACCAGAATTCAGAAGTTCCATAAGCTGTTGTGGGTGGTATTGCGGTAAAACTGGGCAAGCAATTTGGCTGGCTTCAAAGAGACCATAGCTGGGCAAGCAGTCTTGCAGTAATGATACCGTGGGGCTGCCAACTGTTGTACTTAGGTCTTTTTTCTTTTTTGGAGTGTTTACGGTGACCTTCTTTACACTGCTGGATCCTTGTGCAGCTGCTAAAGCATGCATCGAACTGGCCCTAGGCAGCTGAGCCATACTTGGCGCATAAGTGACGCGCCCTTCTTTTGCCAATGTATGCAATTCGCGATCAAGTACATCGCGATCCTCCCCAACATCGTCGTCATAGCCAACACTACCTGCTTCGGTATCACTGTCCACATCAGTACCACTTTCTTCTCCGAGATGTTCTGATGGCAAAGCAAATCAGTCGGTAATTAATGGATCAAACGGAGCTGAAAAAAGACAGGAAACGCTGGTATCGCATACCTTGGAGAGAAACAGGGGAAGCCACCGAAGCCCCAGCGGATCCTTTAGTGATTCCAGACATTGTGTCTTTCCACTGAGAATAGATTTGCATTTCATTGTCCATTCCGACAACGAAAATGCCATCACGAACCCAAGACAAATGCATTGGCAAAGGAGGCAGTCCATCAGCCGTTCGCAGTTCCAAAGAACGTAAACGTAACCATCTGGAAACAGTTGAAAAACGAAAATTATCCTTTCATCCTCTTTCTTCTACTAATCTATCGAACCTGACGGTAACATCATCCTGGTTAAACGAAGATGTTTGCGATGTTTGCCTTGCTAATTTGTGATGTTTGACGATTTTCGAATTGTTGAATCGCTCCTTAACGGCCGGGCTCGAGACAGACGTGTAAAGTAGCACTCGATGTCCAACCTAAAAATGAACAGCGCATGAAAGTTTTCAGTTCAGATGCGTGGTTGATTAAATATATTATATAATATCTATTCGACAAAGAACATACGCCAACGGTGAGGATGTGAGATCCATCTTCTTTCGAAACCCAGTCCAACTGCACTAGATTTTTTTGAGTTAGAGGGCACACATTCCCACGATGTTCGATAGACTTCTTCAACGTTAATATTGTTGCATAGCTAGGTACTGATAAAAGGCCTGTTCCAAAACGAAGAAACGGAAACAAAATATAGTAAAACTTATCATTATAAAATGATTGTAAACAACAATTTCACACTCAAATACCTTGAATCTTAGGTTGAATTCGTTCAAAACAACCTCCCTCGTTATCCTGACTTTCCAAGTCACTGTGAGACAAATTCTTCGTTAGCGTTTCGATACCAACTTGTCGTTTTTTCAACCATTGATCGCCTTCTTCTTGCAAATATGCCAAATCGATATTGGGATCAATAGCAGGCAAGAGTGGAAGGCGGATATTCTTCAAGTATATCACGTCCTCTTGAACCCATTCAGAACCTTTCCAACAAAAGAATGAATCTTCAATCACTATATCAGAAGACGGAAAACACGAGTTTTACCTCCAGTTGATTCGCATTCGTATATAGACACAACAAGGTCGAAATATCGGGTATCAACTTCTTGATTTTTACTGTCTTTGACAGATTTCCCTTTAAAAGATTTTCCGTTCTTATAGGCCACAGCAATACGGCCACTGTAGGCTACTGAAACAGACAATGGCCTCCCTGCAAATGATAACGATGTAGTAGACCCTAATATTGCATTGCATTTAAGCCACATACCTGAAATTGGGAGTAGTGATGTGCCTTCTTTGCTAATCATCTGCCACTCTTCCCAACGAAGATATTCTTCCGGGGATTCTTTTGACTTGTTTTCCGTTACTAATTTACACCGCCAAAATCTAACCGTATTATCCGTGCACGCTGTCACCATTGCATACGGAGCGAAGCACGCAGGGTAAATGGAAGCGGAACTGCATATAGGACGATAAGTGTTCAAATTTTCAACAACAAAACTACCCCAAAATATATTGAAATCACCTTAAATGACCTGCCGCGGGAGCCGCATGAATAATACCCACTCCATCAGGAAGCGGAAGACGTTGGGTGCACATTTTGATCGTCTTCATTGTGACATTCGGGCCAGGTGGACGTTTCTGCAGCGGGCTGGCTAATCCGCCTTGTTCTTCGTTGCAAGATGAAATCACGAGTTTCCACACGTGGACGACAGTAGCTCCTATATTTAAAAAAAATTCAAAATCAATGATTTCAAAGAAAATGATGAAAATTTGAAGTTGCCTCTTGTTATAGAATATTATGGCGATTGAACAAACGTGACAAACCTTCACATGCATCTGAAGAACCACCATGAGACGGAACTTCCAGAAAGTCAAATGATTCGTTTTGCTTTGCTTCCATTTCATTTTCTTTTTCAACAACGACAACGTAGAAAGGTTCGTTAAAAGCTAACGACTCTTGAAGGTCTACAACGGCTGATTGCGTCACTTCCATGAGGCTCATCCTGGAAGCCAATGGCATCTGAGAAAGCGATGCTAAACGTACAGGCCAAATCGGCTAATTGAATTCAGAGCCGGAAAGAAAAATCTACTAGTCGAATTTTACTTTTTCTCTGCGAAGGTGGGATGACTTCGGGAATCGTTTGATGGGCAGCCTCAGCGACTGGAATGTTTGAAGGAGTGGCAATGTTGCTTGTCAACTTGTGGCCAGTAAGCAGCTGCTGTTGAAAAACATGGAGGAACTGAGTCTGTTTCCAGTCATGATCCGCTTCCACCATAGCATCGAGTTCTAAAATGCATCCTGGACGAGAAGTGGACTGTTCGGAAACTAGCCGTACAAGTGTACGATTGCCCAACATGAACTGCCGGACAGGCGACTGAGGATAGAAAAAAATAAATACGTCATCCTACTAAACCAGTTTTAAATTCTTGTGTTTACCTCTTTATCAAAAGAAGTGTTAAAAGGATTGTTGGGTCCTAAGGTTGGCGTTATTAGAATCTGGGCTAGGAGTGTTCTGGCATCAATAACAGCCTATAAATGAAATAGAAGTTAGCAGAGACAACGCTTATGTCGTTATCAAGCAATATTTACTTGATAAATCCGCAAACTTGTTCCATCGGACGCAACAAAACAGGCGCTAGCAGAATTCGAATATCCACCTAACGATGAACTGTGACGAAAAAAGAACATAAGCACGATCTCTATGACGTTATAGGCATTCTAATCACCTTGGTAAAACTGTTGGAATCCAGGCAACAGATGCAAAGGCAGACATTTCGGGCGAATTAATCCGAGCCAGTTCCTTCACTCCGCCAGACTTGCCAAGAGGACCAACCGTTTCTACCTTCCACAATATAAGCTCACTGCAGTAGCCTTGATTCGCCTGTCCGGACTCTCGCCTTTTCTTTTGTGTCGTGGTACCGAAAATTTCCCTGTCTAAATACCAAACGAAAGCGAACAGAAATTGTAATATCAAAGAATAACATTGCATTTGAATTTGTTCGTTGTTCTTACCATTGGGGTTATTGATGACATTGTGATGGGAAGTGGTCAACAGTAAAGGTAGAACGGGATGGCAAGATATGCTGTTAACTCGAAATCGATGACCTGATATTCTCGTCAGATGACTGACTGACAATACTTGCGTGAACTTGGACTGATCACTCAAGGCTAAATGCCAAAGATTAAGAGTTCCATTGGCATGTTTGGTAACCATGGCCACAACTGGCGAAGATGACGCATGATATGGATTTGTTTCATGTTTTTCCTCGATGGTGGCTGATGGACCCTCAGCACTCTGCGGAGCTGGACCACAGCTGCTAGAAGCATGATTAGTCGACTGTGACTCTTCGTCGACAGCAGCATCTTCATCTGCCACGTTGGCAGAAGCAAGGGGCTGCGGAGATTGTATCGACTGAGGACCTTCAAGGTGCAACAAATTGCGTAAATCCAAAATATGGAATGGGTTGAACAATGCCAAATGAGTGCTCAACGTGGAGGCGTCGCCAAGTGGTACGGCATTGGGCAGTCTCGAACTAAACGAGACCTGCGCCTGCCTGAACGACCCTGGGTTGTACTCGTCTAACCAGTCGACCAACCTGAATAGATCTGGTCTTATTATTTACTCATGAACGCTTGTATCTAAAATAATTACCAAACAAGGTACGACCCGTCTAACGGGTGTACGGCATACAACAAATCTGGACTATGGTGCCAATCCTTTAACAAGGTTTCAATGCGATGATCTAATGCATCTCCAAGCGGAACGCCTAGTCCTTAAAGCAAACGTTGAACTTTACATTGGTTTTCGTTTTGCCATAATATGAACATGATACCTGTAACTCCTGTGATGTCAGTGTTCATTGAATATAGAGACGCAGTGTTACTCATGATTTGATCTGGATGGAGTCCGTGGCTAGCATGAGGGCTAGGCAGATCAAGATTTTTCCCCTGATCTTGCTCGGTTCGCAAAAACTTGGCCAAATCACCAGTAGTAGCTCGCAGCTTCTTCTTCCTAAGGAAATCCACTTGTGGTTCAGGATCTTCACCTCGATCATCTTCCGATTCCACAGCAGCTAACCCATTTTGAAAACTCTCTTCACGACCAACTGCTTTCTTACTAAGTTCCTATCAATTGGCAAAATCAAAAAGCGAATAACTAAAGGTTTTTTTGTTATAAACTCGGAATCCAAGTCTTTACCTGTAGGATGTACTCTGCTTGAAGTGTGAAGTGCATTTCTTTATTGTTGAGCCAATGAACTACAAATCCCTTGTCATTAGCTGATCCACCCAAACTTGGAACTAATGGGATATCTATTGAAACAAATTCAATGAAACTTAGAACAACTACAGCTGTTAGATAGAGTAAAAATACCTGTCTGTGCATTGATTGTTGCCGCTAGATGAAAGTGTAAACCGTTTGCTTGACCAGTACCGTGAATACCATAACTATGATAATCATGCACCGAGTATGTGGAGAATAATGTAGGTATTGTCATGGCTTTATTTCCCTTTTTCGGTGACTTGCCCCCATTTTCCTGTTTCAGTAGCCGCTTAAGTTGGAAGCAATGCCTGCGATCAATTAATAAATCAGTGTTCGGAAAGAGAACAGGCGGCGAAAGTGGGTGGCAGAGCAAAAATGGTTAGTCTTTACCTCATGTGTTTCAAACGTTGCATAAATTTGTGTTTATGGCGATGTGTTCGAAATCGTGGGTTTTGGGCTGCCAATGGATCGAAACTGTTCATGTTGACTAGGCCATCTTCGGGTAAAACGGTTTCAACCCACACACGGCATATCGAGTCCTCGCAACTAGTGACCAGCATGTTGGCGACACTCCCTCTGCAAATTTGAGCCAACAGCATTGATTAGCTACGGCGAATTACCAACCACTAAACAATTCATTGTCGTACCGTGGCATGTACTTTGATGTCCTCCTCCATTCAATGGAGACTACCGATGCTGGGTGACCTAAATACTCGAAAGCATACTTTGTTGAATTGTCGTTGCACGTAGGTGAAGACGCTGCCAAATGCTCCATGCTTTTCGACGGGAATAACACTACGATCCAGTGAAAGCAAATTCATTATAGCAACTTACGTGTAGCAAAAAGGACTATATAATAAGTGTATAATTGAAACTTACAAGGCTTGTCTTGATACCACACTTTAACCAAGGGATCATTCATTCCAGCGGTGGCAAAAAGGGTTCCATCAGGGGAAAAACACATTAACCGTACGGGTGTTGCGGTGCGCGTTTCCCACGCAAGTTCGTAGCAATCACTCGCATCTAAACATAATTTTAGAAAATTAGCAAGCGGACAGTGTGTTCGGTTTATACTGAATGATCACCTCCCGTCTGAGGGCTTTTAGGTCTAGTTTCTTTTCCTTCGGTAGATCCCGGGTCTCTTTCCTCCTCATCCGAATCCCCATCATTACCAGCACCCAGTTGAAACGTGGCACTCCTTGGGATATGTTTTGAAAAAATATCTTCTTGACTTTCGTTCGTTCCTTTTGATGCCCATAGCTGCAATAGCCGACCACCAAGTAGAAGGCGAGTTCCCTCGAGGTTAAATGAAATGGCTCGTACAAAATATTCCGTTTGAATATTGCCAGTTTCAACCCAGTGATAGTCCAGCTTCTAAATAATGTTTGTGTATAAAAATCTGTGTAAGTATACTAAACATTTTATTAGCAATATTAATTGTAAGCCACTTACATGGGTGCTATTGTGATGAACAAGCGGTGTGGGTTCAAATATCTTAACTTTGTTTCCGTATGCAGCAGCTATCTTTCCTGTATCTGTGCTGCAGTCAATACAGCTGATTTGCACATTTTGGTGACAAATCCCAGGAATGATTTGCACCCTCTCAAATGTGACAGATAATACAACTATGTTGGAACCTGCTGCATAGGTAACAAATGGAATGCCTTCAACACTTCCAACGGCAAAACATCTGTCCCCAGCATTGCAGGCTCCAGTTAAAACTTGATGAAGCTTCATTTGAAAACAATCATATCGACGAGCAAGTGGCTCCGAGTGATAAACTTTACCTAAAATATCAGAGACAAAACAAAGAAATCACTCCTTGGAATTGGAAAAATTAAGAAAACTGGGCTTAATAAGTATTCAAGGGGAAAAATTTTAGGCCAGAAAGGCGAAAAAAATGACGTTGGAGTTCAATTATCAGCCACCAAAATGACGTCTGACGTTTTCATTGATTTCCTCGAGACTGATAAAACGTCACGATTTCCTCAACACTTACACTACGGGATACTGAAGAAAAAACTGGTTTTGGGACAATGTGTCTTGAAAGGGAAGACTACTTACAAACACAAAAATTTTAATTTAACTCCAAAATATCCTTAAAGTTGCAGACAGTAGATTCTGACTTTAGCACATAAGCAGTCTGCTGGTCTACTCTTTCCCCTAGCGACGAGTCAGATGATCAATGGCAGGAAGCCCAAGGGCTGGAATGAAATTGGTATGTCCTCCTGCATTGGAGAGGATTGCTCGATCCACAAGAAAAGGCAAGGCCGCTGGGGAAGACTACGAAATTATAGCTATGCGCAATAAAAGTCTTTGTTTCAAAGAATTTTTCCGAATGAAATTTGACAAACCCCTTTCCATTTGCCATGTTGCCAAAATAAATTCTATTTTAATGGGGAGAATCACACGTAGTTGGTGGTTAATGAAAGAGGAAAGCAAATGCACGAAACGTATTTAGCGCTTCGTGAAGTTTTGAAACCACGTCCAGGGCGCCGCAAACTGGTTTGGTTCGTACAGATTGGTTGTGTAATCTGCACAACAGGATGGCGCAATGTCCAGTACCTTGGAAAACATAACGTTAATTCCCTTTTTCCGTGTTTCAATTGCGTTTTGAAACAGAATTTTCATTGCCAAGTCGGCATTTACCCATAATTACCCCTTTAGCTTTGTTAAAAGTTAACAAAGTAATAGAATAAATTAAGAGTCGCTCTTGTTCGGCGTGAGTAGAGAATCCAGTATCACCGGGAAAAACCAATATAATTCTAGAAGTATATATCTGTCTCTGTATTTACTACTTTTGACCAGTACATAAGTCTTTTATTTGACATCCGCTTCTTTCGTTCATATGTTCTGACCGGTTTCTGTTGTTCCTCTTTCAGGGCTTTTGCCTTCGTGATTTCGGAAAGCGTGATTCGATCACGACCGCCGACGCTAGATGACGTGAAGTTCCTTTTTTAAACATCTTTTTATCGGTCCGGGAGTCACGGACAGCAAAATGATTAAGCGCATGCGATTTCGATCTATCGGATCGTGCAATGTGCCAATGCACCCGTTGGAATTCTCCATAATAAAAATATTTCTTATCAGCGGTTAAATTCATTCAGTTAGTGGAAAGGAATTTTTGGATTTCGTATAGCCCTATAACAACAGGCAAACTCTTAGGGTTTTTTTTAATGGCGTTTTTGACCTTGTCACGTTACAGTGATCGATTCAAGCTAGTCGGAGAAATCATCCTCATGCTGCGTGTCATTAAATCATTGATGAAAAGATTAAATTGGTCCTATAAAGGCTTTCAAGAAATACCAAGAATTGTACGTGTATACATGTACAAAATAATCACAGAAAAAGAAGAACGAATCTAAATAGCCTTATTTTTTGTTTCCTGGGAAATTCGTCAATTACATTGGGATGTGTCTTAATGGCCTTGGATAATTCGTTAAGGTACTACATCTACAACAATCAATCGTTTCCTAGGAATAAAAGGCAACGCGCCACTATACGTCTCTTATGTTTGCCCCGGTCGTGAAAGGGTATTATCGTTCTAGACATGCATTTATAAAAAATCCAAAAAAAAATCAGAAAAGAGCTCTATGTTGAGAACCGAATAAAATATGAGCAGCTTTCGAGATTTGGCGCTGATTGCGATTCACGGGCGAAATGAGCATTTCAATATACGACTTCAATGGTCTCGTTCAACATAGTTCACGCTCATCGCTGTTGCCAACTAGCCAATCACGGTTTGCCAATATTCTACCACAACTCCATAAGTGGAAGAAGGACGAGAATTTCAATGAATAAATCCGCCATGATTCACTGGAAACGATCGCTCGGTCCAGCGTTTATTCCATAACGTCTTTCCCAGCACGTCCTAATTCGAAACGTATATTCCCGCTCGAGTGCTGGGGCTCGATCAATGCGCAGCAGTAAAAGAGTGTAGTATAGCTATTAACAATGGAGACAATAAATCACTATCACCAGGTCGACTTTCAGAGCGATTGTCGACGCACAAATCAGATTCGTCTTCACGAGCGCACGACAGGCTTATTAATGCTCGTGTAACTTAACGGCACGATGCGCGTCTACAATAAAAACGGTTTGTAACTGTGTCGTCTCGGCGGCGCCATCGTGCCATATCTCTAAAGTTATACAGACAGTACCGTCTGCAAATGATCTCGCATCACTGAAGCTTCCTCTTTGAGCAGCATTTTCGATTAAATGACAGCTGGTTTAATCGTACGTATACCAAAAATGGATTTCTTTTAAGGCCCCGCTACATCAGAAAAACAACGCGTGTCTCTCAACTGATCATAAGTTTTCACCACGTCTGAATTATTTAAAAGAAAAATGGCCAATTGATTTTGATAGGGTGTCATCATTTAAAAATGTGGAATTGTTCTTCTTTTTAAATCAGCTGTTCAACAGGGGCTTGTCCGTTGGTATATTGGTATCGCATTGCGTCATCAACAATGATGGAGCGTGTTGACCAGGAAGAACATTTTGCTCGCGGGATTTCTCTGCAAAGATGGCAAAGATATAACGTTGCAAGATGTAAAAGTTCTTGTCTGTTCTTTCCCTGCACAAGCGATATTGAAATACATATTTGGTACAAGGTAATTTGCGTCCCACCTTGTATTGTGCTGGAGCCGTGCGAAATCGTGTTACGGAATCAAAAGCCGTTGATGAATGAGTGGGGCCAAAACAAGAGAGAGAGTTCCCTGGAAAAATCGTTCAAGAAGTTTACAATACCAATTAAAAACAACTAACAAATCTAGGGTTTTCCAGAAAATGGAAAAGTTTAAATCCAGCGGATGGACTTTATAGCGTAGATGTGTTGACAACGGGGGGTTGCGAACGGATTACTGCCCTATAGGTTTTATGGTTATACCGAAGCCGGAGGAGGTCATGCTGATTACAGGTACCTAGAAAAATGCCTTTGTGGAACGGGCCCTTGTGGTGACTACACGAAGATCGTTCAAATTGCCCGGAAGTAGACATTCAAGAGGCAAATTGTTTTGTCGTTACGTTATACACCGCAGATACGGTCGTGTATCTACCAACGATATTGCAACCTACACAGCTGTGTCTTCTCAATCCCGCTAGGTTGAAGGGAGTTTTAGTTTTTGTACGGTCACGGCCTCCAGTTACACCGTAGACTATTAGACAAAAACCGTTTTATTTCGTCACCCGTTTAATCGTAACAAAGGGAGCCATTTCTACGGAATTCACCACAAGATATGGTTTTTATATTATTATCCCTATTTCTTTTTGAAAATACCTTAGGCTATAAGGTTAGTAAACAATGATTTAAAGATTATTCCGCTATATCTGATTGAATAGTCCGTGATGGCTTTTTCCTTGATCTCGGTTTTCCTGTTACCACTCCTATTACATTTGCATCCGGATGTGACTAACATTCTCCTCGGATTCATTGCTGAATTTACTTTAGTGGTGTTTTAAAAAATGAACCGCGTTCGTGAATTGTGGGTGAAAGGCACGGTTGGCCAAACCTCTCAGGGTTCGTCTCAAACGGACCTTGCCCAACCATCTCAGCACATCTCCTCCGATTCAATTACATAATGAAAATAAAGTTCCTAAACTTTGCTGTTTAGTCTCATTATTTTAGTTTTCCTAAAGACCGATTGTACATCAAACATCATCAGATATAGCGAAATCTATATAACTGATTGTGCACCGTTCGACAGGAACTGCGCATACATTCGACGCACGCAGCGCTTCGGTTCCCGCTTGTCGTCACCACGTCTGCTCCTCTCACGCGGAACAAACTTTTGGGCACGGGTTCCCCGGGATAACGGAGGGACGTCATCGTCTTCTTAGTTGTCTTCAATCAAGTTTCATTGGGCACAATCACGCTTGGAAGGATTCGCCGCGACAAAGGACACGGTTGCGTCTTCTTTTTTTCTCTTGACTGACGCAGCCAGGCTTGAACATAAGGAAGAAACACGCACAGATAAAGGCTTTTTTTGTTTGTTTGTTATAATAATACACAGGCATATGAAATGCATGCCTTCATTCGCTGAACGGATCATTAGATGTGGTCATTATATTCGACTCGTATTTCTCTTGATTCAAGATATACAATGTGGATTCGTGTCCGTTGGTCAAGTATATATGCCGATGACGTTCGTGAATAAACTAGACACTGCATCGCAAATTGTATACATGTCGGCAAAAAATGATGATGTAACACAGGATTTTCCCTCTCTGAAATTGCTGGCCTCTCATGGTTCTGAGCTATTACGAGTGATCGTGTAGACAGCCCTTAGTCTTCGTATAACATATTCACAAACCGCTTAAGGAGAAACGTTGGATTGAAATCCGGTCTTACATGCCTACCACCAAAACTATACAGGTTTTTTATGCATTTACTTATTCCGATGCTTTATTAACCGCGCGTTTTTTTGCATACGACATATTTCATTAGCAATCAAGTTCCCATTTGTAATCTGACTAATCAAGAAACCGCTGAGCCGGTTTTTTAAAACAAATCAATCAATACACTTGTACAAACAAGGAAAGTCTCGGCCGTGTATGTCTATACAGTTGGCCTTCCAGCGTGAAAACATGTCGCGTTTCACCGGGACAAACACGCGCATTATACGGGACCTGTTGCTACAGAAACAATCTTGTCTCGGCAGGAATCTCTGCTATACATTTATTCTAATTTTGGCGTGGAATGTGAGGTCGGGCTGTGTACGTCGTCTAGACTAGTTGACAGCTTGTGTCTCAGATTACATCGTCGACGCGGCAGTTCAACACAAAAACTGGAAACCCGCATCACCTTTTGTCTCGTAACAAAAATTTAACTGGTCCTTATCAAGATTTTGAGAGAACGAGAAATCTTACGATCCAAGAATTTAACAAGCATCAAGTAAAGAAATGCGACACAGACGGATAAGTGACGTATGTCTGATTGAGCTATAGAGTGTCGACCTGGCAATATATATCAATTCGTTTATTTCGCATCCTTTTACGTTCCAACTAGCGCTACTTGAATCACTGGACGTGACAATCCATTTAGACGATATGAGAATCAGTATAGACTTTATCAAAGACGAACTTGAAATCTCGTCCATCATTTAAACCAAATCGCAATTCGAGTGCTGCCGATGCGAGAGCTCATACTCGTCTACTTCATTTTCCCCTTTTTACATTGCCACTTTATCCTCTGAATTCTCCGTTCCAGCACGACGACGATAAAAGTTGAAAAATTGGATTATTTCGTCTCTACTGGCATTAGTCAATTAATGGCACTTTACGTGTGTTTGAAGAAGAACTGCCATAGATATAGGACCTATAGCTATTATTCAAATACGTTGAAATAACACGAAGAGTGCTGCTTGGCAACTCATCTCTTTTGAAATGGCACATGATGAGCGCGCGTGCCACCTCGCTAAATTGCTTTATCGCAGAACAAGGACAATGTTTCTCTGCTACTGCATTATAAATAAAGGTTAAAAGACCGCCAGTATAAAGCTTTATGCATCAACAGCAAGTGTACACTTTATTTTGGATATTTATAAATCCATAGACTTTTGTGAGGGTACATCAGCTGTATATATTTAGGCTATTTTATTCACACTAGACTGCCCCTTTATGCATTCGAGATGGAACAAGCTTTTGAAAGCCTCCCGTCAAACAATAGAAGACTCTCCAGTTTTTCAAATTGATCGTCAAACAATCCCCCACGACTTGGATGTTGAATCTCTTTTTCATCTTTTACTTGTATAACCAGTTATTCGTTCGTACTAGATGCGCTTGCGTGCTGCCAATAAAACCTTATAGCTCGGGAATTGAAATGAACTCATTGCTTTCTCGGTTTCAAGTTGTTGGCATATTTCGAGCTTAAACCGTTGGGATCCGTCTCTGTCCGGTGAACTTTCAGACGTCGTTTATTTATTTTTTAGCTTTAGTATTAAACCCACGATGACCGTTAATTGCTTTTTGAAGAGGCGATAGTCGCCCCCCCTCGACAGCTGCGTGATGCATCCCGACCCCGTCTGTTTCTTTCAACACACGCGTCTATACCCACGAAAACAGCCTCGGAGCAGAGAATAGAAAAACGGGGTAAAAACATGGCCAGAACAACTGCGATTATAGTCAGTTGTTTATACTTGTATAGATTAGCTGGATGCTGCATAGACTTGTAGCAAGGACTGACATTCAAGGCCAAAATAGATACAGTTGGAGAAGAACGTGAACCGAACAAAGAGGAATGAAAGATAATATTTCAACAACAAAAATACAATCAGTTGGCAGACGCTTAACTCAACGACGCGTTCGTATTAGACAAGAAAGACAGGTTCTATTATGATTATCTCTGTCTTATGACATGCGTATATAGATACCAGCATTTCGTTAAATCATGTTGTATGGTCGGAGCGCTTAATGAGCTTGGCAAAGCAAACTTTACGGGATGTTTAATATGCTCGTCATGATATTCTCCGTGTCGGCTGGAAAAAAAGTTAGGGCCAGATTTACGAGGAAAAACGATGACGGCCCCAAAATGCGAAAACAGACAAAAAACCAAGCGAAACTCAATATTATGTTTACTCGATACCGTTAAGTATTTAACCAACAGGGGAAAAAATGATGCAAAAATTTCAAAAAGGTGTCCAATAAAAGTTGAGACGCTGGTTTTACACCATGAGGGCGGACTGCTGATTGTTTTTTCCTCAAGGTTTTGGCAACCTTTTGTGTTAAAAAGCAAGTTAAAATATCTCCGATGGCCACTACCCCATCGTATATTGAATAGTCGACACGTGACAGAATGGCCTCGATTTGTTATGCTCTAGAAGGGACGCACAGCGCCATCACCTGCCTCTTTTAGGGGAACCGCTTATACAAGGATTTTTGTACTTTAAGCCGTATCCCATAGCAGCAGCGAGAAATCAATAATCCAAGGTGCACGCGTTGCATCAGCTTAAAATAATGCGCCGTTTTGATGTGTACCCGTCAAGGTGACACAGGCCAACGCTGATGACACACACAAGCGAGTCAAAAAATCTATTCGTATATATATGTAGCCGTGCAAAATGTATGAGGGGGGGGGGCAGCTATAGTTCAACTCAGTGGCGCATGCAGAAAGAAAAGAAGATCAACAGGTCATGTGCTGTTGGGGGTATGAAACATCTGCCGGTCGCGTGCCCAACAGCAGGGAGATATGGAGGGTTGATGGTCGAGGTCGAGGACCAAAAGGTGGTAGATGGCGGACCGATGAGGGAAAGCAACCATCTGCAGCTTATAGAAAAGAGCTTCGTTTTGGAACACATGCTCGTTTCACCTATCCCTTTCTTTTGGGAATGCTGTGTACGTATATAGACTTGATGATGGAGAAATTGTGACGGGCTGTACGCGTTCGATAGAACATGCCCACATCTTTTTTTGTCCAGTTCAATTAGAATGGTGCTGGCCTGCAGCTTGCTGCCACGAGCTATGCATGCAAACAACACGCGTTCTTCCATGTTATTTTTTACAGGGCTAAAAATATCAATTTGAGGGTTGATACTATATAGCTTGGAGGAGTTTGAGTGGCGATCGTCAGCGAATCAACAACGATTAAGACTCGACTTTAAGTGTAGGAGGGTAAACAAAATAACAAGGAAAAACACGGACGATGAAGGCAAGGACGTAGTACACCTGGAAAAAAAAGGCAATTTTAATGGCCGCTAATTGACTCGGCAGCTGCCAGCTCCTTGTGCGCTGCAGTGTTTAGTCTTGCGTCTTTTGCAGCTAGTCAATATATGCATGTATGTATGCAGAGGCCAATGGTTTGCCTATATCCTTCATTATTGTTCATCATTTCAAAATGCACATTCACTTGGATTAGGCAGCCGCCCGATGTTGTAGAGTGGCCCAGAAATGCGCCAGCCTTCTTGGAAGACGTCAGTATCGAATCGAATAATCTCCCATTTTTTCCTGCGACACGTCAAGCTGAAAAATGAAATTTTAAAAATGAAACAACCAAAGTCACAACAATTGTAAGAAGGACGAGAAGAAAAAAAAAAAGACTGAGAAGAAAGTTGTTTAGTTCCGAGAACACGGTGCCTCTCGTCTGTGTACTTTTTTTAAAGGGCATCAAGTGTCAAATGGATGAATCACACGTGAAACGGCAACTCTACATGGGGCAGTGCACGCACCAGTAGGTCGTTCATTTTGGTCGGAGCCCCGATCGCTTTTAATCTCTGAAAGATATGTGGAATAATTGTTCTCAAAATCAGTGGGGCAGAAGGGCAATCGAGTTGACGTGCAACAATGTCGTCGAACCAGTCTATTAATACGTAAGAGGGTCTTTTGAGAACTCGATGGATTATTACCTATAGAAGATGATATTATAAAGAATAACCTATTAGAGGCTAATATTAGTTTTTCGTTAAATGTAGGAAGGATGTGATCTGTTAATAAGCGGGAAATTCAACTCATTGTATACGAAAAATAAATATCATCAATTATAGCTCTATAATTTGAACGAGCGTGAATAGCGTAGACGTAAAGATCATATACTTTCATCATCATTCCATCGATGATCATACATTAAATGCGGGCCATGTAAAGAGCTATTTAAGGTGCTATTCAATGTTTGTCAAATAAATTCCAGTATCAGAGCTGGAGCTGATGTTTTTGGCCGTCTGCCGCGCTGGCCCGCTCCAATCTACAAGGGCTTCTTCTTTTGTCCAGTGAAAACTGCCTGTTTCAGCAAAAGAGATGCAAATGACGACAGGCTGCATTAGATCCAGACTGTGAAGGAGAGAGGGAAAACGACGTGCGACAGCTGTTTGGTTCGGCACCAAACTCAACAGACACGGAATGGAATAAGGGGGGGGGGGGGGGAGCTCGGCACACAGCAGATCCTGCAGACTGATGTGTGTAGTCGAACGTATGTAGGGCCAACAACGAAAGAGGAGGAAAAAAACCTTTCTTCCCAGGGCTCCTATATAACTACAATAGGAAAAAAAACCTAACGTGGAAAGTGAGGGGCACCAATCACAAGGGGAGGGGGGTGGGGGAGGTTTTTCTCTCGCTTTTCTAAAGGTGGTAATGTGTAGAAGGGTGTGTAGGTGGGTTATGTACAGACACATACGTCCTACGTTATCCCATTAGAGTTTAGGTTTGCCCTTCCTTTTTCTAATGTATCGGCTGCCCTCCCTACATATATTTAATGCTACTCAAAAAGTCGAACTCATTTTCGAGTAAAACTTCGTGCCCGACAGACGTGTGTCGTGGGTCGTCACGCTTCCCTTTTTTTTGTTGTAATTATTACACAGCAGTTCTAGTCAGTTTACAATCGCCGATTGTGTTTTAATTGCCCACCCAGCAACGTTTGCTTTCGAAAGTGACTCGTTGTTGACGAAAGCAAACACACAAATGGATTACCCAACATTTGGCATACCTTGGAGCGTATTTAATCAATACCACATCAGGTAAGAAATATAATTGTCATGGATTAGAGCGTTGGCAATTGAATGAACGATGAACTCCGTGCAGGGGCTATGCCGACGATAGTGGGAGTGTGTGTAGTAGCAGCACAACCAGCAGCCCTCCACTTTCGCCCATGTCGCCCAGTCCCAGTTTAGCGTCATCCAACGATGGTGGTGAGTTTGAATTTCATAATCCATAGTGACATTGATTGGGCCATTATTCAATCGTTTTAAAAGTCTCTCGTCCCCTACTAGTTCAAATGTAAACGAGGTTTTTCTCTGTTGAGAATATAATATAGCGAGTTAAAGATCTTCTTTCATGCCACGGCCTTTGCCTGGCGCTATAAATAAGGTGTGTTGATTAAATTCGCTGACGTCAGACAATGCGTGGCTGCTAATTTTAGAGCAACCAGCACAAAAAGAAACAACGGACGTTATATACTGTTGGGATTCATTTCATATATCTGGATTTAAACCAGGGTTACGCACGGTTAAAACAAATGGTTGTAATCAGTTTGTAGGGACGTTGGAATTTTTATAATTTTCTGTAATGAAGCCGAGAAAAACAGGAGTAGGTCACGGTCGTCTCCTCTTTGACGAATTTAGAGTGGGTACAACACGACATGTCGTACAAATACTTCAGCCAATAGGCGTCGAGTTTTTCCTTATTCTTTCTGGCATTTTTTTGTCTTTGAAAATTAAAATGTGGGATTAGTGAGAGTGCAAACAGATAGGGAACGACGCCCCACTAACGACAAAACAACTGGATCAATAGAAATGGCCGGAAGTCTTACGACTGTCATTGCTGTATAGCTGTTCCATTCCTCGTAATTGATTTTTTGCTGCTGGACGGGCTATATTCGTTTTGACCAGGTGTGTTTTGGAGCCAACGTCAGCGACTTGTTATTTCTTATTAATGTATCCGCATTGCGTCCATTAACTAGATATTCCCACTTTTTCCTCTAATTTCAATTTTCGCATTTCAAACACTACCGGGAATCGTTGTGCGTTAGCGAATCCACCGATCGCGTCACGATCCCCTTTCCGCTTGACGTCGTCTCCGTTGTCTTTTGGGACCCTCGCTTCCCCCTCCATTTGCAAATGCCACGCCCCCCTCTTTTACGTCATTTTTTCCTCGTGACCAAGGTTACACGTGTATTTGGTCCGTCTGGCGTTCTCTCGTCTTCTAGAGCGTCAGCTCATCCTCGAATTCGGGCCGATGATCCTTAACAACGTCGCCACCCCGCACCGTTTAGTTACCCAACATCTAGGAGACACAACCGACGTCATTCGGATATACAGCGTAGACATGCAGACTGTACGAGAGCCTCGTCGAAAATGCGGTTTGATGCTGACGACATCGCGACGCAAAAAACCGACGTCAATCGATGACGGATGCGACCCTATAAATTTCACGCTAACAACACCGCCTCACAATCCTTTGCAATCACTGTGACGTCATTGATCTCGTTTCATCCGCTCGATTGACGATCATTGCGTCTCATTTATATGCAAGTAGCTGTTTGTCTTTCGGTGTTTGGGCGTCTCCAGTTTAATCAGACACGGAGAGTGTTCAATTTTCCTTGTGTCCCGCACGCACGCAGAGTCTACGTGACATTCGAAGCGTCGAATGCAACAGTTGTGTATGTGTCGCTTACGTTTTTGCAGCTGCACGCACAGAGATCGTCTGTTTGGATTGTGCGTTACGTTCAAACGCGCTGTGACGTCTGCCACTGAATAAAATCGTTGCCGCTGTGCTGACGTCCTTTCGCTCTCATCATCGCCGCGCTTTGTCGCCCGGGACGGCTTCCCTAGTAACGTCTTTCGGCGACCTTTCCCTTGGCAACAGGTCGCCTCCTTTTGAAATTGCGCACGGCCACATCAAACTCTAATGCAGCCAAAGACTCTTCAACGTATAGATGCTATTCGGCCTGCTGGATCATGGTGTACGATCGATCGGCTTTGCCTATTTGATCTCGTTTGCATATTTTGCATATGGAAGTGGCGAATGGAGGCAGGTCGAAAAGTTAGCCATCCCAATTGAAATTGTAAAAAATTGGCTTTTATTATCATCATAGAATTATAATAGAAAAAATGAAATACGATTAAACGAATAGATTGACATGTTTTGATTGCGTTTTAGCCGGAAAAATTATAAGAAAAATCTTGGTCAGGGTGATAGCGGATGTATACGTCTAATGGTTTTTGTCCATCGACCTTAGACGACGCCGATGAAGACGGCTGTTGTGCGCTTGTGCAGCTCTGTCGAGTTCTTCTACGACGCCGACGCCCAATCTTGTAAATACATCATGCACTGGGCTCTGAAAACGCTATATAAAAGAGCCAGCTGCTGCGATCTTGAATGCGACAGTTCAATTTCAACGCCCGTTCTCCATTCTCGTGCAGTTGTCGATCAGACGTTTTCTACGTGAACGATACAGTATATTCCGTTGCTCCACTGTTGGACTCTGGTGCTTGTGTCTCTCCATATCAACGAGCTAGTTGATCTCAGTTTTCAAGTGCAATTGCCTGGCAGCTTCGAATAGGGATAAAAAGGATGAGGAAGTTTCATCGTTTGACACCTCGGCGACGATGTGGTACGCAAATCAATACTCGTTTTAAATTTCGTTGTTAAAATTTAGCTGTTAAGTACGTGGGATTTCAACTGCTTTAGAGTAGTGTCACGGGCGGGTCTTTCGTACGTGTTTCGTTCAAACATTAGAGAATCGGTTGGGACGAGTAAAAAAGCCAACGACGTGTGCATCACCTGCATGAAACAAGTGCCAACTGCAGAAGGTTTGCCTTGAAAGCTCGGGCAATAGTACACACAGCAGATGATGCCGCCAGTTATTGATTGAAAGTGGTGGGGAGTGGCGGTGAACGAGACACGAAATGAAAGATAGAAAGAGAGAGAAACGGGAAGTGTGTGCACGGGAAAAAGAGAAACGAAAGTTCTAAGAAGGGGCACGGGCGGTAGCCGACCATCCGTTAAGGATCTGTTTCTACGGTGTAGGCAGCAACAACAGAAGAAAAGGGAACAAACTTTGCGTTTTTTTCACCATCAGCAATCGGAGGATAGAGAAGAAGGGCCAATTAGCAATTGAGGCCACCTACTTTTAATCAGAAAATATCGTGCGTGGGTTTTCCCTTTTTTGGCCAAATACCAACGTGACCTTGTTTGACCACCCACCATATATACTGTACTAATGAAGTTCATTCAACATTTTCTAGAAGAATCTTCGTCTACCTCGTCGTTTCATTTTTCGCCATCGCACAACACTCACGGCGCCAGTTCCCTGTGCCATCAAGTCCCCGCTTTGCTCGGACTGGCCGGCTCCTCGACCGGCCATCAGATGATGCTCCACCATCACCATCAAGTGCTGGTCACGGCTAGCGCGTCGACATCGAGGAACCGCCACTCGGCCGGCCGCAACAAGACGGGCAAAGCCAGCACCAACGGTTTCTACAAACGTTTGATGGAATGGCTGAGCCGCAAGAAGACGAGCCATCGACGCTACTCGGAAGTTGTCGTCGTCGATCGAGCAGCGTCAGCAATGCAGCACTGTTGCAGCCAAGAGTCGCTTCACGGTTTCATGGCCGTCGCGACGGCTGGACGCAACCAATCGGCACCGATGATTTTCGACGTGACTCGGCCCGCTCGTCCGGCCGCTGTCAGCGCATTCACGCGTCCGCCGATGGCTAATCCTCGCATCGAAGAACGATCGTTTTCTTCGTCCTCTTCCATGTCGCCGTCGTCGTCTTCGCTGTCGTCGTCTTCGTCCTTGTCTTCGGCCTTAGCTCCTCCATCGTCGTGGACGCCACACGCGACCAGCTGTGCAGCGGCCAGCACGCGGGATCGATTGGAACTGCCGTCGGTGGGGGAATCTCGTCTCGGATTCGAGGCGCCTCCGGCCACGCCGACGTCCAGTTACAGTCAAAGCGGAATCATCACGACGCACTTTGACAAGCAGGAAATGTTGCTGAACGAGACGGACAAGGAGATCGACGCCGAGTGGATCATACCGTGGAGCGACATCCAATTCGGCCAAGTCATCTGTCAAAGAGGCTCCTGCACCATCAACCGGTATAGGTTCTATTTAGTTACGTTTGCATATGATTGTCATTGAATCATTCCCATTTTCTTTTTTTAAAAAAGGGGGAAGTGGCACGGTGACGTCATCATCCACCAGTTCAAATTGCAAAGTGACGTCGAAGTGAGCGCGTTCTGGTCCGACGTGCAGTCCTTGTCGAAACTACGTCACGAGAATTTGCTGCTGTTCATGGGCATCGCCATCCCACCGCTGGGCACCAGTTACACGATCGTCAACAGCGCACCGCGCGGCGTCTCCGTCGCCAACTTCCGCCTCGGCCTCAAAAACGGCAAACCGGAAAGGATCGGGTGAGTTTCTTGTTCGCTTTTCAAATGAATACGAGCCAATGAATTCATACGTTCTTACGTATTTGCGTGAAAAAAACAGGATGCGTGCGGCTGTTAGTATTGCGAGACAGGTGGCGCAAGCGACGGGTTATTTGCACGCCCGCGGTATCATTCACGGCAAACTCAATCCGCACAACATCTTCCTCGAAGGCGACAATTACAGAGTGAAACTGTCGTTGCTCGATCACGGTCTTGTCGACACCGTTGCTACGCAGTGAGTTTTTCACTTTGTTTTTTATGGATCACGTGTTCGTTCTTCATTATAATGTCGTTTATTACATCTGTTTTATTTCGTTTTTTTTTTCAAATCTTCCATCACGTGAAGAATCAATTACGGATGTATACCGAAAACTCAAGTGAGCTACTACAGCCCCGAATTGGTGCGATCGATGATCGTTCAACCGCCGGAAGTTCATTTCACGATTCAAAGTACCAAGTTTAGCGACGTCTACGCTTTAGGGTACGTCTCTCCATTCTCATTTTCCAGCATGGATATTAACTTTTTCTCGTGAAAGACTGTCTCGTGAAAATTGTTTTATAGCTGTCACACTTTCTTTCAATTCTAATAGATTTATAACTCACATCTCGTATAGCTGTTTGCCATTGTTCTTGATACTGTTGAACACGATTCAAACTCGTTTCGTTTTTAATAATTCAAAATTGTATGGTGCAGGTCTTTTATGTACGATCTCATTTCCGGCAGCCCTCCGTTCCACCAAGAGCAAGTGGACTCGATCCTGTGGCGGATCGGCACTGGCCAAACGACCAGTTTACAAGACGTCAAATGCAACGCTCGTCTTAAGGTAAAAAACTAAGACTATAATAAAAAAGCTCGTCATTCATTTACAAATGTTTTTTGAATCTTAAAGGCTTTGATGACATGTTGCTGGGCGTACGACGCAGCTGAGCGACCCAGCTGCGTGGAAGTGGTGCGTCGTTTGCAACCATCCGCTCTCCTGTGCAAATCGCATTCGTGTTCAGAGCCGGAACGATTAAACCGACTCGGCCAGTGCAAACTAGCGTGTTAAACGCCCATCTATTTTTCAAACGTCTATAATGACTCTCTCTCTCTCTGTTTTGTGTGCCCATGTGTATTATATACTTTGCGTGTGATGCTTGTATCTATATAACCGATGTATGGTAATCGATTCCGCTTTTCTTCTTTCTCCGTTGTTTCTCTGTGTTAGTGTGTGTGTGTGTGTGTGTGTGTGGATAATCATGACGAACGGTAAAGCATCTTTGCGAACAGCCGCATTGGAGGCGATATATTTGTACACAAGCAGGGTAATCTAGTGAACTGTTTCCTCCTGATGCGTGATGTGCGCATGTAATACTCTGTACATTACACAATATGGCCAACAGACATTTTCTACTGGCATTTCGTGTTTCGATATGTATTACGTGCGACTGACTCATTATATAACTTGCACAGCATTTCAAAGAAAATTCTATCTAGAAATGATCGTGCAACCGGACCGAGTTGATGCAACCTCTTCAAAGTTATACATCTATATAAGAAAAGAAAAAATAGCAAACAAAAGAATACGCCGAAAGAAAAAAAAAAAAAAGAAATTCAGAATAGGTGAAATGATGTGAGGACGTGATGGCTGTTCACGTTATAAAAAATGTGAAGAAAAAGAGGCGCGCGCGGTCGTGACCCTTTTCTTGGTCGTTCTTCTTCTTCTTGTTTAGAGAGGCGTCTCGTCTTCTTCCGCATTTTCTTTTCCTCTTTCCCACGACGATGTCGTTACAACACGATATACGTTTTTCTCTCTTTCTCTTTTTCTTCACGCTGCTGCGTCTGCGCCGATCTCTCACCCGGCCCCGATTTGCAACAAAATCGTTTTTCTTTCAGGATTTTTTTTTTTCAACGTTCATATAACTCAGCACTGCACAATAGAATCTGAAAAAAAAACCTTTTTCTTTAGACGCACGGTCCCCTCGTCTGCCGAAAGCCAACTCTAAATCCCTCAAGAAAACGATTAAAAATGCTGTGCATTATCGTAGCTACAATTCCTCGATATCTAGATTTAATTTCTATTGAATGATATGCTCTATGCTTTTGTGGGTTTCATTCTCGCAAATGTTGTGAGAAGAAAAAGAAAATCATTGAATCGATGGCACAGATTGTCCCAGTAATGGTCGACCATCTTGTTCCAGTCTACTTGCGTCTTTATTTCGGGCACGAATCAGTATTTATGTATATTGAAAAGATAACACACGTGTGCAATCGGCATCGTCGAATGAGGGAAACAAGTGGGAAAAAAGAAACGAGTTCTATACCTGGAAAAAAAAAATGGGGATTTTGGAAAAGTGCGGATAAAAGAGAAACGCTTCTTATACTTCTGCAGAGAGAAATAATAAGAGTAGAGAAATACAAAGAAAATTTCGAATTAGGAAATGTTACACAAGTCTTATTTGCATATAGATGAACGATTCAGCTTGCGCACGCGTCCAAACGTTGCAAACATTTTTGACAAATCTTATATGTGAAGATGGAGGGCAAATGAGCGAACTGTCTTCAAAACGCAAAGGCACAGGCGGAGGTCGGCTCCATATTTGATTACCATACAAGAAAAAAAAAATGAAAAATGCGGAACGGGTGAATGTCTATAATAATCGGAGACTGCCAAACAAAGAAGAAAAACAAGACAGGGAAGGAAGACGTGACGTGTTATAGCACCAAATACAAAAAAGGAGAGGAGGCAGCAGGTATATAAGAAATAGTTGCATAATATGTATAATAATACGAGGGGAGGTTCCTTTTGTGCACACACTAATAAAAATTATGAATATAAAAGAATGAAAGCAATAAAGTTAAAATTACGATGAGGAAGCGAAAAAAGGGGAAAAAAAATGTGGACGGGAATGAAATGTTTCACGTGTTTTGAATAAACGAAATGAGCGATCGCCAAAGAGAGGAAAGAAAAGCGCATCATTTCGTCATGGCTGTTGCAATTAAAAAATAATTTGCACTGCACACAACTAGCCGAATGTAATCAGAAGATGAAATATTCTAGAATAGATTTTTTGGGGGGAGGGAAGCAATCAAATCAGATTTAGTGAGGGGCAAAAAATGGAAGCAACTGAAAATAGACACATCAAATCAAAGAAACGAAGAAGCTGCTCGAAATGGATATTGAATGACACGGTGTAGGCGGAATATACAATTAAACATAACGGGAAGTGTGTTTTTCTTTTACTTTGCTCGTCGTACTTCACGCCTTCTCCTCATTTCCTAATCATTTTCCAGTTCTTCTTTCTATTTTTTTGGGGGGAAGCAATTTCGTTTGAATCTCATTCCAAATGAAAAGGTCAGCTGTTACACGACATTGCACACACACACACACACACACACCAGTTGGCTTATATATATTTATAATATTCATATTTTATGTTTGCTTTTTTTTATTTATTTTTTATTTAATCATTTTTTTTGTGGTTTTTCTTTTCCCGGGTATACCGTCAAGTTGATTTGTTGTCTTGTTCTCGTTTTTTGCCTCTTTTCACTTTATGTTTTGAAAAATGAAAAAAAGAAACACTTTGATACAAGAGTCTTGTGTATGTGTCGGCTCGCGCGCCGGTCACGTGCACGGCCGTCAATCAAATGTTTTCTCATCAAGCCATGGGCGGAAGATGGGCAGAGTGGACGGGTAGTGGGCGCCTCGTTTCCTCCTCAACGTGCCGTCATCGCTTCTCAGCGGGTACGTGGCCAACATGATGGGTAGCTGCAATTTGATGGGCTTCTCCATGCTGTGCGGCTCGATTTGAAACTATGCGCGCCGCAAAAAGCAAGACAGAAAAGAGTTGGAAATAATGAATGCCCCGTTCTTTTTACATTATTCAACGCTCATTTCTTTTCTTGTGTTACGTGCTGTCGGCTATAGGAGAAATAAACTCGTGCTTTGCTATGGATATATACAGAGAGAAACTTACAAAGACGTCGTATTGTATCCGGATGATGTGGCAGCCTCTCAAATTGGTCGGCGGCAAAGGTGGGACGTACAACTGCTCGTTTCTCCAGTCGTCCGTCTCGCCGGCTTTGATTTTGCCTCGGTTCAACGAGGCCAGCTCTCGAGTTTCCGTTTGCACCACTCGGTTTTTCGCCATGTATTGAATAGTCTAATTTATATATATTTAAAATTTTTAATTCGATGAGTATATGCCATATGTATAGGCGAGAGGTCATCGAGTACTTGTTCCAAATCTATATAAGACATGTGAAATCGAATGGCTCCACTGATTGTACTCGTGAACCCTTTTATTTTATGAATATTTAATCGGCCCTAGTTAAGGCCGATGAAATTTAGTTGTATACGGATAGAAAGAGGCAAAAGGGAAAACGTACCTCTGTTAACGAGGCTTTAGTTCGTTTAATGGTGACGCGACTCTGATTGTGAACCGAGGCCCAGATGCCGATCGTTTCGCCGGGGACGTAACCGCCGCGATCGAGACGCACGCGGCACGACACGGGACCCGAAGTGAAGCAGTTCAATCCCAATCGGTGCTCGATTTCACAATGGAAAGGTTGCTGAGATGCGGCCGGCCAAGCGAACATATGCAAACACAGCGCCGAAACATACAAGAATAAATCAGTCAACGTTATAGTCAAGACGAGAACACACATAACAACTGCGTCTATATTAATAACATGTAAAGCACGAAAGTCTGTGTACATAAACAGAATACGTATTAATATATGCTGCGAGAAGAGAGGAGACCCTTATATTCGGCCTTGTTGTCGGCCACGATTTTCGTGAGTCAACCGATTTCAACTCGGTTTATAACGTGGAATTTCAAAACCGACAAGGCACACGGACGTATGTGGTGCGCACACCACTGCTATTTACCGACAGTGCACACGAATTATTGCGGAGAACGGCGACGACCCGTATTAGCGCTGGATGCGCAACGCCCACAACACGACCCTTTTTATATTCCGCGTTATACGTTACGTATAGTAAAGTCAAAGTGTAACACGAACATGCGGGGCAACGGCTTATTTCTTCGTTGCGTTGCGTATCCCACACCGACCGCCGGTGAACGAGAGATTGCATTCGACTCTTGCAGCAACACCGGAATAGATCGCAAATCAAGTTGCCCGGCGGATGCACGTTATTTGGCAAGACGAGCGTATGTCGAAAATATTTATGATTAAAGGTACACACGCTGGGATCACCTGAATAAATAAATAAAAAAAGTCTTGTCGCATTGATTATTGACTCGAGATTCGATTCGTCTGATGTGTTTCTCTAATCGTTCAGCAGCAGCGTGATCGTGCGCGCGCAGCTCGTGTTTTCGGCATTCAATAGCGGAAACGGGAAGCGAGCCTCGCAGGACATTGTTATAGAAATAACAACATAGCAGCTACATAAGAAGTCACTGCCTACGACGTGCGGAAACAAACGGCTCTGCTATATTTGCAGCTTTTCAAAACAATTATCGCGTCGAACGATAATCGCATGATGGTGGACAAGACGGAAGAGAAGTTGGCGAAAATTTGAATTACAGCAGTTGATTGAATGATAAACGATGGTGCCAGGTTCGTCTATTCGCAATCGGCCCACCCACGAGTGCAGATATATCGAAAAAAGAAACCCCCCGATCAATAACAGCCACCCTTTACAGATATAGCGAATGTTTACTTTTGTACGAGAGGTCAGCCCATATCTTTATACTAACGATAAATGGAATTCTATATAGCAGACAGACGTACAAAAAAAATGAACGTCTTGCTGTTTAAGGTATTCAATGCCAATAAAAAACAGGAATGGATTTATGCCTCATATCACCATGGAGAGATCGATAGATAATCTCTTTTGATTTCTTTCAAGGCTGGCTGAGCAGTGGGAGCCGCAATATAGCCACACAAGGAGAGAAACTCGAATCCTCGTTATATTGGCCTTTATATAACAAATCATTTGTAATTGCGGGACGCCCTAAAATTCTTGAATGGAATCGATCGGTTCGTATAAATGGCTATTGGTAATTAATGAGCGTGAACCTGTTGTTGGCGTCCCTTTCTTCACGAGGAAATGCTAATCGAGTGCCGCCATCAGTTTCAAATTTAGCATCTCTGCAATAATTGAAGCACACTAACTTAAAGAAAAAAAGAAAAGACCTTGTTGTCTGTCGTCACGTGCACAATCAGATCACGCAGCGGTCTTATTCACGATGCACGCGTGCAGCGTACAGCAGGCGGCCATCGCTGGTTGACTGAAGTAAAGCCGCACTGCTTATAGTCTTTGCCTGATTATACCGCTGCATAATACATCAGGAAGCATATGCATATCGCAACATGTAATAATCTCTTTCCACGCACCATTTTTTCGCGAGATGTTTCGTCTTCTTTTCTTTGATATGCAATGGTACCACCATCCGACCGCCATCAATAACTGGCGGCTGACTGAGTTGGATCACAACTGATTGGGGCGTTTCTTTGACGGGGCATTAACCGATCTCTTGCCGAATAGCCCACAAACAAGAAATGGCAAGGCGAAATCTGCTTTTAAAATACAAATACAGTCGAATGAACGGAGCAGCAGCAGGAGCTACCGTTGCATAAATAGCGGATTGATACGGCCAGCTGGCAAGAGAAAATGCCGAAAAAGAAGACACCGAGCATTTCATCCGGTAGCAGCAGGAGCTGCAACGGCTCCTCACCCAATCACCATAGCAACAACAACATCGAGCGACGGGATGATAAGAGACCGTATATATTTCTAAAAGATATAGTCGAAGAGGAAGATGGAATATAACAGCCGGCAGTGTGCACAGTTCTGCAAAGCGTATTGAAACGACGTCATCACCCACGAGATTTCATCCAACCGATTAACGAGAAGATGAAAAAAGAATGGACTTTTAAAGAAATTGGCCAAACAGATATCTATAAACGATTGTATATAGATGGACATGTGTAACGGTTAGAAGGAGATTGGCACGACGTCCGTCAGTCTGGCATCAAAAAAAGAGGAGACAGATGTTGTTTTTTTTTGGCCGTGCCGTTATTGTGCGGAACGGATGTGATACTAAGGCGGCAAGGGAATGTGAAAGGCCTCGATCGATCCGGATCGAAGCCCGAAAGAAGAATTCGCAATTCACGTGCGACGACACGTGAATAAGGCCTTACATAAAGCGACTTTGGCCAGCCGAGCATCGACGAATTATGAATAAAGGTTAAACGGGCAAAAGAGAAGCTCGTCGTATATAAATGCTGGCATTTCTGTATCAAGGAACCACCGGCCCATATTTGATGGCAAACTGTGAATTGAAAATAAAGGCGTTCACGCATCGTCGGTTTCTGCGGGACACGAAAAACAAACGCAGAGAGGGGCGGTAAAGCAGCTCTCGTTTTCACGGTTATGTATATAACAGCGTCTGTAACCGACAATGAGACGATAAGACGGGCGTCGCTGATACGTTGACGCCGATGGGGTACACCTTTTTTTCGTGCCCACTTGGCCATCATTTTCTTAAAATATATGGGCAGCGTTGGCATATATATCAGCTGACTTTTGGTTCTATATATTGGTCATTATCAAGTAGCCCTGTAGCTGAGGATTATATTTAGACGTCGTATATAAGAAAGCCGAAAGGTGCACTACTTACAGCTAGTATGGGCGGCTCCAAGTTCAGATCGATGGGATTCATCACGATGAACACCTGTTGGTTCTTGTGCAGAAGGCCGGCGGGCTCGCGGAACGCCTGTTGATTCACCGCATCACAACCAACCAGCAGATATGCAAATAAATCAAAGAAAAAGCCATGTTATAAGACTACATCTAACTCAAATGCTGCACAAAGTGTTGTTGTGAAAAGACGACGTCCAGCAGCCCAGTAATGGATGGCTTTGGAAAAATGTTGTACATTTGCACAATCGATTTGGTTTTGAAAATGTACATTCATCGGACGGCGCGTGCGTCCTTTCCGAAACAACATTTTTGCATTGATTATACAACAATAAGGTGTCGTGATCATGATGGATTTCGTGAGCAGATGGGAACATCCAGTCACTCATCCCCGACTAATGTCTCGTCTCCTAAACGGATCCGTTGAATCAATCAAAATGAAAACTCATACCGCTTTGCAATAATATTGGACCCATCCGTGTTTGCCGAGGAAGGTGGACGGCAGACCTAGCGGCAATCCAAGTTTGAAGGGAAAACTGTGGATTCCAGGTGAAAGCAGAACAGGTCCTTGTCCTGATGGAATGGAGACAATCAAGTTGTTTGTTATTTTATTACTGTACGTAGCCTACATTATATTTATCATGTCGTACAAGACCAAACAGCAAGCCAACCACTCGGCAAAAGACAAAGCGTGCACTTTCGGGAATAAAAAACGTCCAACTATTTGGACACATTCAATAGCCCATTATCTCTCGACGCGGAGAAATTTTAGTTTTTTTGCGGCGGCGGCGTCGGAACTCTTGTGGTATAAAAAGACACATAAAAGCTCCATCCGGTGTTGAACTAGATTTCCCCTGAACCCAGCACTCCACTCCAACGTAGTACAATCTCTTGCGTTAATAATAATATGAACCGTAAAGTCATTGATGACAAGCGTTGCGACGCCACTATACCATCTCCTCTTCTATTATTAACTGGAGAGATGACTATTTGCAACACGTTTTCCTTGTTGAATGGCCGTTTGAATTCGTTAATCACCGCTTTTTGTTTATAATTATCGAGTTCTTTTGTTCCCACTAGTCAACCTTTTTCTAATCACCCGACTTGTAATTCACGACGCGCTGGAAGGAAGAAAAGAATATAAAAACTTTTGTACATCCAAGTTGAAAGATTTTTATCGCCAGCTCTAGACCATGTTCTTCGAGTTTCTTTTTGTGCGGGTTATATATGCCCTGATGATGTCTATCCTGCATCGAGGGTAACGGAACTTGACGGGTAAACCCCCTCATAGTGCCTCGTTTACGTTGCACGTCATCTCTCGCATAACTATGCCGCTATTATTCGTGAATCTGTCTCATATGTATGGACAGCTGGAATGGTATAAACACAGACTCCTGTCTAAAATCGATATATAGAAAGGAAATGCCGTTAAATTCACTTGGAGGCACGTACGCCAGGCGATTTTTATGTTCTTCAACGACCCGTTTGCAGCCCTTTTAATTGAATATACGCGTTTTTATTGGACGGCGGTCAGCAAGAGTTCACCATGGCTAAATGTAATAAGGGGAAGGGAAACTAAGGCAATAAAAGCGAACGATTGGAAACGAAATAAAACTAGAACTTTCTCACACGGTTTCCCATCATTATTTTCCTATTTTCTCTCACTCTATTTAGGCGATTGTTTTCTCTGCTTTACACCTTGACTTTTCACGAACAGCAAAATACAATTATACATTTTCCCATTGACCATAGACGATGGTTATATTGTGTTCAAAGTAAATTTCATTGAGCAAAGTTTCAATTGACCCAATGAGAAGACGAGCAGATGTATGGGTACGGTTGGTTTATTGTGACCGAACTAGACCGAATGTTCACGTTGCGATGGTCACGTATTATGAACGCACAATCGACTAACGAGCTAGTTTTTTTTCAAAAAGAGAGAGATAGACTGATACCGCAGCGGTCGAATTTTTAAGAAGCGACGGGTGGTTGTTATTGTTGCCACGGCTGTTTGATTTATGAATATGACACAGATATAGTGAACACAATTGAGAGACGATATCTGTTGCAGCAAATAACAAAAGAGACAGCAGATGCCCTGTGTTACACTTAAAAACACACACAGTATGTCATCTAATAGTGAATAAAAAATCAATATAGAAAAGAAGTATACCTGGTTCGCCTAGAAGTCGCATACGGAAATCGATGTAGTTCTCGCGGTCGCTGATGTGCTGCCGGCCGTTCTTCAGCAATCGGACCACTCCCTCGCCGACGACATGGAAGAACAAACCTACATGAAGAAAAGACCAACGATTAGACATACAGTTGTACATGAGAAATAGGACAAGGCGAAACACGCCCCAATGAGTCATTTGACGAACATGGACATGTTTGGATCTCTGTACGCATTCGTAAACATAGAGATGTAGTTCTCTTGTATATACGAGAGATATGCACAGCAACGATGACGACACTTTCTATTTACGATACCTGACATGACCATCATCATCACTGCTGTCTAATAGCTCATCCCCTTTTTACAAATGACCCATCCGACCCGTACGTTGCTCGTATCTACTCCATCAATTCTCGCCCGGCTATTTGTCAGTTTGAAATTATTTTTATGCAGTGCCATGTTCTTTTTTTCTTTGGTGGCTCTCGCGTCTAGCCGTTTGGGCGCAGTCTTTTTTAAGACGCTAGACTCTCATCTTTGAAAAAAAAAAAGTCTGTCCCAACTTGAGGCGATGCATCATCATGTGCCCGCCGTTGGGTTTTTCTTCAACCACCTATTATTATGGCTGCAAAAATAAGAAAAGAGAATTTGAACAGAGAGACGGATAGCTGGTGTCTAGTCAATAGCTGACAGCTGTGCAAATCGCGGTGGAACTGCGCGATCAAGATGGTTGTCAACAGTTTGCATTCTATATCGTGACTTCTCTGAGAATGTGTTGATTTAATGGATAAAAGGGATTTATGTATCACGATGCCAGCCATCCTTGGGCAACGGGTAAGTCAAGGAGTCTTGCGTTTATCAACGATGCATGTTGATCAGTGGCGATTCCAACCGGCAATGATTCAAGTGGCATTCCGTTTCGTCCAACCATTGCCGTATGCGTCGAGACGTTCCAGGGCGTCGTAAATAAAATTGTCCAAAGGAAGAAAAGGGAAAAGACGTTCCGCCGTGCAACTGAAGCGGGATGGAAAAATGCCGCCATGGCCAAAGACGTGACGTCACCCTGAACAGGAGGAGTCGATCACGCGGCACGTCGGTCATGTACTTTAGGCACACACGACGCAAAGAGATGTACGTGGAGGAAACCGCTAGCCACGCCAGCACTAGTGGGAAATTATAGCGTCACGAAACGAGGGGAGGCAAGCCACACGAAAACAACAACGAACCCAAAAATAGTTTCAAGCGTGCGTCAATGAGGTTCGAATCCCATCCTACTTTTAAATGACCAGGTAACAAAAACGGAAAAATGGAAAGAAAAATAACGAGACGAATTGGGCGATGTTCAACACTCCCCATGCAGAGGTATCAGTTCAATCCAATTTTTATTGCAATCTCATTAAGAAAAAAAAACAACTGGTGCGTGAATTTCAAACGCCCTGCGTCGGTCACCGCCCGCAACAACAGAAATTCGATGACGCCCCGTCTGCCTTGGAATTTTTCTAAATTCTATTTTCAACTGAATAACGAGTAATCATTTTCATAACGGTGGACTATCACGAAATTAATTTCTACATCAAGACCATAATAATAAAGACAATCTTTGGCCGCGTGAATAAATCCGTTGGACGTGAATTCAATGAGACGTGCAAGTGGCCGTTATTGTCGTCTCCGCATCGCATCAAAGCGTTACATCAAAAACTGCTGCGTCTAATGTCGCCCAACAAATGACGT
The DNA here is from genome assembly GCA_013167095.2 of Daphnia sinensis. Classification (NCBI taxonomy): domain Eukaryota; kingdom Metazoa; phylum Arthropoda; class Branchiopoda; order Diplostraca; family Daphniidae; genus Daphnia; species Daphnia sinensis. Next base: position 329,703 of record CM023188.1, on the reverse strand, counting down.
TATTCGCCAACGGGATGTTACATTGTTCCAGTTGGCGTCGTTCAAATCGTAATCCGTAAAACAATGACGTCGAAGCGTTCAATTTAATATAGGGAGGGGAAAGCAAAAATCCTCTTTCGATTTATTCCTCGTTTTGTTTGTTAAAAGACCTGCTGCTTGACTGCATCATTTACAATTTCAATGACCCTTTGGTATTTTTCGATTTACATGAACGACGTGCCCAGTCAAAATGAAACGCGATGAGAGAAAGGTGTCAAGTAGTTATAGAGGAATACTGCCTCGTTAAAATGTATGCATACCTGTGTCGACACGTCTTTTCACGTTAACGCAGGAGAAATTCATCAAGAAAACGAATAAAACGTTGTCAACAGTTTCTTCCAGCAAGAAAGCTTTATTAGCTAAATATTGTTGTGGCACACCTTCGAACGTTTTGCGGGGACATTCTTTCGACGACAACAACAAAATGCGCATACCATTTGTGTTTGTCATTTTCTTCCGTATAGAACATCGTCCGTCTAGCGATGGCTTCGGTGGTGAATGTTTGAAATGAGCCTCGTATATACCGCGGTCAAACCAATCCGGCCGGAAATGGCTTATTGTTTGTCGAGTTTTTTTTTTCAAATTATCCCGAAGCAATTTCTTTTTTTCAAAACATGTTCTTCTTTTTTCAGAGGTAGAGGGGGGAGGAATTAAAAAGCGGTTTCTTGTAGATAGAAATATACTTTGTACATAGCCGTGTTCCGATACAATACCATAAACTACGAGTTCTAACTGTTGATACTGCCGCACCGCCGTGACCACCTTTCCACCTAGGGCAACCGTTGGCTAAGACAAAAAACTTTGGTTTCCTCCACAGTTTTTTTAACAATCAATGTGTATATATCGATCGAACTATACGGAGGGCATATAAATAAGGGGAGGGCGTCATTCGAAATCAGGTAAATACTATACGGGACTTGTGCTGTTGAACTGCGCGCAGGTGTGTGCACTCAACCGCACCCCGCCTTCTCCTTCGCACACAATCACGTAACACGAAAGGCCTCCTCGACGACGTCATCATCTCTGCCAATCCTCCCCTTTTCTTGCGTATATTTGAATTTTTCAATCTTTTCCTTCTGGTTGTCCCGATGCTGACTCTTGCTCTTGCCAACAGACAAAAGGGACACAACCGGACATGGACAGCAGCGACTCGGTGGGAGTTGAACATTTCTCTTCATTAACCAGCATAGAGAGTCTACGTCGTGCGCACATTTCAAAAGAATAAAACGCACAGCTCTATACACAATAAGCCCATTGAAGAAAACCAATCTTCAATTCTTGTTTCAAAACCCCGTTTGAGAGGTCAGCTGTATCACATGGCAAGCAGCAAGAGTTCATTATCAGGTATTTAAGGACATTGTTTTTTTTTTCGGTTATTTACCGTTGCGCCGCAAAAAGCCAATGAAACTAAGCGGCCAAGAAATTGACCGACTCTGTTCGGCACACGCAACGTTAACGACACGCTAATAAATCTACAAACAACTGCAATTATATTTACATTGTGGTGTGCTGCGACTATGGGGAAACGATAAAGGCCTGTTTTGTCGTGGAACACAAACATCCATGTGCATTTTAACGGGGACAAGAAGCAAGCGTGTCGACGGATTGAACCAATTTTTTTGAAAACAAAAAAATAAAAGGATGTGGTGAGATGCGTGATAGATACACGTCGCTGATGTGTCTACGTTATTTCTGAGATGCACGTTGCGTCGAGCTGCTGTGGTGATGAAGCCCACCTTCTTCCGGCCCAAACAGATGCGTATGGGCGAGCCCTCTTTTGCCTTGTTTTCTGATATCAAAAGCTGTGCCGCATTGACATGCGTGAAATTCGCCGCAAACACGATTTCGCCTTTAGCCTTTTGTATTCCAAAGTGTGTCTTGCTTCCTTCTAAGCCGCTTCCGTCCCATTTCAATATACTCCAAAAATGACGTGAGCCGGGCATGATCCGTTCACACCGCGTGCAATGTTCGGTATAGATGTGTGCTATAAATATACTTGTGCGGTGATTGGCCTCGATATAATCATGTAGACTTGATTGATTGTTCCAACCGGTGGTACATCGCCAGCTGTTATGTCAGTTGTACACTATAGTCCAGCCCTATATATAGCTATATACACCGACTAATTACAAAGGAGATGGATTGCACATAGAATATCTTTTCTTTCAAAAAAAAAAAAAATACCAAAAGGTTCGAAAAAGAAATGTTCCCGGACATTCGTGCGTTATTGGCCGTAGTGCCAAACCGGCGCATCCGCGTGATTACTGATGCATCATCTACGAGCCGCATTTAGAGACGCACGGCCCGCTATTTTGTAGCGAAGCAACTACATGTACGGCACATATCACATTTTTATAGATGTACCATTATTCCGTGTAAGTATATGTACACACACAAGAATCTTTGCATTTTTTTCTTTTTACCCGGACATCCCGGCAGCAGGAGCAGCAACTCCTCCCCTCTCTCTCCTATCATCGTATACAACTGTTTGGCTATGGACTGGCACGCAACTCTGCATCGGAGGGATCACACGCACGCAAGCATCGCATCATCACGGAGAAGAAATAGGAAGGAATTGAAGGAAAAACATTTATCGATCATTGTGTCCCGTCAGTATTTTTGGGTAAATTGATCGGCAGAATTGAAAGAGGATTAAACAAGCTTCTCGTATACAAGACTCCACTTATTGAACTCTCTAACATCGACATGAAACCAAGTCAGCCATCAACAATTCGAATGTCTAATTTCAGTTTTGGGTGTGCAACTTTATCGTGTTTAACTGCACGATTTTTTGCATCGAAATATGATGGGGGGGGGGGGGGGGAAAGGGGGTCGCCAGACACACGGAACAAGCTTTACGATTTCATACAGCTTACTGTCTATCATAAAAATATAACCTATTTGCGATGATGATGACGAAGAAAAAAAACTGCGAACTTTCAGCTGAACGTAGTTGCGATTATTGGCGATGATTTCCATCTGACGTTATCGACAAAAATGAAAATAAAAAATATATACGTGTGGCTAAGGATCGTAAAAGAAAAAGGCTCGTAATAATAATCGTCCATAAGGGGTAAAGAATTCTCTCCAGTCTTTCAAACGTGTTTGGCTCATTGTGTGCTGTGTGTGTTTATTTGCGGCCAAAACTTTTCACGCGTGTCTCTTCACGATGGGCCTATACACAAAAAATAAAAAAAAAGAAATCTGTGTTTTTAGCTGGTTGATGATCACGTAATGCGCAGACGGTGGTGCCATATAGTTTGCGTTCGTGTGGTGACGACAAGCGGCGCATGAAATCATCAGCCGTGAAATCTCTTTGGCCATGGTTCGTGAAATTCTTTCGTATTACATGCAATCCCTGTTCGTAGGTTGTTCGAACGAGAAAACAAAGTTTATTTTCCAACAGGATTAAGGCCGGCAATAGAACGAGTGTCCACCCATTTTGCATATTGGAGGCTGCGCATTTTCACCGGCACTTTGGCAAATACAAAAGAACGCAAGGCCGTTCACGACCCAACAAAAGAGGGGACCATCACAAGGCAAAGAAGACGTATATACTATAAAAGGCACCGTCAACGATCATACAGCAAGGCTGAATTTGTTTCTGCTTTCCTAGTTATTTACTATTCTTTCGAAAAAGAGAAAAAGTTGGCCGTCTTGCTGCCGGACGCGCTTCTTTCCCATCGCTGAAGGAAGGGACTCTCATCAAACACCATCCATCATAACGCAGAACAGCCACACACGGCAATATATACACAACACAAAGCAGCAAACGAAGAAACTCGACGTTTGGGCTGCTGGCCAACATCAATACGTCATAAAATGTTTGGCCGCCCATCTAACGAAAAAACGAGGCTCAAGATAAAACCCATTTACACAACGCGTCTATGTGTGTATACAACTAATAAGATATGCCGGAAATCAAGGCCGTGCCTTCGATAGATTCCATCCAGAAAAATCACGCGATACACGATTCTCGTTTTCTTCCTCTTGTGTGGGTTAAACGAAGTTCGGGATTCTTGGGGAGAGGTCGCGCAGCAGCACTGGGCGTTTCGTTCGTGAATGTAAAACCAATCGCTTGTTTGTTTCTACACAGCCTCGCATGCCGGTTTAGAAAGAAACGCAGCGGGTCGCTTTATTTTTTTTCAAAATTCAAAAATGGCGTTCACGATCGTCATCGAAAGGGACGAAATCAAAAAGACGCTCAGCACATTCCTTTCGTGAAAATGATTTCCCCCCGTGATACATCGGATATACGTCAAAACTGGCTATTGTATGGATCCGCATGGGCGGCCATGTCGCGGGTATGTATTCAAATGACACATTCAAAGGAGCGTACCGCTATCCAAGTATAACGTCGGTGCTATGTGAACTTGACGAAACAAATTTCTTCATTTTTCTTCGTTTCTTTTGTGCCAACGTTCCCAAGAAATAAGCTCGTCCTTTATAAACGTATGGAGTCGATAACCTTTTGTGTGTACGTTGCGTGACTCCCGCTACAATGCAAAACTATTCAACAAGAAAAGAAGGAACCTGATGTGGAAAAGGTTTCGGGATGGATGTGTGACTTATGATTGTGGGCCACAAACAAAAAAATAGAAAACGTGAATAACCTCCCGAGACGAAAGGAAATGGTGCGTGTGTGTGTGTGTAAGCTGCCATGCGGAAAAAGAAACAAAACAACGAAATGTTATGTAGGCAGGCGCGGGATTTTTGTTTTCTTTTTCTACCTAGAATGAGATGTGTGAAACCAAATCGTTTGACAAGTGGCCACGCCCACTCGGGTGACCTCAAAGCGTGACCTATTCGCAACTGGCTGAAATCATATACAGCCAAGAGGAAGCGTCGAAAGTGGGGAGGAAGAGGAGGCTACCGTGCATAGTTTTGATGACATCATCTGCTGGTGATGTCATATATTTTTTTTTTCGTGTGTGCCTAGCCGTTTATGACTATGTTATTTAGCAATAGCTCACACACACACACAATTCGCACGTAAGGTTAAACCTAATTATAGCTACTGATGCATATTCCCTTTTAATGATGGTCTTTGAAAACGAGCCACTCTTTCGCCTTTTCTTTTCTCTTTATTTTGATAAGATGCTGATTTTTTTTTTCCTGGGGGGTGGGGGGAAAGAGGTTATCAGACGAGGCGAGTTTCTTTCACGCTCGCTATTCCGACTCCCGCGTCTCTTTTACCGTTAGATCCGTTCGCTCCGGCGCAAACAACAACACAAAAATAGGTGGGGAATGCATAACTCACTGCGTTATGTGTTTGGAAGCCTCACCCCTTTAACACACACACGGAGGTAGAGATGTGCTTTATTACAGTCGAATGGATTTTATTCAAAATGGCTTTTGCCACTTTTCCAGGTGAGGAAAATTGAACGAACGATGATGAAATGCTTCACGTTTTTTTCCATCCTCATTTCTTTATACAGCGTTTGAATAGTTAACGACGTCGTTATATCGTGCCTCTTCTATCCACTCTGTTATCGCTCAATGTTTAACTGTTTTTTAAAGAAAAATAGAGAATGAAAGAGGACTCACCTAGGACGGGCGTTTCATCCTCCAGTTCGACGAGGACGCGGCCACTGAGAAATTGTCCGGGGAAAAAGAGGAGCGACGAATTTTCAAAGAGGATCAGAAACTTGAGCAATTTGCGGCCGCCGTGAGGCGCCATCGAACCCACTTCACTAAAGCGAGACATCTCTGGCTCGCTCCTCGCTCCTCCTAGTCGTCGAAACGTGTACAAACTACTGGACGACGCCGTTCTTATTTCTTTTTTGGGGGGACCAGAATTGTGTTGTTCTTCAAAGAATAATGGAAGGTGTGTTTTCGATGACGCGGCAGAATTTCCGATGCGCTGACGATGAATTCTTTGATGCTCCTGTTGTGATTTGTCAGCCGTTTGAGACGGAGGATGACAATGGGCTTTTATTCTTTCTAAATATGAACTTGTTCGATCAAGGCCGCAAACTTGCCGATGCACCTGCAAAAAAAAAGAATGAGAAAAAATAATGAAAAACACTTTCCACTCATTTCGAATTCGTCGTATATAGTCGCACAGTTGGAATCCGATATTTCTGATTCAATCTGACGACAGCCAATCGAAACAAAAAATCAAGAATTCATGAAGATACGGGTGCGTCTAGTCTCAGCCATGATGTCTCTTTATTCCGACGCATTGTCCGACACAGAGATTCCATTTACGGAGCGCACATCATCATCAACATGGCACGGCCATACCGAAAAAATAGAGAGAGAGAGTTTACAAGGACGAAACGAAGAAGAAGGATGAAGCAAAAAAAAGTGGGGTGGACTCAACGCCGTGAACGAAGAAAAGGTAAAAGAGAGAGTGGGATTGTCGTTCCCCGTGTGCCCAAACCAGTTTCCTGCCCTTTCGACCGGTGCTCGGCAATATAATGAGCCGCTCTACACAAGACGTAGTGAAAATATCTCATTGGCGAGATAAACACACCAACTTTCTCTTCTTAAAGGAAAATGCATCGACAAAGAAAAGGTGTACCGTGCAAGTTTTCACGGCAATTGTTTTTCCCTTGAATTCCCCGCAACAGACGCGCATTGATATACAAATGTAGAGAAAGAGAGAGACTGTGGAGCGAAATCAGAAATGAGCAAGGCCTTCACGTGCTTATTTCTAACATTTTTTGGGTGTAGTTTTGTTTGCCAGTCGTTCACGGCTGCTGGATTCGTGCCAGGTTATCTCGCCCCATGGCTTCAGGGCAACAACAACAAAAAAAAACCCAAATAGTTTTCGTTTCTTTTTCCAGAAGAAAACGAGGGGAAAAAGCTGTTGAAGAGAGACAGACAGAGAACATGGAGAAGATGGAAGAAAAGGAGGCCATGATCACAGAGGGTTGCTTTCGTTCTTTTGTTTAGATTTCAGTTTAGATGAGTCAATGTTGTCAAATAAATCGACCCCAAGAAAAGCCAAAATCGACCGAAGAAATGGAGCACGAAAGTGAACAGCGACCCACATTACAAGTGAACGCGCTTTCGTTCAAAATTCTTCCACTAAATAAATTAAAACAGATAAAGAAAAACGCATTTCCAATTCGAAAAGTCTTCGTTTTTTGTGCTGTTGTTGCGTTTCCCAATTTGGTCAGATCCAGCAAAAAGGCCACCCAACGAGGAGGGCCCCAACATACCAATGCGTTTCATCCGCGTGATGTCTACTGCTTCTCTCTCTTTCTCTATAACCGTCAATGCCAACATGAAAAGAAGAAAAACTTAAATTCTCTTTTCTCAAATAATTACTCTTTGCGCAATGACGTCAACATGCCAACAAGGTTACAAATGTTTTGCCTTTGCTCCCCCCTGTACCTCTTCTGTTTGTTACAAGTAGATACAGCACCAGCAGCTTATAATTGCGCCAACTACAAAAGACTGCGTGAAAAGGATTTCTGCTGACGAGCATGTCACGGCATCCCGCTGGTAAAGCTGCACAGGTATACAAGAAATAAGCCACAGGGCGACGTGTGTTTCACGGGGGGATTTCTCACCGAGCCCATCTCCTTGTCCAACGTTCATGCGTGAGTGTCCAGCTGAGCTGCGAATAACCCCGTTTCACAGTTTTTTTTTTCAAAACGCTGTCTGTTTCGATGACTCACGTTTCTCATCTATTTGTCCGCTCGCTGTCACGGTGGTCGCATTTGCGCAATGGATGCCAGCAACAATGCTGAGACACAAGCACACGCGAAATGTAAACGAATTTGCTTACCCATGGCGAGTCAGAATGAACCACGTTAAACCGTTTGCAAATCTTCCCCTGTTGTTGGCAAAATCCGATTTATTCCATTTTCTCAGATGGTCATAGAGTCGAGCGTTTCAATCACTTGATGAACTCAAGAGCCAGTACACGCGCAACAGCCCCAGAATATTTCAACAATAAGTGTGAAGAATTCAAATGACGAACAAAACCGGTTAAAATTCTATAAGCACCACACAGGTAACACACAAGAAAAAAAGGGGATTGCCTTTTTCGTTTTCCGATGGAATGTCTGCGTGTGTGTGTGCGTTTGAAAAGAAAACGAAGGAAAAAAAAATACGGGAGACGGAGAGAAAGCCAACCGCACTGGCACACACTCGCAACACAACTGTGGAAGGCTTTCGGGCGAGGCGTCTCAAGAAGAAGAACGTCTAAAAAAGAGAGAGAGAGAGAGAAAATAGGAGGGAGGGTGAATAAAAACAAGAAGAAGAAGGAGGAGGAATGAAAAAAAAACATGGCTTCCCTCCGTGTGCTGGGGAGAGAATGTGTAGACGAAACAAGTCAGCTGTGTTTTTCTCGATGCATAGTGTAGTTTTGTGTTACATAGCAACATCTAGTAGAATAAGAGAGACCCCCTTTTTTCTTTTATGTTTTCCACCCAATCATTGCGGTACCTGAGGGGCCACCGCCTACGGTTGTTCTCTATCCGTGATGGTCTTTACTGGAAAAAAATCGGTACCCTCATCCACCCCCACGTTTTGTATATACGCAATTTCTTATTAAGAAAAAAAAATGCCAACAAATGTTGAAAAATCTGTTTGTTTAATCCCTTCCCCATTCTCAGCTGGAACAACATTTCGTCTATCGTTTCGGAATGGGTTTTTCGGTTTCTTTTGGCGGCAATGGATGGCCAACGTAGCGAAGACGAGACGGAACAAATGGATAGTCAACAACTTTAGCTATAGAACCAACAACAACAAAAAACCCAAATTACTTTGAGGTAAAACGAGTTGAGCAGCTGATAAAAAAGGGAAAAATGTCAACATTAAATGGAATAAGAAAAAAAACAGGACAAACTGGGTACGGGGAAAGTGTCGACTTTGATCCATTAGACGAACGTGAGATAACGCACCCCCTCTCTTTGTGCGTCTACATGCAAATCGACGATAAAAAGGGAGAGGTTCGTTTCAACTGGACACGACAACTCCATCGTTATATTACGTTCTGCAATCGGTTGTTTTCTTGTTGGATTTCATCAATGTTGCGGCAAACAGCCAAAACAAAATGCCTCCTTTCAAGGTTGACTCTTTCTTGGCTGCTGTAGACGATGACGTTTGTTTTTGGGGATGATGGAAGCCACACTGACTTGAGGAGGCCAAAAGCTCCGGGTAAACTCTGACGAATCAACTAAAAAAAACACCAAAGAGAAGGAATGAATAAAAAGGAGGATGTACACGATAAAGAAAAAAGCTGTCCGTCCGTGAACCATAATGTACATCATTAATGATTCATTTAAGAAACAAGAGACGTGTACTACGTGTCCTACGTTGAACCCGAGATGAAAAAGAAGCACACGCTTCCGGGTATATTTATGGATTGAAAAAGGCCATCAACTTGCCCAGCGTGAACGAGAGATGGAATATGGAAACGCCAAATTCCTCTTCATCATATCTACATATGCCGCTTTGATATCAGCATAGCGATCAACGGTGTGCGCAAAACGAAAAAAATTACAGATTTTTACAGCGCTGACTGATGCGATTCCAGAAAAATCAAGGCATTTCCTTTAGATTTTATTTCACAATGTTTTATTTATTATCACCGTCGTGCTTGGCTTTCGGTAGCTGGAAAAAAAAAGATGCAAATAACGAGCGGTAAAACATACCATGGGCGATGGCCATCGGACGCTGCACGCAACCATCCAAAAACATTGAAAAGACCAGTTTTGTTTTGTTTCTTTTCGCCGTTTGATCTTTGCCCCTTTCCACCGCACAATTGCAAGTGTGTTGCAAGGAAGGCTTTCTTCTTTTACATTTTTTATTTTAGCGGCACGCAGCTGGCCGGGAACCGCTAAAGACGATAAGCGAGAAAAAGCGTTTAGCATGTGCAATCAAACTGCCCAAGTTACGAGCGTCCCCCGTGAATGAAGAGGCTAAATATATATTCATAAGTTTAGTCAAACGGGACAACTATTCAAAACTCTTTTGGAGAAGAACACAGAAAGAATTCCATAAATTATTGATTCCTTTCACACAAAGCTCCGGTAGTTACAGCCGCCATTCCGATGCAACGTTGTGGATATATAATTATATGGATCTCTCTTCTTCATCTACAACCGATTTTTATTGGACGTTTTGTTTTTTCGTTGCTTGTCTCTTCTTTAGTTGGTCATGGCAGTTCCTTTGCCCGTCCATTCTTCCTGTAGTTGGACTTGGCAGCCCAAGTCACGCAAAGCAGCTTTGATTTCGACAGTGGGCGCTCGTTGTGTTCGTTTCATCGCCGTTTGTAGCAAATCTTCAACGCCAGCCTCTAACAATACGGTCGTCAAATCTTTCCGTCGTGCCACAATGTTCCGGATTGCCATGCTCGCTTGTCTCTATTTATAGTTTTTTTTTTATCGAGCCAATCGATAGTTGTAAAAATGAAATGACAAAAAATGTTTGATAAATTTTTATTACCTCGACGCCCACTTTTAGTTTGTGGATTTTGAGAATGTCCACCACAAGCTGTCCAAATCCATTGGCAACAAAGGCCGCTGCGTTGTCTGGCGTCCTAAGACACAGGGCCGCTATGGCGGCACAGCCCATCTCTGCCAATGCTGGAACGCCCTAATCAAAATGTCCATATACCATCATTACCCAGCGAATATAAGTACAATATGTTTACAATAGAGTGATAAATCTGTCGGCTAAAAACAGGTTCCCATCTACTAATTACTGTGTTTCACTCTACAAATCTAATTCAAGTGTGACCGAACGCAACCCCACACTAATTCCCATGTAAAGTTCGTGACGTTGAACATGCCCAAATTAGGTAAACAAAAAAGAAAAAAAAAATTACCTGGTGCCGACCCAACGCAGCGGTAATCAACGGTACGGCGTTGCCCTTGCTGACCTCCCTCTTCACATCGTCGTTGCCGGCTAGGGATTTGATTAGGAAGAAGCTGCTCTCAACCAAATCTTTATCGTCGTAATATTTCGAGAGGACGTCCATCACGAATTCCAGGCCACCCAATTCAACAATTTTTTGACAGAATTCATTCCGAACGGCTAGACGCGATAGAGTCGGCAACAGCTCGTTGATGACCGATTTTTCCGTTTGGAACTCTGGAAATAGTTGAGGATAAAAAGGATAGAGAAAGAAAAGAATAAATAACATAATATTAAAGCGCGATGGGACGTATCGATATAAAATGTGTGATCAAAGACAATATTATTCTGACCCGATCCCTATATTATTATACCCGTTAGTAGCGAAGTCAGCAGCTCTAGTCCTTTCTCTTGTTCTGCTATCATGCACGCGTAGTCATGGGCTCGTCCGAATTCGACACGGACGTCATCATCAGACACGACAGCACGAATCAACTGGCAGCATTTAACGACCACCTTAGCATATAGATGGTTAAATTATCTCAACTGACGTACACGCATAAAATTCTTTGAGCAATTCGACAGTAAACTTGGACAATGAAACTTGTTTTTTTGTTTACATTTTACCTCGGCATGGTTGCGAGAAGGAGGGGATTCGAGAAGTTTACGGATTCGAGCCGCCAATTTAAAGTTTGCCATAAACGATTCACGATTATTTTCATGCATTCTACAACTGTGGCACAACACAGTCAGCACTAAAGTGACAGTGGTTAATGAAGAATCCTGTAATCAGGGGATGTAAAAGTGAGGTTTATACAGCCACACAGCCAAGAATTCATTTATGACTTTATACCTCTTCCAGAATGTTGCAGAGTAGCTCAATCCCTTCGTGAGTTACTAAATCTGGATATCCCTGTATGAGAGAAGCCATGCTTTTCAGACACTGCTCTTTCAATGATGAATCATTCTGATAGTGCTTCAAGCACTGAACAATTATGGGAAATGCTCCATTCTTTTCTGCCATAATGCGATGAGCTAAATCAATGTTGCATTGGGTTTCAAGTTCCCTGAGAAATTTCATCACCTCAGCATCATCAGGTGCCTGTCATTGAAAATAAAATGATCAAAATGTTTTCCTCTAAAGTAAATGTGTTTGTTGACTGACTGCATTCTCCAACAGCTTGGATAAATTTTGTAGAGCAATGACTATCGTGTGAGTTTGGTCTCCATCGGCAGGTCCATCGGTGACAATGTTAGTGAGATCAACACCCTGCGAAATATTGAATTCAAATTTAAAAAGAGGCGCATTAAGTTGTATCTATAAGGAAAAGAAAAATACTTGTGCTATGAACTGTTTGATGGCATCTTTCCTCGCTTCTTCTAATTCTAAACCAAACTCTTCAACATTTTCTTTGACGACTGCATCAAAAGTTTCCTGAGTTATCACTTTAACCATGGCGAATGAGAATAAAATAAAATATTTTGGAGAAATTAACACTTGAAATTCCTTAAATGTTTTGATCTTGAGTATCTGTGCAGGCTTAATGTTGTTTCGCCATCCGCCTTTGTGTTTTTACTGAAATTAGGTTTTCGTCAAAAGAAAACAGAAGCTTCAGTGCCACCTAGGGTCGTGTTTTAAAATCAATTAAATTTGACAATTTTAAAAATCGAGATTGAACAAATTTGGCAACCGCCGATCAAAAATTACGGGAATGGTAAGAAAATTTTCGAAATATTTTCTTTCATTCCTTTCATTGTTACGCAGTAAGTGCCTACGATCGTGTTGTTCACTTCTCTGATCCGTGATGGCCTAACGTTTCCCGTATCACGGAATCGCGAGGTATAAATGCATTTGGAATGTTTGCCATTCGCTTAGCACTAAAAACCGAGTCGTTTCTTGAATTGATCGGGTTCGTCAGCCATAAAGCAAGTTGCACCATGTGCTCTAAAGCAGACCCTACCTCTTGCAACATGAAAAACCACTCGACAAAAGTCGCCATTCTAAAACCAAATGAAATATCCTGAATTGACGTTTTCTTTGTTCTCCTGATAATGATTTCATTTTCTGTGTGCAGAGAATGAAGTTTATCAGGTTTTTTATTAAATGCTGGTTTTAGAATGTTTGCTAAATACCTTTCTTTTCTGTGCCACTTCCAGGAAATTCTAAATGCTAATGTTGAATTTGTTATTTGACAAATTTTCAGAATGGAACCAGTTGGAAAGTGCAAGGAACTTGAAGTAGCAGCAGATTTAAGTCTGATTACACCAAGTACGTATTCTGTTCTCCATATTTCATAACCAGTCCACCGAATCATTTGTAATCATTTGCTTTTCCACACGTTCGATTAGATTCGCCCTGGCTTTGCTGAAATGACCGTAACAACGCCATTAACCGAAGATTTCCGGTCATCAACCACCGCAGGGCAACGTGGAGCTTCAAAAGGTAGGACCAAACTGTTCCATTCTTATTATCCGGCTCCCATGTGCAATTACCGTTGTAAATTGTGCCATTTTGTAACGCCGAGTCATGCTTGGAAATTAGGCCTCTTTTTATTGAACTGCGTTTTAGTCAACATTTGGCTATTTTGCAGAATCGGCTATTTTGTGCGGATATTTGAATCTTTCTCGCCGAGGTAGGAAATGTGGAATTGACTCAGTTTGGCAGGCGAACATAATCGAATTCGCCTCAGTCTGTTTAAAGTCGAGATTGGGGGGTAAGGCTCGTGCTTTCGAAGATCAAGGAAGATATGCAGGGGGGATATTTTAAATAATAATATGGTTTCCTTTGCGCGTCAATCCTGTCATTCAAATTTTGTTGACATGAAAGCCCAAAAAAATCACATTACCCACATGTGATGATGCTTTAGGCTGGGTAAAAATTCTGCACAATATTGCCTCGCCCCATTGTGTGTGATGGCTGTCCTTCTCCCCTTATTTTTGCTCTTTTTTCTTGTTTTGAAGCCGGGCTCATGTGGCTCTCTCGCATCAAAGTCGTTGACGTGTATAATGTCGATGCAAATTTTTTGTTTCTGGCCAGCAGCACGCTATTGGATTTTTTTTCATTTCAGGCTTGTTGTCATACCTGCCAGACGAATGGCTGACCAAAAGCTTTTTTATTTTTTGAATCTGGCGCCAGTCCAAACTTCTATTGAGCAATAAGCTCTATTGATTTTTTTTGCTCGTCTCGCCAGGAATATTTAAGGGAATTTAATGTTATCCTTATTTTTCTATGCGCAATCGTTTCACATTGGCGCCAATATAAAACATTTGAAAAAAAAAGTTAATGTGAAAAACCAGCTCGTCTCCTATTCCAATAGTTTTCGACTTCGTAGGCCGTAAATTCATCACCGAATTGTGTGCTCTTCTTTCTCCATTTCGAATGGACTGAAAAAGTCAACCCGCCTTTTGACTTGCCGTGTCTCGTCTTCACAGCAGCTCCATTTTCTTAGCTCGTTTTTAGCTTTTGAACGATTTCGATGGGGGGTCTCTTTCTTGGCGAAGCGCGGCACAGTCTTTGTGTCCATGGGCCATCAGACTGGACTGTCCAGTCTCTTATTCCTCGACCAAGAAAATGGAAACGAGCCGACCCGAACGGGGCCCCACTTGTATCGCGTGTCGAGATTTAGTTTTTTTCCGTTTCAAATTCTATGTCGCTCCATCATCACCTGACTGACTGACCCCCAGTGCAAAGCTTTTAATGTGTAGACGGGCAAACTTTTTTTTTCTTGTTTCCTATCGTTGGTTTTTGCATAGGCACACTTTCCGCCCTAGGAACTAGGAGAAAGAAATGAGTTTAGAAAAAAATTCAGCGGCGGTGTCTTCTAGAGGTTGATGAGTTTAAACTCCACCCCCCTATTCAATCACTCCGTTGTCTTCAACTGTTGATATGTATACCTTTTGCTCTCTACTTGCAATCGACTGAAACTTGCTAGTGAACCCTATAATTATCTATGGTTCATTTCGTATTCATGAGGCCTCATTTGGCGACTCCTTATGACTCCGGCAGCCTCTACTTGTAACCATTTTTGAATTCTAAATGACGTTGCTGTTCTACGCTAAAGGGAAAGCCATTTTGAATGCAAAACGTATCTTTTCCGTTTGTATTTTTTTTTTTTTTTTTACAAAAAACTGTACATTCATTTATGGACATAGAACAAAGAAAAAAGTAGTAAATTTTGGGGGGAAACAAAAACGATCAGGATTACGAGTGATTGGGCATGTCCCATTTTGGGCTGGCGAGGTCGTCGCTTTCGACGTCTTCGATATCGACGTCGTCGTGTTCGTTTTCCAAATCATTCGACTTGGATAGCGAAACTCCTACGTTTCTTTTGCTCGTTCGTTTGACTTCGTGCGTTTTTGAATGTTTGGAGAGGTGATCGGATCGCATGAAACGCTTGTTGCAAACGGGGCAGGCGAAGCGCTTCTCGCCCGTGTGGGTGCGCAAGTGGCGCTGCAGTTCGTCGGAGCGCGTGAAACTTTTCCCGCAAAAGAGCCACTGGCAGCTGAACGGCCGTTCGCCCGCGTGCCAACGGAGATGCGCTTTCAGGTGCGATGTTTTTCCGTAGACTTTGCCGCAGCCGGGAACGTGACAGAGGTGCTGTTTCTTTTTGTGCTGACTGTTGTTGTGGCCGGTGATGGTCGCTCCTGTTCCTGGGTCCTGAAAATTCGAAATTATTATTCGTTTGTTCTCGCATTTTTTTTTTCTTTCGAGCCGAGATCTTCAAGTTAAAAGATTGTTTAGAAATTTACCTGGCAATTTGGGCAGCGACATCTTCGGCATCGGCGAGAAGCCAACGTGGCGTGAGTTTTGAGAAGGGCAGCAGCGACACGTTGCTGGAATTCGCTCGGATTTTGATGATGAGGCGTCGACGCGCACGACGTTCTGTTCGTCTCCAACACGGATGAAGGTGTAGTGACTGGCGATTGGTGTAGGCTGTTGGTCGTATGCTGATGAGCAGCCAACATTTGGTGGTGGTGATGGAAGGCGTAATCCGTGGCGCTGCACTGGCCAGTCGAACTGGACGCGGTCGGGATTGCACTGTTTGCTGGGGACCACCAAGATCCAAGGGCCGATTCGGTCTGTTGTTGTTGTTCGTGGTGGATGTGGTGATGGTGGAGATTGTGGTGAAGATTCTGATGGTGCACTGCGTGATCCTGTGGTGGGGTCATGGACTTGTCGACGGGAGATTGCGAGTAGTTGCCCATCATCAAGTTGTTGTTGTTGCTGCTCGACGCTGTTAGAGAAGGCCCGTGCAACATGTAGTACGAACTGGGCGACGATGAAGAAACGACGGGCATCACTGAAGTTTCACGATCAGCGGGTGGCGTTAGCGGGAGGTCACGAACGGCCGGGACAACGGTGTTGTTCATGACGGCATCACTGTTGTTGTTGTTTGCAAACTGTTGTTGGTGGGCGGGTAAAGAGACGTTGACGGGCATGGAAACGGGCACGGTTGGCCAAGGGTTTGTTGGTTTGTGATGATGCACCATGTTCGATTCGTTGATGGGGTAGTTTGGCACGACGGACGCGTGGTGATGATGGCCGTTTTGGTGGTAATTGCTGGCCGGATGATGATGATGATGTTGCATCGGATAAGATTGAACTTGATGGTGAGGATTGAGACCGAATCCGAACCGATTGCACGGGTGATGCTGCATCATTGGTAACGGGGCGGATGTCTTTCGAATTAACATTCAGTTAGTCTTTTGTTTTCTTTTATTTGTTTTTGAAAACTTACCGGGTACTGATGATGAGCAAAGCCGATCGTGTTGGGTAAGATGGAAGTCATCGTTGATTTTTTTTGGGGGGGGGCTCGAAACTTTGAAAAATGTTTTGGAGGGAAACTATCGGAGAATTTTTCTTTTAAATTTGATGTGAGCACTTGGAAGGTCGAAGAGCAACTGATCTTTTCGAGAGGTTGACACTGACTTGATGTACTCTGGAACCAGAGCAAAAAAAATAAAATCAACTAGAAGAAAAAGCTGTTGGATGACACGCCTTCCAACATTTTGAATGGTCTCTTGCCTTGCGATAGGTAGAGGAGGTGTATAGCAGCGGCCCTATATAGTGGTGTAGTTGGGTCGGCCTGAAAGAGGAGGATGGCTGCTGCTGTTGGAGGAGGGAAAACGTTTAGGCTTCCTTGGCCCTATATATCATTGCTGTGCACAAGAGTCAAAGAGTCCCTTTCTTTTTTTTCTTCACCTTTGTCAATAAGCCTCGCCTCTATATCAGCTCTCGGGTCGAGATCCTCCACCTCCCCTTTGATGTAAATTCCCACTCGGACGTTTGATGACTTTTTGGTCCGCTCATTTCCATCTTTTCAATTACATTGAGATCATCGGCCTTTTCACAAGTCGATGCTAAAATTGTGTTTCAAGTCTATAAACATTTATGGGCATTTTCTTTTTAAATTATTCTGCATCTTTTTTATGGGTTTTCTATTGTTGCGCAAATTTTCTTATATGCTACGAGAGAAATGCTAAAAATAGTTTGTTCTTCTTGATTTGATTGACATTTTCGAATCAAATTTTCAAAACTAACTCCGTTGGTTTTCTGCTGAAGAAGACTCTCGAGAGAGACGTGACGGGGTTTCTTTCTCTCGTCCCGCCGTGTCATCTGCAAGGAGGATGAGATACGATGTACAAAGTATAAATTGTGTTTTTTACGCATTGGATCCGTGTGTCTTTTTGCTGATGGGGGCAAAGGGGGAATCGTTGACACAAAAGAGAAATGTTGGAAGAAACAAGCGCGACTGACAGTTCAGGAATGTTGGGCAATGGTCAAACACCCCCCCCTCGTTGTATATGGGAGAGAGGGCAAACGTGTACCTGTTGTACTTGGATCGTACACAGCATCATGTAGAGGTCTGTCCCTCGGATTAATCTCATCTAGTTTTAGAAATTTACTGAAAAAGGGTCTCCCCCCGTTGATTTTTTTTCAAAGTTTTCCTTAAAAGAAAAGGGGGGAACGGGGCCGTAGATGTTCACTTTGTTCCAATTCGAAATGAAGCGCAGAATTGTATCAGAGGCCGACAGCATTTGATCCTTGTATAGATTGATAAATAAGCTGTGCTCTGTAGAGAACTCGTATCAAAAGAAAAGAAACACAAATCCTGTGCGTTTGCGAGAGGAGGGCGGCTTGTTTTGGCGGATTAACCGTCCACCGAAATATCTGGTCATTTTTCTTGGGGTCATTCGTCTTCCTTTTTTTTTGTGTTGTTTTGTTTCCGAAATGAAAACAAAAGCCACGACAAAAAAAAGGGAAACGAAAAATGGCTAACCACCAAAACCTCATTTCCAGAAGAGATTATGTCGGCGTTTCTTATTGATGGATCAAAGTCTCATTACATTTCATTTGAATTTAATCCTCTTTATACAGCGTGCGTACCAAAACGACATCCTCCACCTTCTGGGAATCGATCAATCGTGAAGAACAAATCAAACGCTCGTTAACGCCGTTTTTAAACAGATTGCGCTCGACTCACGATTCGACGAATCGATAAATGTTATTCAATAGAGTCCGTTTTTCCCTGTCGATATTTTTCATTTTCAAATGATTGTTTTCTTGGTATAACAGGACCGATGTCCACGTCTGTCCTCCATTTTATTTCTTTATGTCTATGTGTATAGACATAAAGCTTTTCTATTTTCTTTTCTTATAATGAATTTTGTTCTTTAGTTTTTTCTTTTAACACAAAAAGAGAATTCCCTCGCCGACAGACGTGCGTATTATTGGCAGATGGATGAGAGAGGTGGTAGTGGTAGAGAGTGGCGGTCGAGAGGGTGAAGGAAAGGCCCCCAGAAGAGAGGGATGCAGGCACACCCCCCGTCGTGTCGGCTCTCTCTGAGGTGCTAGGGGTCACGTTGATTCCAAATGTCCCCATCGACATGTTGCGATCGTCCTATACACACACACTTTGAATGAGGAGACAGAACCTTTACTAAAGAAACGAGCTCTCTTGACTGGAAAGCATTTAAAGTACAAAACTTAAATCATTTTGTTTTTTCAAAGCTTAATATTTTTTTTTCTTCTCTTTTAATTCTTGTATTGAGGAGATTCAGGATAAACTGTGTCACCGCCGACGCCTCACATGCACCGTTTTTCTTCTTAGCTCTTCTTCTTGTGTCTCAGTTTACCTTGTAAATCGCACTGCCCCGAGAGGCTTTATTTATCAGTTTTGGAAATCACAAAGGCAAGATTTTATTTTGCAGATTACACGAGGTTTATAGCGGCTGGCGTAAAACGAGTCAGTCAAAAGACGTTGCCACTGTGCGTTTTATAAAAAGGGAGGCCGCACATGTGAAGCGTATATCCTGTTTTGTGCACTCAAATCGATGTCTTTCATGGCTCGTTTTCTTTAACTTGTTCATTGTAAACGGGCCATTCAGCCGGGCCTCGTTTACAACAGAGGAACGGACATTTCGGATGCAAAAGCCATACTCTCTCTCTGTGTGTGTGTGTAGTCGTGTAGGAAATCGGAAGTCATCCAAGTTATATCCAACCTTCAATTTGAATGCGTCCTGTCCCTTTTTGCTTCTTCCGATGCCGACGTTTGATGGATTCCCTTTGCTAATGTGATTTTTCTGAATGCGGCAAACGAAGGCATTTGATGGCCATCAATTGCTCTTATTGTGCACATGTTTTTTTTTAACGTGCTATTGAAAATCGTCCGTTTGTGATTGATGGGCAGTCCTCATTTGGAAGTTGATGAGTCCGTTTGCCATCTGATTCAATGCGCTCTTTCATGAATGTTCAAATGACTCCATCAGCTGACGTAAAAAAAAAAACCGCGTACGAGAACAAACTTTGCATTTTGAAAAATGAAAAAAAAGGGAAATAAAAATGGGAGGGTCCCCTTCGTTTGTTACGTTGCGCTGTTCTGTACAGAGTCCCTATAGCAGGTAGTAAGGTATTACGCGTATATATAGTGGACAAGCAGGTCACATTCGGTTCTTTATGAGTATATATACCTTATACCAACTCAAGTCCCGGCAGGGGTTAAAACAAAGCGAACCAAACGCCGAAAATAAAACGATTCTCCTCCTTTTACTTGTGCTCCGTTTTTTTTTTTTTCTATTTCAATGTTATATAGGTGGAGGAAGTTTATTTTTTTTTGTGACTTGGGTTTTCTTGTTAGTTCTTACACTCCTTCTTTTGCTCACATCTCCTCCTACTTGTGTTTCAAACAATCTGGGAATGAAAGGACGTGTTTACATTTCCGGCCCTTTTTTTTTCGTTCTTTGTTCATTGTTTTTTTTTTTTTACTGGAGGTTGATTTTTTTGGGGCTGTGTGTGACCCAACCGAGGATCGGTAATTGTGCTAAATGCATTAGACACGCTATAACCGTTTTTTTCTTCACATTTTGTTTTTATAATGCTGGCAATGCGTTTATACCTGGCCGTGCACCTCATTTATTTGTTCATATATATAGGCCTATATCAACGACCTGTCTCTATAGCGTATATACAACGACCGTTCGACCAAGTGCCTTTTTTTTATAGAGTTAAAAAAATATAGTGCATTCCAATTTCGAGCATTTGATATAGTATATTGAAGGTCGTCCATGTTGGTTTCGTTCTTCAAGTGCGCACGCTTATCTCTCCAGCTATTCTACGTCTACGCTGGGCCTATATTGCTGGCCTTTCTTTAACCTTATGGTTTGCCCATTCGTTCAGCTGTAAAACTGTCGTGTAAACGAATAACGAGCGACACCTTTTGTTCAACAAAGATTTGCCAGATCCTGTGACTACACCATTTGACGTCCAGCAACGTTAGGAACAAAACGAATAGAAAAGGTCCCTTTGCTTGATTCCCATCGTTTCGTGTTATTGCTTTGTCGTTCACGTTTCGCTGTTAAAGGTGACCATTGCACTTCTTTTTCATCCCTTTTGTTGTCTTGACGTTTGCAGTTATCCTGTGTTTGCAAGTTGACTGTTTGTGGCTATTGAAATCTTGAGAATGGCATTTTTCAACGACCGTGGTCATCATTCTCTGGCACATTTTTTAAAAGACATGTTTCATTCTTTTTTGGATGCAAATACTTGCCTCGTTTTTTGCAACTGAATTTTCAAACGAATGTTTCAATTTTTTTAAGAGGGCATAAAAGAACAAAAGGGAAATGAAATCATGTACTTGATGCAAGACGTATAAAAAGGATATACAATATAGCCGCATTGTAGAGTACATCTATGCATATCTGCGCTACAGATATGTACTATATACTGACTCTCTCTCTGGCTCTATATAAGCCGATAATAAGACAGTAATGTGTCATGGACTCGAGGGATCTCGTCCCGTGATTTACAACTCATCTGTCTTTGTCACCCATGAACTGGTGGAAACAAGCCGGGGTTCAAACGCTTGATCAACTTGTGTCTTTTTCCAGGTCATTTTTTTCTTTCCTCTTTTTTTTTGCCTAAACTTTTGTTGTAAAACAAAAAAACAGAAAAAAAAGGGGGAAATCCTTTAATTTTGTTCTTGAATCGTAAAATAAAAAAAGGGGGGATAAAGAAACTAGAGCTAGAACAATGGGGGAGGAGTAGGTCAGGTTAGGGTCCTTTCGTCGTTTCCCACTTGAGAATCCCCTCCACCCACTACAACCGTCACCTATCTAGTGGAGTAGTGTCACTGGAACAACTAGACCAAAAGTCAGAACTGACCAATAAAGTGTCGATTTTTTGTTTTTTCAAAAGAATCAATGAGAAACATAGTTTTTCACACGCAAATGTTTAATTTAAATATTGCACTTTATCTTGTGGATTACGTCCGATTGCACCCATATTTGTCGTTTTGGGTATTTATTGAATTAATTCTTGATTTTTTGGAGCCCGTCCGTGAGTCTGTTTCGTCGTGAGTCTGTAACGCAACCCTTCTTTCAAAAATCCGATTGTTCAGTAGGTCTAAAAAACACAGCCCAAATTTTTTAAACTTTTCTCCTTAAAAAAAACACCAAGAAAAAGATGGACCGGAAGCAAAACGGAAGCTCGGAATAGCTATTTAAGCAGACCCAACGCTAACTATGTCTATAAATTTGGTAACCCTCGTATCTCTTGTGTCTATCGTCCCATTGCACACACATAGGCCTCTAAAGTTCAGCCCATACGGACTACCTTTTTTTTTTTTATTTTTAAGGACGTGTATACGGTGGGTTACGCCGGTTGTATACCTACGAAGTCCTGAAAGGGACTTGCTTTACGTTTATTTATGGCAGGGTCTTTTCTTTTTAAAGGGACCAAACTGGAACAGGCTGTATGACACTGTACCTCTGTACTTATGGAAGGTCCATATCAAATGCAGGGGGTATAGTGTTGCCCTGTTCGACATGTTACCCGTCGATTAAATGGTTTTACAGTCTTTAGGGAAATATGGACACTTGAACGTACGAAATGTGGAGGGGTCCAAAAGAAGAAGAAGAAGAAGAGTCATATAAAAAGAGTGTTGGATGGTCGTTTTGTTTCTTCTCCCCCCTCGTTTCCGATCATATCGTATATATATGGTTGTTGCATGAGCACCAATAAAATTGCAATTCCATCACCACTCGTAATGAAATTCGGAATTGGAAACACTTCCGATTCAATTTCTCTTTGAATGAATGACTGTGCATTTTGAATAGATAGTGGCTCTGGCGGGTGTTGGGGTATTGTGTTACCACCCCCCATGTGCATTGAGCCGTGAATCGAACCCGAATTTTACCGCCGGGGTGTTCGTGTGTACACGCATGTGTGTAGCAGAATGTCGTACATAAAACTCGCTGTGTGGCAGTTTCGTATTGAAAGCGGCCCAAAGTTTTTTGGGGGGGGATCCGTTGGCACGATCGTCTTGAATTTCTCCAATTCGACATTGACGGATGAGTTTGAGCGGATCGGCCTTCATCCAAACGAGCTGAAATTGTTTAGTCATTTAAAGGGTCATTCCTCTCCTGGTGCTGTCCATTGTGTCCGAGACGCAATCAGCAACACCACATGTTTTTTTTTTCGATGGCATATCGATTCCTCGCACGCCACACACGCACGTTGTCATCCGATAAGGATCGAGATCTTGTTTCATGCGAAATATGGAAATCTGTTGGAACCCCTTCTTTCTTGTGTGTGTCCCCCCTTTTTTTTTCTCAATTGCAGCATTTTAGTACGAGCTACAACAAAATATATGCTGCTTTGTACATATACACCCCTTTTTTTTCTCCTACTTCAGGTGCCTTAAAAACCAAAACTCGCTAAAAGGGGGAAAGCGATGGAACTTCCGGAGGCTGGCGAAAAGAATTGCCGGTCTCTTTCCATCACAAGAGTGTAGTAAAAGAAAGAAGAGAAAACAACGAAAGGGGGGAAGCGCAGTTTGTTAATGAGTCCTCGTCAAGCCCAAGCATTTACAGGGGGGGGGGAGGCCATTGATTAGTACCATACTCGTTAATCATTCATGGTGAAAAAAGGTCAACTACACATCTCTGGTGTTTTGTGGTGGGAAATTTTTGTAAAGATATACGTTTTCCAATGAATTGAATGAAGCTTAGCTGCACTAAACATGATGATGCGTATAGGTACAGGTACTGCGTACGTCATTGAGCAATTTCATTTGAAGCTTCCCACATTTTTGCCCCCTTTTTTTTTAAACTTGTAATTCTTTTCATTGATCAGAGGGTTAAGAGGATAGAGAGAGCTTTTCTTGTTATACTTGGCTGGCCGCCGTTACACGAGACTTGTCATCACCGATACGTCTATGTCATCGTCCGGGTTCGTTTCCTTTTTGTCTGTGTATTTTTGGAATGGATGAGAAAAAGAAAAAGGGGGGAATATCAATGAAAGACACTTTCTATATCATCGCCCTTTCTTTCGTTTTTCCATGTTCGAGTCAATGTAATAAAATCTGCATTCCTTTGAGGCGGCAAACCGTGGAGACGGCGGCGACGCCTTTCCGTCGTTTTTTTTTAATGGTGATGACGGATCGGCCGGGGCGGTCCTCGCTTCTCATCTATCCTTCATTCGCCTTGTAATATTCAATGTTCTTCAACGCGCTTCTGCTATGTCGTCTGCGACGGCGATGACGCACTAGCTCTTTTGAATAAGTCAACCGCCATATTTTTTGTTTACTCTATCAAGGCATGTGTAACGCATTCTCTATTTAATGCTGGTGTAGTGCCACATCATTTGTTTAGTTAATGTCTGCAAGGCGGTTGATTATTTGTTTGTATATGGCGATAATCGATCAGGTGTACATAGTGCGTGTGGAAGGTTTTAAAGAGGAACATGATGATCACTACAATTTTGAAACACGTTTTTTTTTGTTAAAGAATTCAAAATTGTTTTTGATTGGGAAAGGGAAACGTCAGGTGATGAAGCGAAAACGGGCAGGTGATGTAAAAGAAATGTGCGCTAAATCGTCGTGAGAATGTGAAGCGATCGCTGACAGCTTCATTCACTCGCTTTTCGTTTGTATAGAGAAAACATTCAAATCGTTTAGAATGATGAATCTATTTCTAACGACTGGGTTTTAGAGGCTGGGTGCTTGTCTTTTAAACAAAAGAACCGACCGCATTTCATTGACCGTTTTTCTTTTTTCAGAAAAAATACCTTTTTTAGGCGTTCCCACACTCTCTTTGTGTATCTGCGTCTCTTTTCAAACGCGCCAATTTTGAATATTCAATTGAAGCTCAAACCCCTTCTTCGGGGTTGTTGACCTCGCCGGGATCGACCTGATCCTCGTCCTTCTCATTTTCTCCGTTGAAGATGCGCCGAGCTTTGATCAAACAGGTTTCGACATTGTCCGAATTGCCGCTCGACGCTAAAGAAACACTTTGTTTATAGCACACGCAATCGATCAATCTATCGTGATTTAAAGTCCTGACCTTCTATGGCCGCCATAAGGAGCCAAAGTTGTAGGAGAGCGCCGACATCGGCCGTCAGTTTGGCCAACGCTAAGCCCTGTTGAGCGGAACTTTTGGACAACTCGTGTTGCCCATTGGCTGCCCGTTCGTGCCGCGAAATTGAACCAGAAAAAATAAGAAAAGACGGCCAAGTTTTTGAGGATTGAATAAACGTATGAACTTTGTCGTGTGACTTGATGTGCGCAGTTAACTCGGAACTAAACTTACCCAAGTAAAGTGCGGCTATTTCAATGGCCAAATGCATTTTCTCGTTGGTGTTTCCATCGTCTTTGCACTGATTTTGCTGCTCGTCGTGCAATCGCATCAAACTCATTTTCGCTTCGATTTCGCCAGTCAGGTCCTCGTCTTGAGTCGCCCATCCGCAACATTTGGCCAAAAAGATGTTGGCGCATTGCTCTGTTTTTTTGTTTTCCATGCCTAAATTCGAAATTATTCATCACTTTTTTTTTTTCTTAAATTTAAAAAAAGAAGGCAAAGCGCATTACATTCAGTCATGTCGTTGATGACTGATCGCCATTCTTCCAACTCTTCGTTGCCGTCGCATTCGTTCTCGTCTTCTTCGGCGGCAACGGCTAAAATGCGCGACACTTCCTCCGACGAGCAGCGGACGTTCGATTGTTCTTCTCTTTCAGTGCACGCTCCCGACGAGGAAGACTCTTCCTCTAAACGGCTGGTGCTATTACCGCTACCACCGCCGCTATCGTGACTGCTACTCGCGCTCTCTGATTGTTTGGTGTCCGTCACCGAGTCTTCGGTCGATGTCGTGTTGGCATTGGACGAAGGAATGCGTCGTCTTCGATGCTGTTCGAAATATAGAGACACTCTTTTGAATTTATTTGTAGGGCTATACGGAGGGGGGTGGTGTACCGTTTTGATTTTGGTCCTCTCTTTTGTGTACACAATCTGGAACGGCTGCTGTTGTTTCCAAAAATTCTCCCTCCCCTTCAGGTATTCCAGAGTTTCCTTGGCGTGATGGATGATTTTCTGACTGGACACGCTCTGATTGTGTAACCCTGCAGAGCATATATAGGCATGTTAACCGTGTTCCAAGTGTCGCTGGACTTGACCGTATATTATTAGTACAGGCCTTATACTTGATGTTGTCCAGCATCCAACATGACTTATTAACAAGGGCTACTTTATATGGCCGAACTGGGGCTGCTGTGTAAAACGGCATACCTGGATTTTCGAGTAACCTTTCCAGGTAAATTTTGTCGACATGAAGGTCTCCCAGCAGAGAGGACTCTCGATGAGTGCTCGGTCCTGCTGGCCATAGTCGCTGCTCCAGTTGTTGACTAAACTGATTCATTTGATGGCCGTTGCCCATGGAATTCTTGGCCAGCGGTGGCAATCGAGACGACGACCCTTTGGCCCACGTTGTATTATTTCTTTTACTGCTGAAAGTGGTGCTGCGATACTGTTGTTGTTGATGCAGCGTGGGCTGCTTGACTATTGCGCACCATATCCATATGGTTATGGACGTCATATTGTTAAGGACACTTGATTGCTTTATGAGCAGTCTTATTATTATATGTAGTGTTTAGTGTACCTCCTAGAGAAATTTCGATGGCTTCTTGCGCCTTGCGAACACCTTGATGGAACAGCTCCATGTCCGGTCGTTGTTTACAGCCCATGTGATAAAAGACCAACGCCTCTTCGAATCGACCCATTTGGTACAGAACTTCGGCCTTTTGATACGTTGCTTTTCAACAGCCATACAAACACATCATTGATTGTCCCCTTTTTTATCTTTGAAAATTTTAAAAAATCGTAAACTCATCACTGACCTCTAACATAGGAACTGTCGTTACTCAGAGCTTCTTCTGCATCGTCCAGCGCTCCCTTGGTGTCTCCCATTTGCAGTCGGCAACGGGACCGTGAACACAGGGCATTTTTGTCTCCCGGTTGTAATTCCAACGCCTGTCAATTTAATTTTTTTTGTTAATTAATGCATTAAATGAAAGACCTTAATCAAATGAAAAAATTGGATTGACGGGCCCCTTTTTTTAAATCTTGGAAAGAGGTTTTAAAAAATGTAAAGCACTTCATTGTAGGATATAGGGAACCTTGTTGAGCAAGTTCTTTGCTGTAGCCAATCCGCCGATCCGCATCTCGAAATCCGCTTGCGCTAAATAAACTTGGGCCGGACTCTCTTTCGGCAACACGTAACGTCCCCTTTCTGAAGACAGAAACTCTTATGTCGTCTCATTTGATTTCAATTTATGAAAAATTCAATGCATTTTTGAGGTGGGGGGTATACCGCTTTTCAATTGTTTTTCTAGCGTCGTTTTAATGTCAGCGTCTCCGAGTAGGACGGCGGCCGCTCGATCCTTGTCCGTGAACGTTTCGTACTTGATCGGGATGCGACTGTCTGCGTTGTTCGTCCGATTGCTGCGCTTGAAGAAATTGACCAACGTCGGCGGGCCTTGATTGCTCGTGTTGTTTTGCGTCGACTGGTTGTGGCTGCTCGTATTGATCGGCTTCCGGCGGGCAACAAGTCCGGCCGTTTTGGCCATTTTCATCACTTTTTTGATCCGGAATTTCGTCATCGATGAGGTGGATGACTTTCCCGAGAAAGCGACGGCCGCCACGACGGCCGTTTTGGCCTTTTGCTTTTCCAACATCGATTTCAACAGGGGCGTCCCTCCTTTCGTTTGGGAATTGGCGCCCGACGAGTGCGAAGAAACGGCCGAATTGAGCGAAATGCACGAACCCCCACCGGCCGTCACCGTCAAATTTCCCTGGGCCGTTTTGTCGTTTTTGCTTGCTGGATTCAGCGACATATTGCCGAAAGCTTTTTGGGCCGCTGTCATCGATGCCGGCAACGTTGGCAGTTTCGTGTTGTTGCTCTTCGACGTTTCTTTATCCTTGTCCGTTTTCTTGTCTTCTTGTTTAGCATTTTTTTCATTGGCCGGCTCTTGGCTCGCTTTACTCGTTCGCATTTTGGGTACGGCAACCTTCTCTTTATTATTCTCTTTGCTGGCCGGTTTTTTGGTACCCTGTTGTTTTTTAGCGGCCAGTTTTTCCGCCGGTGCGGATGCAACCGCTGACTTTGTCACGTGTTTAGTCTCTTTCAATTTGTCCGCCGGATTGCCCTGGCCGGCCTTTTTGCGAAATTTCATCAGCCGTGACTGGGCAGTCTCTTCTTTATCTGGTTTACTTGTTTCGTTCATTTTCATTGATTTGAGCAAACGATTTTGACGACGTTGGTCCGGCTCCTTTTTGATGTCGGGCCTCAGGTGATAGAAATCGAGAATGTTTGACGCGCAGCCCAAAAGGTTGTTCACTTTGGTGTTGAGCGCTTGCAACGGAGCGGCCATCGATGTGGGCGTCCGGCTGCGAAAAAAGTTCCGGCTTCCAGCGCCGTACCTGTTGGCTGAACCGGTTCCTGAAGCTGGAGAGGGCGAACGGGCCGGCGTCCAAGGTCTCGATAATTTGCCCAGTTGGACGATGGTGGCGGCTGAGGAGGGCCGGGACGCGGGCTCGATCGCGGCCGGATCCGCTGCGATGGCGGACGATGGCCTACTGGCCGGCATGTAGAACCCCTGGATACTTGATCCCGTACTGGAACGACGGCGTCTGTTGCGTCGAGTCTGCTGGCCGTCAGCTAAACGCTTGTTGGTTGCGGCCAACGATCCGTCTTTATTCCTCTTTTGTTTATGACGACTGTCCTTTTCGTTCTCTTCCTTCAAATCTAAACGCGGGACGGTGGGCATGGAATTCCTCCGCTCTTTGTGCATCCGGATGAGGTTGGCGGCCGTCTCTTCGCTGGTCATAGTCACGTTGGTCGTGCCGTCGGGAGCTTGGATGACGATGTGCGGATGGCGGAACTTCGAGGCCGAGTGAACCACTTTGGCCGTCCGTCTGAATCTCAGAAACTCTATCGATAAGGTGTCTTCGCCTATCCGCTGGATGAGGTGCGGTAAGGGCGAATCAGGCCTAGACACGGAAATGACGATGCTGGCGGCGCTGCTGCGTCGTGACGAGTCCCTCGAAGATGAGCCCATCGAGTATTGATGATGCGCACCGGCCGCAACGGAGATGCTCATGCGACGGCCTCCGCGTCGGGCCGTGGCCGATGACGCGGCCGACGAGACTTGGCTCTCGCGTTCTCCATCCACATCCGTCACGGATCGCGTTTTCCGCAAAGAATTGCGGCCGTTTGGAGGCTGACGGTCTGGCTCAAACTCTTCTGCGTGTTGTTGTTGTTTTTGTTTGGGTCGTTTCCCTGACGACGTCGATTCAGCAGGTGTCTGCTGTTGTTCGGCCGCTTGTTTGTTCGATACTCGTTTGTCATCCTTGGCTTTCTTCGGCTGGTCCACTTTTTGCGACACATCAGCTGATTGTTGCTTTTGCTTGTCGTTTTTGGTTGAATGCTGTTTTTTGGAACGTTCGGCTTCTTCTTCCTCCTGCTGGGCGTGTTGTTGCCTCCAAAGCTCTTGGGTGACGACGGACGTCTTCTCTCCGCCCGTTCCTTCTTCGGCATCGGCCGAGCTCAAGAAAATGGCCTCGACGCCACCCAGTCCAGCCCCACTGTTGCTACGCGTTTTGATTGCTGATGGCACACCGCCATCTGCGTCTTTCATTTCCGGATTGAATTAAACGTCGAACCCTTTTGTGTGCAAAAGCCAACTCTTCCACGACACACACCCTACACAACTGTGACTAATCAAATGAAACTGCGCTGCATTGGGGTGGTGGTGCAGTGAGGATAACAATAGTTTTCGCAGTCGGTGTAATTTGCGTATGCGGTAATG
This sequence comes from Daphnia sinensis, assembly GCA_013167095.2. NCBI lineage: Eukaryota > Metazoa > Arthropoda > Branchiopoda > Diplostraca > Daphniidae > Daphnia > Daphnia sinensis. Next base: position 300,211 of record CM023188.1, on the reverse strand, counting down.
AAGGTGAGGCACGGAATCACAAGAGAGCAGAGAGACTAGGGACGCGCTCATTCGATGTCGTCGTCGTTACGAAGCCGACTACTACAGATAGAAAGCGTTGACGGAGTAGGTGGACTGGCCCACGTCCTGTGCACCCCTGAAAAACGATTTTATTTTTTTTCTTTGTTTCCTTTTTTTTATTCATCGAATACGAGCCACGATAGCAATCCACCATACGCCATAACCAAATAACCGTCTGGGTGGGGGAGGAGGTGGGGGAGGAACATGTTCAATAGTTCGACTCAACAATCGTTCAGGGGTAACCATGGTGACACACGACACGATGTTCGATGTGTGACTGAACTGCCTCTTTGTCTGAAAGCCAATAGGTCTTGACCCGTTTTAACATTTCAATTTGTGTGTGAATGAGTGTGAAACAGTAGGTTGTGAAAACATCGTTGATGAGTAGACAGGAGACTAATGAGGTATAGTAGCGCGGACCAGCGAATATGTTTAGTTTTAGTATGTATTCATTGATTTTCTTTTCTTTATTTGTAAAATAATAAAAGAAGAAAAGCTTTGAGTAGTCGTGCCTAGATGACGCGAGCAAAATTCACGGCCGTCTTTGGTTTTAAATGACTTAATCGCCGCCTTCTTTTGCATATAAATGTACAAAATTGGCTATCGTAGGAATTGAATTCTTTTGTGTTATTTTAAAAAGATTTCGTGACAGGAAAAGAGAATAAAGAATCTGCTTTGAGAGCAGCTACAATGTTCAATTTGATTCCAAAGAAAAACGTTTTCCTCCTCTATCGTTTCTCCATTTGATTCTTTTCGAGTCTTCCTCATCTCCCTACAGACCCATTTGTCCCTGCTTTTATTTTCTTTAAGCAAATCGGCTGGAAAGCATAAAAAGAATGAAACTCAATCAACGACTCACGATATATAGGAGCCTGTCTTTGTTCAAGTCGCATTTCTTTAAAAAAAAAATTCTTGGTAGTTTCTCAAAACTTGACGAGCCATTTGCCTTTTGTGTTAATTGAACAGCCCCAAACGACGACAGAGACGTTGTGTGTACACACGAGTTTGTTCGGTGCAAGTCGCTTGTATTTGCCTACTATATCGAACGATGATGTGCGCGTGCAGCTTTGCGACGCGAGTTGTTTGCCCTTCTTTCTAATCACGACCCGTTGCGCCCCGCCTAGCGCCCCAACAGGGTGATTGACCACCATCTCCGTGTCGCAGCCTGCAACGGGTTCCATATTTGATTGCCTCGTGCCTTTGCTTTTGTTCGATTCTTTTTGTGTCCTGGTCCTTTTTTGTTGCACACACAAGCTTTCAAATCATTAGTCTAATTGATTAGTGCGCTAGCGAAGCCCAAGGCGGAAGAGCTTCATTTTATCAGCTATCCCTGTGCCTGCGTGTATAGTCTATTTTTCCCGTTACATGTGCGTAATAATGTAAAACAATTCAGTCGAGTCGACTGTTTGTCTCTTTTCGCTCGACTGGCGACAGAGATACATGTGCAGCTCTTCATCGCTGTCATCTGGCTAAACTCTTAGAAACGGCCATGCACAAACGAGAGCAACAGCAATTCTTTGGCTTCTTCTAGGGCAACGCTATCGTTGTGTGAACGAAGCGTGCGTCGTCGCTTCCTTGTCAGCGTCGCAAGAGCGAACGCACCACATTCATCATCGAATGATTTCAGCCCAGTTGAATTTGTCCTGTATAGATTACGTCAAAGTCTCTTTGTCCCCCCATCTACTCCTAATTGCATTCTTTTTTCGATGGCTTGATTTAGTCAATCATTTTTTTGTGCAGCAAACGTTTTTTTTTAAGGAATTTGATCGAGTCTATTCAGCATTTCTGTTTGAAAAAAGGTACATAAAAACACGAGAACGGGGACTTGGCACAGATCCAACTGCTTTTGTTGCGTTACGTGACTGTGAGCGGAAGTAAAAAGAAATAGGAAAAGGGTTTGGCCGAAAAGGTCACGACAAAGTAGCCTAGTATAGAGACAGGGTCAAAGTTAAAAGGAAATTCGCTATAGTCGACACTAGTAGATCTCCGTATACAGTAGACGATTACAAGCCACTATAATCTATAGCAATTGTAATAAAAAGGTAAAAGCAAAAGCAAAGCGATCCAAGTGCCTGGACACGCACGGCCATAATTCTCTCGCTGTTCTTTGATTCGTTTGGTTCTTTCTGTTGTTGCGCGGCCCTTTTATCTCTCGGTCTCGGTGCGTGTCGTGTGGCGTGTGCGGGAGAACGGAACAAGAATCACCAAGAACCCGAAAAGTGCAGTCGGACCGTGTGAAAGTTGAGACTTTAGCCGCGATGGTGCTGCTGCTGCTGCTGCTCTGTCTATAGATTATAGGGCGTTAAAGTTGGAGCGTCCCTTTCTTCTGTGTATGTGCGGTCCAAGGGAGGAGGACGAGCGTCAAGCATTTGCGCCAAGGTTTTTATTTTTTTAGATGATGGCTCGTAGTCTTTCGTGACCACCAAACTTTTTCTTAGCGTTGATTCACTGCATTTGCTGCCAGTCGTTTATCCTCTTTCTACCCCCTCCACCGACGAGTCTAATCGTACGTGCACTCGGCTCACACTTCCTGATCAATAAACTAGAGACTCTGCATGCAGGAATGCGTCTAATAGTCAAAGAGATTTATTTTTTTTTTATTTCTCTGACATTGGGATGATTTTTATACATCCTCGGTGAACTCGGCGGAGGCTTCTTGATTGTTTTCTTCTGATAATGTTGTATTCGATCTCGAGAAGATCCATTTTGCTTGTGCGATTGATTGAACGGGAAAGAGATTGCTTTATTAATTCGATTAAAAACAGCGTTTTGCTGTTGTACTTCCCTAATAGATTTGCATTGTAAAAAAAAAACCGCAATTTCAATTTAAATCAAGTGGGACCCTTAACGATCTTCACAAAACGCATTCCCCAATTTTGTTTTGAGCATCTGTACATGGCCGTTACGCTTAAAACAAAGTACACAACGTAACGTAACTGGGATCGTGGCAATTTCGAACGCAGCAGCCGGATGCGTCTGGATGCGCCCAGCCCCTCTTTCCCTAACAACTTGTATCGATTGCCGTGTCACGGAGACCATCGTCGATTCATCAAATCCAGTACGATATCTTCCTTCCCCCTCTGGAACACACACACAAGATATACAGAGAAAAAACGGAGGGATAGGGAGAAAACAAATAGATAGCGAAAAAAAAGGGGGGTGGGAGCGGAAGACCATCAAGAGAGAGAGAGGGACAAACTGGAGAGAAAGCGGAGGGAAAAAAATAAAATCCGTTCGAGTGTTTGCTATTGGTTTGCACCAAACAGGGGAAATGGACGCAGCAATCGGATATCCGTAGTGGGATGCATCAGTTTCACTGGCTCATCGAATCACACCTCCAACCCGTGCGTGTTTTCAAATTATATAAATTACGCTGCCTTAAAAAAGATTCTTTTCTCTCTTTCTCCTGAGAGGCCACCATAAATAACATTAGCATCCCCCCCTATAGGAGAGCGCATGAAAGAGAACAGGAAAGAAAAAAGGGACAGGTTTTGCATTGGATGGCAAAATGCCATTGAAAGCACATCGTATGTAATGTAAACTTGATTATACATTGGAGTTGATGGGCGTTCCAGAGAAACTGAGTACGGGGTGGAATTCACAAAGAAAACGATCCGAGAAGAAGAAGAAGAAGAAGAATGATTGAGTTACTTTTCTTTGGTGGAGGGGGTATGAAGGAGTAGGTGGGCGTTTCCCTTCTATGTGTACCACCGAATGGCACCGAGAAACAGCCGAGTAGGAGGGGGAACGTCGTAGATATGGTGCAAATGACAGATTATATTCTCTCTCTCCCCGTTCTCCGTTGGCTTTGTGTGCGCTCTTCGCTGGCGGCCACACGAGAGAGAGAGAAAAGAACAGACAAAAAATATGCAGAACTCGAGACGTTTCTAACTCGATCCAGCAGCTCATGTTTTATTCGTTTGACTTTGGATTTGTCTATAGGATATGGCCGATGTTATATATCTACGTGAAATGCGCATCAAAGCGATCGGGCCAAGCTATATGATCACTTGTTTGTATCCAATCGTCTCGCTTGTCTTTTCCTATTTTACGTATCCTATTTTGCGCACTACGCCTAGACGGGCAGAAAACCGGGATCGCGACGAGAGTTTAAACAAAAGGAATTACCTTGGTCAAGGCGGACTCTGCGTCGCGAAATCTGTAGTTGTTCTGGAAGGCTTGCGCTTGGGCCATGTTGGCCGCGTACAGCGTTTTCTTCTCCCTCAATTGCTCGGCCGTCTCTTTGATGGGCAATCCGTCGCCGTCCGCTTCGTCCCAGTGGCCGCCACCAACGCCGCCGCCGCTACCCGACATGCCTCCGTCTGCTCCCGCACCGCCGGCCGCCAATCGGCGGGACATGGTTGGACGCGGATCGCGGTACAGAAAGGCCAACGGGATCGGGAAACACTCGCCGCTTTTGCTTGTTTTCTTGCCGCCGATGCCGGCCGCGAGGTTGGTGTTCACTTTGCGAGTTTTCGGTTTCACTGCCGGCGGACGGTTGACAATCAGCGGCTTTTTTTTCTTCACCATTTTCTTTGGCGTTGTCGCTTGCGGCGTCGTCGGTGTCGTCTTTGGCGGCGACGGTGGATTGAGCGCTAGACGCACCGACGATGCAACAGTCTTTGACGACGCAGCCATGCCTCATCCGTGCGAAAATGAGCCACAACAAATAGGAGCGATTCGCTAATAGAATTGGGCAGGTGACGTCACTACCTGTCCCATTAGAAGGAGGACCACAATAATAGGGGAGCGCACGTGCTGGTGGGTGGATTTCAAAAGAAGCCTTGATTGCATAGATGGCCTTGCGTTGATCGATCTTTCACGTTTTGAATGCTGTTTCTGAAACAATGTTCCGTTTGCGAGATGGCACGTCTTGCCAATGCGACCACTGTTGAAGTGGAGGGGTGATGGGGGACGACTGATGGCAACAAAGCGCTTGTACGCATCCAACGAGAGCTAGAGGATATGCTAATTGAATCGGAATGGAAATAACGAGCGGGTTGAGGGGATTACGACGAAACGCAGAAGAAAATCTCGTGAGTCGGAAAGATGCGATGACGATGTGTTTTGCCTTTTCTTTCCGTCGCGATGACTTGATGCTCTGACGCAGAAATGATCCGTTCGCTTCGGCTAGACGGACGTGGAGCGATCAAAAGAAAGAGGCCACGATGGCGCATTGCCAAGTTGAACGGTTGCACACAATTGACTCTGACCTTTCTTCTTCTTTTCGCCCTCCCTTTTTTGGAAAACGCCGTTCCAGCAAAACAAACGAGTCCTTGCCGATTTACAAGAGAGACGGACAAAGTGAAGTTTCGACGGACAGACTTTGCCTCCGACTGTCCGTGGCTGTGTAAATACATTTGGACGGGGTTAAACTTTGGCTGGCCTTGCCTTACGAATATATATGCTTGGCTTTTTATGATGAACGTCGTTTGGGCGCTGTGTCTGTCTATTCTCTCTGTGGCCTTTTCGTTGCGGTGTGTGGGATAGAGGGGTGGGGATGGAAGAAGAGGTGAGGGGCTCTTCGTTTACCAAATGTTTCATCACGGCGAATGCAGCGGGACTTGCGCGTTTCTTGCTCGACACGCCTCATTGCCCCGTCATTGCCCCGCCATAAACTGACCGTACGTCGTGCCGCTCTTTAAACGCAGAAAGAAGGGCATAAGAAAAAAAATGTGTGATGTTCTTCTACCTTTTCTACTTGTGTCGTGTCAGCCCAGGTATAAATGGCATCCAGTCTGGGCCACATGGACCTCATTTCCTGGCTGTCGGCTTTTTTGGCTTTTTATTGACTTGATTTGACCACCAATTTTTGTGTGTGTGTGTGTGTGGCTTACGTAAAACGAGCAGCAAAAAGAAATAGAGCCCGTGCACTACTTTTACTATTCATTAAAATAAAAAACGTAGAAAAAAAGAAGTTTTGCATAATGCTGGCGATGTAACATAGCGGGTCACACGTATGCGGCCATTGTGTATAGCTAAAAGGTTTCATCATCACGCCCGATGGCAGTGATGATGGATGGCCACGACGCCTATGCGTGACTCGACGTGATGGAAACACGGCGTCTCTTTCCACCACCTACTCGCCACTCCTTAGTTTCAGACGCACACAATCAAGGCTATTTATAATTTTCCAGAAGCTCTGGGTGGGTGTTGGTGGTCATCCACTGCTCTGCCGCTTTTAGTTATTTACGTCATTTGTTATGTAGCACGACTTTATGACATTTAAAATCGTCGCATTGCTCGTCAATGTTTCGTTGTTGAAGAAATGAAAAGTCTTTTCCATTTCACAAAGCCGCTTGACGGTTCAATTTGAAAGTCATCGTTCAATTTCGGGATTGATATTGGGAGGAGGGGTGTCGATACTGCGCCGAGGCTTATACGTCGTAGTAGATGTCGATGGCTTTGTGCCCACTTGAATTTTGCCTCACGTGTTGGCCGTTTTCCCATGGGGCTTTTGTTTTTGCAGTCGCCAGCGATTGAGTGTCGTGACTGGAAAGATATAATGCTAAGTAGCTACATTGATTCACTTTATCCTTTTTTTCTTTTCATTTTCCATCTATTTTTTTCCATTACACAAATTCACGTGGAAGGCTTCTCATAGCAACTGCCGCCTTGAATATTAACTTGTAACTGATTTTCAGAAAAATTTGAAATCCATCGTGCGTGAAAAATGCTTTTTTTTTTCACCAACGTCTCAATTCTTTGGGGGGGATCGTTTGCCTCTTAATCTTCTTGGCTGTCTGATCGGTGATGGAGAACAACACAGCGCTCGGCTGCCAGTTGGGATTGCGCACACCTGATTTCACCTGACGAAGAGCAACGACACTTTGATTTAAAGAAGAATTCGATTAAATTCTTTATCCCGTCCGTTTTAGACACACTACACGTTTTAAACCATCGCAAGGCAGTGCACGCCGATGAAATGAAACAAGGCTAGCGATCGTCCCGTCAGGATCGTGCAGACTAAAATTCCCGGGCCATCAAAATAAAAAGAGGGACATCAATCCGTTGATTGTATAATTAGTTATAGGGCAAGCTGACGTGATACAACTGGCCTAATTCCATTTTTTTTTCAAGCTAGTTTTGAGCAACCACGTCATCGTCGGACAGGTGTAAGAAATGCAAGGCCTGCGGTTCGTTCTTCGGTTGGACGACGCACGAATCACGTCGCAAGTGCTAAAAACGCGTCTCTTCCTCTACTTGTATTCTTTACGACATGCAACGTCTGGGTTTGGCGGACTGAAGAAAGAGAACCGCAAAATACGCCAAAAGAATTGGGGGAAAGAAACGGCCGTGGGAAGGAAGAAAAATGGGAATGACGGGAGAAAAAAGTCTAAGGGAAATAGAGCCAAAGTCGAAATATACTCATTCGATTGATTGCGAGTTACGCTCGAGACCTTCTGTTATCATCGTCCAACATCTGAAATTGGATGGCATCAACGGAAATCGAAACTCGTTCGTTTTTTCTTTCGTTCTCTTTTCCGCTTCCAGGCTGCGCACGTGTTACAATCTAGCGCTTGATGTTTTCGCGCTGCCACCATTTTTTTTTTCTTTTCCGCTTTTGTTTGTTGAGAAAGTTTTTTCTTGGTGTGCCGATAAAAGAAAGGAAATAAGAGAAAACGCGGCAGAGGACGAGAAAAGGAAATGGTTGAACACGGAGGCACGCGGAGGCACGGAGCAAAAAGGAAATGGAAAAAATGATTTCCGCGCGTTTGCATTGGTTTGACGCTATTATAAATGTGCTGCGCTACTTGTGTGAATAGACTATACGCGCTCTGATGAATAACATATTCTTTCTTTTTGCGAACGCAGCTTCAAATCAATCGTTTTTTTAGGGGGGGGGAGGCGAGAAAGGAGGTGGCCAAAATGAAACCGGTGGAGGAAAAGGTGTAGGCGAATTGCATGTCTTTAGCGTACGAGACTCTTGTTCACGTGGCGGTTTGTAGTGAACTGTGATGGATTGCAGGTCTGGTCGTTTAGACGGCTACAAGCTCGACGCGATCCCTTTTTATTTAGTAAATTCCCAACAGATGTGTACGCCACTGTGTCCGTGTGTGCAAAGGATGTCTGCGCTATCGTCGAGACAGCAACGACGTTCCACGCGGATATTTAGGAAGGGCTCTGTAATAGGATTTGAGAATAAATAACGAGGCTGCAGAGAAGATACCGATAGAATGATCCATATAGAAAAAGATTCTCGTGTAAAGAAAGGGGCAAAAAAAGGGAAGAGCTTTGTGTCACAATGGCAAGCAAAGGCCATTTATCTTCTTCTCCCACGGAGGCCGTCGGTCTCCGTTCCGTTCAATCAAACTGCGCAGAATCACGAAAGAAAAAGGACAAAGAAACAACAGCACACGTATACACACAACACACGGCTGGCTAAACGAGAAGGTTGGCACGGGGGGTGAGCTGCTGTGTAGAGGCAACTGTATGTACCAACTTGTACGTGTACATTCTCAAGACAGCTCAGCCAGCAAATAAATGATGCGCTTGTCTGACGACGCAGACGCAGCATCAGCCAAGACTCACCGACGGTGTGTATAGAGCCTCCGCTGTGTTATAGTATGTCTGCTTGCTCTATTAGATCTAGGGTGAGAGGATGGAATTTGAAAAAAAAAGAGAGGATCCCACGACGTCGATGTCTTGCCTATACCATATCACCGTAACAACGTCAATACAGGGCTGTGGCCCTCCCCAACGAGAGGAGTAGGATCGACATCTTCGCTCTCGTCGTCCCCTCTCTCGCACACACACACACGCACTCCTTGGTGAAGGAGCAAAAAAGAAAGTCGGCTCAGTTGGCGTCTGTGCAGCGTCGACTTCGGTTCGTTCATCGCTCTCCTCTTCCGGTTTTTCTCGTTGATTTCGCACACCCCGTTTCCGTCTTTTCTTCCAACGAGAAGAGTTGCATAATCGGACAATTCAACAGCTGTGTCTGTCCTCCTCCTCTCTGTTTTTGTTTTTGCTTTCGACGCCGTTGTCACAGACAGAGCGGCGACGGCTGTTGCTGCCACAGTCCTCCTTTCATTTTCGTTGAGTTTTCTTGTTTTAACATTCCGTGCCGCCTTGCGTGTCTCGCTTTGTTTCCGCCCCGCTTTAAGTGCGTTCGGGACGCGCCGATGACGTGACCTCGCGTTACCCGCACAATTTGACCATTTTTTTTTTCTCGGGGTAGGGGGACGGAGGGGAAAAGTTGAAAACTATTGTTTGTTACACGCACAAGTCAGCCAAGCGTTTACTGTTCGTCGATTATCGCCATGCAGCCGCAATTCAATTGGTGCTGAATAAGAAATAACGACCGTATCCCAGGTAAGAAGAAAAATCCAAACACAAATCGTCTTGATCGTTTTGATGGTCACAAACGTGTGTGATTGACTCGTTCGTGTGTCTGCGTGCGGGACACGATATGACGTCAAGCCAGAAAAAAAAAGGAGAATGAGAGAAACGGACGGTGTGGCCCGTCTCCGCAGTGTATGCGCATAAATATCACTTTCCATAGAGTAGCCCATTTCCGATGGGTGGGTGGGTGTGTTGAGATGGGAAAAATGCGGGGGAAGACGACAGGCGTCGAGACGAGTGACGTCGGCACAAAGTGTGTTTCACCCTACCCGATGCGATAAATATAAATGGGGTTTATCCTTCTTCTTTTTGTGTGTGTGTGTGCTCATATTCCTTCTATACCTTTATAGTATAGGCTACGCTGGCTAAGTTATGTGTAATGTATATGTGTTATTGTGGGTTGTTGGGCGGGCATGTCCTCCCGACCGGAAGGCACGCGTCCACTAATCAAGACCGGACAATCGTGATTCATCGTCAATCAATGGCGTTTTCACGTCTTCCACCTTGTTTTTGTTTTTTTTTTGTTCCGTGTGCTTAAAGATTTTTAACTTAATCAGGCCATGTGTTTCAGCTAAAAGTTTTTAAGAACGCAATTTGGAAGGCAAGAAAAAAGCTCTAATGGTGAGGAATATTGGCGTGATCATCAAGTTTGAGACTTGATTGCATAGTTAAGGTGATGAGCAAACACACAGGCTGGGAGCACTCATTTTTCAGCTTATTGATTAGCATGTTTCTTTTTCAGGTTGGCCTTTCGACCTGGCCAACTTTAATCTAATAATAGCGACCCTAAAAAACCGGCTCGAGTACATTAACCACGAGCTATTTAAGCTATATACACACTATACGAAATTGGGTGGCATTGCAAGTGGTCAGTCTCACAACAAGATGGGTGGCTCTGCCGCGGTAATAGCCGAGCGCAATGTGCCATTTATTGCCATTCTACGCGAATTATAGTACGTCTAAACTGTGAAAGCGGAGAAGCCGAGTTGTGCGTTAGCAACTGCTCTACACTTGCGAGAGCGGATGATTGAAATGCATACACACATTCCCAGCGTGTTATTGTCTTATTGAATAGCCCCGGATCGTGGCGTGGCACGGTCGCCATCAAACCAAAGTTGTTATTAGGCACGCACACACCATTACACAACTGATGGCATGGCTTCGTTTTCTTCTTTGTTTGTGCAAAAATTTTTAGAGATAATATACTGGCCCGCCTTTGCAAACTGGCTTTTTAATGCCGTACATGTTGCGGTATTATTGGTCTATACTAGTCTAATGCTTAACTTTCAATCGCGCCCGCCCTATCCGCAGTTATAAATCCTCACGCAGGCTCCGAAGCGCATAAGCTATATCTTTTTATGCAGCACTATTTATGTATTCATATTCCTCGTAATGTCGCTCTTTTTATGTCCGCACGACTGTGGTGACGTTGACTACACCCTATTTGATTGAGGTTTGCCCTCTTTCATCCGTCCACAGCGTCTTTCACTGCCGTCCTTGTCCGGACCTTGTTTTCTATTCACGTTCATTGCTTAACACAAGGGTTCGTGATGGTAGAGCCTCATTTGCTTTGTACTTGCCTGTAGACAAGCTAATTGAGCCTTGCTTCAACTGGGAACGGTCCAATTGAAAGCGTCTAATCTTCCCTTTAGTGCGAAAGAAAACCAACCCGTTTTGACGCCGATCTTTTGGCAAGAAATGTGACGGAGGCGGTGAAGCGAACTCAACCTTACATTCTTTATATGGAAGATGTTGCCAGCCTATATATATTGACGCTTCGAGGGTCGTTGGGTTTTCACTCTCTTTGTTTCTCTCCTTTTTCAAAGTTTCAATGCGCCCTTTGCTTCATTTTTTTGCGTGCGATCTTGAATAGATTTCGTTAAACAAATAATTGTTTTTTTTTCTAGTTTCTCCTCCGTCTCGTGGTTGCTCTCGTGATAGTCGACGCTGGCAAAATCCTTGGTTATTAGCAGATAAGCCACACTAATGGGCTTTTCACGCCCAACGTATTCGGCCTTTTGTCTTGCCTTGCCAACTTTTGTTTTCGTGGGCCGCCTTCTATTTCCGTCTTTCTCTGCCAACCGAGACATTATCGCAATCTGCCAATGAAAGTGGCCAACAACTATTTTGCCCCCCAAAAATGTTGAATTTATTCGTTCTTTTTTCCGTTTGTTTTCCGTGTAACAATGCGACGATACACAAGCCGATCGCTATTGGCCCCTAACAAGAGGGCTAATGATGCCAGCGCACGTCTTTATTAGTCGCGAATGAAACATGACCCTCTGCTCTTGCTGACGATATCATTACCAAAGACCTTGCATTCTTCGCCTTATGTATAACCATGCGGTGACGTGTCTCTTTTGTGTTAGAACGACTCAATGCGTCTCTATCGAGTTGTTTAGGCTTCTTATTTTCCAAAGGCTCTCTTCCATCGATATCGTGCAGTGTAGATATTAATTTGTCTAAATGTTAACATCCGGCAATCGGCGTGTAATAGAGCGACATGATTAGGCCGTGAGTTGGTTTGGTGTGGATCCGTGTCGCTTTTCTGACTGCGACTAAAGCCAAACTGTATCTCCATGTCGTTTTCATAGATGATGGCTACTCCTCCCTCTTTATACGAAGATGGCACAGAAAAAAAAGAAGAAGAAAAATCGGAATAGCGAGGGAGGGGATAATGGTTCTCATCCGCTTCAGCTGCTGCGATTCTTTCCAACATCCGCGCGCACGGCTCTGGGGCTGTTGCTACAGATTGCTTTTTATTGATTAGAGGCTTATATTCAATATTTCAATATGACTGGCATAGTATCACACAGCAGCAGCAGCAGCAGCAATAGAGTCATGTGTGCATTCTGGGGCACATGATGATCATACGATTTTATATACGGTACCTTACAGTTATATATATTTTTTTCCATTTCGTATGGAACAGTGACGCATATCGGAGCAGCCCAATGTGCAATGGAATCTTCTTACAAAGTTGTCGATTTGTAACGTCCACTTAAACCTTTTTTCCCCTTCGTTTGGCGCAGTGGTCAGCGTCAGCGTTAGGTCAGCGTCCCTCCAACGGGATGGTAAAAAAGAAGGTGAAATTAGACGATGTGAACTACAACAGCTGAAGGGAAAAAGTGCGTGGAATCGTAGTGCAATTTCGAGTCGCTATCGCGACATAATATCGGCCCAATCGCGTTCTCGACAACTATCGCACGACGGTGTATTTTGACATATCGATCTCTTCTTTCTCAACGTCCCCATCTGAATCAAATCAGGCAATCCTCTTGTTATTGGCATGTGACGGCCTGTTTTTCTTTTCTATCCCGACGGGGCTTTTAAAAAAATATATTTATTTTTACGAGACGAAGGTGGTCATAGTAACGTGCGTATCCCGGCGCAAATAAATATCCCATCAAACATTGCGCAACGAGGCGACTGTGTCACATCACAATCGACAGCGACAAGAACCCCATTGACGACCCGATCTCAAATCAAGAGCTTAAAGAGCCGACAACGGTCTGAATGACACAAAACTTGTCAACCGCATCAGTCGATATCTCCTCTTCTCCGGGAACAAACAAAACAAAATCGATAGAAATTACCCACCGCCTTTGTATTTTCAAATGTTGTAGGCGATGGCACCAGCAACGATTATGTGCGTTGCGCTAACGTGAGCTGTCGTCACCTGCATTTTAAAATATGGGCTGATTAAAAGTTTGTCTGTTTTTGAATATTGTTTCTCGTGTGTGAAGTGCGCACAGGACGTTCCGGTGTCAAAAGTTTAAATGAGGAAATGATAGGAGCTTTTCACGTTCACGCATGGCCGCCCTTTAACGAGATCTTTTATTTGCGGCGTCTCGATTTAATAGCGACAGGTTAGATATGGTGATAATGACGTCGAAGTGAAAGGTCTAGGCGACAAAAACGAAAGGGTGGAAGTCGAGTGCTTGTTTTGAATCGGAGCCCAAGAGACTCTTTCGTGCTCTTTTCTTCCACTGCGCATAGACTGTGCCCATCAAGTTGGCCCAGATAGCGACCAAGAAATCCTTAAAGGACCTTTTCATTTTCTTGATTAGTCAACAACGATACGCTTTGCTTGTTAAACATGTCATCCAGCTTGTTCTTTGTTCTCTGTTCGTTGCGGTTTTCCATTTCTCGGGTGAATCCTCTCTTTTCTTTTGATTTCGACAGTGCACCAACGGGCACCAAGTAGAGCCCTAGCCCAAACGGGCATTCCACGTAAAGCCCAGACACAAGTGCGCGTTCGCATTTCGTATTCTATACGGACAAGTTTTAGCTGCATCCATTTTTATTTCTATTTTTCATTTTCGTTTCAGCCCACCGACTTAAAATATAAGACATGTTTGTGCGCCTCTGTGTGTCTCTAGGTATAGGATAGGGAGAGAGTGTGTCCTTTTTTCTTCGTTGCTGATGCCCAGTCAGCATCGTAAGCCATTGGGATCCTGATACAAGCGTTCCCTCGAGTCCCTTCTTTGGAACCAAATAAAATAAAGATTCATACGAGATGCTGCCAGCAACGACTCCACCCTTGAGCACCATTGCCCTTCGAGGAATTCCTTTTTTTCTTTATGCTAGCCTCTTTGTAGACTCCCATATTCTATAACATCTAAAGAATCGTCCTTCTTCTGCCTTGTAAGCGTCTTTTGCTATTAGACTAATATGGGCTGGAGGGTTTTTGCATTGTTTCTGCATTATTCGGTAGTGCCGATTATTATTATTAAAGCCCATTTCCTTATCGAGCGGATAGAAGTTCTATGCTGCGCAGTTCTAATATTAGTAATAACTTTGAATAAGCCCTCGTGTTACGTCTGTTGACAGGAAACATGTCAAGCGTTGGACACGTTGGCTTCAGACAACTAGAAAATGAAGGATAACCATGTCTAATAGTTGATGCGCAAAACACACTATTGTCTATAAAGGAAACGTAGTTAGACTGGCTGTTGTCACACTTGGCGTCCCTTCGTTTATTGTTTTCATGTAAAACTGGTGTAGGGAGAACAGGTTCGAAATTAAACAAAGAATTCGCCTTGATTTTTGATGGATTATTGGGGCGATGCCAATAAGATGGATCGATTTCTTTTCCAAAAATGTTTTTGATTCAATGGCTGACATTTTGGCTGCCATGTCATTAAATAATGAATGCAACAAAGATCGAACTGTTTCTATTGTAATTTCACTATTTATTGACGTATGGCCATTTCGGGACGGCTTTCACGGGCTTTCATACCTTATAAATACCTTAACTGCTATTTTATTTGTGAGGCTTTAAGCTAAAAAATTCACAACATTAATATTGGAATGGCAGTCGGAAATTTTCTATTATGTTCGTCGACGATAATGATTTTGTTTCATAGCAAAAAATCTATTATGTTTGCTGCAACTATGTATGCGCCGTTTGTCCGCTTGCGGTAATTGTCTAAAGAAAAAGAAACTAGCCACTGTGTTGTGTATTAATAGCTGAAAAGCCTCATTAAATGTCGTGCAAATGTACAGCTCGTGTCAAACGACAAGGAGTAGACCAATTTCGTCCTTTTTGCTGACACGTTTTTGCGCTTATTACGAGCGTCGTACATGTTCTCGTTGCGTTGCCAAAAATTTTACAAAGAAATCGATAAAAACAAACATCTGCTGGGGGAAAGCAATCTTCTGATTTTCGTGCATAACATGGAAGAATTCACGCCACCTATTTGTCTAACAGTACATTCACTCTATATCCACGCTGGTTTCAATGCAATTTCTCCTTGCTTTCTGTCCTTTTTCTTTCCTCCTTTGTCTCTATTTTTCAGCTTCGTTATTCCGTTCCCAGAAAGCGTTTTCCGCATTCGTTTTTTCTTCCATATTTCCCCCTCCAAGTTTCTTTAGATCTCTTGATTCGTTTTATTAGATTTTCTCCTTTTTTCTTGGGACCAAGTTCCCAGGACCGATTTGAAAAAGCGAAGGGATTGAAAAGGGAAACGGAGAAACAAACACGATGATTGATTTCATTTGCAAGGCAGAGATGGCAGACAACGAGAGCGAGATAGAAACCAGGTTGCATATCTAAAGAAAAGGCGGATCCTATCGACTTTCTTTCCATTCCGGCTGGCCTTATTTAAAAGTAGAGTTTATAGGGGGACGTTGCGAGTCGAGTAAATGTACGGCAATAACAGAGACAAGATCGCCAATTAAAAATAATGAAACGATCGCTTTTAGTTTGAGAAACAAAAGGCGATTCTGTGATGCTGTCCGTCGAGTATGCGGCCGGATATAGTATAGGAACACGAGTCGTTGATGTAATCGCCTTGCTCATTACTTTATTCGATGCTATCAAATCTCCTCCATATCTCATTAGATGTAATGCCTGTATGTGTAGCCCGCAGATGGGCGGTATGACCTACGATTATATTTTGTCCTTTATGTCGACATTCGGTTGTACATAAAACAAATGCAGCCCCTGCTTGCATCTTATTTGCTAACCCTTTCTCTTTCATCTTTTTCCGTTTTTTTTTCTATGCTTGATGTTTATTTTTATCTCTCTTTTTTGGGCTATTCGTTCTGCCTCTGTCCGCCTTTGTTTATTTTGTGTCTATTCGTGGTTCCTCTTTGTTTGTTTTATATACCCTGAAGCTTGTCGTTATTACTTCAGTTATTGTTGGTCAGCGTTCTGTATATAACAATTGCCTTTCTGGCTGCATTACGTGAATCGCGCTCGATTCTACATTACTTGCATCATATTGAGTGAGTCAGAAAAAAGGAAATGTTCCCGAAATTTTCCTTTGAACTTTTGATTTAGTCGGTCGTTGATTGCGCCAGCCCTGGAGAAACATTTCAATTCCTTTTTCCGCTATATATTCTTTCTTCCAAAGCGAGTCGTTTCCTTTCAATTTGATGCCGCCTTTAAATTTTCTTTTCGCCAAGAAAAAAGAAAATGTGCTGACACAGCACACAAGCGGAATCGTTCATCTGGCATAAATTCCGGATGCGCGACGAGTCTATCATTTAGGCATTTGAAAAATGTAATAATGGCATGGGCGAAATCAATTTCTTTCTTCCTGCTCGGTTGCACCCCAACACTAATAACTTAATCCTTCAATAAAGAGGCGGGAATAGAAAGAATCGTTGGATTCGAATCAACCATCAAACCGCCGTCTGAAATGGAGATGGAAAAATAGAGGAAATGCCCAGTTGTATATAGAAGACGGAAGGGCAAGTGGTAAAAGAAGATAAAGAATCACATCATATAGGATAGGTTTATTAGGTGGAACTAATATCCACAATGATGTGATATGCTATACGTACTCGCACGCCTTTCGACTCAAGTGCTAACAGTAATGCACATGTCACGTTGCCGTCAAGGATGTTTGCTTGATGCCAAACTCCATTATCCTCGTTTCTCTTGTCGCCATTTTTCTTCTTCTTATTTTCCGACATTTGCCACCGAATCCACTCGCGTTGCTCTTTTTGCTGCTGCCGATCGTGTGCGGACGCGGCAAAGTGCAGATGCGACAGCTCATCGAGATTGGCTAATAGAATAAAAAGCGGATCTATTTTTAGTGGGTTTATCCCAGCCTCATCATCGCTACATTTTATTATGTTTGATGTGGATGAGGATGCGAACAAGCGACGGAGGGAATCTACCATTTAATAAGTGTGTAATTGTTGGTGCCGCTGGAACTGCCAGCTCGATCCGTTGGCATTCGCATCTGTAGACATGTCTTGCAGCGATAACAGAGTCACATGGCGCACTGATTAACTGCTGTGGCGTCATCCGTCCGTTATAATAGGAGACAATTTGATTTCCTCCTCTCATCTGTCCCTATATCTATTGCCTGTTCCCTCTCTCTTTCTTCTTTTTCCGTATATATCCGCTGACTAACTGACATCCTCCGCCGTGGATGGAAATCTGTGGAACAAAGGGCTGCCAGTGCCGAAAGAGATTGAACAACCAAAAGAAGTTATTTGTCTAGAAATGAGGTTGTAGACTAATCCGTTTGTCACAACATTGACGCCTAGAGGTGGAAAACAATTTGGAAGACGCAATACGATCTTTCGATGGATATAGCTGAATAACAGGCTTTATTTAGACTGTACATCCACGTACATTGATAGGCTGTGTATATGTATAAAAGACTTTGTTTTGTTTTCTCAGTGCCTAGCACCTCGTAGGTAATCGCCAATCTAATGGCGTCCTGTTTCTTTTGATAAGGTGTTTTATTATTTTTATTGGCCTTTTTTTCACCAAAAAAAAAACTTTGGCTTTGTGACTCGTTCACATCAAAACTTTGACGTTGCCCATCGCACCAAACGAATGTTTCTCTGTTTGAAAAAACCGAACTCCACAGATGCAATGATAGGGAAAATATACTTTGAAAACATCATAAACGAAGAGCGGACAGAGACCAACGGTGTTCAGCTCGATTGAGAGAGGAAAAGAAAAGTATACTGCTGGGTTTATTATATGATGATGATGATGATGGGCGTATCTGTTTCTCGGTGTGCACATCTATACGTAGCTACAGTACAACGAACCGTGAAACCGGAGATCAAACGCCCGTTACCACGGACGCTCTAGATTTCTCAATCTCTCTCCCACTGTTGGTTTTTGCCCTTCCGCGCTGTAATTGCAATGGTATAACCTTTTCTGAACGTCTTTCTGCACGAGCCGGTAGCTGTACAAGAGAGGTCGTAGCTTAGAGAGCGTGACGCAAATGATCGACTTGAAAGGACGGCGGGTGGGAAACTGGGAAACACGTTAGACTCTGAGCAAATGCTGGACGTCTAGACTGTTTCACGAGCAAGGCCAAACTTTGGCAATTGACGCAAATGTCTCGAGCGGAATATTACAACAGTTTGAGCTACTTTCAGCAGTCGCCCCTTAAAGTAAGCCACGCGAACGTTCCTCTCGCTTATTATTGTTTGGAATATCAGTCTGTAACGTAGTTTGATTACAGCTTAGAGTTTAACCAATGTTGCAAACTTTGCTCAGTTAAAAACGCGCTTTCCTTGTCCCCTTTTTGACCTGGAAAAACGGATTGCTGCAATAGCGTCTCTTTCGTGTCGCGAGTTCCATCTAAATAAAGTTGGCCAAGCTGGCCAATCCGGCCAAACGTACACACACCAAACACTTGGGCTGTTATACATGGCATTTAAGCTTTGTAGCACCGCTTTTGTAGAAATGGGAGGAAGAAAACAAATACGCCACTAGACAAGGCTCTTTGTGGAATCAATAATGTAATGTGCATGTTAACGATAGCACTTACTGCTCTATGTCCAGCTGTAAGTCTTGTCCAGCTAGCTCTAAGTTAAAGGGAGGAATCAGCAACGATATCGTAATGGGAGTCTGAAGGCGTGTACCGTTTCTTGTGTTAAAAATTCTCTCTCCTTTTTTCCCCTACGTAAATGGCAATCGATTTTCACGTTTCTTTTTATTATAAAGACGAATTTTGGAGCGCATATAGGAGGAGGGCCAAGCCGCCCTTTTTCTTTTTGGCTATAAATCAAGGAAGCTAACGAAAGGGATGAAAACGTGGAGGTGGAGACATGCGAATTGATGGGCGTGAGGAATAAGAGAAAAGATGAAAGGCGAAATCGGCCGTCATGTAGTACGAACGAGTACGAACAACCTGCAATGGGGGGGGGATATCGAGAAATGATTTGAAGCCGTGAACAAGAGTGGGGCAAAAAAGTGAGAAATGAGGCCAATCTCTAGACATCGGAACTGTATTTACTGTATGTGTGATGAGGGCGAGCAGCACTCGATCAGATTTCTTTTTCGAATCACGTTCTCTTCGGCATATTACACTTTATATACGTCTCTGTCTGTACGTTCAGTAGACTGCCATATCTCTCGCCTTGTTTGTTTGCAACGAATCTATCTGTTTGCTCTGTCTCGACGGGAACTCTTTGCACCAGTTTCACACCAGTCAAAATTCTTTTCGTACGTCGACCACTCGAAGGCGATGTGCCGATTCATATAGAGTATTGATCGCGGTCAACGCGGCCCTATATCCAACGTCATCTCTCTGCAACGATGGAGCTATACACTCCGGCTATTACGTGTCAATGGCCGGGAGGCAGTTCCACCAAAGCTTTTTTTCTTTCTTTCCCTGATGTGTGTAAAGTGCGCTGGATGTATTTATTTCAAATGTTCCAACAAGAAAAGAAAACAACATGGCAGTGTTATTTGGTCAAACATATTCTTTGGCTCGTTCTTCGATCGTCGAATTCTCTTTTTTTTATTTTTCAGTTAAAATGCGTTTCTTGGTGCCATACACATCCTTTGACTGTCGTCCTAGTTTGAATCTCTTTCCTGCGCGTACTTGAATACGAGAGTAGCCAAAAGGAACTATGGAAACGCCATTTAAAATTCTGATGTATTCTGCATTGAAGGTTTGAGCCCAATGATCCGTGTAGGATTACTATAACGGACCCGCATATACTTCCCTGTTTCGTAGTGTACATGGCACTCGCAGAATATTCTTATATCTAGTTTGATGGACGCAAAATTCTGCGCAAAATGTTCCATTATTTTAGAGCGCTTTCGCATGGCCCTTTAAAGTACTATGTGTGTGTGTGTGCATTAGCCGTGTGTCATCACGACCGCAAGCTTTACGCTAGATTACGCAGGTCTTGTACGTATATTGTAGGACGACATTGATCCGCTTTTATAGCTTTGGCTTAATGTTTGCCTTTGACGTGTTGACTGTACGTGGACAAACTTGTAGCGCCCAGCCACTTTATATGGCTCTTTATAATTCACTAATACGCTGCTTTCAACTCGCAGGGCCTTTGTATATTTTCGAGCTCTTGAATCGGCCCGCGATCTCGTCGCCTAGAGTGTTCCACCCTTTTTGTTTCTATCCCCCTATTTTTGGATGTCCTCCATGATTTGCATGCGTCGTCATTCGGACACAAGACTCATCAAATATTTTCTCCGTTTTATTTATTCATCTAGTTTTTTTCCCCGTTCTTACTTTTTTATTTGTTTTGACACGAAAGAGTTGTGCTCCCACAGAAGTTGATGGCGTGTTTTATGATTCCAGACAAGGGCAGCGACGTGCGTAGAAACGGAAAAAGATGAGCGTGAAAACAAAACAAGAAAAATGTGAGCTCCATAGTTGTTCGTACGCATCATACTTTTGGAGGTGAAGGGGAAAAAAACTTGGATGATGGCATCTCCTGATGCCCTCGCCGTGTTTTGTTGATGACTATCGATCGACTCTTGCCCACCGCACTCATTGCATTATTTAGGGCTTCTTTTCTTCTGCATCTTTAATTCTTTCTCTGAATTATTAGTAGGATCCCCTTTTTCTTGGTCTAAAGCGTAATTGTCATACAAGCGCTCCTCGTGAAATCTTACTAGAGGTGGACGTCTATTGCAATTGAACATATTCTGCCGCAACGCAGGGCTGCCTTCAAAGCTGCCTGTTTCATTTCATTTAGCCAATTGTCGCAGTTTCATTACAACGAACGAAATTGGGAAGCGCACGCCTTTAACCCCGCCGCATTCCTGCTGTGCATACACGGCGCCCCATCGCCGGCCGACTGCTTCCGGCTGTTGCGATAGCAGCGGGAGCCCGTTGTGGAAAGTGGATGGACGTGCAATTCGAACGCTCCATGTCTTTCCGCCGCTAGCGAATACAACGAAATGCACAACAATTAGCTATTCTGCACTTTGTTCGTGAACGACATGCTGAACCGTGCGGGCCGTTGCCTTCGGAAACGCTGCGAATGAACCCTTCATATTTTGATGAGTATAGAATCTAGACTACAATGGATATGCCTTGTCTCAGCATGTTCGGTGCCTTTTGTCTAATAATTTTTTTTTGTGCGAGCTTTGAATCTTCAGTTGAATTCATATAGATAGAGGCTTTCATCGGATTATGTAAAACACGCGTTGCGCCCCTGCGCATATAGACATTTTCTTTTACCTGTGTATACATACACATCATGTACAATACTGCATGGCTTGGCAAGATATACATCGATCCAGCGTCTACCATTTTCTGCTGTTGCCCTTGTCTTATCAACGGCGAGCTCTAATGATCTCCTTTCAATTAACCATTCCTCATCCCAACGTCTAGGGATAATAGATTCACGTGGGTACGCGTTGATTACGCTTTTGCACATTTGTCATTCGATGAAGATTTACTTGAGAACGTAGACGAAAGGATCTGATGATGTAAAGAAAAGGCTTTCGCTGCGACGGCTAAATGGCACAACCTCAACCCCCCCCCTCCCTCAAAAAAGCGGCAACCTGAAAATGGTGAGGTAAATAGTTTAAGATATTCTGTGAGAAATACTCAGCTGTTGTTCGTTTGACGAGTGCGTTATTATACATGTACCTGTTCAATGTATTATTAACACGTAACGTCAATGATGAAGTGTAGGTAAATCCGTTGGCTGATGGGCTTTCGATTTTTGAATGTTGACTTTACACAACGTTGGGGAACTCTTGCTGCGAACGAAAAATCATTTCTGCGTAGAGTTTATGGTGTTCCATTATCCAACTTGCACGCGACTGTTCATAATGGATTGGCCGTACACTTAAGGCACCCCCGCCAATATGCATATATTATAGGGCCTTGTGCGTGATGCCTGTGAGCTTATTCACATACAAACAGCGACATCCGCATTATGGTACATTATGTATCTGACTCGTACGACTCTTTTATCCGACAACAACAGCCACGGCTTTGATGTCTTTTGCGGTTGCCAACCGCATCCTCTCCTTATTAGACAACCCCCGTTTTTAGCGACGAGCAGATGCTGCTGTGGCTGCAAAAAATGAGACCAAACTTGATAATGCATTCGTAGCTTAGCACTTTTTTCCTTTTTGCTTTGCACATTTACTGCATAAAATAGTTGATCTATACTGTATTTTGTGGATCAAACAGACGCCTATTTCTGAAAGCTCTTGCAGTGCTGCGATTAAAGATTCAATGCATCGTGTACTGTTGTTGAGTTCACGCAATTTATAAGAAAATTCTCTGCTGCCTACTTCATTTTTCTTGTGCAGTATATAGCCTATACAACATCTTTCGCTTCTTCCTCATTTTTCACTTCCATCAGCTCAGCACTGTTAGTCCGTGCTGAATAATCTTGTCTTGCCCACCTTAAGATGTCCTACTTATCACCTCTACCTCAGGCTCTTTCACCTATATAATAAAGTCAAGCCGCTTAGATAGATCCGCCTATATCCAATGGGCTTACTTTTGCCGACTTATTCGCCTACATGTATACGTCACAATGTTCAGCTTATTTTCCATCTACATCCAATATAAGATTCTTTTTCTGCATCTTTCCCCCCCGAGTTGGATTTGTTTGATCGATTTGCAGACTTCCATCATTTTAACGCTCCATTCCAAGTCTAAACATCTTGTGCGACAAATCTGGGAACAATGGAACCATTGTGTTTCTTCTTGTTTGTGTACAACTTCATCGCTTGCCGACAGTTCAGGGCATCCATGTTGGCATCTGGTGCTATCGATCTTAGCGTTTCTGATGTGTGTGTTTATATATATGTGTATATACGACAGTGTATTAGGATCGATCCTAGTTCTTCTCACCCTCCGTTTCACCTCCTCAGTCGTCAACGGCTAACGGCAAAAGGGCAAGTCAGCATCTTGTTTATTTTATATGGGATTTCTCTCTGTCTAGCATTCAAACTTTGCGCCATAACCATCTTTAATCAATAAAAAGGTGCAAAAATCGCCACTAAAACTATACTGGGCTTCGTATGCTGTGAGCAATCGATACACTACACTCTGTTTTTATGTATTGTGAAGCGTATACAAGTAAAAACTGACGTCCCTTTTATTTTCCCTTTCTTCTAGAACATGTAGGATTTAAGGGCGTAGGAGATAGCGTTCAAAAATTTATGGCCGTGCATGGAATCCATTTCCGAGCAGCGCAACGCACTCGATTCCAAATGTCAAAAGGTTTCAGTGCAATCATGCGAAATCTATTTGCACCAGCACTCTCACTGTATAATTTCAGCCATAACTGGGCTAAAAGCCGATGCCTACGAACTGCCGATGCAATTTTCAAATAAAAACCGGAGATCCAGTTGATTGCATCGACACGCAAAATGTAGGATCTAAGAGTCACTGATGTAGAGATGGCATTGAGCAGACATGAGTACTGTTATCCACAGTTATTCCAACTAAAAATGCTACCGGCATCGCTTTCAAGTTAAATAAGACGACGCTAATTGAGACGAAAGTATAGTTTTATTTATTGATTTACAGGGCCTCCAATCGAATGACTGCCACGTGAAGATGGAGTCGTCAACGATCTTCAATTATTCGAGTCCAATGCAACCAGTTTCTGTTCTGTCATCATCTCTGGAACGTGTGACACATCAAACAAACAAGTAACACAGTGCATGTTTTGATTTCTTTGAAGATGTTGTTATATGATTTGATTGACTGCGCGTCCCCGACAGGATAATGATCTCGTGCAACAGCAGCGGCGGAGCGGTGCTCGACGGTTGTTCGCCAATAGCCTCGTCCAATAACAACAACAACAACCATCAACCAGATCAACAACAACAACAACTTTACGACCATCTGTTACGGACGATTGCCATCTCGATCCAAGCGGCTTGTATGCTCGTCGCCCTTCTGCTGGCTTTTCTCGTTTTCCGCTACCGCAAATACAAGGTAAACGACACACACACGCACGCACAGCACTAGACAAGAAGTAGACAGGTCAATATGCTCTAGACGATTTCCTATTAGTTGTGCATCATCACCGACGCACACGTATTACCTTCTCGTGCGTGATGTAGTAGCCTTGGCAACGCTAGAAACTTGTAGACGATTGACAGCACACGAGACGATTATGCCGTTCCAATTGTTGATCCCCTCCTCCATCGCGCGGCGTCCATTGTCGACATCCATCCGAGTTGTGCAGATATTTTCCATATGTTTTTAACCGCGCGTATAAAGAAAGATGGGGCTTTGTACAGACCACTGAATCCATCTCGGAAGGAAGTAATAACGAAAGAATAAAAAGCTCGTGCATTGCGGCAAGTTTCGGGTGTTGTCGTGGCCGTCATTGGAAATGCTCGGTGACGCACGCTCCTCTTGTCCTTGTGTCGATGGCCCTCGGCCCGCTTTCTTCTGCCAGTGATCGCATTCTCGACATGATGAGATCCGCATTAAGATTCTATTCTTGTCTGCGTGTATTCCTGACTATCGTTCACCCAAATGTAGTTTTATAACGGCGGGGATAGACATCGACGTCATCAATTTGATTGACATTGTTTTTGTTTTGAACAGGCTATTGCTGGATCAGCTTGGATTCTCCTGGAATTAATGCTCATCGGTGCGCTGCTTCTCTATTCCATCGTAAGTAGATCTCACAACCGTCTTCTCCTTTCTTTAAAAACAAACAACTAATTTACAATTGAAAATCAGGTAGTGGTACGCTACTTTGAATCGTCAGCCGATCTTTGTCTGTTGGAGCCTTGGCTACGCGAACTCGGATTCACCTGTTGCTATGGCACAATCGTCTTGAAAATATATCGGTAAACAATTCAAAGAAAAATCTAACGTACTTTTCTTCCTTAAAAATAAACCGTTGGTGGAATTATAGACTTTTAGTGGAATTCCGGACGCGTAAAGCCCATCGTTGGGTTGTGCGTGAAAAGGACCTGCTCAAATACTGGGCGGTGATGATCACCTGCGTCAGCGTCTATTTGGCTTCCGGAACCATCTCCACGTTAGAACACAGCGATCACAACGAGCACTCCATTTGGAAAGTATGGGATCATAGCGCTGCTGCTCCTACCAGTGCAGACCATTCGGCTATGATGGATGTGGTTGCTTTTCCGCCCGCGTCTTCGTCGAACCATTCGCGTTCCACTCATCTGCTTTTCCCCAAGAGTATCAAAGGAACAGGGGAGACGAACAGCGGCCGAGTCGGCGTCAGAGTCCGTGTGGACGGCACCCGCAACAGCAATGCATCGTTCCTCCTACAAAAGGCTCGTGTACTCAGACGTGGCACGGTGCTGGGCGGATTCATCGATCCATCACACTCGAATATGGCTGTAACTGGTCACGATGACGACGACGCTCTTCATCGTTCGATCCTCACTGATACGACGACCGAGACGTTTGCTACTGATTTCGAGGCAGATAATGATACCCGTATCACAGCTACCGTTCCGGCCGAATCCAATCAGTGGAACAACAACGTGACGAACAAGACTGACGTTATTCCGAATTGCGATGTGAACGCTACGCCGGATGGTGGCCATTCCGGCGGTAACAGTTTGCTCTACGCTCGATTTCAAGTCGATTCCGGTTCTTACTTTACCGTCTGTCGCCAGTTGTGGTGGCATTACGTCAACATGGCAGGTAAGCGTCATCAACAAATCAAAAATGTGTTCTTGTTGTTAAGTTGATAGAATACCGTGTTGGGGGGATAAGTAGGATACTGAAAAATGAAATCTTAGATATTAGCTTTTGCCAGATTCAGTAGACTCGGTTGGGTAAGAAACTATTGGGTTCCAGTCTATGTTTTTAACACGCAAAAAAGAATTGAACAAAGCCTGGCACTTAACAAAAACTATAAACTTTCTGTTCTATGTATTTCATGTTCTTGATGCAGGCGAATTTCTCTTCTTGCTGTGCGGCTTGTACATAAGTTCGAACGCGCGGAACGCCGCCAGTCATCACGGCGAAAAACTCTGGTAACATACTTTAAAAGTTGATTGGCATTAAACATATCTTCTTAGACAGAGTGTGTAAACATTAAATGTATTTTCATTTGCCTAGTCTCTTCCTGGCAATTTTGGTGGAATTTTGCGCCTCTGTCGCCTACACAGTTCTCAGCCGCATCGCCTGGATCACTGATTACCCCGATCATCTTTTCTTATTGGAATTTGCTCGCAGTCAGTTAGCCACGACACTTGTTCTCATCATCATTTTTGGACCGAAAGTAAGTAGAGGAAATATGCATTATGATCGACGCATTTTAAGTGATTCTTCTTTAACTGAATTAAAATAGATCTTCTTCATCTGTCGCCAATCGTCCAACAAAGATCTTCAGAGGATGCAACATCAAACTAGTCAAATCGAATGTGGAATTGGCGTGGCCGGCGATTTGCTCGAACGCGGCCAGTCTGCTCCTTGCGGCGACTCAAACATGTTTAAAAATAATCCAGCCGACGGCGATGGGGCCGGAACTGATGCGCCGGCCATGATCTCGGCCAATGGTGAAGTCGATCTCGGCAACGTCGACCTGTCACAGATGGATCCTGAAGTCATTCGAGTAAATCATATTTTAATCTTTAACGAATAGCTTTGAGCTCACTTGCGATGATTTATTTATACTCTATTTATTGATTGATTTGACAGGAGGAGCTCAAGAGGGTCTACACTCAGTTGCACGTTCTTAAAATGAAGACGCTGCGCAAAGACAATCCGCACATCAGCAAAAGACGGGGTGGCCGTAAACCCCCTCATCGACGATTTTCTTTACAGGTTTTGTATTTCGTTTTCCCTTATGATGGTTAAATTTTATGAGAAACAAAACACATGGGATCTAACTTTACGTAACAGTCGTATAACGTTTTATATCTTTTTCATTTCTTTCTTTGTGCGTGTTGCAACCTGGATCGTGTGCAGAGGAGTCGAGTTCAACGAGAAAAGGTACAGTGGACTAAAGTAATTCAAACATTGTATTTCCAACGGGCACTGTGGCTAAAGAGAATTAACGAAATTGCTCAGGCAGCTTTTGAGCAGCTTAAACATGCACTCTTCTTTATTTTGAAATTTTTCTCTTGTGCGATTCGACGTCTAGACGTCGAAATCTGTCAAGAAACCGTCAAGCTAATCCTCCAAATGTATAACGTTCCTTTGTTCGACGGACGACACGTAAAGTGATACCGTCAATTTCTGAACGTCACGTTGAATTCTTTTTTGAGCAAAGTTAACATGATTTGTTTTGAAAAGAAAAACTTTAGGCCAACGATGATGCAGACTGACAATGTCTTGCATATTGATCGTAGTATAGTCAACACATCAAATGAGCTAGAGGAACGAGGCTATTTGTCATTGTCGGATCGATTAAGCCCTTATTGTTAGGACAATCTTGATTCATCTTTGCTTTCTTCATCTCATTTCCCGTTGACAGAGCAAAAGTAGCAGGACCGTAAGGAAGCCGGACAATGTGGAGGAAACCGGCGTCGAAGAATCCGTTTGCAGCGTCGACGGTCCCAGTGGCGTTCATTCCCAGCAGCTGGCACAACAGCAGCCGGCACATCACGCAACGGAAACTACTGACCTTTTGCCAACCGACATCCCTCCGGTTTCAACGTTAACCGCCAGCAACAAGACTTTGAAATGAAATTGCAATCATCATAATACTCTCGGCGTTTTACTGGACAAGACGCAACCAATGGATTGCAGTTTCACAGGTCCATTTATTTGGAAAAATACTAGCCAGCATCTTAATTTATATATACTTGACTGGTTGTTGTTGTTTCTCACTCATTCGACACCATTTCCGATGTACATAAGCGACGCGAATAAGAGTGGAAGTACCTACACGTACTCTAGTATATACAATTTAAACATTTTGCATTGGTACGATTGTTGACGCTTCTCGCTTGCCCACGTAATCTCATTACTAGTCTTTTATCTTTTCTTCTGGTCTTGATGGTTCTACCTCGTTTTACCGCCCCAATTTTCCGATTTCAACTTGTTTCGATGGATGACATACTGTAACTGCTACATAATACTCAATATATACAATTGGATGATGTACGATACACACAACACGGCATGACCCGGTATTCTTTCTTGCGTAAGCGTGCGTACAAAACATTCTTGTGACGAAGATATATTCAGAATATTGTCCGTCTAGACTGCCAAAGACGCAAGCTCCAACTTATTCTATACGCAATTCAGTCTGATCTAGAAAAACTTGGGTCCGCATCAAGACCCTTCGCAAAAGAAAACGATTTGACGACAAAGAGCCATGGCGGTATCGAATAAATCCGGGCTTATTCTCGACCTTCTTTCGAGTGTACATTATCGGGCACGACGATCTCATCCAAGATTTAGGGCTACTCTGTGAGCAGTCATATAGCCGGCACGAACGATAAAGTTGTATTGATATCGTCAGCCTATACCTCGGAAAGATGATTCGATTCTGCTTTTCGTGAAGCTCTTGGACCTAATGGAATAACCAATTTGACGCCGGAAGACATACACTTCACGCAGCGCGCCAGCACACCATATCTTCAGGACTCCGATCATATACAGCATAACGCTGGATCAATACTCTGACGAGTCAATACGCCGTGTTTACCGAACTTATTTTTTGAGAGATCTCAAACTCTTGCTAAGAGGTGAAAACCACTATGGCGTGCTCACCGTATTTATGAAGACTGGTATTGTTGTATAAGAACAAAATTCGCTTGAATACAATGGAGGTGAAGTATAGATAAAACAATATGGTTTCTAACTGTTCTGCATGTTTATGAAAAAGAAGAGTACATCAACCGCCCACCGTTATTCTGATTAACTTAGCGCGTGAAAAACAAAGTTCACAATTGGCGTAGAATGATTTCAGCTTATAATTGTTAAAGTTGAGAATCATTCATCACGTTATGCAACACGGCAACACTTGAAAGTGCGGAGACGTGCGGATTTATTCCGTTTCTGGAGAAATGGCTTAGAAGTTCAGGAATATATTCCCACGACAACAATGTAGATTTTGGTCCCTTTAGACGCTGATAATTTAACTATTTGTATACAAGCAAGCATGATGCCCATGGGTCCTATATATAAATTCATGCTACCAACCGACATGGTTTATGTAGCCCGATAAATGTTTACCGTTGCAATGGCGGGCACGGTGCGTGAGCTCAATAACATTTAACTTTTAGCAAAAAGGTCTTTTGTCAACCTTTAGGTTGTACATCGACTTCCATGACACCGCCTTGTTTTTTTTTTCAAATAAAAATTTAATTAAATAAGATTAATCAACTCTAAGAGATCGATAGTAATCGATTGCGTGATTTGATTCAAATCACAACAGGTCACAATGCGGAATGACAGTATTCTTGTTGCGTCACAATAAGTGACAGTAGTTCGAAAGCTCCACGACTGCTGATGTGAGGGCAGCTCTGTTTACATCATATCTGTGTATACTAGTGTAAGGTACGTCTAACATTTGCTTGCCGAACCATTGTTGTTTCCTGTGTCATACGTCTGCTAACCGGCGATTCCACTGGTTGAATTGTCTGAAGACATTTGCTCGACAGGAACAGCTTGCTATGCCGCGAGCAAAGACAAATGTTAGAAGTTTATTGGAAACTTGCTTACAAAATGTGACGCGCAACATAGATGAATGGTGCAAGCATTACGTTGAAACCTACGGCAAAGAAAAGAAACTCTACCTCTATGTCATCGGCCCATTTGATTCATTGCGTAAGTCATCATGAAGCATGGTAAGACCAATTTACCCTGTAAGTCTAAAAATTCTCTCTTGTTTTGCCAGCTTCTAGACTATTGGTTAGGATAATTGACATTCTAAGAGATGAGAAGCGATTAAAGAAGCATTACTTGGAGCTCTTAATCACTCAACAACTCAATGCCTTGGATCTTTCTAAGGAGGGAGATGAAATTGCGTGTCATCTCCGCCTTGCATCAATTAGATGCCCAGTGAGTAATGTATTTGATTCTTAGTTAAGCTGTGTATTTAATGAACAATGTTTTTCTCCTGCAGCAACTCAAAACTTTAAAATTAAGTGGCTGTCAGAAAATCTCCAAACAAGTTTACCAGAATTTCCTCCCTACATTTGAAAATTTACAAGTATTAGACCTTTCGAACACTAGTTCAGGTGACAGTTGCATGTATGTCCTTGGGGCTTACTGCAAAGACTTGAGGTAAAGCGTTGCTACAATTACCATTTAAAATAATGGTAAAATAACTGTTTTGGTTTGTTTAGAGAATTGGACGTGACCAGTTGTCCAGTGACAGATGCTGGTATTAAAGGACTGTGTCTCAGCATTGATGATCTTGGAAAGGAAGATAAAAGATTGGGACAATGTAAATTAATTCACAAACTGATGATCAGCTACACCAAAGTTACTCAAAAGGGCATCATAATTGCTCTTGAAAACTTACCAGTTTTGAAAGTGTTTGAATGCTGTTCTTCTGTCCAAGCTTTGGCAGAAATGCATCTAGCACCGTACGAAGACAACATCCCAGACATAAAAAAATATTCGCTGATTGACTTACATTGCACAAACGAATCTCTTTGTACACCATACAAGAGTGGTAGCCTGGGACTAGCTTCGTTACTCTGCTCGTCTGTCATGAAAGTGCGGATTGTGACGCAGGAAGGATTGACTGACATTGATTTACTTGGACTTCTCTCACTGCAAAATCTGCGTGAATTCAGCCTCGGAAGAGGTGATGAAGAGTGTGAAATAACGTTTGACGGTGGTGTGGCCCCTCTTCTGGAAGCATTCGGAAATTCTTTAACTTCCCTGACATTGGCGGAACTTCCCTGCGTCAACATTCGAGCCATCACCGAGTATTGCCCTAATCTTCGCTTTTTGTTCCTGGTGATGAATCATTCGTATACGATGGCCTGGCCAGAAGAGGAGCGGAAACCATTCAGCCCGAAACCGATCAAAACAGAGCCAATATTGATGAAACTCGAGTCATTGCATCTTGTCTGCGTTTCTCATCTTTGGGCCACGTCTGTTATTCCGTCGGAAAGCCTTCCTTCTCTTTTATCATCACCACAACTTGTGCACCTTTATGTTAAAGACTGTGTTACCCTCACTGACGAGGTTATCAAAAAGGCAGCAAATCTTCATCATTTCCAAAGTTTGGAGCATTTGGAATTAGAGCAATGCAATTCGGTAACAAAATTAGGAGTTGATTCAGTCATGAATGACAGCAATCCTCTCAGAGTGATCAAACTGTGGGAATGTCAGTCATTGACGCGTCAAAATGTTTCCGATTGGAACAAAATAGCTAGTAAGAAGAAATGGCAAGTATCGATTGAATGGAGTTAAAGCCCCCGGTGTCGCTTTACCATTTGTTTTGTCAATTTTCCACTAATGTTGAACTAAATTTTATAACCGGGATTATAAATTGAAATTTATATTCCCACACCCCATTTTTCCCAAACAGATATAGTCTAATAAACATTGTTACTCTCTAGGATCTCCATTGCCAAATTAATCAGGGGAAATTCGTTATTGAGGTAACAAAGCGACTAAATGGTTATTCCTCTGATTTTAATTATTTTATCTAATCTTATCAGTGTGAATAATTTTTGATTTTTTTAGACTGTGTATCGTCACGTCGTCCTCTCAACTTGTCTATTTGTTTTATAAGTCATTTGAGCTAAAGTTGCATTGTACATGGAAGTAATTCCTCTTTGTTTTGTCACAACTTAAAACTCTTGACTTTCAGTGTGATAGTTAACTAATAATGTCCTCCCAAACTCTCTGGCCGACTTCTTATTTGATTCCAATTGTTCCACGGGTTAAGAAATGAAGAGGAATCTGTTGGACACCACTTGACTATTTATTTTGGTCTCTTTTTAATTTTTAGATTTAGGCAAACCACCAGCAGCAGCACGGACGCGGTGAACGATGAGATGAAAGCGTCGAGCACAAAAGTGCGCATTACAGTAATTGCAATATTATTAATATTATTTTAGAATAGTGGATCCTATCAAAGGAGTTGAAAAACCAAGAAGAAAATGAAAACAAAGCAAGAAAAGCCAAATAGCTGTGGAAACACTGATTCAATCTTAGTGATGGCGAATTGGGGAAAGAAAAAAAGGACAAGGAAAGCTGCTTGCTGGTTGCTGTAGCTGTACATAATAATAAGTTAATAACGAGAAAGTGAAGGAGGCTGGATTTTGAAATCAAGCAATTCACACTTATTTTAAACAGGACCAAAAAGGCGAACGCCAGCGAGATCATTGATGGAAAGAAACACAGATCGACAACCAACCCATACACACATACATACGGTAACAAATCCCGTTATTTTCCTTTCCCTTTTGAATAAACTAATCATCTCTGTCTTGTTGCAGTATAGGAAGCCTTATTACGTCCCGCCTCACAGCATTCAAGAAGCCATCGTCTAAGGAATTTCAGGCGGAAAGACTGAAACAGGAGACTATTGGCGGATCGGACCTATTAATTAGCTGTTAATGGTAAAGTGGACGCTACGAGTTTATTCGGAGGTGCGACCCCTGGTTGGCAGCGTGCCAATCTAGATCTGTAATCAATACCGAAAAAAAGGAGAGAGAGAAGAATTAGCGTCGTGGCAAATGTCATTGACAGTGGTGCCAAAAGTCACCTAATTTGGCCGGCCAACAACGGGTTCATGGCGTACAACCAATCGTAAAGCTCCTTATCCGACGGTGTTTGCATTAGATACTGACGGTGCTTGGTGATGACGCTACAATGGACAGAAATGAGCGCTTAATGAGGTAATACACAATCTATGCGCAATTTATACCTGAAAACATTGACCATTCCAACATCTTCTTGATCCTCAGAATATTCCACAATAGCAGTACTCAGATTGATGACACCGCGCTCAATGCAATCCTTCTCATCCTTGTAAAGAAGGACATAGGGCCGACGGACAACCACCCAGCGTCGAACCCAGCCCAAGGCGCCTTTTTCCAGCACGCTAAGTAGACCTCGTCGAGACACTACTGGACTGACGCGCACCTCTTCGATATCAGCTACGAAACAGTTGTTGTTGCTGGTGGATGACGTTTGCGGATCCACAGTGTAAGAAGCGTTGGGAATAAAGGCCCGACTCTCTTGGCCCGGCGAGGGAATGTAGAGTGCAGGGCCGTTACCGGACGGCGTCTCAGGCGAAAGCGGGTTGCTGTTGTTGGCCATCATATTATTACTTCCATCTAGCGGAGTAAGGGAGAGCAAGGAAGGATCCTTCCGAATGCGTTTCCCTTGGATTAAGTTGATGTATTTGGTGGATATCTCTCTCTCGCGATCCGTCATCTGCCACGGCTGATAAGGATCAATACCATCCGGTCTGTTCCTGAAATATCAAAAAATTAATCGACTAAAGTCAGAGGTGGACGGACGACGGACTTACCCAGCCAGAGGAGCAGAGGGAGGCGATGGAGGAGCAGACGGTGATTTTATGACTTCGGTCGTGTGAGCTTTTGCCATCATATTGCACATTTCCTTTTCAGATTTGGTAATATCTTGGCCAACCGTTCGCAGTAATTTGCTGGAAGCCGCAGCATTTGTCTTTCCATCTAGACCAAGTCGTTCACGCAGAAGAAGCCAATAACGGGTCCGACCAACTGCCTCCAAACGCGACAACTTTTCCAGCTCCCATTGGTGGTCAAAGATGAGCGAGTCACCACGAGGACGCCATCCATCCAAATTTTCTTCTCCGCGTACGTAGCAGGCGCTGGTGTCCATGACGCGTCTTTGTCTTCTCTGGATACCTGGACTTCCTGCTCCATTGCCGTTGCCGTGTCCGGATACGCGTCTCATCAGGACTTCGTAGATGCCCGACATCCGAGTCGATTCAGAGTGCCGATTTCCCCGGAAGAATTGCTTCAATGCCAAATGAATCGGTAAACATTGCTCAAACGGAAAGTTAATCTAAGAAAACATTCTAATGATTACCTTGATGGTACGGGTTCCTGTGCGGGCATCACGACCCAAAATGGTGACGCAAAGATCCTTGGTGATGACGGACAGCTGTTCGCAATTATCCAACTGGACATAGGCCGACATGGTCAAATAAATGTGCTCACCGGAGGGCGTGACTCGGTTGAGCAACACGGAATTGTGCAACGACGAGTCCCAAGCGGCTTCAAACCGATAGAAATGACGCGTGTCACCTGGAAATTCGAGAACTTCGCCAGGGAAGAGCCCCAGAGAGACAACCGACATGTCATTCTCGTAAATTTCATCGCCATTGTCGCACTCGGCTCCCGTGCGAATTCTTCCCACGACCAGTTCGCGAACATCGTTCCAGTTCAGCTCTTCGGTGACCTCGTGGACGAGGGTAATGCGGATACGACGTTGTAGACCTTGGCGGAGAATGAATTCGCTGCGGCACGGCAGATCCGGATTACGTTCCACCATCACCGGAAGGTATTCGCCATTGGAAGCCAATTCCAAAATTTCCACCCACACCAAGAGATCGTGTTTAGCATCCACCTTGGAATATAACATAAAGGCAAGCTATTAATTATTTAAACTATGTGAAACGGAGAGCTTTATCTACCTGACATGTAGGACTTGGAGGAAGCAGACCAAACTTGGTGGATCGCAAAGGCTGACTGACGGGCAACAGAGGTGGGAGCATCCGTTTTGGAGGCAGACGACTGCCGCTCGACTGGAGGCCAGCTGAATTGACGGCCCTGTCGCGAGAAAGGGACTGTTGCAGATGACCGTAGACTTCCAGGACGAGAGGTTGACTGCGAAGGTAATCGACAAATGTTTTTGTCACTTTGACGGTGATGTTCTGGACGTGGTAGAAACTGAGGGGGGCGCCATTGCCCCGGTTGGCGGAATTGTTGCGGATCGGTTCGGTAGAAAAGGCCTCGTCTTGATGGTGGACAAAATGAAATTGACAGAAAATGTCGCTGTACTCCATGGGAATGTTGACCGCGTGCAAAATTGTTATGCGGAATGTAAAATCTCGCCCGACAGACAAATGGCCGGCCAAGACCGTCTCGACATCCTTTCCAACGTCATTTTCACCAGAGTTTTGTTGCTCGTCCTGACTGGAAGATTCTAATCCGCTGGAATCCTCACCACGACCATGTCCCTCGACGACTCGACGGCATTCCTCCTCCTCCCCTTCAGCCTCTTTCGTTTGCTGGTCATCCAAGTAGTGCGAAAAGGTTTGACTCTTTTCCCTGTTCCTCTCAGCGAAAGAAATCCTAGCCGACTGTTTGACTCCGCTTGAATAGTCGCCATTCTCGTCGTCGAGCACAGCCTGGACAGCTACTCGAAGATATCCCCTCACGTCACCCTTCTCGTTCACGATGGGCACGTTGTGAACCAACGGAACAGGGTAGAGCAAGCTGCCCAGCAAGACAAAGGCTCGTCCAACTAGCCGGAACCACGGAAAACGATCGTAGAACGGATCGTTTCCGCTGATGGTCGAGTTGTCGACCGACTGGTTTTGACTTGCTGGAGCCGATCCTGGGGATTGGCTTGGCGATTTTTCCGCTTCATTACGACACATTTCACGCATCAGTTCCAATCTCTGACGTAGTTTTGTGAGACTCCAATAGTGAACGGCTCCGTTTTGGTTGTCTTGCACTTCAACAGCGACAATGGTGCGTCGGCACGATTCCTGAGACCAAGGATCGTAGATCCTGTGAGAAGAAGGAGTGGACGAAGGCGACGAAGCCACCATGTGGTGTTGATCTTGAAGGTCTCTGGGCAACGGCGAATACGGCGTGTCAGTTAACAAGATGAACTGGAACGTTACCCTCTTCCTCAATTCCACCGAAATGGCATTGGCCTCTGCAAGGAAAAGATTGATCAAGCGCTGGCCAGCGGATGCAACAAGTACAAAATTACCTTTTAGAAAAACGGCGTTACCCCACAGATCATCGCGGAGGGAAGTGAACTGATGAAACTTCCATTTGTGATACCCCCAAGCGGCCAGTTGATATTGGCGGTCCGTCCAGCAACATTCGGCTTCAAACAGTGGATTGACAAAGATGGCATCATCGATGGCGTCGTCTGATGTGCAAGTGCTGTACAACGACATGGTCATCGTTTGTTCTTCGACTTTGCGTTGAAGGGCATCAATCTGGGCCTCGTAGTTTTTCCGTTGCTCAGCAAAAAGCTGATCGGCTTCTTCCTTTTCTTTCCGATGGAGTTCCTCGAGGACCATCAGCCGTTGCTCCATTTCCAGTTTCAAATCGATTCCTTGTTTTTCCAGCAGCTCAATTTGGGCGAAATTCCAATCGACGTTCTCCAGTAAAACGGGCGTTTCGGCGGGCGATCTACTGGCTGACTTTGCCGATGCCTCTCGAGGCTGGCCTGGATGATTGAACCGGAAGACGTGATGCTTTCCCAAGATGACGCGATTGCCCGTTCGTAGCAGAACTGGTTCAGTGATGACCCGGCCGTTCACGTAGCAAAGAGCGTCAGGAGCCGGTGCCATCAGAACCAATCCTTCACGATTTTCAAAGATGCAATGCTCGCTGAGGATGTGTGGGCCGCACAGTTGGATATCTTGGGGGATGCTGGCATCCGTCGACCCGACTCTTGTAATACCATCTTTGATGTAATAGAGTAGGCATTCGGACATGAAAGGATCCTCGTTCAAGTTCACTAAATGTGGCGTCTATTAATGGATGGAGAAGGGCAACGTTAGACGCCACTCCCGAAAGACAGATGTGATGGGAGTGTACCTTTTTGGGTGAGAAAACGCCCACAGTGTCTCCATCTTCCTTGACAGCCACACCCATTTCGGCAAAAACAGCTTCACGTTGTAACCGAATCATTTCTGTCCGCTTCAATTTGTCTTCCCAAGTCTCGTTCAATTCTACACACGCATCGGAGGCAAGTTAATCCAATTCAAAACTAACATGCATGATAAATAAGAAACTCACCGGCAATCAGCTTCTCGTTTTCTTGAAGCTGGTCGACAGCATCTTCGGCTCGTGATGGAACTGAGGCCAGTCTAGGACGTTGCGGTTCGCCTACCGAAGCTGCTCCTGTTGGCCCTTGTCCACCATTCTCCGCTCGATTCTCTTGGATTGCGGAGAAACAAAAGAAAATGTGATGGCATTCAAAAAGAAGATTGTTCATAAAAAAAAGTGAACCCCCAGCAGAAACACACAATCTCAGAAAGCACCCCAAAAGAAGAATGCAACTTATTCGTTTGTAAGCAAAACCGTGCCAAACTGAGTTGCCATCAAATGTGGAATCATCAGCAACTTACGGTCCTTATTTTCCCTGGTGTCGAGCACCCGAATGATTTGTCCGTCGGGACCTATTTACCATGATTTTACCTCGTCATCATTGGGAAACATGTTTTGGTTTGTTTCAATTAACATTTGAGGATTTACCTTCTTCAACGTCGATGCCTTCAACCCGCAAAAGCTCCCGGAGTCGGGAAATTTCCTCTTTCAGCTCTCGGATGAGTTTAGCGTTTGCGTCCTCGTTAACCACTGCCTTACAAACGATCTGCTTTGCTCGATCGGCGTACCTGAGCGTCGAAAGCGTCTCTTCGTAATTGATGTCAGCCGGAGAGATGGCAGCGATCATGGCGGTCTTTGAATTGCCTCCGAGATTCTCCCGAAGAAGCCAAGTTAAAACCGAATCACGATAGGGAATGTGATCGCCTTTTTTCTTCTTTTTCATGGCCTGATTTGAAAAGGGGAAAAAGGATTTGTTAATCTTGTTAAATTAACAAACGGGAATTTCAAGCGGGATTAAAGCCTTTTACCGTCTGATTTCCATTCCAAAAAAGGAAGCAAAAAAGTTAATTAAAAATGTAAAGCGATTATCATCAAAATGGCCCGCAAAAACATAGCTTACGATTTCCGCTAAAGCTGAGATGACTTTGCCAAGAGTAGTGAGACTTTTGTTGATATTGGCTCCTTCTTTTAAGCGTGTGCCTTTTGCGCCGGTGGCATCGGCCCTTTCCGACCCGGCCAAATCCACCAAAGAAATCTTGCTGACTTTCTCCGTCGACAGACTTGTTGTTTGATCGAAACGCCGCTGCGTGAAGATCAGCGTGAAGACTGCATGCGATCGACTAGAAGTTTCGTTCATGTTGGTGGCTGCCACTGTCCTGTTGGTCGCAATAGTCAAACATCATTAAGGATAAGAGGAGAGAAAAACGTTTAGTGAAGACAAATGATGACGCGGCCCGGGATTAGTTATTGACCTGGCTTTGTTGCCTTCATCGATAAGCTCATTGATGTCGTCGAAACAAGTCACAGCCAACTTGGAGAGATCCTCGACGTACGGTCCCAAGAGAGGGTGTTCACGGACGCGCAAGTTGTTTTTATTTTTGGGATTGAGCAAGTCACGAACGCGTTCGCAATAAATCTCCATATAACTAACCTGCAAGGATAGAATTGGAACATCAGTGAAGACGTTTGCAACTTTGTAATTTGGAACAATGTATGAAGAATGCAGACCTCGACCGAGTACTGGACATCTTCGTTGGTGTCGCTATTGATTCGGCCGAAAAGGTCCATGCATAACTGTGGGATGATTCCTTCTTGGCCTTCTTCCTGCTTGCCCATCATCGTAAACGACTTTCCGGCGCCCGTTTGGCCGTACGCAAAGATGCAAACATTGTAACCTAAGAAGACAAACAATTGAAATAATGCACAACGGAAAGGCGATATCGATTTACGACGGAAATATACCTTCGAAGGCGTGATCAAGCATCTCCTCGCCAATGTCTTTGTAGACATTGATCTGCGGTGCAAAATTGGAATCTTGAGGCTGAAAACGAACCGGCAATAGAAAATCAATAAGAGTTAAGAGGCATAGTCTGCTTGACATTTACCACCGTCACATCAGGTGGGTCGTACTTTGCAATTATTACGTTGAACTAAGTAAAGACATAACTCACGTCATGCGACCAATAAGAGTAATCAAAGTTGAAGCTTTTGGAAGCCTCCTTGGATCCAGCTGGAGCCTTTGGGTTGGTAATGACTGTGACAGAATCATAAACAGTTATGATATTGCTAAGACTTATTAAAAGACAAGCCGATGTTTCTTTTCATCCAATTACTAGAAAACCAAGCAAAAAGAAAGGCGCGTGGGTGGTGAAATACGTCACTTGCTTGCCTTTCTTTTTGCGAAGCTTACGTTTCGCTCAAGCATGTGGACTTGGCAACAAGTTTTGCAGTTTTAATGAAAACAAGGCTTATAGAGATTTTTCTAGTTATCATTATTATTGCTTACTTGTGGTGTTGTCAATCATCTCGATAATGCATTTGGAATCACGGCTGATTTCCCGGCTATTGAATGGCCGCACACGAACGGCCACTTTAACGGACGACATTTTGGCTTGATTAACGGCTGCAATCTAAGAAGAAACAATCACAGTCCAGTGCTCGACGCAAGTTCCAGCAGCGACCCTGTCAATCAACCAAGACGGTAATACAATTAATACAATTCGCACAAAAGATTTCGACTTTCTTTCTGTTCTCTTTATCTTTAATTCTAGAGCCGCTGCCTGGGGAATCAAAACTCACGCCCCTTCTTCTCTTACTATTCGATCGACTTAACAATAGGCAACGCCGGAATGTCGTTTCGTGACAATACGAGACGCAATTCAGTCGCGCATAATAAAGGCTACTTCATTTTTCCCCTCGAAAAAACTGCTCTCCATGCGACCCGTTCGTCTTGCAAGGCAACGTTTACACACAAGAAAAAGGTAGTATGTTTTATTCCTAATGTGTTCACAATAGCCAAATTCATAACCTCTACCAATTCCATCGTGAGAAACGATCGTGCTCGATTCAAGTCATAAAAATGAATAACATTACAAAGGCAAATGATGGTGGTGGCTTACCGGGCTTGGAGATAAAAGTGTGACGTTTAGCTAGTCAGAGAGCTCAATAACATTGATCCATGACACAAAGGATCGATCTATAGTCCTTACTTTGTTTTTTAATTCGTGCGTAAAATAATCAAGAAAATGGTCTCAAAAAACAAAATAAAACAAAAAAAGCTCTGGAAAACTCTGGCTGCCGCTTCCACAACAACGATGAAACAACTTACTGCGGGCTGAGACCAATACTGACGGTACCACGACTGTATTCAACTCGGAAAAACCGTTCGTCACCGAAGAGCTGCTCTGTGACTCGGCAATATCGATCGTGTGCGCTGACCTGCGCCGTCTATCCCTCCCTGGCCTTCTTCTTTTGGGAAAATAAATAAATAATAATAACTATAAAAAAGGACCCCATTGAGAGTTCTCGCTGGCGGACTGGCGGCTCTCTAAACGGGTAGACAGCTTTCCGCTTGGCAGGTTTGTTTTACCCTCAATTCAATCCTAAGCAACCTGGTTCTCCTTTCCAATGTCACATATGCCGTAACATGACGTGCAAAGCTGTGACTAACTCTTTGCCCTGGATAACAATAGAACTCGGTAGATGATCGATAAAAGATGGAAAAGGCACAACCTTACACAGAAGCAACTATTGCATCACTGGAACTAGCTTAAGACCACAATTTTGTTAAAGCAAATCCTGTAAGCTGTAACTTGCTCACTAAATTTGGCGTACTTACAAAGCAGTTCGGGGTTGCCGAAACCCGTTGGCACTCGATTGTTTACCACCGATACGAAAGGAATGGCCGCCAGAGACCAGCTGAGAGCTTAACGACTGTGTCAAACCATTTGCAGGACAATCAAACTGCATTCTCAGACATGGCCAGCCTACACAAAAATCGACGGACAACGCTTGAACGGATTGAGAAATTTGTCTCCAGAGTTTACTTTACGGACGTCAATTTATATGGTCGTATTTACCCACAGCAAGAGAATGTTGGTATGAGAAAAGACTTACATTACTTAGGTTGTTACTGTAATGATTTCCCTTTTAAAAAACTGCAGATATATTTCATTGGGCCTTACCTCAGGATAAACACTGGAAGATAATTTCCTTTGATGAAGTTGTCAAACAAACATTTACTCCTGTCTGTCTTGGGAGCTGTTTTGGTCCTACATTTGCTACCCACTGGTTTAAGGTGTTGCCATTCTTTCAAAACAGTTCTTTTGAAAATTTTTACAAATTTATTGATATCATTTCACCTCTCAACCATGAAAACTTTATTAATATTGTAAAGGTTGTTGTAAAGATTCCTGAATCTTGGTCTGGCAAGGAAATTCATCTTCGATGGAATTCTAGCTCAGAGGCACTACTGTTCAATACTCTTGGAGACCCTCTTCAGGTATAAATCACATCTGCACTTGATCTTGCTACTTCTTTATTTTATAAGTCTATCTAATTTTAACCCACCCATAATTCAGGGTTTTACTGGGAGTCCTGATCACCAGAAACGAGAAGAATTCATCATCTCAAAATCATGGGAAAAGAAAGAGACAGAACAGGAATTGGTCTATTACATCGAAATGGCTTGCAATAGGTATTTGCTTTTGTGTTGCAGAAAAAGTGAATTGGTAACCATATTCTAGCAAAAATGTTAAGCATGTTTGGAGCTGGCAAAGGGGGGATGATTGGTAAGGAAATTTTATAATTCAGAAAAAAACAAAAACATTTCCAACGTACGTAACAATGTGTTTTGGTTTTTTTATTTCAGACGCCCCTGACCTCGACCGGAAATATGCATTAGAAATGGCTAACATTGCTGTATGCGATACGGTTGCATATCGTCTTCTGGTAGATCTCGAACTGTTGTTTGAAATGGCCAAAGAACTGACAGATGTAGATGGGAAGGGAGACAGCCGTGGTTATCAAGCTTTGTACGCCGGCAACCAAATTATCAACGCCATTCAAGCCGATGATTGGAAGTAAGTCGATATTTCAGATGGATTTTAATACTTGTAAAAATTAACGTCGAGATAATATTCAGTGAAGCTCAACGCATCTCTAATGACTTCTTCAAGCACCGGAATGGCCAACGGGCTCACGTTATAGACGCCATGGGTCATTGTCACATCGACACTGCATGGCTGTGGCCATACGATGAAACGATCCGCAAGTGCGCCCGGAGTTGGGCATCAGTGATAGCTTTAATGAAAGACTATCCAGAAATGACATTTGTTTGCTCACAGGTACGCCGATGACTAGATACGCGAACAGGCCTTATTTTGAAAAGGAAAAAAACAAACATGATTTTATTTTAAAGCACGAAGAGCATCCGATCCTCTTGGTTTTCTTGATGTAAAAGGGATAGTAGATTTTTTTTTTTAAATCTGGTATTGATAGAAGGATGTTCCGGCAGTGCTTTAAAGTAAAATCATTAATATCGTAGGATAGACATAATTTCCACTTTTTAATGGCGGCCATGTTGCGCCTTATTAAATTTAGGCTCAACAGTTTAGCTGGGTCAAACAGCACTATCCTTCGCTGTATAAGGAGATTAAACATTTCGTCGATCTGGGCCGCTTTATTCCAGTGGGTGGAACATGGGTTGAAATGGACGGCAACATACCAAGGTCCATTTTTACTTATTCATAGCAAAATGGCCAAATTGACATCGTTCATTTCCCCCAATGTAGTGGCGAATCATTTATTCGGCAATTTTTGTATGGACAACG
Organism: Daphnia sinensis; assembly: GCA_013167095.2. Lineage (NCBI taxonomy): Eukaryota > Metazoa > Arthropoda > Branchiopoda > Diplostraca > Daphniidae > Daphnia > Daphnia sinensis. The sequence continues at coordinate 257,545 of CM023188.1, read as the reverse complement.
ATTCTTTATTAAAGAATTTGGTATGCGATCGCAAGAATTTTGGCTGCCAGACACCTTCGGTTATTCAGCACAGACTCCGCAAATTCTTAGGGTATTACATTTGTCATATTGTCAAAATTCGTGTAGTATGCTAATTATCGAACCCGTTCACAGCATGTTGGAATTTCGAGATTCTTGACGCAAAAGTTGAGCTGGAGTCTGGTGAATAAATTCCCACATCACAATTTCTTGTGGGAAGGACTTGATGGGAGCACAGGTGAGCAGTTTTTTCCCAAGATTCTCACGAGATTATTTTTAAACTTCGTATTGATGCATTTTCCAGTTCTGGTCCATTTTCCTCCGGGTGATTCGTACGAGGCCAACTGCAAGTAATGCTATTGATTAATCAGTCGTCGTCTTAGACTCTAATCCGTCTGAATTTCGTAGAGTGAGTGAAGCATTGAAAACAGAACGAAACTTGTTGGATAAAGGGCGTGTGACGAAATCTGTCATGCTGTACGGCTACGGAGATGGCGGTGGAGGACCTCACAAACCAATGCTGGATCGCATGGAACGATTAAAAGTATGCTGACATAATACTTTTTTAAAGATGCATATTAAGAAGCATTTCTGATTTCACGTGAAGGATGTTGACGGCGTGCCCAAACTAATGAATTCTACACCTAATAAATTCTTCGAGAATTTGGAAGCAGAAAGCGCGCAGCTTTGTCGTTGGGTTGGAGAACTTTATTTAGAGCTTCACAACGGCACGTACACATCCCAAGTAAAAGAACCATCGTAAACTTTTGAAATTGTCAGATTTTATTAGGATCTGTTGCAGGCCGACATGAAGAAATTCAACCGATGCTGTGAATATAAATTGCGGGATGCCGAACTTCTGCTCGCTGTTTCGTTGGCTTTGGATCGGATTCCGCTGGGGGACGTCGTCGGCTTGCGAACCAACATAGACGAGGCTTGGCGACTTCTTCTAGTGAATCAATTTCATGACGTATTACCGGGATCGTCTATAGAATTAGTGCATACCGAAGCCAAGCAGTGGTTCTGCAAAAGCCTCCGACTCGCAGAAGAAGTTGCTGAACGCTGCATTGCTTATCTTCAAGGCAAAGCCAACCAACAATCAACTACTCGTTCGTTCTTAAACACCCTCCCATGGTCAAGAAACGCTTTAATTTACGAGGAAGAGAAACCGGTTCGAGCCGTCAACGTCCAGCCTATGAGCTGGTGCGTTAAAGAACTCGGGGGTGTTACTCCTGTCGTTATAGGTATCCTCTTCACAATTTAAGTTTTTTTCATGTTAACTAAAATTTGAAACATTGTGTAACAGATAAAACAGGAGGAATCTATAAGATAGCCAATCAGTGGTTTTCGGTGGAAATTGATTCGTGTGGCCGCATTATATCCATGATTCATCATGCTAGTGGCAACCAGGTCATTCCAGCCCAGTCCTTTGGGAATCAACTTGTTCTTTTCGACGATATCCCTCTTTATTGGGATGCATGGGATTGCATGGACTATCATATAGAAACTAGAAATGCGGTGAATCGTCCTTCTTCCACCGAAGAGGAAGTTCATGTGGAACTGGAAACTCCTCTTAAGGTGACTTTAAAGTGGAGCCAGCGGGTGGGCAAGCAGAGTCACGTTCATCAGAAGATCCATATCACCGCAGTAGATTGTTTCGTTGAATTCGAAACTCGTGTTGAATGGGCTGAAAACAGAAAGTTTTTAAAAGTCGAGTTTCCTGTTGAAGTCCACGCTAACCAGGTAAAGCATTTCACCAGAAATAGCATAGAAATATAAAGATTCACCAATTGTATTCAACAATTATAACCTATTTGAAACGAAAAATATTCAGGCATCATTTGACACCCAATTTGGCTTCTTGAGTCGGCCTAATCATAAGGTATACAATTAATTTTTTTATGTGCTGACTACTTGATTATACCAAGAAAAATTGCCATGTTTCCACTCTAGAACACTTCGTGGGATTCAGCAAAGTTTGAGGTTTGCGGGCATAAATGGGCAGACTTATCAGAACCGGCGTGGGGAGTAGCTGTTTTGAACGACTCAAAGTACGGATGGAGTGTCCATGGGAAAACAATCACGATGTCCTTGCTACGGTCACCTAAAGCTCCAGACGCTAATTGTGATATGCACGAACACTTTTTCCGCTATGCGTTAATGCCGCACCATGGTACTCACATTTTTCTTCATAATTTTCAGTTACTAGCTTAATATTAACTATGTTGCTACAGGCCTGAAGTCGAGATTCGATGTAACTAAAGAATCTCATAACTTTAACTGTGAAATGATATCAGCCACAACTGTAGACGACATTAGTGTTTCTGGTTCGTGGTTCACTGTGGATTCGTCCTCCACTGTTCTTGAAACTGTCAAACCCTGCGAACCGATGCTCAATAATGAGGATGCCCCAGTAAATAAAATCTTGCTTCGCCTTTTTGAATCGTGTGGGGACCGGACGCAAACCAGGTCAGATAAATTCTTGTAAATTCATTACTCATTTTTAACGTGTAATTTACACTGAAGAATTGAAACAAGTCTTCCATTATTGAATTACACACCATGCAATGGCTTGGAAGAACCAGAGGGACCCACTTTACCGTTAGAAGTGTCTGCCAAAGGAAAGAAGTACTTCACTGCCTCATTTACGCCATTCCAAGTAAAGAGTTTTTTACTTTCGTTCTAAAGATATACTTCGTTGTAACAGGGTGAAATTACATAAATAAAATGGGTGATGGTACTTGAATGGACATTGTATTTTTACAATTTTTCCAAATGACTAGGGTAGTTCAGGGTCAAAATTCTTGCAACATTTAGAGGGAAGTACAGTCCAATTGTAATTGTAGGAATATCTGACGCGTGATTCAGACTGGCACAATTTACCCGTTTTCACTAGATTGGCCTGCTTTTCACGCATTTGGCTGGCACTTTGTTTGTGTGTAATGAGATACTCGTTGTAACATCCCCGCGATTTAAATTCGGTGTCAAATCGGACATCGTGAACTCGGTGTATTTTAAGCGGTGAGAGCCAGACTCCTACGGAAACGTCTTCACTTTTATACTGTTGAAAAAACAGTGCATTTTTTGCAATGAATTCCACCAGGTCCGACGATAAGACATAGCCGCCTCCCAACGCGTAAGGAAGATAAGTGTCGCACAAGAACCAATCATTTTCTTTCCATTTGCTTTTTTGAAATACACTACTTCCACCCTTGAAGAATCCCCAGTAAAGATGATTTTGGGGTTGTTTATGCAATTGTTCGATGAGAGGAGAGATTCTTACAAATGAATCATCATCACACTTTAGCAGAAAAGTGAAATTATGGTTGGAGTGGAGCCACTGAAATCCAGCCAAAACTTTGCCAGTCAAGCTGCTGTATGATTCGTTTATGGATTCAAGAATAACCATATCATGATAAGCAGAATTTTCCTCAAGCACATTTTGTAGGACATCCTGCGCCAATCCTTTTGAACCAACAACAAAGAAGTGCTTCACATCCTTGTGAGTGTTGGAAAGCCATGTTTCTCGAACTGCTTTTCGAGTGGCTGATTTAGTTGGATCACTCATGATCATTACAATCAAGTAAAACTGCTTCTGAGGCAAATCATGAGATTTTTCACTCGAAAGTTCACTGGGCACAGGTAAGAATTCCGCATTTTTGGATTTCGAATACACGACAACTGCTAATACCAAAAGAGGTAAGACAAATAGACAACCAAAGCAAAACACATTTTTTACAATACGATTTTTGCTTTGTCGCCAACCTCTTGCCATTATGATAGAGACTCAAAAACGCATGTACTTGTACGTATTCGCTACAGTCATGTCATAGAAAACTATTGGTAAATCAATAACAAAACAAAAAGTCAAGTTTTCTGTCAGATTCCTATTCCTGTTTATTTTTATTTTTCAGGAATCACAATAGCCGAACTGGCAACGCTGAAAGATCCGCTTTCAATTTTTTAGTTTTAAATAAAAACCGTTGGCATCGTCGCCAAAGATCCAAGCTTTACCCAACCTCTTCAATTTCGCTACAACGCCACGACTTACTTGTCAATTTGATTCGTCACTTCGGCATCGGCATTAAGTTGGTAAGTTATCAGTCGACATCGCCTATTTAAGCAAAATTTCTGTGTAAAAATCTTTAAATTTTTGTTCGTACATGTGTTTACTATTTGCGCGATGTAAAAGAAATAGTTAGAATTCTGTGTTTGGATAAACATAGATGAAAATAAAGTAGTGTGGTTGCAGTCCATAACGCCTGCATACACAGAACCATTTTACTAAGCAAGCTGAATTTTCGTTTTTAGAGATACTACGCACGTGAATCATGGCTGACAATGAAGATCTTTTGGATTACGAAGATGAAGAGGCGACGGAACAAGTAGCCGTTGAAGGAGCTGGTGATGCCCCGGCAAAGAAAGAAGTTAAAGGCACATACGTCTCAATTCACAGCTCTGGTTTTCGAGATTTCTTGCTGAAACCAGAGATTTTGAGGGCTATTGTTGACTGTGGTTTTGAACATCCTTCTGAAGGTACTATTTTTATTGGCCTTTTCTTAATAATTCTAGTTTCTGTCGTTTAACACCCTAACCTGGGGCAAATTTCTGTACCATGTAAAATTTGTGGTCTTGAGCTGAACTCCAGGAACAAAAACTTGCATTGAATTTTTTATTGCTTGAAAATATTTTGTTCACAAGCACAAGCTTATTTGCAAAACATTCAACACTCATTCAAATGATGGTATTATTATTTCTATTGCAGTTCAGCACGAGTGTATTCCACAAGCTGTTTTGGGAATGGATGTTTTGTGCCAAGCTAAATCTGGTATGGGTAAGACAGCTGTTTTTGTGTTGGCCACACTCCAGCAACTGGAAATGGTGGAAAATCAGGTTTCAGTTCTTGTTTTGTGCCACACACGAGAACTAGCTTTCCAGATCTCGAAGGAATACGAACGTTTCTCGAAATATATGACTACTATCAAGGTAAAACTGTTTCAAAGCAAACAAATTTCCTTTATTAACTGAACTTTTATTTAGGTTGGTGTATTCTTTGGTGGTTTGAATATTGCCAAAGATGAGCAAACCTTGAAATCAAATTGCCCCCACATTGTGGTGGGAACCCCTGGTCGCATCCTGGCTTTGGTTCGTTCGAAGAAACTTAACCTCCGCACGCTGAAGCATTTCGTTCTTGATGAGTGTGACAAAATGCTTGAAGCTCTAGGTAAGCAACTTGTCTCCGTAAATATTGTATTTGGTTTAACATATCGTTAACAAGTATTTGTTTTTCCTAGACATGCGTCGAGATGTGCAGGAGATTTTCCGCAATACACCTCATGAAAAGCAAGTTATGATGTTCAGCGCCACGCTGAGTAAGGAGATCCGCCCTGTCTGCAAGAAATTTATGCAAGATGTAATTAGCCCTTTCTCAACTTGGCCTTTTTCGAATGGAAACGATGGATCGAGCTCTTCCTGCACAATCATCTGCGGTCGTTTGCTTGGAGTCTATCTGGAGCAAATCGTCCCTTTAAGTTGCTCTAGAGAAAAGAAACTTTCACGGGGAAGGGCCGGGGGATAATATTGTCTTGCGTCAAGTCGGGGAAATTGCAAGTGTCGTCAACACGGCGACGACATCCTTATACACAGTAGATCGCGCTCTCGAGCGGATGAACCTCCAATTACATCAAAGCGCGCTGTACGCCTCCGTATCCAATCTATGGGGACACAGCAATACGGCCATCAGAAATCAAAGCATCACCAACATTTTTGCGGAAGGGTGGTTGGGCGGGAAGGGAAAAAGTCTTGGAGTCAATCGACTTGTGCGGCGATCGAGTGTTGCAACCTCTGAATCGTGAGCTACGAGAGGAACGACGATTTTCCACTGCTGCGGGATTGTTGGCTATCGGCACCACGTACGCTCAGCAACTGCCGACAGTCTTGGAGTTTAGTGTCAAGCGGTCCGGCTCGCAGCTCGATTCGAAGGCTCGTCCATCTTGAATGAATCCTTCGCCCTTTACCGACAAATCTTTCGATAACGTGTCTGGTGTCGATTTCCATTCCATCAATTTTCCGATTCCCGCTTGAATTCTTTTTTAAATTTTGTTTTGTTTTTATTATCTTTGGCCATTCCAAATTCTTCCAGCAACCTTGCATGTAGCGTTTCTTATGTTTAACAAAATTTAATCTTGGATATAGCCAATGGAAGTATACGTTGACGACGAGTCCAAACTCACTCTTCACGGCCTCCAGCAGCACTATGTCAAACTTAAGGACAATGAGAAGAATCGCAAACTCTTTGAGCTTCTCGACGTACTTGAATTTAACCAGGTATGTAAATGAAATAGATCTAAACTATTATTTTCTCTTAATTTATTATTCTTCAATTAGGTCGTTATCTTCGTCAAGTCCATTCAGCGTTGCATGGCTCTTTGTCAGTTGTTAGGCGAACAAAACTTCCCAGCGATTGCAATTCATCGTAGTATGACGCAAGAAGAACGTTTGTCTCGTTACCAACAGTTCAAAGACTTCAAAAAGGTATTTGTTTTAACATGTTAAGATAAACTGAATTCTAATAGTGTGTTTGCAGCGTATCCTTGTGGCAACGGATTTATTTGGTCGAGGAATGGACATTGAACGTGTCAACATCGTCTTTAACTACGACATGCCTGAAAATTCAGATTCGTACCTGCATCGTGTCGCTCGCGCTGGTCGTTTTGGGACTAAGGTAATAGAATTTTTCAACTTTTTGTGAGCTGAACTAAAGTGATCATTCTTTACAGGGTTTGGGCATTACATTTGTTAGCGATGAGAACGACGCTAAAGTTCTGAATGACGTGCAAGAACGCTTCGACGTTAGCATCACGCCGTTGCCAGATGAAATTGATTTATCGTCCTACAGTAAGTTACAGCACATTATGTTTTTTATTGCTGGAAATACTTCATATTCTTTTATTATTATAGTTGAGGGGCGCTAGATCCAATGGATGGAGACTTGCGAGCAAGTTTGTTTTTTCTTGTGACGATTCCAATGTTTTTATTTGTCCTACCCCGATTGGAAACTTTTTTAGCCCGAAATAATACAAATCAACGATGAAAATCGATGGATGATTAATAAGTGTAATTAATTTTCAGTTTTCGAAATAAATTTTTTCATTCGGATAATTATGTAAAATATTTTGTCAAATGCGTTTGAATTTATAGATAATGTATAATAGATAGAATAATGATTCTGAACATTGCTCCTATGTGCAGAAACTAGTTTTAAATAACGTCTCATTTATCAATTATTGCATTTAATTCCAGCATTGAAAGAATCAGAAAGTACAAAAATTGTCATGTGAGCTTGTCCAAGCAACATTTTATTACAAATAACCTTTACGCCTAATTATTTACGTTTTTTTATCTTCTGAGACCGAGTTCCTGGTTTAGATTGGATAATTTCAGCATACTTGCGTTTGTTGTACCTGACAAATAGATTGAAACTCATGATCGCAGTTCGCAGAAAACATGGGATAAAAATCTTTTACCTCTGAAAATCTGCATCAGCCATCAATTCATCAACAAGATTCTTTTTGCGATCCTTTTTCGGTACTCTGTCGTGATAAAAGTCTGCATGGCTATCGACCACAGTTCCAACCTGTTCAAAATCATAATTAATGAAACATCCTAACACAATAAAAACATCTATAGCCAACTACCTGGAAATATTTAGGTACAACTTTCAAATCATTTTTCTTATAAAACTGCTTTGGATTTAGGATGGATCTCATTTGAATGATTTCAAGATCTCTGAGCTTTTCCTCAGTCATTTCTGTTGCAGGAAGATTAAACCATTTGCCACCTTTGGTTTTTTCTGATTCTTTTTTTCTTTCCATTTTCCTTTGTCGTATGTTTGCACTGTACTGTGGAACAGAATCCAGCTTCTCAAACCCAGGTTTTATGACAGATTTTTCCATCAGCTTGTCTGCATTATTAAGATGTAAATTGCTTGTCGTTTTGTTGTTGTTTGAGATAACAGATTCCACATTTCCTTTTTTTTCCTTGTGGGGATTCACATCAATGTACACGCTAATGTCTTTCATCCCAGTTTCAATCTGACTTGCTAATCCAATCCTAAAGACGCAAAAGTTTGTTATATTAGAACCATAACAGTAGACAACCACTATTATAACGAGCTTTTTACCTCTGCTTCCAGCTTCTATTTCGTTTTCGCATTTCATTATAATTCCCCGATTTCGAAGTCGGAGGAAGCTCTTCGTCGGTTTCCAGGTCATCTTTGTCGATTGTGATGTTAATAGGTAGTCGAGCAATGGATTTGATAGAATTATTTACTGCCATGCTTGGTTTGCAGTTTAAATGTGTGCGTTGTCTCTCTTGTGAGTTACAGTTAATGCCAGGAAATTGCAGACGAAAAGACAGAACCATTACATTTTTCCAACATTGACAATCTTCTGCAAATGCTGTTGGTAGTCTAGTTTAGTTTAAGACAGGTTTAAGTACCTTCTAGCCCCTCTACCTTGGTACAGGCCAATAGTCATACAAAGATTACAATTAATTATATTAAAAATCTAAAATTAGCAATTGTCACCACCTCAATGACACCATGAGACTATGACTCTTCTCTGGTACTAGCCAACTAGCGACACCGATCGGGATCGGCGGCTTGCTACCGGAAAATACTGGCGCGAAACACGTAAAATAGTTCACTTCTTTTTCAGTTGCCACGCCGGGGCAACAATCAGGTTTAAGCAATTATGATCATGAAATCGTATTTATTTATTTTTATTTTACAATTTGCATCGATCTGAAATTAAAAAAAAACTCTACAACACCAAACTCCCAGAGATGGCACTGTTAGCTTATGTTGGTCAATGACTCCATGTGGCTGTCAAGCTTCGATTTTTTTTTGTCAAGACGAAATTCGGTCGTAGCTCGTAGTAGCAATTTTTTATTTAATTTACTAGCGAAAGTGGGCTCTTTAATCGTCGCTACATTTCGAAGCTTTTATTCAAATCTACATTTTAGATGTCGAAAGGTAATAATGTTTTTAAATTAATTGCAGATAACTTTTGTTGTCATAGAATAAAAATATTGATAAAGTGAGGAAAATAACTCCTTGTTTTATTATTATCACACTGCCTTTTATAAATTTGATAACAGTTATGACAAAGATTAAAAGCCAATTTTTGTGTGCATTTAATGATCAGCCCTTTTGCTAGCTGGCACAAGCATGGAATGTAACTTAGTGAGACCATTTTGTTTTTGTTTGTTTCATTTATTGTGTTTAAGATTTAAATCTCACAACCAAAGATAAGACAACTAAAGGGAAAGGATGCAGTAATGATAATCATCAAAGATTGTCTGCTGGAGTTGAAGATAAAGAAATGGATAACTTACGAAAATGGTTCTCAGACAAACTTGCCCTGGGACTTGGAAACAAAGATTTAATGGAAAAACCAAAAGTAATGAATTCAACTTGATGAGTTTGTGTTGACTTTTCAGGTTTTCCATTTTTTTTTCAGGTACTCCATACATTGGACTTGGATGGAATAGTGGATTATATTAAAAGTGGAAATGCAAGAAACATCATTACAATGGCAGGGGCAGGGATTTCAACGTGTAAATATAATAGAGATCTATTTGGTAAATATTAACTCCGTTGGATTTGTAATATGGCTTCTCGTTTTTGCAGCTGCTGGTATCCCTGACTTTCGTAGTCCTTCAAGTGGCCTTTATAGCAAACTCTGTGGATTTGACTTACCTTATCCAGAGGCAATATTTGAAATTGAGTATTTTCGAAAACATCCTGAGCCTTTTTTTGCCATGGCTAAAGAACTTTATCCAAAGACATTTGAACCTACTCCATGCCATTATTTTCTTAGGTTATTGAATAAAAAAGGTATTACTGATGTGTTTCATTCCCTAAACTACGCCGCAAAGTTAGCTTTCGGCACATTTATCTTTAGGACTCCTATTGAGACATTACACTCAAAATGTGTAAGTTTGTGCTACTGCAGTGACTTTTTTTCCAGCTTACAAAAATTCTGTTATTGATTTAGCGATGCCTTGGAGCGAGTAGCTGGAATTCCAGCGGAAAAGTTAGTTGAAGCTCATGGAACACTCCATACCTCACGTTGCATCAATCCAGAATGCCGTGAAGAATACGACCGCAAGTGGATGACAGGTAGTCCTAATACTTGATAATTCAAAATGTCTCTTGTTTTAGTTTTAAAGAATTTAATTAAAGTGTATCAATTTGTTCAACAGAAAAAATTCTTGCGGATATAGTACCACGGTGTGAAAAGTGTAAATCTGTAGTTAAGCCAGACGCAGTTTTTTTCGGCGAACCGCTTCCAGAACGTTTTCGGTTGGTTGAAGAAGATTTTCCAAATTGTGATCTGCTAATAATTTTAGGAACTTCACTAGTTGTTCAGCCTTTTGCATCTCTCGTTGATCGGTAAGCAAAATACGTCATTTATTTAATGCACAGTTAACCCTAAATGTGGGGTTCTCCTTGGCGAATAATCGTCTGAACGTCTTAATTGTTTACGATAATTTGCCTAGAGTTCCACCTAGATGTCCGCGCCTCCTGATCAATCACGAAGAGGCGGGAAACGAAGACCCAGTTATGGTTGTCCTTGGTTTTAGCTGCGGCTTGCAGTTTCATGGTGAGATACTTTACTAATCATAATAATCGAATGTTCCAATAATCTAGTAATGGTGATTAGGAGCAGACAATTTCCGTGATGTTGCTTGGCTTGGTGATTGCGACGAAGGATGTTATCTTTTTGCTGAGAAACTTGGCTGGAAGGTGAATTTTTGGTTATTGTATGAAATTGGCCAACGAGTGCGTACTATTCGTAGTTTTTTTTTCTTGCCCAGGAGGAACTTAAATCATTGATTGAAAACGGATGTCAAAGCGAAACCATTTCTGCGGTAGAAACTGGTGCTACTGGAAGTACCTAAGTTATAAAGGAAACAAACAGACTGACTTGTTAACGTCTCGTTGAAGTGCCGAATTTGTTTGTGTATTATTGAATATGCTTATGAAAATCTCAAGCTCTTCAAACGAATAGTTGGAAATTCAAATTGCTTTGCAAAGTTTTCAAATCCCAGATATCTGATTAAAGTAAGTTAAATGTTCTTAACAATGAATTATTTTCGAATAGTGATTATTTAACAAAAGAATTTTCAGTTGTTTTCTGTTTTCATGACCCTAGGGAGCAATAGTATTATTATTGTTTTTTTTTTTGCTGAAAATAACATCAACAAGCGTCATCTAACGATTGAAATAGGAGAAATTTGAATCGCTATTGAAATATTGATTCAAATTTTTCTATCGATTTCACGGATTCAGTAAATTTGACGAATCGATTCCAACTGGCAAGCAGACGAAGTTGTGTCAGTTGAAGATGAAATGAAACGTGAACTCGTGAAGCGGGTGAAGGATACAGATTTAAGCATACGACATTTTGACATCGACAGTCAACACGTGTTAAGCTGGAGCTAATAAGCGTTCGCCTTCTCTTTTGGCTACTTAGCTTCTTAAAAAGTTAAAATGTATTTTCAACGAGATATCATGCAAATCCTTCCACACCGTTTGGGACCGCTTGTGTTTTGGGCTGTATGTAGATTTCCCAAGCAAAGTTTCGAAAATTTCTTAGGTTTGCTACTAGTACAGTTTTTCAGCCACATTGATTTCGTTCCGTTGCTATCGAAGGAATCGACCTGAAAATTGCTTATCTCTCTTCACAGAGAGCAGCGTAAGTCGCTAAAAGACCGTTGGATTCACTTCCCCCTCTCTATGTTTTGGTTCTTTCGCTTTTCCAAAATACGTCATCCCTTTCATCAGAAGTAGGTAATATCTTACGTGTTCTTTCGCTTTATAACGTTCGATCTATTTGACACTTATCTTGTCTAATTTAGCGTCTTTTTGTACTTTCCTTTGTCCTCAATCGTTTGATTGTGTTGACCCGATGAACAAATTTCTACGATATCTTTTCTCTTGTGTCGTTATCGTAGCTAATCCATTGTTGTATGTATGACATCTTAATTGTAGATTTGATTCCACGAGGCTGGTGAAGACCACATGGGCAAGTCCTTTCAGTTTAAGTCGCAGCGGACTATTATGTAATTATGATTTTATTGGCATGAAATGATATCGTCTAGATGGTCTAGTGGTATGTTTCTTGCTTATGGTGCGAGAGGTCTCGGGTTCAAATCCCGGTCGAGGCCGGTAAATTTAACCGCAATCGGTTGTCGTTGTGGTACTTTTTAAAACCTGTTTGACGCCAAGTCCGCAATCAACTATAACGAAGAAACTGTTACCTTTCACTATGGAATGACTCCCAACTGTCGACGGAGTTTAGATTAACGATTTCATTTTTCGATTTTCTCCTCAATTCTATGACAATCAAGAGCCCGACGACTAGACCTGAAGCTGAAGGGCCAGAAAAAAGTGGGACCGTGGACTGCGGACTGGAGAAACTGCGGAATTGTTTGTGATTATACTTGTGACAGCAATAGTGATGTAAGCAGTGAAACCTGTGCTTGAAAGTTTCTTTTAATATGTTATATTCAGTGGATTATAAAACTAATAACAATCAAGTGTTGTATTCTCTGGTAGTTTTTGAAGTGACACACACCAAACAGTTCATTTATTCTGTGACGGGTAATCTTCTAAGCCATGCAAGCTGTCAAGTCCAAACAATCACAGCAGATAAACCTGTCAACAAATTTTGACCTTAGCATTCCGTCATGCTACTCTGTTGCTCATTGAGAAGTATTTACTTTGTACCATGAAGTATTTACGTTTGCCATTAGTACACCAACTGGCATGATTCTGCCTTTAGATCTTGCTCGGGATACTTACAACAAAGATTGCTTACTGGGAGAAAGCTCAACAACGATGTGAACTCTTAGGATCAAAACATCACTGTCCTTTACTAGTCATCAGATTAAGTTTTTATCGGAAAAGTGCATCATGTTCCTCTTTGTTTTGTTATCAACGAGAAAACACCACCAACCAGCACACATAGACATGGACATCAAAAGCAATCCCTTGGTACTATAAGTTTTTTGCTTGTCTAGCATTTCTTATTGAAAAATTCAATATTCCATCGTAGAATGTTGAATCCTTCACCTTCTTCAGCAAGATTGATAACCATAGAGTTGCTGGCTTTCTGCAGTCTTTGGACAACAGACGTAGGTAAATTGCCTTCTCCATTAAAATAACATCAACAATCTTACATTTCTCGTGTAGTGATTCATTTTATTGACATTTATTATTTAGAACTATGCCATCTTCTTCTTCCCCGTCGAAAAATTCAAAATCAAAATTTGAAGTTTTGCCCGTTTTTTGCCCGTCATCATCTCGCCTGTCGCCCGGTCATCGCCTCGCCCGTCGCCCCGTCATCGCCTCGCCCGTCGCCCCGTCATCGCCTCGCCCCGTCATCACCTCGTCCGCCGGCCCGTCTTCGCCTCGTCGTCGCCGTCATCATCATGGTATCGTTGTATTGTGTCATGTGTGTTGTAAATTAACCCGTTGGCTGCCACGCTCTTGCATCCCCCTTTTTTTTTTAGCTGGTTAGGGACGGGCCGCGCTGTCCTGCCTCATGGTCACTGCCATGGGGTGGGGTAGTCGTAACTGCCCAAGATTGGCTTTCGGGCCGGCCTTCGGGCCATGTAGGCAATGCACCATAGGGAAATCCCTTGTTCGGCTCGATGATGAAGACCAGGGGTGTGCATTCCCGAAATGGTCTCGTCATCGTGCCAGCCCGGACTCTAAGTCCCCCTTTGTCGCTATCCTTACGATAGCGACTGTAGCGACTGTAGTTTAGAGGCGTGGCAGCCAACGGGTTAATTTTAAGTGTATGTGTTGTATGTTGTATTGTGAAATGTAAAAAAGTGGTGGAATTGTGGGTGGTTGGTGGGACAATAAAAATCGTTTTATTTACATTATCTTCTTTTGTAATTATTTATATATAGTTTTATTTGCTGGATGCAATGAGATTCGAACCCAAGGTAAACAGTATTGCAGCCTCACGCTCTACAGCTGAGCTATCACAGTTACTTCATTAAATACTAAGTCTTCAACACATTAAGGTAGCTGTGCAATTGACTACCTAGGTAGTCAATAGATTACCTAATATCTTTGGGGGGGATAATAGGGGGGGTTGCCAGAAAGGTATCGCACGCGCCTACCAACTCGAAGGCTCTTGGTTCGAATCCCGATGTCCTGGGCTTCCAACGTTCCACGTCTGCAAGTCGAGTCGAGAAACTTCCCCGTTACGAAGTAACGGGATGGATATTTTGGCAAAGGATAATATTACATATAATAACAAATTTCAATAAAGTTAATTGTTCGTCATAGTGCGCAATGTTTCACTTAATTGTTTGGCAATGAAGTTTTACAATTGTCAATCCAAATTCAACGATACCGTGCATACAACGTAGGAACAATAAACTGAAACAGTTGTTAATTATAGAATTTCATTCGACTCTTTAGGGGTTTGAACCCTTAACCTTCAGCGTCATTTGCCTATGCTCTACCACTGAGCCATGAGTGTTATGTTGCGTCTGTCTATATTTTCGCGTCATTCGAGTTCAATAAATTGGACTTAGCATAATTTGTATCGCACGATTCAAGAAAATTTCCTTAAGACATGTCAAATACTTAACCAGCTGTCTCTGTTTGGGAACCACCATCGGGGTTTGAACCCGAGACCATTGCCACCGAAAGCCAACACTCTCCCACAGAGCTATGATGCTAGTACAGATGTTATATAGGTAGGCATATAGCTTTACGCACCTATAAAAATTACCATTAGAGGTTGATCTTTTCGTGCCGTCTAATATTATTACGTAATTAAATATAACTCATGGCTGAATGGTTGAGCACCGGCAATGCATGCCGAAGGTTTGGGGTTCGATGCCCGAAAGAAATAAAATTTTAGCCCGACTTTTCTCACAAAAAGTTGGGCTTATATTACAAGTGTGAGAAGGTTTTCGCCAGTTACAATGACATTTCGCATGATATTGTATATGAATCATGGCCTAGTGGGTAAGCATCGACTCATAACGCATAAGGTTCACAGTTCAAGTCGCACTAGAATCATTATAATAGAATTTGATTTCTTTGCACAGTTAAACGAGAACCACGAATATCGACATCGCTTTCAAATGAGAATTGCAGCTAAAATCTCTCTGATTACGTAGGCTTAGCAGCACCAACAGTCAAAAGTGCACAACGGATTAGGAACATACATATTTTAGTTTAAAGGAAAAAGGGAATAGTAATTTAGTATTTATTACTTGGTTCATAAACGATTATCTAAGTTTTTCATTGCATGGCTATCACGTTGGCAAATTTTACTTAAACCCACCACCCCCCCCCCTCCCAAAAAAAATTAAAGTGACTGCAAACTCTTGGTCATGATAATCAATAACTTACGGCCTTAAATCTGTGCAGCTATAATGGAAGACAAACTTACTCGAATTGCTGTCGTTCTCAAGGGACATTTTCAAAAATGTTGGTCGGATCCAAAGTGAATTCCCTTCGCAGGGCTCGTCATTGCATAAAAAGATTTTAGTGAGAGGTAAAGGAACTGCTCCAAGCAATATCTTTGAAACCGTAATCACGTCCTGAAACAAATGTCAATGATGATTTTTTTTCCCTGTTAAAATGGCCTTAAATGTCGCTTAATAAAATTACAATACCGGAAAATTGGTTTTGAGCTTCTTTCCTTTCTCCTTCACTTCGTTCGTTGCCTCCTAGGTCTCTCATTGTCTGCGTATTTAAAACATTCTCGAAAATTTGAAAGAACAGTCTTCTTTGGCTTATTATCACAAACGCTTCTTCTTTGGACGTGGATTTTCATTCAATGGCAAACTTGCAGTTATCTTATCGGGAAGTGGATTTTTCGTGTCACGCACCAAAGTTTCTTGACTATCCTTATTCTCTGAATTGTTCCCTACTTTTATGGAGAGGCTTTCTTCTTCTGTGAACGACCGGCTGCTTTTTCACTAGCCTGGATTGTATTCCGCTTTTCCGTCACGTTTGATCCTTTTGCAATGGTTACTCCTTTTTCAACCGGTGGCTTGCATGGAACACATGGAGCTTCCCTTGACCGGTCAGTATTTTAAGCGTTTCTTCAGATTTTCAATGTTCTTTAATTCCTTTTTAATTCTCCGATTGGGATTTGTTCACACTGAGCTCTCACACAAAACTTTTTTTTTCCGCACTCCATTCTCGTTCAACCCGAAAAAACGGGAACCCGACAACCAGCTATTCCGTTAATCGTCTACAAAATGAGACCGATTTCAGCCGCATAGCGTCGACATAAAAAAAAACGAGAGATTAGTGTGATAGAATCCCTATTGGGAATTTTTAAAAAATATTTATAAAATAATAAAAAATAAAAAAATTTTAAATAAGGTTAATTTAGGAAAAATAATAAAAAAACAATTCTAAATGAATAAAGCCTTCTTTGGCTTTGCGACAAAATCGACGTGGCTACACCTAGTGTTTAGGAAATAATGCCATAGAAAAACAAAACAAAATAAACAACAACAAAAAACTACTCGGCAAAACCTTTACCTTTCGTCGGGACATGCCCAGTCACCATCACCAGGCCTAAATTTCGTAGCCATTTATCAATTTTTAGTCTAATCTTCCTTTGGGTACATAACACGGTGTCTCTAGCCTTTCTGGTAGCTATGACAAACGGATTGAAGGACAACGACTGGTACCATGGGAAACAATAAACTACCGCGTCCATCAGCATCTTTGAAGTCTATGGAAGACTTCTTCCCCTCCGGTCAAAATCTTCGTATAAACTGCCAACAAGAATGAGTTGGTAGTTCTCTTGAATTATGTTGTTGGTATTCTGAAAACTGTGAACGACTTGCAAGTAAACAAAATTTGATATTTATTTGATGACAAGGTAGAAACCTAACCTTTTCTATCAATTAAAAGGTGCCTTGATATCATCAGTAGGAATGCATGGTGTTTGCCATACCAAATAGCCTTTGATCAGTTGGCAAAACATTTTGCTATTTCTTCGTGATTGCCTAGAACATTTCTCTTGTTCAATTCAGCAAAACCCTATGTTTGCTTTAGTTCTTACAGTGATGAACAAGAAGCTCTGGCAGTTGACCTGTAAATGACACAGTATAAAAAAAATTTGGATGAATATATTTTTTTCAACCACAAACATTTGGCATGGCTACCAATTTGAATATGATGTGTTTTGGTTATGCACTATCCTTATGGATATTTTAAGGAAATGGGAATGGGAAACCTCACGGATATTTTGTGACAACCACTGAAATTTGGTTTGCCATTCGACTTACTTTGTGGATTTGCTGCTTTCTCATCGAAAATGTTTCACAAGCATGACTATCTGAATTCAATTCACTAATAGATGAATGTACCTATTTTCAGGAATTACAACATACACATTTTGATACAATATTTATTTAACTATTTAGTTAATGGAATTGGAAATACCTTCATCTGATAAATCAAATCTCATCTGATAAATTGCTTCATTTGCTTTTTCTCAGTTTCAGGCTACTTGTCAAATTTACATCCAATGAAGTAGATACCTCCTGTAGTTAACCAATAAGCATTTAATTGTCAACGACCTAATAAAAATATAACAAATAAGCAAAACAATACCGCCAATACCAATAAGAGCGCCGAAGAGCGCCATAACCAACCGAACATACTTTATTTGTAGGTTGGTTTAATTTTGGTCCAGGGGCAAGTTGGTACGTCGTACATCTAAGCTGACTCTTATGTGTGATTCTGATTCATGTCCTCGAAGCTTAGCCGGCAGCAGCTGTAGGATTAGCATAGTCGCCAAGAACAGGAAGTCAGATTCTGTGTTCTGAACCAGAGTGTCTGAACTCTGAAGTCTATGAACTTCTAACATCCGTGATTGTCGATTCTGGGCTCGATACTCGATAATCGATATCGAGAATCTTCCAAAAATTCAAAATTTTGACGATTTTGGAATAATATCCACGGGGCGGCACCATCGCGCCATGTTTTTGCAGACGAAGTAAACTGTAAACATCAAGATCAATATATAAGAACTATTAGAGTTTAGACATTAACCGTTTTATTTTGCATTTCTCAAAAAATCTTGATTTGGAGCCCTAATGAGATTTTTCAAAAACTTTGTCAGATATGGGTAAAGACAAGAACTCCGGCAAAGGGGATCTGCCCAAAGTAAAACATAACTCTATGGTACAAAAAAAACGAAAATTGAAGACTACCGTGATTTTAGTCAATAACAACACAACTAAATCCGATGGTATAAGTAATCTCGTTGCGTCAACGAGCGGAGTGAGATCAGATAAACAACACCACAATATTACAACATGCACTCAGGAGTATCAGCCTCCAAAAAGTTTCAAGAACCATAGACTGCAAGAGGCCCATAAAATTCTGAACCAAAAGCCATCTGCATCCAGTAGTGAAGATGTGATGGAATGGGAGCCAACGGAAAAGGAAGTAATGGAAACTCTACTTGAAATGCGGAAAGATTTTTGTGGAAGAACAATCTATAAGTGTGTTGAAAATTCAACTGGAAGATTGGAACCAAATTCGAATGTTGCTGCTCACATAGTTATTGACACCAACATATTTCTATCACATTTGCCAATTGTGAAGACATTAATTGAGAACAAGGAATTTTGTTCCAAAGTGCAAATTTTGGTTCCGTGGATGGTTTTACAAGAACTTGATTTCATGAAAAGCCACAGACAGAACAAGATCAATTTGGAAGTTGTTGCAAGAAAAGCTGCAACCTTCATTCTAGAGCAAATAAATAAAAAAAATCCGCTCTTCAGAAGTCAAACACTTGCTGAATTCAAAAGTTGTATCAATCTGCTACCTGATGAGAATGCTGATGATAAAATCCTTCAGTGGTGCCTTTATCTTAAAAATGAAATGTTGTCTGATATCATTCTTCTTTCAAATGATGTCCTCTTTTGTGCCAAAGCGTCTGCCAACGGAATACAGCCAATGCAGTCAGCGAATTTCATTCAAATAATGCGACAAATGCTTCTAGCGCAAACCATCTGTGACTCAGGGCAAGGTCTAACTAATTTTGTGAAGGATACAAGACACTTATCAGAAGATGCTTCAAATGTGACACCTGGTAGACCAATTAACCACCAACAAGAGCCTCCCAGAGAAAACGAAGTTGTATGTGCAACATCATTCCTATATCAATTCGAAGAATGCATTGTGGAATCCATGAGCCAGGTATTGACTTAAAAATTATGCTTTAATCTACATGCCATTTACGACCTAAGATTTTGTACAGCTGCTTGAATACGAAATGGTGCAAGTATACGAAGACATGTGGAGTAAGATTGTCTTAGTAAAGCCGCCTTGGAATCTTCGGGACCTTCTGCGTTGCATAGATAAGCATTGTGTGTTTCTCATTCTAAATTGTCTCACAAGATTAATGGATCCTTGCCGGATGTAATAACGACCATTAATCTGGATATAGGGATTGCCGTTTTCGGATACATTTATCCTAAAGACATGCACCAGAAACTGAATCATCTCAGCAATATGTGGAAAAATATCAAAACGAAGGGTACTGTGAAGCAAGAAGAACGGGAGATGATTGTCCAATCAGGTATTTGCATCTTGCAGTTGATACAACGAACAAGAAAGCAGTTCCATTACGCGCTGCAAAATGCTATAGACGGACTTCAGGTATGGCCACTTTTCCCCATAATAGATCACAAAATGAAAATAACTTACTATTTTTCTTTACAGGGTCTACTAAAGCAAGATGCAGAGCTGAATGATGCTTTCATTCTAGATCTGTTTACTCGTGTGTGGGGCCGATTTAATTTTCTTTGGTAAGTTATAGAACGTCACGTCACGGTTTAACTAGTTTTTAATTCTGTGTATCTTCCATAGCGGAACGCTGTCTGATGCTGTTGGTGTAGCCCATCCCGGCATTCAGTATGAATCTTACTCGACGGTTCCTACTCTTCAAGAAGTTAGGGATGGGTTACAGAAGTTACAACCTCTTTTGCTTAGAACGGAGGGCGCCATGTCTAGGTCTGCTTGAAACCCTTCAACCGAGAGTTCCTTTTCTATAGATTTTTCTTTTTTCGTACGCAGTTTCTTGCAAAACAGCGGAACCTCTTCAGCGTGTCAGACTACGTCAAGGCAGGATAGCAGTTTACTAGAAATGTCTCATTGTATCCTGTTGTCCGTCAGCGAGCTCGGCTTACAGGTAACAGAAACCGCTACAGCTTCTTCCTTGAACCGCGCCATGGCTCATTTCGCATCAAATGCACAGCACAGGTAACCTAAAAAAAGCATGGGTGAAAATCAATAACGTACTGTTTGGGTAAATGTTATTTCTAAACAATTTGTTTCAGGCACAAAATGGAAATTGGATTGGAGCAGCTACGGCTTTACATCCGCGTGTTGGATTCCGTTGCTTCCAAGTTGCACTGAGCTGCCTTATGTTTCACTCTTGATTCCTGTACAATTTCATTCATGTTTATTCTCAACCCCGCATACAAATTACACGGAGGAAAAAATCAGGAGTTGTGTTCTTTTCCACCTCATCACAGGTTTTCATTTGCCAATTTTGCAGCAACGCTTGGATTGTTTATGACTTCCCCAAGACTGTCCAGCAATTCTTTTCGGTAATCGTCGAAGCCACCCTCAATTTCATTTATGGTTTGATCTTCAATAACCCAAAGTTGACAGTTGGTTTCACGGATCAGCCGCTCGTCGTGGGAGACTATAATTACACCACCCTTATAGTCATTGATGGCGTCAGCCAAGGCGTCGATAGATTCAATATCCAGATTGTTTGTCGGCTCGTCCAAAATTAGTACATCAGGAGCATTCAAACAAAGTTCCGCTAAAGCGACGCGGGCCTTCTGACCTCCGGAAAGATCTTTATTCTTAATAGTATGTGCATGCGAGGCCAGTCCAAATGATCCCAACTGTTTTCGAGCTTTTTCGTACGGTAAGTTAAACAACCGCATCAAGTATTCGGCTGGAGTTTCTTCGGCCGTCAAATGTTCACCAGAATGTTGATCGAATCTGCCAAAAGAAACATGAACATGTAAAATGCGTAAATTAAAAACAACCAAGAAGCCAGAGAATAGCTACCTTCCCATTCGCAGACGATGGTTCTTCCTTTGTTCTCCTTGTTGAGGTGTTAGTTCACCAACCAGTAGTTTCAGAAATGTAGATTTACCAACTCCATTAGGGCCAACAATTGCTACTCGTGATTCCATATCTATACCGAAATCACAATTCTTAAAAAGTGGCCTGCTTGCATCGTAACCAAACGTGACGTTATGAATTCCCAGCACAGGTGGCTGCAACGGCGGGGGCTCGGGAAAGCGAAATTTGACGACGTAATCCTTAGGTCTCTGCATAAGCTCAATCGGCCCTGCCGAATCATCATCGTTCTTCTGTAATTTGGCTCGATTTTTCTCTTGTTTCTTCGTTAGAGCCTCTTTTTGTTTTTTTTCAGCAGCCTTCTTTGACTGACCCTGGGATTTCAACTCCTTTAGTCTCTTTTCCTGTTTTTCGTAATCTTTGATTTGCTCTTTCCGTTTTTGAAGATGCATTTTCTTAAACATGGAATAATTTCCCTTGTAATAAAAGAGTTTTTCCATATCCAAGTGAATAATGTCTGTACAGACATTATCTAAGAAAGACTGGTCGTGCGAGACGATGAGCAAGGTTTTTTTCCAGCCTTGGAGATAATTATCCAACCAAATGACTGCATTCAAATCCAAATGATTGGTCGGCTCGTCTAACATGAGAAGCGTGGGCTCCAAATAAAGTGCTCGACCTAGAGAGACACGCATTCGCCAACCACCACTGAAGTTTTTCGTAGGCCGATTCTGCATTTCAGCCGTAAACCCGAGACCAGCTAAAATTCGCCGAGCTTTAGGTTCGGCCGCGTCCGCACCTATAGCACGCAATTCTTCATATACTTGATTTAATTGTTGCGTGACCTACATATCAACCGAAATGAAATTAGAAAGAGCCAATTTGCATTTACGTATTTTTCCGAATTATTAACCTTTAGGTTTCCTTTGCGTTGTTCTTTTTCTAATTTATCGGCTTCTTCAAGCAATGAAGTTCGTTTCACGTCGGCTTTTAAAATGGCCTGAACTGCGGGTGTATCATCCGCGACCACCTCTTGCTCACACAATAAGACATCAATGGATGGAGGAATCTGCAGTGATCGTGATGCTATGTGGCGTAGCAAAGTTGTCTTTCCATGTCTTTAAAAACAGAAAAAAAATGCATTTCATTGTGCAAAATTGTAAAATAACTTACATACCCGTTGGGTCCCACAAGGCCATATCTTCTGCCTTGGGCAATAAGAAGACTTGCATTTGTAAATAAACTTTTTCCTTTAGCAGATATGCTAAAATTTTCCACTTTGATGTCCACAGCATTTTCTAGTTGTGCCAACTTTTTATCAGATTGTTGAACTTGGGAAATTGTGAAATTGTCTCCCAATTCACTGTGTCCCAACCCCCCTTTGCGAGTGATGACATCCATTTGTTTGTCATATTCCATTTGCTTCTTTAATTTTTTCTTATCTTTATGTGAAAGTTTCACTTTTTCTTCTTGCTTGGTTTCAGGTTGCTTTTCGCTTTCACTTTCATCAGAGATACTGAAATTATCTTGATCTTCAACAACAGCAAGCTCTTTCATTTTATCGTTCAATTCTACATCAACCCCAGCATTAGCTTTCTTTGCAGTTTTTGTTTGTTTACTTCCCTTTTTGCTTACAGGTATAGGTTCTTCAATAGCTGGAATATCCTCATCTACCTTCGTTTTGAGAATCTGGTGCTGGCTACTTGAATCCTCATTGACATTTTTTTTTGAATTACTGTTTTTCTTTGTAGGTTTTTCACTGCTGTTGTCAGAATCACCTTCATCTTCTTCAGTTTCATGTTTCATCGTAGTGATCTTTTTGGATGAATCATTGTCACTATCGTTGTCTTCTTTAGCACCTTTCTTTTTCGTTGATTTTTTGTTCTTTGTCTGGCTCTTGGGTACAGCTTCTTCATCGCTTTGCTCAATTACTGGAATTTTCAGCTGATCATGGGATGATTCCTCTGCTTCGCTATCAGTCAGATTAACTTTCTTTTTCTTTGCTTTGACTTTTTTGGCTTTGGGTTTAACATCTTCATAGTCATCAGACTTGATATTTTTTAAGTCAATCACTTTTGTAGCATCATCGTCGCTATTCCAACCATCATCATCCTTCTTTCCCTTCCCTTTCTTTTTGGCAGACGATTTCACAGGCTGTGCTGGTTCTGTTTTTGAGGGCTTTTGTGCTGGCGGTCCTTCTTCATCACTCAATTCCAATTCAGCTCTAAGGTTTCTCATTTTTTTACTCTTTGATTTCGCCTGAGCTTTAGGTTCTTCTATATCACCTCTAGCATTCTTTCCAGCTTTTGCGGCTTTAATTGGGTCAACCACGTCATCATCACTTGGCCAATCGTCGTCTTTCTTTGTTTTACCTTTCTTTGGAGGCATTGTAAGTTAATATTTTCGAAACTACCTTTGTAAAGAGAAAGATGTTATTTGATATCAGGAGTAAAGAAATTTTTGTAACCAAACTTTTTCTTCTCGATCAACGATGCTTTCACCGCAAGGACAATTTTCACCTCTTTCTCCTACGGAACGCACTAACCATATAGCCGATTGATTTACCCTTCGTCGCTACAACGCTACAACATCGCAGACTACACTTTTCTCAAAAGAAATACGGGTAACGCCTCAACAAGGCAAATGCTTGCAAGGAGAGCCTTCGTATGATGACAGATGATGGAGAGATGACAGTTGACAGTCCAATCCGACTCCGCATGCTGCCACCCAGTGGCCGATAGCTGTAGCAATCAGAATACTGAATTTTGTCTAATAATTGCAGAGTCATAGAGAGGATGGTTCGCTAGCTATGGGAAAATTTCCCATAAGCCGTTGAGGCGACTTTGTTGGAGGCTGGGGCAGTCACGTGTTATCTTGCTCCTCCCCTTTTGCCTGCAAAAGTGCTGCCACCTAAGAATAAAATGCACGTAGAAAATTTTTACCCTGATCGACATGAGAAAAATGTATGGATTCGATATCAACAAATGGCTGAGTGGTTAAGGAGCCTGGCTGGCAACGTTAGATGAATTTGGTCATGAGTTCAAATCGCATTTACTTCTATTCCTTTTTTTTCGTTTTATTTAATGGTATCTAGCCTACCAATTCAAATGGTAGGCAAGATGGAAGATGATCTACTTTACCCTACTTTTTAAAAAATTACGTTTTTCCGTCCAAATGGTAGCCAAAAGTAGTGAAAAAGTAGAAATAAAAAATAGAGAGTGTTGTATGAGTACAACGGTGTAATAAAGGCTTTTCAAAATAATAATAATTTCAAAGTTAAAACAGAAAACATTTAACTAGTTAATTTGTAAAAGCGCTTAACAGACGGGACATATGAAACCGTATTTGGGACTTAGGGTATAGCGCAAAGCTATCAAACCTGATTGGTTTGTGCGAGTCACGTGTGCAATAAACCCCGCCCTTATCCGCAAGGTGGCAATAGTGTAGGAGGCAAAAAGTTGCCTCAACGGCTTATGGGAAATTTTCCCATAGCTAGCGAACCATCCTCTCTATGACTCTGATAATTGCGTCAGAGATCGATTTTTTCTGTAAGTAGTAGAGATAGAATTTTTGATCGATGTTAAAAAGAAATGAAAATAGCGTGTATGGAACAGTCAAGCTATTCAACAATCAAAATATAAAAAGTAGATATATAACTGCCATTGGGTGGCGTAGTTGTCGTCTCGGAGTAGCTGGCTTTAGAGATGGTATCTCTTCTTACCTAAAGTGTCTAGTGGATGTAAATTTTCAAGGCCAAAGAGCGAAGACCCGAAGTTTGACTTTCCTTTGTGAATCATCGAGTCACTTCGAAAAAGTGGAAACCTAAATCTTTTCGTATTTCAACTTTATCGCGCTGCAAAGTTGAAAGTAAACAGGATGAAAGAGCTCTACAATACCTTACCTTTACCAGATGATCGCCCTGTTACTGCCCTGTGTGTCGTAGAAGATCCTTCTAAGTGTCCCCTTGGCTATACAGTTGTTGCAAAATCGCACGATCAAGATTTAGATGCAGATTTATGGAAAGATGGATTTTTCGGCAAACGAATCACGCGATATCTATGCTTGTCAAAAACAGAAGGCCCTTCTGGTTTTGTTATTGACTCACTGTGTGTCATCAATGACAAAGACGCCCCTCCCAATGGTTATGTCTTGTTGTCGAAAACATATGGAACAGGTATAATAATAATACAATAAATTGATCATATTTTTTAAAAAACAGTGTGTATGTTTGTAGAACAACGAGCTTGGAGAAAACGCCAATTAACATACAGGCTCAGCGAAAGTAGCTCAGTCTTTCTTGCCATCACTGATATTATAATTCTCAGCAAATCCAAAAAAGCACCAGAAGGTTTCACAATGGGTGGAGAAATAAATGGACTGGTGTTATGTTACAAATCAGCACCTTTACCAACAAATCCAATGTTAACTAGGGTTCTACCACCTCTTCCATCAGTTAACTTGAAATCCAACCCTTCCCCGGATTACACATCTTCTAGTTCAATAACTTCACCTACCCCTTATCCTGTACATTCTTCAAATGTCAATCCTGTTAAATCACCAGTAAGACCCGCTCCACTTCCACCCCAGATCAATTCTAATCCTTCCAATGATAACACAGTTGAGAAAAATCACTTTGTTGTCATTTCTACATCTACGCTGTCAGGTTTCACAGGTAGGCACAAGTTTAATCTGAATGATGCTTTATTGTGGAATAAAAATTGATGTTAATCTGTTTTATTTCCGTGAATTGCAGGACTAGAAGGGGTTCCGTTTACATTGGGACCCAGAGTACGAAGTGGAGTGAATCCGTCAAGATCGAATGATGGTGTTAATTTCCAAAAAACAGCTCAAGAAATTAACGTCGAATATCAGTATTCTTTTGCTACAGAGAGAGAAGCTTTGTTACGATTGTGATCTAACTTTTTTCATCCCTTTAGCAATTTCAAATACCTCTTCCAGACTCTCTTTCGCGTATTCCTTGGTTCTATTCAGTGATAATAACACATTAGTTTTTGTTTCCATTCGCTATTCGCATAGAAATAACCAAAATCGTGAAGGGTTCTAGCTTTCAGACCTCTTTCAGATAGCTGGATTTTGACGCAAGTCCACAAATTTGTTTCATTAATTCATAAAAACCTTGTTCTTTGTTTTTCCGCTGCTGTTCTTAAATCCTGTAGTCTCCGAATTTGTTTCAAAACTCCCGTACACATACAAAACGATATGTTTGTGATGAATTCGTAGAACAATTGTGTTATTCGCCATCTATTCTAGAATTTCGCTAATATGCGTAATTGCCAAAGTTTTCTTGCCTCGGTAAGGAATGCACATTTTACCATTTGGATCATTGGATGTCTATTGCAACCGCCCAAAATATAGCGTTGGTCCGTTCTCCTGACTTTTGCTGCACATTGTTCTCGTCTAGAAATGTTATACAACAAGTATGCAACCTCAATACAACCCTTATTCGATTGATTATTTCATCGGCTATTCCAATTTACTAAAGCATAGCTGGTAGTTATAATAATTTAAATGACACTGAATCAAATATTGATTGTCTTACCACCAAGCTTCCGTCTTAAAGTGATGTCGCGTGTTGAAACGTTTTGCGGTAGTCAGACGTCACGATCGCGGAATTTGCAACGAACCCCACCCATTCGTCAGCTCCCTAGTTTGCTGTTGCCATACAAATACAAGTTCAGCAATGCCCTTGCGTTGAACGTTGTTTTAGATTCGTGCTACCAATCGAATTCTCGTTTTTCCGCAGTGCCAGTGAACATATGACGGGATGGCAAAAAGGTGTGGTCCATCCAAAACAATGAAAGAGACAACTACCTGTAAAATTGAATCTTGTCAAACAGGAATTCAAGGTTATTAAGATCTTCCCGTGAAGGATTAGCTTTGACCGTGAGTCAAACAAACAAAAAAAAACGAACACGCGGAAGTTAACTGCAGTTCAAATAAAGGGAGTAGCCACTTGCCCACTGGCCAATTTGAACGATATAAAATGAGGACAGAAGTTCGATATGGGCACTTGTTCACCGCACCTTCTGTCGATTACAAGCGTTCAACATGAAATTCCTGGTAAGCATTTGTTTTGTTTGTTCTCTTTAAATTTGTGTGAACTAAAAAAAAGGAAAATGTATAAATCTAAATTGTTTACAATGAAAAGATTTTGAGCGTCTTCTTGGCTTGCGCCTCGGCCCAGTACATCCCGTACAGCCAATGGTCGCCGTACAATCCCCAGTTTGTGAACGACCTGCACTCGAAGAGCGTCGATTTGAACAAGGACGGCCAACCTGACGTCCCAGTCTACTCAGCTGTTCCTGCATTCGTGCCCAGCTACTACCCTTATGCGGATTTGGCTTCTCGCACTGGATACCCATTCCCTTACGGCGCTCCCTTCACCTACCCTTTCGTCCAGGCCGCCACTTCTGTTGTCGCCAATGCTGACCCTGCTACCACCAAAACCACACGCGCTAAGCGCCAAGTGCCTCTTCTGCCCCACAAACCATCGGAATTTCTCAATGATTTCGCATACAGCAGCGTCGATTTGAACCAAGATGGACAGCCCGATAACGCCGTATTCACACGCACAGTTGCCCCATTCACTGGTGCCCGATTCACCTATCCGTCTTACCCCGGATACTACCCCAACGTCTACCCATTTGGCAACGGATTCCTCGTCTAAACATGTCACCAAGCAGTCCACAGAAACCACCCGAATGAAGCGCTGTTATCTAATTTTTCTCGTCCTATGAAATATGTTGCTGTTATAATTCTTCTCCTAGCGAATACAAATTTTGATTGCACGTCGGTCGACTCACACTTATTAATGCCTTATTAGAATTATATTAAAAACGCAGCGATGCGTGAGTGAATGCTATGCTATAATTAAATGGTTCTTACCGTGCTATAATGTGCTCGATTATGCCTCTGTGCAGGGTCTTTGACGAAAATTGGCTAAACTCCAGCGGAGGCCACCTGCTGGACGACGGGCTGGACATCTCCGTTGGCGCCACACGACATCATTTGGGGTATGGTAGCGGTTTCCATCAGCTTTTGATGCTTTGTATTGCCAATATTTTAGCAACGCAATTTCAGAGTTTACTTGTAGAATTTCCCCATCCTCTTCTTCCGCCAGATGTGTTAGTAGTGAGCACAAAGGTGAGCTAAAAAGAAAAGGAGTATCAGTAAACAATTTGCCCAAAAACAATTGTGTCCTTTCGAATACACAAGAACTCTAACACCAACAAATAGTTCACAGCACGCAGTACACAAAGGGACTCGCGATGTCAGCTGACACAGATGCTTGACGTGTTTTGTTTGCAATTACAACATTCCTTAGTCATCTGATGCTGAGCACACTGTCACTTTTCGAGCAATACGAACGATGGCGGGCGTCTCGTACGGTGCGTCATCATCGCCGTCTGTTTTGGCTGGCAACATCGTGAATGAATCTGCTGCAGCGTAGAGGTGCCCTACGTGAAGAGAGACGGACACTATCAAAATCAACGAACGAAGATCCAGCATACATCTAAATATAAATACATTTTGAAGCTAAACGCGATAGCAATCTTTAACGCGATCTCTTGGTTGGTTATAGCTGTACGCCAGAAGGTGAATCATGCGGGCCAATTTGCTGATCATGTCGGTTGCTGTTTTGCCTCGATGCCCCACCGATTTGCTAGTATAAACATGGAAATGTGCATACATAGAACATATTACGTCTAAGAAACAACCTCGAGCCAAAAAGAATTACAGTTGCTTCGTCTATCTAGTTGTGTATATACATATAATTGGACACGGTTGGCTGTATATGTATATACTTCCAGACAAATAAACGTCGATGGTGTAGAAGAAAAAGAGAATCGGTATATTGTTTCGCTCTTCCCGCAGCTTCAGCTTGTTGAAGTCTTTTTTTTTTTTTTTTCTTCTTGCTCTTGTCGCTGAAGCTGGAGCCGTTGGTGAGCATCAGAAGAAGACTTTGTTTGTATGGCCTCTGCTGCTACGAGCGCTCCTGTTTCAATCCTGTCTACGTCTATAGTTTTTCAACTGCCCCGCTGTGCGCTACGTGATGCTCTTGCTGGCCCATAAACATTCAAACGAGTGATGCCAGACTTGTTGTGACTCGTGCCGTTCTTCTTCTCCGGCCTTTTGTGTCGTTCTTTCTTTTATCCCAGCAGCACATCGCCAGTTCCGCCTTTTTTGCCATTTCACATCTTCTTTGGCTGAATTTTCTGCATTTGCAAAGTAACACTGCGCATGTTGATACGCCTACCAGCCGCATAGCGACGTACCTGTGTTAGAAGCCATTACAATTTCTTCACAAGACACCGCACAGATGGCACGAAATCGTCGATCTATTGTTTTCCTCCCATTACAGTTCTCTTTGCTCTTTGGATAAACAACACACGCTCTCGGGATGCGTGTAAAGGAGATAAACTATGAGGCCCAGATAAGGAATAAGGTACGAAAATTGAGCCACGAGCTCGGCTGGCTTGCTTGGAACAAGGTAGAAACGTGGCTGCAAGCTGCGGTATTCCAATGCCATACGTTCTGCGTGCCGATGCAACGTGCTGATATCGGGATGAACGAGCTTTAGCAGCGCGCTATACTCAGTCAGTTCTCCCATCGCCACCGCGGTAGTAATCCTCCAGACTTGAACAGCTTCTGACCTATTCGGTTTTTGCTGCTTCTTTTTGGCCCAATTTTCAACTGCATTGTGGGTTTGACATTTGTGCGTTACCACACGATTTGTGCGTGTGTGTGTGACATTGTCAGTAGAGTATAATGGAGCCGATCGAAGATGCTCAGACGACTGTGACAGTGGCAGAGGACACGATCAAGGCTGTGGCCGAGGTTGACACGAACGTTGTTGTTGATGTTGTCGCAGCAGCTTGTGTTGATCCTGTGACAACAACGACGGGACAACAACATCCACGGCGTCGACCGTCGTCCATCAACGGTGGCGTTTCGTCTACAGCCAATAGCGGTGCGGGAGGCAAGCGTCTGTCGACGAGATCGACGACGGCGTCTGTTGCATCTGCCGGGTCGGTAATGCGCCGCTCGTCGTCATCGTCGCAGCAAAAGCCGAATCGAAAGAAAAACGCGGCCAGCAATAGCGGCTCAACTGCTGATATTGGTGACATTTCAGCCAGAGTTCAACTGCGGAATAAGCTGCTAGAGCAGGAAGGGAGGCGCTCATCTGGACGTCGATCGCAGCTTGAAATCAACGAGCAACGACAGAAGAAAAAAACAGCCACCCCGTTGGCAACTGCTGTTCCTCTCTCCAAACAGTTAAGATGTCAAATATTTATATTCTTCGAATAAAAAACAAGACGATGTAGAAAACGAAATGAAGGTTTGCATGGTCCCACAACGTTGTACGAACTGCAGTCAAAGCAAAATGATGTTGACATAATTTTAACGAGAGTTACCTAATAATCCAAGTCTTCCAGCAAACTTGCGAAAAATCTTAAACGATTGATCGACTTGCGTCAGCTGCGTATAGAGATCCCAAACCAGGATACAGGACAAATCCATTAATTCATTCATCCAGAACTTTTGGCACGTCCTTCTTCCACATCGGTCGTCGATATGATATCATCCGACATATTTTTTGCCATGTCCGGTACTAAATAGCAAAGAATGGCTGGTCGAGTACATTACCTATGGGCGAAAGAAAACAAAAAGATGATAATACGTGTGACATAACTGCAATTTCTTTATCTCCCCCCCCCCCCGTTAGTGGCAAATGGCAAATGATGCATTATGACTGTTGGCTTCGGCTAGCAGCTTAACCCATTTATCGCCCGTATCCGGAACAAAAAAAAAAATATGTCATAGATCGTGTGTGACATGATGCATTGGGCCTGTGGGAAACATCCACCAATGTGGTTCGCGGATTAATAAAAAAAAATTGCAATAAAAAATACGCAGTTGAACAACGTTGGGCTACTTCCTCTCCCATAAGTTGCAAGTCTTTGTCGCAAGGCCAGGTAGTTTATTGGTCGTGTTCCAGTTGAAAGATGGCACCATCTAGCTTAAACCAAACTTTTCCCTCTTGCAATAATTGCTGGCGCTACGCTTTCGAGCACGTCATTTTCTTCCTGGGAAAGTCAAGTGTCCTATCGTCTATCGCATCCACCCTGGGCTCAGATTCAAAAATCAAAATTTATGAGACATTTAAACTACATCATTTTACTTATTCCAAACTTCCCTTCAGTATTAATGCAGTGGACGGAGCGCAATTCATTACCCAAGTCACTTGTAATTTAACTCTTAATTAATTCAATTTGTAACAGTTACGAAGAAGAAGGAGGGGCCGAATCAGATGAAGACGATGAGCGCAAGAGGCGGCTGACGTTCATTTTCGGGATTGTCGGCGCTACGCTGTTTGTCTTGGCCGTCTTGATGGTTGGCATCGGACTTAAAATGAGCTCCAACGCAGGCCATAGCAGTAAGTACCATATCACTCTGTACCAAGTCTTCAACATTACCATAGCCCATGTTTAGAATTTTATATTTTAAAAAGAAAAGAAAAAGGATTGGATAGATGTGTACAGAGGAATGACAGCAAACCGGTTCAATGGGGAGAATGTAGGGGGTTAGCAGAGAGGTGTAGGGTTTTTTCACTCGATCGACTGGTATTGGAAATCTATTCTACAAGGATCCCCTAGAAATGTACGCGAGTTCACCACAGTAAGCACTTACGAAACGCTTGATAAGGCGAAAGGGACTGAAATGACACCCAGTCACGTTTTGCTGCATTGTCTTTGAGAGTATTTTCTCCATCAAGTGAATCGTCTTCAAATGAGCACTAACTTTGTACTCCATGATCATCAAAGACCTATAAGAATCGTGTAACTACATTTAAGTCTATGGTGAAGGACCTATGGTGATGTCAAAAAGGATATATCCTCCCGTTTCACTATAGACAAGAACGAGCAAAGGAATAACACAAAAAAAAGCGAAAAGAAACGTGATGCTTTTAGTCATTTTCTCAATTGATTTAGAATACAAAAAAGGTGCATCAGTCATTGATTGGACGCTTGCCAGTTTGGAGCAAGCTCAAAATGGAGCTCAAGTTAGGGGGTAAAAAATCCGACAGGGTTTGGGCGGGCATGAAAGGACGATGGCCTATTCGGAGTTGGGGCCGAAAAAACATGATAAAATTCATTTTACAATAGGGCCATCAAGCGTATAGCTGAATTACAGACTTGTAATAGAATCGATATACAAATGACCTAAATCCATCGGAACGTGGGCACATCGATAGGCCGATCAGAGGACAGAGCCAATATTCCTGTTTGCTACGCAGAACGGAAGAGGTAATCTCTTTGTCTGATGACTGCAACCAATTCTTCAGAGTTCACAGGGTAAAGGTATTTAGCATACTAGGTCTGGCGCATAAATATCAGCTGGCTTAATAACGGCATCGAGAATATGACACCCAAAAACACGATTTGGCTACCACCCATCCACATTTGAATACATCAACAAGAAAACAAGCGTCATCTTGTTCATGGCGTGAATAGAAAACGAGAAACTACGCTGCCGCATAATCACGGATAAATAATGTTGAATGTTTTGGGGATGCTCTTCATAACGTCTTTCGCTTCTTTGATTTGCATTTCTCCCCTCAACTCAAAACAAGATCAAAAGCCCCATGTCCAATCAATGGATCTGACCAACGCTAAAAACAAATCTATTGATAACGCCGAGTTCGTTGACCTACACTATTCTTATTACAACAATCTACCATTCCACTTATAACGTATAAGCATAGAGTTTATAAGAAATTTGCAATAGTCACTTACACAAAAGCGTGATTCATCTCCATGTAAGTCGGGAAGTCTCACACCGGCGCCTTTTGTTTACGGACAGCAAGCCGCCACACAAAGTTACACCGACAATTGCTGAAACCACAGTAAACAAAAATGAGAAAAGTGTTGGCCGACAAACGAGAGACAAAGGCCAAGGAAACAAAGGAGCTGTAATTACCTGGATACTGTGAGTCGGGATTTCTTGGAAGAAGAACAGTCAGGGCCTCTTACGTGCCAGGAATCACCGTCTTGAAACAATTACGTCAAATGTAAAACAACCCGGTGATGTAACGCAATTGTTTCACTTGGCTTCATCACCTCGATTCCCATTTTGCTACGCGCACACAAACGCACAATGTCGGCCTCTCGGCACCAACTGAAATGCGAACTTGAAAAACAGAAAGGGGGCGTTAAAGAAGGAAGGGAACGCAAAAAATGACCCCAAGCAAAAGGAAAAAATCGAAAACAACGATTAACGGGGAAAAATGCTAACCTTGCCTCTGATTTAACAAGCCGGCAAGCGATGTGCCATTGGCGTTTTATAAAACAGAACCAAGGCCACGTGAAAATCAGTCCAAATGTTCTTGCATGCGGGGAAATACCCACAAAGTCGGGCATAAATCAAAAACTGCTTAATCTTGAGATGATTTGATTCAACTGCACCAGCCATGACTGTCTACACAGCATTCCCAGTATATGACGATGTCGTCCATCAGCACTAGAATTACAAAGTAATTGCGTTGTTATTTTTATTTGTTAGGATCCACTTTCTTATACCGACGTATTGGCTGCGATCGTACTTGTGTTCTTAGTGTATATCCAATCATATCTATGCTGCAGATATACTTCTTCTATAGGTTCGGTTCTACCAGTTGCTATATATTGGCTGTAACAGGATTTCATCGGCCTGATCTCATTCACCCTAATAGACTCACTTATTGTCCGTTGCTTGGATACCTTTAGCGTAGATGTGTACTGTAAGTATAATATATGGCGGACTGTCACACTATTCTTGTTACCATGTCCCATGGCTTCCACTCTGTCCAAGTTATACTCTCAGACGGTGCGGCTTGATTTATTTCGTTGAAACTAATGTGCTAAGACATAGTGGGTAGCCTGATGTATACTATGATCCCCAAACACACTAGACATTTCCACTATGGGTCAGCATATGGTGCTGCTGCTCCCAGTTTTCTTATACAAGCTCAAATGTGATAGCGTCGCAGGCTTTTATTGGATTCACTTTGCCAATTGTTATACGGCCCACTTTTTGCCTCCTGACCGTTATGGATGGGTTACGTATCCTAGTTGGAGAAAAGTGTATGATATACTTATGGGCTTTGATTTTGAAGAGAATAATGCAGACTCTATCTTTGGGTAAAGGACTGAAACTAATGTTTGCATAAAGGTTTGATGGATTTCTATTGAATTTGTCGATCAATCGTTTCAGTTTTGTGCATGAAATGATTGGCTGCTGGTAAACAAGACGTTTTTTAAGCTAATAGACTGTGAGTGGAAATTGAATTGCTCCTATTTTTCTTTGCGTCTTTCGTGGCTCGTTCGCTCTTTGTTTGTCGAACAAAAAAAATCAATATGCATAAGAGCTGCTGCATATCTCTTCGTTTCTCCCTCCGCGTCTGCTCTCAACATGTCCTTTATTCGGTTATTGGCCAAAAGGAAACAAATAAGGTTCTATTATGGATTCCGCAGTTAGCATTTTAGGCATTCTCTGCCGCGTAACATGTTGCCCAGTCCCTACCCAGTGCCAGTATCTGCACATTCGCTCGTTTTTAATCAAAAACTCTAATAAGCACTTAATGGCTGTTCTTTTCTCTCGGTCGTTATTGAGACATTGTTCTTTCTTTTGTCCTGGCAACACAGTTTTAAGCCTCTGTTCTTTTCCACTCAATATATCACGTCTTTTTGTCTTCTTTCTCCTCCATCGAGGTGTCGCCACAAGATTTATCAAAACAAAAAAAAAATGCCTTAATACCACCATGCGTAGCGACAGTGACCTTCGTGAGCAACGAACCGAAAATAGAGTCTGAGCTCGATGGATCTACCTCTACCGCAATTGTTGACGAGCGTGAAAGCCTTTGCACCGAATGGCCGATGGGCTTCCTGGTCGCGTACCTGTTGTCAATATCGCAATAAAACCAATGATTGCTGGACAAAAGAGACAACATCGAATAATTGGGGATTTACATGTAGATACATTTGCTGTCGAAATGGTATCAGTCGTGCACCACTCGGCATCGTATGATATTCTTTCCCTCATTGTCTTGACGAGGCGTCTTCGTGTTATATGTTGTCGTGTCACACGAAATGGCTTATGGCATGTAATAAAATGGCAAAAGCATCGTCCAGAATGCGGCGGCTGGTTTTTGAACGTAGACAGATCGGAAGGCCAAACATCAGTGAGTGTATCGTCAAACAACAACTCTTCTATCGTGAAGGCTTCACATAAAGAAATCTTTATGCCAAACCATATTTTTGTTGTTGTTGTTCAACTATATACGGAGGGGAACAAAACATGAAGGAACGACATGCCACATGAAGCGGAAGTGTATAGGGATGTTGTCGTATTGCATTATTCAGCGCAGGGCAGGACCGGAAGGAACACGAATATCAATGATGGCCGTCGCGACGTTGTTAGAACAAACATGTATACATGTTCGCGCTGTGTACAACATTTTTCGCTGGCGTGCAATAAATGTCGCTCTGCGTGCCTCCCATAGGCGAACTGTGACGCAATATATCACGCGTCTTTATCTTTAATGTTGAGGACATATCATCGACACTTGATTACAAACATGCACGAAACGACTGACCCAAACGAATTGCCTCCCCCCGGCTGCCAAGAGAAAGCAACCTCGCATATACTATATACGCAAAAATGATTTCACGCACATGAGGTAATTTATATTCACCGCAGAACTGCTGCATGTCATGCATCCTGCCGAGCCATTCGTTTGGGGTACACGGCCGCGTGCGCTGAGCTCATGCGCACGTTTGTAGGAAAAGTTATACTTCTTAAAAAACTCACTCCGCCCTGCTTGCTCTTAATGCCTCTAAGATTTGATCTGTACATACATAGGTCTTTATGTCCGATCTATAGCAAATGCATTTAGTCGTAAAGCGTCGCAAACGCTATCGGGTTTTTCCTTGTACAGTCTATTCCGGTTCCTGCCGGAATGAAAACAGACAAGAAAAGAAATAAAAAAAAAGGGCTGCTATATAGAAAGTGATATTGACTTTAGTTCGTTTTCCGCTGCAGCCTATAAAGCCTATAGACATGAGCGATGCTTCAATACGAAGCGATCCGTCACTGTCCGTTCGTATAAATCTTTGGCTGACCGTCTGTGCCTATTTTGCCTTTGGAATCTTTTCGGTCCATCAGCGTCGTAGTGCCCCTCCTTTTCAGCGTGGAAGATAAACTCCTGTCTGGCTTCTTCGATTCTCCATCAATAGGGGGGGGAAGAAAAGAAGAAAAAGCGTGTCTGAATTCTCGTCCGCTCCTTTCATTCTATATGTGTATGCACATGCATAAAGAGATATCAGGCCATGTGGGTGTGATGGACTGCGGGCCAGCTCTTACCCCAAATAAGTGCGCCTCTGTGTGTGTATGCGTCGTCGTGTGCGGTGTATGTGTATGTAGTGGCCGCCGATATATACGCAGTCCACTACAATTGGCACTGACTGCCTGCCAGAAAACTTTTTCTTCCTTCTTCTTCCTCTTCGTTTAGTCTTTCTTCTTCTTTTTCTTCTGCTTTGCTCTTTTTCTCCGTTTTCCGTATCCCCTCCCGATCGGGCGCCGTCGTCGTCGTCGTCGTCTACTATATTTGGGTCTACAACCGACTATGGCAGTCGCTCCTCTGAGACGGTGGTCTTCAGTTTGAAGTCTCGACCGCTGCCGGCACCGTGTCAAGGAGGATCGTGCAGACGAAACAACATCATCGGGGCAACTGCATAGATCTCCAGTCTCGGCGGCATTTATTAGACGGTTGACCCTTGCGCTGCTGTGTCCTTAATTGGGTTTTCTTTCATCATTCGTTGTGACGTGCTGTCTCTACATTTTAGTGAATAACAATTCAGGGGGGGGGAGGATATTGCGGCATCGCTGTTGATCTCATCAAATGATTTGATTATAGCGTTTCTTACTTGGCCCCCCGAAAGATATGCATGTCGAATTGTCAACGCTGGTGTTATTCCGAATTGTTATTCCGCTGGTGTGGCGATTGATTGATTGACTGGACCGAGAAGAGGCTCAGCGTCGTATCCAAAAAAAAGAAAAAGCAGATTACTTAGTCAAGAATGGAAGATTCGGTGGTAAACGATGCGCAAGTGACGGCCAACGAGGCAAAGCTGACGGATGATGACGTCAACCGTCTCCATAAAGAGGCGTTGTCGTCGTCGTCGTCGTGTTCGACCGGCAATAACGACGTGAACGAAGACAAACAAGAACTGCATCAGTCAGTTCCATTTATCGAACAAATCCGACAACTTCCAATGGCTCAGCACGACGAGGAAGTTGGCAGTCAACAA
This sequence comes from Daphnia sinensis, assembly GCA_013167095.2. Taxonomy (NCBI): domain Eukaryota; kingdom Metazoa; phylum Arthropoda; class Branchiopoda; order Diplostraca; family Daphniidae; genus Daphnia; species Daphnia sinensis. The sequence goes on along the minus strand of CM023188.1, from coordinate 219,976 downwards.
CCGTCGCTCATTTTTGTCGAGTGCAATCATCGCGAGTCGGTCGACGACCCCCACCAGCAGCAGCGTTCAACAGTTCAAGTTTTGTCGCTGGACGAACAACAACAGCCACCGCCCGAGATCTTGGTTGCCTATTTGTCCGGCGAGCCGGAAGCCGTGGCTGCCATTGAACTTTTGAGAGAGGCCCAACGGATATGGGATCAGCGGAAGCGCAGTGTCACACCAGGCGGACGAATGCAAGGCAACCGTGAACAATCGGCGTCTCCTTTGATGGTCGACGTGGTGGACATCCAGCCGTCGGCGGCCAATCATCCGACCACCACTAGACGTTACAGTCACGAGGATCTGCGAATCGCTTACACCAACATCTCGGCCCAGTTGGTCGCCTCTGAACGGAAGATGATGGAACATTCGAGCGACGCTCATCCGCTTGCTGCTGCTATGCCCATCAAAGCGACGAAACAGCCAAAGAAACCAGAGCCGCAGCAGCACTATCGTCGCAGAGCATCGGCCCAGGCTGAATCGCTGGCCGGCCAAGCTGTGGCTCGTTATCAGCACAAACAGCAGCAGCCGAGCAAGAAGAATTCTATTCCAGGAACAGTTTCAACATCCGGTGGACGCAGTAGCAATCACAAACGAATCAATGGAACTCCGCGAGGATCTGTAGTCAGCCAACAACACGAACCGGACGGCATCCAACAGCATCCACTACGGCCACGTTCCAGCAGAGGCTCCGTCGACGTCGTCAGCCAAGCCATGACGACGGCCGGAATGGGGGCCATCAGCAATGCGTCGTCGCGTCGCAATTCGTCGCTGACCGATTCGGCCTACCTGAAAGTAATGACGACCGAATCGATGATGGCAAGTGGACGACGGCCGTCCAACCAGCGACTCGCAAACGCGGCAGTTGACGTCGATGTTTTGCTGCCGTTGGGATCGGACGCCGTCAGTTTCCATCGCGAGCAGCGTCGTCGGGCGTCGTCATCCAAAGCTTCAGCCATTTTCCTATTGTCTCCGACGGGCAAAGAAGGAGGCGGGCAACTGGTGCCTGAACCGGAGGACGAAGACGACAATTCACCAGAAGGTCGTCGACGTCGCCGAACCATTTCCATCATCGCCACCGTCGGCGCCTTTCTCCTCGTCCTCTCCATTTTGATGGTTACCGTTACTCTTCGACTTGCCACACACATCGATGATCTCGGTAAGGCCACACGCAATCTACATCACATGACAGACACATTATTAGATGGGATATAAACCTGAAAGATATTGAAGTGCGGTCAGTTGTTCATAATGTTAATAGCCACACTTGTCTTATGATAATGCGGGCCGGTCATTTGAATATCTCGTCCATCATCTGCGTTTAAAAAAAACAAATAGGAAACAAAAAACTGCTCACCACTTTGTTGTTGGCAAGATGTTGGGGCGCAGGAGCCAAGTCGGTCCACTTTGGCGTCAAGTGTTTGGGGCCGATAGCAGTCTATATTATGGCCTATATCGGGCGATCTTTTCTATCCTTTTTTCTTTCTCTCTTCACGCATTCCTTTTGAAAAAAGAGACGGGCTTTTCTGTCTTGGCATCAGACACGTAGCGGATCAGGATCGTGCGCTTCTCAGCGAATCCAATCGACCAGCAATTGCCCCGTGCGGCTCATTCCTTATATAGTCCGCCCTTTTTAGCCGGGCCTCTTCAACCGACCGAAGTAATCCGTTGTGTCTACGTTGGCCGGCGTGCAGCAGCAGCAGATGAGAATTTACCGAGTAGCAAATACAAGACACACTTCACAGCAGAGTGTCTATATATGCTCACTTTATTCTTACCCCCCCCTCCTCGTTCTCTATTTCTTTGCTTTCGCTCTGCTGCTGCCTTTTGGCCGTGTCGACTGCGTCCGCGCTCGTTTCGCCTTTAATTCAACTAGCAAGAAAAGCGCCTCTTCTTCTTTTCTGTTTTTCTTCTATTCTTTCACGTCCATCCGTCTCTTTCGCTCCTCCCTCTCTGTCCGCCCGTCCGCCGCTCCGATGCGGATGTTTAAACACGGCACCATGTACGTACATGCACCGGCCAAGCGAGAAATATTTTTCCTGAAAAAAACAAAATAAAGTTATAGTACCGTACCGGAATAGAAGTTTTTGTGTGTGTGCTAGTAACCTCAGCATTTCCTAGTAAAGCGATTGGCTTAACCGATACACACAATTTCTATTGCAAACAGATAGAACAAGCAAATATTTGATTTGTTTTTTCAAGGAATTGATGAATCAGGTTGAGCTCTCTTAGAAATGACAGCGTCATCGATGCGACGAGTTTAATTGCAGCTGTGCCGAGTGCGCTGAAAGTGGGCGATAACACAATGTAATATAACGAGAAGGCAAGGAGAGAGCGTATAGCCTATTGATAGTATTCCTATAAAAAGAAGAACGAATGCCAAATGGATGGCGATATCAATGTGGAACGACTTGGCAACGCCAAACGAAGCGCCATAAATCGGATGAGCGATGAGCGAACGAGAGGGAGACGAGGGCTGACAGGTGATTTCGATCGGCTCCACCAACTTTCGTCCCGCGCGAACAAATTCTTTATTCGCGTAATTCGGCCCCATCATTTTCGTCGGTCACGATAGACAGCCAAAGAGTATCAGAGCGAACGGAAACGCGAAGACGGTGGAAGAAGGACGCACACGAAAAATGGAAGGCAGTAGGAAAAAGTAGGGAGTAAACACGACTCGGATAATCAATACGCCAGTCATCGTTGTGCAGCATTATATACAAGATATTGCCCACCGATTTGAACTGTACATCTGACGCGGGGCATCAGCGTAGATGTTGTGGATATATATTCGGGTCACGAAGGACGAAACTCTATATCGATCGTCTTTTTGTTATTGACTCATTTTTTCAAAGTTTACTCGTTTCTATTTCGGTTGGACGGGCAATTCGAATGGCGTCGCCCTAGCAAAAATTCCGCCCTTGTTCTGTTTGATTGACGGCCAGCATTAACACGAAATATCACATTTCAAGCTGGTGGCAGGAGAAAAGCGTGAATCGACGACAGGATCGCCAAAAAGATCCGCAAAAAAGGGAAGAAATGCTCTAAAAAAAGGATAAACAAGATGGAGAGGTTTGTGCGATATCGAAACGACGGCCAGACATGCACACGTCTCTACGGGCAAGAAAGATGGTCCCCCCTTTTTTTGGTATGCGTGTCACAACCAACGATAAATTGACATAGCGGCATTCTCCATAAAACGCCCCGTTTTATCATCACTTTTTTCGTGTCCCTTTTGATGTCGAAAGGAAAACAAAAAATGTAATCCTGCATGCGCCGATAGTTCCGCATAATCACCGGCTGTCAAGGCATCACAACGAGAAAAACGAGCAAATATATTCGAAGATAGAGACATCGTATCAAAATCATCCTTTAAAAAGAAGAATAAAAAGGTGAAGCATTGGCAAAAATCTGTGATGAGAAAATGGACTTTAAAGTGTTCAGGATTGCCAAAGCGTATAGCAACCTGCCTCGTAGTCCAATTTCTTGCACAAGAACATTCGCCAAAACGTCCCTTCCGATTGAGAGCCATACGCCATAAAAAAACTTTCATATCCGTCCAAATGTATTTTTAGAGAGGGCTGTATACTTTGGAAATATCCTAAATCTGCACAAGCGCGGAAGTTTAGTTTGCGCAGCCAAAATGATTTTACTTTTTTTTTCTGTTTACTTTACTTTTCCATTTTTCAACACGAACTGAACAAAAAGTTGTGCGTACTTAAAGATTGTAAAAATGAACGATGGGGTTTTAGCTCACTGATCTACCAAGTCCATCTCCATCAATAATCTTTAGAAACGATATAATTTACCGTCTGCTGTTGGAAACCTATCTCAATGATGAATGACTCAAATAGAGCCAATCGACTCCATAATAAAGACGACTTAAAGCACATTAAAGACGAGTCTTTGAAAATCCTATATCGATATTGATTTTCGCAAGGATATTTTGAAATAACAGGATCGATTTCAAATACTACGTCGCTTTCATCAACTGACTATTAAGCAAACCAACACCCCACTCAAGATGATTCAAACTAGTTTGAACCAACATCAAACAATTCTAAATAGCATAATTGACCATTCAAACTCAAAGCGCTTTATCATTCAAATTGTCTACGCCAGATCCATTTACATAACGAGAACTGAGCTGAATAATGGTATGATACTATATAAATGCCCCTATTTGAATGTCATAGACAAAGGAAGTCAAGCAAATTGATATTTGTCACTTACCCGTTGGCACCAGCACCAACTATGCAAAACGAATCCTCAGCGTCATCTCTTCTGTCTTTCCCGAAGCTCTCACCATCGTCTCTTCATCACTCGATGTGAACGACCCACTCACGTCCCATTTTCTCCTCATCCACAATAGGTTTCCACGTCCCTGTCAAACACCATGCAGCCTTGGTGCAATTAGAAGCAGAGTAGAACCTGAAACGACAATCGATCGAATTTCAATTTCCTTGACATCGCCACGTACGCACCAAAGCTAAAAAATTTGTGGCATTTGAAATTTAAAAAGATTTGCATTCGGCTTTGCGCATCTGCTCCACCATCTTGTTATTAGATTTAATGGTCAACGAGACATCACTATATATAGAGTTACCTTAACATTATTAGTCAGCCAGGTTCGAGTTTCAGTGCCACTGCAAAGCACAGCTCACTTTCACTGCCAATAAGACACGATATGCAGAGAGATTCGTGCTCGACTTCCTTTTGATGTCGCGGTAGCCAACGCTACTCGCTCCAGCATGCCAAAGTTTAGAAATGGAACGTTAGTTTAATGTCATTTGGCCCCAAAATAACGAGCATAAAGAGTACCTCTTCATTTGATCAGCGCCGACGTTCCGTTGACATTTGGTCTTCAAACAAGCAGCGCAAGTCGTCAAGCGCGAGCACGGAACAATCATCGCAGCATCCACAGCAAATTCTGCACAAACAGATTGCGACGAAGAGTAAGCAACAATAAATCTGCGGCATTAGCTGTGCGTGAGAGACATAATGCAATGGATGCAGGCATCCTAGATATACACAAGCCTTTTTCCGCATGTGTCCTGTACATGTCACTCACTGTCCAAGTTCCCATACGAGATACAATGACTGGGCACTCAGCCGAGCATCAGCCCCGTTCCCAGCAGCACTTACATTTCACACATCGAACGAGAACATATAGGCGGCCGACACACACTCTCTACCATATAGTTATATAGACAGTGTGTGTGTGAAAGTAGAGTTTCGCCCAAGACGTCGATGTCTGCGAGGCTGCTGCGTCACGCACACTGTCAAGGCGCTAAAGGGAAAAGAGAAGATAGCAAGGAAGGGGCCGGGATTCAAAGAAAAGGATAAAGGAGAGAGAGAGAGAGAGGAGAGAGGAAACATCAGCAGAGTGGTGATAGTGTGTGGTGGTTGGGCCAGGTGAGCTCTGTCGAAGAGTTTTCAGTCGTTGTACCAGACTCGTAGAAGGTGGTCGTGTCGTTTCGTGTCCTTTCTCCACTGATGGCCGACTGTCTCATCTCAATTCATCCGCATAGCGTATAGAACGTGCTCAATCACCGAACCATCTCCAAACTCATTCTCTTCCTGTGCACCAGTGTTTCACAGCGATCTTGCCATTGTCAGCCATCGCACAGACATCATCGTTCATCACAAGACACACGGGGGGTTAAGATGAAAGTGATGCGTTAAAAGTCCACCATCCAATAATCCAGCAGCGTCTACACGGTCGATTTATTGACATACCCATCACCTGGTGTCGGGCTATTGCAAGTCCATTCTTTTTCTTGGCTCGTCTTGTTGTCGGAGCTGATCAGCGTCTATTTGGAACTTGTGCTCACTAGACCAACTCAGCAACAGTTGCATTTGTCATTTCTTTTTCATCAAGGCCTTACAAGGGGGAAGGCGAAAGAGACATCCCCCAAACTGGCAAAAAAGTAAAGTACACTTAAATACAGGCTCGATGACAAGGACCTTCTCGAAAGTGTCAAGAAATGCTTACAGTCGTTGGTACATTGATGATGTAATGTTTATAAATGTCGAAATTACTGTTACCCTATACGCGTTGTGGCGCCGATAAGAATCGCCTGGGACGAAGAGTTTGTGAAAGAGGTGGACGACGCAAGCGCGCCGCCGAGAAATCAATGGCCGCGACTGTTGATTGGATCGGCCCGGTAGAATAAAGCCTTCTGCTACGTGTGAACGACCGTCACCTTTTTCCAACACCGATGAACAAGCCAATTGATTACCTACAAGAAAAAAGCCCAACTTGATCGAAAAACATTCAAACAAAATAGAAAATAATAGGCTAAAAGAGGTAAATAAAAGATTATTACGAGGCCTGATGGATGACACCTTAAAATAAAGCGTCAATCAATGAATATTCGGTGCCCTCATCGGAAATGACGAATGAAACAGAGCGGAAAAAGGAACTGGTGGGAGAGGCCAGGTTGAGCTACGGGGCAAGCGGCGCATCCGCCACATCCATAGCCACAAGAGCATCCGGTGCGGAACTCATCCGCCAACTCTCCTACCACAAATTGAATCATTATTATCAGTCGGATGAGACGCTCCACCAGTTCTCCTCCACCACCACAGCGGTGAGCAAACGCAAATCAGGCAACCCATCGGCAACGTCGATCGTCAAACGCTTTTCAGACAATCAATACGACTACCAATATCAAAAGCATCGACAAGCAAGTGCCGCGGGAGCAACACGCCCCCGTTTACTCCGCCAGTCGACGACAAACTCGGAATCGGTGGCCGGTACGTCATCCGCCGCTGGCGGTGCAAACAGCGGACATTACAATCGTCGACGCCTGTTGGCCGACACCAGAGACCAACGCAGTTGGCGTTCGTGCGACGCCAGTCATCAAGACGTGCCGCCGGTGTTGGCCGGAACTCATCTGCTGGGCGGATCGGGTGGAGTCCGCACTCGTCATGACTCGGTGGCGAAAAGCGATGACATGACACCGTCAGTCACACCTTCGTTTCTCGACTTGTCTTCATCCTCTAGTTCCATGCACCGTCAATCGGTCACTCCGAGGCCATCGCCAGTGGGCAGCCATCAGGGCCGGCTCGACAAACACAAGGAGAAAGTAGATGAATGCGACGCGGACGAGCAGCAACGGAAAGTGGACGAACTGGTGGACGAGCAAGTGCGATACACGAAACGGCCAACAGAAGGTGCCAACGGGCCGGATGAGGACTGCGTCGTGCTGCCACCTCTAGCCGCAACCGGCACGCGTTTGGTGGTGTCCCGTAAAAATGCCAATGCGGACGTCGTCGTGTTGTCACCTGAGCCCATGCTGGCCAATGCTGGCCTGCGACAGCCAGCACTTAAAAATAAGGTGGTCGACGTCCAGCAAAATGCAGTGGCCACCAAGAAGAAAAAGAAAGTCCGTCGATCAGGCGCAACGGCCGGTGGGTCAAAAACTGCGCCAGTCAAAGTGGCCGCGTCCGCCATCGCCGCCGTGGCTGTGGTCACAGTTGGGGTGGCCAATAAAACTTCATTCTCTTCTTCGGATGAAAGCAATAACCCACGTCGCCGTGCACGCGGCATCGTCATCCTCACCTCCGTCTTCCTCCTCTTCACCTGTCTCTTCATGGTCGGCATTACATTGCGATTAGCTCCACTCATTGACGACCTCGGTAAGAAACCAATTAACCGTCAAACCTTTTGATATAATTGAAGACGATTACCTTTCGCCATCAATTGAGGTTACTCCCAGCTATGACGCATCAGATCAAATTTGCACACGTCATTGTAATCGATTAAGGAATTTCTTGCACTAGAGGTAACCGCTCCATTGCCACGGCTTAGACGAACGTCTCCTGGTTACATTCTCGGATGTAACTTCTTTCATTTCGTGTTTCAAAACAGTTGAAAGACATTTTCAATTGAATATCCATCTTCTTGTCGTCCTAGCAACTGTCAAGTCAAATGAATTTTCTAAGTTGACTCCAGTTGCCTAGCGTCTGTCTATAAAACAGTGACATGAAATCTACGCACTAGCAGATATTAAACAGAATCGACGGGTCCGTCCACAGCCATTCTCACACAAAGCACTTGACGGTCACATTCTAAAATTGGATGTGTAAAACTTAAACAATGGCTGGTCCTACCTAAAGACATGCAGCAATCACAGTGAAGATGTATAGTTAAATGCTTGTAAAACTACTTAAAATTAACAACATACCTTACCCACCAACGCCAGCCCACAGGGACGGATGAGCATCTCAGGATCGAATTTGTTGATCTGGAGTAAAAACGATTGGATGTAAAAATGATTAGATCGGCAACAGAGTACCCAATGCCGTAAGGCACGAGAATCTTGTACCTTTATAGTGAGAAAAAAATCTCATCTACAAATGCAATCATCTGAAATGATTGCTTTCAAATCGAATGTAAATACGAGACACCAGCACGATTTCATGGGGAATAACCAAGTCTGTGCACATATCCATTTTAAATTCAGATCTATAGTTCAACATTACTTTATTCGAATGCTTATAGGGATTCCACTTGCTATGAAGACAACGTCAAAACAAATGGATGCGTGTTTACTTGACATTCAAATTTTCACGGTCACAAGAAATAAAAACGTTACCTTGATTGAAGGGCGTGTCTCTAGACATGACGATCGATTGACATCTGCAAATTCAGGGACGACGTCTGCAAAAACCATGGGGAATTCACTAAATGGCAGAGATACACATTCGGTTAGTCTCTAAGTGTAACGTTATTAGTATAAGATATTTCAAGGTTACTTAACTGGCTAATTCCGTTAAACCACTTTCAACTCGCAATTGTTGTGTCTTGTTTGCAACACTCCATTCTTCAAAAACAGACACAATTCTATTGAACACAAAGTACATAAATGACAACAATATTATTTGCTTAATTTGAGCTTACCTTTTAGTCTACTTGTAAAAGAGACTTGCCAAAGTTTCCTCTCCAGAGAGTTCAACACTGGACACGAGACTGATCAATCTTTCTGCGCAGTTGACACGTACTTATAGAAGTTCTTGTTTGTGGACGGCATTTGTTTTTTGATACAACCCGGGGCATTCAGTGGAAACGCATTTTCGTGGTCAATGCTCTCCCCCTTACAAAATAAGATATCCCCATCCTCTGTGTACTCATTACCTACTCTCCTTTTCTCGGCTAACTTCATCTTACATAACCACCACACGTGGAAGTCCGCGGGATGGGCATCCTTTTTTCTTCCAGAAACTTGTAAACGCATTCAATTCCATTGCCATTTAGGTTTCCATATTTTGTTTTTCCCCCTTTGATTTGAAAGTAGCAAATGAGTGCAGTAATGAACGGTTGCATTTCCACAACCGGATGCAGTCTGCGCAAAGAAACTTTTGTTTAAGTCAATGCACACAGAAACTAATGGCCTATTAGTTCTTACTAACGTTATTCGTAACTAATTAGCGCTGCAGAGCGTGGGACGAAAGTCGACAGCAGTGACTTGGCGTTTCAACCACTTTTCGCGTCAACTCAACTTTGGCTAATCACTTTTGGGTTATATCAAGTGGAACAATTTGTTTTTTTCGTTGCTAGGCCAAACTCGTTCTCAGTAAATAGAGCGACAACCAATTTAATCTGCCTACACCAAGGCGGTTGACGAAGAGTCACAGTCTGAAACGTTGATTGGTCTCGAAATATGCGTCACGAGCGTGCACGTTGGAGTGGCACTCATCGCAGATGCGTTTTGACTTGCCAATCGTCTGGCATCCTAATAACTCAATCGGGAATTTGTCCCGATGCCAGAGGTGAAGGTCAAGGCAGATATCAAGGGCCATTCTTTATTAATGCAATAGTCTTTTTCCTCCGTCTAGTATACGAGTGTTCATCTTCAAACACCACTACATAAAACCCGTTGACCTTTAGTTATTTGCCTTTTTCACGCAAGTGGCACTGCCCAAACCACAGAACCTTGGAATAACGTACACGCCCCAATGATCTAATTGCGCCATATCGACTAAGAAATGCAGCAGGTGGGCTGGATCGAGCCGGATCGGTTCATTCGTAGCCCATCCTTTATTCATTCAATAAATAATAATTGCTTTACAATTCCGATCTGGCCAGGAGAATGTCTCATCAGGCTCCAATTCGTATCTGTGTATCTTCCACGTCAGTTCTTTGTTCATCATCGAACAAAGGATCGAAGTAAGAGGAGGTATTGACGAAAGGATTTTTCGATGACGTCGATAAGGGAACAATGCAAAGCTGCCGAACGCCAAGTTCAACGTACACGTCCATCTCCAACCGTATATACTCTCGTTTTATATATCACAGTGAAAGGACAAAGAAACGCGAAGCAAAAACAAAAACGGGTATACGGGCAAGTATAAAGCGAGCAAAAGTTCACGGGGACTGCGACACAACAACGCGACCGTCACAAAGACAAAACTCGAGAGGCGAACGCTATCTGCTCTGATCCCGCCGTAAAGAGGAGACGAGAAAAGAAACTGCGAAAGAGGTCGATACGATTCACGAACGTCAGAGAGATACGCTAGCGCATACAATTTATGAGAGGGCACGGTAACCATAGCAACGACTCCCGTCGTCAACTTTCCTCGACATTCCCGACGCAGCTGTACCCTTCACTGAGATGTTCAAAGAATAGCGAACGTTGGTTCCACTGATGGAAAATACAATACAAATCTACGTCAAAAGCGAAACTCTATTTCAATGACTTTGTTGGCTGTTGAACTTTCGATACATGGTCCGGAGAAAAACAGGAAAAATATGTTGGCGACGTGTCCAGCATCACGTTGCTTTAGAAAGATGCGACAAACGACTAAGCACGTGGGTCCGTCTCTATATTTAAATGTCCCATTAGAGCGATCGTGTCCGTTTTTGAAAATTGGACACTCTTGGACTTGAGCGTGTAAACCTAATGCGATCCACGTTATTGGCCAACGTTATGCCATGGTTCAAGAGCACATCTATACGTGACAGGAACAAGTCAGCGCCGGTCGTGACTCTTGCCGACGTGATCTAATAAACGATTGATGTCGGCAGTATCGAACGGTGTGCTCGCCATTTTCGTGAGTCAAACCAAAAGGGATGAGATTGCGAATCCACCGGGGAGCAGACAAAAGAAATCTTTTTTTCTTTTCTAGTGGGAGCGATCGATTTGATTGGAGACGTCGAATTCGAATCTGGCAGCAGCCATTTTTGCAGTTGACAGCGGCAACCAATAGCAAAAGTCTGTCGTCGCTAAGAATTACCTTTCAAAGAGGAGGCCATCTTCAAGTTGATGACAAATGATCGACCCCGTTGCAAAGGCTAAAGGCGTCGCGATGATGGCTGCTTGTCCCTTGGCCTTTCCATCTCTTATATATATTGTTTCGTGTGTCACATAGTCCATTAAGAACTAGTAAAAGCGACGGATCGATGAAAATCGTGAGGGCAACACTTGCGCGACCATTAGCAACTGTGTATAGAACAAAGAGTCTGAAATGCAAAACAGGTCTCCTTCAATAGATATAGTTGCCTTCCAACATTCGTTACGATGTGTCGGCTACAACGTTTATGATTTAGCATATAGAAAATATGGGACTCAATCTCAACACAGGTGACGTAGAGACACAACAACATCGTGAGATTCGCTGCGAATGCCGGAATGAAATAGGGGCAAGTCGCTTCATTCCACACGTTCCAGTTTTGTTCATGCGACTATAGTGTCGTACGTCGTGCAGCTGGTGCATCAGCGATGAAACAAAAGCGGCAATGGAGACCAACAACATTCCTTGTGTTGTTGTGTCTTTATTTGTCTAAAATCACGAATGGCCAACTGCAAGAGCACTCGGCACGCCAGCTGATATTATAAGAATAGAACCTGCGTACGTGTTCCTGCAACCGGCCCATCATCGCTAATACAGCCAAGGAAAAAAACAGGGAAGAAGAAAACAAAAAGAATCCCGATGGGCTGTTGTTGTCTGCACGCGCATCCAGCAGTCACGGCAAGCCACTAGCGGTGGAGAATGAAACGAAACTCTGTATAGTCATCCGAATAGATGGATACGAAGAAAGAAAAGATGGATATACGGATACGGAGAGAAAGTGGGAGGCTAACAAGAACCCCCCCTCTGGTCCTGTACTTTTATATATACTGTGTGTAGCATACACGATAGCATCCGCCGGCTCGGGACCCCCTCCCCTCTCTTTTTACAGATGGGACTGGCGTTGGTGAACGTAAGAAAGAGGCGAATATAAGGAAAGAGCTTTTCAGTTGAGCGGCGGCTTTCCATGAGTACGCACGCAGATCCGCCTCCTGGTGGAGAGACTCGCTTCGTCTCTTTCCCCTCGTTTGTTTCGTGAATTCCGTTGGACTTCTTTCCCGTTGTAACATTTGACTTCCGTACATAGTGGACGCTCATTTTTTTGCATTGATGTCCGGCCTCTATTTGATCCGCTTGACTCCGCCGTCGTCAACGAGCAAAGTCCACCACCAACGGGCCAATAGACCAACCGATTTGTTATCCTCCGTTCAATCCGCACGGCCACTCGGAACGGGTTTATTGCTCTGCAAGCGGGACGTCATAACAACATTTTCCGATAGCGGTGGTGGTAGTGCGGCTGCTGCCGATTCGCCGCGAGATTGCTGGACCGTGCGACTGGAGAGTTGTTCGGGTCAAGAGGCGAGGAGGGATGCAGGTGTTGCTATCGTTGAAGCAACGCCCTCCGACGCTTCTGTTGCCAATGTGTTGCCGAGATCCTCCAACTCGACGGATCGCTTCCTTATCCAGTCAGTCAAGTGGTTCACGTTGGCTCGTTGCCTGTTCTCTTTAATGCAGCAGAACTGCAGTGTCAGCTTTTTATTCGTTGCCCAGCAGCGCAGCGGCCGTGATTTGTTGGCCTATCCGAGCGACGCTCACCATCAGACGCGCTTAATGGTGGCCGCTTGCGTCTTCCTACGCGTCCTATCGTCCCACTGGTCGCATTTGCCCGTCCGTTTGGCACTCACTCCAACTCCGCGTGTGGAATTACAGAGCTGCTGTGACGGATGACTTGATCGCCCGTTCATCGTAGACACTGCCTTTAGGGCTTATACCTGTCGTTTGATATAGCTAACAATACATAGATTGGATCGGTGATTAACAAGAGTGATAGTGCAAAAACAAACTCTAAATGACAAACGGACAGCAAGAGGCTGGCACTAGCAACGAGATGAGCGATTTCGTTTCCGATTGCAATCAATGGGGTCGTTACAATGTCCATTACCTGGAACCGGATGGCGAACAGAGGACGAACGGCAGTGGCAACAGCATTAACGTAGCCCCTTCTTCTCCACCTGGTGGCAACGTTGATCGTCCTCCGCTTCGATCGAAAACGGCCAACGGGGTGGCGACGGCCAGTGGACCGCGCAGCATCAAACGACACGGAAGCGATGCCGGAACGCGTAGCAAAAGCATGAAAAATCGGAATCGCGTCAGTCGGCGGCAGTCGGAAGGTCCAGCCGGTCCGATGGCTGCCCGTTGTAAATTGCAGCAGCAGTCATCGGGCATGCCGGACGGCGGGGCCATTCGATTGGGCTCAAGCACAAGTTGCCTGGAGCCATGTTTGCGTCTGTCCATTATCCACCGGCACGAGAGCGATCTACGTAAAAAAAGGGTGGCATTTAGCGACGCGCCGGCCGTCGTGTGGAATGATCCGCCAGTGATCCTCTTCTCGGCCTCGCCAGGAAACAACAATGGCCGTCATCCGGCCACTCACTCTTCCGCGTTGGCGTCTTATCACAGAAGACATTCATACCCGAGCAACAGCTTATTGGCAGCCGGAAACAATGGCGAAGCAAGTCCAGCCGCGCTGAAAGACGGCCACAGTGAAGAGTATCAACAGCAAGAGCAGGGCGAGGAAGTATTGACGCCTAAAGAACGACGTCGCAGGAAAGTCGTCATGGCCGTCGTGTGCACCACATTCATCTTATTGATGGCCAGCGCACTTTTCGTCCTAATTTCGCTCTTCCATGCGTCAGCCATTGATGAAGCTGGTATTTATCTTTTAGACCCTCAACTTTTATCTGTTCAACAGCAGGTGCTGTCTTACAGCGCCATAACCTTATATGGCTATTAGGTATTAGCTTTGCGACAGTCTGAGGAATGTGGGCCAAGATTGCAACCTTTGGCGTTCATCGTGTCCTCCAAGGGCCGCATTTTGACCTCATTTTCTATAAACAGCGTGCCGTTTTTTTTAAATCGTCTGCACCCAAGTCGAGTTAATGTAAAAAGCTTTACATTGCCGACTACTAATAGACAGAGCCACCCATGTTTCGACAGTAAATTGAACATCTAGCAGTTGCCATTTCGCAGCCCCAAAGAGACGTTTCGAGATGACGTCAGTGTCCTTCTCAACATGGGGCAGCCTTTAAATTATACACAAATGAGCGTTTCACCGAAAACGCCAGAACTGCAGGGATAAGGGAACACAAGAGAGGGAAGAAGAGGCTCTTGTAGAGAAACGAAACAATAAATTGTTTATTTCTTCTACAAAGTCTTGAGCGTCCACTCGCTGGCCGGCAGAGCGCAAACGCACAACATCTTCGTACAGTTCACCGAAAATACTTTTCTTTTTGTCCTTCAGGCAAACCTAAAAATAAAAAGCCAGAGTTCTAAATATACACGTCATTTATATACAGGCTGCTATTACTGCATGTCTCCTGACCGCCATTGCCACTTATATGTTGGATGTACACACAGTTTTTAGGTGAAAAGCAAGTGCCGCTGCTTTTTTCTCAGCCATTTAAAACTCACCGACATTCCCGTTTCTAGCACTTGACTTGATTAGCAATCCTTCATGTGCCGCTAGTGTGGGGAGAAGACATTATCTCTAATGAATTCAGCAGCATAGTTCTGTTGACAGCTGATTTCCATTTAGTGTAGAACGAGACGTTCCGCATTCATCGTCTTGAATCAATTCAATTACCAATTTGATATCGTCAATGATCTGACTTCTCGTACGGTCCAATTTCATTAATCAAAAACTTGTTTGATTCCATCAACTTCTATTGTTCAACAAATCTTCGCTGAAATAAAAGGCGATCTGCGCATACGTACGATGTGTACCATCATTTAGGAAAAAGTCCAGTATAAATTATACGGCAAAGCTAAACTCGTTCGGATGGTTCGATGCACTCGGCGACCGTCATTTATCTATCTGGCCGTCTACCAACTTTCCCCCCCCGTGGTCCGGTCTCCGTTTTTGAGGACTTTCCGCCAACAAAATATTTGACGTTGAGTCATCGACTGTACTTGAAGGAAAAACCAAATAGCTGCCCATCTTTTGCCGTGATTGCAGTGAACGCCATGACGGGGCTCTCACATTCAACGCTGAATGCATCACGTCGTGATTGGAAAATTCGCCGATGAACGCGCGTCCATTATTGACGCGCAAGAAAGAAAAATGATGCCCAATTCAATCTGCCGTCCTTTTTCTTGCTCTTTTATTGATTGCTAAAAAAAGGGAGGCAGACCTTCATTTTTTTTTCTTTGGTCGTGCGAAATGAAGTGACTTCACGATCGACTAGCTCGTTCACTTTAACGTGGTACGGACGATTCGGCAGTCACGCTTCAGCGTGATTTATTCTTGGCCAAAATGACACCCAGATGAAATAGTTTCGTCCATATTTGTGTGTTTTTGCCCCCGTTTTTGTTGTCTTCGTTTGCTACAACAGACGACACGCGACGACGATCTAAATATATAAGAAAGACGTCGGCAGTGTTCGCATAGTTGCTAAGCAGATTGAGTTTCACCGCTCGCACAGCAGACAACGTTCTAAATTCAACCGTCCGTGAAGGGGGGGAACGGGCACAGATTGGCTAAAAGACAGGAAATGCGACACGACAGCGTGAAAATAATTTGATCGCTTTCACTTCTCACGCTCCATTCACCAATGAACCGGCGTTTGACGAATGCTGTGTGACGAAGCCATTTTTAGAATGACGGCATTTGTGCGCTCCACGAAATATCTTTCAGCGGAAGGCGCCGACGCCATTACGTCTCTCTTCTCAGGGCCAAAAGATGCAAGACGATTGTTCCATCCACTTCCAAAACGTGTAAACTGCACGTCTCACGGGCTCTTTCCACATTGAATTCAAATGCCCCGGTTGTGTCTGCCGAATGACATACGCCGTGCAGACCAATTCACAACGTTATTCAGTGGATCGGGCCGGACGTACTCGACTGGACCAGCAGTGTGACCTACATGGTTGGCCGTTCCCAGAATAGAGCAGCTGTTTGTTCTCAAGCGACACGCGGTGCAATGATGTGCTGGACTGCGTGCGATTGAGTACCCGAACGTTTAGATTGGGACGATTTTTATGCAAGCATTGGCGGAGGCTGTCCTTTTTATCTGATCCGCTTAAAATATGAAGTAAACAATGTTGCCATGTTCGTCAATGTACAAAGTAGAAACGTACTGCATTGCTTTTTGCTGGCCATCTCTTTGTTGTTCGTTCGACTCTTTGTCCCATCCACTTGGCATCCAGCCGAGTGTGCTGCGGTTGTGGATATGAGTGAAAGCAATGCGGTATAAATCAGTCCATCAACTTCCTTCCGTCTCAGTCGTTCGTGGTCTTCGACGCACTGGCATTTCCTCCGATGACCAGCAATTTTTTTCAACTTCAAGACCAACTCCAGGTTTCTCTGTGTGCATTTACACACGGTATAGAGTGCTGTATTAAGCCCGTTGCAGTTGCCATGTGAAACTGCCCTCGCGAACTATAAGGCGGGTCATGGCGTATATCCATCGGTCATCGACTTCTGGTTATAGTCTGCTGACCATTTCCTTTTTTAACCGGTTATTGCAGCGGGCAAAATGCCAAATGGACGGCACTAAAGTATCACGAGACCAAGTCGATTACCCTATACCTTTTGATGATATAAATAAATTTGCACTTACAATCGTGGTGACTTATTTCATCCTTTTCGTGTGTCTCTTTCTAGTGCGGAAAGAAAATGAATTGCAGACGTTCACTTCCGTTTCGAGTAACGGGGACATGATCCAGATCAACGGGACGGCATCCAGTAACGTCTTCTCGCCGCAACAGACGGGCCAGCTGGGGACAATTTTGAATTCGACGACAACGGCGGCAACGCCAGGCATTATCGCTATACTGGCAGCGTCAAATACTTCGGCCATGAATTTGACTTGAACTACGAAATGTCGAAGGTTAAATTTAGAATTAACGTCCATTGCTGCCAAGAACGTTCACCGAAAAAGTCCAGCACTGTCATCGTACTACGTGAATTATCAAAAACAATGAAGTGAAGCCAATTCTTAGAAAATTGATTGTTAAATTTGTTGATTTCATATAAAATTTACCGAGTGAAAAGACAACAGCTAATCCATCAAAACCGAGTCACATTATTTTCTTCGTCTCAATTTGTTCTCTTCCATATATGCTGTTATTTATTGAATAATTGGAAATGCATTTGTCGTAACGACCCTACTCCTCTCTGACGTAAACAAAAAAAGAAAAATACCTTCTCTTTGTTGTTATTCTCGTTCCCTTTTCCATCATCCACCATCGCTGAAGATTTTGCATATTGGGTTGATCGATCAGAAGGAATATCGGAGCCGGCCTGGAATAATGGGGCTGCATCCACTTTCGTCCAGCCACTGAAAAGAAAGGATGAACAGAAATTAAAAATTGTTATTCGTTTGTCGCAGACCTCGTTTGTATAACCTAGTCGTTGCCTGACGTTGTTTATTTGTAAAAATACAAACCATTTTACCCCCAGTATATAAAAAAAAAACTGGAGCGAAACAAAATGAACGAAGAGGGGCCGAAGACGGAACTTACTGTTTGTAATCAGTTGGAAGTGAGATGGCTGCTGGTTTCAGTTTGCCATGGTGTTGGGTTGTGTCTGCCGTTATTCGGGCCCAGCATGAAACGCAAGAAGCGCAACAACAATATGATGTACACAGACTACGTCCTGGCGCTGGATGCTGTTGCCATAACAAAACAGACTAACAATTCACTCTCTTCCGTGCCGTTTGGACGCCCTTTGAAACAAAAACATGTCGTAACCAACCAAAGACTTTGTTACCTTATTGGTCCAACAGAAGAAGGGTTCGCCAGACGGGTTCCACTAAACATTTCGATGACGATCTTTAAAGGTGACTGGTCGGAGGCAATATCTGTGAAAAATAAATTGGTTTTGAGTTTCGCTTGCAGCAACTTCAAGGGTATCGATCGAGAAAAATGTCCTTCGAAAAGCCAGGCAGTCGTAAAATAAGGTTTCATGGCTCATTTTCATCACTTCCTCCAATTCATTTCTCCTCGCCGGAACCGGAAACCCATCAGCCTCTAATTCAGCGGGGAATATTCATTCATACTTACCAATCAACTTCCGCTCTGCCGGGAAACGAATCAACGTCACACCGAGATTTATGTCTTATACAGACCCCAAAATTGCTATCCTATGCAACGAGACGATCTGCGTTTGGATGCCATTTCATTTCCGTACGATGCTGTGATCAGTCTGTAAGCTCCCTCTCTTTCACGTAATGAGACAGGACGCACAGAGCGGAATGGTTTGCTTACAGCCTGTCCCGCTAAGTTTCCGCGTACGTGACAGTCTCGGATCCATTACTCAAGTTTTAAAATTCCCCTGGGATAATGAAAGACATCAGCATAATTTAGACAATTTAAAAAAATATCGCCCAAATGGCGTGAAGAATGAGAAACTAGGTCACCTTCTTCTTGCATCTGCGTTGAAATATTAATGTTTCGAATTTTGCTCGTCGGTTGGTTTCTAGGTCTTCCATGGCGCATACTGAAAACAGTATTGATAATTTTTTAAATATTTCCTAATTCTGTCGAGTTGTTGCACGGCATGTCGGACCAGTGGTCTAAATTGCCTTTACAAAATAGAAAATACGAGGATGAAATTAGAACGGTTGCTACATGTGGCAACAAACACTTGAATGACTTTTGCTATTTTTCGAACTTATTTATGCGATGTCTAAATATAAACACAAGCATAATATATATACCTCGAATATTTGGGTCCGATATGCTACATGATGACAGCCCTAAAACCATGGCAAATACGGAGGTCAAGGAGACCATTCGCCTTCCTCTGATCTTTCATTTGCACAAGGCGGTCAAGCCATTTGGGAGCCTCTTGTCACTCAGCTGGATTGGAAATCCAGTAAGCCGTAGAATATTCCTTGAACCAAACAAACTTCCATTATGTCTCGTCAAATTCTCAGAATCTTGTTCGATTTAAAACGCATTTCCAGATTATGCTTAACAAGTGACAGAAATTTAGACACTTAACGAGATTTGGCCCTTTTTCATTAATTTGGACTGCTTCACAGTCTAAACTTTTGGATTTTAAAAAGACTCTGTAGATAGGTCTTTCCTCAGTTGCCTTCATCAATGATGAGGCATTTGCCAATTGCGAAAATATGGCTGGCCGCGGCCTTTCTGGCACTGCACCGTGTACGCGATCTGTTTATAACAAAATTTACTAGAGGGGATATTACCTTATTAATCAGCAAGTGCGATTAAGATGAGGATTCGATTCCAATCGGCTGAAAGAGATGCAGTGAGGACGTCATCAGCATTGAGTGATGCCTATGGCCGTCTGTTAACAAGACATTTTTGCTGTCCGTGAAAGGAATCTGGAATCTCCACCTTCCTAGGGCGTATTCCAGAATGAATTACTAATTTGTTTGTCGAAGATGCGAAATAAGCCTACCTTTCTCGATGCAAATACTGCACCAGTGCAAAAGAACACGACTAGGGATTTGGTGACGTTAAAAAAAGCGGCGTGACTTCGGATGCCAGCTCAGCCAGCGATATAGCCAAAGTCATTTTGCCTTCCAATCGCGTACAAACTATAGGCCACGGTTAGGCCCGCTGAGATCCCTGTTACGCATGGCAAAAGTTGAATTTAGGCTAAGTTATAGTACTATACATATATACATACATACAGTTATAGTAGGCCTACTATACACTATACATACAAGTTATAGTACTACATCTAACTGAGCTGTTATTTATAAAAGATATTGCATCAAACTGACTACTTACACATTTGTGTCTGTGTAGATCTCCAGGTTGAATTTCAGGAACCTTGGAGGACTAGAGGAAAATTAATTGAATGCATCATTAAAAAAGCACGCAATCAACAATCACTGAAATACTTTTTGGATGCATCCGTATTACAATTTAGTGGCCCATGTAGGCTAGATCTGCAACAAGACAGTCCATGCAGCACTGGATAAATACTGCAGGCCCTACCTTATTGAATCCAATAATGGAAGATAAATTTAAGACAAATTCATCAGAAAAATCTAATTTTTTTTCTTTAGACCGTTTAAAAGATGACTTCTTTCAGAGAAATTCACAGATTGCAAATCTTCCAGGATACAGATACCCATTTCGTGCCACGAATTTGTTCTATCCTGTTTCATCCTACTGCTTCTGGTCAAGAACTTGAGGCATTCAGCATGAAACAAACTAGTCCTGCATTCGTATTTTACAAACATTAGATATTTATTGAAAACACGAAACCTGCTGTTAGAACTAAAAAACTTACCCAGTGGTACAAAGTAATGCATCTGACTTACAATTGTAGGAAACCTAGAAAAATACAAAATCATAACTGATCAAGTTGCAAATCCAAAAGAATTTTGAATTTTCATGCTTCCCTCTGGTATGGACCTTACCAAGAATTCTTTACAGATTGCAGTAGTACATGCATTTTGTTTGGACTCTTTAGTCAATGATGATTCTAAATAAATTTGAAAACTTTTCACAGGCAATGAAAGCTTCAGAGGCAAAAATTTGCCTAAAAAGATTCTTCTAGATTCAACAAAACCAGAGAAAACTTCGCGTGGTGTCTTACTCTAGGTCGTCACAAGATAAATGCCTCGCACCTTGCGAATTTACTTACAATATGTGAAGTTTTGCGCGCCAGATCCAACAATTATGACTTATGAGACCTCGAAATGGCGGGAAAATTGTTCTGCCGCTATTATTTCTGTTGACGTTGTAATATTCCTGTGTACGGAGAATACCTTCTTTGTTTTGGCCTTTTCGGTATGCGAGAAAAAGGGGGATGGGTGGGGGTGGAAAACAAACATTTGCAAACTTAAGAGCGGCACAGACACAACAATTTTCCCGCCATTTGGACATTTTGGAGTGTTCAAAATGGATACGGCAGAGGGCCTTAGAAACTATGAAACTGGCAATGCTGTTAGCAGACCACACGATGAAAATTTTGTACACATACACAAAGCCCACAAAGCAAAAAATGGAGCTCAATTAATTTTTCGGTTATTTTCGTTTCGTTTTCTGCGAAAGTTTTGGTGTCGCGTTTGCAGCATGTCTGAGGACTCACAATCATTACAAGATTCTCTTCAGCTATACAAAACTCAGGTTCAGATGATATAATTTTATATTCAATATCAACTTTAATTTTAAATTCATTTAAGAATACAGCTCAAGCAAATCCATGATGCATTGCTTGTCGCATCAGAAGATCAGAAAGCGGATTTGGAACAAGTTGTTAAGGATTTGGAAGAAATCATTTTACTGACAGAAACGAGCCTTGCAACCACAGCAACCCAAGAGAGTGATGGCCAAAATGAGTCAAACTTGGAAGTCAGTTTCCCCCAGAAGTCACACTAATTTAATTTGTAGTTTAATAGCATCATCTTTTTGCAGGACGAGCTTTCAGCTTTAGAAGGAGTAAAATGTAAAGTCCCCTTCAGATATGAATGGGGTGGAATTGGGTATCATAATGCAATTATCCTTGGATCAGAGTTAAATGAAGATGGTCTGGTATATGTGAAAGCTGTTTTCATGCATCCCACTAACAAAAAAATGCAGCCGTGCCCCTACTATCTTGAAGGAGATTGTAAATACTCAGATGATAAATGCCATTATTCCCATGGCTATGCTGTCAGGCTTGATGAATTACAAGATCTCAGGTATGATTTTCACTGTAAATACAACATATTCTAATAATTATTATTCTATTTGTTTAACAGTGATCCAGATTATAGCCAAATTGTTGAGGGCTGCATGGTACTGGCAAAATATAAAGATGACCTATGGTACAAGGGAAGGGTTGAAGATATTATTAAAGGGACAGAATTTTCTGTTAAATTTCTTCACTGCAATGACGTCCTCTTGCTTAACCTGCACAGTGTTTATCCACTTGGTACAACATTACTCAACCCTTGCCACAATAATATGATTAACTGGTTTTAATTTCACTTAGAGGAGCAAGAAGAAGATTCATCTTCGGATTTCAGTACGGAAGAAGATGACGATGACTCGCAATTCACTTCAAAATACCTAGAAGCGAATAAAACAGGATGTGCTAGAGGAGCGGGTATCGAATCTTTTGGATTATGGGAACAACACACGCGCGGAATTGGATCTCGTTTGATGGCGAAAATGGGCTATGTCCATGGTTCTGGGCTTGGAAAGGAAGGAGAAGGTCGAATCGAACCAGTCGAAGCCATGGTTTTTCCTCCTGGCCGATCACTCGGTAAGGGCATTTTTTTCTTCTGGAGATTCCGGAAAAATGATACGCTATACTACATCTTATTTTTTTTCTTCTAAAGATCGTTGCATGGAGTTGAGAGAACAAGCCGGAAGTTTGAATATGCTTTCTGTAGAAAAGAGATTGGAACGCCAGAAAGCCAAAGCCGAGATTCGGTCCCGTCAAATAGCAAATGCATCCGAACGAAAAGCGTCCGTTTTCGATTTCATCAATTCCAAGTTAATAAAAAATAACGGCAATCATTCCAAAGAAGGTATATTATTAGTTTAAAAAAACTGGTTCATTATCACCCATCATATACTGACCGTAATTGTCTAAACATGTGAAGCACCACCTGGCACTTCGTCGTCGCGCACGAGGACGACAAAGTTGGGTCATTTAACTCGTGAAAAATTGAACGTTCAGAGTTTGCAGGTTGGGGAAGAAATCCGCAAGGCTGAACGTGACATCGCCAAATTAAAGCAGTCTTTGCAACGTCAAAGTGACCGTGGTGACCTAGCATCTGTTTCACAAATTCGACAGAGGCTGGTGGACAAGGAAAAGGATTTGGACCACCTTCGAGCCTCTGATCGTCATATAGTGAATGAGCAAAAACAAAGAAAGAGCTCTTCTAAATTAACTATTTTTTAACTAACCCACTGACAGCTTTTGCGATAAGCAAGACAGTTTGGATTGTACATCATACCCTATCACTCTTTCTACTTGGCTTATTGAACCACATCATGTTTCTCAAGAGTCTGTTTAATTTTGTGTTTAATATTATGTATCGGTTAAATTCTTGTAACAATCTGTTGTGTAGAAGAAACAACCACGTCGCACTTCCAGTTTGAAGAGAATCTTGAACCATAAATTAGTATTTTTTCTGTTCATAATCATAACACGAGGACCGAGCACCCTCACTCCGTTCAGAAAATTCCCGATAGGCCCCGGCCGCGTCGCCATTAGGGCTCGACCTTGCTGCAAATGTGGGTTGAGCTTAACGAGCTTCATAACGGAAGGTGCTGAAACGATAGTCACTGAAAAAAGTGTGTCACGCCAGTACCGTTGTTGGCTGGTAAAGGCCAACCCAGATTTGCACCGGGGCCGAGCGCAAGTCACCATAAATTCCCGTAAAATGTATGGTCTTCCGGACGACTTGAAGACTGGGGATTTCCGACCAATCAAGAAAAATAAATAGACACATCAAGGGACGTAGAGATTTTTTAAATCTGTTGATGTTGTGTTCTACAAATTGAATGAACCACACTTAACATACCGTACAGTCACCAGACCTGCACAGATATTGGCACCCCAAATCTGCATAAGCAACAGCATCCAGCACACCCACTCCCAGATTGCAGAATGGTGCAACAGGCACAACTATTAAAGGATCCTGTCATCCAAAACAAGACAGATTAGAAAAGTATCAACATAAGTTGACACCATCATAGTCAACTTAATTCACATAACTATAATAAAATAGAAATGGAACATGTGATGTTTGCTTCTTTAAAAAATACAAAGCTTTATTCTTTCGCTTCGTTTATTCGTTTACATACCGGCAATCCCGAGCACGACGACTAAGATCACCTGAAGCTAAAGGGCCAGAAAAAAGTGGACCGCGGACTGCGGACTGGGTAAACTGCGGAATTGTTTGTGATTATACATGTGATAGTGATGTGAGCAGTGAAACCTGTGTTTGAAAGTTTCTTTTAAATATGTTATATTTCAGTGGATTATAAAACAAATTACAATCATGTGTTGTATTCTCTGGTAATTTTTGGAAGTGATACACACCAAACAGTTCTGTTTTTGTGTGACAGGTAATCTTGTAAGCTATCCAAGCTGCCGATTGCAAACAGTCATAGGTTATTCTGTCAACAAATTATCACCTTAGCATCCCATCATGCTACTCTGTTGCTTGTCGAGAAGTATTTACATTATACTTTGGCCATTAGTACACCAACTGGCATGGTTCTGCCTTAAGATCTTGCTCGTGATACTTACAACAAAGGATGCTAACTGGGAAGAAGGTCAACATGATGTGAATTCTTAGGATCAAAACATTACTGTCTCATTCTACTACCCCTAGTCATCAGATTCATTCTACTACCCTAGCCTAGTCATCAGATTCAGTTTTTATCGGAAAAGTGCATCATGTTCCTCATTGTTTTGTTATCAACGAGAAATCACCACCAACCAGCACACATAGACATGGACATTAAAACCAATCCCTTGGTATTTTAAGCTTGTGGCTTGTCCAGTATTTCTTATTGAAAAATTCAATATTCTATCATAGAGTGTTGAATCCTTCACCTTCGCCAGCAAGATTGATAACCATGCAGCTTCTGCAGTCTTGGGACAACAGACGTAGGTAAATTGCTTTCTCCATTAAAATTGCATTGATGCATTTGATACATTCTCTTGACTTTTATTATTTAGAACTATGCCATCTTCTTCTGCCCCGTCGAAAAATTGAAAATTGAAAATTTTCAGTTTTGCCCGTTTTTTGTCCGTCATCGCCTCGCCCGTCGCCCCGTCATCGCCTCGCCCGTCGCCCCGTCATCGCCTCGCCCGTCGCCCCGTCATCGCCTCGCCCGTCGCCCCGCCATCGCCTCGCCCGTCGCCCCGCCATCGCCTCGCCCGCCGGTCCATCTTCGCCTCGTGATCGCCCTGTCATCGCCTCGTGGCCGCCCCGTCGTCGCCGTGTCATCTCCTCGTGGCCGCCCCGTCGTCGCCGTGTCATCTCCTCGTGGCCGCCCCGTCGTTGCCGTCATCGTCAATTCGTCATGGTATCATTGTATTGTGTTATGTATGTTGTTAATTAACCCGTTGGCTGCCACGCCCTTGCATCCCCTTTTTTTAGCTTATAGGGACGGGCCGCGCTGTTCTGTCCCATGGTCTCTGCCATGGGATGGGACAGTTGCCACTGCCCAAGATTCGCCTTCGGGCGCCTAGGCAATGCACCATAGGGACTTCCCTTTGTTGACAAGTTGATGGAGACCAGGGGTGTGCATTCCCGTAATGTTCTCCATGATCTTGTTGGCCCGGACTTGTCTTCGGACAAGTCCCACTTGGCGCCACCCCTTCTGGGTTGACGCGTAGCAAATGTAGAAACGCAACCTACGGGTTGCATGGCGTGGCAGCCAACGGGTTAATTATGTTTGTGTATGTATGTTTTGTATATTGTATTGTGTAATGTAAAACAGTGGTGGAATTGTGGGTGGTTGGTGGGACAAAAAATAAATTCCTTTATTTAAAAATTCTTGTCTTTTATTTATTGTATAAACCTTCTTCTCTCATCATAGACTATGATTTCCATTATTGTTACTTGCTTGGGATTCGAACCCAAGATATACAGTATTGCAGACGCACGCTCTACCACTGAGCTATCACAGTTACTACAAGGATTACTAAGTCTTCAACACATTAAGGTAGCTGTGCAAGTTAGTCAATAAACTACCTAATATCATTAGGGGGGGGGGGGGATAATAGGGGGCCACATCAACCAGCAACTTTTCTTTGCTGACTTTTTCAGTTTCGATGCGTAAGCCTACCACGATTAGTTGACGAGACGATCAACTTTTTCAGTTTTCATTTTTTAACCTTTTTTTAAATCATCAACTTGCAAAGCAGCCACAGCCACATATGATCCAACTCATTCTCCAGTTAACCAAAAACTAATTTTGGCCTGCAGCAAAGAAGTTTTCCGTTCAAGAAGACGGACAAACAATTGCTAAAGTACCAAAGATGATATCGGTGTTGTGTAGACGTAGCGTACCTCCGTTTGCAGTATAGAACAAGTGTCACTGACACTCGAATGAATTGAGAAGCGAAATCGACGAATCCATCCGGCAACTACGACAAGAAATTCAGCTGATTAGTTATGCCTCATTAAAATAAAAGGAAATATAATACACCGGCAACGTAATGCTAGAGAGAGATTTTTGGGATACGGAGAGCAGAGCTTCGTGTGGCCCTCGTAAAAAGCAATTGATGGTCAATAAAGCGATCGCTGCGTCCTTAGACGCATGTTGAGCCGACCGGCGAATGAATGATGTGCAAAAGACGTCAAGATCTTCAACATTCAAGTGGACAATACCAGCTCGGGAAATTGGCGACGGAGTGGCGCATTTCGAATTTCGTTATCTTGAAATTGCGGCTGAAATTTTTCAAACCCTCTTGCGTATCGTAAAGCTGCAAATTGCTTATCTTTACGCCCTCTCCTTGTCTACGTATTTTCAAATACCTTAATGTGAACGAACATGAAATCATTCGTTTTCACCTGACGTTGCAGAAATTGGTTACCCAAATATAGTAGTCCGCAGAGCTTCTTTATGAGTATGCAAGGAGTAGCAAAAACATCGTCTCCAAGTTTCAGGTCAATCTCGGACCCGACCGCCGACCGTGTCTGGCACTCTGCACTCAGACAGGACAATTTCAAACCGGAATGTACTAGCACCACCATCTCTGGAAAGTAACACGTGGTACTTTAATTGGTTTTGCATCCGTAACAACTCCTGGGATACTTCATGGCTTCATGAAATGCTAATGCATTCAAACATGGAAAATGTAAAAATGAAATTCACATAATCAATTCGGTATACAAACTTGTGCTTTCTGTGTAGTACCTCGGGTTGTATTATGGTATTCCACCTTGTGTAGGGATAGTATTCCGGAGCTGGAGCAGTGCAGTACAAGGCAGCATTCGGGGTGTAGTATTTTGGTGCCTTAGTATAAGATCTACTCGTGGCATACGTAGAAGAACAGTTAAATGAAGCCTCGCAAAGTATCCTGTTGCAGAACAGCATCGCAGAACTTCGCTCCGCCTTCTCCTCGCTTCATGGTTGCCCAATCTTTGCCTCGTTTTTGCGGTATCGTTGTATTTTGTAACGTGTAGCAATGTGGCAATCGTTGTCCACAAGAAGACATCTCACCCCTTAGCAGGAGAACGTGTAAAAATAGGAGATGTGCGGCAAATAGCTTTAGCACTTAACAGTCAAGTAAGAAACAATGAGTACTGGAACAATCATGCTGCCACGACACATTCTCAATTGGATTTCCAAAATACCAAATTCAACTTACCGTTTGTCTCTGATGCTAGCCTAGCTCGGGAAACTGGCGACGGACTGGCGGATTTCAAATAGTAATCGCATTTGAGGAGTCGATGCGATTCGTTCACTGCTGGTAAAAGTCAGGATTTTGTTATCGCCCAGCAATGTGTTGAGCGATTCGGTCCAACTAATCCGCAAAATGTAATGGATTTGGTACCACTTCGTAACCGATTAAAAAAGAAACCTTGTACCCAGGATCGATGTCACCGTCGAGGACGATCCATTTAAGTCCGGCGTAGAGTTTGTTGGCGCTTTGTGTGGCTTGTTCTCGAAAAAAAGGCGACAAACGTGTATCTGGCCTTTCTCTTGTTGTTGGATAGACAAAGCCTAGAAGCTCATCAGATGTCACCGCCTAACAAGCTTCCGCCAAACTTGAGTTTTGCCTGTGCCTGCACTTCCCAGCACAAAAACTGAATGACGAAATTGAAGAGTTCACGTAACTGGAAACTCGAGTCACGAAAATATCCTCTGGCTGCAAATCGAGGGCTGCTTGTCGGGTGGTCCTTTCGACTGCAGCATGAGCGATTCGATTGACTTCAACCGATGGGGAAAAGATCGCCCAGTAAAGCCAAAAAGACAGGTGCATCATCAGACAGCAAACGGAGTAAATTGGGCATCGAGAAGAGCGGCTGCCAAGAAATAATGCATGGCTCATATTAAAGAAGTTTAAGCTGAGGTCATTGATTGACGGCAAATACCTAGTAGTAACTGTTCTTCCCTTAGGCTGTGAATCGAGTTGTTACGTTTGTAGGCTCCAGCCAAAACAAGGACAGACTTGATGGCTCCCAATCCCAAATCAATGTGATCCACACAGTGAGTAGTAGAGGGTATCTACCGTCTGGTCAAGACTGAGCAAGATCGACAGATGCTCATCCCATTGTTAGATGTAAACTCTGAGTCAATGTGATGTAACAGTGGTCAGTCAAAACTATCACTACAAGTTATGAGGTATTGCCAAGACATTCATACCTTATCATTCACAACCAATTGATTCACATGACAATAACCAATTTTAAGCTTTGTCAGATGGATTATTAACTGCAGATAACAGTTCACCATTTCAAAGTCTGCAGTTTCCAAAAGATATGTGAAGTATACACTAATTTATGTTGTTTGTGGATTATGTACATACCTTTCAAGCTTCTGCCCAGCAGCGAGTTGAAACTCCTGAAATTGAAGTAATACAGTTTTTAAAGGGTGACATGATCAGTAAACAACATAACAATTATCTTTAGAATGATTCGGACATGAATCTGGAGGCTGATCAATTAATTATAAGCTGCCTTCATACTGAAGAGTCACCAAGCTTCTTACAACTTTTTTGACAAAGTGAATGTTTCTGTCAGCCATCACCTCAGCGGCATGAAGCATTGCCCATGCTAAAGGCTGCTGAAGGATTAGAAAAAGAGGGGGTTAGCTGATTAAGGCAGAATGTAGCGAACGTTAATCAGAAGAAGAAATTTGAATAAATGTTGTGATTACTCCGCGATTTCGTTGGTCGTTTTTTTAAATTGATGAATGATGTAAGCACACAAGACGTTTTCTCAGTGTGCTACGTCTTTCTCCCGATTCTCGAATCGTCTTCTTTTTCTAACAGTAGGTGGCACTACCGCTAAAAGATGAAGCCATCTAGTGAGGAATGAAATGCAACCCATGGCGAACATCTTTTTCCTCTACCGTTCCACCTTAACAGAAAAAGAAAAAGATAATAACAATAATATTTAAAAACTTACGTTCTAATTATTCAATGACACAATTGTTATTTCTGACATGGTTAAAATTCCGTTGGTGTGGTGTGTAGTTGACAGTCTTGAAACAAATGCTAGCAGACGACGAAAAATACAAAAAACGTTGTCAAGGAGACGACTTCTTGAGAACCAACAACCAACGGAGCGAACGGGTTACCCATTCGCTGCCTGCCTATCCATAGCATTAAAAATGTAAAACTATCCATAGCATTAAAAATGTAAAAAGGTTTTTGCGGGTTTCGAATTGGGTCATGGCTCGATGATAAGCTGCCAGCATCCATGAACCTAGGGGCCACGGGGAGTCTAACGAACAACCTACGAGCTACCAATTCTCTGCCAAGTTACGGGTTCGATCTTTATGTGTAGTGAACGGTACTACTAGATCGAGCAGCGTCTGTAAGGTGTCTAGTTGTTGTGCTGGTGTCATACGTGTAGTTTTGTTATTGTAATGTGGTAGTGTCGTGTAGAGATGGCCTTTATAGTAGGCGTCTTCTTTGAAGCATATCTTGCGCTGGAACAGTTGAAGCATATCTGATGAATCTTGAATGATGACACACATACATGACACACATACATGCATATATAGGGGCGGGAGGGCATGGAGGGTGGGCATGGAGGGTGGGCGGGAGGACTTGGGCAGGAGGGAGGGAAACTTGGAGGTGGCGGGAATCGAACCTGGGGAAACTAGCATACAAGGGAGTGGCGATAACCACTGTGCCAGGACCGCACATCCCAAACAAAACTTTCTTTGGCGGTCATCTGGTTATATACCTTACGTATGGTATTTATAATAAAAATAGCATGGCGCCATGCTATAGTGCGCGACTCCGATGGCAATTTACGAAGGTTCAAAACCCGATGAACTTTTTTATTTTGGTATATTTTTTTAAATATTTATTTTTTTGAATTTTTAAATCTAGATTATTTTACGATGCTTAAATGACAAGAATTTGATTTCTCGAATGCAACAAAAATAGGATTAAAGGGCGCCGGTTTGTTAAAACCTTAAAACTTCCTTCACGACGATAAATAATGCTACGAAAGCTCATTTGTTTCGAATTTGAGGCTTACGCTTCTCGCTGAAACTTTGCAAACCCTCTTGCGTGTCGGAGAGCTACAAATTGCTAATCGCAACACGCCTTCCTTACGTGTTTTTTTTTAAACTTTAATGTGAGCAAACACGATTATTTGTTAAATTTTTTCACCCACTTATAAGCCTCGATGATATTTTCCATTTTTTCACCTGACGTAGCAGAAATTGCTTCCCCAAACGGATTACAGGTAAGCTCTACCAGCGAAGACTTTCAATTACTTTTTACGTTTCACTTTCCACACTACAGGAAAAAAGTAGACAACAAAAATGGTGGAAAAAGGCTTAGAAACACACGATGTTAGGGGAAATCATGACTACCAAACTACGAAAACTTTACCGATTGCCGTCTTTAGAGACTACATTTGTTTGTTGATTTACACGATGATGGTCAAACCAGAAGTGATTCATGCCTTTTTAAGGTATGGTATCATCATTTAAATCAAATTTTTAGCCCTAATACCTCAAGAATTTTGCATGGGTACGTGTTAATTAGTTGTTTTTAAAAATCTAGAAAGTCACGAAATTGGCAGAGAAATTTCAATAATGGGAATGTTCTTTATAGTTACCATTTTTCGATTGACGCCGGGGAAATATAACAGTTGACGCTGCCATGCCATTGCTAACCAGTTGATAACTTCTCGCGTAGATGTTTCCATAATATGGTAATACCTAGAGCTTCTTGATGAAGTAAGAAGTATGCAAGGAGTAGCAACAACATAGTTTCCAAGTCTCAGGTCCAATCTCCAACCCGGCGGCCAACCATGTCTGGCACTCAAACAGGACACTATTTCAAACCGGAATGTACTGGCACCACCAACTCTGGAACGTAACACGTGGTAATTTAATTGGTTTCGCTGTGACAACTTCCAGGATACTTTATGGTTTCATGAAATGCTGCCATATGATGGTATGAATTCAAACATGGAAAATATAAAAATGAAGACACATAATCAAAAATACGGAAGATATTGATTGAACAATTATGTAGCGAGTTGTTATAAGCAAGTTATGCCAATAACAAAACCATTAAGCATTCGGAACTCGGTGTACAAAAACTTATGCTCTCTGTGTAGTACCTCGGGTTGTATTATGGTATTCCATCTGGTGTAGGTATAGTATTCCGGAGCTGGAGTGTAGTACAAGGCAGTAGTGTGGTACTAGGCAGCATTCGTGGTATTTTCGTGCCTTTAAGATCTCGTGGCATACGTAGTAGTATAGTGAAATGAAGCCTCAGCAAAGTAGACTGTTGACATCTCAGAACTTCGCCTTCACATAGGTCGTTGTTGCGTCCAGGCCTTGCCCATCGTTTCATGGTTGCCCAGTCTTCGTCTCGTTTTTGTGCTATCGTTGTATTTTTTAACGTGTAGCAATGTTTTAACAGTAGTCCACAAGAAGACCTTTCACCTCTTAGCAGCAGACCATGTAAAAATCTGAGTTCTGCGGGAAAGGTAACTTTATCACTGAACAGCCAATTAAGCAATAATGAGTACTGGAACACTCATACCGCCACAACACGTTTTTAATTTTGATAATTAAAATACCTAGTTCAGCTCGCTCTTTGGCTCTGATGCTTATCAACGTAGAACATATTTGTAACTGCTTCGTGATCAGGAATGGAGATGAACGCCCTCTTACGTATGCTACTCAGGCTCCATAATAGACGCATAAATCCTTCGCGGATTAACAAACGACAACTGTTGCCTGAACAGGTGCCCTGTAATTACCACCACCAATCTAGATTTCTGGAGAAAAAAAAAATGGAGAAATGAAAAAAAGAAAAGGAAAATATAATAATGAAAAAATAAACGCCAGTTAGAACCTTTAACATCAAAGTATCATAACTAGGACAAATATTTACCATACGAGTTGTTGAGCAAAGCACCTGCTTAACTTGTTCTAAAATCTTTCACAAATAGCATATTGAGAATTGATAGAATTACCCAATGGAACAGGAAACGTGAAATGAATCACGAACTTAACCTCATAACACGGATGAAAGACAAGCATTACCTATTTTTAAGGGTGAATGAAAAGGACTTTTTGGCATGGCAATAAAAGCTTACCTTAAGTATCCCACAACTTTTGCCTGAACATGCTGTTATACCTGTTGATTAACTGTACCAACATACATCCTCCATGTGAATGGACAATCACCATAAGTGAGTTGGAATTGGCCTATATGTGGTATCATTTTGCCTTGGTTGATGCAATATGCCCAAGGACTTCATTTCCTGGTGTTAAAGAAAGAAAAATGAAAAAGGGATTTATCAAAATATATAATGTCTGAGAAAGACGGTAAATTCACCTGGCAATAGTATATGTGATTTAACATACTCAACAAGAAGTCTGGGGTTTTCCCATTTACATGAAGTGGAACAAATATTTCCACCACATTTTTCCTATTAATATGGTAGCTGAAATAGTTAATTTGCTCAATGAGAGCTACTATATTTCCCACAGTTCCTCAATCCTCATCTCTCTTTACCACACTGTATCCAGCAAATAAGGAATGTAGGGTATCAACTATGTCCAATGAGAACTTTGTAACACATGCAATACCATATCTTACATAAGGTTAAAAAAACTGTTTAATTTTTTTAAATTGTTAGATATTTGTTTGCCCATGAAACTTGTTATCTTACCTCTCTAAGGTTACAAGAGAATGGGTCACATGACATCGTGCTGGTCAATAAAATGACGTAATTCAGTTAGCACCTACAAAAAAGAAAGGTGTGTTATTTTACAATATTACATGACACTACACATTAACATAATTCACGGGGGAACACACAACAATACTGTGATGGTTTAGGTGAATGCTCCTAAACTACTCAAATTTATTTAAGCTATGTGACAAGGATGGTAATTTCTACAGTTCTTGAAAAGACAACTCTATCAACACTCTGAAATTCATAATAATATCAAAGCAACTTTAAGGGGAGAATACCTTCAACAATCACAACAACTTCAAGTGCTGTGTTGATAAGACAATTCCACTTCAGATCTGCTCATGGCTGCTCCAACACTGTTTAAAATATCCAAAGTTTAATGTGCAAGGTTCATGTTGTATGTTAGAAACAACTAGTAGTAGTAGAATTTGCGTGACGCCACTTGCAGAGGCTATCATCTTGACAAAATAAAACCGCTAAAACATACTTAAAGGTTATTGTGCGAACTGCTCCATGTTTACAGGAGCAGGTTTACTCCACGTCCATCCTAGGAGCAGCTAATATTCCAAACAAGGCAAGGGCGGCAAGGCACTATCAGCGCCATCTATCACGAGAAATCTCAGAAAAAGTGGGATCTCTAGATGTGACTAGTGAGAATGCAGTTTCGCAAGAATCCCTATTGAGAAATTAAAATTTAAAATGGATATCACCTGCGATACACCCTGTTTCCGTTTGAAGGCACTTTGATAAACGTATTGTGATTTCGATTCGCGTAACAACCAGTCGTACGAACTCCCGACGAAAGATGGCAGACATGGGACCGCTTAATTACATGTAATTTAAAATACAGAAATTATTCAAATTTGAACTTTCTCTGGGAAGAAATTCAAGTTCGCTCTAAAAGGAAAAGGTTTTGCAACCTTGGCGTAATCTCAGTAACCTTGTGTTCATTAGCATCGAGACCGATCGTCAACATTAATAAAAGTGAAAAACAACCGCTTGGGGAATGTTTACGAATGACAACATAATTTTTAAATACGTCCTTGTCTATGCTCTGTTGGCAAGGAGGAAGAATGTAATAATAGACTAAGAATTTTGGGCATAACGTGTGAATCAGCAATAAACTCAGAAAATAAGAGATGGGTGACAAAGGCGAGAGAATCGGAGAAGCATGCCATTAATCCGTACCTCGGAATGTCGTTCACATTCAAGTTATTAATACAACCTTGAAGAAGGATGTGTTCGGGCATTAATCGGATTGCAATTAACCGGCAAAAAATATTACAACGAAATCTGACGTAGCAATAAGGGCTCATTGAACTAATACAGCAGCAATTGTTACGCCAGCCAAAATCTTCCCATTTGTTTCAAATTTAGCTTCATGAGAGAAATTTCATCTTACATTCAGCATTAAATTTTCACCATAGTGTGTAATTTTTAGCGAATTCCAAGAGGTAAATTTTTGTGCCAATTCCGAGACTTAAACACTAATCCCGACAATTTTTTAAAAACTTATTATTGCTAGAAAAATAAATGATTTTTATTCAGAATCAAACGGGGATGTCAAAAATCAAGTTGGTTCTGGCTCTTTGTACAAGTCCACCTTGAATTTGAACAACTCCTAAAGTATGGATTCTAAGACTAAAGTCGGGCTTAATTTTTAAGTCGGAATTGCAGCACTCTTTTGTTGCAATTCAAAATGGGTCCTTAATGCAGGGAGATGTTGCAATAGTTTTCATCCAATCAACCATCAATCGTAAATATGCATCGTTAAACGCCAATATCAGGATTTGTTCGAGTAAAAACTCTGACAAATATGAAGGCACGTTGTCTCTCGAGACGACAAAGCTGTTTGTGCAAATATGGCGATAATTGTTGCTTTGTAAACTGGTTGTTATTCTCCCCGAGATCAAAGTTCAACGGGGAGATGGGAAAAAATTCCGGTACGCAACTGGTATTTGCTCAATGTGCGTATAATGGAAGTATCGGGTTTAGAAAATGCTCACGTAGGCGTTTCGCCAGGCCGACCACTCCACGTTCGACATCGAACGCGTTTGATGCGCACGGCACCACCGTACGTCGATTACATGGACTCCCCACGCTGACTTTGGCCCGTCTAAAGATCGGAGTTGTGCGCACGTTACGTCTTGTATACTCCAACACGACTAACTTCTACCCACCGAATACCTGTGAGTCGCAATAGAATTTCTCAAAAAATGAAGGACAAGGACAATTTAATTGTAAGCAGTTAACTCACTTTCAATTGACTTTTTCTGAATAGCTTTTTAAAGAAAATAAACGTTAACCAGAAGAAATTTTTCAAAATCTGAACGCGTCCGATCTCGCGTTAGAGTGGCGCTGGTATACTAGTTGTGCGCACGGCACGTCTTCTTTGCAGCCGGCACGTCCCTGACGTCAGTAGCCGTGGGCGCTAGCCGAGTTCTTATTATAACAAAACAGAAAATGTGTTAGCGTCGAGATAGTAGGAACGGGTGGTGTGACTTTGAGTTGGTGATCGGGAGTGGTTTATCCCCCTCCACCGGACGCCCCTGTCCGGTGGTAAGGGGGAATCAGCTGATGGGAAATGGTGAACCTTAAACTGCAAAACTATTTTTCGACTAGATTTCGTGTCGCAAAGGGGAATAGAAATCCAGGAGGCCCGTTTTCCCACTACATGGAATTACTTGTAATTGATTCTGCAAATTCCCGAAATGTGCCATTCCCAATGGCTCATATTTTTAGAAGGCATGCAAAATGTCCGTAGTCAGCAAGCATTCTTGGAACATTTCCGTTTTTGCCTTATGGGGATAGCATAAAGTTTAATATAGAATCCGATTTCCGGTGCCATGTGTAATCGATGGCTTATTGGGTGTCGATCGCGAGTCATTTGAATGTAGTGGGACGCACTGATCCTCTTTCGTCTTGAAATTAAAGGCTCATTTAATATTCTCATTCGGAGGAGACACAGAGAAAGATTAACCTGTTGTTAATGGAGATAACTCGAGAGAAAAGAGCGATAACGTTACGTCACGTGCTCGGGCACAACACCCAACGATATATAAGTGCCGCATGGGTCCACCGATGGGCGTCACTACTAGTCTTCCCCTCTCCAGCTGACTGAGAAATCGTTCGTTGTTAGACCGAATTCGGTAGTCGAGCGTGCAACAGTGAATTTTGTGAAACTATAAGGTGAGATTTTTATCATTTCAACTTAAACACAATTTCTTGTTTTAGTACAACCAGGAAATGTTAGTTATTTAAATCGTAGAAAGTGTTTTCGCGCAATGTTTTCCCAGCGAAAGTTTAAGAGGACTTTCACTTTAGTCGCCTGCAGCAAAATTTCCACGATGTTGTTTGAAAAGTGAAATGGGAAAACCATGTTGTTGCGCTGAAGATGTTGTTATTCTTCCTGTGTTTCTCATCTCTTCTAGTTGTTCTTATCAGTTCCTTCCTAAAATTGAATTAGACGTAAGCGATTTCGGTTCATTCACGGTTATGTTGTAGAAGGTTCAACGGTATTTAAGTAATGTAATATTAATTAATGCAATGATTTATTTTTGTTCCTCAGTTGCCAAACAGAAAATGTCACACGATCACCATATGATGGGTCATGACGGACATGATATGCATGCCGCCGGTATGGAGACGACGACCATGCACGATCACGCAGCCATGATGAAGACTGCTACCACTGTACATAATCACGGAAGCGGGACTGACGGTGGAATGATGATGATGATGCAGGTACATACAATTGTTTTGATTCCTAATTAAATGCCAATGATAATCACATTTACGCGAATTCGCAGATGTACTTTTATGCAGATTACACAGCTGTTGTCTTATTCAAACAATGGGACATTCAATCTGTTGGTGCCATGGTCGGATCCTGTATCGGCATTTTTCTCATGGCTATCCTTTACGAAGGATTGAAATACTTCCGGTAAATCCCTGTTCCTGTTTTGGCCCTTGATTGATTAACGTTTTATCGTTTTCCGGAATTTATAGGGAGTACCTGAGTCGAAAACATTATGCACCTGTTAATTACAACAATGTTAAAACACCCGAAGGAGGCAGCGATGCGTCTAGTCAAGTGAGAACGCCAATGAGGTATAACAAAATCAACGTCAATTAAATTTCCCTCACTAATTGCATTATACTAATGTCATTTAGCTTCAAGACGAGTGTGACCAGTGCGTCCCATTACATTCAAACGGCTCTACATCTTCTGCAGATGATCATCTCCTATTTCCTCATGTTGATCGTGATGACCTACAACGTCTGGCTCTTTATCTCCGTGATTCTGGGCTGCACCGTGGGCTATTTCTTCTTCGGATGGCGAAAAGGATTTCTTGTAGATATTACAGAACATTGCCATTAGGCACATTGACCTTTACTCTTTTTTCCACGAACCAACGGGATCAAGTGTGTTTGTACATTTTGTCACGTGTGGGATTTATTGTGTGTTGCGTTCCATCGTGTTGGAACGAACGTTGTTACAAATGCTTCTTTATAGTCCGGTGTATGATGATTCGAATAAATGAGACGTTATAGCAAAATAATGGCTAAGTTGTGTATGTAAATGAAAATCCACATTTCAGAAAAAAAAAGGTAATAATAATAAATCCAGGGACACGACAAAATATCATTGCCACAACGTGTCAGTTCTCGAAAGAGTTTTGAACAGGAATTCAGCAAATTTTATTTGTGCTGCTTTTTATAACTTTTTTTTTCTTTTCTTTATTTCAAATGAATCATAAGAGGGCAGAAAGAGATAGAGGAAAAACATAAGACTTGAAGTAATTTTTGTCATCTTTTTTCTTCACTTTTTTTTTTGTTTTTTTGTTTTTTTTGTTTTGGATAAGTCTACACTGTCAACGAGTACTCTCGACGTTTCCAATGATGACACTCCGTGGTTTCAGACAATTGAGTCCTACGTATTACATAAGTATTTACATTCGATTACACTTAATTATAATAATAATTAAAAAAGGAAAAAGGTGTAGAGATGAACGGGGTGTGGAGATGTTGATGGTCAGGGTCCTTGCATTGAATTCCAATTGAATAATAATTAAAAAATTATGGTAAACTTAAATCTATGATGAGGGGAGGTTGTCTTTCAACATTCGATTCCACTGAAAGAAGAAAAGACACGGCGGAGATGAAGAAGGGAAACGGGAAAAAAAATCAGAAAGATGTCGCATCATTATTGAGAGGAGGGGGGGGGGGCAAAAACGAGGACACAAAAAGAGAAAAGAGAGAACAAAAATATGTAACGCAACAAGTTTGTAATGGTTGAATGGCCAGTACACATAACAAAAGGTTCTGAAGGGTAAACTCGGCGATCCGTCTATAGCACTAGACTCGTTCAGATTTTAGAGCAATTCCTCAAACGCTGCCATCAAATCGCTTTGGCGATTCATGTCAATTTGGCCAGCCAACTGCGATAAAACAAAATGATTGTGTTATATTACGCACTAGTGGGCTACTATAGTATGTGGCACTTACGGCTTCTCGCTTTCGACGCTCTTGCTCCCTCAGTCTCTGCCTTTCACGCTCTTTGTCGGCATTCGTTGAAGCGCCACCCATCGGCGGAGCTGAAGAAGCAGGGCTTGGCGCCGATTGTCCTGAACAAGAGAAAATAAACGTTAGACTACGCGGTGAAAGTTTTTGGACCAACATAAGATGGGCAATGAAATACCTTTAGGAGAGGGCGAAGGAAGAGGAACTCCTCCACCCACAGCCGCTGCTGGCGAAGGGGCCGATGGGGGTGTAGGGGCGGGTGAAGTACGATGTTGCTGTTGGGCTGACACGTGCGAGTGGTGTGTTTTGTTGACGACCGACGAAGACAGTTGGGCTGGCGGGGCGGCACTCTGCTGAATGGGACTCAGGCCCGTCTTGGTCGGAGGTGACGGACGAGCTTCATCTTGCAACCCAATGGCCACTCGCCTGTTCAACCCCACAATTTCGTTTAAGGTTAGTCCAACACTCTAAATACTAGTACTTGAAAATAAATAAACATACCTAGCATTCTCTAGGGCCTCTTCCTCCTCGCGTTCACGCCTTCGATCAGCTTCGGCCCTCATCCTCTCCCTTTCGGCCTGCTCCTTCTGCTGGCGACGCATCTCTTGTTGTTCAATCAGGGCTTTCTGACGGGCCTCCTTCTCCTTGGCCTGTCGTTTAAACATTTGAAACGAGTCGCCAATGTTGGACGACTTTGAAGAACCTGGCGGCCCACCTTGGCCAGAAGCGCCGGCCAACGAAGACCACGAGCTGGCGTTGCGCACTTGGGCCATGGCGGCCGAATGAGACTTGGGTTTGCCACCAGAGACGGGCATCGTCACCGACGGACTCGACACATTCGAGGCGAGAGACATCGATTTGACATCGCCAAGCGATTGCGAGTGGTGGATCGGCTGTGGCTGCGCCATCGAGTTGAAAAGGGCGTCGCTCGGCATTTGCATCATGTCTTTTTGGTGCTGGTCGAAGTCGTTCATGGGAAGATCCATCCGAGACTGGAAATCGTACTGTCCAGCCGACGACGTCTGCTGACTCAGCGTTTCCGACTTGACGTGTACCATATTGTTGTGAGCCGAAGAGGCGGCCGGCATTCCAGCGTAGCCAGCGCCCTGTTGCTGATTGCTGATCTCCGACTGTCCGTTAACGAACAAATTAGGCTGCTGCTGCTGGTGGGGATGGTGTTGTTGTTGTTGTTGCTGCATATCAGCCATAGATGGCAATGACGTGCCAGACGGCGGACTAAAGAGGCTGTTTGAACCTGGAGGCAGGTTGGATCCGGCATTAGCTAGAGGTCGAACTTGCTGATGTGGCAGCGACTGTTGCTGCTGCTGCTGCTGAGTTGGCTGCGGTGTCATCACGGGCGGTAGTGGTGGCTTGAGCGTCCCCTGGCCAACATGTGAGTTCGACTTTTGAGCTGACGACTCCATGAGTGAGGGCAAATTAGCAGGCGCAGAATTATTGGTATGGCCAGCAGCGCCCGTCATATTGGCGGGACGATTGCCGTGCTGGTGGTGGGCCTGGTGATGGATGTTTCCAGTCGATGGATGCGCCCGCTGACTGTCGCCCTGATTGTGAGCACCTTCGTTTGTCGGCCAGCTTCGGCGAGGCGTCACGCTCATGACGTCCACCACCTTTTTTTAAATTAAAGAGTAAAGCAAAAGTTAGTTAAAGAGACGATGAAATCAAGACAAAAGGTGTTATACCTCGCCCTCGGACTCCTTTCGCTTGGCCTTGCGCTGTTGTTGCTGCTGCTGCTGTGCATTCGTTTCTGAAAAAAGGCGGGGTAGGATTGATATCATCGTCACATTTCATTACATCCACATTTATAAAAAACTATTCTTCCTCTCCCACAACCCGAACCCGCGAACATTCCGACTAGCCAACATTTAAAAAAAACTACTTGGGGGATGGCGCTAAAAAAATTCTATCATCTACGGATCAGTATCAGAGCGACCGAGTGCAGAATGTGATTGCATTTTTAAAAAACCCAACAGGATAATAAAAAAAAAAAACAATTTTCGTCCGCAAACAGGAAGATGATGATGAAGGGCAAAGAAGAAAGTAAAAAGAAAGAAAAAAGATCAATCAGTTGTGAGACATAAAAGAACGACCTCTTCGTGTGCGTGTGTGTCCAAAGAGCTTAAAGGGTCGGCATGGATGAGTTATCACGTGTTTGTTTTACACTTCGTTTATTGCAAAAAAATTTTGTCGATGACCTTACACAGTGTTGTACGGTATACATTGTACGATGTACGGTTAACCATGAAACAGAGGAAAGAAGAAAGAAAAAATAGGAGGTGGTTATAGAATTCTTAAAAACCAAAATAAGTTTTTAAAAATGATGTAAAAAAATGGTTTTGAATCCGAATAACAAAAGTGGCGTGTGTTTGCGTGTGTGTGTGTGTGTGTGAAGACGAGAGGGGAAGAGACGTGTGAACGAGAGACGATGACAACATTTTACAGGTGAGAAACTATTCATTGTTACAAAAAATATGGGCGAATGAACCACAGAATCTTTGAAGCCAGAAAAAACAGGCGGCCGGTTCTCTTGGGTTTAAACGGGAGGAATTTTTTTCTTTCGAGATTTATATGTCTCAATCACGCGACGACCACGATTTAAATATTTTTGCGGCAAATTT
Source organism: Daphnia sinensis (assembly GCA_013167095.2). Taxonomy (NCBI): domain Eukaryota; kingdom Metazoa; phylum Arthropoda; class Branchiopoda; order Diplostraca; family Daphniidae; genus Daphnia; species Daphnia sinensis. The sequence continues at coordinate 178,632 of CM023188.1, read as the reverse complement.
TTTTTTTTTTGAATTAAGTACGAAATGAGGGAAAACGACGTTGGCTACGTCGACGCTAGCGGATCAGATTTAGAAATTTCGGGCGGGAAACGAGCAATCAAGGGAAAGGGGATATTTTCTTTCTTTAAGAGTTACCCCCATTTAAAAAAAATGGTCTTCACTATACTTAAATTATTCTTAATTGTTCATCTTTTCTCCAAGATGGAGGAGAGGTCAGGAATTATGTACAAGTTCAAACGTCGTTACTAACCTCCATGCAAAAAAAAAACAATTAAACAGGGACAGAGCTTATCTCGGTCCGTGTTCTTATTTCACCGTTCTAATCAAGAGGATATTAAAATCCTCAAATAATAATCAACAAAAAGAAAAAAGACGGAATTAAATACTCATTTTTTTCAGTTACTTTCTGTGGCAGTTTGTCGTTTCAAAAGAGAGAGAAAAAAAGAGCTCCCCGAACGCTTCTTCAAATTTGAGCACTCGAATCTCAAGATGTGGTGTTTTTCGGCTAATCTGAGACCCAATTCGAATAGAAAGAAAAGGGGATAATTCGGGGAGGGTGTGAGTGGGTACAGCCAGAGCGAATGCCTTCCTCGCTGAAATTGAACGTCGCCATCGGAAAAGTCGAGTGCTGAAAGCGTCTTGGAGGCTCTTTTTAAACCGAAAGAATCGAGACCCGAACTTTTTTAAAGAAAAAAAAAAAAAACATTCGGAAAAAGTGAGGGGGGTGGGAATAGACCTGATGATCCTCAAGTTCTTCATGAACGCCAGCGAGAATCACGCACTTTCGCAGTTCCGAAATTCAAGAGTGATTCTGATCCGACACGTCACGGAGCGTTTCAGGTACCAGACTTTCTGTGGATCATCAAAATGGCAAAAAAATCCACCAGTCCAACAAAGAAAAACGGGTTGCGGAATGGATAATAAGAATCCGTGTTAACGAAGAGATCTCCGCGATAACAGCAAACAAAAACAAAAAAAATAAAGGGTGGGGGCGAAACACGCGTTTCACCTCGCGCAACAACGGAGGAAAAAAAATAATGTTTTAAATGTCTATGCGTGATGATGACACAAGGTGAATGAATGGTCATGAAGAATGAGATACCGATTCAGCGTGTGTGGCCAGTCGAGAAAGAGAACCCAAAAAGAGAAGGAAGAAACAACAAAGAAGAAGAGGAAAAGGAAAGAAATTAAAGCTCGAAAATCGAGCCTCCAAAAGACACATTCTGCACTCTCGGCTTTCTTCTTTTTTCACTTCTAACTGCCCCCTCAGTCTCTATGGAAACCCTTCATCTCAAAAAATGTGTAGACTGGCTCAAGCTTTTCATCGATGATTGTACAAATGAAGAGCTTTGCAAAACTTGTGGCAGTTGTCTTAAACGCGCGGTCGCTTCTGTGATACTGTGCGCAAGCCAGGACGAGAAAATGTGAATTATTCTTTGAACAGAAAAATAGATCACACTTTCCCCTGCTATGGACGCATGCTTACGTTCCACTACCGTATGGAATAAAGACGGCTATTGCTTGGTTGAAATGGAGGAAACTACCACAGTAGAATGTTAAGGGCAAAAAAAAAAAAATAAATAAATAAAAAGGAAAAGAGAGGTATGTGGGAGGGCTGAGAGGAAGAGGATGAGAACGTTCGGTCTTTCAGTTTAAGACGGAGAATTGGGGCTAACCTGCTTCCGAATCCGATGAATCGGAAGAACTGGAACTGGAACTCGAACTGCTACTGTCGGAATCGGAGCTGCTCGAAGACGAAGACAAACGGGAGGCAGCACCGGCTCCTGCCGCTCCACTACTAGCACCATCGGCGGCTCCTTTAGCCTCTTCTATAACACGCGCATAACACACAAATGAATGCAAATATTAGTTTTAGCCGCTTTGGTCTTTCGACGACCTTCAATCAACATAGAAAGGCAACATTGGATCGCTCTAAATGTCACAAATAAAAATGAAATAAAAAACGGAAAGTTTTAACCTTTGCGATGGACCTTCTTGGCTGATCCGAGTTTTCCAGTCACGTCTTGCAATCTCTCATTTAGCTCCCGCTCTTTCTCTCGCATGGCTTCGTCTTTCGTCTTGCCAGCTTGCTTTTTGTCTGCCAGAATGGAGTGCCCATCGATTACATTAAGGATCGAAACGAATTCTTAGCCTTTAACGAAATTAACATACAGTATGGTTTACGAGGCTTCTTGCGTAAACACGACGCTACGTAGGATTCTAGCTCTCGGAGCGTCGACGGTTTGAGTGTTTCAAAATCGATTTCAATCTCGTCAGGGTTAGAATCGCGTAACGATGGCTCTCTGGATTGGATGATGTGAACAACCCGGCCGAGCTTGTCACCTATAGAACCGAGTAAATGTGAACATCACACGTCACCCACTTATTTTTTAAATAAAAACGTAGATGCACGATCCATACCTGGAAGCTTGTTGATATCCAAGCTGAGCTGTCGCTTCTCGTCATATGACATGGGCTTGGCGTTGTCTTCGTCTTCCGAGTCGAACGCACCTGTGGGTGGAGGGACAGGTTTTTTCTTGCCAGGCGGTGCCGAAGCAGCCGACTTGGACGTTGAAGACCTCGGTTTTTTGGGTTGACTACCGGCATTAGCACTCACCTGCAAACGAACGTACGGCTCGATTACATTCTCTTCAAATTTAGAACAGCAAATGTTAAAAAAAAATTACCTTGGACGGTTTCATTTGTTTGCCAGTCGATACCAACTTGGATTCGACCATGCCCGGCATTCCCGGCATGGGCATGGTGGGCAGTTTCATGTCTCCTAAAGGCGCCATGGAATTCTGCGATGCCATAGAAGTAGGCGGTCCAGACAAAGGCGCTGCTATGGTGTTACTCTCAGCCACAGAAGCTGTTGGCGGTCCCGCTTTGTCTTTAATGACATCTCGTTTGAGATCCTTTTTGGTCTTTTCTCTCTTCCTTCTCCGTCTGGCACTATCTTCCATCAGCGAACGCAATTGTTCCTGCATAATTCGAAGCTGCTCCTGGAACTGCATCAGCTTCCGATCTCGTTCGTCGTGTGCGCTATCGTCACTGTCCGAACCGTCAGAGTCGGATTCCGAGCCCGATTCTAAATCGGATCCAGAGGACTTGTCATCCCCTCCGATCGACTCTCCTTCCACGTCGGGTCCATCGTCGGGTATTTTGGCGTAGCGCATCTCGAAGACGTCTTGGAGTTTCCTGGCCATGGCTACAACGTCGTGGTCTGGTGGGTTGTACTTGTAACAATTGGTGAAAATCATTCGGACATCGCTGGCGAATTCCGCCGCCGATCGGTACTCCCTTCCGTCCATTTTGGCCTTGACCGTTCCCAAATCCATCGGTTTCTTGATAATGTCATGATAATCGTGAAGCCCGAGCAACCCAGCATCAACTGGCTTGTAGAAAGGCCATGCGTAGCCAGAATGTTTCTTTGAAAATAATTCTTTAAGAATCTCGTTGCAGGCTTTTGTCGATTCACGCAGCTTGTCACGCGGCTTCGAATGGTGTTGGGGTAGCGTGTCGGGCAAGTCTTTGACCACTTTTTTGATCTGTCGTCCAGACTCGCGCCGTGAGGAGATCTTGGCCACTTTGCCAGCGCTGTGCAACACCATGCCGCCGGGAGAATCGTAAGGTGTGCTGGACGTCGGCGTCGTCGTATCGGCCTTTCGTTTCACGCCTTTCTTCACTTTGCTTGGATTGTGATTACCCAACACCCCGGCTCCGTGCAACGAGGAATCGTGCATGCTCAACTGTCCGCTGTCAACCAAACCTGGGGCTGACGGCCCCTGATTGGAAGGGAACCCTCCGGTGCCCAAAGGTGCGGCGGGATGCGCAGACGGAGGATGGACTGGGTTGACCGGACCTCGGACGGGCATCGTCGGAGTCGGAGTAGGTAAGGGGGTCTGTACAGGTGGTAGCGTTGGGGCGGGTAAACTGCGCATAGGAGGTGGATGTGATGGCATGGATGGGACAGTGGACGTTGTTGAGCTGCTGCTAGTATTGTTACTCATCGTCGTGACGATGGGAGGCAAAGGCATTTCAGGACCAGGATAGTACGACCCTCCAACCGAAGGAGCCGAAGAAGGAACTGGTAATGATGGCGGTCCTATCAGTGATGGCCCACCCATTGCATTGTTCATGGTTATACCTAATTGAATAATGCAACAATCACATCACTACCTTAATGAAGAGTTAAAAAAAAAGAGGAATCCTTACCTGCGGCTATCTGATTTAGTCCTGGCAATATGATTTTGGTAGACCCCGGTGGTCTTCCCCTGATGGGTGCTTTTTTGAATTTGCTAGCTTTGCCTGGAGTTGATTCAATTTCAATCTCATCCTTGGGCATTTGAGCTACTTTTGTCAGGAAAAGCTTCTCCAGGGTCTGAGCCATCAAAACCACATCTTCTCCAGGTTTATTGTACACGTAACAATTGGTAAACATTGTGTTGAAGTCCTGAATGCACTCTTTGGCACTCCAATAGTAATTATTTTCGAGTCGCTTTTTAACTGTCCCCAGATCCATTGGGTATTTAATGATTTTGAAATAGTCCTGAGAAGTGGTACAGTTTAAGTCTAATCAGCACGAGCAAGCAAAAGAGAAAAACAGGCTTGTTGACTTACGGGTAAGCCAAGTTTCTTGGCATCAACAGGTTGGTGAAAAGGCCAAGCAAATGAGTGTTTCCATACTGCTTTCATGACAAACTTTTGAATGTACTGGAGCTGATTGGTGCATCTTCCAGGACGATTAGGAGGGGGGACAACAGGAGGCTGTACAATCCCGTTGATGGGTTCAAGAATCGGTTCCTCTCTAGGAGGGGGTTCAGGTCTTGATATTGGTGTAGACATCTGAGAAAATAGAGAATTTTGATCATCCTGTTGCATAATGAAAATGTGGAAACAAGTGAATCTCACCATTTTGTCATTCTCCTTGGTTGATTCTCCTTCACTCCGATAAGACATGGCAAATCTGGAAAAGGTAATAGTTCCAGGGTTAAGAAAATTTTCACAACTTAATCACAATCACTCATTTCACATTATTCACAAGAACACAGCCTGCCAGACAAACTAAATTCCATCAACATTGACAGTTGTGGAGGCTTGGGGCAAGTTTTCAACCTGAAGCTTGGGTCACTAATCACATACACAGTCACATACACACAGGAGGATGATGAAACACTAGATTTCTTTAAAATTAAAATAAGGCTCTTTCACACCAGAAGAAAACTAATGACTCTTTCCCAATAATCACAACTGCAATAGCACTCTTAATGAAGAATACCAAATCGTATGGGTAAACTAGCCCCCAAACAACGGTTGGCTTGGACGACGCATACTACGCGAAAGCTTGGGGTCTCTTGTGTGCTGGGGCGGGATAGTATAACGAAATCCACCATCAAGTGAAATTCACGTTTATTGCTATTCGAAAGATACAAAAATTATAATTGTACCCATCAGAGGATTCTGAAGAAGGCCGATCGTACGGGTGGGGATGGCCCTCCTGCTCCATGATACGACCGGATAATGAAACCAATTCAGATTTTTTAACACCAAAGCAATGGCGACGACACAACCGTCATGGCGGTAATGGCCGCCTTATTCCCAAAGAAAAGAAATAGTTCGTTCTTTTGCCGCCAGTCGTCTCCAAGCCGAGACGTATGGACGGTGTTGCCAAATAAAGACCAGGAAATGTGTCACATTCCAATTTGTATTTTTATTTATTTATTTATTTAGATATCCCAGCTTTTTCCACTCAATAAATCAATACGAACTAACATAAAGCTATTATTTTTAATTTATAACACACTTTTTCTAAGTTTGACATAAACAGCTAATACAAAATAAAACGAAAATAACAGATGTAAATGTTACCAAGAGAACACGTCACAAATACATAAACAGTCAACAGTTCTGATGTACACAAATCATTCTTATGGATAATCACGAAAAGTTACTGCAATAATTGCGTTTAGTCGTATCGTCTCTGACCCGTTCAACTCGAGAGAAAGGACGATTCTGGGGGCTTCCACTGCCAATTTCAACGTCGGCTCTCCTTCCTGTGTATTACGAGCCCTGAAGCTAGTTTGGGCTCTCTTTGTTGGCTTTCAAAGCGACATCTCTTAACCGTTGCAATCAGTGCGACTCCATATTTTTTACATTACGTGGAATGCTCAAAATCAAAATAGTCTAAGTTCTTTTGAACAATACACACTTATCGTATGATAATGCATGTTTCAAAGAATGCAAATGATTAAATAAAATATATTTACCTTTAAAGTGACATCTAGGAATAAAAGAAGGCACTCCACGGAATTAAATAATGGTCCAGTGCTTCAGTAGTCTTCGGTCCGCTGGATCATAGCCGTACATGGCCAAAGTACCGGCCATGAGGGGACGTAGACGTAGCATAATACCGGATAAAATGAACTACGAACTGATAAGGTCTGGGTAATCGTCGTTGTGTCCAAATGTCTCAACGAAAATTCCATCAATGTCACATCTGTTCGCTCCATGTTTGAATTCATTTCTGAGAATGAAATTGAATAACGAGTGGTAGGCGATAAAGTGCCAAATTAAAACTATTCTTCTTCGTTAACGTAACTTACTTTCGACTGAGATGGATAGTTGTACATCCATAGCCAGGCACTCAAATTCACAAATTACTAAATCGTTTTGAGCCAATAATCCACGTTTAAACTGTTTTGCAAAGCAGAGCTGATTCAGCAATCAAGAATAGCTCCAGAAACGTCATGCTTTTGAAAGTTTCAACCTAGAAGAAGTTCTAGGCGCCACGCTTGCAAACATCATGCACCCAGTCCATACTCCATACTAAGACTGAATGAATAGAAGATGAAACATAAATCTGCTTATTAATTTCTGCTGATAACATTTTCCGTTATCTTTTCATCTATATATAAGCACTTTTCTTCTTCGTTTTTTTTCCTGTACTGTATTTTACTGGTTAAATTGTTTTAGTTCAAGTGGCAACAATGAAGTTTAAGAAATTTTTTGAAAACTTAACTGGGTTGTACAACCTCGTTCCCGTAAAATACAAGTTTAAATAATCTTCAGGTAGGATTTGTTTTCACGATAACACGACTAAATAAACTCGGAGAGTCACACAAGATTTTCATACCGTTTAAATGGCAAAACATCTCAGTTTCTTAGCCATTCCGGCCAAGTTGCAGAACCCGATATACCTACCTGTCTTTTTAGTTCTAAGATTACCCGCCAGAAATGACTCGTTGACAAACGAAACTTCAAATGTGTTATTGTTTCGTGCCTTTTGCAAGTGGTTGGATATTAACGTCGTATTTAAAATTCTACATTGTCACCACATTACATTTCAATCGTAAATCGCGAAAAAGGGCTAATTGTCTTTAGAATGAAGTTACCTGCCCCAGTTTTCCAATCTTCGGTACTGCAACAACTTCCTATTCATAGTGATTTTCTTTCAGTGATTAGAAAGAAGGAATGCCTTTTTGTTTACAAGACAAAAGAAGTATGTTCATAAAGATTTTTTTCCCATTAGAAACATTTAAAATAAACATATTTTTAATGCAAACAGGTCCCTGCACACAATGATGTGGCATCACCAAACAGTCCTAAAGTACAACCAGAAACACAAACCAAAACTTTACAGTTGCAGCAAGAAGTTGATATGGTGGGAACTCCGCTGGAATGCCCGTTTGATTTGGATGTGTTGAAAATACAAGATGAGGATTTCTACTCAAAAGAGTCGATGGAATCCTCTCATCATTCAGAGCTTAAAACTTGTATTTACAAACCATTTTCATCTTTTGAAGCCCGGTATTTAAAAGCTTTATGTTAACAGTTCTTTTTTTTTCTTATGGTTTTATCCAACATTTTTAATTTTTATCTTTATCATTTTTCCTTAGAGGGATAGTCTCTAACTTCATTTTAGATCCCTCTCTCCAATCTGCATTACCAGTCTTCTGCTTGGCGGATGCTGAAGATGGGGAAAGGACATCAGTCTTGGGCGTTGAGAGGGGAAGAAATAATGAACTAATTCGTTACAAGATAACAGTAGCAGGTCCCGTCACATCAACAGATCCCACCATCCAATTGGACCACTTGAAATCTGAAATGGCCTTTTTCACAAATGTTGGAGAGGTGAAACAATATCATATCTGAACTGAATTGACGTTAACATAATATATCGCTTACGACAGTATTCAACGCGGGCTGTTGCTACATACGAAGCCTATCGAGGAGTTGATGTCAATTCCGATACAGATACGAATGAGGCATTTGTCAGATTGGAGTGTTCTTGGAAGAATCCTACAAAAGTTCTTGAACTCCCCCACATAGCTTCGCAAGCTAAAGTCGTAAGATACTTTTCAGTAGATGTTATCAGCAAATAATGTTTTACCTGTTTGATTGGTACATGCTGTAGCGCACTTTTTGAATTTTTTCAACCTAAATTCAGATAATCCGCCCATTGCCTGGCGAAACCTGCAGCGGAGCGTATGAGATCTGGCGGCAATTGAACACGCTTCAGCACTTGATCAAAGGATTGGAGTCGCTCGAGATCGTTTGGTTTGTCAAAGCATCGCAGAAAACGCTAAGAGAAGAAATAGACAAATTGATAGCAGCTTTTTGCAAAGATGATAGCTACCAATCGAAAGGTAATTGCTAGTTTTCCTAGAGTCACTATGCCTTTGGACGAACAAATGAATCCGTGTGAATACGTTCAGTCCGATACACATCAGGAGTCTTAATCCTTTGTTTTCGTAGTTTTTGGTTCTCTGCCTAAGCTAAAAGCATTGTTATTTAATAGAAAAAATTGAATTCGAGGAACTCTACGACGAACAGCTGATTTACAAGCGTACACCGATGGATTTCATCGATCACCTGTGGGAATTACTATCACGTAAGATCAAATAACATTTATCAGTTATTTGTATTGATTACTCTTGAAACGTCGTTGTAGAGAACTGCAGCAGCTTCAACGACTTGTGCCAAAGTTTGCAGTACACATTACAACGTGCCAAAACGGATCACCCGATGGTATTGTACTATAACAAACAACAAAATGTCGTTTATCGCCACGTTAACTTGAATGTCACCAGGTATTTTTCGACAATCCTACGAAATTTGGGAAAATGTTGCGCCAGAACGATGCACCTCCTCAGTTGAGCGGTATGGAACCTGTTTCTCTCCTCATCGAAATGGGCATCGAGAAGTTGAAACGCGATTATCTCTACATCTTTAGCGGTAAGCAGACCTTAGAAAAGACGTTGTTGGATGTATCTACTCAAGATCGACAATTGATTTCAGGCAATAACTTGGTAGCCGAGCGTGTGATCTCCATGTTTTTACCACAAGATGGAACCTCATTCATCGACCAACTCAACTGCCTAACATCAATCCAGTCGGCTGTGGAGGTTGTTGCTTTGTGCCATAGGGTACTGCAGCTACCCCACTTGGCTCTCCGCGATGTCGTCACTCCCCTACTGGAACACTTTCGCGATCCTGATAACCTCGGTCGAGAGTTCTCATTTCAGCTGGGCGTTTGCCTGCTAAAAGGCTTTTTCCAGCGTCAAGAGTAAGAATAATAAGTTTATTAAATGACGAAAAAGGACAAACAACTGATCGAGGGATGTTGTGTTTGTGCAGGAGCGGCTCGTCGGTGGAGAAATGGCGAGTGGAATTCACCTCGTCGAATGATTGCCATCCGGTCAAATTGGCTTGTCAGCTGACGGCCAACCACCTCTTTGATGCTTCATCCGCAGGTAGATGCTTTAGGATCATGATCTAGATAGAGACGGTTAAAAAAAGAAAGCTTTATTTGGTTTGTCACTTAAATCTGCGCCCGATTTTGAACTAGGCGACGAGGAAAGTGTTGGCGAGCGGCGCTACAATGTCGAGCGCTATCTCTCCAAAAGTGATACGCTCCTCGGCTGATGAATGGAAGAAACCAATCGAAGAGATCGCCGTCCCAATTGAACCTCTCCTCTTGCCCCTCCTTGTATGCAAACCCCTGTTTACCTTTTTGTTATTTTTCATGCGTTACTAAAAGCGTCTAGTGGAGAAAGAGAAAAACGAAGCGAAAAATACAACACCGAGTGGGAAAAAGTGAAGAAGAAGGAAAAAAAACTTGTCATTTGTCCCTGTCATTTTTTGTGTGGCTTGATAATGCATGGATGATGATGTTTTTGCACATTCAGTGGCGGGACAAGAGCTCCTACCCCAAATGGGCGCGGATGTGTGTAATCCCATCATGGCGGCGCTTGTGTCCACGTTCAAGCTACTGGAAGTGACTCGTCTTGTAACACAAAAGAAAAAAAGGATACAGAAAAGGGGAAAGAAAAGCTTCCACTAGTTTATTTGAGCTACTGCTCGTTACAATAACATATTAGCATTGTTGTCGTCTGACCTTTTCTTTTTTTCTGGTGTATTGCCGTTGTCAATAGTGACGATGCCATTGATGAGGGGGGGGAAAGGGTTTTAGATACAATAGAAGCTCTGTATATTTCGGTGTTCTTTTATGATTATTATTGATACGGGGTGATAGAGGTATATGGTGCCAGGTCGATGGAGTATGATGATGAAGCACAGCCGTTCTCTTTTCGTTCCTTTTTCACTTTTATTATTATTAAAGGTACAGATTCTTCCAACCCTCCTCTTTTTCTTGTCCTTTTTGCATTCATTTTCCATATACGTACATTCTCCTTTTTTTTTATGGTTTTATGATGGAGCGAGAGGCCAAACACGGTCCCTTCCTTATTCGAGTTGCTACCAAGGTTTCTATTTGGCTCATTCGCTCCAAAATAAGGTGTGCCAAGTCGTTTGTCGAACAACCACCAGCAGCACCTCCGTATCCAGCACCTCCTTCAAACCCCTTTGAAGGCTCGTACCCTTGACGATATTGGCCCAACCGGGGCCATATATATACCTGCTGTACTTAACATCTATAGCTAGCCAGCAGCAGCAGCAGCAGGCATGTGTACTCTACAAGTTTATGACCTGAGCAGAAGAAGCCGCGTGCCGTTTAATGAGAAAAAGCAAATGATCCACATCGAATCTCTTCTCTCATCCGGAAGAAAGGGCATACACAGCCAGTGGGGCATACTCACAAAAAAAAACCGGCTGTATAGTGCTACCGTTATTAGACTACTGCGATGGCCCTTATATACATTTTTTTTTGTATACAAAGTGTACATGTACAAAGCCACAAACAACAATCAGCCCAGCAACATTCCGGAATACCTTCGAGTTAATGAAATATGGCATGCATCTATGGCCAGTGATGAAGTAGATAGGCTGTAAAGGAAAATCAAAGCACATCGGCACAGTTTGTACTTGCGTAGTAGAGCGAGGCTTATTTGCGTGGGGGACAGTGCTGGCCAGTAAAAATAGAAGGCCATCTCATGGGGATATGGTCGGATGTGTCTTTGTTTCCCTATGCACTCGAACAACTTGCAGGTCAATTGATCAGTCTAGACAAATCAGAATTATACACAGGTCCTCCATCTAATCCTATTGTTAGAGAAACAAGTGAGACTGCACCTTTTATTTGTAGGATATAGCCTGTGTGTTACCGAATGTGTTGGAAATCGAGCTAACATAAACAAAGACGTCAAACTCTAATTCACTAACGAGAGAAAACCAGAAAACAAATCAAACAACGTGACGATGAAAAGCCATTCCGTTTTGCACGTTTTGCTTTAGAAAAACATGCCTCTACGTGTCTAGACACCTATTGTCTGGAGTAATCCCCGATGTTTACACCCACCCAATGCTTTTCCCCAATTCGCTGCATATAATATATTGATCACCTTATACGTATCCCAAATGACTTACACATCCACTGGGGGGGAGTACAGGCCCATCGATAAACAATACGTCCAGCACAAATGAAGAACATAAAGCCATGGAAGTGATGGAGGGGAGATGATGAAAGAAGAAAGGTCAGGTCAAACGTCGCGAGCGGTTTGACTCTTTTGTGCTTAATGAGTTATAAGGCTGTCTGAGACGGCCAAATCTGGTGGCAGACAGTTGACCTTTGCGTGATTAACAAAAATCAATAATAATAATAACAATAAGAGAATTAAAACGGCGCCAGCATACATACGAAGATCAAAATTATCCTTGTGGTGTACACATATACATTGATACATAGCAGATATGGGGTGGAGCTGCTGTACGCCGAGTTAGAAACACTGCCGGGCGGGCCGTTTAGTGATGTCCAACGCTGTAATTCTTAAGTGTAAATGACATTCTGAGATATTTAGAAAAAGCTCTTTATTTTCTATTTCACTTTCTTGGATATAGCCTTTCATGCTTTCGGCTGTGTCGTTGATTTAGATTCCATTGAAAAACTGAAAATAGACAGCGGCGGCAGCGATGAGAAATGAAGAACCTGCTGATGGCGGTGATACTCAACCAGATGGTCGTTTCTTTTATTTGTCTCTCGTTTTTGGACTCTCGGCAGAGCCGGCGTCCGTCGCACATTGGCACCATTTCTTATATGAAAAACCATCGCCTCTTTCTCATATCTTTTCATGTTGATTCTTGGCCAGCACTTCATCTTTTCGGTTTAACTCTCTAAACAGCAGTGGATGATATAGACTCGCTATATGACACGAAGACTCCATTGGTGTACATCAGCTGAAAAAGCAAACAATTGAGAAAAATAAATAAATACGGCCATAAATACATCGATAAAGAAAGGCTTCTGTGTAATCTTTGTTGTCCTCTCGACTACGTAGTGACCCCTTTTTCAAACCATTCAGAACCACCGCATCAGACAAAACAAGCAGCTACTACATAAACAAGTCACCTTTGCCTCTGTGTAGGACCCGTCAGCAGAGTCAACATGCTGTTCGGTATTCCCTCGCAGTTGAATGTAACAAGAGGCTTGAAATCAAACAAACAAAAAATGTAATCCGCTTACGAAGCCCAACATAAATCGGCTAGTCAAACCATGGGTTACATCGACTCTATACACACAACGAAAACTGTACAAGAGAGAGCCGACTGAAATATTGTGGGACAGGTGTAGGACGGGTGTAGGATGAACGACTCTAGGTCAAGTCTACGTTAACATTTTCAGCTAAAATGACATGGATGAAATGTATATACGTAATTATTACGATTAAAGTGGTGGGAACAAACTCGAGCGAAACAAACCTTGTCCCAAATGGCACTTTAAACAGCTTAAGCTATTTTGGATATGCAAAGAATTCCAGCTAAACTGGAGAGAAAGAAAAATGCGAGGGCGTATATCGGGGCAAGAAACAGGTAGGGATAACAAAACGTTTTGAAACAAAAGCAACCGGCCTCTCTTTTTGGTCTCATTTGCTCCGACATTCTAACCCAGCCCACTTTAGTTTTGGTTCTTTCTTTTTTCTCGGAATCGGACAAGATGGCCGTCCACAACCAGCCAATTTGAAAACTTTCATTAAAACGAAAACGATTCAAACAAACTCCCACCAATAAACAATTTCCGCATTTTGTGTTCAGTATAGATAACTTACACAGCCCAACAACTGGGCTTTGGAAGCTTCACCGCTGGAACACCATTTTGGAAAATCGAACGAGCTTCTTGCTGTCACACACGAAACGGCAAAAGTTCAGAATTGATGAAATGCGGACGCGATCGTTTTTCATCGCTCAATTTTTGTGCCTGTTTCTGTAAAGTCGTTTTATAGGCATTGGTGCCGCGAGGGCACATAGACCAACGTTAGGGACAAGTGCATCCTCTAATGAACAAACTTTCGCATTTGGGCTGAACGGGGCCTTTGGCTCGTATAATTCCAATTTTTTGTCATCGCAAGTTGACAAGCGTGGAGAAGGAGAAAAACGAAATAGTCTCACACAATGCCGCCCTTTTTCTTCAATCCACCACCGTTTTTTTTAAATACCTGCTGCCATTATACACTTTCCACTGGTGTCATCTTCTCTTTCTCCTTTCGGTTTGGTGAGCGAAACGAATGCGATGCAACACCTCTCAGACATTCAGTCTATTCACGAGGACTGATAATAGACTGATGTGCTGCTGCTGCTATTGAATGTAAAAAAAAACTATTTATACGCAAGATGTATAGAAGAGGCAAGATGAAGTGACCGTTTATGAGGGTCGGGACAAGATCAAATGGAATTTAATGCTTTTAAATAAAAATAAATGAACGGGAGTCGTCGAACGTATTGCGCATCAGGGAGGGCGCTAGACAAAGCGACGCTGGAGCACCAATTCAAATAAGACGTATACATCTGTGAGAATATTGCGCCCTCCTCGTTCTTTTCATCTTTGAATCGGCGTCGCCATCAGGTGTGTGCGTGCGGTCTCTCTAGCGATCCCAACTAGCCGGCTTTTTTAATTGGATATCACCTGTGTGGCTCTTCCTCTCGCTTGAATACATTAATTAGCCATCCCTCTCTCTACTATTCAGAGAGAGATGCAGCGAGAGATAGACGAGCCAGCAGCCATGAGATGTTTGGGTGCGCGCTTCGCTACATGGGCACGGCCAAAACGGGCAGGCAGAGCGCCTAAATCTGCGCCGTTGGATGACAGTGGCGCATTGTATTGGCCGGCAACGGAATGAGAGATGGAAGGCTTTAAATCTAATACTAATACTACTAATAATATAATATAATAGAAAGAGAGGAAAGAGAAGGGAGGGCTTATAAAAAGGACAAGTTGACCAAAAAAGATAAGTGTCTTTGCAGCGCGGCCACATGATGAAAATGCGGCGTATCGAATGCGATGTATGAAATAGACGGCCGCTATACTTTTTACACGCTGCACACATCACGTATATTATGGGAGGGGAAAAACGACCTAGACTCACATGCTGTTTTCCTATTCAGTTTTTCGGTGCTTTGCAGATAAGGACAGCACAGCACAACAGTTTTCTTATTCAATGAAAAGAGTGCCGACTAAATGAGCTGGGGGGCCGGATCATCTTGTTCTTTTGACTCGGATCTTTATTTATTTTTGTCTTGAAATCTCTTCAGCTCATGTGTGCTGTGGCCGACATGTTTGTCCATGTGAAGCGTTTTTTCTGTCCCTGTGTCTATTCGCAATTTACAAACGAGTTACTCGAGGGCTTTAGCTGATATGCTGTCACTTGATTGTTGGTTTCATCCTTTTCCAGATGAAAACACAGAGCACAGCCGTGTACATTTTCGATTGTGCACGTACGTCATGTTGGGCGTATGGCCCGTTGTTTTACTTTAGGTCCCTATCCACATAACAGATATACAGGAGATTTAGAAAGGGACGACTGTTGACGTTTCGCGGTTTTCCTTCGTTTCATCAAAGGCGTGAAGAGAATCGAAGGGGAAGATGTTGGCGACAGGCCAGCACCAAAACAAGATGGAACAATTGCCTTTGCCCCCATCGACTCACGTGATCAAAAGGAAAAGGGCAAAAGACAATGAGCAGAAGAAGACAAGCAGCAAAGGCATCAGACACTATATATAGTCGTTTTAATTAGATGTCGTCTAGTCAGTCTGGATTGCCAATAGGAAAGTCGATTCCTCCGGGGAGGCGGTCGAGCTGGATTTGCGATTGTTTTCATTCCCCAGTTGATTCGCTCTGTCTGGACGTGCCGCCTTCTACCTTTCCATTTAGGCCTACCTATTTTAATATTATAGTTTTATGTAGAGTTTACCTTTACATCGACATGCCTGCACTTGCATATACCTAGATCTATACCTGACGTATGCACCTCTAAGTTGCCTAGTGCAATATTATACGTAGCTAAAACAGCCCAACAAATTGTTTGATTCGAAAAGCAAAATGCTCACCGCTGACCAATATCCTTGGGGCTATATTTGTATATTGATAGTGCTGTATAGACGGACGAATAATACAAGAAGCCAAAAAGCACAATGATAAAAGGAACTATTTGGCGAGTTGGCTTCTCCGTTTTTCCTCCAAATAGTTTTATAAAGGTAGATGCTTGTTTGCTGCACACACTGGCAAGTTGAATGAAAATGTACAGTGCAAAAGAAAAGGTAAAAAATAAAAAAAAAAAAGAATTAGGGAAAAAGGAAAGCCATGAAAAGAAGAGAAGGAGAATTGTCCCTCAGGTACGCCCTCTCGCTCACAGCAGGAGGCTCTCGTCCTGTCAGATTGAAAAGACATTTATCCTTCTCGCTTTCTTCCATCTTCCCCTCTTCTTCTTGCCTTATTTGCCTCCCCCACCGTCTTTTTCCTCTGCATTTGCTTATTCTTTTGGCAAAAAAGGCAGGCCTCAGAAGAGGCTCTTCAAGAGTGTCGCACCTTTTAATTAGACCTGGCTACCATACACACAGTGAGAGCCATGGATATACAGCTTCATAGCCTATATACTATCGGGGGCACTACTATAACAAACGTCTATGGGACAAACAAGGAGCCCCGTTTGGCATGGACGATGAGCGATGGCGAGATGCACCAAGGAAACCAAATAACGAAGGCAAAACGGGGTAGCTATTGATACGGGAATCTATTCTGCTCCAACGGGCTCGATTCATTTTTTGGCTTTTCACTTTGTCCGTCTTTTTATATAATGGAGAGCCATTGTCCGGCAATTCATTTGTTGCTTGTGTTAGGCTTCTTGGGTATGGTCAATTGCCATTCAGGGCTCGAGTGGCATCTGATGCCAGCCTCTTTGATTTTCTATTCGAGTTCTCTTTGAGTTCTATTTGAGGGAGATGCGTACCTAGTTCACCTGATGCCTTCTTTGAGAAGCAATTTGAACATCACTGATGTCTTATATCTATTCAAATACAGACAGACAGTAAAGTACAGTGAAACACTACACATCAGTTATACAGGCAAATGAAAGGGCTACCATGTTATCGTACCGTCATTGCAAATGTACGAGGTGTAGAATACATCGATGCAGATGACGCATAAAGACTTAGGCCTATGTGTTTAAACTAGGACACCATCATTGTTATCCACCTCTATCCGTGACATCTATACCTGCTGAATGAGTTTAGTTTGAACATTAACAACTCATGTGAGCTAGATCATTTCATTTCAAAAGAAGCCTACCTATATGAAATGAACAGCTTGCAATGGTTCATCACCAACTTGGTTCACGTGACCTCCTGCTGCTGCGATTTTTAACGATTATTGGGCCATCACTTTTCACAACATTTCTTTCACATGTTTCCGTTTTCCGATTCTTGTTCAGCGCATACTTATTGCGATCCTTGACCAGCCCAGTATCCAGTACGTCGATGGAGGATAATACGAATGCTCCCCAAGACACAATTTAGGTCACACTTTCCTTAATCCTCCAGCACATAATATCGACGCACCAAACCTTAACGCATCAATAGAATACAAGAGTCAGAGTGGGTGTGAGATCACCTGCTGTTTCGTCGGTGCATTGTGTCATTGTGATCTTTACGATCCACTTCCAGGTCCGTAAGTGCTGTCCAATATAAGCTGAAAAGCCAAACTGCCAAACGATATTGGCTGGCGTGTCATCGGGTCGTAATGGCCTTCGTCTTCCGCCTACTTCAACATTGTTAACCTTGCCTCTTTTCAATCGTGCTTGTGTAATAAACGTTTTTCGCGGGCCATCACGACTCACAAGCAGCGGGGGGTTTCACATTGCTATTGCCGATAGATCGTCACAGGGTTCTTCATCCACAACCGGTTTATATGCATCGACTGATGTCTACGCAATCCACTTGGGCGTAAAACGCAAATAGTCGACATCCAACGAAAAAGATGAAAACGTAAACTCGATTCGATTTGGTTGGTTATTTTGTGCATTTCCTTGAGCAAATCATTTTGAAACGTCCAGAAACAAAGAAAAGGCCTTATACACACTATTTCAAATGTACACGATAATTTATAAACAAATTTGTGCTTGAGGTATAATATAAACAGCGTCAAAATCAGTCAACGAGGAAGGAAGACAATAGACAAAAGATTTTTTAAAAAACGTGTTCACTGGAAGCAAAAGGTCGAATGGCTGCTGCCACTGCCCGATGAAGGAAGAGATCCGGCCGTTGAGGGCTGTTGAAGGCTGATGAGGCCGCCGTAGTGGTACGGATGCTGCGCGTTGTGCTGATGCTGTGCTGGCGAATGATGTTGAAGGTCCTGACTGCAAGTGCTGGTGTTGAGGCCGTGCTGGGCGGCCGAATGGGCCGGCCGTTGATGGATGCGGCTGTGCTTTTTCAGGTGATCACGGCGGCCGAATCGCTTCGAACAGACGGCGCACGCAAAAGGCCTCAATCCCGTGTGGATGCGCTTGTGTCGAGTCAACTCTTCGTTGCGCGTGAACGTCTTGCCGCACGACTCTTCGTCGCATTTGAATGGTCGTTCACCTATTTTATTTTGGCGAGAAAATTCAATTGAAACGTTAATATCGATCGAAATGAGGTTTATCAATGAAGGGTAAAGGCTATAATAGTTGAAGAGAACTAGCCAATAATGAATGAATGAATAATACCTGTGTGACTGCGAACGTGTCCTTTGAGTTGGCCGTTGTTGCTGAAGGCCACCTGACAGTGCGGGCATCGGAATCGCTTCGGCCGCTGCTTCTTGCCCGACGGGTTGTGATGCTGGTGGTGGTGGTGAGCGGACGAAGATGACACCATAGTGGCACCGACAGCCGACGGGTAGTGCTGTTGAATCAGCGGTTTGAATCCGGCCAACTGGTACAGCTCCCCAATTTCGTTGGGGCCCATTCCCAATGCGGCCAAACGGCTCGGATGCAAAGCCTCGGGAGAGGCTTCCAACGATGCCAGGAATCGTTCCATGGACGGAGCGGCTTCCGGCTGCAAGCCGTGCCCAAGTAAGTGATGATGGGGCTGTTGTCTGTGATGCAGATGATGGAACGAGTCGGTCGGAATCCATCCGGGAAGAGCCGAAAGGAAAGGCGACGATGGCAAATGATGCTGGCCCAGTGACATCATGTGGGCCGAATAGGCCTGCTGGAGAGCCGAGTGGGCCGATGGCGATGAAAAATCCATCCGATGGATGCTGGATGTGGCTTCCGACTCATCACACGACAAGGAGCCGGACGAAGACGAAGCGCCGGAAGGCAAAGGCGACGACTCCGGAGAGCTGACCACCAAGAGCCGGTCGTGCTGGAGTTCCTCCTTCAAGAGGACGGGCGGTGTAGGCGATGCGTGTTTGCTGCGTGCTCCGCAATCGGAATCCCACGGCCGGAAGATCTTTTCACTTTGTGTGTTGCACGGAATGAGCGTCATCTTTGATTTCTGCTCTGTGTTGACAAATGTCCCAAATGAAAAATGTTGTGACGAAAGTTAATAGAAACTGTGGCAAATGGAAAACAGATAGAGCACCGAATTGCAAGTGGACTGGACTCGATGGCCAGTGGACTGCCAATGTTGATCCGACTGAACGAGATGGCCGACTTTATATAGGCGAGGCCTTAATAGTCCACCGAGGCCATCCACAACCAAGGGAAAAAGGGAGGGCATAGTATGTACTGGAGGCTCAGTAGGAGGGGTGAACCCGAAAAAATGGGAGGAGGCACTCAACTTGATTTCATATATATATGTGTGTGGACGAGAAAACGAGAGGGGAAAGATGTAAAAGGGCTCGATGGCCATCTGATATTCTATGGGGAACGTGTGATGGAGGTAAGAGATATACAACAGGCATAGTCACCTTTTGCGCCCTCTCGAGTTGGGGGCCTGTGTGATGGGAACGGAGAGGCGCTGACGGGCCTCCAACCAGAGCCATCCAACCGCCTTCTTCATGGCCAACACACACACACACACACAGACACACACACACAAAGAAAAAGGGGGGCCTTTGACGCACGAATGCTCCAGTGGAAACTTGCCCACCCGACGCATCGTCCAACCGGGCCTTCCTTCTTCCTCCCGGCTGATTGTTAGCGCTCCAGCGCAAAACCTTCCGTTTTTTTGGGGTTGGCCCTTTTTCAGCCCCTCCCTCCCCATCATCCAACTCATCCTCCGTGCATGCAAGGAACAAAAACTCCCCTATAATAGAACACAAGGGCCTTTTCTTTTTCGTTCGTCATCTATTCGATAATAATTGTGATCCTCTTTTGTGATTGAATGGATGAGCTGCGGATGCGTTTGTTGACGACGAGTTATAGCGCATGGGATTGAAATCGATTGACGATCCTCTCGCTCCCTCGACGTGCAATAATTGAATTACATCCACGTTTTTTTTCATTCGAATTGCGAATGCCAATCCATCAACGTCTCTGTTCTTCAAGCCCCTCTGATCATCTATCGACGAAAAATAGTTTTTTCGAAAAAAACATGCAATGGGATGAAGACCCATTGTTCATTTTTAGCCGTCCAAGCATATCAGTTCTCAAAATTTAATTAGTCTACATTTGAAAAGTAAATCCGGTGGTTACCGGTATACGGGCAGCTGGGAATTGCGCCTCCAAAAGTAGGGCGACATTCCAAGAATTTCTATAAACATGTGGGCCACTATTTTCGGATAAGATGTTGACTGGGAATTGCAAAATGCGCAGCACATTATTCTTGTTACCAAGTGTCGATCTGTTCGTGCTCAACGCTATTATGTAAAGCCCTATTTGCTTTATATATTATACACACATCATGAATAATGGCGTTAGATATTTTCTATACTGGGATCTCATTGCATTTGAATAAGCCAAGAAGCGAAAATGCATCATGCGCTTGTCTACATGTAACATGCAATGCGCATTGAGGCATCAGCTGTTGGGAAACGTACTACCCAATCCGTTCGTTTGAATCGCTGAGGCGGAATCGGCAGAGGCCAACACGGCGGATGGCAATGTTATATAAGAATGGGAAAAGTTGATGGACGAGGACGTGGCTTTATAGAGACACCTCGTGCCGCTCTCTCGTTATCTATTTGTTTTCATGTCGGTATTCAATTGTTGAATGTGGCTGGAATATAAACGACGGAGCCGAAAGGTGACCGCGCCTTATCGGCACGGCCCCCAATGGTGATCTGCTGAATACGTTGTCCACTTTCTCAGTGCTCGTGTCTGAATGACAAAAGGGCTTTTTAGTCTATGTGCTGCTCTCCTTTCCCCACCTCCCCCGCACAAACAGACGTAAGAATGTCTGTCGCTTTTTTGTGCTCAAAACGACAAAGACCGAAAGAATGTTTCTGTTTCACTTGCAACACTTTCCGACAGTGTCGAAGAGGTCAAGATAGACTACGTCGGTGGAGATGTGGTCGACTTATATTTGTAGTGCATGAACAGGGAATAATAGGGAAATGACGAAATTCAATTGAAAAAGAGGAAAAGATTTGAATAAAAGAAAATGATGAGGGGGGAAGGACGTGGTTGACGTTTCGCGGGATCGATGATGGAATTGAAAAATAAATGTGCGATGGTCTTTGTGAGTGTCATCTCTCAATTGATATAAGCCACTGTGAACTTCGTGCATATGGTTGCAGCACCATGGAGTGCGCCACTGCCACGGCTGGGCGGGGACCGAAAACGTCAAGATACGACGCCCATCAAAGAAACTCCCCTCGCAATATATAATACACACCTCCCTTGTGCTGTCCTCGTCATTGAAAAGGAAAGGAAAAAAAAACGTGAAAGAATATAAGGCGAATGACTGTTGATGCTCCTCTTTTGATTTTCTCAATGGGATTTATACAACGGCGAGAGGAAAATCCAATAGGAATACTCATTTCTTATTTCTTTAAATTACATTATTCCGTTTACTCCCCGTGCATCACGCTCGTCTAATGCAACAGAGAGGCCTTATTTTCATTGTTCCATCAGCGAAACGAGGCGCGTGTATATGCGTGTTCGATATATTTGCTGGTGTTATTGATCATCAACCCAATCCTCCCCCTTATAGTCCCTCTACATTTTCTATTGATATAATAATACATTGGAGAGCAGTGGCTTCGTCTGTGTAGATCATAAAGCAAAAACGTCTATTGCGATGGAAGAGCTTTTATTTTCCATGCGGATACGTTTAACCCCTCAGTCCCCTTCCTCAGTCCCCCTTGCTCGATCCCATCCGGCGTCCAATAAGAATCTGTTGCCTTCCTCTTTGCTTTATTGCAGAGGGTGGCCGCACGAAATGGGTGTGTGTTTCCACCATGATGATGGCCCACATCCCATCCAGCAAAACAGCGAGCGACCGCAAACAACACGGTGATGCTCTTTTGTCTGTCATGCTGATGTGCTGGTGGCAGCCACGAAACCACTCCAACGCTCCTTGTGTTATGGAAATTTCAGATCGTCCTGACAGTTTCCCACTTTGATTCTATTAGAGGACAACAACAGCACAATGGGGTTGTAGGGGAAGAGGGAGGCTTTTGTGTGTTCCCCCTATATCGAAGTGAACAGGCGGGAGAATTGCACAAACTCACGGCTGAAAAAGAACGTCATCCCCCCAAAAAAAGAAGGAGGACGACCTATCCATCCTGCTTATCTCATCTCTTAAACTCAACACTTAGTATTTTGTGTATAGTTTGTATATGGGATGCCACTATCTAAAGTCATCGCAACGTCACGCCATTTTCAATCCCCTCACTTAAAGCGATGCAGCTTCATTTTTCTCCTTTTCCCCTGCACACTATTGGGCGGTTTTGTCATGATGACTTTGAACCTCTTGCCGTGAATGTAGGGTTTTTCATGTGATGAGAGCATCTTCAGCAGTTCAACTATACGCCATCAATGACCGTTTGGAAAAAATGGAAACCAATGGTCAGCCCATTTCGAAGGGCTTATAGATTGGAAATAATCCACTGTCTACATGTGTATGTGTCAGAAGACACTTTCTTGCAGAGAGTCAATTTGAAACACTCGACCAAGAAAAGAAAATCAGATAAGCCGATTAGCTTTTGGCCGCTCCTCAAAGCTACTGCTCTTTATGAACTGGTATAGCTACATTCAGATTGGCCTGTTGGCCTGCACAGAAAAAGGTCAATAAACACAGCTTTGACGGGGCATCACATGAAGAAAGAAGAAAAATACGAACATTTAAATCGGCTTATCCTGTCTGCGACTTTGTCAATCGTCTTCCGCCGCCAATTTCAATTGGAAAAGAATATCTCTGCTGGACTGTATTTATTTCACCGCCGTTTCCTATCGATATACAAAAGTCAATGATGGCTCGATGAAACGATATACGGATATCCGTGCAGTCTTTATATAACAAACAACAGGTATACAGATCAAGACATTACAGAGGCCGATAGTGGGCCCCAAAATAGAGCCGAATGGAATCAATGAATGCAATTGTAATTAGCCTTTGTTACATGTTCAAACAGGCGGTGGGTGCGGAAGCACGTAAGCCTCTCTTTCGCCGAATTGAATAGGGTGTACTCCACTCTTGGAGGTGCCGCACCGGAAAGATTTGTTCGCGCTTATACCTTATCTTTATATAGTAGCCTACATATTCAACACGAGCATGGCCATTGACCAGCCGACCTCGGTTGCAGCACCTTAGAAAAATGACGAATAGTGTATGGACCAAAGACTCATATACAAGTGGATTGCCCAGTCAGCACGTCTTTCTCTATTTCCAATTTTGTAGCACCACACGTTATACAAGCCGAAAGAGGATTGTTGTGTATGTATATGAAAAGAGATCGTTTGAAACGTTTAAGGGGGGGACGAGAAGGAGAGCGCGGGAATCGGCTGCCGGTTGAACAATCTGGCCCAAGAAACTCTGCGATCATTTGTACAAAAGACGAGAGAACAAACGGGCCAGTCGGACAAAGGCAAAAAGGCGAAAAGCCAAGTCTTCGTTTGAGAAGAATGAAACGAGAAAAAAAGAAATGCGGCGGGGCAGATATATAGAACACAAACGGAGTACTAATATCGAAATGAGCAACGACTAAAGAAAAGGTGGACAACAGTCGTCGGCGTTTTTTACTGGCTGCACACACACACACGCACACACCGTGTGTCCTTTTGTGTGTCACTTTCTTCCTTTGCTCTCCTTATTATTTGGCTTTTTATCCACCTCTCTGCTGCATCATTGTGTGTGTGTGTGTCTACAAGTGTGTACCTCGCCGGAATATATCCGCCAATGGATCTCCCAAATCTTGGCTTCTCATCTCTCTCTCTTTCATCTATAAGCTCTTGCTTTAAGATGACCCACCTCCCCCCCAAAAAAACCAATGCATGTATATACGTTTATAGATTCTCTTAGAACTTAGACTACATACGAAAAGCCAAAAGCCGTCGGCTTCTCTTGTCTTTTTTTGTCCCAAAAAAAAAAGGTTAGGCCACAAGAGGCAGGGAGATGAAGCGGAAGCCCCCCTGCCTATACCCTGGGCCTATAAGCTTAAAGAAAATGTACACATATATACGTCGATCTGTATTTTGTGTATAGTTTGTCGTACAGAGATGCCGACAAGCTTTCAGCAGAGGCAATGATTTTTCTTTCTTTTTTTTTATTATTTTATGATTTTTTTGAGCGCGCTTTTTCCCAATAGCCAACAAGTTTGTCCTTTTTTGTTCTGGCTGAATGCGTTAGTCGAACTATGGATGAAAGAGTCATACGGACACCATTGTCGGTTTTTCGATTCTCCTTATTTTTTTTGTGTGTGCGTTGCTCTTTTGATGTTTTGCAAGTTCCGTTTCGGCTTTTTTTTTTCACCTTGTTTTTTTTGTGTGTGTAGTTAGTGTAGTAGCTATTGGGCGCGCGGCATTGTGTCCAGCATCGATGAGTGAGCCAGCAAAATACGAGGCTTGTCAGCAGCTTGTGATGATTAGGGCTATAAGCGGAGCATTCAGTGGCGGCAGCTGTCAACAGCAAAAAAAAAGGTATAGCACATTGCCCGTCTGTTCAACGGAGCGCATGGATTTATACGACTAAAACACAACGTTGGAACCGAAGGAAACTGTGCACTCCTCTTGAATCTGGACATCGTTTCTCGACCGTGCCCTATAAAGAAAATTTGAACGAAACGGAATGTGCAATTGTGCGGCCAATGATTGATTGCATTCCGTATACTGTGACTTGTGCGTAAATGCCATCCGCACGTATACGAGACCCTTCCATCGGCTTTGGAATACGCATTCTATTATGATTAAGTTTCAAGTCGGCAGGACTGGAATCCGCCGTGTCCAACTCGATCTATCGAGTTGTGTGTATTCTTTTATTTAGTACTTGCTGAGCATTGGCTCCTGATGGTTAAAGGCATTTAGCCATTGGCCTGACGAGTTCATCTCCGTTTTGTTCTCCACGCTTCTCTTCCCTTTTCAA
Source organism: Daphnia sinensis (assembly GCA_013167095.2). Taxonomy (NCBI): domain Eukaryota; kingdom Metazoa; phylum Arthropoda; class Branchiopoda; order Diplostraca; family Daphniidae; genus Daphnia; species Daphnia sinensis. Next base: position 153,465 of record CM023188.1, on the reverse strand, counting down.
ATAATAAAAAAACCACTTCCATTGATCTTTTGTTCAAATTTCCCCCTCACTATATTCTTTCGTCGGTGGTTTGAAAAGATGCGCCTTTTTGATTAGGTCGTCCTTTTTTTCTGAACAGCCAAAGATAAGCCCGCCTCTTCGATTCGATGGGCATATAATCCAGCGTGACCGGCAGCCAACGGCACATCGTCCGTGTCTCTCTCCCACTCCATTCAAACGACCAACCATTTTTTGCTGTGTATAGGACGAAGGACGATCTCTTTATCTCTTCATGAGGGAAGCACAACGTTGTTGGCACGGCAGTAAGTTGGAAAGTGTCGATAACAAGGAAGATATGAACTGCTTGATGGGGTGTCCGTGTCCAAGTGCGGAGAGTTGAAGAGTCACACACCAGCAGGCGGTTAGACGGCACCGTCACTTAACCAATTCCGCACGGTTCATCAATACTTTACCGTTGGTATAGACCAGAGGTTCTGTATAAACACACAGCACAGAGTCCATATCGACGGCACTGGAATTCCCTTTTAATTTTTCCAGGGGGAGTTTTCTGATTTTATTCGCTTCTGTCTCGCTTTTTTTGTGTGTGTGTGCCATTCTTCTCGCTCTTTGAGCACGGAGGGACATCAGCAGATAAAGAAATAACGAGAAGCAGAACGTCACACGACTGCAATCCATCAGCCATTACTTATGGATGAATGAAAAATTCGTCCTCTTGCGTCGGCATCGGCCCTGATGTTCATGTGGCCTTGTTCACTGCCCCTATATAAGCGGCCAGATGAGCTTTGTGTTCACGCTTTGTTTGATAGATCAATATTGGATCGGCCTCTCTCTTTCAACTACCCATAGACGGGGATGAAGCAACACATAAAAGTCTTATTGTATTACACATAGAAATATAGAGTTGTACAACATAATCGATAGACACAAATAAAGAAAAAACCGCGACCAGCAGAAGAAAAAACCTTTTGGCTTTTGGTGGATGCCGACTTTGGCGGGCGCATACCTGCGAATTGGCCACCGTGAACATTCCACTCCTACCTGTTTGCTGTATATTGATTGTGTATATAGCTTCTGCTTCACACCCTCGATTATAATACATCTGTATATCTATACTAGACTATACTTTTCAATTTCTTCACGGTGCTTTTCTAATCCGTCAATGTAGAAAACGAGCAGCTCCTCTCTATAGAGAGAGGAGGCAACATGAATTCCAATAGCATTCCTGATTGGAGGGGCTTTCCCCATTTTTTTTATTATTATAGGGCTACAGCTCCACTAGGAAGAACTGTATATACCACAGGCAAGACACGACGAGTATTGCAAATTAGTTTGTAGCCTGGAGAGTGTGACGATGTTCCACAATCAATCCATCACTCGTGTATTACTTGCACATGGAACTAGACGTATATGGACAAACGAAATTCTTTTTCATTTTTTGGGGGGTAAAAAGTGGGGCCTTTTACGACGTTAAACAAAAAGGTCGGTATGTTTGCCTTCTAAAAAATTGGTTGCCAATCCTTTCCGTCGCATTCCGAGAAAAAAAGAAAAAGTCCTTGTAGATGCAACGAAAAGAAAAAAGGAGGAGAAACAAAACGGCAAAGTAGTCGTGGGAATATCGTATAGGATGGGCACTTAAAAAATACACAAATGAACAGTTTTTTTTTTCTTTTTCTTTTAGAAATATGCAGCAGAGAAAACGTTTTGTTACCGTTACCCCACCGCACATTTTCATAACTGACAGACACCGTCGATGCAATGTCGATTTTTGTTTTGTTTTTTTAGACGCTTCACAAATTTGAGTTCTGTCCTATAGTTCCATCTTTTCGCTCGTAACAAGGTGTGGAAAGACCATAAAACCAAGACGGGCACGTGTCGCACGCGCAAAAGACTCTCTTTGAAAATCCTGAAAACGAAGGAGGAGCAAAGGAAACGGAAATAGTTCAGAAGCCCCGTTATAGATCGACATTCATGTCGTTTATAGCTTCAAACACAATGACTTTTAAGATGTAAGCTCGGCCAAAGCGCATGCATTGGCCAATAATAAGCTAAAAGTATATTCGCCCTTTTGAAATCGGCTGTTTAATCAACGAGAAAATCCTACAACTGCCGTGATGGCACGCGTTTACGCAACACAAACTCTGTTTAGCGCTCCGGCTTTTCTTCGATAAACAACGGTCGCTGCGCATAGTGACACACACACTTCTATTATGTGAATAACATACAGGCTTTTTTCTTCAAGGATATGTAGTAAATATGTTGCTAGATATAAAGATCGATGGAAGAGATAGGACAGGGACGAGGCAGCTGATGATTTTCAAGGGTTGCCCCGACTCTGTACAGAAATGCTGACGTCTATACTATTATGTACGACATGGAACCGCATTTAAGGCCCTTGGTTCCGCAAAGTCAATGCGCTTTATACTATATATCTAGTCCGGGCTATATGTATGAACGGACGCCTGTATTTCTGTTCAAGTGTTGATATACCCTCATATACAACTTGCATTAAAAACACAACAACAGAGGAAAAAAAAAGTGAAAATAAAATATACATTTTGGAAAGAGGAAAAAAAAAGAAGCTTTGTAGATATCCACACCTGGTGATGGTGGTAGTGGTTTTTGCTGTGGTATATATTGGACATGTAACAGCCGAGCGGTGCCCATTCTCTCTCTTTTCATACTATTTATATTTTCCTTTTTTTTCTTTTTGGCTTTAGGGGGACCCTATTGGGCTTTTATTTTGCCTTTTTGAAAAGAAGAACATCAGGACAGCTCCGATAACGAGGACTAACCAAGCGGAGATGAATAATGATCATCAAAACGTTGCGCAGCACCTCACGGCCGGCGATTAAAACGCCGCCAAAAGACTTTTGCCGCTTGCCGCGCCAGCAATTCAGTACAGACGTTGACACGCACAGTACGAAATGAATAAGACGAGCTTTCTCATTGATTCGGTTGATTCTCTTAAAAAAAACGATAAGAATCGGCACGAGCTTTTTAAACTCGACCATTATCAACTAAACACGAAAAAAGGCAAGAGGCTTTGCATCAGAAATGAATTTCACCTTTTGATATGCCGTGACAATTTGTTTAATCGAGCGATTAACCTGCCGTCGATGATCGAAAAATACATTCGAGGGAATCTGCTTAACTGCAAAGACTTGTCCACTCATCAAAACGGACGAAGCTGGAAACGGGACGCGGCAAAGCTACAAGATGATTTCGAATTTCATTCATTGTTTTCGACATTGTTTGAAGCTGAATTGGATTTTCGTATCTACGCGCGTAGCCGTAGAGGCTTTCGCAGCATGGAGCACATACGTCGGCTCTACGTGTCAGCCCCATACAAACGTAAAAAGTCATTTAGAATAAAGGCCAGTATTGAGACGCGACATCAGGTCAACTGATGCACAATAAAAAGCCCTGATTCCATTTTTGGCAGCACAAATGCATTTCCAACCAAAAACACCACAGGACCGCATATCCCTCTGTTTCTCATTCATGAAAAGGAAATCTAAAAAAAAAAAAACAGAATAGGAGAAAGAGTAAAGCCTCTTATTCTTTTCTTTCATATACTTGTCCGTTCTAAACAACAGTGCCAGACGATCCCGCTTCCGCCATCGACTCATATCGACTTGTGCGCGATTTCACTACCACCTTCGTTTTTTCTTGTTTTCAAGACACCATCCAATGAAAAGTCGGGCTTGATGCCACAAGGCCAGTCGCTATACAAAACTTATGGCATATAATTGTATAGGCCCATAATAAATCTAAATTTTTGTTTTATTTATGGATGCTATACATATCTTTTGTAAGCGGCCCGCTATGTAGACTCCATCGTTGCAGATCCTATAAAAAATAAATATATATTTCTAAAATAGAAAAATACATTGGAAATGTGCTGGATGTATAGTTTACGCAGCAGGCCCCACCCCACGATGGCCTCCCTTCCGTTTCTGTTTGTCTGTGCAGTTCCGAGCGTACGTGTAGCGACGCCGCTGAATGGGTGAGAACAAAAAGAAACGAAGGATAGGGGGGTTGATGTATAACAATAGACACCAGCGTTTGATTTCGGTTGGTTGATTTCATCCAATAGCCGACGACGAATAAAAAGTGCCGCGTCGTCGCCTTATTATTTATTTTTTTCTACTAGCTACTAGCTATAGCTATTATGAAATGCAGTAGACTATAGACGTGTTGTGAAGCACAACGTAAAATACGCATCTCTATTCGGCCCGTCCCAGCCCGGCAATACCAGCAGATGAATCAGTGCTCAATCTATATGAGCACATATGATAATAAACGTCAGTAGCTACCTCCTACCTCGGACGACTTGCTGGAGTTGGTATCCAACACCCGATCCGGTAGAGCCTTATTCCGCTCAGCGCGACATAACATATATGGTAAGGCTTTTTACAAAATTGATTCAATTTTTATTGTGAAATAGAATCGAAATAAATGTTAATATTTACCTATAATCTTGTAGACCAATTTTTTTTCTGAAATTGTTTCGTTTATTTGCCGGAACTTGTATAATCAATTTGGTGTGACGTCCTGTGCACCTTTCTCCACGAGTTCTCCTCTCCTAGCGTTGTAAATCATTTCTTTATAGTGGGCCTATCCATGTATATATAGGCTTATAAAATTGATACAACCTAAATAACCTCGGCATAATCAACTGGCAAGACCTTGAGTTATATTTCAGTTGTATGACACGCCAAGTAAACGCGACACATAGTAAATATGAATCCATAATACGTAGGTAGTAAATAGAGCTTTCGAGATGAGACGCAGCAACCTCTTTATATTCTAGGCCTAAACTGCGCATCGTCTATTAAAGGTATAGGCATTATATTGCTCATCTATTGGTAGGGATCTATGGGAGCTTATAGTCTATGTCGAAGATATATATGATCAAATGGCTTTCGGGGCTGATCTGGTGAAAAGCTGATGCACTATTGGGATTTTATTGCCGAGTGAGTTCTCTCTTGGGCCCCAACGCACAACTCAAAACTGAAGTAAAAAAAAGGGGTTTAATACATTCAAATACCTCCGACATCCGTCCACAGGCTCGAGCACGTCAATAGAGGCGGCAATTGTCATCAGCATTGAAGGCGCCAAGATAAGTCTGCCCATTTCGCTGCAGTGAAAATCCTCGGGCAATATAGAGTATAGTACAAGGCCTACATATATATAATAAAGCCCCATCATAAACCGAAGCAAATGGCTCTGGCTGTTGGCAAGAATGTACACGTCCGGCCTGCTTACTCCTTTTATTGTTTGACAACACAACGTTTGCTGGAAGAGTCTTGTCCAGGCACACGGAGAACCTCTCTGAATTAAAAAGCTATTAGCATATGCGGCATCAGGCCTATATCCTTGGTCTATAGCTGGACCTCTCTGGAACGAAAAAGGGGAAGCAAGTTATTGTGGCACGTGAACTTGTGTACATGTATATAGAAAAGGATTTGTGTTCAAAATCGGCTTTTCTTATTCTTTCTGTTATTATAAATCAATTACCTTTTGCGATTGCAGTGCTTACAGAGTTTATAAACTGTAGGATCAAACTCAGAAATCACACCCACTTATTTCCATAGTCGTATCAGTGTCAGCAACAGAAAACATTAAACAGCTATGCGGTCTGGCCTATTGCATATATTGTCGTGTGCGTTGAGCCGTCGACCATCATCATGACCAAGAGATCTGCAATGGACAAAAGAATTGGATGAAACAGCACGCAAACAAAGCGACAGAAAAATAAGGCTAAATGTTGACGCTGTGTCTGTTGTCAGCGTTTCTCTATTTATAGTCATAAGCGAAAAGGAAAGCTTATAATATTGCAGCTATATACTGGCCGTCTCTCTTGTGTTTGACTAGTTTTCAAGTTCTCCGAATGAAAAAAAGAATTGAAAAGCGGTCTTAAACATTAGTCCTGTCAGATGCTGCCATTTACACAGGGAGAAGCTTTAAAGTGGGACAGAAACCCAAACAATGTAGTCCATAGAGCAACTCTCGTAGCGGTGGGTCTCTGCTGTTGTGCTGATCATTTCATTCTTACCGTTTAAATCATATCCACAATAATCACAAACAATCAACAAGCCAGACGGACCTCATAGGTTGGCTGTTGTTCCGCAAACACAGGCCGTGTGCATAAATATATCAATAGCAACAACATGGGAACGGTAGCGCTTGGAAAAATGTGCTGTGATAACTCAAGTGGGCCAGCATTATGGATTGTTGGGGACAATGACTAAAGGCAAAAAGGGGGGAGGACAAGAGCCTGCGAGAGAATTTTGAAGCTGGGCGGAAATAATAGAAGAAGAAGAAAGAAAAGAGTTTTTCAAGAGGTGTGACAGCAGCAGAGGAGTGGGGTGAAAAGGATCCACTTTTGTGGTTGTCAACGACAATAGAGGCAGCAAAGATAATATAAGAGCACCCACCTCTCTGTGCTGCGCTGTGTTGTGAGCGTGATCGCGTCAAGAGGCGCCGTAGGGGATCATCTCTGCTCCATTGATAGATCTGCTCCGTCTTGACTCTTTGGCCTTGTCTTGACGCACCCCAACGCGTACACGGTAGCCCCCGACTAGTCAAACTGCATCAGCCAGTTTTGAAGAATGGCCTCTGCAGGATTTCTTTTTTTCCTGCATTCATTGAAACTCTTGATGCTTGTTGTTTAGAATATATACGACGTGCTCACCTTGCCATGACGATCCTCTGTGGATAAAACCACCCATCACGAATTTCCCCTTTCAACTCTTGGCCACTATTCTTTGCGGCCGTTTATATATACGTATGGGAAAGATGGACATGTGCAGCAGTCTATCCTTTTTATCTATTTTTCATTCTTCATGGACGATACTAACTCATTTCGAACTATCAAAACCATAAAAGCAATAAATGCCAACTGGCCGTCAAACTGGAGAAGCTGTATTGGGGTGCACGCGTCTGGTACGTGTCCTGCGTGAAATAACACAGCTGCCGAATCTGAAAAACAAATGAGAATAGTTTTTTAAATATCACATCATCGTACAAAACGTTTAATGCAGTGCTACAAGAAAAACCTTGCAGTTATTGTTTTCAGTTATGTGTTTGTTATGGGACATAAGTCTGAGTGAATTCAAATTTTTAATGCACTGCAACAATAAAGCTTATCGATTACTCTACTTGCAATCAAGTGAATTTAATTTCTACATGTGTAGCTATCACATAGGGATAGATACAGCAAGGGCTACTGTATATATTTGCTAGTTTCAATAAACCAACCCGCAGACGTTATATTGCTGTGGGCATTGTTGGGACGTTACCTGTTTGCGGGGTGAATGGCTACAGTAGGTACACAGTTGATTGATGAATCGGTGGATGCAATGTGTTGTCGAGAGGACAAGGCCGCAACGGTGTAGGGAACAAGAGGATGCCCAGCCGGTGGGCCGTTGGACCTCCCAGAGTATAGCGCCCAAATTTTCGGTCGTTTCCTTTTCCTATGACGCAACACATTCGATAACAATAACACGTTCTATACATTTAAAAAATCCAAATACAAAAAGAGGAAACGGCGCTGACGAATTGGCCACTATTGCGAGACCTATTCAATGAAGAATAAAGAAAGGAAGCCAATTCGATGAACGACCATGGTATCTTACTTGATTTGTAACAGTTGCTGCAGGAAGTTAGTTGCTCTTGCTGTTGTGGTCTGCCTCGAAAAACCTGGCACATCGCTCGTTACTTTTGAATGGCAAGCTTCAACATGATCGGCAGTCTCCCATTCAACTGCTGTTGGTTTAGGGGTTCCGTTGTGATATCAAAAGACGGGCAACGGCTTGCAAACCTCCTCATTGCTATATCAAAGAGTTTTCCCAATTGACTGGATTTTGTGCATTCGAAATGGAAAGGACACTTTCATTTCCTTCCGGACACCCACCAAGTGGTCACGAGGACAAGGTTACTTCCTGCTGTTTACGTCTACTTATATATTATTACCTCCTTTTTGTAGTTTTCTAGAAGCAATATTTTATTTAAAAAGGAATGCTGATGTGTTCACTTCTCCTTCATTGTCCAAACGGCTTCCGCTGAATGTGCGAAGTCGAAGCACATATCTAATGAAGAAATGGTAGATCAACAGTCGAAACTTCTGATTCAAAGGAAACGTTTAAGTGTGATACTCGCGTACAGCGTGAATCTCCATTTCGTTTGGCCGGGAAATGAAGAGGAGACGGTACCACCAAAGCCGTCGGTGTTGGCGTGACCAGCGTATCCAATTTGTTTGGCTGATGAAGGGACCTAGACAACGATAGAAACGAACGCCTTAAGTTTACGAATCAATGATAATACTTAAGTAAAAAATTAGCTAGAATGACCCATCAACATATTGCTCAGAAATAATGATAGTAGTTTCTGAAATGCTGGCTAAATATTTATATCCCTAACAGTCTCCAGCAAACAGAGCCATCTCTCAATCCCTTTTGACAATGTTATTGAAAATCAAACCTATACAAATAAGACCTAGACCTTGCACTTGGTCACCTACAAATATTCTGATAATGCACTACAAAAAGATATCAATTAGGTGCATCAACAAACAAATTTGTTACATCGACCTTGCACATGACAGTTCAATTCCCACAAGTTGTACAGAGTTCACAATAATCTCATTTTTTCCATTCAGATCAATGCAGCAAGTGCAGTTCAGACACTGAGATAAGTCTAAAACAAGATTCCTACATGCAACCATGATGCAACGTAAATGACTGCCATTCAGTATGCACATTGTTTTATTTAGCACTTTACCAGTACGCTGAAGCCTGAAGTCCATTTCAGGGTTCGTATGTTGCTCGAAAGTTTCATGAAACGACAACAAATTAACAAAAGATTAAGCACTACTTTTATTTTTTGTTGTGTCATAGAGAACAGGAAAATTTTACATTCACCACGGTCGTATTCTCAGACAATGTCAGAAGTCAAAAACTCAAAACGCGACATTTTGTATAACGTCGTCTGCTTATTTTAATAAGTTGAGTTAAATGATTAGCGGTTAACGCCAGTCAGTCGACCATGAAGATTCTTTGATAATAGCAATATTAAATTTCTATTGGCCTATTAACGATGGAAAACTGCATTTTTAAAAAAGACAAAATGTCTAAAATAAGTAAAATTATCAAATAATTTTATTGACGGCTATGTTCCGCGGACCGGAAATCCGCGTAACTTAGTCACACTCACACCCTCAAAGTCACCTGACTTTACCTCTCGCCAGTCGCCAGCTCGCCACGTTGACGTTGGACTTGGCTAAGTTGGCTTAGCTTCAGTCGCCACATGGCGTATTGGCGTCCATGCACCATGCTGGCTGTTCCTGTTCCTCATTTTGAATAATGTGCTAAAGAAGTTTTCAGGCTCTCGCATAGGTATTTATCCTTTCAACTTGACAAAGCTGTCTCCTATTGTCAGGCCATGTTTGGTAAATTCTAGTAGGCTGCACAAAGATTTTTCTGCATCGGAAGTTTGAGATTTTGTGTTCACTAAATGTTTCTAATCGTCACTCTTAGCCTTTCGGTGGCTCATGAAATGCAAGGGGTTAGCTACTTAATCTAGCTGCACATCTTGTAATGATAGATTTAGTTGATTTTTTTTTGGGTCCTTGTAAATTCTATTGTGAAATCTGAGGTGTGGTAGCTCAGACGGGGATTGTGTGGTTGATTGCTGGTTTGGATGAAATGAAGCCATATATAACTAATACTGTTTTACTTGATGTTTAATAGAAACACACAACCATCAACTAAAGGAAACAGTAAATCATCGATAACCCTCACGGCCTCACCAATATTATGAAAAGGTTATTCATTTGGTACCAGAAATGAAAGAAAATTGGAAGGCAAATAATCACCTTGTAGTTTTAAAGGTGCCATCCCTATAACATAAAATTCATGAATGAGTTAAAATGCTGTCCTATTATTTTTTTTCCCAATAGAAAAAATCTCAACACTACACTACTACGCTGTGGCTTTGAGAACTACCACCAGGGTTCAAAAACCCATACGATTACTGAAATCAACAAGGGGATGCATCTTCAGCTCTAGCTGTTACCTATTTTACTGGCATAAAGTTCTAAGTTGTTCATTCTTTTGTACTAATGATTTCAACGGCACCAGCTTTCTTACTTTTTGAAGCAGGACGTCTTCCGTCTGCGCTGAGGAACGCTTTGGTGAAGGAAGGAACTATATGGCATTTGCGATTGCGGCAGGTGCTGGAGTTGGAGAAGCGCTAGGTCACATCACATATAAGCGAAACCCCTGCGCCCACATGGGTACGTAGGTAGCAGTGAAAGACGTAGTAATAATCCAGAAGTCTTTTTACCTGCGCCTTTGGATGCCATTGAATTTTCATTTACAGGAGGACCAAGCAAAGTCAGAATGGCTTTCAGCTGATGCTGGACTCCTCAGAAGGGAAAGGTTGCGGTAGTGTACCTTTGCTGATGAATTTGGTCAGTACCAAAAACTAGCAAATGGCGGTCGTGGCGCGCTGGCCAACACGTTGCCTATTAAATAACAATTGTCCATTATACTGCAATACTCTAGGCACGGCCTTTGTGCATGAAAAAGGTCAGTGGATGCTTCGAACGTTTCGTCGTCAAGTACATCAGGAGTAGTAACGTGGGTACCATTTGCAGGGGAGAGCTTGAGCTACCGTGCGGCTGTTCCGTACGAAATCGCCAGTACGCTCTACTATTTAACTTGTTTAGGAGCGTTAGTGTGCCAAAAACATATCAATTACTGGAGTACTCTTTCGGTCCGAAACAGGTTAGATACCGGAGCGTACTGGCGACTCGGTATGGAATAGTCGCAACGCCATCTATGGAGCTTAACACGCGTAGCTCCTGTGGTTTCGCAGACGTTAACTCTTGGTTCACTTCGTGGTTTCGTCGAAAAAAGTCATCATAGCAATGTTTAGATTTGTTTCCCAAATTAAAGGTATGAAATTTTTACTGAAGCGGCTTTCAAATCGCGTAAAATTTCATCATTTTTATTACTAGAACTAGCTCAACATAGCTTCAAGTATTCATTAATTACTATGTTCTAGGTTTTTATTCTTGCCTCATGATTGTGCACGCCGATTGTTTGTCTTGATGAGGACAAACTGTACCAAAAACACTCATTTTAAGTTCATTCGAGAAGCTATCCGAGGTGCTATGTTGTAGCCAGCCTAACAGGATATTGCAAAGGAATATGTTCGAATTAACCATTTACCTAGCAGTCAAAACTACAGCACTCAATCCAACGGAAACTTGCGGTCGAATTTATTGGTGTTATTAAACTCATGGTGAAAACGTTTGGCATATTGCTGTTTCTCACTCACTTAGCACTTAGCAGCAACAAGCACTAGGTGGTGTATGTGAAACGGAATGTTACGTTCCAACGGCCGTCTTCATAACACAGCTGGATCGGATCAGCGTCGCAACGGGTGAATAGAGGATTTGATGGCTTCAAACAAGTTCGAGAACTCACCACAGAATTGGAAGCATGCAGTCCGGCGAACGTTTTCCCAATGGGCGTGGCCTTCCAGGTTCCCTCTCACACCAGATGCTCAGCGAGACTCAGAAGCAGCGCCCGATCGTGTCCGCCAACATCGTTGCTCAAGTTGCGACTGTTTTGCTCTTTGTCGTTCGATCGGTAATTTCCGCATCGAATTGTTACCTTTTTTCAACATTTAATTACTTATTTTTATTTTTATGCAGCATAGAGATGATAGCATTCTATGAGGCCCAAAGCAAATCGATGGGATAATTTAAATTCCGTCTGATTTTGTTGCCTCACGTCGTTTATGCAGATTTCCCCATGGACAAACCACTGGACATTTCCCAATATGCCTTAGTAGGTCATTACGTTGACAATATCCTTCTGCATTTGAACAAGGATTAGTTCTGGATGGGTTGCAATCTCTTTTCCCCTCATTGCCGATCATGGATTGAGTGAAACTCACAGTGGAGTCATCGTCGAAATTCAAACGGGAATGCCACTCATCCTCCTTGGTTCTGTCCGTTTGCTCAGTCATCTTTTCTGATCCTGAACTACCTTTGTTACCAGCACATTTTCGAAGTGACATAGTGTCAACAGGTAAAGTGATTAAATTTAAACTACTTAGTTTATAGCCAAATAAGTTCTTTGAGAACAAAGTGGATAACAGGTGTGAAAAATTTAATGATTTTTACAGTAGACTGATGAGCTGTACGAATGGCTGCTATCGTTCAGTTTCATTTCGAACGTGAAACATCCGATATCCTTACGTTTGATGCGGATGTTGACGTGTTTGACTTGGCTTTCAGAATCGTCTATGAATCATTGAAAATATTGCACAATGGCTAATTCCACGACTTTAAAATTCATGGTTGTCATACGAAACTTTCGATCAATATTGCTTACGTCTTGTTTTTTTTTGCAATGGGAAATGTTTTAGAGATAATGAATTACTTGAAAATCATTTGTTAGCCTGTAACAACGAGCCAAGTGCTCGCAATGCCGTTCGCTTTCACTAATTGATGAAACTTGTTTTTTTGTTTCTTTTGTATTAGTGGCTGAAAGTAACGAGTCCTGGTGATGAAACTGCTGGTACTCTTCCAAGTTCCAACCTTCTAAATGCTGTTGAAACATCGCCATACCAAAAGTTGATTCTCCATCAGTGGTCGGTCATCAGTTACCCGACAGTTTTACGATGGACCACAAATCAGCTCATCCTCGCAGCAACCACTAATTATCAACTCCTGATGCAGAGGGAAAAATCCAATTCTTAAACGTGTGTGTGGAGTCCAGCCGATTGCCATCTTTAGATGAAGACGATGTGGTGCATTTCCAGGTTAGTTTTCATATTTGGGTTTTACTTTTTGCAAAGCCTTAGAGTTGTGCTCCCTCGCCTGAAGTATTCAATTAGCCCCTTTGATTTTTGTGCGTTTTCTTCGGAATTGTACAAACAAATATTTTAAGTTAGCATTCAATCATTCAATCGTGACAAAGAACAGATCTATGAATCATGGAATCCTTTTCACCACTCTATTATCAACTGCGTCTACCAGCTATTACTCACTTGACACTCGTGACGATTTGCTTTGGTGGATAGTTTATAGAAAATGAAATAGGATACTTAAATGGCTTTCAATAAGATGTGCGAAGTAGGCGAGTGAAACAATTCATTATGGAATCAAGATATTAATTATTAACGCTTTCATCCTTAACTTCATGGCAACGCGCGACAATCATTTCTTATGTTATTTCAGTCTTTTTAAAACTTGTCAAAAACATGCGAGCTATTTTTGATTTAATTACTCCGAATTGCCTCTCAATTAACTGGAAAGATCACGTCGCTGGATGTTGAATCTTAACCTATCTAACTACTTTTGAAATCACAGTAGAGCAAAGATGCGTGCGAGGTGAAGTAGTGACCTCGAGCCTCAACTATGAGCTTGTTTGCTATTGTTGCTCTGTAACGTGTTAGTGGACGTGTAGTCGTTCTTTTTGCAGTTGGTCTTCCGAAGACAAGTGAGGCAGTTCAAGCTTACGTATTTGACAATTCCGTTTATTTGTAATAAGAGAGGACGAAAACAACTATTGGTTTCTTATCAAGTACGTGATTAAAGTAAAAGAAAGAGATCAATTTGTATTCGTTACGTTTCCTAATACTGTTCCATTGGATTGTCTTATTAGGTTCGTTTCGCAAGGTTCTATTTGGTGTCATGAAACGCCAAATTTCGTGAGGTAGTGCATGAAACAGTATCTTCATTAATTTTTTTTTAGTTTAATAGTTTGAGTCATAGCCGGATGAGATATTTGAAAATTCGCATGTCAATTTATTTAATTTACTTGAGCGATATTTCAATTCGAATTGAAACCTCTTTGCTGTGGTTGGTCAAGTTATGTAGTTTGGTATTTTGCCAAGAATCTTCTTTATTGCAAAGTCGTGGCGAATTTTGATTGAATTCTCATTTGCCTATAATATCTCTTGCAGACAGCCTTCATCGTTGTAAATGCACCTCATCCGGTTCTGAAAATGTCGTCCAGCACGCTGTAGTCTGTTATATTTTTATTCTTTCGACTCAAATCGAGTGCACTAGAACCCAAGAATAACGAGGTCTTTGCGTCCTTGTCGATGCCGAGTTCAATCAAGACTTTAATTGCATCGATTAATTGTGGGGATGAATTGTTACGACACAAAAGATGAAGCGCATTCCGTCCAGCGTAGTTCTTTGCGTTTTTATCAATGCCGAGTTCGATCAAAACTTTAATCGCGTCGATTAATTGTGGGGTTGAATTGTATCGACACAAAAGATGAAGTGCACTCGATCCAGCGTAGTTCTTTGCGTTTTTGTCAATGCCGAGTTCGATCAAAACTTTAATCGCATCGATTAATTGTGGGGTTGAATTTTTCCGACACAAAAGATGAAGTGCACTCGATCCAGCGTTGTTCTTTGCGTTTATGTCAATGCCGAGTTCGATCAAGACTTTAATCGCATCGATTAATTGTGGGGTTGAATTGTATCGACACAGATTATGAAGCGCATTCCGTCCAACGTTGTTCTTTGCGTTTTTGTCAATGCCGAGTTCGATCAAGACTTTAATCGCATCGATTAATTGTGGGGTTGAATTGTATCGACACAGATTATGAAGCGCATTCCGTCCATCGTTGTCCTTTGCGTTCAAGTCGATGCCGAGTTGTATTAAAGTTTCGATTTGTTCCCTAAAATCCGACGTTGGCCCCGTACACAGCCGATGCAGATTTTGTTCTCCTTCGATAAGCTAAATGGAAACATTTGTTAGAAAACTCAAATTTCATTGACGAAGAAGCACGTAAACTTTTGATGTCATTACTTGGTTTTTTACGGATTGAAGTTGAGTAACAACTTCTTCAGATGTGATTCTTGTATCAGGTGTTTTGGACAACATTTCCTCTATCAAGTTACGTGCCCAGTGCGATTCGTGAATTTCTATTTTTTAAATTCAAACATTAAATTATTGTGCTTATATTGTATGATGTATTTCAGAGGTAACTTACGATTCATATTAACAGACTTGTTTTTCGCGATGTTATTTACAATTTCTAAATCATTTTCACCGTAGATATGACTTCCTTTCAAAAGAATGTAACCGAAGACGAGTCCTTCTGCGTAAATGTCGCTTTTGATGGAGCCTTTAGTTTGTTCAAGGTATAGGTTTTTGCCATTAATTTCCAACACTTCGGGAGCAAACCAAAGTAGAGTCCCTCTGATTCCACTCATTGTGAATGTTCCTCGTTCATTCACTTCTTGGGACAATCCAAAATCAGCCCATTTCATCGTTATGTCGTTGCCTTGGTCAGTAGGTTTCACAGATATTAGAATGTTTTCCGGTTTAATGTCTCGGTGGATAAGGTTCCGTGAATGAATATATTTGAGACCAGAGGCTAACTGCGAGAAAACCTCCAAATTATTCGGTAACGTAGTAGGTCCCTTATATTTGCGAGGATCGTCCTGATTAAGGAACACCTGATCCAGTGATGTGTCGCACAATTCTAAAGCAAAGTAACTGAATCGCAAGAATCGTAAAAATCACATGGAAATTCTCTTTTTACTTCAAAATTATCACGTAATAATCTTACTCGAAGTCGGCATCGCTTCCGAAGTGAAGGAGTTTAACTATATTGGGATGGTCTAACTGCTGCAGAATGTTTAACTCTCTGTCAACTAGTTGTTTTCCATCGGTTCTCTTCTCAATTCTTTTGACTGCTATTTTTTGGCCTTTATATTTACCACGATACACTGAGCCGAAACCACCGCTCCCCAAAAGATCATCGATTGCGCGATTGAATTGGATGCCACCTACATTTACAGGATTAGTCGATGACATTTTAAGCTCAATTGCACGCGACACTAGCAAGACAAAAACTTGTGCGAACTACTATTGAATAATACCGTTTGACACTGGACAACCTTCACTTGCAACCCGAAATTGCTTTGAATTTATCAGTCAGTTTATCTGTCTGTAATGCATGAAAAATAACTTACGAGTCCAATGCAGATAATGATCTGTTATCGCGTCGATCGTCTATACCTGTTGATCCGCGTGAAATGTCAGTGGGGTCGATTTGTGTGAGTCTTAAAATTTCTTCTGATCATTTTTACGGAAATTTTTGTTGTTGACGAGAGCTTGTCATATGATTTTACATCGAATTAATAATACGCTCAGTGTGCATTTCCAATCGTTTAGGCTATGCTTTTAATGCTGGGTTCTGCGTATATGAAATGTTCTATCATAGATATAGCAGCTTTATACTTGTTGCGCTCTGCACGTCTGTTCGCTTTCGACATCTATACCTTATCATATAATTTTCTTTTTATCTTTCCTTTAAAAAAATAAATAACAGCAGAATGATCAATGGCCTCATTAAGCTTTCCCCCTTTCTTTTGTTGTATATAGGCTACGTCATTTCTATGATGCACATAATTTGTTTATCATATAATATTTCAAAATAATGTAAATATAATATTGCTTAGTATTGAAACACGCATTGTTCTGAAACAGGCTTGCAAAGAATACGATAATTGACCCAACCGAAATACAACAGGCAAAAAATAGCGGATCGTTCTGCAGTGTTCATCCTGGAATTTTTAAGTCGCTGTTGGCGAGGCCATTTGGAAGGTAAAAAAACAAACAACTTGATATTACAACTGTCCTTGTGCACGTAGACCGTTGGAAATGTCTGTGCTTAAGGACGCGTGCGAATTACACCATCGGCTTAAAACAAGTGAAGCCCAGTTCACTGCCCCTATGTGATGCCTTCCAAATAAAACTAATGCATTTTGTTTTGCGACGCTGAATCCCTTAGACACAGCTGTTGAAGATGGAGGACCACTAGTGCGGCCAGCTTAACGAAAGATGTCATTAAAAGTGATGCACCGGCGAAGTCGCTATTAACATGACTCTTTTTGCAAACTCTATTCAGCTCTTCTCATCGACCGCATTCGAATTGAATTGCGCATGACACCATACAGGTATCACGATGCTATCCCAGCCCAAATCGTTTGCCCTCGAAATGTTTGACTCTATTTTCGTATTTTCTTCAGTTTATTCGCCATGATGACCAATTTCACTCAATCCTGAATGTCAGAAAGTGATCAGTCTTACTTAGCTGGTTATAGAGCTTATCTGTTTGGCTGAAGCAAACACAAACTTAACGTTCCGTCGGATTGCGACGCGTTGGTTCTTCAGTGTGTGTGCATATTGTGCAATATTTTTGACAAGTTGTTTACCTCAGTAGGTAAAGATAAAATAGGAATTACGTTTCGTTTTCTCTTGTTTTCCTTTTTTTCCCCATTTGTTTGCTTCGTTTCTTATCTTTACTTTAGTCTTCGTTGCAGTTGCATGAAATAGGATTGTGTCGTCCTACCCTCACCTGGATTGCACATGCGTCACAGGTGAAATCATCGTCTTGAATTCTTGACTAACAAATGTTTGTTATCAGTGTCATCGTCAAGTCCACTCGGCCTACAACTCTACAAGTCCTAGACGGCTATACGAACTTGTTTCCCAGGCCATCTAGTGTTTATAAGTGACGCTAAACATTCTGGGCCGGACAAAAATGGCGTTGTATCGACTGGAGTTACCTCATCACCGAAAAGAACAAACCATGCCTCAATGTTTAGTTTTCCAGCACCCGAACCACCCCCATTTAACCCCCAACATATGGTGGGATATCAAAAATTCATTTTCCTGCCGTTTCGTGACTTATAGGCCAGGTGGAAATTCTGCATCAGTTGCTGTGTGACGCTTTCAGAACCGGACAGCATCATAAGCATATGCCGCCGCTAATGGTCGACTGTTGATGACACGCTGTTATTCTTGGTATTTTTCATCTTCATTCTTTTTTTATATGAAACAACTTGTCTTGTATTCTGTGCCTTATTTTTAGGAATATCTGGATCTCATTGGGCTTCTTGTGATGTCTCGATGAAGTGAATATGAGTGATACCTGTTGAAGAAGTATGGTGATATCAGGAGGCCAAATTCAATGCTTTTATGTCAAATGGTATGTGCAAGTTCTTTTTCATTTAAATCTCTACCTAGTATTGTCATAATAGTTTGCACTTTAATATTTGTGAAAAACAACTGTTGATAGTTTATAGGCTCCTAGAGTTCAAGGAATAACCAGAGTTAGTATCCAATATTATTCTCAAAGTGACTTGTCCATGAAGTTTCTTAAATCCAGTGGAATCGTCCAGCTTACAAATATCACATTTGTTAATTTGTTCAATTATATTTGAAGAACGAATATCCAATGAAATTTGTTTAGACTTGACTTGTTAACATTTTAAATGCACAATTCTTTTGTGTCTGCGCCTTGGGCTCAGAGGTCACTTCACGCCTTTGTGATAGCGTTGTCACTAGGTTTGGGGGAGTCTAACGTAAAAATCCATCAACTACCAATGTATCGGTTTCTTTTCTCTCTTTTGGTAGCAAGTTTAGTCGTTATGGTAGCGCTTCTTTTTTTATGTACAGAATGCCTCCTAAATCGAGTGATAATCAATAACCTTGGCTTGGCCGTTAGCCAGTAGAAAGGATGCAAAGATGTTGGCAACGAAAAGACTTAGTCTATGAAGCTTTATACTCTCAACCATGGATAATCTTTGATTTTTGTTTTCTTTTTATATTTTGTGTAAGAAAGAAAACATTACATAATCGGTAGATTGAAACAATGAAACTTACTGTGTCCCTGCCGGAAGAAAAGGAATTCATGGCGTGGGAAATGTTTGGAAATGTGTCCTTGGGAAACAATTCATCCCATTCGCTGAAATGTCACACCACGACCCCAGTCGTTTTCTGATGTTGGGTCACAAAATTTTTATTCAGCAAAGGTATTCTTCAGTCGCAAATGTCGTAAAATCAACCACTCTAGAAGTACATTGTCCTACCTGGTTCCATCATTTAGCAACGCGGCATTCAATGAAGAGGATCCGATTGTACAAATGGTGCAAGATGAGACCCGACACATCCTCTACACACGCTCTGAAAAGGGAACCATTCAGGTCTATGATTTAGGCACAGACGGGCAAGCCATAACTCGAGTGGCGGCCATCAATACCAATACGATCGTGCAATCTGCCACCAATATTGCCAGGTATTAAACGAAATGTTGCCAATAGAAGCAAAATCACTGAATACATTTTCCTGTAACAGGACGGTGGATCGTTCCAGTTTTCGACCTTTGGTTGGCATTGCGCCCATCCCGTCGAGCGAATTGACCAACTTGCATTTGGTCGCCATTACTGCCTCAGGTGTCCGTCTGTACTTTAGCACTTTGCCCTGACGTGCATTCAACGAAGCCACGCCTTCTAGCCGGCCGGCGACGCTTCAGCTGGTTCAGGTGCGTCTACCGCCTGGGTACGCGGCCAATGCATCTCCTCAGCGTCCCCAACAAGTCCATTCGGCCCTTTATTCTCACGGAACCACGTTTTTAGCCACGACAACAGCCTCGGAGAACGATGTAGTCTGGACGTTATCCAGTTCACTTTTTCCAGCTGCCCAGCAATTGTCATAGAGACGCAAAACACGCTAGGGTTGGACGGAAAGACGTGGGCTTTGGCAGAAGTTACTCCCGGTCTTAAAAGACAAGTCGATCCGTCAACTTTTGCTCCTCCAGCACCTGAGCCTCCACTGATTGTAACGCAACATGCTGTGGGACCTCGAAAGTTCATTTTCCTAACGACGCAATGCTGCCACGTCGTCACCCGACTTAGGCCGGTGGACATTCTCCGTCAATTACTCTTTGACGCTTCAGGGCCGGACAGCACGGCCGTTCGTGCTTTTTTCCAGGTTCTGCGGGAAGATCAAGCCTGTGCCACTGCTCTGATTTTGGCATGTTCGACGAGCATCCAGGACTCCCAGCTGGCCGACTGGGCTGCCCGTGCCTTCTTCCTACTTGGTGGTGATGTGAAAGTGTCCCCGTCTCATCTGGCTCATCCCATTTCGTCACCGGCCTCTCCTTTTGTCGTCAACTCGCCCGGCCATCTGAACAGTACACCCAGCAACTTCCACCACCAACAGTCGCACTTTACTTTTAGTTCACCTGATGGTGGAGTGGGGACATTCAACCCAAATGCCATTTCGACTCCCCAAATGCAACCTTACTCGTTCCATTCGAATAACGTGGGGACCAGCAGTGGCGGCGCAGGTCGACATAACGGACTTTACCTTTATCTCGGACGCATACTGAGACCACTTTGTCTTATGCCGCTGGCCAGAGATGTGGGAAAACCACACCAATCGTTGCTGGACAGTGTCGTCAACAGCGAAGAGTTGCTAACTGTTCTGGGCCAACTAAATGCTCTGAAAGGATTTGTTCATGCTAATATCCATCAAAACGGTCCGCAGAGTTACCAGTCTAGTGAAAAGGGTCGCCTTCAGGTATACTGGACATTTTTCGTCGATTTCCAATTGATTAGTTATCATTCCTTTTATTTAATTCTTAATATTTTAATAATCATTTTTAAATAAAAAATTGCAGGATGCTCAAATGCAGGAGAGGAAATCTATGTTGGCCATGAAACAATTGCTGGATCATACCGTCGAAGTACTTGCTCTCTGGAAAGTGTTGTGCGATCATCAGCTCCATTTGCTCGGCCAGTCATTGTCGGCTGAAATGCGGATGTCGCTCAAGACAACGTTGTTCCGCGACCTTATCCTTTCCGGTTCTGACACCTGCATTGGGCTGATCAACGCCCTGATCCATCGGTACTTGGATGATGCAGCAAGCACGGACGCCATCAGCGAAAAATTGAGGCAGGTCTGCCCGTCTCTCTACCGCAATGAGGTAAAACGTTGCCAATGAAACTGAAGCAAAATTGTTAATTAAATTTTCATTTTAAAGGATGCTCTATGCACTAAAGTCAACGAGCAACTTCTCAAGGCTCGAACGACCACCATGAGCCGCATGGACAAGGAGCGTCTGCTGCAGCAAACACTGGAAACGTGTAAGCAGATTCCGGCCCGCATCAATTTGGCGCATGTTTGCCAACAATTGTCTGCTTGTCAGTACTTCGGAGGCGTGGTGGAGCTCTGCTGCGTCGTGGCTGAGAAGCTCGACCCGCAGCACCGTGCCCAACAATGCTACAGCGGCCAACAGGAAGATCCTGCCGCTGTGGAGGCGCTTTTGGCTCGTAAGAATTGCTACCAGCAAATGTGCCTTGTCTTGCAGAAACTCTACACGGCCGCTGCGTGCCATCCTCAGTCGCCCAGCGTGCCCAAATCACCCGGACCGATGGTACAAACGACTCCACAGGGATACGAGGTCGAGGAGGGTCTAAGCCCATTAGAAGCGCAGCGGTTGGCAAACGAAACTCTTTCTCTTGCCCTGCAATCGGATGACGAACTATGTCATGTTGCCATTTTCGATTGGTTGACGGACAACAAGTGGGACGACAAGTTGTTGGAAATTCAGTCGCCCCACTTGGAGAATTACCTCAACAGGCAAACAGTTGGTCAGGTACGATTGAATTTATTAATGCGCGTAACTCTGGCCCAAATGAGTAATTCGAATCTGCCTTATTTTTGTTGTTGTTGTAGGTTGGTCAACAGCAGCAAACAGATTTAGTTGCAAAATACGATCTGTAGTGGAAATTTTACGAAAAAAGTGGCCAGTTTATCGCCGCTGCACGAGTTCTTTCCCGTCTAGCTGATGCCCACAGCACGGCCATAAGTCTTCCAATGAGAATAGAATACCTTTCGCGGGCCATTGTGTGCGCGCGAGCGGCTGAGACGAGCTCGTTCGGTAACGCCGTTCAGGGCCAGTTCCTCTACGAAATGGAGGAGAAGAT
The DNA here is from genome assembly GCA_013167095.2 of Daphnia sinensis. NCBI lineage: Eukaryota > Metazoa > Arthropoda > Branchiopoda > Diplostraca > Daphniidae > Daphnia > Daphnia sinensis. Next base: position 131,642 of record CM023188.1, on the reverse strand, counting down.
GGACGTGGCCAAAGTCCAGTCTCAAGTGCTGGAAGCCGTCTCGAGGTTGCCCAGTCGAGATGCCGACACCATCAGTCGTTTACATTCCGACTTGCTCGACGTGACACAACTGTACGAGCAATTCGCTGAGCCCTTGGGTCTGTGGGAATGCAAACTGGCTATTTTGCACTGCGCCAATCATTACGACTCGGCTCTAGTGACCAGCATTTGGCAAAATATTATCAATGCTGAAGTCAAGAAACTTGGTAATGCCGACACTGAAACGAAACTGGCCGCCCTGAGTAGCAAAATGAAAACGCTAGGTCGAACTTATGCCCAGTCAGAGCAATTTTTCCATTTGGAGTTCCTCGTTAAAACCCTGGAAACATATTCAGTTCGCTGGAATGGACCACCAGGTAAATTTCAATTACTTTCGTGTTCTTTCCAATGCATTTCGATCCATGTTTCTATTCTTAATTGCTAGGCTGGGTCGTTTCCATCATGCTGACGGCTGGAGTATCGTTCCAGCGTCTTTTTGCTGTTTACAGTCGCCTGTACGGCGCAAAGGATGTCGTTTGGCAAGCTGAAGGCAAACCCAATCACTTGCTCAAAGTGCTGGCCGACATGTTAAATCGGCTTGTTGATTCCTCTACCGGAGGCTTGGCAGCCCTGGTGCCGACAGCCGATCGTCGAGCTTTGATAGGACAGTGTGTCGAGGCCGTTGGTGTTTATTTGACGGATCTCTTCTGCACGACTCACGCCACATCACCTGCCCTCATAGCCGAATTCCGCACTCTACAAGGCAAGTTAGAACTTATTTGTAACGAATCTTTTAAATGCAATTTTTTTCCCCATAGCTGTCATTCATCCCCTATTCTTTTTTCTTCTTTTCCGTTTGTTTGAAGCATTTTTTTATTTCTCATTTTCGTGAACCCTGTATGTGTGCGCGAGGGCGAGTTCTTGTTGTCATCTACCATACGCGATACGCCTCAACTCTTTATCCCATTCACTTATCACATCAATACATACCCAGCATTGTGTGGCTCTTCCGTGGTCTAAGATTAGACGTAATCTATGACTATTCAGCAGACAGAACGTGGTCACTTGGGAGGGAAACAATCTCTGTTTATAGATTAGCATATGAATAAGCCTTGCAACTTCAATCAACTAAAGTAAAATAGCGCATTTGATGGACAACAATTCCACTTGTTGAAAGTCGCCAACGCGTTGAAAAAAAAGCAGCCTTTTTTTCGAGAGAATTCACACAGCTTGCTCGTGCCTCGTGGTGTTTGGTGTTTATCTAAAAGCAGACAGATTCTGTGACATGGCAGAGACTAGAGAGTGAATAAGCGGAATGGAAACATTACCCAAACAGCCTGAGAGGTACACAAGTGTCCATCTTTCTGATTAAAAATAACAAATAGCTGTATTTTCCTTTTTTGTGTGGCAGGTGAGTCAGCACTCTCAAATGGTTCAAGACGATACCTGATTGTTCAGACAACTTTTGAATCTGTCTGCACTGTACAGCATTCAGGCAATTAAGCTCAGGAAAAGATTTGCTCACAACAAACTTTTTGACTTTTTTTCAGTTGTCATTAGGATGGTGGACATGTTGCTGTGTCAAATGAAATTGACTGTAACTTAAGCACCTCTGATCATTGATGGATACCATATCTGGCTGTGACCAGATGTTGTACAATAGCGATAGAAGGCAGTCTTCCTTGAACTGGTTGACAGGCATCACACAGCTAACATAGCTAACATATTTGAATTGTACGAATTGCCCAGGAATGAAATTGCTTACCCTATGGTGAGTTCATCCACTTAATGTATTACAGTCTGTTAAGCAGATTTTGATAATTTGATATTTTCTGTTGTGTGTGTTTAGGGATGGAATTGTTAATACCGGTTAGTGTTGGTACGTCTAGGGAAGCTACAATTGGTAGCTAGGGCATGGCTCTAGGGTAGCTACAAGTTCTTCAGTTGTCTTTTGCATCTTTTGCAGTAAGGAAATATTACGAGCACGTACGTGTTTGTTATTATCTGGTTCCGGGCACCCATTTAAGCAGTTCGATGATGTTCCAGCCTCCTTCTCAGGACCAACGCCTTAGGATGTATGTCTGGCATCTTGTTAAATCAGTGGCCCTGTTCCCATTGACTTGTGATATATGACAATTGATCACTCGTTATCAAGGATGTTGGCAAAGAAGACTGGCTGCTGGCGGATACCGCAACAATTCTGGTAAGAATCATGCGTTTATTATTTATTATATTACAGGTAAAACACATGTCAGTTACATGAGATAGGCTAGCAATATTCATATAACGAGGAATCGATCGAATCTTCAACAGAACCATTCCACATTAATCCTCGACTGCATCATATGGTCAATGATGCGGTCGACATCGTCATTTGGCTAAACCAGTGTCCTTAGCTAAAAGTCATCGGCTTTTCCGTTTGTCCTTTGCTCCAGGCCATAGTATCCTATCTAACTAATCATACCTTTTTTTAGGGAAGACAAAAAGTCTTGCTAAATCTGATTACACACAGGCGAGGGATGTATAAGTGTCAATCTTTCTAATTAAAAACTAAACAAAAAGTTGTATTATTATTATTATTATTATTAATTATTAATTCATTTATTTTAATTTATTATTAATTTATTTTCATGAATTTATTCTTTGTTCTTATTAAATTCTGGCACTGGAATTCTCCAATCAAAAGTCAGAAATGTCACGAGGAATTTGAACGTAACTTCAAGACAGTTTACTGTTTGCCTTTCGTGAAGAAGTGGTGGCACCAAACGAAAGCCTGCTGTCTTCTTCAATTTGGGTGAGAATGTAATTGTTTTTTTCTTCCTCTGTGTATTATCATAATGTTTGCCATCGCTGACCTATGTGTCACGAATGCATTGTTCTACCAGCTGAGCTATCCAATTCAGTGGGTCCATTTGAAAGACATTGGCAAGGTATCGTCCTACGTGAACTCTAATGTCAAGGGAAACCTCAGCGTAAATAAAATATGAGTTAGTCACTAGTTGCTCCTCCATCATCCTTTGTAGTAGGCTTAGTTTTTGCTGGTGTCATAGTGACTATAAAATTTTTATATGCTCCATCGATTGTGGCAAGTATTTCGTAGAAAAGTACGCCACTCCATTTGTATTCACGGATTTTAGCTTGTAAATTACAGGTTTTCTTGGAAAGAAGGTATTTGCTGTGACACCAACAACTCTAATGCAATTGCCGTCCATGTACATTGGGCAATCGTATGTCGTGGTACTTTTTGGAGCCTTTTTACAGCCAGCACACGCCTTTGTTTCGCCCGTCATCGCCTCGCCCGTCATCACCTCGCCCGTCGTCGCTTCGTGGTCGTCCCGTCTTCGCCTCGCCCGTCGGCTCTTCGTGGTCAACCCGTCATCGCTTCGTGGTCGCCCCGTCATCGCCTCGCCCATCGTCGCTTCGTGGTCACCCTGTCATCGCCTCGCCCAATTGGATGCGCCAATCATGTCGGCGCATCCATCACGACGACCGCAACAATGGCGACGACAACAGCTCGCGACGTCGTCCGATACACGACGGCCAGCCCGATCGATTACTGTCGAGGACAGCCGGACAATTATGCAGCGGTCGAACCGGGTTCCAAATGCCGGCGTTACTTTTTTTTTTTTTTTTTGCTTTACTTTTTATTATTGTAATCAAATACCTTTACTGAGAGTTGAAGTGTGGGAAAGTATGACCCTTTTTTCACATTTGCCTTATACGCTACTGGGAACTGTTGCAGAATATCTTCAGATTGCTGACAATCTACTGGGACTGCCCCGGTTGATTGTGGTGCCCATATCTCTAACTTGGGCAGCGTCAGCAACCACATCCGTATCATTATTCTTGCATTTGTTAGACAACCTTTGTCGTACATAGCACTTCCAACTGGAGGATAATCGTGGCAGTCATCAACGTCACCTGGAATTTTGCCACAAAAAGGTACACAATCTATTTGTCGATCATGAATAATGTTAACATATTTTGTTCTCGAAAATTATCTTACTTTTAGTTTGCAGATGAAAAAATTCAATTACTGCTGGTTGAATTTGTCCATAAGTACAACTACTAATGCCCGTCTTAGTGAATGGCTCCTTGTACATTGATTAACGGAACGCATCTTGAATAGCCCTAAAATGGTTCTGTATTTGGCTTTGTTGGACTGGCGATTGACGTTTTTCTGTAAGTCACATTAATTTTACTTTTCACACCAGTTTTTCCCTTATGAATATTTATTTTTATTTTTCTTGCTCAGCACCAGTATGTTTGTTATCCGGATGTAACAGATAAGTCAATGTTGGCATTTCATGCATTTGAAGAATTAGCTAACCATGGGAAGAAATCAGCATGGTAAATGTTGGAGCGGATTAGTGGAATGGTTACTGGACAAAGTTTCCGTATGATTGGCACTAAAGTACAAGGGCGCAGACAAAAGCTGGAACTGGAACTTGGAACTGAAAGCTTATTGTAATTCAGCAAACTAACATTTTGTGGTTATAAATTGCACCACGAGATGGCGCTGCCGTCAGTCTGTACTTAGATTGCCGTATTGTACGTGTCACTGTAAATATTATTTGTTAACTGTACACTTCAATGGAAAATTCGCTATAAACCGATCATGTGTTACCTACTTTTAAGTGTTTTCAATCTTAAATGTGTTATTCAAGTGGAGAACATCAAATGGATTAGTTTTGGTGCAACGGCTAAACCTGATCAGCTAGGTCAGCTGCTAAGTTGTAAAAAACTGCTCGCAACCTACTACTTTTGCATTCAATCAAGATATTCTATTACTAAATGGAGAGGTATTAGTTTTATATTTTGCCAATCAAAATCCAATGGCAAAGTTTCTTCTTTTATCAGTTAGCTTGTGAAACCTATAAATTGCAAAGGATGCTGCCTGTGGAGAAAGGTTACGAAAATCACAAATTGTATGGTTGAAATACCATAATCTCATGCTAACGGTCTTAACCTGTTCAGCAATTCATCTCAGTTGTGGTTTGAAGTGTGAGTGTGAGTGAGTGTCCAAGTGCACCATATGTTGTGTTGGCAACCATGAACCATCACCATTTCAGCAACATTCTACTCACTTCTAGTGAGCTCAAGTGGCCGGATTTTGTGTTGAGGTGTGATTTATTAGACTCGTATTTTGGCAGTCAGTATCAATTTTGCATGATTCTTCTTTTACTCCTAGATCGTGGAACTAAAAGTGCAGAGGATGTTGGCCCTGAAGGATTTGACATAGACAAGTGCCCCCATATGTTGTTGTTGCAACTACTAACTATCACCATTTCAGCAATCTTCTCATCATTTCTGCTGAATGCATTCATGTGGCAGGATGTTGCATTCATAGGTGAGTTATTAGACTTGTATATTAGCAGTCAATATCAAATTGGCATGATTCTGCATTTATTTCCAGTTCGTGGAACTTGAAATGCAAAGGATGCTGGTCCTGACGGAAAGCCATCAACAATGCAAAATTACTTTTGGCCCACTCATCATTTTCGTGTAAGTTTCCGTTTCGTAAAGCCGGCCTGTTTTTTTTTTATTTTGTGTTGCTATAAGTTAACAACCAACATTTCAACACTCTCATTTATATTTCTACTTTTCCAGCCAGCACACGCCTTTGTTTCGCCCGTCATCGCCTCGTGGTCGCCCGTCATCGCCACGCCCGTCATCGCCTCGTGGTCGCCCGTCATCGCCTCGTTGTCGCCCGTCATCGCCTCGTTGTCGCCCGTCATCGCCTTACCCGTCATCGCCCCGCCCGTCATTGCCTCGCCCGTCATCGCCTCGCCCATTATTATCGCCTCGCCCGTCGTCGCTTCGCCCGTCGTCGCTTCGCCCGTCGTCGCTTCGCCCGTCGTCGCTTCGTGGTCGCCCCGTCATCGCCTCGTGGTCGTGGTATCATTGTATTTAGTTAAGTGTTTGTATTAATTATACCGTTGGCTGCCACGCCACCTTGATCCCCTTTTTTTTTTAGCTTATAGGGACGGGCCGCGCTGTTCTGTCCCATGGTCTCTGCCATGGGATGGGACAGTCGCCACTGCCCAAGATTCGCCTTCGGGCGCCGTAGGCAACGCACCACATAGGGACTTTCCCTTTTCGATTTTTTGATGGAGACCTGGGGGTGTGCGTTCCCCTAAAGGTTTCCATCAACAAAATCAGCCCGGACTTGTCTTCGGACAAGTCCCCAAAGTAGCTAGCGTAGATATTAAGTGGCGTGGCAGCCAACGGTATAGTTAAGTGTATTTGTGTATGTGTTGTATGTTGTATTGTAAAACGTAAAACAGTGGTGGAATTGTGGGTGGATGGAGGGACAATAAAATACTTTTAACCTTATTTCAATTTGTTTTTTATTTATATAAGTTTATCAGTTGGATGAGTTGGGATTCGAACCCAAGACCTTCTATGACACATGACTTACCAGGCCGGTGCTCTACCACTGAGCTACCATCGTTGCATTTCTAATTACTATATCTCAAACACATTGTCGTAACTTGAGACGATAGTCAATAGACTATCTGTTATCATTCGGGGGGATGATAGGGGGGGTTGCCAGGTTGGTATCGCATCAGCCTAGGAACTCCAAGGTCCGGGGTTCGATTCTCAGTCAGGGTCCCAATCTTCCCAGGTGCAAGTCGAGTCGAGAAAGCAAGTCGAGTCGAGAAACTTCCCCGTTACGAAGTAACGGGATGGATATTTTGGCAAAGTTTGATATGATATCTAATAACAGATTTTTTAAAATTCTTTCTTGAGATTTACTGATATAAGTGCGTATCGTTTTAGATAAACATTTTGCAACAGAATTTAACCAGTCTCTCAATTGACATTAGTGATAACTTATTCGACTCCTTCAGGATTTGAACCTGCAATCTTCGGCGTACCATGCCGATGCTCTACCACTGAGCCATAAGTCATACGTTCAAGTCATCTATATTTTCGGGTCAATTTAGTTCAGTAAATTGGACTTAGAATAATTTTGTAGCACAATTCTCAATGAATTTACATTACAATACAAACGTTCGCCTTTAATCCAATTAACATCATGTTCATTGAACTTTTCCGATGCCTGGTTTGGAACCCGAGTCTTTCAGATCCGCAATCCAACGCTCTACCACAGAGCTATGATCCTGACAACAAATTTATAAAGATTAGAATAGAATTGCGTGCCTTCACAAATTGCCTTCACAATATTTTCTTGTAATAGTGAAAAGTAGAATGTGTCTCATGGCTCAACGGTTCAGCATCGGCAACGCAACACGATAGTACCAGGATCAATCCCGAGAGAGGTAAATTAAGTTCTACAACAATGTTCTACTACACCTAATACACCGATGTAACCAATGTGTAAAATGTGTAAAATGTGTAATTCAAATATGTACTACCAAATTACCAAATCAAGGATTGGAAAGTCATCGGTGGTACGGTAGGGGCACACCGAAATTATCAGAATCCAGGCCTTTACGCAAATTTCAAGATCACGAGATCCCATCCTTAACGAAAAAAGAAAAAAAAAAAAGGAAAACATAAGTAATATATATACCAACACAAAGCCAAGACATAAGTTTAGTCATTGCCAAATACAAGTTTTTAAAACTAATGTTAGAGTTTTATCATACAATTTTGTTATACTATCAGTTTGTTAAAGACATTGAAAATATCACAACGGTTTTATATTTATCTTGCATTTTTTGGAAGTAACTGTGCGTTTTCTCATACCTTACATCGTTGGACGTAGATGCATATTTCATACTGCACGATGAGCACAGTTTTATTACCATTCTCATATTCATATGCTTTATTATGGTAATCTACCTCACGTTTTTTTATCTCCATACAGATTTACAACAACGCTAGAAAAAAAATATTGTTACAACATTTTCCACCGCATATTTCAAATCACGCGTACCAGTCCGTACGATGTAAACTGTGCAGAGCAATATCCTTATTTCTTGTGGCACATTGAATTACACAACTATGTTCTTTCATGATCACACGACACCATTTGCCCCAGAAACGTTAGAGCCGATGATCTGACTCATCTTCTTAGGCGGGGTTGAAAATGATCTTCACTTAAGTTGAACGAAATCTATCATCCACTGAATCGTCACACGGGACAGCGTAATGTTTCACCACGATAAGTATCTACTCAATGACACATGTCTCAAAAGTCTCCCAGCTTTTTTCACCATCTTCATCGGTCCCTGTAAGCGGGAAAATGCTTATCCTTTTATTTCCACTACAGATGTTATTCACTTAGCTGACAAATGGTAAATCCGTTCTTTGCTGGGGTGGAGATGTTATGTCTACCACTTAAATCACTACTACTGTAAGCTTGCCCCAGTTGATTGGCTCGGCAACGATAAACAATTGCAGATATTCCCTGAAAGGAAACAGAAAACAGAAGTGTTTTAATTAAGGAAATAACTAAATAGATAAGAACTTAATTATAGGTCACATCTACAGATCTACAAAATCTTACAAATCTCAATTTCAATTTTTTTTTCATATTATTACTGATGTAAAAACAATAATGAAAAAGAAAGACCAAATGCATATATGCATCTTCTTAGGGTAACAGCCATGAGTGTCAATTGACTTGCCGTTAGTTTTTTGGTAGCTAGGTATATGATCAACCCTAATTTTGTCATAAACTAAACTACATTACCTAAATTCAAATATTTCTAACCGGTGCATAAAATCTAGCTAAAAAACTGGCCGAACCACGGGGTTATAGTGCAGTGAATTTCACTACTCCGTGCAAGGTATTAACCGTAACCCACAGTGCTTGACGATTTAGGTTAAACGAAAATTGACATCGATGGGGGAAAAGGAATTGACACATTTATATATATAATTCATTAATTCCAATTAAGAGTACAATAAGCAAATGCCGATTTGGCAATACTTAACTTGTGCCATCTTCTATTTTCCCTTTCCTCCGGCTGGATGATAATTTTCAGTGTCCGACACAGTGCCCGCCACCGTATACATTTCTATCATGGGTGATGATAAGACTCTCCTAGATGCATAAAACATTATTAAACTATTAATTTTAAAATCACACATCATAAAATGCTGGACAACCCTCGTTGTTCCGGCAACAATCCTCAATATCCAGTATCCGCATCAGTGGTGATAACGCCCTTACCCCGCCTTACATAAGACAACAGACATAATTTGTCACATCATTAAAAAAAAAACTTAAATTCTCTAGCTTACAATCCTGGAAACCGACCTCGTTGCTTCGGCGACGATTCTCAATTTCCAATGTCCTTCGTCCTTTTTAATGATAAAACTCTCCTACCTACATAAAAAAAAAAAAAAAAAACAAAAAAAAAACAAAAAAAAACAATCAATTTTTTAAACATATACCATATAATTCTGGTTGATGATATTGTTATTCCGGCGACCAACCTCAATGTCCAACTCCTCTTCGGCGGTGGTAAGCCCCTCCTAGTTGCACGGGGAAAAACTGACAATGAAAAAACTAAAATTCGTAATAAGAAAAATAAATTTTAGAACACAAACGCAAAAACAAACCTTGGAAGACTATTAGGTTGATGCCAGCGGAGATACCAACGGAAATATTCCCTTCCCACCGTATACATCTCTATCATGGGTGATGATGATCCTCCCCTAGATGCATAAAACATTATTTAACTATTTTTTTTTTAAACAAATCATCTAAAATGCTAGACAACCCTCGTTGTTCCGCCGACAATCCTCGATATCCAGTGACCGCATCAGTGGTAATAACATCTTCCTAATTACATATGACAACAGGCATGATTTCGTACATCATAAAAAAAACTTAAATCTATTACCTTACAATCCTGAGGAACGACCTCGTTGCTTTGGCGACAATTCTCAATTTCACTGTACTCTTCAGTTCACTCCTGAATGAGATGAAACAGAGAAAAAAAACCGATTTAATAATTCGAACAGATATCGTGTAACAAATATAAACATTTAATTCTAACGTTCCTGTAAACAAATTTGGGTTCGTTAGTTGGAAGGGTTTGGGGATTAATAGGGAATTGGCAAATTGCGAGAAGAGCTGAATACATGATAATTGCATACAATAATTTGCCAACAAATACTACTGGCAAATATCGCATAAATATTATAACAGTTCAGGTAAAGGGCAGAGGTTGTGCTATATCTAGATAACAAGTTTCAATTTCGTATTATTTAAAAATAGAAAGGATGGTCACAACTTAAACTTATGCTTACTTATCTTAAACTTAATCTACGTACTACTTTAACAACTAGATTTATATTACTACCCAGTTAAACCCAGCTTGCATATGCAACTAATCGAAACCAGTGCAGGGACAAATCTAGTGCTCATACGGTGCGTTATTAGTGTGTGATAGATAAATCTACAAATTCTAAATCACATTTCACTTGTAACTATTACAGAACTAAAGAACTCTGTCCACGTGCTAAAGTTCTATGAATACACCCAGTGATCTACATAAAATCTAGAATTGTGCACAACACAACAATCTTGAAAACAACAACAAAGCACAATATGAAATTTAAAAAATGCCAATTTGGCAATACTCATCTGTCCCATTTTTGTTTGTCGTCCTAGTGGGCATATCTCTTTATAGCAACGACACTCCTAGACAGCCAGTGATTTCCTATTGGTGATATATAAAATATAAAAAGATATAAGAAAAACACAACGAACATAGTTATATAATTTATTATATTTAAAAAAACCTGGCGGATTCGAGGCGATAATCTCCTTGCTCCAGCAACAATCCTCAATGTTAAGCGTCCGCTTCAGTGGTGGAGGAACCCTCCTAGTTTTCACAAGACAAAAAGCATTATTATACATTTCTTTTTTAAAACTTTAAATTTTATACCTTAATATACTGAGTGAAAACCTCATTTCTCTGGCAATCATCTTCAATGTTCTTCATCCTTTACAGTGATGATAACACTCTCCTACTTACAGAAAAAAAATGATTGTGAAAATGATTGTGGTCGTTGACTCCTAGTTCAAGAAGACAAGCATAATAAGACAAATCATTATTAAAAACTTTAAATTTTTTACTTAACAATTTTGAGCAAAGTTTACGTTTCTCCGGCAATGATTCTCTATGTCCTTCGTCCTTTTTAGTGATGAGAAGGCTCTCCTACTTACATACAAAAATAAAAAGGTTTAACAATCAACTTTTTATACATATACCATAAAATTCTGGTCGATGATCTCGTTGTTCCGGCGACGATCCTCGATGTCCCATTCTTCTTCGGCGGTGGTAAGCCCCTCCTAGCTGCACGTATACATTTCTGTCATGGGTGTTGATGGAACTCTGCCCTAGATACATAAAACATTATTAAACTATTAATTTTTCAAAAACACACATCATAAAATGCTGGCCAACCTTCGTTGTTACGGCAACGATCTTCAATATCCAGTGTTCGCTTCAGTGGTGATGACAACCTCCTAATTACATAAAATAACAGACATGAGTCCTAAAAGAAAAAAAAACTCAAATCCTATACCTTACAATCCTGGGGTACGACCTCGTTGCTTCGGCGACAATTTTCAATTTTCCACTTCCTCTTCGGTCGTGCTTCACTATACCCTATCCATTTCGGCGATGTTAGGGTTACCGACTCCTCTAGATACATAACACATAAATTAAACCATTATTTTAAAAACTTACACTTTAAAATGCTGGGCGATATTCTCGTTGCTTCCCTCCTACATACACACACAAAATATGTATATCCACGAAATAAAAAAACAAACATGTAACTTACCCAAGAAAACCCTCTAATAACTCGATGATCCTCGACGGCCAACTTCCTCATCGGCCCGCAGAGACTAGCACAGCGACAATTCACAATTTCCCACTATCCAATAGTCTTCTTCGGTAGTGTCATAAATCTATCTAGATACATAAAAACCCAGAAATAACATTCATTTACATTTAAGACTTTAAATAACCTTCAAGTCCCTGATGATAATTCTAGTGTGGGCCTGCCGACGATCTTTGAAGTCCAGCAATCTCCCTCAAGGGGCGCAGCAACTCCGCTAAATACACAAAAAAAAAAAAAAAACGAACACGTTAAGACAATTTCATTTTTTAAGATAAATGGTAAAACCTTGACGTTTAATAATTCGGCGACCTGACAGTATCCACGATTACCAACACCTCTTCGGTGGTAATGAGTCCCTTCTAGTTGAAAAAAAACAAACAATAATAAATGAACTAAACATCCGTAGTAGGAAAATAAGATTTTAAAACACATACCCGACTAATCCTGTCAACAATCTCATTGCTCCAGCGACGATTCTTGATGTTCAGCGTCCTCTTCAGTGGTAGTGAACTCCTAGTTCCACAAGACAAGCATGATTAGATACATTTTTTTAAAAACTTAAAATTTTATACTTAAAAATCTTGAGCAAAGATCACTTTTTTCCGGCGATAAGCCTCCATGTTTAGTGATCGGCGACAATCCTCAATAGTGTCCGTCAAAGTGTCCGCATCAGTGGTGATGACACCCTCCTAATTACATAAGACAACAGGCATGATTACGCACATCATAAAAAAAATTTAAATCCTATATCTTACAATCCTGGAGAACGACCTCGTTGCTTCAACGACGATTCTCGATTTCCAACTTCCTCTTCGGTCGTGCTTTGCTATACCCTATCCATTTCGGTGATGTTACGATTACCGACTCCCCTAGATACATAACGTACAGGATTAAACCATTAAATTTTAAAACTTACACTTTAAAATGCTGGGTAATGTTCTCGGTACTTCCCTCCTACATACACACACACAAAAAAAAAATGAATATCCACCAAATAAAAAAAAAACATGAACTTACCCAAGTGAACCTTCTAATAGCTCCGGAGATGATTCTCAATGTCCCAACTTCCTCTTCGGCCCGCAGAGACTAACTCCAGCAACAATCCCCGTTATCCAATGGTCCTCTTAGGTGGTGCTATGAGCCTATCTAGAAAACCCATAAATTACATCAATTAACATTTTAAAGTTTAAATAACCTTCAACTTCCTGCTGCTATTAATCTAGTGGCCCTGCCAACGATCCTTGAAATCTATCAATCTCCCTCAGGGGGCGCTACAACTCCGCTAAGTACACAACAAAAAAAAAACGCATACGTTAAGATAATTAAATTTTTAAGATAAATGGCATATACTTAACAACGGTTAATTCGGCTACCATCGGCGAATTCCAGAGTCCACTTCAGTTCCCTCCTGAATGAGATAAAACAGAGAAAAAACGGATTTAACAATTCGAACAAATATCGTGAAACAAATTTCAATAACATTTAATTCTAACGTTACTGTAAACAAATTCGGTTTCGTTGGTTAGAAGTCGGAGGTTTTGGGGATGGATTGATGGCAAAGGGCAGAAGTAGTGCTATTCCTAAATAACGAGTTTAGATTAGGCATTATTTTAAAATAGAAAAGGTAGTCATAACTGAAACTTATTCTTACTTATCCTACACTTAATCTACGAAGTTCTATTTTATCTAGACTTATATTACTACCCAGTTAAACACAGCTTGCAAACGCAACTAAACAAAACCAGTGCAAAGGCAAATTTTGGTGCTGATACGGTGCGTTATTAGTGTGTGATAGGTGAATCTACAAATTCTGAATCACATCTAGCTTGTAACTACTACAGAATTACAGAACTAAAACCACGTGCAAAAGTTGTGTGAATTACTACACCCGGCGATAAATCTAGACTTGTGCACAACGTGCAGGTGGACGAGCTACTGAATACTGATCTTGAAAAAGTAAAACGTGGTCTTGATCCCCCAACCCCTGCCTTTTTTTTTTTTTACGAATTGCCCGAGGTTATTCACCTTTTCTCGATGAATGCAAAATATCGGGTCAAACGACGGGGAATGGCCATATCCCCGAGCGCACATGAAAGAAATACAACATTTTTCTTGCAACAGCTGTTGACCTTCAAAATTGGTTACCTCTACCCCAATAACTTCAATTCCTGGAAAGGCAGTGGACGTGGAACGTGTCTCGTGTGTATATAAGGCGATATACAATTCTTCATTTCAGTCATGCTTGGATCTTGCACTGCAACTATCCAGCTGATTCAAATCTACCAACAATTGACAGGTAAGTCTGTGTTCCCTTCCATTGTTACTTAATCGTTAGTTGAAATAACCACATTTACAACTTACATTACAAAATTGTTAAAAACTTATGTAAGCTAATGCATGTGCTAACTTGTCATTCTTTTTTAACATAGATATACTTTTACTCTAGATTATAGCTAATTGTTAGCTCGTTAACCTATAGAGGTGAACTTTAATCATTATTTTCTGATCCGAATTAATCTTATTACACACCTGTAGATGTGAATCCGCTGAGCAGTGCTGAAGATTCTAGACGACCTGTCTGCTGTATGTTCCTGCTTCGCAGACGTCACACCATTCCGCAAGAGCGTTGTTTGTTAATCTGCAACAATTGTGAAACATTAATATGTTAATGGAAAAGAGAAGCTAAAATTTTCTAATAATACTATACATTGAAACTATCCAATTACCTCCTTAATGTACCCGTTCCGTGCCAGGAAATTTTTTTCTATCGAAACAAAGTTCATACACAATTATCATACATTCTTTAATAAAAAGAAAATCTTTTACTTACCAATTTCATAAATTGATCTTAACCTTGAATGACACCGATCAAATAACGGCAGCGAACGTACTGCTTGGTCCTGGGATTTTTTCTTTTTTCTAATTCTTAGACTGATTTAGAAAAAAAAACGATCATTCATACAAGAAATTTTTCATTTTCAAAGAAGAAATAATAAAAACCTACCTCAGTACTTGATTTGGCAAAGAAATAACTCAAACACAACGACCTGCCATTTAAGAAACGAAATAAGAATAACACTATAGATAAACTAAAACACACTGGTTCCAAAAAAATTATCTATATACCTGGATCAGAGCAACCGTCAAATTTTTAAACTGATTAAATCCCTTCTCCTTCATGAACTGTTGAATTGTGATGTTCAAGGTCATAAATGTGGAAACAATACCCTGGTGGAACTAGTTGTAGAGCGAAAATCTGACTGAACTGGGGCGGCGGGCGGCCAATGTTTCCTATGTTGAAAAATTGTGCGGGAACTCCTAATAAGGCTGCGTTGCCTAAATTTTATTTAAAAAGATAAGTAAAATTAAAACAACTTAACAAGATTTGGTTGTGGATCTTTTGTTTGGCAAATAAAATGAATTAAGGAGAAAGGATTTTTGTGTCAACGCAACATGGCGATGAATGACTTTACTTTAATGGTAGCCCAAACTGTGATGCTAGTTAGCATCGACAGTGTGTAATATGGGTCACAGATTGTAAGATCAGAGAACCAAAACAACCCTCCATCTTTCATGCTATCTACTGAAGTGTTTGCCATACCCTTTAAGGCAAAGAAAAAACTTGTAAACACAGGTGCCTGCAATTTACGAAACGAAAAAATAGCAGTATTAATAAATTAAGACACACTGGATATCAAAAATGTATCTGTATACCTGGATCAGGGGGACCGTCAAATTTTTTAACAAAGTAACTTCCCCTTCATGAACTGTTGAATTTCATACACCATCTCTTCGCCTTAAAGAAAGAAGACAGAAATACTTTTACAACTTAAACTGAATATGGTCAAGTACATTGATTGGCATTTCCAGATTGTCCAGCATCTGTCATCTTTTGCTTAAGGACTAGCAATTTTGGCATACTTGTCATTTTGGCTGCATTTCTTTGGGCTTTGACTCCCAAAAGAAACATTAGGGAGCGAAAAGTCAGGACGCCTACAGATGCAAGTAAGTTATTATAAAAGAAAGGAGCCTGAATGGCAACAATTTTACCAAATGCAATTAATTGAATTTTGCCTGGCTCAATCGGTTGCTAATTGCAATGTTATCAACGTACTAGGTGAATTGATTTGTTGGTCAGAAGAAGAATGACTTTACTTCAATGGTAGCCCACACTGTAATGCTTGATAGCATTGGCAGTATGTAATATGGGTCACAGATTGTAAGATCAGTGAACCAAAACAACCCTCCATCTTTCATGCTCTCTACTGACGTGTTTGCCATGCCCTTTAAGGTAAAGAAAAAACTCATCAACACAGGTGCCTGCAATTTACGAAACAAAAAAAATAGCAATATTGATAAATTAAGACACACTGGATATCAAAAATGTATCTGTATACCTGGATCAGAGGAATTGTCAAATTTTTAAATGGATTCAATCCCTTCTCCATCATGAACTGTTGAATTGTGATGAGTAGGATTAGATCATGAATGTGCAAACCATACCCTGGTGCAACCAGTTGTAGAGCGGAAATCTGACTGAACTGGGGCGGGCGGCCAATGTTTCCTTGTTGAAAAATTGAGCGGTAACTCCTAATAAGGCTGCGTTGCCTAAACTTAATTTATCTAATGGTTTTAAAAAGATAAAGAGAACAGAGTCATAGAGAGGATGGTTCGCGAACTAATTTTACTTCTCTTGTAAAATTATAACAACTTAACAAGATTTGGTTGTGGATCTTTTGTTTGGCAATGATATATTAAGGAGAAAGGATTTTTGTTTTAACGGAAAATCGATATGTTCAAGTTTTCTTACGTTATTTAGTACTGCGATTTAACAAACCTGGCAGCTTGGCGGGATCATCCGCGTGATTTTCAAGTATGGCACCACCAGTATCAGATCAAATTCCGGACCATTTTGGGTTTTCAGATGATATTTTATAGTTTGTTTCGTATTTCAATTCATTGTTAAGCTGGTGGAAATTCACTTGTACTAGAGATGTTATTTTGTCGTCAGCCAATAGCAGAGAATGGCCTAGAAATGAAAACATTTAACTTTCCAACTACCGTTGACAAATCAAGGTGATCAGAATATACCCTTAAATATTCATGGTGATAGGAAACATGATGAATGGTATGGCTCTGAAGAAATAAATAAGCAGGGGTGAGCCTTGAGCTGAAAGCCAGGCAGAACCGGTTCCTAACTGCAATGTCATCAACATACTAGATTAAATGATTTGCCGGTCCAAAGACGAAGAATGACTTGACTTCAATGGTAGCCCACACTGTAATGCTAGTTAGCATCGACAGCATGTAACATGGGTCATAGAATGTAAGATCAGTGAACCAAAACAACCCTCCATCGTTCATGCTCTCTACTGAGAAATTTGACATGGCCTTTAAAGCAAAGAAAAAACTAATGAACGCAGGTGCCTGCAATTTAAGAACCGACAAAAAGAATAACAGTATTGATAAACTAAAACACACTGGATATAAAAAATGTACCTGTATACCTGGATCAGAGGAACTGTCAAATTTTTAAACAGACTCAATCCCTGCTCCTTCATGAACTGTTGAATTTCATATGCCACCTGTGTGCCTCGTAGAAAGAAGACAGAAATACTTAAGATTTACAACGTAAACTGCATGTGCTCAAGTACATTGATCGGCATTTCCAGATTGTGTGGCATCTGTCATCTTTTGCTGAAGGACTAACAATTCTGGCATGTTTGTCATTTCGGATGCATTTCTTTGGGCTTTGAATACCAAAGGAGACATTAGGAAGCAAACAGTCAAGACTCCTACAGATGCCAATAAGTTATTATGAAAGCAATGAGCCTGAATAGCAACAATTTTACCTAATGCAATACAAGCCCACCAAGGAATATTCAACTCAACGTGCAACCATTCCAAACAAGTTTGAATAAGGCCACTTGGTGATATCCCTCCTTAAGCTATTACTGCAAATGTAAGTTTTACCGAAGCGCTTAAGGCAACAGCCTCTGAAATCGCTTCCATTAGTGTTGGTACTGGCAGAGGGGCAGGTATGTCAACAAATACCTAACAGACAAATATAACAAGATCAGAAAGAAAACAACAAACAAAAACACAATGTTTACTGAGCTTGTTGTAGAAGCAGCTGGTGCACTGGTAAGTGATGGTCCATTCAACACATTTCTGGCGTACATGCTGAAAGGCTCAGCTGGCGTTGACTGCAAGGTTTGACGTTGAAAACTTGTACGTGAAGCCTTGACTGTCTGCATTGGCTGAAAAATACAGAGGGAAAAATCTGAACCTGTCCAAACAAAATGGCGACTAGAATATGAATCTCAAAATGTCTGTCCACTTTTCTTACCCAGCCTGTTGCCCTCCTCAAATCCTATTGGTAGATGGCAAAATATCAGCCATCATGTTCGCCAAAAAAGCAAGACAGGAATAGCTCCATAATCCTGTAGTTTTGCAAGACATCAAATTTTTAGAATAAGAAAGAAGGGGATAAGATTCTTTTATTTTAATGTTGTTAAAAAAAAAATACCCATACTATTTGCTGACACTGTGTTAAGACTTTTTTTGGCGGTAAATGAGGAGAGCAGACGAATTATTACTACATCATTGCCATACTTATATAACTATTTTTACGAATAATTAATTCATTTTATTTCAAAATCCGGCAACAGTGTTTCACCGGAAATGCAGTAACATAGATCCCTGGCTGCTCCACTTTGCCTTTTTTCCCTCTGAAAAAAAAAAAAGGGTGACCATTTTTGGAGCACTACCTTTTCCCGATGAGAGCGCCTCTGGTGGGTGTGTTGCAGCAGAGTCTGATTTGTAGCCAGATGGCGATCGCAGCAAGCGAAAAATCTTTTTTACGCTCCACTCTGAAACCAGGGTTATTGCTGAAACCCTTCACTTTTTTTCTGATGCCGTGCAAAGGGAGAAATACAGCGCTTTTTAAAAGGCTGGCCCCCATTTCCCACTTCATAAAAAATGTTTATCTAGAAGAAGAAAGCAAACTAAAAATCAGTATTTAAAAAAAGTTAACTCGTGGAACTAAGATAAAACATCAATCTGTGCAATCCTTCTATGGATTGGTTTCCTGGGACCTCCTGATTTTCCTCAAAAGCCCAAAACACAATTTTGGGTTAGGAAGCTGGTGGAAATTGACTTGTACTAGAGATGTTATGTTTGTCGTCAGCCAATAGCAGAGAATGGCCTAGAAATGAAAACATTTAACTTTCCAACTACTGTCGACAAAAAAAAGGTGATCGGAATATACCCTTAAAAATTGATGGTGATAGCAAACACGATGAATGGTATGGCTCTGAAGAAATAAATAAGCAGGAGTGAGCCTTGAGCTGAAAGCCAGGCAGAACCGGTTCCTAACTGCAATGTCATCAACATACTAGATTAAATGATTTGCCGGTCCGAAGACGAAGAATGACTTGACTTCAATGGTAGCCCACACTGTAATGCTAGTTAGCATCGACAGCATGTAACATGGGTCATAGAATGTAAGATCAGTGAACCAAAACAACCCTCCATCGTTCATGCTCTCTACTGAGAAATTTGACATGGCCTTTAAAGCAAAGAAAAAACTAATGAACGCAGGTGCCTGCAATTTAAGAACCGACAAAAAGAATAACAGTATTGATAAACTAAAACACACTGGATATAAAAAATGTACCTGTATACCTGGATCAGAGGAACTGTCAAATTTTTAAACAGACTCAATCCCTGCTCCTTCATGAACTGTTGAATTTCATATGCCACCTGTGTGCCTCGTAGAAAGAAGACAGAAATACTTAAGATTTACAACGTAAACTGCATGTGCTCAAGTACATTGATCGGCATTTCCAGATTGTCTGGCATCTGTCATCTTTTGCTGAAGGACTAACAATTCTGGCATGTTTGTCATTTCGGATGCATTTCTTTGGGCTTTGAATACCAAAGGAGACATTAGGAAGCAAACAGTCAAGACTCCTACAGATGCCAATAAGTTATTATGAAAGCAATGAGCCTGAATAGCAACAATTTTACCTAATGCAATACAAGCCCACCAAGGAATATTCAACTCAACGTGCAACCATTCCAAACAAGTTTGAATAAGGCCACTTGGTGATATCCCTCCTTAAGCTATTACTGCAAATGTAAGTTTTACCGAAGCGCTTAAGGCAACAGCCTCTGAAATCGCTTCCATTAGTGTTGGTACTGGCAGAGGGGCAGGTATGTCAACAAATACCTAACAGACAAATATAACAAGATCAGAAAGAAAACAACAAACAAAAACACAATGTTTACTGAGCTTGTTGTAGAAGCAGCTGGTGCACTGGTAAGTGATGGTCCATTCAACACATTTCTGGCGTACATGCTGAAAGGCTCAGCTGGCGTTGACTGCAAGGTTTGACGTTGAAAACTTGTACGTGAAGCCTTGACTGTCTGCATTGGCTGAAAAATACAGAGGGAAAAATCTGAACCTGTCCAAACAAAATGGCGACTAGAATATGAATCTCAAAATGTCTGTCCACTTTTCTTACCCAGCCTGTTGCCCTCCTCAAATCCTATTGGTAGATGGCAAAATATCAGCCATCATGTTCGCCAAAAAAGCAAGACAGGAATAGCTCCATAATCCTGTAGTTTTGCAAGACATCAAATTTTTAGAATAAGAAAGAAGGGGATAAGATTCTTTTATTTTAATGTTGTTAAAAAAAAAATACCCATACTATTTGCTGACACTGTGTTAAGACTTTTTTTGGCGGTAAATGAGGAGAGCAGACGAATTATTACTACATCATTGCCATACTTATATAACTATTTTTACGAATAATTAATTCATTTTATTTCAAAATCCGGCAACAGTGTTTCACCGGAAATGCAGTAACATAGATCCCTGGCTGCTCCACTTTGCCTTTTTTCCCTCTGAAAAAAAAAAAAGGGTGACCATTTTTGGAGCACTACCTTTTCCCGATGAGAGCGCCTCTGGTGGGTGTGTTGCAGCAGAGTCTGATTTGTAGCCAGATGGCGATCGCAGCAAGCGAAAAATCTTTTTTACGCTCCACTCTGAAACCAGGGTTATTGCTGAAACCCTTCACTTTTTTTCTGATGCCGTGCAAAGGGAGAAATACAGCGCTTTTTAAAAGGCTGGCCCCCATTTCCCACTTCATAAAAAATGTTTATCTAGAAGAAGAAAGCAAACTAAAAATCAGTATTTAAAAAAAGTTAACTCGTGGAACTAAGATAAAACATCAATCTGTGCAATCCTTCTATGGATTGGTTTCCTGGGACCTCCTGATTTTCCTCAAAAGCCCAAAACACAATTTTGGGTTAGGAAGCTGGTGGAAATTGACTTGTACTAGAGATGTTATGTTTGTCGTCAGCCAATAGCAGAGAATGGCCTAGAAATGAAAACATTTAACTTTCCAACTACTGTCGACAAAAAAAAGGTGATCGGAATATACCCTTAAAAATTGATGGTGATAGCAAACACGATGAATGGTATGGCTCTGAAGAAATAAATAAGCAGGAGTGAGCCTTGAGCTGAAAGCCAGGCAGAACCGGTTCCTAACTGCAATGTCATCAACATACTAGATTAAATGATTTGCCGGTCCGAAGACGAAGAATGACTTGACTTCAATGGTAGCCCACACTGTAATGCTAGTTAGCATCGACAGCATGTAACATGGGTCATAGAATGTAAGATCAGTGAACCAAAACAACCCTCCATCGTTCATGCTCTCTACTGAGAAATTTGACATGGCCTTTAAAGCAAAGAAAAAACTAATGAACGCAGGTGCCTGCAATTTAAGAATCGACAAAAAGAATAACAGTATTGATAAACTAAAACACACTGGATATAAAAAATGTACCTGTATACCTGGATCAGAGGAACTGTCAAATTTTTAAACAGACTCAATCCCTGCTCCTTCATGAACTGTTGAATTTCATATGCCACCTGTGTGCCTCGTAGAAAGAAGACAGAAATACTTAAGATTTACAACGTAAACTGCATGTGCTCAAGTACATTGATCGGCATTTCCAGATTGTGTGGCATCTGTCATCTTTTGCTGAAGGACTAACAATTCTGGCATGTTTGTCATTTCGGATGCATTTCTTTGGGCTTTGAATACCAAAGGAGACATTAGGAAGCAAACAGTCAAGACTCCTACAGATGCCAATAAGTTATTATGAAAGCAATGAGCCTGAATAGCAACAATTTTACCTAATGCAATACAAGCCCACCAAGGAATATTCAACTCAACGTGCAACCATTCCAAACAAGTTTGAATAAGGCCACTTGGTGATATCCCTCCTTAAGCTATTACTGCAAATGTAAGTTTTACCGAAGCGCTTAAGGCAACAGCCTCTGAAATCGCTTCCATTAGTGTTGGTACTGGCAGAGGGGCAGGTATGTCAACAAATACCTAACAGACAAATATAACAAGATCAGAAAGAAAACAACAAACAAAAACACAATGTTTACTGAGCTTGTTGTAGAAGCAGCTGGTGCACTGGTAAGTGATGGTCCATTCAACACATTTCTGGCGTACATGCTGAAAGGCTCAGCTGGCGTTGACTGCAAGGTTTGACGTTGAAAACTTGTACGTGAAGCCTTGACTGTCTGCATTGGCTGAAAAATACAGAGGGAAAAATCTGAACCTGTCCAAACAAAATGGCGACTAGAATATGAATCTCAAAATGTCTGTCCACTTTTCTTACCCAGCCTGTTGCCCTCCTCAAATCCTATTGGTAGATGGCAAAATATCAGCCATCATGTTCGCCAAAAAAGCAAGACAGGAATAGCTCCATAATCCTGTAGTTTGCAAGACATCAAATTTTTAGAATAAGAAAGAAGGGGATAAGATTCTTTTATTTTAATGTTGTTAAAAAAAAAAATACCCATACTATTTGCTGACACTGTGTTAAGACTTTTTTTGGCGGTAAATGAGGAGAGCAGACGAATTATTACTACATCATTGCCATACTTATATAACTATTTTTACGAATAATTAATTCATTTTATTTCAAAATCCGGCAACAGTGTTTCACCGGAAATGCAGTAACATAGATCCCTGGCTGCTCCACTTTGCCTTTTTTTCCCTCTGAAAAAAAAAAAGGGTGACCATTTTTGGAGCACTACCTTTTCCCGATGAGAGCGCCTCTGGTGGGTGTGTTGCAGCAGAGTCTGATTTGTAGCCAGATGGCGATCGCAGCAAGCGAAAAATCTTTTTTACGCTCCACTCTGAAACCAGGGTTATTGCTGAAACCCTTCACTTTTTTTCTGATGCCGTGCAAAGGGAGAAATACAGCGCTTTTTAAAAGGCTGGCCCCCATTTCCCACTTCATAAAAAATGTTTATCTAGATGAAGAAAGCAAACTAAAAATCAGTATTTAAAAAAAGTTAACTCGGGGAACTAAGATAAAACATCAATCTGTGCAATCCTTCTATGGATTGGTTTCCTGGGACCTCCTGATTTTCCTCAAAAGCCCAAAACACAATTTTGGGTTAGGAAGCTGGTGGAAATTGACTTGTACTAGAGATGTTATGTTTGTCGTCAGCCAATAGCAGAGAATGGCCTAGAAATGAAAACATTTAACTTTCCAACTACTGTCGACAAAAAAAAGGTGATCGGAATATACCCTTAAAAATTGATGGTGATAGCAAACACGATGAATGGTATGGCTCTGAAGAAATAAATAAGCAGGAGTGAGCCTTGAGCTGAAAGCCAGGCAGAACCGGTTCCTAACTGCAATGTCATCAACATACTAGATTAAATGATTTGCCGGTCCGAAGACGAAGAATGACTTGACTTCAATGGTAGCCCACACTGTAATGCTAGTTAGCATCGACAGCATGTAACATGGGTCATAGAATGTAAGATCAGTGAACCAAAACAACCCTCCATCGTTCATGCTCTCTACTGAGAAATTTGACATGGCCTTTAAAGCAAAGAAAAAACTAATGAACGCAGGTGCCTGCAATTTAAGAATCGACAAAAAGAATAACAGTATTGATAAACTAAAACACACTGGATATAAAAAATGTACCTGTATACCTGGATCAGAGGAACTGTCAAATTTTTAAACAGACTCAATCCCTGCTCCTTCATGAACTGTTGAATTTCATATGCCACCTGTGTGCCTCGTAGAAAGAAGACAGAAATACTTAAGATTTACAACGTAAACTGCATGTGCTCAAGTACATTGATCGGCATTTCCAGATTGTCTGGCATCTGTCATCTTTTGCTGAAGGACTAACAATTCTGGCATGTTTGTCATTTCGGATGCATTTCTTTGGGCTTTGAATACCAAAGGAGACATTAGGAAGCAAACAGTCAAGACTCCTACAGATGCCAATAAGTTATTATGAAAGCAATGAGCCTGAATAGCAACAATTTTACCTAATGCAATACAAGCCCACCAAGGAATATTCAACTCAACGTGCAACCATTCCAAACAAGTTTGAATAAGGCCACTTGGTGATATCCCTCCTTAAGCTATTACTGCAAATGTAAGTTTTACCGAAGCGCTTAAGGCAACAGCCTCTGAAATCGCTTCCATTAGTGTTGGTACTGGCAGAGGGGCAGGTATGTCAACAAATACCTAACAGACAAATATAACAAGATCAGAAAGAAAACAACAAACAAAAACACAATGTTTACTGAGCTTGTTGTAGAAGCAGCTGGTGCACTGGTAAGTGATGGTCCATTCAACACATTTCTGGCGTACATGCTGAAAGGCTCAGCTGGCATTGACTGCAAGGTTTGACGTTGAAAACTTATACGTGAAGCCTTGACTGTCTGCATTGGCTGAAAAATACAGAGGGAAAAATCTGAACCTGTCCAAACAAAATGGCGACTAGAATATGAATCTCAAAATGTCTGTCCACTTTTCTTACCCAGCCTGTTGCCCTCCTCAAATCCTATTGGTAGATGGCAAAATATCAGCCATCATGTTCGCCAAAAAAGCAAGACAGGAATAGCTCCATAATCCTGTAGTTTTGCAAGACATCAAATTTTTAGAATAAGAAAGAAGGGGATAAGATTCTTTTATTTTAATGTTGTTAAAAAAAAAAATACCCATACTATTTGCTGACACTGTGTTAAGACTTTTTTTGGCGGTAAATGAGGAGAGCAGACGAATTATTACTACATCATTGCCATACTTATATAACTATTTTTACGAATAATTAATTCATTTTATTTCAAAATCCGGCAACAGTGTTTCACCGGAAATGCAGTAACATAGATCCCTGGCTGCTCCACTTTGCCTTTTTTTCCCTCTGAAAAAAAAAAAGGGTGACCATTTTTGGAGCACTACCTTTTCCCGATGAGAGCGCCTCTGGTGGGTGTGTTGCAGCAGAGTCTGATTTGTAGCCAGATGGCGATCGCAGCAAGCGAAAAATCTTTTTTACGCTCCACTCTGAAACCAGGGTTATTGCTGAAACCCTTCACTTTTTTTCTGATGCCGTGCAAAGGGAGAAATACAGCGCTTTTTAAAAGGCTGGCCCCCATTTCCCACTTCATAAAAAATGTTTATCTAGAAGAAGAAAGCAAACTAAAAATCAGTATTTAAAAAAAGTTAACTCGGGGAACTAAGATAAAACATCAATCTGTGCAATCCTTCTATGGATTGGTTTCCTGGGACCTCCTGATTTTCCTCAAAAGCCCAAAACACAATTTTGGGTTAGGAAGCTGGTGGAAATTGACTTGTACTAGAGATGTTATGTTTGTCGTCAGCCAATAGCAGAGAATGGCCTAGAAATGAAAACATTTAACTTTCCAACTACTGTCGACAAAAAAAAGGTGATCGGAATATACCCTTAAAAATTGATGGTGATAGCAAACGATGAGAATGGTATGGCTCTGAAGAAATAAATAAGCAGGAGTGAGCCTTGAGCTGAAAGCCAGGCAGAACCGGTTCCTAACTGCAATGTCATCAACATACTAGATTAAATGATTTGCCGGTCCGAAGACGAAGAATGACTTGACTTCAATGGTAGCCCACACTGTAATGCTAGTTAGCATCGACAGCATGTAACATGGGTCATAGAATGTAAGATCAGTGAACCAAAACAACCCTCCATCGTTCATGCTCTCTACTGAGAAATTTGACATGGCCTTTAAAGCAAAGAAAAAACTAATGAACGCAGGTGCCTGCAATTTAAGAACCGACAAAAAGAATAACAGTATTGATAAACTAAAACACACTGGATATAAAAAATGTACCTGTATACCTGGATCAGAGGAACTGTCAAATTTTTAAACAGACTCAATCCCTGCTCCTTCATGAACTGTTGAATTTCATATGCCACCTGTGTGCCTCGTAGAAAGAAGACAGAAATACTTAAGATTTACAACGTAAACTGCATGTGCTCAAGTACATTGATCGGCATTTCCAGATTGTGTGGCATCTGTCATCTTTTGCTGAAGGACTAACAATTCTGGCATGTTTGTCATTTCGGATGCATTTCTTTGGGCTTTGAATACCAAAGGAGACATTAGGAAGCAAACAGTCAAGACTCCTACAGATGCCAATAAGTTATTATGAAAGCAATGAGCCTGAATAGCAACAATTTTACCTAATGCAATACAAGCCCACCAAGGAATATTCAACTCAACGTGCAACCATTCCAAACAAGTTTGAATAAGGCCACTTGGTGATATCCCTCCTTAAGCTATTACTGCAAATGTAAGTTTTACCGAAGCGCTTAAGGCAACAGCCTCTGAAATCGCTTCCATTAGTGTTGGTACTGGCAGAGGGGCAGGTATGTCAACAAATACCTAACAGACAAATATAACAAGATCAGAAAGAAAACAACAAACAAAAACACAATGTTTACTGAGCTTGTTGTAGAAGCAGCTGGTGCACTGGTAAGTGATGGTCCATTCAACACATTTCTGGCGTACATGCTGAAAGGCTCAGCTGGCGTTGACTGCAAGGTTTGACGTTGAAAACTTGTACGTGAAGCCTTGACTGTCTGCATTGGCTGAAAAATACAGAGGGAAAAATCTGAACCTGTCCAAACAAAATGGCGACTAGAATATGAATCTCAAAATGTCTGTCCACTTTTCTTACCCAGCCTGTTGCCCTCCTCAAATCCTATTGGTAGACGGCAAAATATCAGCCATCATGTTCGCCAAAAAAGCAAGACAGGAATAGCTCCATAATCCTGTAGTTTGCAAGACATCAAATTTTTAGGATAAGAAAGAAGGGGATAAGATTCTTTTATTTTAATGTTGTTAAAAAAAAATACCCGTACTGTTTGCAGACACTGTGGGAAGACTTTTTATTGGCGGTAAAATGTGGAGAGCAGACGAATTATTACTACATCATTGCCATACTTATATAACTATTTTTACGAATAATTAATTCATTTTATTTCAAAATCCGGCAACAGTGTTTCACCGGAAATGCAGTAACATAGATCCCTGGCTGCTCCACTTTGCCTTTTTTTCCCTCTGAAAAAAAAAGGGTGACCATTTTTGGAGCACTACCTTTTCCCGATGAGAGCGCCTCTGGTGGGTGTGTTGCAGCAGAGTCTGATTTGTAGCCAGATGGCGATCGCAGCAAGCGAAAAATCTTTTTTACGCTCCACTCTGAAACCAGGGTTATTGCTGAAACCCTCCAATTTTTTTCCGATGCCGTGCAAAGGGAGAAATACAGCGCTTTTTAAAAGGCTGGCCCCCATTTCCCACTTCATAAAAAATGTTTATCTAGAAGAAGAAAGCAAACTAAAAATCAGTATTTAAAAAAAGTTAACTCGTGGAACTAAGATAAAACATCAATCTGTGCAATCCTTCTATGGATTGGTTTCCTGGGACCTCCTGATTTTCCTCAAAAGCCCAAAACACAATTTTGGGTTAGGAAGCTGGTGGAAATTGACTTGTACTAGAGATGTTATGTTTGTCGTCAGCCAATAGCAGAGAATGGCCTAGAAATGAAAACATTTAACTTTCCAACTACTGTCGACAAAAAAAAGGTGATCGGAATATACCCTTAAAAATTGATGGTGATAGCAAACACGATGAATGGTATGGCTCTGAAGAAATAAATAAGCAGGAGTGAGCCTTGAGCTGAAAGCCAGGCAGAACCGGTTCCTAACTGCAATGTCATCAACATACTAGATTAAATGATTTGCCGGTCCGAAGACGAAGAATGACTTGACTTCAATGGTAGCCCACACTGTAATGCTAGTTAGCATCGACAGCATGTAACATGGGTCATAGAATGTAAGATCAGTGAACCAAAACAACCCTCCATCGTTCATGCTCTCTACTGAGAAATTTGACATGGCCTTTAAAGCAAAGAAAAAACTAATGAACGCAGGTGCCTGCAATTTAAGAACCGACAAAAAGAATAACTGTATTGATAAACTAAAACACACTGGATATAAAAAATGTACCTGTATACCTGGATCAGAGGAACTGTCAAATTTTTAAACAGACTCAATCCCTGCTCCTTCATGTACTGTTGAATTTCATATGCCACCTGTGTGCCTCGTAGAAAGAAGACAGAAATACTTAAGATTTACAACGTAAACTGCATGTGCTCAAGTACATTGATCGGCATTTCCAGATTGTGTGGCATCTGTCATCTTTTGCTGAAGGACTAACAATTCTGGCATGTTTGTCATTTCGGATGCATTTCTTTGGGCTTTGAATACCAAAGGAGACATTAGGAAGCAAACAGTCAAGACTCCTACAGATGCCAATAAGTTATTATGAAAGCAATGAGCCTGAATAGCAACAATTTTACCTAATGCAATACAAGCCCACCAAGGAATATTCAACTCAACGTGCAACCATTCCAAACAAGTTTGAATAAGGCCACTTGGTGATATCCCTCCTTAAGCTATTACTGCAAATGTAAGTTTTACCGAAGCGCTTAAGGCAACAGCCTCTGAAATCACTTCCATTAGTGTTGGTACTGGCAGAGGGGCAGGTATGTCAACAAATACCTAACAGACAAATATAACAAGATCAGAAAGAAAACAACAAACAAAAACACAATGTTTACTGAGCTAGTTGTAGAAGCAGCTGGTGCACTGGTAAGTGATGGTCCATTCAACACATTTCTGGCGTACATGCTGAAAGGCTCAGCTGGCGTTGACTGCAAGGTTTGACGTTGAAAACTTGTACGTGAAGCCTTGACTGTCTGCATTGGCTGAAAAATACAGAGGGAAAAATCTGAACCTGTCCAAACAAAATGGCGACTAGAATATGAATCTCAAAATGTCTGTCCACTTTTCTTATCCAGCCTGTTGCCCTCCTCAAATCCTATTGGTAGATGGCAAAATATCAGCCATCATGTTCGCCAAAAAAGCAAGACAGGAATAGCTCCATAATCCTGTAGTTTGCAAGACATCAAATTTTTAGGATAAGAAAGAAGGGGATAAGATTCTTTTATTTTAATGTTGTTTAAAAAAAATACCCGTACTGTTTGCAGACACTGTGTGAAGACTTTTTATTGGCGGTAAAATGTGGAGAGCAGACGAATTATTACTACATCATTGCCATACTTATATAACTATTTTTACGAATAATTAATTCATTTTATTTCAAAATCCGGCAACAGTGTTTCACCGGAAATGCAGTAACAGATCCCTGGCTGCTCCACTTTGCCTTTTTTTCCCTCTGAAAAAAAAAGGGTGACCATTTTTGGAGTACTACCTTTTCCCGATGAGAGCGCCTCTGGTGGGTGTGTTGCAGCAGAGTCTGATTTGTAGCCAGATGGCGATCGCAGCAAGCGAAAAATCTTTTTTACGCTCCACTCTGAAACCAGGGTTATTGCTGAAACCCTCCAATTTTTTTCCGATGCCGTGCAAAGGGAGAAATACAGCGCTTTTTAAAAGGCTGGCCCCCATTTCCCACTTCATAAAAAATGTTTATCTAGAAGAAGAAAGCAAACTAAAAATCAGTATTTAAAAAAAGTTAACTCGTGGAACTAAGATAAAACATCAATCTGTGCAATCCTTCTATGGATTGGTTTCCTGGGACCTCCTGATTTTCCTCAAAAGCCCAAAACACAATTTTGGGTTAGGAAGCTGGTGGAAATTGACTTGTACTAGAGATGTTATGTTTGTCGTCAGCCAATAGCAGAGAATGGCCTAGAAATGAAAACATTTAACTTTCCAACTACTGTCGACAAAAAAAAGGTGATCGGAATATACCCTTAAAAATTGATGGTGATAGCAAACACGATGAATGGTATGGCTCTGAAGAAATAAATAAGCAGGAGTGAGCCTTGAGCTGAAAGCCAGGCAGAACCGGTTCCTAACTGCAATGTCATCAACATACTAGATTAAATGATTTGCCGGTCCGAAGACGAAGAATGACTTGACTTCAATGGTAGCCCACACTGTAATGCTAGTTAGCATCGACAGCATGTAACATGGGTCATAGAATGTAAGATCAGTGAACCAAAACAACCCTCCATCGTTCATGCTCTCTACTGAGAAATTTGACATGGCCTTTAAAGCAAAGAAAAAACTAATGAACGCAGGTGCCTGCAATTTAAGAATCGACAAAAAGAATAACAGTATTGATAAACTAAAACACACTGGATATAAAAAATGTACCTGTATACCTGGATCAGAGGAACTGTCAAATTTTTAAACAGACTCAATCCCTGCTCCTTCATGAACTGTTGAATTTCATATGCCACCTGTGTGCCTCGTAGAAAGAAGACAGAAATACTTAAGATTTACAACGTAAACTGCATGTGCTCAAGTACATTGATCGGCATTTCCAGATTGTCTGGCATCTGTCATCTTTTGCTGAAGGACTAACAATTCTGGCATGTTTGTCATTTCGGATGCATTTCTTTGGGCTTTGAATACCAAAGGAGACATTAGGAAGCAAACAGTCAAGACTCCTACAGATGCCAATAAGTTATTATGAAAGCAATGAGCCTGAATAGCAACAATTTTACCTAATGCAATACAAGCCCACCAAGGAATATTCAACTCAACGTGCAACCATTCCAAACAAGTTTGAATAAGGCCACTTGGTGATATCCCTCCTTAAGCTATTACTGCAAATGTAAGTTTTACCGAAGCGCTTAAGGCAACAGCCTCTGAAATCGCTTCCATTAGTGTTGGTACTGGCAGAGGGGCAGGTGTGTCAACAAATACCTAACAGACAAATATAACAAGATCAGAAAGAAAACAACAAACAAAAACACAATGTTTACTGAGCTTGTTGTAGAAGCAGCTGGTGCACTGGTAAGTGATGGTCCATTCAACACATTTCTGGCGTACATGCTGAAAGGCTCAGCTGGCGTTGACTGCAAGGTTTGACGTTGAAAACTTGTACGTGAAGCCTTGACTGTCTGCATTGGCTGAAAAATACAGAGGGAAAAATCTGAACCTGTCCAAACAAAATGGCGACTAGAATATGAATCTCAAAATGTCTGTCCACTTTTCTTACCCAGCCTGTTGCCCTCCTCAAATCCTATTGGTAGATGGCAAAATATCAGCCATCATGTTCGCCAAAAAAGCAAGACAGGAATAGCTCCATAATCCTGTAGTTTGCAAGACATCAAATTTTTAGAATAAGAAAGAAGGGGATAAGATTCTTTTATTTTAATGTTGTTAAAAAAAAAATACCCGTACTGTTTGCTGACACTGTGTGAAGACTTTTATTGGCGGTAAAATGTGGAGAGCAGACGAATTATTACTACATCATTGCCATACTTATATAACTATTTTTACGAATAATTAATTCATTTTATTTCAAAATCCGGCAACAGTGTTTCACCGGAAATGCAGTAACATAGATCCCTGGCTGCTTCACTTTGCCTTTTTTTCCCTCTGAAAAAAAAAAGGGTGACCATTTTTGGAGCACTACCTTTTCCCGATGAGAGCGCCTCTGGTGGGTGTGTTGCAGCAGAGTCTGATTTGTAGCCAGATGGCGATCGCAGCAAGCGAAAAATCTTTTTTACGCTCCACTCTGAAACCAGGGTTATTGCTGAAACCCTCCAATTTTTTCTGATGCCGTGCAAAGGGAGAAATACAGCGC